>CM062516.1:27898606-29211606 GCA_031439585.1 Pterocarpus macrocarpus | reverse complement strand
GTCAAGAAGAAAGACGGGAGCATGCGCCTATGCGTGGATTATAGGCAGTTGAATAAGGTGATGATTAAGAATAAATACCTTTTGCCAAGGATTGATGATCTCATGGATCAGCTACAAGGTGCCACGGCATTCTCTAAGATCGATTTGCGTTCCGGATATCACCAGATTCGAGTTAGGGAACAAGATATCCCTAAGATAGCCTTCGAACTTCGTTCACGGACACTATGAGTATCACAGTAATGTCGTTTGGGTGACCAGCACCAGCGGTATTCATGGATTACATGAATCGGACATTCGTCCGTATCTAGACAAGTTTGTAGTGGTCTTCATCGGCGATATACTTGTCTATTCGAAGGCGAACAAGAGCATGCGGAACACTTACGACTAGTTACGCAAATTTTAAGAGAAAAGAAACTCTATGCTAAATTATCCAAATCAATTTTGGATGAAGGAAGTAAAATTTCTCGCCACGTAGTGTCATCTGGAGGAATCTCTGTAGACCCGGCAAAGTAAAGCGGTTCTAAAGCGGGAAAGGCCGAGCCCACGATCCTTTGAAGTCGGGAGTTTTCTAGGCTTAGCGCTAGATATTCTGGATTTGTTAAGGATTTCTCTGTATAGCCTTGCCCACGACCAAACTAACCGGGAAGAATGTCTCATTCAAGAGGGCGAGAATGCGAGCATTTTCAAGACCTAAAGAGAAAGGTTAACTCGACACGGTGTTGGCCTTACAGAAACCCTCGAGGACCATTTGAAGTCTGCGATGCATCCAAGCAAGGATTAGGATGTGTGTTGATGCAAGCCGGAGCGTGGTGGCTTACGCCTCCAGACAATTAAGCGCCACGAAAAGAATTATCCCAGCGCACGATCTTGAATTAGGCTGCGGTAGTATTTGCCTTGAAGATATGGAGACATCACTGTATGGTGTGAGGTTTGAGGTCTTTTCTGATCACAAGAGTTTGAAATACCTCTTTGATCAGAAGGAATTAAATATGAGGCAGCGGAGGTGGATGTAACTTCTTAAGGACTACAATTTGAATTGAAGTACCACCAGGCAAGGCAAATGTTGTGGCGGATGCTTTAAGTAGGAAATCTTTATTTGTAGCTTGGATGATGATCAAAGATCACGGAACTTATTAAGCTTTGAAATCTTAATTTGGGAATCCTTATGACTCCCAAGACCCTTGAGCTACATCAAATTAAGATAGCGATAGTTTTAGGAAGCGATTCAGCAAGCACAGCAGCGGGATGCTAATTTTCAACATACACTTCATCTTGTGCGATCGGAAGTGCGGAGTTTTGCCCAAGATAAAGAGGGCATATGGCGATTAATCGTGATAGGGTGTGTGTGCACTGAAGGAAATGATCTCAGAAAAAGTGCGGAGGAAGCACATAAGGGTTAATTCACCGTGCATCCTGGCATTACTAAGATGTATCAAGATCTTAAGAAGATGTTTTGGTGGCCAGGCATGAAGTCAGGACATATGAGGCTTAGTGAGTAAATGCTTAGTCTGTCAAAAGCTAAGCGGAACATCGAAAGCCTCAGGGATGCTTCAACCCTTGGAAATCCACTGAGTGGAAGTGGGAAAGTATCTCCATGGATTTTGTGATGGGATTACCAAGAACATCAATAGGATATGATGCTTTATATGGAGTCGTTGTGGATAGATTGACCAAATCTGCTCATTTTCTACCCATCTGAGCAAATTATCAGATTAGAAAAATTAACTGTTGTACATTCAAGAGATTATAAGGCTGCACGGAACCCTTCAACCATTATCTCTAATCGGGACCCAAGGTTTACTTCACGGTTTGGGAGCCTTACAAAAGGCGTTCGGTGCTAAGTTGTGTCTAAGCGCTTTGCATATCATCCACAGACGGATGGCCAGCCGAAAGGACAATTCAAACCTTGGAAGATATGTTTGCTAGCCTATATCTGGAGCAACAGCGGGAGTTGGGATCGATATTCTTGCTAGGAGTTCGCATACAACAATAGCTATCACGCCCGACATCGGTATGGCTCCTTATGAAGCATTGTATGGGCGGAAGTGCCAATCTCCCTGTGTTGGTATGAAGCAGGAGAATCAACTCTATTGGGGCTGACTTAGTTGAGCAGACCCTTTGAGCAAATCAAGAAAATGCAGAGCAAGATGCTTACGCTCAAAGCAACCAAAGAGTTACGCGGATACCAGGAGGAAGCCTCAGAGTTTCAAGAAGGAGACCATGTATTTTTGAAGGTTCTGCCTACAGCAGGGGATAGGAAGAGCCATTAAAGTCAAGAAGTTAAATCCTCGCTTTATTGGTCCCTTCCAGGATCTTGGCGAATCGGATCGATTGCATATCAAGTTACTTTGCCTCCACAATTGTCAAACCTTCATGATGTGTTTCATGTTTCTCAACTTATGAGATATCGGCTGACCCTACGCATGTACTCTGACTGAATCAATAAAGTTGAAGGAGGACCTGACTTTCCATGTACAACCAGCTCGGATTGTAGACAGGAGCAACAGACAACTTCGAAACAAATTCATTCAGCTAGTAAAGGTAGCATGGGGAAAGGAAGATGCTGAGAACTATACTTGGGAACTGGAATCGGACATGAGGAAAGATTATCCTGGACTATTCTCCAGCACTAAATTTTGAGGACAAAATTTTTTTAAGGCGGGTGGTATTGTAACGTCCGCGACTTCCGACTTCCGAGCCATCACTATTCGAGCCTCGAATTCATCTTCAAAATTTGAATGAGACAAGGATTTCCGATTTCCGACCTCAGTGAATTCTAAAATTCCGGTTTCCGGCCTTAGGAAGGCTCAAACGGGTTGCCTTGCATTTTCCGATTTCCGACATTATGAAAGCATGTATGAATTCCGACCTCATCAGTGATAAATTTCCGATTTCCGACCTTATGCACGTAAATATCACGATTTCAGACCTTATGCTCAAGTTAGAATAAACACGGTATCCAGATTTCCAATTTCGTTAGTTCAAATGTAGTGGCTTATGCTTCGATTTACGATATTAAGTTTTGAGTTCGATCTCGAGTTTATTAGCAGAGCTTCTCATTTCTCTATCCTCCCGATTTCAGAGATAGAGATCCATGATTCGATTCTGACTTTAAGTGCTTGGTTTCACGTCGAGCTTTGCTTTCAAGTTTTGAATAAACCAAGGCAATATTTCAGAGATTAGATTTCATACGAATTGATAGGCACGCAATTCAGACCTTAAGAGTGCGGGTTTCGACTTCATGCTTTCAGATCTCTGGGAGGCGAGTTTCACTTCTCTGAGCGACGTGGAAACAATTTTGACACAGAAGAGAGAAACATAGCTGAACTTTGCCCACAAAATTTCACCCAATCAAAGCCACTCATTTTAACTATCACTTCGAAGTCTTGTCTATATATATCCTTCTCTGCCTTTATTCGGCTCATTTTCCTCGTTGTTTTCCTTCCTCACTTGACTCTCTTTTCTCTTCTCAACTCTCCCGCTCTATCTGACCTTCAGAGTTCGGTAATTTCTATTTTCAAACTCAAAGCAAGAGGTAGAGGTTTTAACTCCTGTTTTTGTTTTTCTGATTTTGAATGATTATCGGTGGTTTGATTCTTCAATTCTGATATATTGACTGAATGAACTGTGGCTGGTTTATTATTTGTTTGTGAAATTAAAGTTGAATTGGAAACAAGAAAGGATGCGAGATATGGAGGGGTTGAGAGGTTTGGGAAACTCAAAACCCTCGGCAGTCCGTACGGCGGAGTGTACGGCTCCGCCTCTCGCCATTCAAATTAATGAAACCATTTTTTATGTGAAACTAGACATCTAGGGCTTTCCATACATATATCATATAAGACCATTGGATTAATATTGAGAGAGATATGAATTTTGAAGTTTGACCTAGGAATCAGGACATCCACCCGGCAGTAAGGGTTGAAAGGGTGTAACTCACCCTATATAACTCCAAATTGAGTGAAACTAATTTTGTTGGAAAGCTTACACATAGGAGAACATTCTACCCAGAAATTCCGAGTTTGTTACTATCCTATTCGTTCCCAGTGATTTGAAGAAGTTACCTATGTCCAAACCGAGCCAAAACAGAGCAGTTCAGGAAGGTTAAGTTTCAGGGCTTATAACTTGAGCCCTACTGAGTCAAATTGAATGGGACTTTTTGCAAATGAAAGATGGTTCTATCAGCTTTAATATGAGACTAATTTCGTATCCTTTGAGCTAGTTTTCGATTTTTAATAGATTTTTACTTTTAAGTGTGTGATTCTGGCTAGCTACTGGGCAGGCCGGGATAAAACCTGAATAACTTGAGTTATAGTTATCAAAATTAGATGGGACCAAGAGGATAGAAACTAGACATATAAGGCTACAACATATCCAAAAATCAGGTTTAAAGGAGTTAAATTGTAATAAAGGTGGGCTATACCATATCCGAGTTAGTTGATTATGCTAGGGCAGAAACTCTGCCTTAAATGAATTGGATGTTGATATGAGTTCAATATTGGAATATGTATGTGATATTCGGTTCTTTATGACAATTGATATTCTGGTATGCTGACACTATTCATGGGGAAGCGGACCACGTTTCGTTACGCTGCCGAAATTACGGTAGGACCCATGCACAAGTTATGAATTCTATGTTAATGCATGTGCATCCTTAAGAAAGTTATGAAAGTTATGATAAGGATTATGTACTATGAAAGTTCCATGCTACTTGGGCCAGCCCGGATAAAGTTAAGGGAATAGATCGGTGGGAACGTCGGGGAAAGTAAACCTGGCAATTCCTGTATAGGAACGAGCTCGATCCTGATAAGCAGACTATTACCCAAGAGTCTAAAATGGCCAAGAACTCCCAGGGGACCAAGTAATGGAAGAATTTATGAGTAATGAAGAAAGTATATGAGCAAGGGAAAAGTTTATGAAGGAAAGTTCAAGAGCAAATTTGCATGATTGCATTAAATGCATGATTACAAGTTATTTACAGTTTAACTACTATGCTTACTTCTGACATGTGTTCACTTATCACCCTATTATTCTATATATTATTGTTAGTAGTTTAGATGATTTCTTATGCTGTTTAAAGTAAAACTGGACCTTGCCTCGGACAAGATATTTTCTTAACCTTATTAAATATGAATGGTTAAATTTGATCTCATGTTTTTACAATTAAATGAAACCCGAGGCAACTGAAAATGAAAGCGGCGTCAATTAAACGCCATGCACAACCCTACTGAGAATTTCCTTAAATTCTCACCTCGTTTGCATTTAGCCTCATTCTCGAGGCGTGGGCGATGGGCGTGGCGACTACCCTCTTCATTGAGGTGCCAGACTTGCAACTCCACCATGACCCTGCAGTGGGTTCGCTGTATATAGCCGGCTCTTGCCAGTTCCGTCTCTACCTTTTTAGTGATAGGAATTTCGCCGTCCCTTTGCACCATCCCGCTTTTGATCCTGCTTCCCCTTACTTTGCGGTTCCATTGTATGCGCACACCACTCCCCAACACCTCCACACTCTGCGGCACACGTAGCCTGCCCGATCCTGCGCAGTCACCTCTGCAGGTAGTGCGAACATCCCCTCGGCTCAGAAGCGATCCATCAGAGGCCACTGGCTCATCATCCTCCTCCTCCCCTCGGGACCAGTCTGAGCTACTACTTGGTAGACGAGATATGGCCAGCGGCTACTGGCCAAAGTGAGGTCATCCACAGGCAATATTGTATAGTATGACCTTCTTTTGGCAGCATGTAGCTTTGGGTCATAGACTAGTGGTAGGTTTTTGAAATGTCCTCTGAGGACCACATAGGATCAGGTTGACGGACATGGGCCTTATGTCTTTTTGGTACACGGCCCCACTCTTGTATCCTATTTTGAAACCTGTACATAAGCTAAAACAGTGGCTATATATATATATATAGTTGACAGCATAAGTGTGAATTGTCCTTATCTCTCTATTGTGATGCATTAAACCCCTGTCACGTTCTTTATACAGCGTTCCACTTCTTCAAATAAATAGATAAATAAATAAAGATACGGATAAAGGAAACGTAGGCAGTGTATTAACACAGTAACACAATCTACTTAATTTCATGCTATGACTTAAGCATAACATTAAATTAGTAGGGTGTTACACTGAACATAGTTGACGGATATCCATATATGTTAGCTTTAGGTTACTATTTTCCTTAGTTGCAAGCACCCGTCAGAGCTACTCATATAATTTGATATGCCAGTTTGTATAGCCAATATTTGCAATATATACATGAATACTATATTATTTTTCGTGGGAAATAGAAAGCATTACAAATCAAGATCCATTAAATTTCTAGCAGCAATTCCTTAATATAATATTATGACTTAAACATAGTATTGTAATTGGGAGGGCATTACACTTTGGATGGTTGATTTGTATGTGTTGGGTTTACGGTGGACCCAAAACTATAATGACTTTACTCTAAAAATAAACTACGACCTCATAAATTTTACATGTAATGTTAGATCATACTTTCTTAATAGTTTACAATACTAGAAAATTTTTTTAATACAATTCATGTAAAATACATTAAATATTTTTTAAAATTCATATAAAATATATTAAATGTTTTTTAAGTAATATATTTATACTTTAGAAAAATTTTATCATAATTATTTTTTAAAGAAATAATTATACATGTAATTAAATCATTTATATTCTTAGCTATTAATTCGAATATACACCTCTAGGCTTGACTCTAAGGCTATGTTTTTTGGAAGAATGGCGTTGGACAAAAAGAAAGGGAGGTCAGTTTTTCATCCTAATTTAAAAATGTTTAAAATAAAAAGAATAAAATGACATATCATCATAGAATATTTCTGTCGTCTAATTTTTAGCTTTACAAAAAGAGAAGTGCTATTTAGCATAAAGTGATTTTCATAATGACTCGAAAATATGCCAGAATTTCTAATTCCCGACATAATGTGGCACCGACATGTCATACTACATTTTTACCTCTCAAAATCTCAATCAGTCTCTTTCCGCACTCGTCTCATCAACCCATATGACATTCAAATGGCACATGGCGCACTAACCTTAGAGCAGAAGGGATAGTAAAGCCTAACCCTTTTTGCTCTTGTTGATGCAACACCATCAAGCCCCTTCGTTTTGCTTTCCATAAAAAATTATTAGGATCCATGAAAAGTCAATTTCTTTTCTGACAACTATCTTTTGTTCTTTGTGATGCAATCTAATTATTCATCCAACCTCTCAAATTGGAGACTTCTTTTGTTAATACTATTCACCTAAATTTAAGCCCCGGCAACATCTCATGTCTAGCTTATGACAGTTGCACCACCATCACAAATAGCAGAAGTCGCTCACTGCAAACATTTGGAAAACCCCATAGCTTTTCTATCGGTGGCTTCAACTTTTGTTCTTTGAGAAAATGAAATAAGAGATGTGAAAGAGCAATGATAAAAAGAGCAAAAAAATGTAGAGTTTAAACAATAAGAGGAGCTAAAAAATGTAAACATTAATTTAGTTTTGCTTTCATGGAGTTTAAACAATTAACTCTATAAACTCTTTTTTCTTGCCGGCGATTTCGCTAATTGATAAACAATATTTTTATTTAATTTTTAATTTGTTTAAATAAAAGTTTATTACAGATAGTACATAAAGATGAAGTGGCTCACACATCAGTCGGGTAATTTAGGTTCTGGCAATTAATCAGGCTGGATAGCACCACTCATATCTTGTCGTAACATCTCACCACAATCTCGTTGAGAATGAAAAAATTGGTATTCCTACCACCACATCTATGCCAGTTAAAATACATGCCCACCTTAGAGGATTCTCTCTTATCCTTCTGCACAAAGCCGTCTTCAAATATTTTCAAGGATAACCATTAGATCCTCTCTGGATGATTTTCCAGGTGTCTTACAGTGTGTTTGGTTTGCAACATGAAAGGAAATTTTCCCGATTTCTTTTCAAAGGAAGCGTTCACTTTCTTTTTTACAACGCCTGTTTGGTTGTAAACTAAACACTGTTGAAACCGATCTCATTATGCTCTTCCTATCCCTTTTGAAACTGATTCAGAGTTACACTTATAATCCAAAAGTGAAGAAACTAATTCTTGAAATTGTAGTCAAATAATAGAAAACTATATATTTATTGAATTATAAACTTTTTAAAAATTCAGTTGCAAATTGAGGGTTTAGAAGTGGCCAGGCACATGTGCTAATTTAAGCTTCTTGATAGCCTTAGTGATAAGTATGGGTAAACGTCGGGGTAGGCAACACTAAATATAGAAAGGCTAAAACCAAAAAACTTCCACTATCCTGTTAATAGGTGGATAGTTACCTTTTACCAAAGATAGGTCTCTCCGGCTAAGACTATGAGGTAGTTTTTTTGTATAAATATGAAGATTCAAGTCCTGTTAACTCGACAAAGTACCATAGAACAAGGGTTTGAATTTGCAGTTCGCGACCACAAGCAGCTGCAATTTAAAACCTAAAAAATTTTGTATTGTCAAGTTTCAAACTGTTGTGATCGCCATGGCTACGGGAAAGGCCCTTTTTTTCTTAGGTGTTGCATTCCTATCTTGCAGCTTGATAGGTGCATCACGTGGCCTTAATACTCGCCGTAGCCTGCTTGAAAATATTGGTACTGCAATTTTTGATGTGACGAAGTTTGGTGCTCTGGCAGATGACAAGACTGACAATATTGATGTGAGTTTAATTTAATTAAGTTCACGGCTTCAATGAATTCGTTCAAAACTATAATTCATGGCCAAATGGTAATCAAAGTATTGAATGAAATAATGGAGGCAAATTGAAATGCCATTAATTATAAAATCTTAATGTAAAATATATGAAGTTAATGAATAAAACAAAGGTGAAAAATTCAGGGTTTAATGAATGACTTACTATGGTCATATATGCAGGCATTTAGGGCTGCATGGGGTGCAGCATGTAAAAACAGTACCACCCCGGCGAAGGTTTTGATCCCTGCAGGAACATTTCGTGCTGGCCAGACTCTGTTCGCAGGCCCATGTACCAGCCCAAAGCCCATAATCGTCGAAGTTATTGGAACTATCAAAGCTACAACAGATCTATCTGAGTATCCCAGTCCAGAGTGGTTCACATTCGAAGACATTGACGGCTTGGTGTTGCAAGGCAAAGGAGGAGTTTTTGATGGGCAAGGAGCAGCTAGTTGGCCGTATAATGACTGCAAGCAGAACAAGGGCAATTGTGCTCCCCTCCCAGCTGTAAGCATTCCATTTCATATTCATTAGCACATATACCATTTTAAATAAGCTCTGCACAAAATTATCAGGTATATATTCCCATACTAACCAAAAGATAATGCATTATGCTATCTCAGCTCTGTGTTATACTATCTCTTTTTTTTGTCTACAGGTTTAATGTTGTAGTTGAGAATATAACTTCTTTTTACTCTGAAGTATATAATAATTTCTTGCTCAAAAGTGCAGTGTCCAGCACAAAAAGAATTGATGATATGGTTTCATTGACAAGTAACAACTTAATGTATGCAGTCTCTGAAATTCAACAAGGTGAATAACGCCGTCGTGACAAACATTGCCTCGTTAAATAGCATGCAGTTCCACTTCCATCTTCATCGCGCCAACAACATTTCATTCTCTAACCTCAATATAACTGCTCCTGGGAACAGTCCAAACACCGATGGAATGCATATTAGCTTGAGCGATAGGATTAACGTTTCCAACAGCATCATTGGAACTGGAGATGACTGCATTTCCGTTGGACACAGCAGCACCAACATCGCTATCACTAACATTACCTGCGGCCCAGGTCATGGCATCAGTGTTGGAAGCCTTGGTAAGAGGCCAGAGGAGCAAAGTGTGGATGGTGTTACCGTCACAAATTGCACGTTTACAAACACAACCAACGGTGCCAGAATCAAAACCTGGATTGGGACAAATCCTGGGGAAGCCAAAAACATTGTCTATGAAGACCTCATCATGAACAATGTCCAGAATCCCGTTATTATTGACCAGAGTTATGGCTCGAAAAAATTAAGACAGGTAAGGAACTTTAGCATCCAATCTTATTAATTGAAGTTAACTTCGTAAATGGGTGTAATAAAATTTTACTCTAATCCCATATTAAAATTAAGGGTTTGAGTCTTCTAAAGTGTGAAGAGAATAAAATCCACAATATTAACTAGAAACTACTCATGAGAAAATTTAAAGAGATCAAATATCACATATTTATATATAATCTGTCATTTAGATATTTATATTATATAAAGTTTTAGACCATTGATTTCTCATCATGATCAATACTGCGCGCTTTATACTTTAAATTGCAAGAGTACTTTAGAGGAGTCAAATTCTAAAATTAAACACTTATCAATATACTCCTATCTAACTGGGGTGTCTATACATGTACACATGCAGCCATCAAATTCTGTGTGGAAGATTAGCGGTGTTCATTTCCGTAAGATAAAAGGAACTACAATCTCAAATGTTGCAGTGTCTTTGCAATGCAGCATGCTAAACCCCCTGCGAATCTGTTGAAGTAGATGATGTTGATTTGGCCTATGCTGGCCGTCCTCAGAATACAAATTTCGTAGCCTTTTGCTCCAATGCGAAGGCCATTTTCGGAGGGATACTAAATCCACCAGCTTGTGCTTAACTCTTTCTGTTTTTGTTTATCTTATTATTCGGTTTCCTGTTTAGGACGATCTCTAATTTTTAATTTTTTCATTTTTATTTCTCAATTCTCATCCTTTACTGTCTGGGGTTATTTACACATATCCCCTTGAGGATATTTACATTAAGGAATAGTTTGAGTCTTGGCTAGCTATTTGAGGTAAGCGTTTACCTCACACTTTGTTTAACAAATGTATAGATTAAAGGATATTGTCATCCTCAATATGGAAGTTAGTGGTCTTCTATATTTGGTTTTCTTTTGACCTCTCATAACCATATTATGGTAATGTGTTTTACCTAAAATCTTTCTCGTATACCTTTGTATAGTTGTAATATCACTTAATTCCTGTTAGCCAGGGAGAATATCCTAATCTATTAAACAATGTGCTTATTTGAACCAATACTGTATACATATCATATAGACACAGTACAAGTCATGACTCAAAACCTTGGCTGGACCAACGCATAAGATTACCCATCCTAGGAAACTTAACATAATCATTTCATATCTGTAACCATGATCTCTGAATTCTATAGGAAACCCAATGGAGTTTTCCCTCAAACTATGACATTTCCGTAATATTTACAATATTGTAATACACCATTTGGGTAATTTCAACTATCATGCCATCTCCAAGGTGCATAACATTACCATTCCAGTATATACATAGATATCCCAAGATAACTAATAAAATGGATGCTGGGTCCTACTTGTAGATAATGGAGTATATATAAAGATTTTACATTTTTTTAAAAGTGTTTCTCAAAATACACGTAGTGGATATTATAACGAACCTATCACAAGAGGTACATTGCTCGTCAAAATAGTCTGCACTTTTATCAAGTCGAGGAATCTGGACCCCTTTTAGCAATAGGATCTGAAAAACAGGGAAAGTGAGTGGAATAAGTCATAAAACATAATGAGTGATAACATAAACCATAACGAAAGTTACACGTATAAGCACAAGCTTCTTATATACATATATATATATATATATATATATATATATATATATATATATATATGTTTGTGTGTGTGTGTAAACTAAATAAGACATTAATCGAAGAATTATTTTACATATGACATAGGAATATTGAAAATCCTTAGATAATTGAGTATGAAATCTGAAGTCCTTTTTTTATGCAAAACCACATCATGAGAGAAAATCTAGAAATAGAAAATCCTTAGATCGTCAAAGTCATTTCATATTGGGAGGTCGCTAAACCAGAATAATTTAATCAATTAGTTACATGTACCAGTCTCATCAGTCAAGTAGCCTGTGGTGTGTAAGATACTAACCTTTTTATATCTAGCCGCAACGTAACTTGGAATACCAATCTTTTCGACATGCAAACCAAACACATTGGTTTAGCATATATATCATCCCTGTGTTGACTAAGGGTTAACGCAAGGAGAAATATTTGTATGGTTTGGAAATATTACGTGGCTGTACTCCCAGATTAATCATTGAAGTGTATTTTATATGGGACCTATCATTAACATATAATTTCATATAAAATATACTTATATGATTGGTGGGGAAGCATGCTTAGTGTGATGCTTCTCGACCATATAAATATTTCTCTAATACAAGCCACCCATGTGCTAAAGGGGATTGGCACACATTCGGCTAATGCAATTCCAAATAGTTTTACATAATTTTTAATTATTGTTAGACAGTTTTATAACAATTCCCAATAGTACGTGTGATTATGGGATAAAGATAGAAGTGGAGATAGAAGTGGTAGTAAGTTGGTTGTTAACTGAATTGAAGTTAGTTATTCCTGACTGTTATGACAGTTGTATGCACTTGTATATTGTTAACTTTTTCGAGAAAAGCTAGAAACTCCACTCTTGAATGATCAAGAAAATGTATTTAATTCCTTATGAAAAGAAAACATCAAGTCTGCATGGTATTTATAAATCAGTAACTAACTAATCTACATAACTACTTTTAGCTCCTTGATAATGATCCTATCTAATGATAAACCAACTGACAATGATAACTAATGAAATCTAATAATGGATAGATAAAAGTAACAACTTTGTTTAGATTCATGCAACGAAGTCAACTACCCAACTAGGTGCCCCACGTAACCGAGAGTTGGACGTCCCTCCTGCATGGGTCGTAACATCATCCCTCCCTTGGAAAAGGACCTTGTCCTCAAGGGCTTGCTTCAGTAAAGCTCCAGCAAGGTGTCCCAGCACTCCCATGTTGCATCATCGCGAGGTCTGCCCATCCATTCAACCAAGACTTGATACTGCTCACCGTCTAAAGTACGCATGGTGCGCTCTGCCACTATTGCCTATGGTTGAGAGAGTGAGAGTTGTTCGAGCTCATCGTCCACCGGTACCGTGGGTGGGATCGGTCCCGTATAGCCCTTTAGCAAGGAAACGTGCATAACTGGATGGATGGAACTTCCTGGAGGCAACTCCAACTGATAAGCTATGGGGTTAATCTTGGCCAAATATGAAAAGGACCATAGTACCGCTTGGAAAGCTTGAAGTTGAGTCATTTAGCAACTGACTGTTGCTTGTACTTGTGGAGTTTCGCCCACACCCATTGGCCAACATCAAAGCTTTTCTCAACCCGCTTGGAATCAGCATGTCTCTTCATACGAATCTGGGCACGAGTGATATGTACTTGTAGTTGCTGTTGAAGTTGTTGGCGATCCACGAGTGCTAAATCCACCTCCTCTGCAGAAGCTGAACCCGGGTTGTAGACAGGAAGCAGTTTCGGATTGACCCCGTACAAGGCTTGGTGTGGCGTCATTCCAATGGCCGTATGAAAAGTGGTGTTGTAGCACAACTCTGCCCATGGAAGGTAAGAGGACCACTGGTTCGGGTAATCAAACATGAAAGCACGAAGATATTGTTCCAAGCAACGATTGACGACCTCTGTTTGGCCATCGCTTTGTGGATGATAAGTAGATGAATAGCGAAGCTTAGTGCCTCAAACTGCATTAGTTGGCGCCAGAAAGTGCTTAAAAGATTGGGTCACGATCGGACACTATCCCAAGGGGAAAACCGTGAAGCTTGACAATAGATTCCATGAAGACAGTGGCGACAATTTTGGCCGTGAAACCATGTTTAAGAGCACTGAAATGTGCATTTTTCGTTAATCGATCCAAAACCACAAAGATGGTCATGTACCCACAAGAAGATGGCAATCTGACAACAAAATCCATGGAAATTTCTGTCCATGGCGTAGTAGGAACCGAAAGAGGCTGAAGAAGGCCTTGAGGCTTAGTGGTTGGATACTTGGTTTGTTGACACGTCAAGCATGCAGCAACAAATTGTTCCATCGAACGCTTCTAGCCTTTCCAATAGAATTGTTCGGCCACCCGTTTATAAGTTTTAAGGTACCTGCATGACCTCCCTTGGGGCGGCGTGAAACTCATGAAGAACGGCATCAATAAGGGGGGAGTCCGAAGGTAGGAAAAAGCGGCCTTCGTAAAGAATTAACCCATGTTGAACCGGGAAATCGAATGGAAGCTGAGATCCGGAATGTAATTGGTGTAGACATCGGAGTTCTGGATCAATAGCATTAGCAGTGCGCACATCTGTTATTATCGCACTCTCAATGTAGTATAGAGATGACAATGCTCTGCAGGTAATCGGGATAATGCATCGGCCACCGCATTATTCTTGCCAGAACGGTATTCAATATTAAATTCATAGCCCAGAAGTTTGGTGAGATAACATTGTTGTTCAGGTGTTTGAATAACCTGAGACTTCAATTCTTTTAAACTCTGGTGATCCGTTTTAATAGTGAAACACTTCCCAAGCAAATAATGGCGCCAGCGAGCAACAACCTGTGTGATAGCATATAGTTCACGAACAAACGCCGAGGCTTTGGACATCCGCAGAGACAACTTTTTGCTAAAATAAGCCAATGGATGGCCATGTTGTGATAACACGACACCAATGCCATGTGTACTTGCATCGGTTTCCATGACAAAGGGCTGAGAAAAGTTTGGAAGAGCCAAGATGGGTGTAGTGGTAAGTGCATGCTTCAGTTGTGTGAATGCCAATTCTGATTCTGGAGTCCCGTGGAAGGAATCATGTTTAAGCATCTCTGTGAGAGGCCACGCAATAGTAGCATAACCTTTAACAAACTGACGGTCGTAACCCGTGAGGGCTAGGAAATCCTGAAGTTGTTTGAGGTTATGGGTGCTTTCTCTGGTGAAGTATCACTTTGGTAACTCACGGTGAAGTAGTGAGTTGTTTCAAATAAATAGATGAGATATGGAGATTTGTTTTGGAAAGTAGTGCAAAGAGATGGAGATTAAAGGATTCTACAATAGAATTGTTGGTTTAGTGACCACCAAGGTCGCTGAATAATAACCTTCAATTTATTTTTATTTTTATTTTTTGGGGTCAGCCTATTCCTCTCCTTCCTCTTTGTTATGCAGAAACTGCTATTCAACAATCTAGTCAGTAATATAGAAAGAGGGTATCGATAACTATATATTACGGTATTGTCTTACTTGAAGGTATCCTTTGTTTAATATGGGCTCATTTGTCTTGACAATTATCTAATCAAACTTCTTCCCCCGCCCTTCGGTCAGCATGGTTGAACAGACAAAAATGCTTTGGTTTCTTTGACTTCAAGTGCCACCCCGTTATGCTGGCAACCTTTTTTTCGCACATGATTTAATATTTTTTAATTTTTCTCTTCTCTTCTCGCAATCTTGCATAGTTGCGCACTCCATTTGTTGTCGCACCTCGCTCCTTCCATTAGTAATGCACAGTGACGATCGAAGCAATGTGAGCTTCGATGTCCTCGTCTTCGCCGGCGGGAGCCTTCTCCTCTTTGTGGTGTTCGGCGGCGGGAAGGTTTGCCTCCTCCTTCATTAGTCATCTTCTTCTCCCTTGGTTCCGGCGAGCCCCAACTCATTGCAACTGCATCCCCAGGTTCTGGTGCCGACATGACGAGTTTTCAGGTCTTGTACTGAGAACAGTGGACGGAGGCAGCGGCAGTGTTCCGTTGCCGGCATAACAGGGTGCACGTGGCGAACGGAAAAGGGAGCATGGAGAGGGGTGGATGGAGGTAGCGGCAGCAGGGGTTCCGGTGCCGGCATGTTGAGCAACTGGATATGGGAGGAAGAAAGGAGGGAAAAGGGAAAGATGAAGGTGGAAGGAGAGGAAGAAGGTTGATCCAAGAGTTAAAAAAAAAAAATTGAAGGTCCAGTGACCATGGTGTTCACTAAACCAACAGTTCTATTGTAGAATTCTTTGATCTCCATCTCTTTCCAAAACATATCTCCCTGTGTCATCTATTTATTTGAAACAACTCACTAATTCATCGTGAGTTATCAAAGTGATACTTCACCAGAGAAAGCAACGAGGTTATGAGGAAAAGGCCAATCTAGTATTGCCTCAATTTTTTTGTCATCAACTTGAACGCCTTTCGCGGAAACAACATGACCAAAGTAAGATACAGAATCCTTGCAAAATTCATAATTGGAAAGCTTAACGAATAAGACATGTTTTTGCAAGGTCTCCAAAACTAATCGCGGATGATAAATACGCTCCTCCGTCTCTTTACAGTAAATTAAAATATCATCAAAGAAGATAACTACAAACTGGCGTAGAAAAGATTTGAAAATTCTAGTCATGGTAGTTTGAAAGGTGGATGGGGCATTAATAAGCCCAAAAGGCATAACTAAAAATTCATAATGACCATTATGTGTAATAAAGGCTGTCTTATAAACATCCATCTGCTCCATGAGAATTTGATGATAGTCGGAGCGTAAATCCAATTTGGAAAAAATCATATAGCCATGGAATTCATCAAGAATTTCTTCGATAGTGGGCATAGGAAATAAATCCTGAACTGTGATGGCGTTAAGAGCGTGATAGTCCACGCAGAAACGCCATGAGCCATCCTTGTTCTTAACTAAGAGGACAGGAGAAGAAAACGAACTTGTACTATCTCGAATAACACTCAATTGGAGCATCTCGGTCACCAACCGCTCTATCTCTTCCTTTTGGAAATACGGGTATTTGTACGGTTTGACATGTACAGGCTTCGATCCTGGCAGCAATTCAATATGATGGGTAATGTCACGCACGAGTAGAAGGCCCCGGGGCTCTGAAAAATCGACAGAAAATGCTGTAACAAGCATTGGATGTCCGCTGGCACTGTGGAATCAACTGGCGGCTGGGTCGCATGAAGAACTTGCAGATGACACAAAGTGAAGAAGTTTTCATGGAGAAGCATTTTGTGCATACTGCGGCCATTAATGGGGTCAACATCGAGTACATGCTCAGCATGTAGAGTGATGGGGAGCCCGTTATAAACGAACTCCATAGTCAATAGGTTGTAATCGGTCAAAAAACGCCCCAAACTTTGTAGCCAAGCCAAGCCAAAACCCCTGCAACTTCCAATTGATATATGTCAACCTCAAAAGCAATTCCTTGCACTACGATAGAAATGGTAGTAATCATAGTATTGCACCATAGAAAATCACCCGAGCCCACAAACACCTTAAACCGAGTAATGGAAACTGAAGGCAAAGCCAAACGTTGGGCAACCCGGGGTTTAATGAAATTGAATGTACTCCCACTATCCACCAAGATATTAAGAAGGGAGCTGCATAGAGAACCCTTCAAGCATAGGGTCCAAGGATTATAATCTCCCGAGAGAGCATGAAAACTAACTTCTGGAGGGGAGATATGATCAACAGCATTTTGAGAATCCTCTTCCACCGAGACTTGGCAAACCTCTGCAAAATCCTCCGGAGCCAATAAGATCTGACACTGAGAACGACAATTATGGGAGGGATTGTACTTTTCATCATAGTAGTAGCATAATCCTTGTCGCCTCCTCGATCTCGCATAACTCTGCCACCGTGAAACTCTTGAATGGAGGTTTGGTAGATGAAGCACCAGAACTGGGTGAGTAGTGTAAGGTAGAGGGAGTATTCGATGAAAGCGATTTGACCATTTCACTAGGGACCTGAGTGGGAACAAACGAAGAGGAAGGAGGAGGTCCCGAGAGCTGAGGTCGTGACAAAGGTACCGAGGAAGAAGGTCGAAGCGATTTTTGTAGCACGAGGTACTTTCGTTCGTGAAGACATGCCATAGCCACTGCCTCAGGGTAAGTTGCAGGCTTGGCTAAGCGAAGCTGACACTTTAAGATAATGGGTGAGACTTGCGATAAAGAAACTGATTAGCCAAGGTTCAGATAACCCTGTGACTTTGTTGGATAAAAGCTGGAACTGGTGTTGGTAATCGGCAACAAAGCCAGTTTGCTTAAGCTCCTTAAGTGCCTCTTGTGGGTTGTCGTAAAGATTAGTCTCGAAGCGCTTGCGGATGGCATCAGCAAAAACAACCCAATCCTGAGTGTTGTTTCTGATCAACCATTTGTACCAAGCATATGCTGGACCCACCATGTGAAAGGAAGCAACTTTGATACGCTGGTCGAAAGGGGTACCAGCCACATCAAAGAACTCCTCCAATCGAAATAGCCAGTCTGCAACATCATCGCCATTAAACTGAGGGAGGTCATGTCGGAAGTCATGATGAAACGCGCGACTGGAGCCATTGGAATGGACTCCCGAACCAGATGAACGAGGTTGAGAATGCTCGACGTGGTCATTATCATCATTGTGAATTGACCCTTTGCTTTGAAACAGATCAAGCAACTTAGATGGTTGAGACTCCATGCGATTGTGAAAAAGTTGGCGTTGCTCCTTATCCGCACGCAACTCATTCTTCATGCGGACGAGATCCCCTTCAATCTTGGCCAAGCGTGTTTTGTCTGCCATGAGGCAAGGAGGTCAATGAAAGCACTAGTGTGAGCTTTTCAAGAAAAGCTAGAAACTCCACTCTTGAATGATCAAGAAAATGTATTTAATTCCTTATGAAAAGAAAACATCAAGTCTGCATGGTATTTATAAATTAGTAACTAACTTACGTAATCTACGTAACTACTTGTAGCTTTTGTAGCTCCTAGATAATGATCCTATCTAATAATAAACCAACTGATAATGGTAACTAATGAAATCTAATAATGGATAGATAAGAGTAACAGCTTTTGTTTAGATTCATGCAACGAAGTCAACTGCCCAACTAAGTGCCCCACGTAACCGAGAGTTGGATGTCCCTCCTGCATGGGTCCTTGCATGGGTCGTAACATATATAATCAGAATCATCAACTGGAGTAACATATAAGAGATTCATTTCACTCAGTACACACAAACTCTCTACTTCCTCTTATCAATTCTTTCTCTTTCCAAGTCTAGTTTTGATACCTTTATGGTATTAGAGCCGGTGCTTCCATGGTTGCGCTCATATCACAGTCTTCAGTTTCTTTAGAGTCTCAGCATCAAAACGCTTCGAGCAATTTCATGCAACACATGTTTTCCAACCCCGTGGCCTTCAAGCTTGATGAAGACAATTTTCTTCAATGGAAGAATCAAGCTAAAGCCACCATTGAAGGTTATCGATTGATGAAGTATGTGAAAGGTCAAGGTATTCCCAAAGAATTTGCTACCAATGAAGATCAAGCTTCTAGAAATGTAAGTGAAGAGTATCAAAATTGGAAGTAGCAAGATTCGTGTCACGACCCAACCCGAGCCATGATCGGCGCTTAGGGAGCATTATTCCCCAGCAAGCCTTTCTAAGAATTTCCTATGAAACGGACAGAGTTTTCCCTAAAAGTTGGATGTTTGCCAAAGCACAAAAGTTCCTATTGCAAATAAAAATATGCAATCCGGTCACAAAACAAGAATATTAACAATATTCAAAATATAGACTTAGTAACAATGAGCATTCTTGGAATGCCCTCCAAGTTCAGAGCATGCACACATACATAAGGATAGATACACTTTTCAAACCTAGACCTATTATAACTATACATATATTACAATGTAAGTCAAATCCTGCCTGTAAGTTACGGAGCATAACTAAAAATATTTACATATAATTACTTAGCTATACATAGATCAAAATATATTGACAACTCGGAGGCCCACACTGATTGCATCAAGTTCATGGAGCTTCTATACCTTTAATTACTGAGACAAGTCACTTGCAGCTCATACCTAACTCTGAAATAGAGGGAAAAGTGGGGAGTGAGTCAAACAGACTTAATGAGAGATAATATACTTATAACGGGGAATGGGACAAGTGCAGGCACAAGTTTTTAATAAAATAAATATGATTAATTAATGATACTCTCATAAAAGATTCATATATAGATATACATATATATATATACAGAAGATATTCCAAATCAAACATGATTAGCGAAGCCAGTATATGGTAAAGCAGAAAATAAAAGAAAATTTGTAATACAAAGTCATCATCAACAAACTAATACTTCCAAAAATTGGTAATTTGAGTACATTTAAATGTGGAGTTAAAATTAGTTTAAAATAAATAAATAATATATACTTGAAGTTTAGAACGGGAGGTCTCAATTACAGAGTTAGAATAGAACATAATAAACATGTTTCACCAACAGGCGTCCCCGAAGGATCAACAAGAACAGATATCTCACCGACGGTCCTATGCTAAGGGATTGACAAAGAGAGCCAGATGTGTGGCTATCACGCTAGGCTAGCAACATCCCTGCTAGCTGGGTTGGCCAAACCAAGGTGCACCCAGAGCTAACGTCTACTGCTGTTAGCATATAGTTCTGTTAAAGATCCCTCCCATAAAAAAAAAATCATTTATCCAAAGCTCAAATAGAGTTCTTAAATAATTTACTTTAGAAACTAAATTTATCAAAGCACCAAAGTCCTATAGCATTGGAATCCAATATAGTTCTCAAGCATATCAAGTTTTAAAATCTAACATACAAGTTCCAAACCTTTTCAATCATACCAATAATGTTAAACTTAAAACAATTCACGAAAATCAATTTCCAAAACTTACCATAGCAAAATCAGTAATTTCTGTTATCCTAGTTCAAAATACCAACTTAAAACGTTAATTGCTAACAATAAATGAAATGCTTAAATTAAATAGAAGTATCGGAGAGTAATTTCCTCAAAATACTTGTCCCACCTGCAAGTATATAGAACTAAATAACATAATAACAATATAATGGGCTTTAAAGGTACGATTAGAAAAGGAGTAACTATCAAAACATATATTTAGAAAAATAAGAATAGAAAATACGTTATAAATATACTATCACTCACAGAGAAAAAAAATCAAGAAGGAGTGGTCGAAAATTATAGTGTCTTGTGACTTTGGTTACCGCCCAAGGAAATTCGGTGCAAAAATGTCACCAATCATCTGAATAGGAAAGGCATTATTAAAATGCAACCATTGCAACTTGATTAAGGAAAATGGAACAGGAATATATTAATGAAGTCAAATTTCAAGCATAAAGTACAATGATTTTACTTCTGTAGAGAAGTGTGAAATATAACAACATCCAGGCATATATCCTTAATTTTTCTTTTCCCAGAACCAAACTAAAGATGCCAATATTTGTTACACCAAACAATTTCAAATAAATATATTTGGGAGAGGCCATAAAATAAAAAAATTCCAAAATAGAATATTTTTCTTTGGATGTTCACAATTAACCAATGCTTCAATGTTTTACCAATTAACTTCATAAAATATGCAAGCCAATTTTTGAAAATTCAAATGCAAAAAGAGTTAATTAGAAATTGTTAGACATTGACAAAGAAAATGAGAATTTATATTGCAAAAAGGAGGTTTGTAATTAGCTTTAAATGAAAAAGCACATAGCCATATCAAACCAGTTTTGTTTACCTATATTAACATGAGTTGAACACATGATAAATGGCAAAATCTACTTCTTTTAATTGCCTTTATGGCTTTTGCTTTAACTCAGCCAAAACCATTGATAGATAATATTTAACTAAAATTGTTTATTGACACCACCACATCTTATGCTAAGGGTCACCAATCCTTTCGAACATAACAACTCAATTTAGTCAAGAAAGCATTCTACAAATCAACTTCATATAATGAAAAATATGAAATAATTCATAAACAAGTTTAAAATAAAAGACCAAAGCATACATAATTACATTACATATAGCATCACTTACCAAAGCCAAAAACACACATACATGCTCCAAATTAATTTGACCATCTTACAACTAACAACATAACAATTCCATATAATTTATTATCTTTGAAGCACAAATCTTTAGGACATAATAACCTAGTGTTATGATTCTCACCCAAATTCAAATAAGGAGCTCACACAAGAATACTAATGCCAAGATGCTCACCAAAGATTGTGAATTTAGGGAGCTAAATCAAGAGTCCCATTGCATGGTAGAAGCACTATAGCGGAGAGGGAGACAAACCGTGACAAAGAGCAAGAGAGAGAGAGAGAGACCATATAGGGGAGAGAGAGAGAGAGAGAGAGAAACCAGCGGAGAGAGAGAGAGGGAGATAGCGGCGATAGGTGAGGGGGCCAAGAAAGATGAGATCACAAGTGAGAGAGAGAGGGAGTGAAAGTGAAAGATCTAGAAAGGGGAGAGAACGAGAAATAGGGGAAAAGGAAAAGAAGGATGTTGATGGTAGGGGATGGGGGAGAGAAAGAAAAGCAATGGAAGGGCATGGTGTGGACCACCATTAGTGAGGTGTACCATGGTCCTTTGTCTTGTCTCTTTATTATTTTTTTTCCAACAACAAAACACCTCCATCTAATTGAGTTAAACACTTCTACGGCTTTATAATTTAAAGTGAATAGAGAAATGCCCAAAGGCTTAAGTTGTATAAAATTTTAAAATTTTCTATTACTCATGTTTTATTTTTAACCATGTTTTTTTTTTTTTAAAACCGGGATATTACATTTGCTTCTTAGATCTTGGCTTCTAGCTTCAATGAGTAAATCTTTCACCACTCGCATGGTAGGGTGCAAATTGTCCTATTAGATCTGGAAAAGATTGGAAGAGTACTTTGCTTCATAAACCAAAGCAAAGGTAAGGCAACTCAAATCTCAACTTTGCAGCACGAAGAAAATGGGTTCTCTGAGTTCTTATTTGTTAGAAATCAAGAAAATTATGGATAATCTTGCTTTAATTGGTCCATTAGTAAATGATAAGGATCATGTAGATGCAATCTTAGATGGCTTGCCTGAAGATTATTCTGCATTAGTCATTATTATCACTTCCAAGACTGAGCCTTGTTTTGTAAGCCAAGTTGAGGCTGTAATACCCTAATGGTCCCATTCTATGCTTAAGTCATATTATGGAATTACTAGTTATTACTTTTGCTCTTGGAACTAACATTAGCATTTAAAAATACTTTTATATGAAAATAGGGGTAAATTTTTTTCTTTGAACAATAAGGAATAAACGGTTTTGAAAATCAAGAGCCATGAGCGCATCACGAACATATAATACAAATGTCGCTAACTCATACATATAGTGCGAATAAAATAAATAGAAGCGACATGAATAACAAATATCTTAAGTAAACATAACATTCATTCCACAGCCATTCATAGTTAATATAATAATACCAAGAGTCATACATAAAGATATAATGGGTCCGATATCTACTATTGGCCTTGTAAAAGAAACCTAACTAAATACATAATAAAGGAAAATACATCAGAAATCCTTACTATCCAAGCATGCCATACAATAGAATGTAACCTTATAACTACAAACAAAAAAGGCTATCCTTGTGCTTTGCTTGCATGCAATCAGTACATCACTCATTAGGCTGAATGAAACTGCTCCTAAAACCACTAGGAGCAACATCACCACATCCTCCTCCTCGAGCACGGCCACGCCTACGAGACACGGAACAAGTACAAAGGAACCCACGACCATGAACTGGGGGTGGTGCATGATGAGGAGCTATTGAAGAAGAAGACAAATCAGATGTCAGGTGAGTCACAAATGAGTAGGAGGGCTTGGATGGGTCAGTCTCCATATGATAGCTCGGATAGGATAGCTCCAAAGGATTGGAATCCAATGAGATGGTTTGAGTAAGACGGGTATTTGAGTCAGACTCATCGTTAGTGGGGTACCTCGGCGGTTGAAAGTAGGGGTGGATGTCATCTAGGGTAACCTCGCAATATGACTGATGTGGGCAGAAGAACGGGCTCATAACTGGAACTTGAAACGGACGGTCATGGAAGATGTAGACCCTCATTGCTACACTTGCAGACATCACTGAGGCATTCAGCATTGGGCCAAAGCGCCAATGCCAAACCAGGAACTCAATGAAGATCACCACTATGTCCGACGCCGGCATCCTCTAAAGATGACATGGAAACTAGGATTGAGAAATACTAGATTTCTTAGTAGGATCCCGACTAGGCAAACACTGTGTCATCATCATTGTTCCAGCCACTTCGAGTTTTAATATAAAAATAGTGGACAGATATAGGTTCAATTTTAATAATTTATGAAAATATAAATCTTGAAGCGGATTGCTTTTAAGTTTATCATCATATCCATAACATCACACATAGGCATACATGCTAACACATGGGATAAACATTCATAATGCGTATGAGAAATATATATAGACGCATGACTATGCAACTCATCAACTTGACCATGGTTCTACTTTGACTTTACTTTTGTTTTTAACATGTGCTTAACTTTTTTTATTTTTTCTTTGAAATAGACTGCTTTTGAACATGAGCTCATTACGTGACCATCGTCACACAATACTAAACCAAATCAAACTAAGCTGATATTGGTTTCCTCTAAGTTGGAGGGTCCTCCATGTCACCCTTGCTTCTTCTATAGAGGTTCCTTGAGTCTTTGTGGATCACCGTCTCTTACTTCCCTTACCGAAGTGATTGAAGGGTCATATCACATTCTTTCTTTTCTTATCGCTACACTTTACATGTATAGTATTTCTTTGACAAGACACATGTTTCTTATCATTATACTTTACATTTATAGTATTTCTTTGACAAGACACATGTAATGAAATGACTAAGTCCATAATTTTGATGGAAATCTGGTAGTATAATGGCAAGGCCGGAGCTTCCCAAAAATACCAATCATAAAACTTCCAACCAATAGTCCATTATATCCATATCATATCATCACACTAATCATTCAATCATAAGACAATGCTGAATCAAACTTGTCATTCATCATGCCGAATGGTGCAACATCCCGATTTTCATCTAAGCTAATTAGCTCGGTGTCTCCGGCTAATTAGAGGGGTTAGTGATTAATTGAGAACTAATTGGCTAATCTCGAGAGCAAGGGCTTAGTAAATTAAAGGCAAGTCAACAATTGAATCATAATGCATTAAAAGTTACAATTAAAAGCCTAATTGCCCAATCCTTATTAATTCATGATTTAGAACATAAAATCAAGATGACCTAACCTTATTAACTAAGAGCATGACAAGCATCACATCTTAATCACATGAAAATTAACCCTCACATTTTCTTTACATAATTAATGAGGAAAATCCTTTTCATTGAAAATGTGCTAATGTGCAATTAAACCAATTATATTAATTAGCATTTAGATAATTGTAACAATGGTAAAAATTTAGAAACTTCCCTTTTATTTATTGTTTGAAAGTTTGGCCAAGGCAGGAGCTATATCCAACCATCCATTTGCCTTCTCATCATACACCATTAGATCAAGAGTCCATGTTAGTAGATTCCTTGAGTCAAGACAAAAAATCTACTCTCCTCCAAGTGCCAAGACTCAAAGGAAACACAACTCCCTCTTTTACCCCAAGGTTTTTTCCACTCTCTTGCTTGTTGTAAGAAGCAAAATCACATCACTCTCTCCCCCCTCACTTCATTTTTCATTTCCTCTCTCAAGACACAAAGCTCTCTCCTCTCTCCAAGACCCATTCCTACTCTCTTGTTCTTCCAATCTTCCTTGTTCTTCTTCCAATCTCCCTACTACTTCTCACCTCATTTCCATCACCACCCTCACAATCCCTTCAAGGACCACCATTTTTGGTCTTTGGAGAAACAGGAGCACCCATACAAAGCTCCATTTTCAAGCTTTCAAGTAGAAAGGCTCTCTCCAACCTTCTCCACCTTCAAAATCCTTCAAGAAGCTCTCTTTAGCAGTGACTCTAACCTTTCTTTTCATGTATTTTTCAAGCTCTAGAACTCCTAAGCTCTTTATAGCTAGGTGGTTTTAGGACTTGCTTCAAGGTCTCATGACCATATCTTGCTCAATGAGTTTTTCTTGTCTTGTTGAAAATGTTGTCTTGAAATGAAATTATGTGGCATAATGGTTTTTATGTATCTTGCTTTATTTGTCTTAAAATACTGATTTGGTGGCTAAAATCTTGAATATGATGGTGAGATAGAGCATAAAAATGGTGATTTGAAGTGGTATAGCAACATCTCCACAAGTTTGATATGTAAAACATGAAAACTAGTTAAGCTGGAATTCTGGCAGTCTGTAATGCATACTGTATAACTCGTTCTACAAAAATCAAAATGTAATGAAACTAATTTTCTATGAAAGTAGACTCAAAGAGGTTTCCAAACATATAAAATACGTGAAATTTGGATTTAAAATGAGGGAGATATGATTTTTCAAAGTTGGCTGTTCCCGAATGAATTTCTGTTTGGGCAGTTTGCACTAAAAACAAGCTACAAAAATTATTTTTGAGTGGGACCAAGTTTGTTAGAAAGCTAAGGCATAGAGGAACACCCCCATAAAATAGTTTTGTCAGATTCCATGTGAGTAACTCCCAGTGGAGTTAACAAGCCACTGACCCGAGTTGAACTTTCAAGTTTGAACAGTCAGAATAAAATGTGCATAACTCAAGTCACAAAAATCAATTTTTGAGTGGGGCTTCTTTTATTTAAAAATAGACTCAGAGAAGTATAATCATACCAAAATTCGAAGCAAAAGAGTAAAAGATGAAATTATGGTGAATTTTTAAATTTACTACCCCACTGTAAAAGTAAAAACTAGTTGTGGTGAAAGTTAAAGAATAATGAGAAATAAGCTTTAAAACATTAAGACCCTTACACTAAGCATTGAAAAAACCCTCATAACTCAACTTAAAAGTTTCAAAAAGGATAATGGATGAAAATGGCCCTACACCTAATAAAAGAGTTTACACAAGAGACAATTTCAATTAAAAACTTGTACCAAATTTATTAAGCTAAGCTCATAAAATTTTGCTTGAGAATATACCTATGTTTATGTACAAGCATGATGCTATGATGATGATGAGTGATGATGATGATGATATGAATATGATATGTTGTTGATATGATGCTTAATGATATGTCTTGGATTTCTCTGTTTGGCAAAATTTTGGGAAGCTTCGGTCTAGCCGTTACACTACCAAAATTCTACAAAAATTGTGGACTTAGAAATTTTTTGCATCATAAGCTTTAATAAGAAGAAATTTAATCAAATGTGTGACCCTTCAAAGGGGAAGGTGACCTAATTTAAGCTCCCCTCACCCACGACTCACATGAGGCATGGCATGACCCTGCTAGTGTGAGTATAGGGGATAGGGCTTGCATAAAGCATGGCATGACCTAGCTAGTGTAAGTATCGAAATTTTATGGTGGCGACGGCTATGGTATGAGCTCATTACCACTTATGTTTAGTGGGTGAAAAGATAAAGTCAAGTTAAGAAAAGAAAAGGGACTTCGGTCCAAACCGTAGAAGGGGAAGAAGTTAAGAGAATCTTATAGCATAGACATGCATGTTTTATGTAATTATACTTGTCTTATGTATATTATGATATAAATGACTAGAGGGTACGTTACAATTGAATCTACTTCGGATATTCATATTTTCGAAAATCCAAGAATTGGACCTTATGCATGCTCACTATTCTCATTAATAAAAACCAAAGTGGCTGGGACGATGACGATGACACTCTCGTGTTAGGTTCGAGTCCTACTGAGAAATCTTATTTTTCACTCCAGTTATTTTTCCGTCTCGTCCCCAGATACCTATGGCATACCCCGTGGAGTGGAGCATGGATCCTCCTCACCATGAGTGGGCTTACGACGTGGATGCCTAAACTATCGTGGCGACAACCACCACGGTAGTCCACACCTACTTTCATCTTGGTCGTATACATGAGGGAGAGGAGCCCGACATCCCGCCAGCCCTAGTTGACATTTCCTCTGCATACCTTGGACAGCCGTTGGGTCCTTGGGATTTTCCTCCCGAGCCCTTGCCGGACATCGAGGTGGAGCCAATGTCTCCAGGCCTGCCAGTAGCCGAGCCTGTGCCACAGCCGGCGATTCCCGTGGTCGATGTGAGCTCTACGGCCACTCCGAGGACCACAGCCGCTTCGCCACCGCCCCCTGAGTATCACCCCGCCATGTCTGACGAGGATCCCTCTGAGGAGCATTCATCAGTAGCCAGCTATACTCCGGGTCATCGTGTTCGTGGCATAGAGGTGATCAGTAGGTACCCTCGCATCATCCGTACTCCTCACGTTCCTCGAGGTCGAGGAGCAAAGGGAACCAGCACTCGAGGACCTGATTTTCGTCCGATCGAGCGCAGCAGAAAGGGTGAGAAAGCTAGAACATGTCTACACGGGCCTATTTTATTATTGCTCCTTATCTTATGCATTTCATTTTGTGGCGAACCTTGTCATATTTGTTTATGTTTGATATTTTGGGGCCATGGCATAACCATGAGTCTCCTTTTTATGTATTGTTGAATATTATGAGACTTTATATATGTATGGTTGTTCTAGTAAGGTGAATGTATTACATTTCTACTTATCCATTGCTCCTTTATTTTACGACTTGTATGTATGCGACACGCTCGTTTATAGCTATCTTCTCGCTCCAGGCTTTACTTTCCAAAACACTGAAAAGCGATGATGTATTTCAAAAAAAAATTTTACCGTATTTTCCGTGTAACTTAACTTATAAATGAAGTTTAGTTTTCCACGAGCATAAGTAACAACTAATAAAACGTTGTAATACGATTTAAGCGTAGTATGGGTTTATTAGGGTGTTACATTATGGTGTTAGAGCAGTTCATCCTGTTAAAGCCTGAAGTTGGACTGACTATTGTAACGACCGAAAATTTTATCGTTAACAACTGAATTTTTCGGTTTTCAATCAAATAAGTGAGTTTAATCAGAACTTAATTAAACATTTACTCGAAGTCAAATTAAGTGTGATTTAGATGGATTAGACTTGATGGAATTAGATTAGGAGCATAGAAAACCTCACAGAAAAAAAAAAAATTCAAGCCAATTTACCGATTTAAAGAAAATCGGTAGGATTTCGGTATATCCAACCGTCGGAACCGAACCAGTAGAATTTTTCTATGAGTGCCCTAGAATCAACGGCTAGGATTTAGCTAAACAATCCACCAAGTGGCGCCTTGGGAGCCCTTGATGATGGGAAGCTTAACCAAAATCAATACAAAGCTTGGATCCACCAATCAAGACCAAGTTAGACCCAAATATCTTCACTTTTCTCCTTTTCTCCTCATCCATTTTCGGCCACCCTCCTTCAGCTGCTGAAGACCATCTTTTTCTCTCCTCTTTGCTCTCATTTCTACTCCATTTTCACCCATCTTCAAGTCCTATCCCAAGCCACCATCATCAAAGACACAAAATCAGCCTAGATTACACAAGACAAGGTAGGAAATCCTACTTCTTCTTTTATTCTCTCTGATTTGGGGCTGTATGAGGGGCATGCTTAATCTGAGATTTGGATGTTTTATAGAGTGATGATGATGTTTTATAACTGATTTTGCATGTGTGTTGTGATTAAAATTGGATTTGGGGGCAAATAGCTTGAAGGGAGGAGATAAACCTAGAATCAGGATAGGATTTCCCTCGGCGGTCCGTACGGCTCCGCCTACCATCGTTTAAATTTGATGAAACCATTTTTAGATGAAACTAGACATTCAGGAATTTCCATACATATATCATAATAGATCATTGGATTAGTATAGAATTAGTTATGAATTTTTGAAGTTAGACCTAGAAATCTGGGTATTCACCCGGGCAGCATGGGTTGAGAAGGGTCTAACTCACCCTATACAACCTCAAATTGAGTGCAACGAGAGATTTTTGAAAGCTAACACATGAGAGAACATCCCATAAAAATTTCAGAATTTAATTCGTTTTCATTTGTTCCCATCACATCAATGAAGTTGGCTTAGACTAAAACTAGTCTAGAATAGGACAGCCCAGTAGGGTAATGTTTCGAGACTCATAACTCAAAATCCACTTATGAAAATGACATGAAACCTAACTCATTTTAAAGCTTGTTGTGTTGGCTTCATTTTGATATAAAATTTGCATGATTTCATTTAGTTTTCGATTTTTAGTGAATTTTCTCCTATAGGAACCCAATTCTAGCTGGGAATAGGACATGCTGAAATAAAATGTTTATACCTAAAGTTATACAACTCAAAATGCGATGGGACCAAAAGGTTTAGAATCTAGACATATGAGACTATAACATATCCAAAAATTTGATTTAAATGAGTTGAACTAAATGAGAAATGAGGCACACCAAATTCGGGCAGAACAGAGGGGGTTAAATTGAAACTCTATTGATGTTTAAATTCAGATTGTTGATTGAGATTATGAATGTACATGTATAATTGAGATTGTTAATTGATGTTATGAATGTACATGTATAATTGTTGCCCTATACTGAAATTGTAAGTTGTATAAATGTACTGGTTGTTTGGCACTATTCACGAGAAAGCGGACTCGATCCGTTATGCTGCCGGAATTTCGGTAAGAAGTTCATATGTTATGAAAATTTTGACAACTTGAGTACATTATATGAAAAGAGACAAGTTAGATGTGCACTCATTTGATGACATTATAAAGAATTCCACATCACTTGGGCCAACCCCGGAATAAATTAAGGGGAATAGATTAGTGGAAAGGTTGGGGAAAGTAAACCTACCATCCTCAGATATAGAACGCAGGCTCACCTGAAAAGTGGACTATTACCCAGGAGTATATGGCCAATGACTCCCAGGGGACCAAGGATGGAAATAAGTTATAACAAGCGAAAGCCTCCAAGAATAAGATGCATCTTCTCATTGCACATGCATATGTACAGTGAAATACTTTTCTATTGATTGTTCTAGATCTCTGTTTATTATTCATAACATGCTATTGTTTCTTTGTGATTACTGTTTGAGTACATTAGTATATCTGCTAATTAAAATTGAACTTGTTTCGGTGTATGCTTTACAAATGAGTATTTAAGTTAAATATTATCATTTTACCATACTATTTGAAAATCTTGCACGACCGAAACAACTGGGAATGACAGCGATGACAGATGTATAGAAGTTAGGATTTTCTACTGAGAAATATTCATTTCTCACCATATTATATATTCCGCGTCATTCTCAGACCATGGAGCACGCGGCGACCGGGGTTCTATTTATTGAGTTTCCTGAGCTTCACATCCACATCGACCCTTTTCTAGATTCTGTATATATATCGGGTAGATGCCAATTTCGTTTATATTTCTTCTTCCAGAGGGACTTCGCAGTACCCTTGATGCACCCACTGTTTGATCCCGCTATCCCATACATTGCCATCCCACTTCATATGGCCCATCCGTTCCCACCTCCTCCTACAGCAGCAGCAGCACCAATAGCGCCAGCAGCAGCCCCTGCTCCTATGGCTCCTCCTGCTTCACCACCCCTTCCGATGCTTTCCGCCTCGACACCAGAGGAGGACCCATCAGAGGCAGCGAGTTCCTCCTCATCCTCTACTCCCAGCACGGGCCACCCTCCCGCAGATGCACCAATGGAGAATGGGTTTCTTTCTTCAGATTCTGGTTAGATAGTGGGCGTACCACAGTGGTAGTAGGTGTATAGGATGACCCTCTTTTGGCAGTTTGGGTCATGGTTGGATGGGTAGATATTAGGAATGTACTTGAAATGTCCCATGGGGACCGGTTAGGGTGCTATTCATAGATACTGGTCGTTTCATTTTGTATTAGCGGCCTCATTTTGACACCTTGTACTTTTTGACAAACTTTAAAATCAGATATCTATGTACATATCTATGATGCCGTTTGCAATTATTCTGTTCTTATTGTATTTTTTGTTTATGTTAAGTTATTTATAGTTTACCGATTGATTGATATTTATTCCGCCATCCTGAAGAAAAATTTTGTTATAAGATCAGGTAGTCTTATGCGAGAAATTAATACTAATACAGAAAGAGAAATTTAATCAGTATTACACGTAATCTCTTATCAGATAGATTATTATGACTTAAGCATAGTACTTTGTCTAGTAAGGTGTTACAACTATGCTTCCAAGCATAACTCTACATGCGCTATGTTAAGTCATGCTGTGAATCCTGTCTATATGATGGGATGTAGGACTTAGAATGTGTTTGGAGGTGGGTTACCTGAGCAATTTCCGAACTAAGAATGGGATCCCAAGCTACTCGAATGAGTGCTTCCACGGCGATGAGGGGTGTACCTGCAAGGACTCCGACGCTCAAGTCAGTGAGTGCAGGAAAGTATGGGGAGTAGGTCAGAAAAAAGAGATACCTTATGTTTGGGGCTGGACCCATATATATATGAGTGAGCGGTTGAGAGAGAAGAGGGATTTAATCCCGCCTTCGTAGGGGATAACCCGGGACATCCTTTATCATGGGGGATAACGGATGGGTCCGAGTTCACCGGCTACACGCGAGGGAAGAATCATTTCGTGCCATTAGGGAGCCGAGGGACCTAACTCGGGTTTGGGCCTTAACTCGGGTTAATGGCCCGAGATGGGCTCGGCCTGTTAACGACTTCGAGGTCTGTTTGGGCCTAGTCTTCGGGCCGAGTTGGGCCCCTATACTATAGTCCGGAACAGTGCCCCCAACTCGGTATTGGAGGTGGATTCCTCAGATGCCAAGTTCTTCATGAGTTTCCGAGTTCATTGCTGCCTTCTAACGTCGAACTGTCATTTAAGCGATTTGGCGCTTTTCTTGTAACAACGTCTGGGGTCTTCGCGAACTGGTGATGTCCTTTTGCCGCGTAGGTCACGTCTCGTAACCCTAAGCGGACACGTGCCTTTTGGGCGTCTCGTTCAGAGCGCCTCATCATTTTGAACTAGGGCGCTATTTCCATTTTGCCCCCATTCCTTTTGTGCGAGAAGTCGGTTATGCCCTTCGCGACGCTTGGGTTGCATGGCAAAGGACGTTTTTAGTCCTATAAAGAGGGGTTTCGTGCGTTTGTGGCTTATTTTCCTTGTCTTGTTCATCTTCCTTGTCTTGCCCAAAGGTATTCGTCGCGCGGAGGAAGCGGAGGAGCAGTGTGGGAGTATGGTTGTTCGTGCCACCGTTACCTCACTAGTAACAGGTATGCTCCTTCCCTTTTGTTTCCTGCTTCTGCGACTAGTATTGCTTCGTTGGGTGTTATATTAGTGGTGGCTTGGCTCCCAGCGATCCATTTTCGCTTTATGCTTTGGGGCGGTTTCAACCCCTACTCCGTTTGGCTTTTTTGCTTCCGCTGCCCACCGGCGGCCTTTTGTATAGAGGGAAACCACCGTAGGGAACCTATCTCTTCAATCCCCATTTTGTCTTTTATGGGTTCCCAACTTAGACTTTTCCCGAGTTTATGACGTAGGGATGGTTTCTTGTGTAGGTTCGGGATCGCAAAAAAATGGTCAAGAAGAGAGCTCTAACTTTTCCTCCTGAGAACAACTTTATTTACCGGTGGGTTGATCCCGAGGTCCTGGACACTCCCTCGGTCGTAACCCCGGAATTCCTAACTCACTTCATAGAGGAGAACCTTATCTCATCGGAGGGCGAGTACGAGGAGGAGTATTATTTGGAGGCTCCGGGTCCAAGCAAGAGGGTGAGCGACTTTAACCTCGAAGGGGGGCCTCGGTGGATGTGGTGTTACGACGTCCTTATCTCCAAGCTGGGAGTTCGGATTCCATTTACCTATTTTCAAATGGAGATTCTGCGCCAGACTGAGGCCGCTCCTTCTCAACTCCATCCGAATAGTTGGGCGATGATTCGGGGTTTCGAGATTATTTGCGAATATCTCGAATTAACGCCATCTCCGGACGCTTTCTTTTTCCTGTTCACTTTGACCCGACCTACTGGTGGTGGATTAACCTCGAGGTAGCTATCCTTCCGAGCTCATGCCAATCGAAAGATATTCCTCCTATACGAGGAATCCTTCCATAATTTCAAGCCTGTTTTATTCAAGGTTTTTGGGTGCCTGAACTCGATTCCTTTTTGGGAGACCTTGGAAGGGGAGGTTCGATTCAACGTCTTTTGGTGTAAGCATTTCAGCGCTCCCCGGATAGAGGACAATTCCCTTAAGCCTGAGGAGAAGGCTGTTATTGACCTCCTCCTCGAATGCTTTAGGAAGAATCATCTGAACTTAAAAAACATAGTTGGTGTAGATCCTGGGGAGGCCAGGCAGTATTTAGGTTGTTGTTTTCCTATTATAGCTTGCATATCTTATGCCCCCCTTTTTTTGTCAGATGCTTATTGTTGATGTCTCTTTTGCAGACGGGATGGCTCCAAAGTCCGCCCTTGCCGAGTTTCACAGGAGGATACTGAAGAGGTCACACGAGGGGGATGGAAGTAACAGTCCGAAATCGGCTGGGTTCGAAGAACCGGTGTTCGCTTCTGTTCCTAATAAAGTGGCCTTGGAGGCCCAGTCTTCCAAGAAGTAAAAGTCAAGTAAAGCGGCCAAAGGGAAATCCGTGGCTTCCGACCCTGAGGGCCTTCCCTCACCGAAGGTGTGGTCCGAAGTCCATGTGATGGATAAGGATTTCCCCTATTCTGACTTCATGGATAAGGAGTTGATAGTCCCCGCCCTTCTTGGGCGCTTACAGGGTGACGATGAGAACCTAGCTGCGAAATTCCAATGGGCGGGGCATGCCATGCTGAAGTCGGCGGCCCTACTCAGATACTCGAAACCGATTATTGTCTCTAGTGTCCGAGCTATGGAGGAGGTAAAGGTCCTGAAGTCCTAGCTCTCCCTTCGTCAAGATGAGAAGTCGGCTTTGAAGAAGGCCAAGGAAGACGAGATTAATGGGTTGAGGGAGGCACTTGAGTCGAGGAACTAGCAACTGGAGGATTCTCATTCTCGGGTGTCGAAACTTCAGAAGGATTGTGCCGACTTTTCAGAGCTTGCTGCTAGGGCGAGGAACGAGGTGGCTGGGGTGGAGCAGTTGTGGGCGAGATCGGCTGGGGAGATTAAGGAGTCCCTCTTAGAGCAGTGCCAGATTATTTGCCCTGACGCTGATTTCAATGAAGTTGGGTTGGATAAAGTTGTGGTTGATGGTCGCATCGTTGTGGCTCCAGAAGATGATGACTATGGTGCCGACAACCCTGAGGCTAATCCGAAGGAGTAGGCATCCGACCTTGCCGTGTTTGTAGTTTTTGGTTGCATTCCCCTTTTAGGTTTTAGGGGCTCTTTTTTGTATATCTATTTGATGCCGAAAACTTTTTGGAATGGAACCCAGTTATCTGTTTTGTTTAATTGATGCGCCAGTTATATTCTCCTAAGTTGAACCTTGAAGGGAATATTGGTGGCACCTTAATTGCTAATATTGATGCACTAGTTATTCGCCCAAGTTAGACCTTGAAGGGAATATTGGCGGCACCTTTTATTACTTTACCGAACTGGATGTTGTCCGAATTGGATTTAGCTAAGATTGTTTGCTCAAGTTAGCGATGCGACACCGACCCGAGGTTTGATTCCGGACTTTAATCGCATTCGGGATTACGTGTCTGAGATATCATACCGGGATCCATTTTCCTCAGCCAAGGGGTGATAAGTCCCTTGGGAGAATTAACGTGGGTTGAAGTCATTAACCGTAACGTGTAAAATAACGGAAGCAAAAGGAAGAATTGACAACATAAAAATAATAATGAAATGATGTTAAATCAAACTAAATAAAGATAACACATAAAAGCAAATACCGAGAAGCATTTGTTAGTCACTGCTCGGCCCACGGAGTTCCGCCTCGTTAAAACCTTCTCGGGAAAACCCAGTGTGACAAAACCCGAGGTAGGAAAAAGAGTACGGCTATCTCACGTGATATGTACATCAAATAAAAAATTTCTGGAGGTTAGAAGAGTTTCATGACCTCGAAATCTCTATGCCCGATAAGGTGGAGAGTTTGTATGCCCCCTTTCCTAAGACGTCGATGATTCTGTACGGGCCTTCCCACTTTATGGCTAATTTCCCATGACCTACGGGAGGTTTTCCGATGTCAGCTCATCGAAGAACCAATTCTCCTTTGTCGAAAGTCCGGATATCACTTTGGTGTTGTATCTTTGGGAGATTCATTGTTTGAGCGCCTTCTCCCTTAGATGAGCCATTTCCCTCGCTTCGTTTGAAAGATCGGACTCCTCCTGAAGTGCGTGATGCTGTGTAGGTTGGAACATGACGCGCGGGTTTATCTCCTTCACTTCGATCGGTATCATCGCGTCCATCCCGTAAGTCAGCTTGAAAGGGGTTTCTCCCGTTGTTGAATGCGGGGTGGTTCTATAGGACCATAGAATGCTCCCGAGGTCGTCGGCCCATGCCCAATTTGCTTCGCTGAGTCTCTTCTTCAGTCCTCGGAGGATGACTTTGTTGGAAGCTTTAGCTTGGCCATTTGCTTGAGGGTGTTCGACCGAGGTAAAGTGGTGTTTGACCTTGTGGCTGGAGAGAAATCCTTGAAACTTCTGGTCTATGAACTGGGTTCCGTTGTCTGTGACGATCGAATCAGGTATTCCAAAGCGGGTGAAGATGTTCCTCCGCACGAATTTCCGAGCCTGGGCAGCAGTGATGGTGGAAAGCGGCTTTGCTTCTATCCACTTTGTGAAATAATCTGTTGCCACAATGAGGTACTTCACTTGTCCCGAGGCGAGTGGGAAGGGTCCTAGGAGGTCGAGTTCCCACTTGCTGAAGGGCCAGGGGGACATGATTGACGTTAGTTTGTCGGAAGGGGCGAGGTGGAAAGTGGTGTGATTCTGGCAGCTGGAACACTTTCGAGAATACTCTATTGAGTCCTTCATCATCGATGGCCAATAGAATCCAACTCGTAGAACTTTTAATGCCAGCGACTTTCCTCCGAGGTGATGGTCGCAAGATCCTTCGTGAACTTTCTCGAGAATGGCAGGAACCCGATCCGGTCCCATGCACCTTAGCAGTAGCTGGGACAACCCTCTTCTGAATAGTTGATCATTGATGAAAGTGTAGTAGGAGGCTTCCTTGGCTAGTCTCTTGGCGTCGATGAGATTTTCTGGTCTGGTTCCATTCCTCAAGTACTGAATGATAGGAGTCATCCAGTTGGGAACCTCGTTGACGGATAAGATCGGAAAGACATCCGATATTGACGGGAGCTTCAAGGTCTTTTGGATCAAACTCTGGTTGTTTCCTCTGGGCTTAGTAGTTGCCAGCTTGGAGAGGATGTCGGCTCTGACATTCTCCTCCCATGGAACATGTCGGAATTCTATATGAGGAAACTTTTCCGTGAGTTCTTTTACTTTTGTCAGGTACTTCTGCATTAGAATGTCTTTAGCTTGGTATGCCCCGGTGACTTGGGAAGTCATGACTTGAGAGTCACTGCACACCAAAAGTCGGGATACGCCGACGTCCATGGCTAATTTGAGGCCTGTGATGAGGGCTTCATATTCGGCCTGGTTATTGGAGACCAAGAAGTCGAATTTAATGGATAGCTCGAGAATAATTTCACCTTCCTTTTCGAGAATCGCCCCGGCTCCACTTCCTTTCGAGCTGGAAGCTCCATCCACATGTAGCATCCAACCCGATTTCGGGCTATCCGCCTCATCCACCATCTCAGCTAAGAAGTCGGCCAGTGCCTGAGATTTAATGGCGGTCCTTGGTTCGTATTGGATGTCGAACTCCGAAAGTTCCATGGACCATGATACCATCCTTCCTGCCAGGTCCGGTTTTTATAAGATTTGTCGGATTGGTTGGTCAGTTCGGACGACGATTGTGTGGGCTTAAAAGTACTGGCGAAGCTTCCGAGCTGCAATGATTAGGGTCAAGATGACTTTTTCAATCTTCCGATATTTGGTCTCGAGTCTGTGAAGCACTTTGCTAATAAAGTATATCGGGTGCTGTTGTCGGGAATCCTCCTAGACCAGCGCCTTGGCAATGGCAGTGTGTTGGGTGATGCAGATATAAGAATAGCGCTCCGACTTCCTGGCTGGTCGAGTATATGCGGGCGAGACAGGTAGTCCTTGAAGTTGGTGAAGGCGGCTTCACATTCTGGCGTTTTGTAACACCCTCCCAAGTATAGTACTATGCTTAAGTCATAGTACCATACCCTGGAGTTGTTACTGTTACCTGAGCGGACCTTATCTGACAGCGACTTCCGCTGCGCTACTCTGATACCTCTTGAACTTTCTGGAGACAACACGGAAAATAGGAGTGAGAATTATAAATTCTCAGTAGGATTCTCTATAATACACATGTAATGTCATCGTTGTCATCTCTAGTTTGCTTCGGTTTATTATGAAAAAGGTGAACATACTGCACAAACTGTTTAATTTTACATTTCGAAAAATATCTTATCCGAAGCAAAGTTCATTTTAATCATACACTTAGCATTTGGGAGAACCCATAAAATCCATGCAAATATAATACTATGAATAATAACTGTAGCATATTAAAATACACATAACATCAATATGCTGGGAACATAATATCTACACATAAAATTACTCGTACTTAAATTTATGCCTATACAAGAAACTTGCTTTTCTTTATTCATCTTCCTTTTCATCATAAAATCTTTACATGCCATATTCCAGAGTATGATCGCCATGTCATACCCCATCAGAGCGTGATCGCCATGTCACGTTCCTTAGGAATATGGGACCTTCGTTTGGTACTTATACTAGCTGGATCATGTCATGCCTCATGTAAGTTCTGTGCTTGCATCTACTTTAATCTTTAGTCTTTAGTCTTTAGTCTTTACTTGGCACACTTAGGCGTTACGTATCGCCGTCCCTAGGGTGCACTTACTGCCCTTGGGTAGCTTGGCCTTGGAGTGAGCCCGTCAGCTTCACCCGTGACCGTCGTCACACCGACTCACCCACAAGGGGACCCACTGCCTCTAGGTTGGAGGGACCCAAGTGCAACTGCCTCCAACATAGAAGGACCCAAGTCTTTAGCTGCCTTCACAAGGAGGGACCCAATATGTAACTGCCTCCGGGTGAAGGGACCCATGTCTTTATCATTTAACTGCCTTCACAGGGAGGGACCTCAATTAACTGCCTCCGAGTGAAGGGACCCACATTCAATATATTTACATTCTTTCATTCTCATGCATAATCAAGCATAGTCATACTGAGTGTACTCGTACATATACCTCATTTATTTTCATGTGTCATTGCACACATGATTTTCACGTACATAGTCATGGCATATAAAGGCCCGTAGCCTCCTTACCAATTTACCGGTACTCATGCATATGCTACATCATTTACCCTCACATACCTCCTAACATAATTATGTCATTCTTGAATATAGGGTTTCTATATACCCATTCATACTTTAATTCATCCTTGATAACTCATATCATTTTAAAATTCATCCTTACATCTAAACATTCATAGCTTCTTAGACTTCTACAGTAAATCCGGCAGCATAATGGATCAGGTCCGTTTCCCCATGAATAGTGCCAGCTCTCACGGGCAAATCAGTCATAACAACATAATCAACTTAACACATATATATCAATGTCAAACTGGCAATTCTCAACTGAAACTTTATATGTTTCCCTAATACTTGTGAAATCTTCAATTAGGTCACTTTGTGAAACTATCACTTTGGCCATTCTGCCACATTCTATTCGGTTCTGCCCGAATTTCATATGACCCACCTTTATTTCTATTCAACTCATTTGAACCTAAATTTTGGATATGTCATAGCTCTATATGTCTTCCTTCTAACCTCTTTGGTCCCATATCATTTTGATTTATATAACTCAAGATATTCAACCTTTGCCTCAGCTTGTTCAGTCACTAGCCCGAATTACACTCCTGGAAGTATAAATTCACTAAAAATTGAAACTAAACTCAAATCATACGAAATTGGCCTCATATTGAAGCTAACAGGACAACCTTTCATTTTCCACAAGTTTTGTTCCATTTGCTTAAGTATACCTCGAGTTATAAGTCCTGAAAGTTGACCTTCCTGAACTACTCTATTTTGGCCTGGATTGAACATAGGACAACTTCCTCGAATCAATGGAAACAATTGGGAGCATAACAAACTCAGAATTTTATATTGAGATACTCTCCTATGTGTAAGCTATCTAACAAAATTAGTTTCACTCAAATTGGAGTTGTATAGGGTGAGTTATACCCTCCTCAAGTCACCCTGCCAGGATGAAAATTCTGAACCCTAGGTCAAACTTCAAAAATTCATATCTCTTTCAATACTAACCCAATGGCCTTATATTATATGTCTATGGAAAGCCCTGAATGTCTACTTTCATCTAAAAATGGTTTCATAGGATTTAACTAGTTGTAGGCAGCGCCGTACACTCCGTCGTACAGACTGCCGTGGAATTCTCACTCAGGCAGCATCCCAACCCATCCATTTCTTCTAATTTTCTCCTTCTAATCATAATTCTATTCAAAATCTCCTATGAATTTAATCATAATTCATTATAATCCATCATAATACATCCAATAATTCATTAAATACATAAGGAAGAGTTCAATCTCATGCAACCATAGTGTAAGGAATTCAAGAATAGAAGTAGAATCCTACCTCTTTGGAGTATGACTTTGCTGAATTTGAGTTTGGATTGACGGAACCTTGACCAAGCTTAGAAATTTGATGGAGTTGGATTGAGAGAGGAAGGGAAGAAGAAGAAGGCTGGAGCAAGGAAGGGAGAACATAAATCAGATCATAAATGGAGAGAAGAGTCTGATTTAAATATATGAAAGTTGTGGTGTTGATTGGCTGAAGTTTTGTGGTTGAAGTTCGGCCATGTCTCTCACTTTTGTGGCCAATTTGCTCTCCACGTCGTCCAAAAATTGGGATACGCTTTCGTTCCACCTGAAATCAGAAATCGGGTACCATGTTCATGATGTTCTGCCTTGAAGTTTAAGATCGGAAGTCGTGGAAACTGCTGCCAAATGAAGTCGGTAATCGTATATTTATGTAAGGCGAACTCGGAATTCGGAATTTATCCCATTCTGTGTAGAATTCGAAGATGAAGTCGGGAATTGGAATTGATCAATCCTGAGGGCGAAGTCGGAACTCGGAAATCGGATATTACACGTCCACTCAAAGGTATTCCCCTTTTTCAATAGAGAAAAGAGGGGGATGGCCTTCCTGGCCGAGGCATCCATAAATCTCGAAAGAGAGGCGATTCTTCCCGTGAGGCATTGTACTTCCTTTACTGTCATCGGACTTTTCATTTCGAGTATTGCTCGAAATTTGTTGGGGTTTGCCTCAATCTCCCGATGTGTAAGCATGAACCCCAGAAATTTTTCCGGCTTCCACAGCAAAAGCGCACTTGTGTGGGTTGAGTCTCATGTTGTGCTGTCGGATTCGGACGAATACGACCTTTAGGTCGGACAGGAGATTTTCCTCTTCGCGAGACTTGACCAACATATCGTCAATATACACTTCCATCAAATCGCCGGCCAACTCTGCGAACACCTTATTCATGAGCTTCTAGTATGTTGCTCCCGCATTCTTCAATTCGAAAGGCATGACCTTGTAGCAATAATTTGCCGTTGGGGTTATGAATGCCATTTTTTCTTCATTGAGCTTGAACATCGGGATCTGATTGTACCCCGAGTAAGCGTCCATGAAGGTGAGCAGTCTGAACCCGGAAGCAGCGTCCACTAAACCATCAATGCTTGGCAAGGGATACGGGTCCTTTGGGCAGGCTTTGTTCAAATCAGTGTAGTCAATGCACATTGGCCACTTCCCGCTGGACTATTTTACCATCACGACGTTGGACAACCACATCGGGTATTCAATCTCGTGTAGGAAACCGGCTTCCAAGAGGCTTTGAACTTGCTCTTGGACTGCCAGGGCTCTTTCTGGGCTCATTCTCCTTTTCTTCTGAGTAACTGGTTTTGAACCGGGGAAGACAGCGAGTCGATGGGAAATGAATTCCGGGTTGATTCCCGGCATGTTGGCTGCAGACCATGTGAACAAATCTATGTTGGACTTGAGGAGGTTGATTAAGCCTTGTTTCAATGGGATTGGAAGTTTTTTGTTAATCCGAGTTACTTTCCAGTTTTCACTCCCGATTTGGATTTCTTCTAATTCTCCGTCTGGCTCTGGTCTTTCCCTTTCAATTTTCCTTGCGTCTAGATCTATCATCATGACATTCGAAGAATTGGGGGGCCGGGCCTCGGCCTGGGGCACCACCCTTTGTTGCTTTTGTATTTCCAGGCTGGCGTTATAACATCGCCGAGCCGTGGCCTGGTCGGCTTTTACAGTGGCGATTTTTCCTTGGTCGGTAAGGAACTTCATGGTGAGGAATACCGTCAAGATAATGGCGCTTATCTTGTTCAACATTAGTCTTCCAAGTATGGCGTTGTAGGCCGAGGGGCAGTCAATAACTAGGAAGTTGACTTTGATCATCCGGGTTTTAGGTCGGGATCCCAAGGTTAGGTGGAGGGTGACGTAACCCTGGGGGTGGACTTTTTCTCCAGAAAATCCGATCAGCTCCTCCACATGTGTTTGGAGGTCGGTGTTACTTAATCCGAGCTTATCAAATGCGTCTCGGAATAGAATATCCGTCGAGCTTCCTTGATTGATGAATACCCTTTTTACCTTGGCATTGACCATCGCTGCAGATATCACCATTGGGTCGTCATGTCCCGAGATCACTCCCTCGAAGTCGGAACTTGAGAAGACGATATCTGGAATTGGTCGAGATGTCGGTGCTGGCTTTTTTATCTTCCCAGAGGAAACATTTAGAACTTCTTGTAAATGCTTTTTTTGGGCTGACTTCGTTGTTCCGCCACTTGCAAAGCCTCCAGCAATGACGTTGATAGTCCTCGTGATATATTCCCCATCATTGCCTTGACTTGCTTCTGGCTCCGAGGTTCTCTGGCTCCTTGGATTCCTTCTTTCTTCATCCCCATGATCAGGAGCTCGCCTTCTTCGTGGACTTCTTTGGGAAGCCACGTACTTCGCCAATCTGCCTTCCCTTATCAACTGTTCCACGGCATCTCGGAGGTCGTAGCAATCTTTGGTTTTGTGTCCAAAACCATTGTGATACATGCAAAATAAGGACTTGTTGGTGTTGGCTCTCATCTTGAGGACCTTTGGCTTGGGGAACCTTTCAACTTGGCCGACCTCTCGGAACAGCTCGGATAGGGATACGTTGAGGGGGGTATAGTCATTGTATCTACCGGCCCTGGAACGTACGTCCTTCCTTGGGTGTTCATTAAGGCCGCTGATTTTCTTGTCGGATTGGTTCCTTGCGGGGTTGGCTGTGGCCTTCTCCGTTTCTTCGAGAAAGATGTATTTCTTGGCCCTTGTTTGTATTTTCTCCGGGGATTCTAGCAGTCTTTTGGACAGCGAAGTTTTGAACGGTCTCGGCCATAATCCGTTTAGCAGTGTCAGGATCACCGCCTAAGTTTGCACCTTGTTCACAAGCAGAGTCTCAGCATTGTATTGCTTGAGGAAGTGTTGGAGCGACTCATTTTGCCGCTGGTGAATTCCGAGGAGGCTGGAGACTGGCTTGGGCTTGAACTTCTTAGTAGTGAAATGGGCCAAGAAAGTTGAGGCAAGGTCGGAAAATTGACTGATCGACCTAGAAGGAAGAGAGTTGAACCATTTCAATGCAGATTTCTTCAGAGTTATGGGGAAGGCTCGGCATTTGATGGGATCCGAAACCCCGGCTAACGCCATTCTCGACTTGAAGGCGTCCATATGTTCCTGGGGGTCAGTGCTCCCATCGTATGGCTCCATGTCGGATGGGGGCTTGAACCCCTTGGGTGGTAGCGTTCCCATAATGAAGTAGGAGAATGGCGTGTCATCGCTGTATTCGGGGTCCTCATGCTGCTCGGGGCTATAACACCCTAATAAACCCATACTACGCTTAAGTCGTATTACGGCGTTTTATTAGTTGTTACTTATGCTCGTGGAAAACTAAACTTCACTTGAAATTAAATTACGCGGAAAATACGGTAAGGTTTTTCTTTGAAATACGTTGTCGCTTAGCAGCATTTTGAAAAGTAAAGCCTTGAGCGAGAAGATAGTTAGAGAAAGAGCGTGTCGCATCAAATATATACTCCAATATCATAAAACAAGGATAAGGTAAACAAATAATAATTCACAAATATATTGCATTAAATAACTAACCATTACATTCATATGGGTTCATAACATATATATACATACATTTCAGCATTACAACAAGGGAGACTCATGGTTGAGCCATGATCCAAATACTAGATACTAAGTACAAATTTACATGGCAAAGCCTAACTCAAAAGAAATATGCGAAGATGCAGAGCAATGGTCGCTACAAGTCCCAAAACAGCTTCGTCTTGCATCCCACGTCACACGTCCGCTCACAGTGTTGGGGATCCACGCTCCACTCCACGGATCTTGTTGTCGAGATCTGGTGACGATACGGAAGAACAACTAGGGTGAGAAATGGAATTTCTCAGTAGGACTCGAACCCGACACGAAAGTGTCATCGTCATCGTCCTAGCCACTTTGGTTTTATTAATGAAAATAGTGAACATTCATAAGGTTCCGTTCTTAGGTTTTCAAAAACATGAATATCCGAAGTGGATTCAATTTTAACATAATCTCTAATCATTTACATCATAACATACATGGGCACAAGTATAATCATATAAAAATGCATGACTGTGCTATAAGTTTTTCTTAACTTCTTCCCTTGCTAGGGTTTAGATCGAGGTCCCTTTTCTTTTCTTAATTTAACTTTATCTTTTCACCCACTAAACATAAGTGGTAATGAGCTCATACCGTGGCCGTCGCCACCATAGAATTTCGGTACTTACACTAGCTGGGTCATGCCATGCCTCATGTGAGTCGTGGGTGAGGGGAGCTTAAATTAGGTCACCTTCCCTTTTGAAGGATCATACCCTTAGTTCATCTTGTTCTTATTAAAGCTTATGATGCAAAGTTATTCTAATTCTCTTCCACATTTAGGCGTTACGTATCGCCGTCCCCAAATGTGGTTCCTTTATTAATCACCTACGCATTATCGCCGCCCTGCGAGTGTTCATATTTATTAGTCTTTTCGTGTTTATCATTAAGTATCATATTATCAACATATCATATTCATATCATCATGATTCATCATAATATCGTCATCATATCATTATCATCCTTATCATCATCATAACACTATCATGATCATCATCATATCACATCATCATCATCATGATCATCATCATATCATGTCATAATCATCATCATCATATCATATCATCATCATTACTCATCATCATCATAGCATCATGCTTTCACATAAACATAGGCATATTCTCAAGCAAAGTTTTATGAGCTTAGCTTAGTAAAATTTGTGACATGCTTTTTAATTGAGATTGCCTCTTGTGTAAACTTCTTTTATTAGGCTTAGTGCCAATTTTATCTATTATCCTTTTTGACACTTAAGTTGAATTATGAAGGTTTTTCCAATGCTTATTATAAGGGTATTAATGTCTTAAAGCTTATTTCTCCTTATTCTTTAACTTTTACCATAACCAGTTTTACTTTTACAGTGGGGCAGTAACTTTGAAAATTCACCATAATTTCATCTTTTACTCTTTTATTTCGAATTTTTGTGTGGATTTACTTCTCTGAGTCTATTTTTAAACAAAAAAACCCCACTTAAAAATTCATTTTGTAGCTTGAGTTATGCACATTTTATTCTGACTGTTTAGGATTGAAAGTTCAACTCGGGTCAGTGGCTTGTCCACTTTACTGGGAGTTCCTCACATGGAATCTGACAAAACTGTTTTATGGGAGTGTTCTTTTATGTCTTAGATTTCTAACAAACTTGGTCCCACTCAAAAATGTTATGTATAACTTGAGTTATGCATGTTTTATTACCTACTGCCCGGACAGAAACCTATCCAGGAACAGCAAACTTTGAAAAATCATATCTCCCTCGTTTTAATGCCAAATCTCACATATTTTATATGTATGAAAGGCTCTTTGAGTCTACTTTCACAGAAAATTAGTTTCGTTACATTTTGAGTTTTGTAGCAATAAATATACTACACACTTTATAGACTGCCAGAATTCCAGATTTACTAGTTTTTAAGTTTTTCACTTCAAGCTTATGGAGAAATTGTTATATCACTTCAAATCACCATTTTCATGTTTTATCTCTTCATCATATTCAAAGTTTGAGTCACCAAATCAGTATTTTGAACCAAAATAAAGCAAGATACATAAAACCATCAAGTCACATATTCTCACTTCAAGATAACATTTTTCAAAAAGACAAGGAAACTCATAGAGCAAGAAATGGTCATGAGACCTTGAAGTAAGTCCTAAAACCACCTAGCTATGAAGAGCTTAGGAGTTATAGAGCTTGAAAAATATGGAAGAGAAAAGGGTTAGAGTCACTACCAATTGGATTTCTTGAAAGCTTGAAAAGAAAGAAAGATGTTGGAGATGGCCCCCTTCTCCTTGAGCTTGATAGTGAGGCTTGTGTATGAGTGGCTTTGTTTCTCCAAGGACCAAAAATAGTAGTCCTTGAAGGGATAGTGATGGTGGTGATGGAAATGGGGTGAGGAGTAGTAGAGAGATTGGGGGAAGAACAAGGAAGATTGAAAGAAGAAGAGAGTGGGTATAAGACTTGGAGAGAGGAGAGAGCTTTGTGTCTTTGGGTGAGGAAATGAAAAATGAAGTGAGGGGGAGAGAGGAGAGGCTGAATAGTGCACAAATAAGGGGAGAGAGTGATGTGATTTTGCTTCTTACACAAGCTAGGGAGTGGGAAAAACCTTGGGGCAAAAGAGAGTGTTGTGTTTCCTTTGAGTCTTGGCACTTGGGTAAAGGCTTGTAGTGTTTCTTTTCTAGTGGTTAAAAGCATGATCTATCCTAGGATTGGCATTGAATGGTTGTGATCACTCCAAGTGTCACAATCTTGATGGAGAAGGGTGGATCTTTTGTCATGACTCAAGGAATCTACTAACATGGACTCTTGATCTAGTGGTGTATGATGAGAAGGCAAATGGATGGTTGGATATGGCTCTTGCTTTGACCAAACTTTCAAATAATAATTAAAGGGAAGTTTCTACATCTTTATAATTGTTATAATCATCTAAATGCTAATTAATTCAATTGGTTTAAATTACACATTAGCATATTTTAATTGAGAAGGATTTTCTTCATTAATTATGTAAAGAAGAGGTGAGGGTTAATCTTCATGAAACTAAGATGTGATACTTATATGCTCTTAGTTAATTAGGTTAGATCACCTTGATTTTATGTTCTAAATCATGGATTAATAAGGATTGGGCAATTAGGCTTTTAATTGTAACTTTTAATGCATTATGTTTCAATTGTTGACTTTTACTTATCTTGTTGACTTGCTTTTAATTTACTAAGCTCTTGCTCTCGAGATTAATCGATTAATTCTCAATTAATCATTAACCTCTCTAATTAGCCAGGATCACTGAGCTAATTAGCTTAGACAAAAATCGGGGATGTTACAGGGGCCGCGCCTAGCTTGCCCTTCATTGTATCGAGGAATGGGCTGGATGTCAGAATGTTCGTTGTGATGGCGGGCACTTTCCACCCGGGGCTCCTTGCGGCTGTGGGATGCACTTCCGCGTGGCGAGTCTTTATGATGACGACGTTTTGTGCTGCGGCTATGCTCTCTCGGACTTCGGCCTCTACGATAGTTCGGACTCCTATCGTGGTGGCGCCTGTGTCGTTCCCGATGTCGCCTTCGTTCTGAGTTTTTGATATAGTCCAAATTTTGTGCTAACTTCTGAATGCGGGCGGCTTGCTCCCGCATCAAGGTCAGCATTTCGGCGAGCGGGTCAACGTTGGCCTAAGGGCGGATTTCAACCCTGGAGGCGACCACGTTTCCCGCTGTTCAAACGATGGAGCAGTGGGCCGCTGAGTTCTGCCCTTGATGTTGTTGTCCAGTGTGTGAAGCCGAGTTAGAGGCAATTCGTCCTTCCATTAGTGGTTGGTTGTTGCTCACGGGGGGGTGCCCGCCGTGCGTTCTCTCCTTGTGAGCGAAGACATTCTTGCGATCATAGCCATGGTATAATGGCGTGCAGCGTGGTTTCCCCACAGACGGCACCAATGTTCGGAGGTGGGTTGCCTGAGCAATTTCCAAACTAAGAACAGGATCCCAAGCTGCTCGAATGAGTGCTTCCACGGCGATGAGGGGTGTACCTACAAGGACTCCGACGCTCAAGTCAGTGAGTGCAGGAAAGTATGGGGAGTAGGTCAGAAAAAAGAGATACCTTACGTTCGGGGTTGGACCCATATATATATGAGTGAGCGGTTGAGAGATAAGGGGGATTTAATCCTACCTTCGTAGGGGATAACCCGGGATGTCCTTTATCATGGGGGATAACGGATGGGTCCAAGTTCACCGGTTACATGCGAGGGAAAAATCGTTCCGTGCCATTAGGGAGCCGAGGGACCTAACTCGGGTTTGGGCCTTAACTCGAGTTAATGGCCCGAGATAGGCTCGGCCTATTAATGACTTCGAGGTCTGTTTGGGTCTAGTCTTCAAGCCGAGTTGGGCCCCCATACTACAGTCCGAAACAGAATGCATGATCATCGTGTGAGATTGCCTTTAGTTACCGCCATGCTTATGCTTGATATTGGGCCTGATCAACTTGATATTTTTGTTTTGGTGTGTTCAGGAACAAATAGCAACTCGCAGACGTACTGCCAATGAGCCTAGCGACAGCACAAATATCGCCGATTTCATGAGGACTTTTCAGCAAATGGCGAATGCCATGTAAGCTCAAGCTACGGCAGCCGAACACATGATGGATCAGCTAAATCGAAGGTCTAAAGAATCTGTCGGCGGAAATGGAGCAAGTACCGAGTATTAGAAGTTCTTGGAGTTTCGCAAGGCAAACTTGCCCAGTTTCAAAAGGGCTTTCAACCCTGAAGAAGCTGATGAATGGATTAAGGAGATTGAAAAGATCTACTCTATGTTGACTTGCTCGGAGACCCAGAAGATAGCCTTTGCTACTTATATGCTGAAGGCAGATGCTGAATTCTGGTGGAAGGGAGCGAAGAGCTTGATGGAGAGCGACCAAAGAGAAATCACTTGGGATATCTTCAAGGCGGCTTTCTATGAGAAGTACTTCCCGATGTCTGTAAGGAACGCGAAGGAGATGGAGTTACTGAGGTTCTACCAAGGAGGTATGAGCATTGCTGAGTACACGGCAAAGTCTGAGGAGCTGTGTAAGTTCTCTACAGTATATCAACGGAACCCCGACAAGAACTGAAGGTGCATGAAATATGAAGAAGGTTTGAGGGCTGACATCCTAGCATCCGTGGCTGTCACGACCCTACTCAGGACGTGACCGGCGCATAGGGGACACGTCCCCTAGCAAGCCTACACTAGACTTTTTCAAAAAAAAAATTTGGGCAGAATCTCCCTTGTATTTAGGACTATTCCCAAATACGGATCCTCCACCTGTACAACAATCCAAACACACAAAATCATTGGGGATCCAGGCATTCTCCGAATGCATCCCATAGCACACAATATAGGAATTTAAAACGTAATCATACTTATGAAAACATGTTTACATAACTATTCAAGAAGCTTAAATACATAATCATTGGAATTTAAACTAATTACATATAACAACATAAGACCCAACACAGGGAGGACCCTGCCTGTAGGTTAATGGAGCACTTCTAGAGATTTTTATAATTAAACTTAGATGCTGAAACTTCTAATTAGCTGTGGAAGCTTGAGCATGATCTCGCACCTGTCTAAAAACATGGAAAGAAAGAAAGAGTGAGTCATACAACTCAGTGAAGGATAATATATTTATAATGAGGGTGGGACAAGCCAATGCACAACATTTGCAATACAATAACTTTATAAGTTTCTTAAAAACCTCGTACCATATTTGCTATTGGAAGTACTTCGTCTATGTATATCAAATATCGTAAGATTTTCAGTAAACCTATATAATTCATTAAATTGCCTTTTTAATTCGACTGGATAATAACTTCATTATAAACATATATATATATATATATATATATATATATATATATATATATATATATATATATATATATATATATATATATATATATATATATATATATATATATATATATATATATATATATATAGGCATAATACTTTTAAATCTAGTTGAAATAAATTATAATAAAGCTTAAGGGAGGATCCTATTTCAGAAATAGCTGCCTGACTGGGTGGCCTTGTGGCCTAACTCTAGCAGTAAATGATAACTTCACGCCTATGCGTGTCTATACATTCCGGACATGTCGGCCAAACATGCCGGGCTAACAATCACCTTGCTAGCTAGGTTACTCGAGGTGCACCAAGGCTAATGCTGCTGCCATTAGTAAATAGTTCTGCTATAGTTCCTTCCCCCTTGAAAACCTTTGCTCATCATTAATTTGTTATCATTAAAATTCCTTAATAACTTTATTCCAGACATCAAGTCTGGATTTTAAATACATTGCTTAAGCTTTTAAAACATTAACATTTCATAGTTTTCAACATATCAACCTTTTAAGAAAAAAAAAACAAACATCAATATTAAGCTTACTTCATAGAAATCTATAATTTCTAACCATCATGTCAACTTCAATCTCTATATATAGCTAATCTCTAATAACTTGAAACCGTATCTTTCTCCATCAAACTGTTCAAGTACTGAAATTCACCTTTAAGGTGCTTGTCCCACACACATACATAATCATATATATATATATATAGACAAGAGTAATATCTTTTATCTTTCAAGAATTCTCTAAGGTCATCGTTAAAATGCTATTTTAATTTCTTTGATCTTTAATAACTTAAACCACAAACATAACATTTATGAAACTATCTAAGGAACAATTACCGGGACTTTTGATCCCATGAAAATGTCCCAATCCTATAGCTTTCCAAGGGGCATAGGGTCCAAACTTAGAACTTTCACAGGGTTCGACAAAGCAAAGTGTCACAATTCGTGTGACTCTTGACCTGGGCATTACATTCTTCCCCCCTTAAGAAATTTGGTCCCCGAATTTCAAACAAAAGATTTTAACCTCCTTCTTCATCTTCTTCTTCCACTAATTAATGCCTTAAACACTCCTTTACTAGGGCTCGCCTTTACAAGATTACGATATGCAAAACCTCACATTATACTAACTTCAATAGGACGAAGAATTCCCACATCAAGGTCATTCTTCTTAAAGCTACTCTTATTAGTTAAGGATTCCTTATCAACAAAATCTATAATCCATCACTGCTTGTGGTCCCATATCTTACCAATCTGATTTCACTAGGTCTTGTTATTGTAATATATGTTCTACATTCCTCATCCATAAAATTGAATCACCAGTCACCTTAACAGGATTTTTCAAGTAATATCTTACTACTCATACTTCTAAGGTTCTAACCTTTAGGTCCTTTATCGGTATCTATCACCTTTTCTCCTTGCACTAAACTTTATTATCCCTTAAATTCCTAGGATTAGATCCCAGGAGTTGCTTCCTTAATGATTTCAATCACTTGTAGGCTTATCCCTGTGAATTCACTTCCCTTGTTTTCCTTAACATCACTCATTAGCTTAACCTTGGAGGAACCATTGCTAGGCCCCCAAGAACAGTCCAACTTAGCTAATAAACCTAGTGGTACTTCCTTGCCTTGCCGTAACATCATCTTAATCCACACCATAATCACACCTTCTTCCTTCTTGAACCTTACTATGCCATTTTACCCCAAAGAATAGGTCAAATACATCCAACTTATTTATTCTCTCTACAATATTTTCTATGCAAGGACCAGAACCAACTATATCCATATTGGGTGATAAGAACTTGCACTAACTCCTGATATTACAAGTGTAATCTAACTTCTTGTATTGTCCTTGCGTTGTCTCTGCTTCTCAATATTGTTATTGAAAAGTCTTGATCACTCAACTTCATTATGAGAAATAGTTCATACCGCCTAGGGGAAACATTCCATATAGAAGACCCAAACCACAGGTTCTTATTCAGATATCAAGACTTAAGCTTTAGTCACTCTATATATGTTACTCCTTTCTTTAGTGAGGAAAATCACATGCAAGGGTCCATAGATCCTTCAAGAATCTCCTTTTTCTTCATGCGTCCCTTAACACCACATGGCATGACATGAAAATCACATGCTCAAGGTCATAATATTCCTTGTAGGGAACCCTCTTTACTTTGCCAACTTACCATTACCTTAATATCTGTTTCTATCTCAACTCTGCTCATAGCAAGAGATTCCACATATTCACAAACATCACTTAAGGGTATTACTACACCATCAACTTAGCACTTAGCATCATCAAACATTGCTTAGCATCATAAGAAATCCCTTTTTGAATCAATACCTTTAATTTAGAACCTTCTAGGTAATCATAACTTCCATGAACTTCTCACGGTTATAATTTCATTACAAAAATCATATAATCACCTCATCCTTAACCCTACTTATTCACTTCCTAAACTATAAGTCCTAGCTATCACAGTTATCCTTCAAATCATGCTTAAACACTTCAAAGTAAACTTATTCCCACCATGCTAAGCTCTTGCCTTAGACGATCTAACATGTTTGCAAGCAATCAAAATAATTTCACCTCCTTAGGTATTAGTGCTCAAGCCTTAACACCTCCAAGCATATTATTCATCATCTTCTTGAAAATCTTGATCAATAGCTCAAGATCGTGTAAGATCATTCAACCCTGGTAAGTTCTTATGTGACATCAAAGAGAATAGAAAGGAATTTGCTCCTTTAACTTATCAACTGCATCATGGATCATAAAGACATCTACTCACTTTTAACATCTTATTACAATCACAAGTCATACATTCCATATATCTCATGCTTCACATCACATTACATATCAACTTTATGAGCTCATAAGCCATCCAAGGCTATACAGTCCATAGAAAGAAATTGAAACCTAACCATAGGTGTGGAGTGAGTGGTTCAGCTCAAAACTAAAATCATAAATAGAAAAGGAGCAGCAACTCCTGGATTACCACAAGAACAACATACATGATATAAGGGAATATCAAGAACAACTAAGAGACAAAGGACAACAACATCATTCCTATAGGCCTTTTGCAGCATCACAATCTATGAAAAAGGGCGCGCTTCCATTTACATAGTTGTGATCCTACTAAAGGACACTTGCTCCATTAACCACAGGGAAACCTAATGCTCTGATACCATCTTTGTCACGACCCTACTCAGGACGTGACCGGCGCATAGGGGACACGTCCCCTAGCAAGCCTACACTAGACATTTTCAAAAAAAAAATTTGGGCAGAGTCTCCCTTGTATTTAGGACTATTCTCAAATATGGATCCTCCACCTGTACAACAATCCAAACACACAAAATCATTGGGGATCCAGGCATTCTCCGAATGCACCCCACAGCACACAATATAGGAATTTAAAACGTAATCATACTTATGAAAACATGTTTACATAACTATTCAAGAAGCTTAAATACATAATCATTGGAATTTAAACTAATTACATATAACAACATAAGACCCAACACAGGGAGGACCCTACCTGTAGGTTAATGGAGCACTTCTAGAGATTTTTATAATTAAACTTAGATGCTGAAACTTCTAATTAGCTGTGGAAGCTTGAGCATGATCTCACACCTGTCTAAAAACATGGAAAGAAAGAAAGAGTGAGTCATACGACTCAGTGAAGGATAATATATTTATAATGAGGGTAGGACAAGCCAATGCACAACATTTGCAATACAATAACTTTATAAGTTTCTTAAAAACCTCGTACCATATTTGCTATTGGAAGTACTTCATCTATGTATATCAAATATCGTAAGATTTTCAGTAAACCTATATAATTCATTAAATCGCCTTTTTAATTCGACTGGATAATAACTTCATTATAAACATATATATATATATATATAGGCATAATACTTTTAAATCTAGCTGAAATAAATTATAATAAAGCTTAAAGGAGAATCCTATTTCAGAAATAGCTGCCTAACTGGGTGGCCCTGTGGCCTAACTCCAGCAGTAAATGATAACTTCATGCCTATGCGTGTCTATACATTCCGGACATGTCGGCTAAACATGCCGGGCTAACAATCACCCTGCTAGCTGGGTTACTCGAGGTGCACCAAGGCTAATGCTGCTGCCATTAGCAAACAGTTCTGCTATAGTTCCTTCCCCCTTGAAAACCTTTGCTCATCATTAATTTGTTATCATTAAAATTCCTTAATAACTTTATTCCAGACATCAAGTCTGGATTCTAAATATATTGCTTAAGCTTTTAAAACATTAACATTTCATAGTTTTCAACATATCAACCTTTTAAGAAAAAAAAAAAACAAACATCAATATTAAGCTTACTTCATAGAAATCTATAATTTCTAACCATCATATCAACTTCAATCTCTATATATAGCTAATCTCTAATAACTTGAAACCGTATCTTTCTCCATCAAACTGTTCAAGTATTGAAATTCACCTTTAAGGTGCTTGTCCCACACACATACATAATCATATATATATACATAGACAAGAGTAATATCTTTTATCTTTCAAGAATTCTCTAAGGTCATCGTTAAAATGCTATTTTAATTTCTTTGATCTTTAATAACTTAAACCACAAACATAACATTTATGAAACTATGGATATACTTAAAACAAATTATAAATCATACATATACTTAAAACAAACTAGCTATAAATATGTTATCCACTCACTTATCAAGTTTGGAAAGAAGGGAGCCCAAACTCTACAAAGTCTTAGAGCCACCAAGAGGTCCCGGAGAGTATCTAGCATGACAAATACATATATTAGACTTCCACCACTTAACTATTACAACAATATACTAGGATTAGCCCCAAAGGGCAAAATCCCCAAATTTCTAAAACCCTAACCCCCCCTTCATAGCCTTAAACATGAAATTCATGGAAAAACTAGCTAATCTATGGTCTAATAAGGAGGGTTGAGCTCAAGAATTACCTTAGAGAGCGGAGGAAGGTGGTGGAGTATGAGGAGAGTGGTGGGTCTTCTCCCACCACCACTTTCTCTCACTAGAAGGTGAGAGAGAGAGCTCCAAAGAGAGAATCAACACCCAAGCTTGGCCAATGATGAGGAAATGATAGATTTTTGGTGGTGGGTTTGAGTAAAATTGATGAAAGATGGATGGTTTCAAGTAGGAAGAAGAAGAATGAGAGAGGAAGAAGAGAGAGAGAGAGAGATGGCGGAATAAGAGAGAAGCTTCGAGCTTCTTCTTTTAATTACGTCCAGCGAGCACCTGGGCGCCCGCCCACTTGAAGCCACGTCAATTCAGCGACGGCCAGCTGGGCTGTATTACGCTAGGCGCCTAGCTGATCTCTGTTTTTTTTCTCCTTTTATCTACACTTCTCAACTATCATCATATCCCCCATTTGAATCCAATAAAAATATTAGAAAAATTAAACTCCTTAAGAATCAAAATCCAAGTTTTGGATTTTAGTACAAACGTCCGAAAACTTACATTTTCTTAAACTTCAAGCTTGAAAATGAAAGAGTTAATAACTTCCAAAAATTCGTTAAAAATCGCTCTTCAATTCTTTGATATCTAAGGAACAATTATCGGGACTTTTGATCCCATGAAAATGTCCCAATCCTATAGCTCTCCAAGGGGCATAGGGTCCAAACTTAGAACTTTTACAGGGTTCGACAAAGCAAAGTGTCACAATTCGTGTGACTCTTGACCCGGGCATTACAGTGGCCCCGTTGGAGATTTGGAACTATGCAGCCCTTGTCAACAAGGGTCATGCAGTGGAGGAATGCAATCGTAAATTGGCAATCCAGAGGTCGGAGGCCCATAAGAGAAGGCAGGCATCTCAAGGGCAACACTCGAAGCAGCCCCCGCAAAAGAAGCCCTACCATGGTGAAGGTTCTAAGGGCAAGCAACCACAGAGGCCCTCCGCCAATCCTCCAAGACCTGCCAACCAGCCCTCGAAGCCTGCAACAAATTCTGTTTGCCCTAAGTGTGGGAAGCAACACAAAGGGGTTTGCTATGCTTGTAACATCTCCACTTTCATAAGCAGAACGTAACGGAAATTTTGAATTATTTCCCTTAGGCAGTGTGAGAATTTCTCAGGCAGCACTATGCCATGACGATTCTCATACTTGGAATTATAGGGTAGTGTAACACTGCCGTTGATAATATGGCACTGCCATATATTAAAAATTAAGAAATAACAAAAGTGCCCCTGTACACTTTTGTTAATTACAGAGATGCCCAGGATTTTTAGAAATTATATTTTGACCCCAAAGAATTATTTTCACAATAACCCTTGAACTTTTTATAAAATAACTTTTATGTCCCCACACCTGTAGAATTAGCAAAATGGGATTTTAAATGAAGTAGAATCACGTGGTGAAACTGTGGAAGTTTAAATCTCTGCCAATTGGGCCATGGAGGCAGTCAGGTGTGAAATAACATGGGATGTCCCTGGACTTGCTCAAAGTTACGGATATGCCATTTGCTACGAAAAATAGAAAACAGAAAGGCTTTGAATTTGCGAAACGTTTAATCTACGCTATTAATCGATTTATTCGATTTTATTGATTAGGTAAGGTTAATTAGAAATTAATTAGAGGATAATTAGAAGTTAATTAGATGTTAATTAGAGGGAAGAGGCTTAGGAACAATTAGAATAGAGATATAGAAAATTCTCTCAGAGTCATTTAGTAAAGTTTTGCCGATTTGAAGAAAATCAGCGAAGATTTGGTATTTTAAACTGCCAGAACCGAATCAGTAGAATTTCAAACTAACACCACTAGTTTGAGTGGCTGAAAAGTGAGCCACTTCTACCCCAATGGATGGCACCAATTGGCTTCCAAGTGAGGGGAGAGCATAACGTCCAAAAAATTTTATCGTTACTAACCGAGTTGTTTAGTTTTCATCAGATAATTGGGATTAATTAGGATTCAGTTAAGTATTCACTTAAAGCCAATTAAGTGTGGTTGAAAAGGATTAGGCTTGATGGAATTAGATTAGGAGCATAGGAAGCCCCACAGAAAATTTTCAAACCGGTTTACCGATTTAAGAGAAATCGGTAAGATTTCGGTATCTTAAACTGTCGGAACCGGACCAATAGAAATTTTTCTATGAGTGCCCTAAGATCAATGGCTAGGATTTAGCCAAACCACCCCCTCATGTGGTGCCTTGATTAGCCATTGAGGGAGGGAAGCTAAACTAAATTTGATGATGAAGTTGAATCCACCAATCAAAGCAAAGTGTCTCCAAAAATCTCTACCTTTCCCTTCCTTCTCTTCTTATCATTTTCAGCCTCCCCACTACCAGCCTCATTTTCCCACTTTCCTTCACCTTCTTCCAGTTCCTCTCATCCCCAAGCTCAAGCTCCAACCATCAACTTCACTCCAAGATCAAGTTCCACCAAGATTTCACACCACCAAGGTAGGAATTCCAACTTCTTTTCTTATTTTCTTTGAATTGGGCTGATTGGGACTCCACTTTCTTCCTAATTTCTTGCAAAATTCTGATGTTATTTTGAGTGATGATGATGAACTAAGGTTGGTTTAAGGTGTATATGTGAGTTTGAATTGAAGATTGGATGGATTGATTAGAGAAGAACATGAATCCAAGAAGAATTCAAGAAATTGTTAGGGTTTTCCCCTCGATGGTTCGTACGGCAGAGTGTACGGCTCCACCTACAGTTGATTAAATTTTATGAAACTATTTTTATATGAAACTAGATATTCATGGCTTTCCATACATATAAAATATAAGGCCATTGGATTAGTATAGAATTAGTTATAAATTTTTGAAGTTTGAGCTAGAAATCTGGATTCTCATCTGGACAGTATGAGTTGAGAAGGGTATAACTCACCCTACACAACTCCAAATTGAGTGAAAATAATGCTCTTTGAAAGCTAACATGTAAGGAAACATTCCATAAAAATTTCAAGGTCAGATTCGTTTCCATTTGTTCCCAACACATCAATGAAGTTGACTTAAGTTCAAACCGGGCTGGAACAAGATAGTCTAGTAGGGTTAAGTTTCGGGGCTTATATCTCAAAATATACTCATGCAAATGAGATGAAACTTATTTCATTAGAAAGCTTGTCCTATTATCTTTAATTTGATATAAATTTCGTATGATTTTACCTAGTTTTCTATTTGTGTGAATTTTTACTTCTAAGAGTGCAATTCTAGTTAGTTGTAGGGCAGACAGGAGTAAACTTTGAATAACTTGAGCTACATAAATCAAAATGAGATCGGACCAAAAAGGTTGGAAACTAGACACACAGATCTATAACATATTCAAAGTTTAGATCCAACTGAATTGAATAGAAATTATGGTGAATTTTACAAAATCGGGTAGAATTGAGTAGAATGAGCAGAAAACCTTAGTTATGTATTTATGTTGACATGTTATATGATCGATATTATTGTTAGAAAACTTGATACCCTATGTTGGTTTTGCTGCCTGATTGATCCTTTTGGTAGTCTGGCACTATTCATGGGGAAGCGGACTCGATCCGTTAAGCTACCGAAATTCCGGCAGAAATATGTGAATTATATGAATGTTATATATTTATATGTTTTGCTCATGAGATTCATATATGCACGAATGATTTAAGTATGATATGAAGTATATGAATAATTGCATGTAGCATATGCATGTATAATCATGTCCAAAGAAGAATAAGATTTATGAGAACTTACAAGAAAGATGTACCAAGCTACCACATGAGGCATGGCATAGACCCAGCTAGCGTGGGCCAGTGCGGTACTGTCTAAGACTTGAGCTAGCCCTCGACCAGATTTAAGGGGAATAGACCGGTGTGAGGGTCGGGGAAAGTAAACCTGTCACTCATATATAGGTATGAGCTCGAACCTGAAAAGTAGGCCATTACCCAGGGGTGAGAGAGGCCATTCACCTCCGGGGGAACAAGCACAGAAAAGAGCAAGATCAAGTTGCAAGTTAAAGAAAGAGATGAATTAAGTCAAGAGCACTTGCATACAATCAAGTACAAACATCTACATGTGCATTCTAATTATCTCATTATGTTATGATGTTATTATGATTCTTATTGAAGTATATTACACTATTTGTGCTTCTATGTCTGTCATATAATATGCCAAGTGGTTGATAAAAATATAACCCGCTTCGAGAAATATGTTTTCAATTTAAAATTGAACCACTGCTTGCGTAAATGTGCTCACATTTTCATAAGAAACCAAAGCGGCTGGAATGTTTATGATGGTACTGGATGAGTAATAGTTTGAGTTTACCTATTGAGAATCTTAGGTTCTCACTGCCTGCTTGTATGTTTTTCTTTTCCGTAAACATTCCAGCACCTAAGTTGGAAAGCAAGTGCAAGGTGGAGTACTGGGACGTTCACTGAGCAAGACTCGGGTGCAAACCAGACCAAGCTAGTTAACGTCGCGCAGCGGAAGCAAATACTGTGTATTGTGTTAGTCACAACTTCTTTTAAATTGTAATTATTTCATTCTCTATGTATTAGAAACAACGAAGTTTACGAACTATTAGTCAATAGTAAAGTGTGCAGTTAAAGGGCCATTTATTATATTTTTTATCTTTTAAAGATTTCTTAGCACAGTGACAACCCTATAATATAACTCCATGACTCGAGCATGGCTTATATAATAAAGGGTGTTACAATGCCAGATAAAATGTTTGCTTCAAATGTGGACAGTCCAGACATTTCGCCAAGAACTGCGCCAAGGACACGCCTACCCCTAAACTGCAATGCCAAGGAAGGGTTTTCACCATGAATGCTGAGGAGACCATGGAGTCTGATGATCTCATTCGAGGTATGTGCGTAGTAAATGGTAACATCTTAACTGTACTGTATGACTCTGGTGCTATGCATTCTTTTATTTCCCATGATTGCGTAAGTAGATTGGGACTGTCTGTTTCTAAAATGCCTTATATGTTGCTTGTTTCTACTCTCACTGGGAAACCAGTTAGAACTTGTCTGTGTTGTTTGAAATGTCAAATTCACATTGATGGTAGAATCTACGAGTCTGATTTAATCTGCCTTCCTTTATCTGGTTTAGATCTAATCTTAGGCATGGATTGGCTCTCAGCCAACCATGTTATGTTAGATTGTGCTACCAAGTCGATCGTATTCCCTTCTATACCCTCTAAACCTGTTAGTTTAAGTTTGAAACCCGTTGTGTTATACTGTTGTAAGACTGAGAATCAAGAATACATTCTCCTATTAGCTAGTGAGGCTGAGCTAGAGCAAGCTCTTGATGAGATTCCTGTGGTGAATGAGTATCCTGAAGTCTTTCCTGAGGATATCCCTGAGTTTCCCTCTGAGAGAGAAATAGAGTTTTCCATAGAATTGGTGCCAGGAACTGGACCAATATCTATTGCACCCTGCCGAATGTCCCCTTTGGAGTTGGAGGAGTTAAAAACCCAACTAGAGGAGCTGCTAGAAAAGAAGTTTGTGAGACCAAGTGCCTCACCTTGGGGAGCCCCGGTGCTGTTTGTTAAGAAGAAGGATGGAAGTATGAGACTGTGCATAGATTATCGGCAGTTGAACAAGGTCACAGTAAAGAACAAGTACCCCTTGCCAAGGATAGATGACCTGATGGATCAACTCAGAGGAGCAGAAGTGTTTTCAAAGATAGATCTGAGGTCGAGATACCATCATATTAGAGTGAAGGAGGAAGATATTCCCAAGACGGCCTTTAGGACTAGGTATGGGCATTATGAGTTTAGAGTAATGTCGTTTGGATTGACCAATGCCCCGATTGTGTTTATGGATTATATGAATAGGATCTTTAGGCCATATCTGGATAAGTTTGTGGTGGTCTTTATAGATGACATCCTCATCTATTCAAAGATGAAGGAGGAACACGAAGAGCATCTTTGGATTGTGTTGGAAATCTTAAAGGATAAGAAGCTTTATACGAAGTTGTCGAAGTGCGAGTTTTGGCTGGATGAAGTGAAGTTCTTGGGTCACGTCGTGTCTAAGGGAGGGATATCCGTGGGCCCAAGTAAAGTGGAAGCCATGATGAACTGGGAAAGACCTACGACGGTGACGGAGATTCGAAGTTTTCTTGGTCTAGCTGGATACTACCGGAGGTTTATAAAGGGATTTTCTCAGATATCCCTACCCTTGACTAAACTCACTAGGAAGAACGCTATTTTTGTTTGGACTGCAGAGTATGAGAAAAGTTTTCAAGAGTTGAAGGCAAAGTTGACTTCCACACCTGTACTAGTTCTACTTGACCCTAAGGGAGCCTTTGAGGTTTACTGTGATGCCTTTGGAAGAGGTTTAGGTTGTGTTCTGATGCAAGATCGTAATATGGCAGCTTATGCTTCTAGGCAACTGAAACCTCATGAAGTAAATTACCCAACCCATGATCTGGAGTTAGTGGCCGTGGTGTTTGCCTTGAAGATATGGAGACACCATTTATATGGAGTTAGGTTTGAGGTATTCTCAGATCACAAGAGTCTGAAGTACTTATTTGATCAGAAGGAGCTTAATATGCATGGAATTCTTGAAGGATTATGATTTTGGTTTGAACTACCACCCTGGTAAGGCCAATGTGGTGGTGGATGCACTGAGCCGCAAGTCATTACATGTGTCATGGATGATGGTCAAGGAAGCGGAGTTGATTGAGAGTTTTAGAGACCTGAACCTCGGTGACCCCTCATAGCATAAGGTTGAATCTGATCAAAGTAACGAGTGAGTTCAAAGGACAAATTATGCAGGCTCAAGAAGAGGATGAAGAGTTCTTGAGGATAGTAGCCCAGGTGAAAGAGGGAAAGTTGAAAGGATTTACTTAAGGTGTTGATGGCATATGGAGGTACCAAGGGAGGATATGTGTACCTGGTAAGGACGGCCTGAGGAGGATGATTGTAGAAGAAGCTCACAAAGGTCATTTCACCATGCATCCTGGCATGACGAAGATGTACCAAGACCTTAAGAGGATGTGTTATGATCCATTATCCATGAACCCTAATTTCTGGTGTATTTCGTTTGTAATTCAATCAAGGAGAAATAAAAATGCAAAAAGATGGAAGAGATAAGGAATGGAATTGGTTGGAGAGTGCCACGATCAAGGATGATTGATAAGCCAAGGGTGATCGCCACAAGAGCAATTGGAAACTCTTGATAAGACCTAGGGTTCCAAGCAAGAACCAAAGAGACACTTTTACTAAAAGTATTCTGATTTCAATTTGCCAAAAGTTGTCTTCAAAAGGTGTTTACAAGGTTTATAAAAGAAACTAAAGTTTAGCAAATGGGCTGCAACACTTAGCCCAATATTAAGAATGAGTAAAAGACTAAATAGCTAAAACAAGTGATGGGCTATATGAAATTATAAGCCCAATTACATTATTACTAACTTAAAATTAACAAGCCCAAAGATATAACTAAGCTTGTTCAGCCACGTGAATGCAATGGACTAGTGTTGGGTCTTCATCTTCTTGAATGGGCTTTGCCTCAAACAAACTTGAAATCATTTGGCCCAAAGCTTCCTTGGCTCTCTTTGATTTGGATCTAGTCATTGGTCCACCAAGTCCTTCCAAAGGATCTCCTCCTTGCCTTTGCTTTTGTGAGTCTACTTTATCTTTCTTGATCACATCATCCCCTCCTTCTTCAAGAGAATTCGTCCTCGAATTTAGCTCCTCATTACCTACATCAAATAAGGACAAGTCAGCAACATTAAAAGTAGCACTTATCCCATACTCGCCAGGTAAGTCGATCTTGTAGGCATTGTCATTTATTCTTTCCAGGACTTGGAAGGGTCCATCACCCCTAGGTTGGAGTTTGGATTTCCTTTGAGATGGAAACCTCTCCTTTCTCATGTGTACCCAAACCCAATCACCGGGTTCAAATACAACCTTCTTTCTGCCCTTATTGGCTTGCTTTGCATAACTCTCCATTTTCTTCTCAATTTGGGCTTTTACTTGCTCATGCAGCTTCTTTACAAAGTCAGCCTTAGCCTGCGCATCTTTATGCTTAAAAACAGAAATGTTAGGCATAGGCAGTAAATCAAGAGGAGTCAAGGGGTTAAATCCATACACTATCTCAAAAGGAGAACAATTAGTAGTGCTATGGATAGCCCTATTATATGCAAACTTTACATGAGGCAAACACTCTTCCCATGACTTAATATTTTTCTTTATAATAGCCCTAAGGAGAGTAGAAAGAGTCCTATTAACTACCTCAGTTTGCCCATCAGTTTGGGGGTGACAAGTAGTTGAGAATAGCAATTTAGTACCAATCTTACCCCATAGTGTCCTCCAAAAGTGACTTAGGAACTTGGTGTCCCTATCACTCACAATGCTCTTAGGTAATCCATGAAGCCTCACTACCTCTTTGAAAAACAAGTCAGCCACGTGACAAGCATCATCCACCTTCTTGCATGGTATGAAATGAGCCATCTTGGAGAATCTATCCACCACCACAAAAATGGAATCCTTGCCATTCTTCGTCCGAGGCAGTCCTAAAACAAAGTCCATAAATAAATCAATCCAAGGAAAAATTAGGAATTGGCAAAGGAGTATAGAGTCCATGAGGCATTACCTTTGACTTAGACTTCTTACAAACAATACATCTTTCACAAAATTTATGCACATCATGTTTCATGTGTGGCCAATAAAAATGTTCATGCAGTATGTCTAAAGTCTTTTGGACCCCAAAATGCCCCATTAAACCCTCTTCATGTGCCTCTCTCACAAGCAACTCTCTAATGGAACATTTAGGCACACATAACCTTTTCTCTTTAAACAAATAATCCTTATGCCTAAAGTACCCATTTTGGACAACATGCACACAATTCTTATAAATTTGAGAAAAGTTTGGATCATGCTCATACAATTCCTTTATATGCTCAAAACCAATGAATTTAGTTTCAAGAGTAGAGAATAGAGCATACCTTCTTGAAAGCGCATCAGCAACCACATTAGCTTTACCTTTCTTATGCTTGATCACATAGGGAAATTGCTCAAGGAACTCAACCCACTTGGCATGCCTCTTATTCAGCTTACCTTGTCCTTTTAAATACTTCAAGGACTCATGGTCACTATGAATCACAAATTCCTTGGGTAAAAGGTAATGCTGCCATGTTTGTAATGCCCTTACTAATGCATACAACTCTTTATCATATGTAGGATAGTTAAGAGTAGCACCATTTAATTTTTCACTAAAATAAGCAATTGGGTGCCCATTTTGCATCAAAATAGCCCCTATTCCCACACCAGATGCATCACATCCAATCTCAAAAGATTTTGCAAAATTAGGCAATGCAAGTATAGGTGCATGAGTTAATTTATCTTTGAGGGTAGCAAAAGCTTGCTCTTGTTTTTCACCCCATTTAAATCCCACATGCCTTTTAATTACTTCATTCAAAGGTGTAGCCAATGTACTAAAATCTTTAACAAACCTCCTATAGAAACTAGCTAAATCATGAAAGCTTCTTACCTCACTAACATTCTTAGGAGTTGGCCACCTTGAATAGCTTTCACCTTCTCTTGATCAACCTGCACTCCTTGTGAGCTAACAACAAAACCAAGAAAAACAACATGATTTGTACAAAAAGTACATTTTTCCATGTTGGCATACAATTTCTCATGCATAAGAGCTTCCAAAACACTCCTCAAATGCACATGATGATCATCATAGGATTTGCTATAAATCAAAATGTCATCAAAATAAACCACAACAAACTTTCCTAGGAATTCCCTTAGCACATGATTCATCAATCTCATGAAGGTACTAGGAGCATTTGTTAATCCAAAGGGCATGACCAACCATTCATACAATCCATATTTGGTTTTGAAAGCAGTTTTCCATTCATCCCCTTCTCTAATCCTAATCTGATGATATCCACTTTTAAGATCAATTTTAGAAAACACACAGGCACCATGCAATTCATCCAACAAATCATCTAATCTAGGAATGGGATGTCTATACTTTACCGTGATGTTATTGATGGCTCTACAATCAGTGCACATCCTCCAAGTTCCATCTTTCTTAGGCACTAGAATGACTGGAACTGCACACGGACTTAAGCTTTCTTGCACCCATCCTTTTTGCATCAAGTCTTCAACTTGCTTTTGAATCTCCTTCGTCTCTTGAGGATTACTCCTATAGGCTGGCCTATTAGGCAATGAAGCTCCTGGAATGAGATCAATTTGATGTTCTATGCCTCGTAGAGGGGGTAGACCGTGAGGTACCTCCTTGGAAAAGACATCTCCAAATTCCTGCAACAAAGAAGAAACTTCACAAGGAAGAGAGTTAGTAGCACCTACTTCATTTAATTTACTTTCTTTACTCAAAAGTAAAAGCATTGGTTTTTCATGAGCACAGCCTTTTTCACCTCTTTTTCTTTAATAAACAGATTTTGCAATTTTCCCTCTATTTTTCCACTCTCTTTTTCCTTTTTCTTTTCACTCTCTTTTTCTTTTCTTTCCTATTTTCTTTTATCTCTCATTTGGGATTGATCCTCACCAACCTCTCTTGGAGACAAAGGGGCAAGAATAGTCTTGCGCTCTTTATGTACAAATGAAAACTTATTTGTGAACCCATCATGAAGAGCTTTCTTATCATATTGCCAAGGCCTACCAAGAAGTAAATGGCAAGCCTCCATAGGCACCACATCACACAAAACTGCATCATCATACTTTCCTATGGAGAATTCCACCTCCACTTGCTTACTTACAATCATTTCACCATCCTCACTAAGCCATTGAAGCTTATATGGCCGTGGGTGTGGTTTAGTCTCCAAATTCAGTTTTGAGACCATCCTTGCACTAGCAACATTAGTGCAGCTCCCTCCATCAATAATTAAAGAATAAACCTTCCCTTGGATGATACACCTTGTGTGGAAAATATTTTCCCTTTGGCTTTCATCCAAATCCATTGCTTAGCTGCCCAAAAACCTCCTCACCATGAACAAATCTCCTTCGGGTGCAATTTCCTCATCATACTCATCCTCACTAGTTGGGACAGATTCGGATGAGAACTCACTAGTGATTTCTCCATTGTCTTTGAGAAGCATAGTCTTCTTGGTTGGGCATTCGGATGCTATGTGTCCTCTCCCCAAACACTTGAAGCATTTTATCTCACTACTTCTTGTCTTTTTAGAGGTCTCATTGGACTTGAGTTAAGTTCTTTGAGGTGCAGCATTGGTGTTGCTAGAAGAGGTATCTCCCTCCTTCTTATTTCTTTCCTTCCAATTTGAAGAATTTAAATTAGAAGAGCTCCTCCTCAATGTACCTTTTCTCTTAAGTTGCTGCTCCACTTTGGTAGCTTGATGTACCAATTCCTCTAACTCCACATAATTTTGTAGCTCAACCACATCTCTAATGTCATTATTCAGCCCATTCAGAAAGCGTGCCATAGTAGCCTCCCTATCTTTATGCACATTAGCTCTAATCAAAGACACCTCCATCTCCTTGTAATATTCATCAACACTCCTACTACCTTGTGTGAGTCTTTGGAGCTTGTTATGAAGGTCCCTATGATAATAGGAAGGGACAAATCTCCTCCTCATTAACCTCTTCATTTCAACCCAAGTATCCACCAAAGGTTCTTCATATCTAAGTCACTCCTTTTGCAATTGATCCCACCAAATGAGAGCATAATCTGTGAACTCCATGGCTGCCACCTTCACCTTTTTATCTTCAGTATAGTTGTGGCAAGCAAAAAGTTGCTCAATCTTCATCTCCCACTCTAAGTATGCCTCTGGATCACTTTTCCCTTTAAAATAGGGAATGTTGAGTTTTACTCCCTCAATTCTGTCCTCCCTAGCATCACTCTCATTATCTCTTCTCCTCCTTCCATCAAGCCTCCTTTTACCTCCGTCAGCATCATGATGATCTTGATTTTCTAACCGCTCAATTCTCACATATAACTCCTCTGTATGCTCCCTCATCATCCTTTCCATTTGAGCTGTAATAGCCTCCACTAACAATTTGTTGTTTCCTTCAGGAGGAGGGCTACCACTACCACCTGTTCCTACCATCATTCAAGTAAAAGAAAACAAAAGTGAAAGTAATGGGACCTCACCACACTTCTCACGTGTTTACACTCTTAGAGATGTATCACTCGTGTTTGTTGCTCTCTAATAGGCTTTTGTGTAAGGTGTTCTCTTGCCTTTTACCACTCAAGTGCTCTTGTAGGCTCTTAAATGGAATCACAAGTCAACTCAAAGAGAAACTCCAAAAACACTTATGCTAAATCACAAAACAAACAAGAGGTCAAACAAAAGAAAACTCTAAGACAAAACTTTTAAGATCCAAAGAGACAAGCAAGAAAAACTAAACAAGGACAAGCACACTCAAATCAGAGGCCAAACAAGACAAGAATAAGCCAAAGGTTTGAAGAACAATAAGAAACAAGCCAATGTTTTGACTTTTTTTTTTTTTTTAAATTCTGCATTTTTTTTTTCAATTCTATTTTTTTTTTTTAATCTGCTCTTGATGATTGTAGATGAACAGACCAATTGGAATCACATCAAAACAAGCACATATTTAACAACTAAACATCAAACTAACAAAGCTTAGAAAGATTAGAATGAAACAATTCCCAAGAACATCAAGAACATATGATGAACATTCTGTACCTTTTTTGTTTATTTTTTTTTCTAGCCCACTGATCCAATGTAATATCAACAAAGACAGAATTGGAAGTTAGAAGAACATCAAGAAATTAAGCAAAGTAAAAGGATGAATCAAACAAGAACACAGAAAACAAATCGCAAAAATCGCACTAGACTGAGTTCGGAATAAAAACTCGCTGTATCTCGAGCTACAAAATTTCGATTTCAACGATTCAAAAGCGAGATGAAAGATGAGATTCTGAACTTCAGAAAAGACCCAAGAAACACTGAAATATGATGCGAAAAACTCAAGATATGAAACAAAGAAAACTGACCAATTCTGCAACTCGAAGACGCTGGCTCTGATACCATATTAGAATTGAGTGGGCCTAACTCAACCCCAAAAGCTAGCTCATGAGGGGAGGGTTGCCCGAGTGCTTATAAAGGCTATCTATGCCATATCCTTAAGCGATATGGGACTCTAACACACCCCCCTCACGCCCAGGACTGGACATATGGAGCGTGAAGTTTATAGGACTGGACATCTACGGGTGGTCCAATAACAATCACAGGATAGGCTCTGATACCAAATGTTATGATCCATTATCCATGAACCCTAATTTCTAGTGTATTTCGTTTGTAATTCAATCAAGGAGAAATAAAAAATGCAAAAAGATGGAAGAGATAAGGAATGGAATTGGTTGGAGAGTGCCACAATCAAGGATGATTGATAAGCCAAGGGTGATCGCCACAAGAGCAATTGGAAACTCTTGATAAGACCTAGGGTTCCAAGCAAGAACCAAAGAGACACTTTTACTAAAAGTATTCTGATTTCAATTTGCCAAAAGTTGCCTTCAAAAGGTGTTTACAAGGTTTATAAAAGAAACTAAAGTTTAGCAAATGGGCTGCAACACTTAGCCCAATATTAAGAATGAGTGAAAGACTAAATAGCTAAAACAAGTGATGGGCTATATGAAATTACAAGCCCAATTACATTATTACTAACTTAAAATTAACAAGCCTAAAGATATAACTAAGCTTGTTCAGCCACGTGAATGCAATGGACTAGTGTTGGGTCTTCATATTCTTGAATGGGCTTTGCCTCAAACAAACTTGAAATCATTTGGCCCAAAACTTCCTTGGCTCTCTTTGATTTGGATCTAGTCATTGGTCCACGAAGTCCTTCCAAAGGATCTCCACCTTGCCTTTGCTTTCGTGAGTCTACTTTATCTTCCTTGATCATATCAGGATGTTTTGGTGGCCGGGCATGAAACGAGATGTAACAGATGTGGTGAATAAGTGCTTAGTTTGTCAAAAGGTGAAGATTGAGCACCAAAAGCCCTTGGGCATGCTGTAGCCATTGGAGATCCCTGAATGGAAATGGGATGAAATCTCTATGGATTTCATGATGGGTTTACCCCGAACACAAGCTGGATTTGATGCCATATGGGTTGTTGTGAATAGATTGACAAAGTCTGCCCACTTCTTACCTATAAGAGCGAATTATCATTTGGATAAGCTAGCCCAGCTATACATCCAAGAGATTGTATGACTGCACGGTGTAGCTGCAACCATTGTGTCTGATAAAGACCCAAGGTTTACCTCTAAGTTCTGGGGAGCCTTGCAAAAGGCATTTGGGACGAGTCTTTGTTTAAGTACAACCTACGACCCCCAGACTGATGGACAATAGGAAAAAACCATACAAACCCTAGAGGATATGTTGAGAGCATGTGTCATGGACTGACCCAGAAGTTGGGACAAACACCTACCCCTCGTCAAGTTCGCCTACAACAATAGTTTCCGTGCTAGTATTGGGATGGCACCTTATGAAGCCTTGTATAGCAGAAAGTGCAAATCTCCACTTTGTTGGTATGAATCGGGTGAGAAAAGCCTCTTAGGACCTGATTTGGTTAGACAAACCACTGAACAAATTAAGAAGATAAGAGAAAGGATTCTCACTGCACAGAGCCGTCAGAAGAGCTATGCAGATAAGAGGAGAAAGCCAATTAAGTTCCAAGAGGGAGAACACGTATTCTTGAAAATCACTCCTACAACAGGTATTGGTAGAGCCCTTAGAGTCAAAAAGTTGAGTCCTCATTTTCTTGGCCCTTTTCAAATCTTGAAACGAATAGTTGCCTACCAAATAGCGTTACCACCTCATATGTCAAACCTTCACAATGTTTTCCATGTCTCCTAATTAAGAAAGTACAACTCCGACCCCAATCATCTTCTTGAGCCAAAAAGTATACAGTTAAGGGAAGACCTAACCTTCGACCTACCACCTATGAGAATCATAGATAGGAAGGTCAAGCAGCTGAGGAACAAGTCTATGCCCTTGGTAAAAGTGGCATGGGGAAGAGGAAACTTGGAGGAGCACACGTGGGACCTCGAGGCAGAGATGCAAAGAGATTATCTCCACCTGTCTTTAGGTAACAAATTTTGAGGGCAAAATTCTTTTCAAGGAGGGGAGAAATGTAACATCCCCATTTTCATCTAAGCTAATTAGCTCGGTGTCTCTGGCTAATTAGAGAGGTTAGCGATTAATTGAGAACTAATTGGCTAATCTTGAGAGCAAGAGCTTAGTAAATTAAAGGCAAGTCAACAATTGAATCATAATGCATTAAAAGTTACAATTAAAAGCCTAATTGCCCAATCCTTATTAATTCATGATTTAGAACATAAAATCAAGGTGACCTAACCTTATTAACTAAGAGCATGACAAGCATCACATCTTAATCACATGAAAATTAACCCTCACATCTTCTTTACATAATTAATGAGGAAAATCCTTTTCATTGAAAATGTGCTAATGTGTAATTAAACCAATCGAATTAATTAGCATTTAGATAATTGTAACAATGATAAAAATTTAGAAACTTCCCTTTTATTTATTATTTAAAAGTTTGGTCAAGGCAAGAGCCATATCCAACCATCCATTTGCCTTCTCATCATACACCATTAGATCAAGAGTCCATGTTAGTAGATTCATTGAGTTAAGACAAAAGATCTACTCTCCTCCATTAAGATTGTGATACTTGGAGAGATCATATTCATCCAATGCCAATCCTAAGATAGATCATACTTTTAACCACTTGAAAAATACTACATGGTCCTTACCCAAGTGCCAAAACTCAAAGGAAACACAACTCCCTCTTTTGCCCTAAGGTTTTTCCCACTCTCTTGCTTGTTGTAAGAAGCAAAATCACATCACTCTCTCCCCCCTCATTTGTGCCATCTGCCTTTCCTCTCTCCCTCTCACTTCATTTTTCATTTCCTCTCTCAAGACACAAAGCTCTCTCCTCTCTCCAAGACTCATTCCTACTCTCTTGTTCTTCCAATCTTCCTTGTTCTTCTTCCAATTTCCCTACTACTTCTCACCTCATTTCCATCACCACCCTCAAAATCCCTTCAAGGACCACCATTTTTGGTCTTTGGAGAGACAAGAGCACCCATACACAAGCTCTATTTTCAAGCTTTCAAGTAGGAAGGCCCTCTCCAACCTTCTCTACCTTCAAAATCCTTCAAGAAGCTCCCTTTGGTAGTGACTCTAACCTTTCTTTTCATGTATTTTTCAAGCTCTAGAACTCGTAAGCTCTTCATAGCTAGGTGGTTTTAGGACTTGCTTCAAGGTCTCATGACCATTTCTTGCTCAATGAGTTTTTCTTGTCTTGTTGAAAATGTTGTCTTGAAATGAGATTATGCAGCATGATGGTTTTTATGTATCTTGCTTTATTTGTCTTAAAATACTGATTTGGTGACTAAAATCTTGAATATGATGGTGAGATAAAGCATAAAAATGGTGATTTGAAGTGGTATAGCAACATCTCCACAAGTTTGATATGTAAAACATGAAAACTAGTTAAGCTAGAATTCTGGCAGTGTGTAATGTGCACTATATAACTCATTCTAAAAAAATCAAAATGTAATGAAACTTCTTTTCTGTGAAAGTAGACTCAAAGATATTTCCAAACATATAAAATACGTGAAATTTGGATTTAAAATGAGGGAGATATGATTTTTCAAAGTTGGCTATTCCCAGATGGATTTCTGTTTGGGCAGTCTGCACTAAAAACCTTATAACCGAAGCTACAAAAATTATTTTCGAGTGGGACCAAGTTTTTTAGAAATCTAAGACATAACTCCCATAAAACAGTTTTATCAAATTCCATGTGAGGAACTCCCAGTGAAGTTAACAAGCCACTGACCTGAGTTGAACTTTCAAGTCTGAATAGTCAAAATAAAAATGTGCATAACTCAAGCTACAAAATGAATTTTTGAGGGGGGCTTATTTTGTTTAAAAATAGACTCAGAGAAGTATAATCATACCAAAATTCAAAGCAAAAGAGTAAAAGATGAAATTATGGTGAATATTTAAAGTTACTGCTCTACTGTAAAAGTAAAAACTGGTTGTGGTGAAAGTTAAAGAATAATGAGAAATAAGCTTTAAAATATTAAGACCCTTACACTAAGCATTGGAAAAACCCTCATAACTCAACTTAAAAGTTTCAAAAATGATAATGGATGAAAATGGCCTTACACCTAATAAAAGAGTTTACACAAGAGACAATCTCAATTAAAAACTTGCACCAAATTTATTAAGCTAAGCTCATAAAATTTTGCTTGAGAATATACCTATGTTTATGTGCAAGCATGATGCTATGATGATGATGAGTGATGATGATGATGATGATGATATGAATATGATATGTTGTTGATATGATGCTTAATGATATGCGATGTTGGATTTCTCTGTTTGGCAAAATTTTGGGAAGCTTCAGTCTAGCCGTTATGCTGCCAAAATTCTGCAAAAATTGTGGACTTAGAAATATTTTGCATCATAAGCTTTAATAAGAAGAAATTTAATCAAGTGTGTGACCCTTCAAAAGGGAAGGTGACCTAATTTAAGCTACCCTCACCCACGACTCACATGAGGCATGACATGACCTAGCTAGTGTGAGTATAAGGGATAAGGCTTACATGAGGCATGGCATGACCCAGTTAGTGTAAGTACCGAAATTTTATGGTGGCGACGGCCACGGTATGAGCTCATTACCACTTATGTTTAGTGGGTGAAAAGATAAAGTCAAGTTAAGAAAAGAAAAGGGACTTCGGTTCGAACCCTAGAAGGGAAAGAAGTTAAGAGAATCTTATAGCATAGACATGCATGTTTTATATAATTATACTTGTGCTTATGTATATTATGATATAAATGACTAGAGGGTACGTTAAAATTGAATCCGCTTCGGATATTCATATTTTCGAAAATCCAAGAATTGGACCTTATGCATGCTCACTATTCTCATTAATAAAAACCGAAGTGGCTGGGACGATGACGATGGCATTCTCGTGTCAAGTTCAAGTCCTATTGAGAAATCTTATTTCTCACTCTAGTTTTTTTTCTGTCTCGTCACCAGATACCTATGGCATACCCTGTGGAGTGGAGCATGGATCCTCCCCACCATGAGTGGTCCTACAATGTGGTTGCCCAAACTATCATGGCAACGACCACCAAGTTAGTCCACACCTACTTTCATTTTGGTCGTATACATGAGGGAGAGGAGCCTGACATCTCACCAGCCCCAATTGACATTTCCTCTACATACCTTGGACAGCCGTTGGGTCCTTGGGATTTTCCTCCCGAGCCCTTGCCGGACATCGAGATGGAGCCGATGTCTCCAGGCCTGCCAGTAGCCGAGCTCGTGCCATAGCTGGCAATTCTCGTGGTCGATGTGAGCTCTATGGCCACTTCGAGGATCGCTGCCGCCCCTTGAGTATCACCCCGCCTCGTCTGAAGAGGATCCCTCTGAGGAGCATTCGTCGGTAGCCAACTATACTCCGGGTTGTCGTGTTCGTCGCATAGAGGTGATCAGCAGGCACCCTCACATCATCTGTACTCCTCACATTCCCTGAGGCTGAGGAGCGAGGGGAACCAGGCACTCGAGGACTTGATTTTCATCCGATCGAGCGCAGCAGAAGGGGCGAGGAAGCCAAAACGTGTCTACATGGGCCTATTTTATTATTGCTCCTTATCTTATGCATTTCATTTAGTGGCGAACCTTGTCATATTTGTTTATGTTTGATATTTTGGGGCCATGGCATGACCATGAGTCTCCTTTTTATGTATTGTTGAATATTATGAGACTTTATATATGTATGGTTGTTCTAGTAAGGTGAATGTATCACATTTCTAGATATCCATTGCTCCTTTATTTTACGACTTGTATGTATGCGACACGCTCGTTTATAGCTATCTTCTCGCTCCAGGCTTTACTTTCCAAAACGCTGCAAAGCGACGATGTATTTCAAAAAAATTTTTTACTGTATTTCCACGTAACTTAACTTATAAATGAAGTTTAGTTTTCCACAAGCATAAGTAACAACTAATAAAACGTCGTAATACGACTTAAGCGTAGTATGGGTTTATTAAGGTGTTACAAATGGCATTATACATTCATATCCTAAAGGGTTTATAGTTGTGTTATATATTCTTTGTGGAAAGTCTTATGAGCCATCATATGATTTTCTGTGGTTATTCACGAGAGAATCACACAGTTAAAATAAATATGTATGTAGTCTTTTAGTTATTTAGTTCTTATGTGAAATTACTCTTTACTTGAATAAATGTCTTATGGAACACTTGTTCAAATTAATTAAGTTAGATAGCGCACTTAGTGATTCCTAGGTTCATGATATGCTTAGAAGCCCTAATCATACTTCTGTTCCCACGGATTTCGAGATCTCTCTAATTCTTGTGTCATGACAACGCATAACCAGACTCATGAACTCAATAACACAATGTTCACTAATCACCATGGGTGATTTTTAACTTATCCAAATTACAAAGTTTCAAGCTCTTATCATTAACATGACAAGTTCTTATCTTAAATATTATAAAAGTTATCATTCTTTATAAAGAGGTTATAAAGTTTCATTCTTTGAGAAAGTATATGCCTTTAGAATTAAGCTCTTGTCTTAAAAATTCATTCTTTATGAAATAATGATGCAAGATATTAACTTTAGAACTAAAAAGTCTTATTGTTTATAAAAGTTGACACTTTTGGTTATTCTAAGAACATCAAGGTCTCAACTTTATGATTTAAAGTGATCTTAAAATCTAAAAGATTCCTACTTTATGAAACAATGATATAAGACATTAACTTTAGAATTAGAAAGTCTTGCTCTTTAAAAAAGTTAACACTTTTATGACTTAAAAGTGACATTCTTGCTTAAAGCTTAAAACTTTACTCAATATACTTATCTCAAGGTTCTACCTTACAAGACTGAAGTACAAACTTATAACTTTATGACTTAAAGTTACTTTCTTGATCAAGGTTTAAAACTTTATGAAAGGATTTGTATCTAAGAGTCAATCTTTAAGATATAAAGTGACAAGATATCATTTCTATAACTCAAAAAGGCTTCATATTCCCAAAAAGTTTAGACTTTTACATATATTCTTGTCTTCAAGACAAGACAAAAATAAAACTTTAAAGAAGCACAAAACTTGTTCCACTTTTAAGGTTGCAAGTAACAAACTTTTTGAAATTTCATGCATCAAGAATGTGTTTAGTCTTGTCAAATCAAGAGAAAATGATAAAGATGACAACTTTTCCAATCATAAGCACCATCATAAGAAGATGAACAACTTTTAAACCAAACACCACCAAGAAAATCAAGATATCATGGATCAAGAAAGGAAAATAGAAACTTTAAAGCACTTAAAGAAAGGAACTTTTCAAACAATCAAGAACAACTCATGAACAAGAATATGAACATATTTTTCTAAAAATAGAAATTTTTGCTAGTGAAGAGTATGAAAGATTTTCTCAAGCATTCACTTGAAGATCTTGGTCATCAGAGGAACCAAGCTTCAAGCTTTCTTGAGTAAACAAAATAGAAAAGTGAAGATCACTACCTAATGATGAAAGTGGCGAGTTATTGAAGGAGAAAATGAAGAAGATGATGCTTCCCAAGGTGGATGAAGGTGGCAGTTTTGGAAGAACAAGAAGAGAGCTCTTGAGTTCTCTTGAAAATAAAGCTTGTAGTGTTTAGATCTTGTCTCCAAAAACCAAAAGATGTGGTCTTTAAAGGGCTAAGTGAGAGTTTTGGTTATGGTAATGGTAGAGAAAGGAAGAAGAAGAAGAAGAAGAAGAAGAAGAATGTAGAGAGAAGTTAGAGGATTTGAGTTTAAGAGAGAGAATAGGATGATACAAAATGAAAATGAGAGTGTATGTATGTGTTGTTGTTGTAGCCGTAGCCTTTAGTGGGTGGGGTGAGAAAATATTTTCTTAATTTTGTGTTAATTAAGGTTTAGAGAGACAAATTGGATAATGGGGGAACAAATCATATACTTACTCTTACATAAAGCACTTTTGTCTAATATGTTATGCTTTAGTGACATCATCTTTGCTTTATTGTCTAGTTAACTAAATTTGAATTTAATTATGTGATTAAGTGCTCTTGCAACTTAATTAACATGATTAAGCAAAGATTAGTGATTAACACAAAAGAACATGATTAAGAAAATTCAACTTGTAATTAAGCTTAATTATCCTTAATTAAACACAATTAAGAATGTAGAGAGAAGTTGGAGGATTTGAGTTTAAGAGCAAAAATAATTAAGCTTTTATCCTGAATTAAACTCATTTAAGCTAATTAAGGGTAATTAGTACTTAATTAAGCTATTAAGAGTCTGACTTGCTTAATTAAAGATTCTCTAATCTTAATTAAGCATTCTCTTAAATTTTCTTCTCATAAGTAACTCATAAACACTTCGTTAATTTCTTAATTAAGCCTTAACCTTATAATTTCTCATTAAGTGCCTAATTACTCTGGGTTACTAAGGTAATTTAGCACGTCAAGAAATTGAGGATGTTACATTTCTCCTCACCTTTAAAAAGAATTTTGCCCTCAAAATTTGTTACCTGTAAACAAATTCGGATACTCTTTCTTCATCACGAACTCTAGCTCCTTGGTATATTCTTCCATATTTCCTCTACCCCAAGCCACGTTGACTAAGGGCACCATCTTATTCCTCAACTGTTTTACCCCACAATCCATGATCCAAGATGGCGGTAGATTGAAGGTTAAGTCTTCCCTTAACTCTACACTTTTGGGTTCAAGTAGATGACTAGGATCAGAATGGTATTTTCTCAACTGAGACACATGAAAGACGTCATGAAGGTTTGACAATTTTGGAGGTAAGACCATTTGATAAGCAGCTGGCTCGACATGTTTTAGAATTTGGAAGGGGCCAAGAAAATAGGGGCTTAACTTTTTGACCTTCATGGCTCTACCTATACCAGTCATAGGAGTGATTTTCAGGAACACATGTTCTTCTTCTTGGAACTCTAGAGGCTTTCTTTTTTTATCTGCATAACTCTTTTGACGGCTCTAAGCCGTAAGGATTATGTCCCTAATCCTTTTGACTTGCTCTGTGGTTTTCCTCATAAGATCAAGTCTTAATAGGCTTTGCTCACTCGGTTCAAACCAACACAAGGGAGATTGACACTTTTTTCCATATAAAGCTTCATAGGGTGCCATACCAATATTTGCATGATGGCTATTGTTATAGTCAAACTCAATCAAAGGTAAATATCTATCCCAACTTCCTTGATTGTCCAACACACAGGCTCTCAACATGTCCTCTAAAGTTTAAATAGTTCTTTCTGATTGTCCATCTGTTTGGGGGTGATAAGCTGTACTTAGGTAGAGCCTCATCCCAAATGCCTTTTACAAGACTCCCCAAAATCTAGAGGTAAACCTCGGGCCCCTATCCGAGATTATGGTTGAAGGTACATCATGCAATCTTACTATCTCTTGAACATATAGCTGGGCTAACTTTTCCAAAGGATAAGTAGCTCGAATGCGCAAAAAGTGAGCAGACTTGGTTAATTTGTCAACAATTACCTATATCGCATCAAACTAGCTTGCGTTTTGGGTAAACCCATCACGAAGTCCATAGAGATACTCTCCTATTTCCATCTAGGATCTCCAATGTTTGCAACATACTAGAGGGCTTTTGGTGTTCAATCTTTACCTTTTGGTAGACTAAACACTTGCTCACTAATTCCACAATGTCCTTGTTTAATCCTGGCCACCAAAACATTTTCTTAATATCCTGATACATCTTCGTCGCACCGGGATGTATGGTGAAATGGCTCTTATAAGCCTCCTCCAAGATCTTTCTTCGAAAGTCACCGCTCGCAGGTACACAAATTCTTCCTTCAAACCTCCATAGTCCATCTGTAGCTCGAGCAAAACCCTTCAACTTTCCTTCTTCTACTAACCTAGGGTTTTAAGGAAATCTTTTTCCTCACTTTATGCTTGAGCAATTTGACTCTTAAAATCACTCATCACGCTAAGATGATTCAACCTTAAGCTATAGGAGGTTAACACTACTCCGAGGTTAAGGTCTCTAAAGCTTCTTACTAGCTCATCCTTCTTGACCATCATCCATGACACATGCAAAGATTTCTGACTTAGAGCGTCAGCCACCACATTGGCCTTCCCAAGATGATAGTTTAACCTAAACTCATAATCCTTCAAAAACTCCATCCATCTGCTTTGCCTCATATTCAACTCCTTTTGATCAAAGAGATACTTCAAACTCTTCTGATCAGAGAACACCTCAAACCTCACACCATATAGATAATGCCTCCATATCTTTAGGGCAAACACTACAGCCGCTAACTCTAGGGCCTGGTTGGGTAGTTTACTTCATGAGGCTTCAACTGCCTAGAGGAATAAGCCACCACATTCTTGTTTTGTATCAAGACACAACATAAACCTCTCCCAGAGGCATCACAGTAAACCTCAAATGGCCCGCATGGGTCAGGTAGCACTAATACTAGGGTTGAGGTTAATTTTCCCTTTAGCTCTTGAAAGCTTTTCTCATAATTCATAGTCCACACGAATAGGGCATCCTTCCTTGTTAACTTGGTTAAGGGCAAGAATATCTAGGAAAATCTTTTCATAAACCTACGGTAGTAACCAGCTAAACCCAAGAAACTCCTTATCTCAATTACCAAGATTGGTCTTTCCCAATTCATTACAACCTTAATCTTACTTGGATTCACAGCGATACCTCCTTGTGACACCACATATCCTTAAGAACTTTACTTCCTCCATCCAGAATTCACACTTAGATAACTTAGCATAAAACTTCTTTTCCCTCAAGATTCCCAACACAACCCTCAAATGTTCCTTATGTTCCTCATTTGTTCTCAAATAGATGAGAATATCATCTATGAAAAGAACCACAAACTTATCCAAGTAGGGTCTGAAAATTATATTCATATAACCCATGAAAATAGTAGGGGCATTAGTCAAACCAAATGACATCACTGTAAACTCGTAATGCCCGTACCTTGTCCTAAAAGCTATCTTGGGTATATCCTCCTCTTTCACCCTTATTTGATGATATCCGGATCTCAGATCAATCTTTGAGAACACAGTTGCACCTCACAGTTAGTCCATGAGGTCATTTATCCTAGGTAAAGGATACTTATTCTTGACAGTTACTTTGTTCAATTGCTTATAATCCATACATAGCCTCATGCTCCCATTTTTCTTCTTCGCAAACAACATTGGGGCTCCCTAAGGTGAGACCTAGGTCTTACATATCTCTTCGCTAATAACTCTTCCAATTGTTCCTTCAACTCTAACAACTCCATTGGGGACATCCTATAGGGTGCTATAGAGATTGGCCTCGTTCCCGGTATCAACTCTATAGAAAACTCAATTTCTCTTTCTGGGGGAAATTCGGGTATGTCATCAGGAAATACATCTAGGTATTCCCTAACTACAGGGATCTCTTCCAGTACTTGTTTGAGTTCCACTTCACTTGCGATAAGAAGAAGATATCCCTGACCACCGAACTTAGTACTCCTTATTTTAACAAAATTCAAAAACAAACTAACAAGTTTAACAGGCTTGACAAGTACAGGAGGAAGAACAATAGATTTCTCAAAACAATTTATCATAGCATGGTTAGCCGAAAGCCAATCCATGCCTAGAATCAAATCCAAACTAGACAAAAGCAAACAAATCAAATTTGCTACGAAAGACCTACCATTAATTTGGAATCAACAATTCAAACAACAATGACAAGCCTTAACTGGTTTCCCAGCAAGAGTAGAAACAATTAACATATAAGGTAATTCAAACACAGACAATCCCAATCTATCTACACAATCATGAGAAATAAAGGAGTGTGTAGCTCCAGAATCATATAGTACAGTTAAGGTTTTACTGTTAACCTTCCACGTACCTTGGATCAGATTATCGGACTGAGTGACCTCCTTAGCATTAAGGGCAAAGACCCTTCCTTGGTGTCGGGGCTTGTTGGTAAGGACAACAGCTTGACAATGTAGTCTCTAGTCACATGCCCAGGCTTTCTACATTGGAAACATGCATTCTATCTAGCTAAATAAGAGCGTCCTCAGTGGTGTCTGCCACATTTAAGGCAAGCTTGACCATTTGCAGGCCTATGTGGATTCCCAATAGGTTTTTGGGGTTACTTTCCTTTGAAGCCTCCACTTTGAAATGACTTCTTCGGGGCTGAGGGCTTGAACTTTTGCCCTTATGGCGCCAACTTCTTCTTGTAAGCTTCGAACCTTTGCACAGATAGCTTGCAGTTGCAATCCTCTACCAAATGGCACTTATTGACTAGTGCAGCATAGTCACGGATCTCCATGGGTCCTACAAATACCAGTATCTCCTCATGTAATCCCTCTTCAAACTCGACACACTTCTAGCACTCATTAGGGTTCCCTTGATGAATCGTTAAGAACTTGCATAGCTCCTTGAACTTGGTAGTATACTCAGCAACATTCATAGTCCCTTGACGCAAACTCATGAACTCTAACTCCTTCGCATTTCTCACGGATGTGGGAAAATATTTCTCATAAAAGTGTGACTTGAAAATCTCCCAGGTGATGTGGGTTTGGGCACCTTCCAACAGCCTCTTGGTGCCCACTCATCAGAACTCAGCATTGGCCTCCAACATGTAGGTAGCAAAGGCTACCTTCTGCTCCTCAGTGAAGGCCAACACCGTGAAAATCTTCCCAATGACCTTGATCTATTCATCAGCTCGATCCGAGTTGTATGTCCCTCTAAAGCTTGGCGGATTTGCCTTCTTGAACTCAGCAAACTTGAGGTCTCCAAGATCTACCTCAACTCCTCCATTGTGTCCTTCTGGATTCTCTTCATCCCTTTGCTACATCTGCTCTATCATGCGGTGAGTAGCAGCAGCTTGCTCCCTTATGGCAGCAGGCATTTTATGGAGCGTCCCCATGACTTCCTCGGGAGCTTCCGACTCATTTCGGGGCCTACCATGTCTCCCTGATGCCATTAGTTCCTGGTACACAAAACAGAAGACATTGAGTTAATTAGGCTCAATATTTATGCTGAGTGAACCAGCAACTAAACATAGTCAAAACAGACGATCATGCAAGTCTGATCCCTATGTCCCATCATATAGACGAGACTCAAAGCAAGACTTAACTAATACATATGCTTAGAAGCATAGCCAGTCCATCCCCAAGCTCTTTAAGGATGAACTGCTCTAATACCAAAATGTAACACCCAAATAGTCCCATTCTAAGCTTAAGTCATATTATGGAATTACTAGTTGTTACTTTTGCTCACGGAACTAACATAATGATTTGAAAATACTTTTATATGAAAATAGGGTAAAATTTTTTCTTTGAACAATAACGAATAAACGGTTTTGAAAACCAAGAGCCATGAACACATCATGAATGTATAATACAAACGTCGCTAACTCATACGTACAGTGCGAATAAAATAAATAGAAGCGACAGGAATAACAAATATCTTAAGTAAACATAACATTCATTCCACGACCATTGGTAGTTAATATAATAATACCAAGAGCCATACATAGAGATATAATGGGTCCGATATCTACTGTAGGCCCTACAAAATAAACCTAACTAAATATGTAACATCCCCATTTTTACCTAAGTTAATTAGCTCGGTGTTTCCGGCTAATTAGAGGGGTTAGCGATTAATTGAGAATTAATCGATTAATCTCGAGAGCAAGAGCTTAGTAAATTAAGTCTAGCCAACAATTTAATCATAATGTCCTAAGCGTTTTAATAAAACCTTAATCGTCTAATCCTTAATTACTCGAAGGTGCCAAAACAAAAGTAAGACAACCTAACCTTACTAATCAAGTTTATAATGATTAAGACACTTAAGACAACTCTTGAAAAATTAAACCCCAAATTTAAGCATATGCTTAACCGTAATGCAAGGTACCATAAAAAGTGTAATTGACAAGAGTTAACTCATGGGTAATTAAGCCAATTAAGTTAAATTACACTTAAATAATTCTAATAACATTTAGAGGCAAAAGTTCTTCCATGCATATGCCCTAAAAAGACATACCAAGGAGGAGCAACATCTCACCCTTCATTCGATCTCTTTAATCCTACACCATTAGATCAAAAGCCAAGACTAGGATCCTTGTCATCCACCATTAGATCATGACACTTGGTGTGATCCTAGCCATCCAATGCCCAATCCTAAGAGAGCTCATGCTTTTAACCACTTGACAAAAACACTACATAGTCTTTACCCAATCTCCAAGACTCAAAGAAAACACAACACACTCTTTTGCCCCAAGGTTTTTCCACTTCCTAGCTTGTGTAAGAAGCAAAAATCACATCATTCCTCCCCCCTCATTTGCGCCAACTTCAGCCTCTCTCTCTCCCTCATTTTCATTTTTCATCTCCTCTCTCAAGACTCACACACAAAGCTCTCTCCTCTCTCCAAGTCTCATACCCACTCTCTTCTTCTTTCACTCTTCCTTGTTCTTCTTCCAATCTCTCTACTACTCCTCACCTCATTTCCATCACCACCATCACCATCCCTTCAAGGACCACCATTTTTGGTCTTTGGAGAAACAAGATCACTCATACACAAGCCCCATTTCCAAGCACTCAAGGAGGAAGGCTCTCTCCAACCTTCTCCACCTTCAAAATCCTTCAAGAAAACTCTCTTTGGTAGTGGCTCTAAACTCTTTTTCTCTCTTGTTTTTCAAGCTTTAGAACTACTATGCTCTCCATAGCTAGGTGGTTTTAAAGATTGATTATGGGCATCATAGCCATTCTTGTCATAAAATGAGATGTTGTTGCTTGTATGGTGGTTTGTTGAAAACATGTTTTCGGTTTTGGTGTGATGCATGGTTGAACTCAATATTTTTGAACTCCAACATGTTAGTTTTTCACTAATCTTTCATGGTATATGAGTGTTTTATAACTTGAGAATGTTTTCTTGAAAGTGAGGTTGAGTGTTTTGGAGAAAACATGAGGAAAATCAAAACGTGAAATCTGGATTTTCTGGCAGTCTGTAAACCGAACGTTATAACTTTTTCCAGAGAACTTATAAATTAGTGGAACCAATTTTATATGAAAATAGACTCAGAAATCTTTCCATACATATAAAATACATAAGATTCGGAGTTAAAATGAGTGAGATATGATTTTTCAAAGTGGACTGTTCTCGGATTGGTTTCTGTCTGGGCAGTCTACACTAAAATGTGTATAACTCGAGCTACAAAAATGATTTTTGAGTGAGACCAAGTTTAAATGAAAGCTAAGACATAGAGGAACAAACCCATAAAACAGTTTTCTCAGATTCCTTCTGCGTAATTATAATGAGAAGTAACAATCCACTGTACCGGGAGTGAACTTAGAAACTGAACAGTCAGAATAAAATATGTATAACTCAAGCTACAAAATGAATTTTTAAGTGGGGTTTCTTTTGTTTAAAAATAGACTCAGAGAAGTATATCCACACAAAAATTCGAAATAAAAGAGTAAAAGATGAAATTATGGTGAATTTTCAAAGTTACTGCCCCACTGTAAAAGTAAAACTGTCAAAACTTAACCTTAAGAAGACTATGCATGAATGACTTAAAAGGTAAAAGACCTTAGCCTAAAGTAATGAAACTTCATAATTTACTTAATGAAGACTAGATAGAATAAAATAATAAGCTCACCTACTCCTTAACAAAAGAAACGAAGAAAACGGAAAACCGAATGTAAATGTAGTTAATGTACTAGATTAAGTTCATAAGATTCTAATCAAACTATAATGCAAAACCTAAACTATAAATCTTCCAAATTAAAATATGACAATCGTATAAGTTAAGTTAGAATAATTGAGGAGGAGGAATCGAAGGAGCTTGCCCTAGAAACTTTAAGGAATCAGTAAACGAAGCCAATGTACAAGCTTGCACCTAATTTACTAAGCTTAGCTCATAAAATGTTGCTTGAGAATATGCCTATGTTCATGTGCAAGCATGATATTATAATGATGATATGATGATGTTATGATGATAATATGATAATGATGATATGATATGATGCTTGATGATACTATGATATTGGTTTCTCTGTTTGGCAAAATTTTGGGAAGCTTCGGTCTAGCCGTTATCTTCTTAGAAATTTTGTAAGAATTATGGACTTAGAAATATTTTGCATCATAATGCTTAAATAAGAAGAAGTTTAATTCAAGTAAGTGATCCTTCAAAGGGGAAGGTAATCTAATCTAAGCTCCCCTCACCCACGACTCACATGAGGCATGGCATGACCCAGCTAGTGTGAGTATAGGGGATAGGTCTTACATGAGGCATGGCATGACCCAGCTAGTGTGAGTACCGAAATTCTATGGTGGCGACTACAAGATGAGCTCATTACCACTTATGTTTAGTGGGTGAAAAGATAAAGTCAAGTTAAGAAAAGAAAAGGGACTTCGGTCCAAAACCCTAGAAAGAGAAGAAGTTAAGAGAACCTTCTAGCTTGAACATGCATGTTTCATACGATTACACTTGTGCTTATGGTCATTATGATACAAATGATTAGAAAGTATGTTAAAATTGAATCCGCTTCGGATACTCATGTTTTCGAAAATCTAAGAATGGTATTTGATGCATGCTCACTGTTTTTATTAATAAAACCGAAGTGGCTGGGACGATGACGATGACACCACGTGTCAGGGTCGAGTCCTACTGAGAAATCTTATTTCTCACCCTAGTCGTTTCTTCCGTCTCGTCACCAGATACTCATGGCTCATCCAGTGGAATGGAGCATGGACCCTCCCCACCATGAGTGGGCTTACGACGGGGATACACACGCTATTGTGGCCACGACCACCACAGTAGTACGTACACATTTTTATCTGGGTCGAATTTTTGAAGAGGAGCCAGAAAACCCGCCAGCCCCCGTAGACGTCTCTTCAGCTCTTCTTGGACAGCCTCTAGGTCCTTGGGACTTTCCGCCCGAGCCATTACCCGACTTGAGATGGAGCCGATGTCGCGGATTTGCTCGCACCGAGTTTGCACCCCTGCCGGAGATTCCTGTGATGGAGGTGAGCTCGACGGCCACTCCTAAGGCCGCTTCGCCACCGCCCCCTGAGTATCACCCTGCTGAGTCCGAAGAGGACCCCTGCGAGGCACGTTCGCCTGTGGCCAGCCATACCCCGGTCGTCGTGGTGCGCCGCTTTGAGGTGATCGGTTGGCACCCGCATCATCCGCACTCCTCGCTCCCCGAGCTGAGGAGCGAGGGAACCAGGCATTCGAGGACTTGAGCCCACTTGATCGAAGGCATGGAAAAAGGCGAGAGGCGATGAAGCGTCCACATGGGTCTATTTTTATTTGTGTTCCTTATCTATTGTATTTCATTCTGTATCAGACTTATGTATCTTTGACTTCGGGGCCATGGCATGACCATGAGTTCCCTTTTATGTATGGATATTATGAGATTAATTATATTTATGATTGTTGTAGTAATTGAATGCATGGTATTTTGATTTTATCCTTGTTCCTTTAAATTATACTGAAATCTTTGCGATACGTTCGTTTGTTGCTACTTTCTCGCGCGAGGCTTTACTTTCAAAAAGTGACGACGTATTTCAAAAGAAAAAGAAAAATTTTACCGTATTTTCCGCGTAATTTAATTTCAAATGAAGTTTAGTTTTCCACGAGCATAAGTAACAGCTAATAAAATGCCGTAATACGACTTAAGCGTAGTATGGGTTTATTAGGGTGTTACAAAATACATCATAAAGGAAAATACATCAGAAATCCCTATTACCCAAGCAAGCCATACAATAGAATGATAACCCTATAACTGCAAACAAAAAGGACTATCCTCGTGGTCAGCTCCATATGCGATCACCACATTACTCATCAGGCAAAAGGAAACTGTTCCTGAAATAATCGGAAGCAACGTCACTACATCCTCATCCTTGAGCATGGCCACACTGATGAGGCATAGCATAGGTACGAATGAACCCATGACCATGAATCGGGGGTGGTGCGTGATGAGGGGTTGCTGAAAAAGAAGATGAATTAGATGTTAGGCGAATAACAAATGGGTAGGAGGGCTCGGATGGGTCATTCTTCACATGATAGCTCAAATAGGATAGCCAAAGGATCAGAATCCAATGAGGTAGTCAGAGCCAGATGGGTATCCAAGTTAGACTCATTGTCAGCGGGGTGCCTCGGCGGCTAAAAGTAGGGGCAAATGTCATCCAGGGTAACCTCGTTGTACGCTTGATACGGGCAAAAGAATGAGCTCATAACTGGAACCTGAAATGGACTGTTGTGGAAGATATAGACCCTCATCGCTGCACTCGCAGACATCACCAAGGCATTCAACACTAGGTTACCATATGCCAAACCGGGAACTCAATGAAGATCACCATTATGTCCGACGCCAACATCCTCTAAAGATGACACAGAAAAGTAGGAGTGAGAAATACTAGATTTCTCAGTAAGATCGCAACTACACAAATATTGTGTTATCGTCATCGTCCCAGCCACTTCAGGTTTTAATATAAAAATAATGGATAGATATAAGTTCAATTCTAATAATTTCTGAAAACATAAATCTCGAAACGGATTGCTTTTAAGTTTATCATCTTATCCATAATGTCATACATAGGCATACATGCTAACACATGGGATAAACATTCATAATGCATATGAGAAATATAGATACATGCATGACTATGCAACTCATCAACTTGACTATGGTTCTACATTGACTTTACTTTTGTTTTTAGCACGTGCTTAACTTTCTTTACTTTTCCTTCGAAATAGACTACTTTTGGACATGAGCTTATTCTGTGACCATCGTCATGCAATACTAGACCAAATTAGACTAAGCTGATATTAGTTACCTCTAAGTTGGAAGGTCCTCCATGTCACCCTTGCCTCCCCCATAAAGATCACTTTCCTTACCGAAGTGATTAAGAGGTCATATCCCATTATTTCTTTTCTTATCACTATATTTTACATGTATAGTACTTCTTTGACAAGACGCATGCAATGATATGACTAAACCCATAATTTTGACGGAAATTTGGCAGCATAATAGCTAGATCAGAGCTTTCCCGAAATGCCAATCATAAAACTTCCAACCAATAGTCCATTATATTCATATCATATCATCATGCTAATCATTCAATCATGAGACAATGTTCAATCAGACTTGTCATTCATCAAGCCGAATGGCATCATACATTCATACCCTAAAGGGGTTTATAGCTGTGTTATTCTTTGTGGAAAATCTTACGAGCCATCATATGATTTCTCATGGTTACCCACGAAAAAATCACACAGTTAAATATAAATATATATGTAGTCTTTTGGTTATTTAGTTCTTATGTGAAATTACTCTTTACTTGAGTACATGTCTTATGGAACACTTGTTCAAATTAATTAGGTTAGATAATTATTTTCTTTCCCTGAGATAGCGCACTTAGTGATTCCTAGATTCATGGTATGCTCAGAGGCCCTAATCATACTTCTATTCCCAAGGAGTTCGAGATCCCTCTAATCCTTGGGTCATTACAACGCATAACCATACTCATGAACCCAACAACACCATGTTCACTAATCACCAAGGGAGATTTTTAACTTATCCAAGTTGCAAAGTTTCAAGCTTTTATCATTAACATGACAAGATCTTATCTTAAATATTATAAAAGTTATCATTCTTTATAAAGAGGTTATAAAGTTTCATTCTTTGAGAAAAGTATATGCCTCTAGAATTAAGCTCTTGTCCTAAAGATTCATTCTTTATGAAATAATGATGCAAGATATTAACTTTAGAACTAAAAAGTCTTATTTTTTATGTAAGTTGACACTTTTAGTTATTCTAAGACCATCAAGGTCTCAACTTTATAATTTAAAGTTGTCTTAAAGTCTAAAAGATTCCTACTTTTTGAAACAATAATATAAGACATTAACTTTAGAATAAGAAAGTCTGGTTCTTTATAAAAGTTAACACTTTTATGACTCAAAAGTGACATTCTTGCTTAAAGCTTAAAACTTTACTCAATATATTCATCTCAAGGTTCAACCTTTACAAAACTAAAGTGCAAACTTATAACTTTATGACTTAAAGTTACCTTCTTGATTAAAGTTTAAAACTTTATGAAAGGATTTGTATCCAAGAGTCAAACTTTAAGATATAAAGTGACAAGATATCATTTCTATAACTCAAAAAGGCTTCATATTCCTGAAAAGCTTAGACTTTTACATATATTCTTATCTTTGAGATAAGACAAAACAAAACTTTAAAGAAGCACAAAACTTGCGCCACTTTTAAGGTTGCAAGTAACAAACTTTTTGAAATTTCATGCATCAAGAATGTGTTTAGTCTTGTCAAATCAAGAGAAAATAATAAAGATGACAACTTTTCTAATCATAAGCACCATCATAAGAAGATGAACAACTTTCAAACCAAACACCACCAAGAAAATCAAGATCTCATGGATCAAGAAAGGAAAATAGAAACTTTAAAGCACTTAAAGAAAGGAACTTTTCAAAAAATCAAGAACAGCTCATGAACAAGAACGTGAACATAGTTTTCCAAAAATAGAAACTTTTGCTCATGAAGAGCATGAAAGATTTTCTCAAGCTTTCACTTAAAGATCATGGTCATGAGAGGAACCAAGCTTCAAGCTTTCTTAAGTAAACAAAACAGAAGAGTGAAGATCACTACCTAGTGATGAAAGTGGTGAGTTCTTGAAGGAGAAAATGAAGATGATGCTTTCTAAGGTGGATGAAGGTGGCGGTTTTGGAAGAACAAGAAGGGAGCTCTTGATTTCTCTTAAAAATGAAGTTTGTAGTGTTTAGATCTTGTCTCCAAAGACCAAAAGGTGTGGTCTTTGAAGGGGTAAGTGAGAATTTTGGTTATGGTAGTGGTAGAGAAAGGAAGAAGAAGACGATGAAGACGAAGAAGAGTGTAAAGGGAAGTTGGAGGATTTGAGTTTAAGAGAGAGAATAGGATGATACAAAATGAAAATGAGATTGTGTGTGTGTTGTTGCTATAGCTGTAGCCTTTAGTGGGTGGGGGGAGAAAATATTTTCTTAATTTTGTGTTAATTAAGGTTTAGGGAGATAAATTGGATGATAGGGAAACAAATCATGTGCTTACTCTTACATAAAGCACTCTTGTCTAATGCTTTATGCTTTAGTGACATCACCTTTACTTTATTGTCTAGTTGACTAAATTTGAATTTAATCATGTGATTAAGTGTTCTTGCAACTTAATTAACATGATTAAGCAAGGATTAGTGATTAACACACAAGAATATGATTAAGAAAATTAAACTTGTAATTAAGCTAATTAAGGATGATTAGTACTTAATTAAGCTATTAAGAGTTTGGCTTGCTTAATTAAAGATTCTCTGATCTTAATTAAGCATTCTCTTAACTTACTTTCTCATAATTAACTCATGAACACTTCATTAATCCCTTAATTAAGCCTTAATCTCATAATTTCTCATTAAATGCCTAATTACTTAAGGTTACTGAGTTAATTTAGCACGTTAAGAAATTAAGGATGTTACAGATGCACTCCTCATAGCTCATGAAGAAAGATCGGAGAAATATCGAAAAGCTAATGATTTCCAAGCCAATGTTGCTCAATTCTCTAATGAGTCTTACTCAAGAAAAGATGACAATGCAAGAAATTAGAACTTTAATCCTAAAGGAGGTAGATCTAGCAAAGGAGGTGGCAAATCTTGTAACATCCTAAGCTTTGAGGGTAAACCAGCATAGGAGGAAGCTCGGGCCCAAGGTAAGGGGAAAACTATAAATAGGCAAATCGTAGAAAAAGAAGGGGTGAAAAGGTAATTGTTAGACCACAATAGCAAAGTTATAATTAAGGCTCTACGATTGTCAAGAGGGGCATCCATAGAAAAATCATGATTTCCGAGATTTTGTAGGCCCCATAACACTGACAGACAACTAAAACTACATGTAATAACTTTATAACTGATATTTTCTACATGCAATTTTAAAGAAAAGTGTGAGATTTCTCATATAGTATATGATATCTCGGGTAACTCCAAGCACTCTAATTGATAGTCGGACATCTTGAATTAATTAGCAAGGTTCCTATATTATCTGGGGGCATGAGTATTAGTGAAAAACCCTAAGATGTATAGCTAGAAATTAACCACGTAGATCTTCTTGGTGGCTAAAGATGAGCCACTCAAATTTTAACTTAGGAGAATTTTATTTTTGTTTCAAATCCACCAATGAGATTTAGCCTACTAACTTAAGAAGTAAGTCAATACTTCTTCTTCTTTTTGTCCCCCTAAAGTTTTGGCCACCACCACCACTTACCTTCCTCATGTTTTTCCTTCTTCTCACCACCACCATGGCTATGAGCTTCAAGCTCATAGTTGATGGCCTTCTTGGTCTCAAAACACCTTGCTCCTTTTATGAAAATTTATCCTCTCCTCTTCTATCAAACCCCTCTAGGCTACACTTTTAGGATAGCGATACGTAATGATTAGGTGTGTTAAGTAAATAAAGTTAAAGAAAGACAAGTGCACTTGAATGATTACATGATATGTGCATTAGCATATGCATATTTGAGTATATTATTACTATACTGCAATACTATGATAATTATGATTGAAATTTTATGTTGTTACTATTACTATGCTTGATATGAACCATGACAAGTGATTGTTAAAAGTAATTCACTTTGAGAACTATATTTTCGAACTTAAAATTGAACCAGTGCCTATATATATATATGTGTCCACATTTTCATAACAAACCAAAGTGGTTGGAATGTTTATGATGACACTCTGTATGATTAGTGGTTTGAGTCTACCTACCGAGAACTTTAGGTTCTCACTACCTGTTTGTATGTTTCCATAAACATTCTAGTCTATAAATTAAACACCAAGGCTGTAGAAAAGTTGTGGCACTACTATGGACCAAGAACATTGACTCGAGCAGCAAGACTAGTGGTAGATATGAGAATATGGAACAATACATGTTCTGTGTTTCCTATTAGGGAAGTCTTTATAAATAGTATTTTTACAAGTTATATATATAGTGAACACTTGAGATTGTAAGATTTTAAGATTGTAAAGAATAGTGAAGAATGAATTTAAGGGCCATATATTATATCTTCTTATTTTTAAAGAATTTCACAGTACCCGTAATAGCCTCGAAATGTAGATCCATGGCTCGAGCATGGGATATATGTTTGGAGGATGTTACAATAATCACCCAACTAATTACCCAATTACATACCTATACATCAATACCATTCAATTCAAGCATATAAAAGAGTAAGAGGCAAAGAATTAAGAAAACATATCATGCATTAAAATTAAAGAGTAAGGATTTAGGATACAACTCTTGAAGTTCTTTAGAGAATCCCTAAGCTAGCCTCCAACTCTACTCCTCCACAGGAATTTATAACCAAAATAGAAAATAAAGAGTGATGGTGGAAAGATGGGAGGGCAAGAAGAAGAGAGGAGAAGAGGAGTGAAAAATTAAAAAAGTTGGAGAAAAGGATCTCCCCTTTGCATCTTTGTCTTCTCACTACTTATCAGACCTAGATTGTAAAAATTAAACATTTTCCTTAAGTTTAAATTAATCCTCTGCTTCTTAGCTTTAAGTGGACACCAAATTTCCTTAATTTGGACTTGAAATGAGAGAGTTATGATCCAATCTTTGTAGCATGTCCAAGTTGTACCTCTTTTCGCATCAATCTACTTCAACAATCAATAAGCCCATCAAAATATCACTATTTATGAGAGTGATCATCATATGAATTAAAGCTTTATATCTTAGCTTTCAAATGGCATTAGTTTCACCTTAATTGAATGTCTACAACTCAAGTAATGGCCTAATTAGTACACACTACTTGGGTTCTAGTACCAACAGCCCTATTCCAATTTCATGGCCAATTCGGCCCAATAGTTATCTGATCTAGCTTTCAACTTCTTCACCAAAGTTGTAGATCTTTCTCTCGGCTTTCATACAATAATTTTTTTTTTAATTTTTAGTGATCCATAACTCAAGGTATGCCCGAAATACAGAAACAATGTAAATTTATAATAGTGCTAAAAAATATAATTAAACCTAATTAAATCCCAAACTCATAAAATGTGTCCAATATTGATCAATTAAGCACAAAAAGGCTCAATAGACTAAATATGAGAGTTAATCAATGTATCAGAATGTTACTTATCACCTTTTTTGCTAATTCTAATGGTATAGGGACTTAAATGTCATTTTTTAAATGTTATGGGGTCTAAATGTAAATAGCTTCTGGTTCTAAGTATAGTTACTAAAAATATTGGGGCAGTTCCATAAACACAAAAATTTGTACTATAGGGGTATTTTTGTCTTTTTCTAATTTTTAGTATACGACAGTATCACACTACCTTGTAGTTCTTAGTGTAAGGATCGTCATGGTATAGTGTTATTTGAGAAATTCTCACATTGCTTAAGTGAAATGAATTGAAATTCTTATTATGCTATATTAAGAAAAATCAGGATGTCACATGAGGTGCATTATGTAAATACCGGGATCCCCAATGTCCTATATGTATGCTGTTTGTTGTAGGGAGAGGATCAATATTTTGGGAACTGAACCGAGTACAAAAGAGACTGCTCGTTTTTTTCTAGAAAATTTGTATGTTAAGGCTTGATAGGGGACTTTTTTTCCTATGCGCCAATCATGGCTCAAGTTGGGTCATGACAATTTATTTGTTTATTTGTTTATTTTTGGACATATCTATTCTTCTTCTATGTCACTTACTTCACACACTTTTGGGCTTTGTACTCGGGCCTTGGAATGCCATAGGACTAGAAGGAGCCTTAGCGATGTAATTTTGAGGCTTATCAATAATGAACTAACAAGTATATTAGCTTGTACAAGTAATAAAAAGTGAGTAGAGTATTGTTCCTATGAGATGTGACCAAGCACAAGGAATAAAGAGAGAGGAAGTTATGGAGATTTCTTCATACAGATGTTCTGATTTCTTGCAAGCACAACATCAAAACAACTTCAAGTTAGCTTTCTTAATCTCCATTTGCCAAGATTGTCTAAATTTGACCTCAAATCCTCATTATGCACCTAAAAATCATTATATAACATAACTCCCAAGGGGTGAATCAATTTATAACTAATTAGATTATTAATGGTAAATTCAACTATGGAAAGCACTCAAAACCATGTCAGAACTAACAATAGATATGTGTCTTTTCCTTTCACATCACTTATGATTCCCTGACTATCATCGATTTTCCCGCTTATATTATTACTGAAGTTTCGAGCTACCATCCTTATGATCAAACTTACAAAACTGGGTTCTTATCCTAGGGGTAAGGGCAATATGGGAACCGCTAACCTTTAGAATTCTAGATGTGTCTAAAAACCATACACTAACAGAGTCACCTAGAAGTCTAGATTGAGATGTGAGTCATGTTTGTTCGAAATAAGCTTTTCTTTGAGCATAGGATAGTATTTAGTTGGCAAAGTTAGGGATTTGATTCGCTCTTTTTGCCTTCTCTCGTTCTTCACTGATTTTTTATTTTAAAAATAAGATTAAAATTAGTTTTTGGTCCTTACATATGTCCCAAATTTTGGTTTTACTTCTTACACTAAAAAATTTTTGGTTTAGGTCCCCATAGTGGTACTCTATTAAGGAATCAGTCCCTACTATTAGAAAATTGCTAGATGGTATTAGTTTTTACTGACATGACTAATAGGATCTATCATAGATATGGTATATTGTCAGCTCTAAAACGACAACTTTTAAGCTTTTTTTAGGCCTAAATGGACTTTTTCTAAAAATGGAAAAGTGGCTAAAACAATATCAAAATGGCCTTTTAAGCCAAAACCACATTAATCGAGTTTTATTATGTCCTATGTCAACTCTTGTTAACCATATCAGTAAAAGTTAACATTGTCTAATAAATTTTTAATGGTAAGGAGTAACTCAATAGTCAATACAAACAAAATTTGGGACACGTGTAGGGACTAAAACCTAGTTTTAGCCTATAAATGAAATTTAATATTTACTAACAAATCAAATTTCATATTCTACTTTTTTTAATTATTTATCTTAGTTTTTATTTTTGTCCTCTTTTCTTGCACATGCTCATTTCAATAGTTAAAAGAAATAAAAAAATATTTTTTCATAAGCTCTTTTTTTTTAAAAAAAAAATTATAGGCTTTTCATTTCTATTTCTAAACAAAATTAAAAAAAAAATTCAAAAATCTAAAAATATAGAAACAAATTTAATTTACCATTTTGAATTTTGTCTTACATTTTTTTGAATAATTGAAGAACTCAAACGTTAAGTTAGCATTGATATCATTAATTCTTTTCAAATTCTCAGATTTCGTCATTCTGTTGCGTTGCAAGTTTGTTCAAGTCAGAACTTCTATCCTAGCTTGTTCTCATTCCAAGCAATTAATCCTTGAACATACGGAAATGGGTGATCATGATGAAAATATGAGGAACCCATGCCTACAATGGAGCAAAGAATTGAAAAATTAGAGGGAAATTTTGAGCAAAATCTGAATTTGCTGATGGAATTATCTCTGAACAAGGAAATGACAAGTTCTAATGGCAATTCAACCAATAACATTTCCAACTCTATTAAACAACCCAATGGCACCAATGCTTGAGTTTGCTATACTATTCAAATGAATGAAGATGGCATAGCTGGAGTTGTTGTAATCACCCTTCCAAATTCTCACCAAGGAGCCTCTCCCAAACCTGATAATGGAGCGATGAGTTTAAATGGGAGGATTGACATGATTTGTCAAGCCCACTCAAATTAAAATAAATTCTTTCAAACTTGTAGTATCAGGACTAGTCAAATCGTTTCCTTAAAGACCTCAAGCACTGTTCATCTCGATAAAAAAAAAAAACAATTAAAAAATAGGGTAGTTTTTATTAATTGAAAACATAAAATGCTAAAATGGTGGAAAAATCAATAAATCAAAATAACCAACCCAAGAACTATTTAAAATATTTAGTTTTACTCTATCAAAGATCAAAAAGATATTATTTACACCAATTTCATGGTTTCCCTAAGTTGAACCGAAAGCTTGAACTAAACCCAAAATTCTCAACTAGGGAAGGTCCTAGAATTTGACTAATCAAAGATAGACAAATTTAAACAAGTACAAAATTCATGTTGAATCAAGGTTAGTTTAAAGAACTTGCACATTAAAAATCCAAGGGTACAAAACCGTAACACAAGCCTTTACTTGCAAATGATAAAACTAAAATCAATCAATTCAATTTCATCATAGAACTCAATTCAAATCAACACAAAGAGAAACCTTATTCATGAAAATCAAAATTGAGAAAGGGAAGAAAAGATGAAACTGAAATATGAATTGTATTAAAGAAAAGGATCTCAAGATCAAACAAAATTTCCTTTAAGATTCCTGAGTTACAAAGTTTAGCTTTCCATAGCCATGGAGAACACCAAAACAAAATCCTAAGAGTAGAAGAAAGGACCAAAGGTAGAGAGGAGAAAAACAAGGATTCAAAAATGGAAGGGGGAGAATGTGTATCTATGACCATTTATTTTCTTTTTTTATATTCCTTTAAAATAAAAACCCTAAAAACATTAAAGCCAAGATTGCCTTAAGTTTTAAACTTGATCTTCTTCTTCTTAGCTTTAATCGGAGATTTGATGAAAGGTTTATGTTAAAAATACTCCATCAATATCTCTTATAGAAACTATGATATTTAAGCAATTCAAAGGTCCTTAATACATGTTGTTTGTAACATCCTCAATTTCGTATCGTACTAAATTACCTCAGTAACCCTGAGTAATTAGGCACTTAATGAGAAATTATGAGATTAAGGCTTAATTAAAGGATTAACAAAGAGTTATAAGTCAACTCGGATGAAAAAAGTCAGAAAAATGCTCAATCCATATTAGAAAATCTCTAATTAAATAAGTCAGAGCCTTAATGGTTTAATTAAGTACTAACCGCCCTTAATTAGCTTAATCGAATTTAATTAAGGATAATTAAGCTTAATCGCAAGATTAATTTTTGTTAATCATGTTCTTGTGTGTTAATCACTAATCCTTGCTTAATCATATTAATTAAGTTGCAAGAGCACTTAATCACATGATTAAATTCAAATTTAGTCAACTAGATAATAAAGTAAAGAGTGATCTCACTAAAGCATAAAGCATTAGACAAGACTACTTTATGTAAAAGTTTGACTATGTTTTGTCTCCCCATCATCCCATTTGTCCCCTTAATCACTAATTAACACAAGATAACACAAAGTGAAGCAAAAATATCTCCTCCCACCCTCATGTATGTTACACCACTTTCTCTTTCTCCTACACTCATCCATTTCATTTTCACTCTTCTCATTCTCTCTCTTAAAACCAAATCCTCCCACTTCTCTCTAAACTCTCTCATCTTCTTCTTCCTTTCTTCGCCACCACCACCGAAAATCTCTCACTTAGCCCTTCGAGGACCTCATCTTTGGGTCTTTGAAGACAGGATCTAAACACTACCAACATCATTTCAACAGAACTCAAGAGTTCCCTCATCTTCCAAGAGCAAATCGCCACCATCTTCAAGGAAGGAGCCACCACCATCTTCTTCTTCTTCTCTTGTTGTAGCGCCATCTTCAAACTAGAGGTAGTGATCTTCACCTTTTTATTTTGTTTACTCAAGAAAGCTTGAAGCTTGGTTCTTCTTATGACCAAGATCTTTAAGTGAAAACTTGAGAAAATCTTTCATGCTCTTCATGAGCAAAAGTTTCCATTTTTGGCAAAATGTGCTCATATTCTTCTTCAAGTGTTCTTGATGTTTTCATTCTTGGTAAAATATGTTCATGCTCTTCTTCACAAGCGTTCTTGGCCCTTTGAAAGTTTCTCACTCTAAATGCTTTGAAGTTCCTATTTTTAATTCTTGATGCATGAGATCTTGATGCTCTTGGTGGTGTTGAGTTGAAAGTTGCCTCCTTTATCATTTTCTATTGAGTTGACATGACTAAAAACATTCTTGATGTTTAAAAAGTGGTGCAAGTTTTAGTGCCTTCATAAAGTTTTATTTTGTTTTGTCTTGAAGACAAGAATACATATAAAAGTCTAAGCTTTTTGGAATGATAAGCCTTTTTGAGTTAGAAAAATGATGTCTTGTCACTTTATGTTTCAAAGATTGATTTTTGGAAGCAAATCCTTTCATAAAGCTTGAAACTTGAATAAAAAAGATCACTTTTAAATCATAAAAATGTTAACTTTTATAAAGATCAAGACTTTATAACTCTAAAGCTAATATTTTATATCACTAGTTCATAAAGTAGGAACCTTTTTAACTTAAAGACAACTTTAAATCATAAAATTGAGACCTTGATCGTCTTAGAATAATTAAAAGAGTCAACTTTCATAAAAAACAAGACTTTTTAGTTAAAAAGCTAGTAACTTGTATCGTTATTACATAAAGATCTAATCTTTAAGACAAGAGCTTAATTTAGAGGCACTTACTTTCATAAGGAATAAAACTTTATGACTACTTTATAAAGAATAGTAACTTTTATAATGTGTAAGGTAAGACTTGGTTATGTAAATAATAAAAGCTTAAAACTTTGTAACTTAGATAAGATAAAAATCACTCTTGGTGGTTAGGGCACATGGTGTTGTTGGGTTCCTGAGTGTGGTTATGCATTGTCATGACCCAAGGATTAGAGGGATCTCGAACTCCTTAGGAACAGAAGTATGATTAGGGCCTTTGAGCATACCATGAACTTAGGAATCACTAAGTACACTGTCTCAAGGAAAGGAAACAATCACCTAACTTACTTAATTTGAACAAGTGATCCATAAGCCATGTACTTGAGTAAAGAATAAGTTTAAATGACAACTAAGTAACTAAAAGACTACATGTACATATATCTTAACTATGTGATTCTCTCATAGGTAACCACGGGAAATCATATGATGATTTATAAGATTCTTCAGAAAGAATAGCACAACTATGAACCCCTCTAGGGCGTGAATGTATGATGCCATTCGGCATGATGAATGACAAGTTTGATTGAGCTTTGTCTCATGATTGAATTATATAGATGTAATGGATTGTTACTTGAAAGTTGTGATTGGCATTTTGTGTAACACCCTACCAATTTAATGTTATGCTTAAGTCATAGCATGAAATTTAGTATTTGTGTTACCGTGTTAGTATTCCGTTTATTATTTATTCATTATATTATATGCCCTTTTTCTCTCTTTTTTTTTTTTTTTGACAAAATATACCTTGGAGCGCAGAATATATATATGTAAACTGGAGAAGCGGTGCTTTGTATATAATAAACGTGATCGACATCGTAAGACGTTGAAAATTAATAAAAAGCACAACAGAAAAATAAAGGTAAGTAGTATATCATCAGCTATATATATATATATATATATATATATATATCGAAAGCTAATGCTTCAGTTTATGTATAGGTTCAAAAGAGGATATATATGTGGGGCTAGTATACACCAAAAAGACATAAGGCCCGTGTTAGTGAAAGCAATCCTATAAGGTCCTCAGAGGGCATTTCAACTAGCTAATCTACGTAACTATGTACATCTGGCTAAGTCTATGGCCCAATGCTACACACTGCCAAAAGAGGGTCATACTATACAATGTAGCTTGCGAGTTGGAGCCTACTCGGTCATGTAGCCATTGGCCATATCAGGCCCGACTGGGGAGTAATCAGCACTAGATCCGAGAGGAGGAGGATGAGCCGGAAGCCTCAGAGGGTCGCTCTTAGGATTGAGCACAATGTCTGGGACCACCTATGGAGGTGATCCTGGTGGAGGTGCTGCAGGGGCTACGGGCACTGTGGGTGCTGGAGGAGGAGCAGGGTGTGCTACATGTAATGATATTGCAAAGTATGGAACAACAAGGTCGAATGTAAGGTGAAACAGAGGAGTAGCAAAATCCCTATTACTAAAGAGATAGAGACGGAAGTGGCAGGAACCAACTATGTACAACAAGTCAAACATAGGGTCATAATGGAGCTACATGTCAGGAATCTCAATGAACAGTACAGTCGTCGTATCCATCGTCGGAGTTTGAGAATGACGTGGAAACATAAAACAAGATGAGAATTTGAAGAAATTCTCAGTAGGATTCGAGTACTATATTAAACTGATGTCGCATTCATTCTCAGTTGCCTCAGTTTTCATTTAATTATATAAAAAAATGGCATCAAAGTGAACCACCCACATTTAACAAGTTTAAGAAATACCTGGTCCGAGGCAAGGTTCTATTTTACTTGAGACAGCAAAAGAAACAGAATAAACTGCTAAAAGGCAATATACAGAATAATGAGCAGAATAAATAAACAAATAACAACAATGAACGCAATAGTCAACCTATATACAACTAACAATGGCTATGTAATGCAACCATGCAGGTACTCATCCTTAAAACTTAGTATATTAAACTTTTCCGTTACTTGGTCCCCTGCGAGTTCTTGGCCATTTAACTCCTAGGTAATAGTCTGCTTTTCACGATCGAGCTCGTTCCTATATAGGAATGCCGGGTTTACTTTCCCTAACCTTCCCACCGATCTATTCCCCTTAACTTTAATCCGGGGCTGGCCCAAGTATTATGGAACTTTTAGCATAACATAACCTCTATGAATTCTTGCAAAATGCACATGTATCTGAATGTATCTCATGCTCATAACTCATGCATAGGCTTTGCCGAAATTTCGGCAGCATGACAGAATGTGTCCGTTTTTCCATGAATAGTGCCAGTACTCAGACAACCAATTTTATAAAGAAATCACAACACTTCATTCACAATTCAATCATCAATTTCATAGGAACATTAGTTGTATTTAATGCATAGTTGCTGTCTTAGCACTTTTACTCAACTCGATTTTTGTAAAATAAGCCATAATTTCTATTTAACTCATTTAGATCTAAATTTTGGATATGTTGGAGTTTTGTGTGTTTATTTTCTAACCTCTTTAGTCCTATCTAATTTTGATAAATGTAGCTCAAGTTATTTAAGTTTTATCTCGGCTTGCCTGTAGCTGGCCAGAATTACACACTTAAAAGTAAAAATCCACTAAAAATCAAAAACCAGTTAACATCATATGATATTTATATCATATACAGGATAAGTTTTCATTTTCAAGAAGTCCCATCTCATTTACTTTAGTAGAACTGAGTTATAAGCTATGCAATTTGACCTTTCTGAATTGCCCTGTTTTAGCCCGATTTGGACTTAGGGCAACTTCCTTGAACCACCAGGAGCAAATGGGACCTTATCTAACTCTGAAATTTTTATGGGGTGTTCTCCTATGTGTAAGCTTTCTAACTTGGTTTCATTCAATTCCAAGTTGTATAGGGCAAGTTTTGCCCTAGACAACCTCATCTGCCCAGAATCAAACTCAAAAACCTAGGTCAAACTTCCAAAATTCTTATCTCCCTCAATACTAATCAAATGGCCTTATAATTTATATGGTTGGAAAGCCCTAGATGTCTAGTTTCACATAAAAATAGTTTCATCAAATTTAAATGGCTATAGGCAGAGCCATACACTCTATCATACGGACTGCCGTAGGATTTTTTATCATCCAGCCTCTCCCTTCTTTCTATTCTCATCCCTTTTCACTTCCTCTTCAATTTAAACACGAAAATAGCAATCAAACCAGCCAATAATCATCATATATATCCAAATAACACATCAAGTGAAAAAAATTAAACCCCAAATAGCTTCCATAACCAAGGAAACAAGAAAAGAGGTTGAATCTCTACCTTCTTTAAGTGTAGTCTTGCTAAATTTTGAGTTTAGATAGATGGAATCTTATCAAAGCTTGAAGGTTGATGAAGTAGGTTGAAAGGAGAAGAGAAAAAGGAGGCTGGAAAGGGAGAGGAGAGGGAACGTATTTCTGCTTGCATGAAAGGAAAAAAAATCTTCTCTAAGCTTTAATGAAGTGGTTGGCTTGCTACATGTTGATTGGCTCTTGAATGGGTGGTAGTAATTTAACCAAGTCTCTCTAGCCATTTATGATGCATGTGGCGCCATCAAAGGGTGATTAAGTGGCTGACTATTCAGCCATGAAATAATAGAAATTGGGTATGCAATTCTATTGATTCAGTCCTGACAGCTTAAAATACCGAAATCTTACCGATTTTCTTCAAATTGGTAAATCGATTTAGGAAAGTTTCTATGAAATCTTCTATGCTTCTAATATAATTCTCTCATATCTAGTCTCAATTAATTGTTAATTAATTGACCTTAAATAAATATTTAGTCGAATTTTAATCAACCTCAATTGTTTGATAAAAACCGAATAATTAGGCGAAAAACGATAAAATCCGGTGGATGTTACATTACCACCCTCCTACAAAAAAAATTTTGTCCTCAAAATTTAATACCTAAGAATAGTTCAGGATACGCTTTCTTCATGTTTGATTCTAATTCCCAAGTGTAGTCCTCAGCATCTTCCTTTCCCCATGCTACCTTTACTAACTGCACAATTTTGTTTCAAAGTTGCCTGCTGCTTCTATCTACGATCCGTGACGGTGATACGTGGAAAGTCAGGTCCTCCTTTAACTGAATTGACTTGGGTTCTAGGAAGTGTGTAGGGTCAGGTTGATACCTTCTGAGTTAAGAAACATGAAAACATAGTGAAGGTTTGACAGATGTGGAGGCAAAGCGACTCAATATGCAACTGATCCGATTCGCTTCGAGATTTGGAAGGGACCGATAAAGCGAGGACTTAGCTTCTTAACCTTAATGGCTCTACCTATCCCTATTGTAGGTGTAACCTTCATAAATACATGGTCTCCTTCTTGAAATTCTAGAGGGTTTCTCTTGGTATCCGCATAACTCTTTTGACGACTTTGAGCAGTAAGCATCTTACTTCGAATTTTCTTGATCTGCTCAGTGGTTTGTCTGACTAAATCAGGCCTCGACAGACTTACTTCTCCTGCTTCATACCAACATAGTGGAGATTGGCACTTCCGTCTGTACAACGCTTCGTAAGGAGCCGTGCCGATGCTAGCGTAATAGCTGTTGTTGTATGCAAATTCGGCTAGCGGTAAGTACCGATCCTAGTTCCCACGTTGCTCCATTATATATGCTCGCAGCATATCTTCTAAGGTTTGAATTGTCCTTCTATTTGACCATCCATTTGTGGGTGATACGCAGTGCTTAGGCACAACTTAGTACCAAACGCTTTTTGTAAGGCTCCCCAAAATCGTGAGGTGAATCTTGGGTCTCGATCAGAGATAATGGTGGAAGGGGTTCCATGCAGCCTTATAATCTCTTGAATATACAATTGTGCTAATTTTTTCAGTAGATAATTTGCTTGAATGGGTAGAAAGTGAGCAGATTTAGTTAACTTATCCACAGTAACCCATATGGCATCATATCCTGTTGGCGTTCTTTATTTTGGGTACACACACCCTATCTTGATGCCGCCATATACCCTCTTTATCCTGAGCAAAACGCGTTAATTTCCTTGATTGCACGAGATTGATTATATGTTGAAAACTGGCATCCTACTATTGTTCCTACCGAATTTGTTCCTTAAAGCTACTGGCTATCTTAATTTGGTGTAACTGAATGGTCTTAGGAGTTATAAGAATTCCCAAATTAAGATCTCAGAAGCTCTCAATAAGCTCTATCTCTTTAATTATCATCCAAGCTGCAGTCAGAGATTTCCTACTCAAAGCATTTGCCACAATATTTGCCTTGCCCATGTGGTATTTCAATTCAAATTCGTAGTCTTTAAGAAGTTCCATCCATCTCCGTTGCCTCATATTTAATTCCTTTTGATCAAAGAGGTACTTCAAACTCTTATGATTAGAAAAGACTTTGAACCTCACTCCATAAAGGTGATGTCTCCATATCTTCAAGGTAAATACTACTGCTACTAATTCGAGATCATGCGTAGGATAATTTCTTTCATGTAGCTTTAATTGTCTAGAGGCATATGCGACCACATTTCCAGTTTGCATCAACACGCATCCTAATCTTTGTTTGGAAGCATCACAATAAACCTCAAATGGTCCACGAGGGTCTGGCAAGGCTAACATTGGTGTCGTGGTTAACCTCTTTTTCAAATCTTAAAAACTCTGTTCGCACTTTGATGTCCTTTCAAATAAAACATTTTTCCTGGTTAGTTTTGTCAAAGGCAAAGCTATTCGAGAGAAATTCTTGACGAATCGCCTATAATATCCAGCTAGGCCCAGAAAACTCCTAACTTCAGTGACTGTGGTTGACCTCTCCCAATCTAGTATTGCCTCTACTTTGCTGGGGTCTACTGAAATCCCCCCATGGGATACCACATGGCTGAGAAATTTTACTTCTTTCATCCAAAATTCACATTTGGATAACTTAGCATAGAGTTTCTTCTCTCTTAAAATTTGTAGAACCAACCGCAAGTGTTCCACATGCTCTCGCTCCATCTTCGAATAGACGAGTATGTCGTCAATGAAAACCACTACAAACTTGTCCAAGTATGGTCGAAGTATTCGATTCATGTAATCCATGAATATTGCGGGTGCATTTGTCAACGACATCACGGTATATTCGTAGTGCCCTTAACAAGTTCGAAAGGTCGTCTTAGGGATATCTTGTTCCCGAACCCAAATTTGATGATATCCGGAACGCAAATCAATCTTGGAAAATATAGTTGCACCTTGTAGTTGGTCCATGAGTTCATTGATGCTTGGCAGTGGATATTTATTCTTAATCGTCACTTTATTCAACTGTTTATAATCCACGTATAGGTGCATGCTCCAATCTTTCTTTTTGACCAACAAAACTAGAGCTCCCCATGGTGATGCACTTGGCCGTATGAATCTTCAATCTATCTCTTTAGTTCTGTCAGCTCCAGAGGTGACATTCAATACGGTGCTATAGATATTGGTCCTACACCTGGAACCAATTTGATGGTGAACTCAATTTCCTTCTCAGAAGGGAATTCAGGAATATCTTCTAGGAAAACATTGATATTCCTTAACAACTGGAATCTCCTCCAATTTCTATTCAACTTCCGTCACATTAGCTGATAGGAGGATATATCCTTGACTCTTCAACCCACTACAGTTTACTAATAAAGTATTCAGATAAAAGTGGGTTGAAGCTTAGGGTTCAGAAGACGAGACAAAAGGGAATACCACTGTTTTATTGGAACAATTGAGCATGACTCGATTAGCAGAAAGTCAATCCATACCCAAAATTATATTAAGTCCAGATAGAGGGAGACAAATCAAATCAGCTGCAAAGGTCCTACCCTTAATTTGAAGAGGAACATTGATGTAAATTTGACTAGTTTTAACAGGTTCATTGGTAGGAGTAGAAACCAGTAGATCATAAGGCAATTTGGAAATTGGTAATTGCAAAACGACCACATGGTCATGAGAAATAAACAAATGTGAGGCACCCGAATCATAGAGTATAGTTAGAGTCTCACCGTCCACTTCACAGGTACCTTGGATTAGTCCTTCGAACTTGTCAGCTTCTTCTGCATTCATTGTAAAGACCCATCCTTGATGTTGAGGTCTAAACGTTTGTGATGGATTCCTGGTCGGGCACTCATAAATTTTGTGGCCAAGCTTGCCACACCCATAGCAGACATTCTGGCCTGCCAAACACGACTGATCACCATGACTTTTGCTGTATTTCGTGCAAGTCGGATTCGGAAGAGACCTTTGGGGCTGCTTGCCTTTGTTGCCCATCGGTGGAAATCTTCTCTGCTGTTGAAAATTGGGCTTGAATCTTAGGCCTTGCGATGCCAACCCCTTCTTGAAGTTGCCACTAGACGCCTTGGCTGCAGCCAGTTTTAAGTTACAATCTTCCACAAGTTAGCATTTATTTACCAACGTGGGGAAATCTCTAATCTCCATTGGCTCTATTGCTGCAAGAATACCTTCTCGTAATCATCTCTCAAATTTGACACACTTCCAAGCTTTATCAGGGTTCCTCTAGTAAATTGTAGAATGTAACATCCCTACTTTCGTGAACGGAACAAAAGTGCCGCTGTAAACTTCCGTTAATTGCATGATGCCCAGAATTTTTAGAAATTATATTTTGACCCCAAAGACTTATTCCCACAATAACCCTAGAACTTTTCATGAAATGACCTTTATGTCCCCACATCTGTAGAATTAGCAGAATAGGATTTTAAATAGAGCAAAATCACATGGTGAAACCGTGGAAGTTTAGATCTCTGCCAATTGGGCCAAGGAGGCAGTCTGGTGTGAAATGACGTGGGGTGTCCCTGGACTTGCTCAAAATTATGGAAATGTCATTAGCTATAGAAATTAGAAAACAAAAAGGCTCCGAATTTGCAAAAATGTCTAATTTACGCCGTTAATATATTTATTCGGTTTCAAGAGTTATGTAAGGACAATTAGAAGTTAAATTAAATATTAATTAGATGTCAATTAGAAGGATTAGGCTTAGGAACAATTAGAATAGAGATATAGAAATTTTCTCAGAGTTGTTTAGTAAAGTTTTGCCGATTTGAAGAAAATCGGCGAAGATTAGATATTTTAAAATGTCAGAACCGGACCAATAGAAATTTTTATATGAGTACCCTAGGATGAATGGCTAAGATTTAGCCAAACCACCTCCTTATGTGGCACCTTGATCAGCCATTAAAGGATGGGAAGCCAAACCAAATTTGAGGGCAAGATGGAATCCACCAATCAACATGAAGCTTGCTTCAAAAATCTTCACCTTTTCTTTCCTTCTCTCCTTGTAATTTCGGCCACCTTAGCTGCTGAAGCTCCCATCATTTCTCTCCTCCTCACTCTCATTTTCACTCCAACTTCATCCTCTCTTCAAGTGTCATCAAAGGCTGCTTCCATTAAGGCCCCAAACTAACTAGATTTCAACTAGACAAGGTAGGGAATCCTATTTCTCTTCTTATTTTCCATGGTTTGGAGTTGTGTGTGGGTCTTGTATACTTTGTGCTACTGATGATATGTGGAGTGATGATGATGTTTTATGGCTGATTTTGCATGTGTGTTATGAGTGGAAATAGAATTGATATGAAAGAGCTTGTAGAAAAGAAAGAAAACTCAAGAAGCTGTTAGAGTTTTTCCTCGGTAATCTGTACGGCGGAGTGTACGGCTCTGCCTATAGCTATTTAAACTCCATGACTCTATTTTTATTAAACCAGACATTTCGAGCTTTCCATACATATATAATATAAAGCTATTGGATTAGTAAAGAGGAAGTTATGAATTTTTCAAGTTTGACCTAGAAATCAGGACTTTCATCCGAGCAGTATAAGTTGAGAAGGGTGTAATTCACCCTATACAACTCCAAATTGAGTGAAACTAACTTTGTTAGAAAGCTTACACATAGGAGAATATTCCATAAAAATTTTCAAATTAGAGAAGGTCTCGTTTGTCCTAGTGAGTCAAGAAAGTTGCCCTATGTCCAATCCAGGCTAGAATAGGATAGTCTAGTAGGGTCAAGTTTTAGAGCTTATATCTCGAAGTATACTCATTCAAATGATATGAAACTTACTTCATTTGAAAGCTTGTTCTGTTAGATTTACATGGATATAAATTTTACATGATTTCAGTTAGATTTCTATTTTTAGTGAATTTTCCTTTATAAGGGTGCAATTTTGGCTAGAAGTAGGACAAGTCTGGGATAAGACACAAACAACTTGAGCTAATGTCAGAAGTCGGGATTTAATAAATAGAGAGCTAGGTCGGTACACTTAAAATTGAACTCTAAACTTAGTAAATAAAGGACTAGGTCGGGAATATCTAAAGTTAAACTTGGAAGGGTACACGTAAGGATGAATTCGGAAGGGTATACTTAAGTTTGAACTTGGAAGGGTATACTTAATGATTGAACTCGGAACTTAGTAGAAATAACTAGATCGGGTATATTTGATGTTGAACTCGGGACTAAGCGAATAGGAAACTAGTAGGGCATAGTTAATGTCGTAACTCAGAAATTAGGGAAGATGGGGTATGTTAATGTCGGGATGCAAGACTTCGGAAAACATTCATAAGAGTTTTGAAAGACCAATTATGGGTTAAAGTTGGAAATCGGAATCGATACATTGACCCTACATACATAACCGAAAGCCGGGAATTAAGACATTGTATACATGATCCCGAAAGACGAGAATCAAAACATGGGCATTACATACATAACCCGGAAGTCGGGAATTAAGACATTGAATACATGTTCCCGGAAGACAGGAATCAAAACATGGACATTATATACGTAACTCCGGAAGTCAGGAATCAAGACATAGACTTATAGCTCCAGAAGTTGAAGCTGATATGATATCGGAACTCGGAAGTCGGTTATGAGCTCAAACTCGGGAAACATGATTAGAAGTTAAAAGCTTGCAAGATAGATTAAAACTTAAGATTTTAAAGCTTGCACTTATTGATTTGTTATATTCTTGGAATGATTATAATGTTCTATATTGAGTTTGTTGTTTAATTAAAGTTCCCTAGTTGCTTGGCACAATTCATAGGGGAAGCAGACATAATCCATTAGGTCACAAATTGCAGCGAAATATGTGAATTATATGACTATTATGAACATTTATATGTTATGCTCATAAGATTCATATATGCAAGAATGATTTAAGTATGATATGAAGTATATGAATGAATGCATATAGCATATGCGTGTATAATCATGTTCAAAGAAAAATAAGATTTATGAGAAATTGCAAGAAAGATGTACCAAGCTACCACATGAGACATGGCATAGACCCAGCTAACGTGGGCCAGAGCGGTATGGTCTAAGACTTGGGCCAGCCTTCGACCAGATTTAAGGAGAATAGACCGGTGTGAGGGTCGGGGAAAGTAAACCCGTCACTCATGTATAGGTACGAACTAAGACCTGAAAAGCAGGCTATTATCCAGGGGTAAGAGAGGCCATTCACCTCCGGGGGACCAAGCATAGAAGAGCAAGATCAATTTGCAAGTTAAAGAAAGAAATAAATTAAGTCAAGTGCACTTGCATACAGTCAAGTATAAGCATCTTTATGTGCATCTTCAATTATCTCATTAAGTCATAATGTTATTATGATTCTTGTTGAAGCATATCATACTATTTGTAATTTTATGTCTGTCATATAATATGACAAGTGATTGTTAAATATAACCCGCTTTGAGGAAGATGTTTTCAACTTAAAACTGAACCACTGGTTGTGTATATGTGCTCACATTTTTATAAGAAACCGAAGCAGCTGGAATGTTTGTGATGACACTGTATGGTTCGAGTTTACCTACTGAGAGCTTTAGGTTCTCACTGCTTACCTGCATATTCTTTTTTCCATAAACATTCCAAATCATAGGCTAAAACTTAAGAACGAGGCAAAATACTGGGAGGTTCATCATGTAAGACTCAGGCTTACGTCAGCCCAGAGGACTATAAAAGTCGGTTGAAGCTCAGAAAGAGCGACAGCCGCAATGTAGAGGCAGTTTCTATGTATAACGTTAGTTACAAAAGTTTTTTAAATTATAACTATTTTATTCTCTATGTATTAGAGATGAAATTTCTAAATTATTATTTAGTAATAAAGGGACGATGTATTATATTTTCCACATTTCAAGAATTCTCTTAGCACATTGACAATCTCTTAATATAACTCCATGACTCAAACATGGCTTATATAATGGAGGGTGTTACATTTTTGGTATCAAAGCAGTTCGTCCTGTATAGGCCCGTGGATGGACTGATTATGCTTCTGATGCATACTCTGAGAATCTAGATAAACCATGCTTTAGGTCCTCGCGTGAAGAGGAAATATTATGCATGGTAGCCTTGTTGTGAGTGCTGTGGACTACCTGTTGCACTTGACTAAGTATTGAGCCTGATCACCTCAATATAAGGTTTTGTGTAAATAAAAGCCTAAAACACCCAGCAGGCTTATTAGGAGCCTTCTATACATGATTATTAGGGATAAGACTCCTATAAAGTAGCGATGGCATAAAGGGGTAGACAGTTGAGCAAGTTAAGGAGTGCAGAGAATTGGGAATTCAATTAAAGGAATTGTGTCAGACGGTTTGCTATGGACATAGTAAGCCTAGTTATATCAAAAATGGTTGTTTGCAAAGTGCTGCCGGGTAGCCAAAGATTTTCCATCATCAAGGGTAAGATCTTAGTTGGAGATGAGCTGAGTGAGAATTTTTTTTTTCACCCTGATAGGGCTTGTTTCAAGCTTCATTGCGATTACCCAATCCAGACTATCTTCTCTAGATTGAATCTAGGGGACTCTTCCACCTAGTTTTGTAACTTTAATACATGACAGGAGTAAGGTGATTACTTGCTGATGAGGTTATCTTATGTGGCATGGATAGTGCCCTTATTTTCTTCGTAGATGAGATTACCCCGAGGATACCTCGCCAGGAAATTCAGTCAATGGTTTTTATTTTGAATTATGGTAACACCACATTATAAAGACCTGATCCTTCATTAAGAAATTTGTAGAGTAGACGAATGAAGCAGATAATCAGTAAAAGAAGCTAAGGGCAGAAGCTTCAGTCAGGTATATCGGAGAACTTTTTAAGTCCTTGTCCAGAGAATGGAGTGGTTTCTCCTTCAAGGGTATAAGGTTGTAGTGATTGCAAATTGGGGGAGAGTGGAATCTTGGCTTCGAAAAGGAAACAATTGAGAAAACTGTAAAGAGATCTATCTAACTGTATATTGAATCAAGATGAAGATACGGTTATACATGGTATGGAAAGCAAATGAAGTTATAAGTGTAGCAAGAGAAAGGGGCAGTATATCTCCTACTAACCTGAAGTAGGAATGCTTTCAGACTAGAGGTAGCATATGAATCAAGTGTAAATTTTACTACCTTTCAGGAATGAAGGGAGTGCTAGAAAATTTAGTCATGTTCAAATTCTGTTAACCTTAGCCACCATAGGAACTAGATGATAGGATTGTCTTCAATGTGTTGTTAGTAGAGGAACGCGGCTATTCATAGAAGGAAGGTGAAGGTTAACGATCATCTTTAGGCACCATTGTGTATGTTGTGGAAGGAATAATTCGATAGGGAATGTATTCAGATTCTAGCAGGGATGACAAAGACTTAAAGTGTGTAGCTGATTCTGGTAGCCTGAGATAGTATTAAAGTGGGAGGTCCTAATAGACTAAGATGAAGATATTATAAGGAAGAAATAGAAGAAAAGAAAGTTTTGATTCCAAACAGCCCATTGAGAAGGCGAAATGCTATCTAGTACGAAATTACAACATAAACAAGAGCTTGCGGGAGGTAACGAAACTGGGTTGCCTCAACACTAGAGACAAGTGCAACTAATCCCGATAGACCAAGGAAGCAACCACAAGATAAGTCCTTACAAATGAAAATAGACAAATTTCTGCAGGAACAATAGAACATAGTAGGAATGAGGTAGGAAAAGGGGAAGTTTGGATTTCTGACTAGCCCATTAAAAAGAGAAAAGCTACCTAGTATGAGATTACGGTGCAACAAAGATTATGTACAAAATACCAAGCAGGGTTGCCTTGGCACCAGTCATAAGTGCAATAGACCCAAGAGGGGCAAGGTTACGATGTCAGAATTAGGGGCAGTTAGAAGAGTCTCCATACCTTGAACCAGATTAAATGCAATCATCACCAACGAACTAGGTTCCATCAGAGTTCTGTAGTTAAGCGTGCTCAGACGGGAGTAATATTAAGATGGGTGACCTTCTAGGAAGTCCTCATATTGTAACTCCAACAGGGTAGCAAGACCATCATTTCCATCTCTTATAGCAAATGGATTACATCCTAGGGGCAAGATGTTACAAAGGATAACTCGGAGGCTCAGTAGTGAGAGTAATGTGAAGTTTAACCATAAACTTGATATATATATTATACTAGGATTGACTATCAATGAGGAATGTAGTGCTCGTAACCACAAGATTCCTTAAGTTGGTATTCAAAGTTTCGAAGGAGGTGGATATCAATATAATAAACAAGGAATCTCCTCACTACCAAATTGAAAAAGATAGGAGAATGATGGAATCTTTTCAACTCGATAATCCTTTTTCTCAGATTAAATTGATCATATTCTGGGGGAAAGGATATTACAATGGTCATTAAGAAGCTCAACAGGGACAACACAAAATCCGACTGGCAGATAATGAGAAAAATAGAATAGGGCCCATAAGGAGAGGAGAGATTTCAAAGCAAGGCCTGTAGTCACAGTTTACGAAAATGTTCTAGTCTTACACTTTAGACTTGACACAAGGGAACTCATCACTGCTCAAAGGTGGTCAAGTGGACCAAAGACCTTGGAAACCGCTAAAAGTTGGTGTCGAAGACTTAAGACACAAGTAATGGAGAGTTTACTAGAAATTACAATGCAATAGTAGTCAGACGCATGGCAAGAAAGATAAGTAACTTTCTCGGCAAGCTCGTTAACGGATCAGGCCATCATCAAGATCAAGTGTACTTTGGGGGGTCATACAATCTATGGGGACTCTTGATGTGTTAGGAAGGTATCTCGTAGAAAAAAAATGGGATGAGGAAGAGTCTGCAACTTCGATAAGGAAATATGGCTATTAACCCTCATTTCTACGTCAAATCACGTATACCTTGATAGATAAAAGTCAAGGGGATCAAGAGGATGGTAATAAGAAGAGCTATGAATCTTATAAACTTTAACCATATAGTGGGAGTGACCTGAGATCTTCCCACAAGTAATGGAGCACGAGGTGAAGTTTTTAAGGAAAAAGGAGTTTTACGACAAAGCTTCTAGCTATAAATCTGAGAAGAGACCTAAGCCCATAATTCTAAGGGACTTTAATGGAGAAAATTTATTTTTGGACTAAGGGTATTCACGTGGGTAAGAATTTTGGAAAAAGTTGTATGAGTCTCCTAAAATTTCGATGCAACCATTTTCATTATTATACATTAAGAAAATCTTCCTCAACCATTCTTAGCCCTGGAATTTTGAGGACAAAATTCTTTTTAAGGTGGGTAGAATGTAACATCCCTACTTTCGTGAACGGAACAAAAGTGCCCCTGTAAACTTTTGTTAATTACAGTGATGCCTAGAATTTTTAGAAATTATATTTTGACCCCAAAGACTTATTTCCACAATAACCCTAGAACTTTTTATAAAATGACCTTTATGTCCCCATATCTGTAGGATTAGCAGAATGGGAATTTAAATAGAACAGAATCACGTGGTGAAGCCGTAGAAGTTTAGATCTCTGCCAATTGAGCCAGGGAGGCAGTCTGGTGTGAAATGACAAGGGCTGTCCCTAGACTTGCTAAAAATTGCGAAAATGCCATTAGCTACAGAAATTAGAAAACAAAAAGGCTCCGAATTTAGGAAAATGTCTAATTTACACCGTTAATCTATTTATTCGGTTTCAAGAGTTATGTAAGGACAATTAGAAGTTAAATTAAATATTAATTAGATGTCAATTAGAAGGATTAGGCTTAGGAACAATTAGAATAGAGATATAGAAATTCTCTCAGAGTCGTTTAGTAAAGTTTTTCCGATTTGAAGAAAATCGACGAAGATTCGGTATTTTAAATTGTCGGAACCGGACCAATAGAAATTATACTATGAGAACCCTAAGATGGAGGGCCAAGATTTAGCCAAAACATCCTTACAAGCGGCACCTCCATCAGCCATAAAAGAGGGAAGCCAAGCTAAGTTTGAATGAGGATTGAAGTCCACCAATCAAAAGTTAGCTTCCTTCATAAGTTTTCATTTTCTTTTTCTTCCTTCTCCCCTTAAATTTTCGACCTCCCTATAACCAGCCTCACTTTCCCACTTTCCTTCATCTTCTTTCACTTCCTCTCATCCTCAAGCTCAAGCTCGGACCATCAACTTCACTCCAAGATCAAGTTCTACCAAGATTTCACACCACCAAGGTAGGAATCCTACTTCTCTTCTTATTTTCCTTGGTTTGTAGTTGTGTGTGGGTCTTGTATGCTTTGTGCGATTGATGATATGTGGAGTGATGATGATGTTTTATGGCTGATTTTGCATTTGTGTTGTGATTGGAAATAGAATTGGTATGAAAGAGCTTGTAGAAAAGAAAACTCAAGAAGCTGTTAGAGTTTTTCCTTAGCAATCCGTACGGCAGAGTGTACGACTCCACCTACAGCTATTTAAACTCCATGAATCTATTTTTATGTTAAACTAGACATTCAGGGCTTTCCATACATGTATAATATAAGGCCATTGGATTAGTAAAGAGGAAGTTATGAATTTTTAAAATTTGACCTAGAAATTTGGACTTTCATCCAAGTAGTATGAGTTGAGAAAAGTGTAACTCACCCTATACAACTCCAAATTAAGTGAAACTAACTTTGTTAGAAAGCTTATACATAGGAGAAAATCCTATCAAAATTTTTGAATTAGATAAGGTTCCGTTTGTTCCCAGTGAGTCAAGAAAATTGCCCTATATCTAATTTGGGCTAGAATACGGTAGTCCAGTAAGGTCAAGTTTCAGAGCTTATATGTCGAAGTATACTTATTCAAATGATATGAAACTTCCTTCATTTGAAAGCTTGTTCTATTAGCTTTACATGGATATAAATTTTGCATGATTTCATCTAGATTTCTATTTTTAGTGAATTTTCCCTCATAAGGGTACAATTTTGGCTAGAAGTAGGACAAGTCTGGGATGAAACACAAACAACTTGAGGTAATGATGGAAGTCGGGATTTAGTAAACAGAGAGCTAGGTCGGTTCACTTAAAACTGAACTCTAAACTTAGTAAATAAAGGACTAGGTCGGGAATATTTAAGATTGAACTCGGAAGGGTACACTTAAGGATGAATTCGGAAGGGTATACTTAAGGTTAAACTTGGAAGGATATACTTAATGATTGAACTCGGAACCTTAGTAGAAATAGCTAGATCAGGTATACTTGATTTTGAACTCAGACTTAATACATAGGAATCCATATCGGGTATGTTTAAGGCAGAACTCAGAACTTAGTAGAGAAAGCTAGATCGGGTATATTTGATGTTGAACTCGGGACTGAGCAAATAGGAAACTAGTCGGGCATGGTTAATGTCGTAACTCGGAAATTAGGGAAGATGGGGTATAGTTAATTTTGGAAGGCGGGACTTAGGAAAACATTCATAAGTCTTAGAAGACCCATTATGGTTTAAAGTCAGAAATTGGAATCGAGATATTGAATCTACATGCATAACCTGGAAGTCAGGAATGAAGACATTGAACACATGATCCTGGAAGACGGGAATCAAGACATGGACATTATATACGTAACTTCGGAAGTCAGGAATCAAGACAGACTTATAACTCGGAAAGTTGAAGTTGATATGATATTGGAACTCGAAAATCGGTTATGAGCTCAAACTCGGGAACATCATTAAAAGTTAACAGCTTGTAAGATAGATTAAAACTTAAGATTTTAAAGCTTGCACTTATTGATTTGTTATATTCTTGGAACGATTATAATGTTCTATATTGAGTTTGCTATTTAATTAAAGTTCCCCAGTTGCCTAGCACTATTCACGAGGGATGCAGACATAATCCGTTAGGCTGCCAAAATTCTAGTAGAAATATGTGAATTATATGACTATTATGAACATTTATTTGTTATGCTCATAAGATTCATATATGCAAGAATGATTTAAGTATGATATGAAGTATATGAATGAATGCATGTAGCATATGCATGTATAATTATGTTCAAAGAAGAATAAGATTTACAAGAACTTGCCAGAAAGATGTACCAAGCTACCACGTGAGGCATGGCATAGACCCAGCTAGCGTTGGCCAGAGCGGTACTGTCTAAGACTTGGGCCAGCCCTCGACCAGATTTAAAGGGAATAGACCGGTGTAAGGGTTGGGGAAAGTAAACTTGTCACTCATGTATAGGTATGAGCTCCGACCTGAAAAGTACGCTATTACCCAGGGGTGAGAGAGGCCATTCACCTTCGGGGGACCAAGCACAGAAGAACAAGATCAAGTTACAAGTTAAAGAAAGAGATAAATTAAGTCAAGTGCACTTACATACAGTCAAGTATAAGCATCTTTATCTGCATCTTCAATTATCTCATTAAGTCATAATGTTATTATAATTCTTGTTGAAGCATATTATACTATTCGTAATTCCATGTCTATCATATAATATGACAAGCAATTGTTAAAATATAACCTACTTCGAGGAAGATGTTTTCAACTTAAAACTGAACCACTGGTTGTGTACATGTGCTCATGTTTTTATAAGAAACCGAAGCGGCTGGAATGTTTATGACGACATTGTATGGTTCGAGTTTACCTACTAAGAGCCTTAGGTTCTCACTACTTGCCTGCATGTCCTTCTTTCCATAAACATTCCAGATTATAGGCTAAAACTTAAGAACGAGGCAGAATACTGGGGCGTTCATTATGCAAGACTCAGGCTTACGTCAGCCCGGAAGACTAAAAAAGTCGGTTGAAGTTCAGAAAGAGCGACAGTCGAAATGTAGAGTAAGTTTCTACATATAACGTTAGTTACAAAAGTTTCTTAAATTGTAACTATTATACTCTCTACATATCAGAGATGAAATTTCTGAATTATTATTCAGTAATAAAGGGCCGTGTATTATATTTTCCATATTTCAAAGATTCTCTTAGCACAGTGACAACCTCTTAATATAACTCCATGACTTGAGCATGGCTTATATAATAGAGGGTGTTACATTTTTAGTATCAGAGCAGTTCGTCTTGTATAGGCCTATGGATGGACTGATTATGCTTCTGATGCATACTCTGAGAATCTAGATAAGCCATGCTTTAGGTCCTCGCGTGAATAGGACATAGAAATATTATGCATGGTAGCCTTGTTGTGAGTGTTGTGGACTACCTATTGCACTAGACTGAGTATTGAGCCTGATCACCTCTATATAAGGTTTTGTGTAAACAGAAGCCTACAACACCCACTAGGCTTATTAGGAGCCTTCTATACATGATTATTAGGGATAGGACTCCTAGAAAGTAGCGATGGCATAAAGAGGTAGACAGTTGAGCAAGTTAAGGAGTGTAAAGAATTGGGAATTCAATTAAAGGAATTATGCCAGACGATTTGCTATGGATATAGTAAACCTAGTTATATCGAAAAAGGTTGTTTGCAAAGTGTTGCCAGGTAGCCGAAAATTTTCCATCATCAAGGGCAAGATCTTAGTTAAAGACGAGTTTAGAAAGAATTTTTTTCACCCTAATGGGGCTTGTTTCAAGCTTCATTGCGATTACCCAATCCAGACTATCTTCTCTAGATTGAATCTAGGAGATTCTTCCACTTGGTTTTGGAACTTTAATACACGACAGGAGTAAGGTGATTACTCGCTGATGAGGTTATCTTATGTGGCATGGATAGTGCCCTTATTTTTTTTGTAGATGAGATTACCCTGAGGATACCTTGCCAGCAAATTCAGTCAATGGTTTTTATTTTGAATTATGGTGACACCACGTTATAAAGACCTGATCCTTCATTAAGAAATTTGTAGAGTGGATGAATGAAGTAGAGAATCGATGAAAGAAGCTAAGGGCAGAAGCTTCGGTCAGGTATACCATAGAACTTTGTAAGTCCCTGTCCAGAGGATGGAGTGGTTTCTCCCTCAAGGGTATAGGGTTGTAACGATTGCAAATTGGGGGAGTACTAAGTGGAATGTTAGCTTCGAAAAGGAAACAGTTGAGCAAACTGTAAAGAGACCCATCTAACTGCATATTGAATAAAGATGAAGATATGGTTATACATGGTATGGAAAGCAAATGAAGTTATAAGTGTAACAAGAGAGAGGGCCAGTATATCTCCTACTAACCTGAAGTTGGAACGCTTTCAGACTAGAGGTAGCATATGAACCAAGTGTAAATTTTCCTACCTTTCAGGAATGAAGGGAGTGCTAGAAAATCTAGTCATATTCAAATTCTGTCAACCTTAGCCACCATAGCAACTGGATGATAGGATTGTCTTCAACGTGTTGTTAGTAGAGGAATGCGGCTATTCATAGAAGGAAGGTGTAGGTTAACGATCACCTTTAGGCACCATTGTGTATGTTGTGGAAGGACTAATTCGATAGGGAATGTATTCAAATTCTAGCAGGGATGACAAAGACTTAATTAAAGTGTGCGGCTAATTCCGGTAGCTTGAGATAGTATTAAAGTGGGAGGTCCTAATGGACTAAGATGAAGATAAACTTTTATAGGGACAACAGATATTATAAGGAAGAAATAGAAGAAAAGAAAGTTTTGATTACAAAAGGTCCATTTAGAAGGCGAAATGCTATCTAGTACGAAATTACAACATAAACAAGAGCTTGCGGGAGGTAACAAAACTTGGTTGCCTCAACACTAGAGACGAGTGCAACTAATCTCGATAGACCAAGGGATCAACCACAAGATAAGTCCTGACAAATGAAAACAGACAAATTTCTGCAGGAACAACAAAACATAGTAGGAACGAGGTAGGAAAAGGGGAAGTTTGGATTTCTGACTAGCCCATTAAAAAGAGAAAAGCTACCTAGTATGAGATTACGGTGCAAATAAGATTAAGTACGAAATAACAAGTAGGGTTGCCTTGGCATCGGTCATAAGTGCAATAGACCCAATGCACCCTAAGTAAGACCGGATGATGCACCAATATAAGATCAAAGAGGACTTGGGAGCATGCCCCATGAGGGGCAAGGTTACGATGTCGAAATTAGAGGCAGTCAGGAGAGTCTCCATACCTTGGACCGGATTAAATGCGATCATCACCAACGCACTAGGTTCCATAAGAGTTCCGTAGTTAAGCGTGCTCGGATGGAAGTAATATTAAGTTAGGTGACCTTCTGGGAAGTCCTCATATTGTAACTTCAATAGGGTGGCAAGACCATCATTTCCATCTCTTATAGCAAATGGATTACATCCTAGGAGCAAGATTGTTACAAAGGATAACCAGGAGGCTCAGTAGTGAGAGTAATGTGAAGTTTAACCATAAACTTGATATATATATTATACTAGGATTGACTGTCAATAAGGAATGTAGTGCTAGTAACCACAAGATTCCTTAAGTTGGTATTCAAAGTTTCAAAGAAGGTGGATGTCAATATAATAAACAAGGAATCTCCTCACTACCAAATTGAAGAAGATAGGAGAATGATGGAATCTTTTCAACTTGACAATCCTTTTTCTCAGATTAAATTGATCATATTATGGGGAAAAGGATATTACAATAGTCATTAAGAATCTCAACAAGGACGACACGAAATCCGACTGGCAGATAATGAGAAAAAAGGAATAGGGCCTATAAGGAAAGGAGAGATTTCAAAGCAAGGCCTGTAGTCACAGTTTACGAAAATATTCTAGTCCTACACTTTAGACTTGACACAAGGGAACTCATCACTGATCAAAGGTGATCAAGTGGACCAAAGACCTTGGAAACCGCTAAAAGTTGGTGTCGAAGACTTAAGACACAAGTAAAAGTTGGTGTCAAAGACTTAAAACACAAGTAATGGAGAGTTTACTAGAAATTACAATGCAATAGTAGTTAGACACATGGCAAGAAAGATAAGTAACTCTCTCGGCAAGCTAGTTAACGGATCAGGCCATCGTCAAGATCTAGTGTACTTTTAGGGGGGTCATACAATCTAGGGGGACTTTTGACGTGTTAGGAAGGTATCTCGTAGAAAAAAAATGGGATAAGGAAGACTGCAACTTCGGTAAGGAAATATGGCTATTAACCCTCGTTTCTACACCGAATCACGTATACCTTGATAGCTAAAAGTCAAGGGGAACAAGAGAATGGTAATAAGAAGAGCTATGAATCTTATAAACTTTAACCATATATTGGGTGTGACCTGAGGTCTTCCCACAAGTAAACTTTAACCATATCTTGATGAGTTGCTAGCTATAATTTTGAGAAGAGACCTAAGCCCATAATTCTAAGGGACTTTAATGGAGAAAATTTATTTTTGGACTAGGGGTATTCATGTGGGTAAGAATTTTGGAAAAAGTTGTATGAGTCTCTTAAAATTTCGATGCAACCATTTTCATTATTATACATTAAGATCGATCATGATAACCGTTGGTAATCCTTATAATCGCGAATTTTCAAGAATCGATATCTACTAAGGTCTCAAGTGTAGGAAACAAAAGATTTAGTAGTTACTACTAAGTAAAAGTACTTAAGTTCAAAGCAAAGGAGATGAGGAAAGTCTCCAATGAACTAAATGATGGTTCGGGGCATCATAGAGACAAGATAGGCTTGGGCGCCAACATACTCCTTATGGATCCTTTATACGTACCAAAGCAATACCTCGTAGTTACCAACAAGCAATCTTAGAACAAGAGGCAACCTCCAAAAGAAAAGTGCCCTTGTGGATTAAGAAAATCTTCCTCAATCATTCTTAGCCATGGAATTTTTAGGACAAAATTCTTTTTAAGGCGGGTAGAATGTAACATCCCTACTTTCGTGAATGGAACAAAAGTGCCTCTGTACACTTTTATTAATTGCAGTGATGCCCAGAATTTTTAAAAATTATATTTTGACCCCAAAGACTTATTCCCACAATAACCCTAGAACTCTTCAGAAAATGACTTTTATGTCCCTATATCTCTAGGATTAGAAGAATGGGAATTTCAACAAAACAGAATCACATAGTGAAATCGTGGAAGTTTAGATCTCTGCTGTAACGTCCCAGATTTCCGACCTCCGACCTAATCAGTAAGATGTCAAAATTCTCGACCTCCTACGTAATCCCAAGTCTCAAATGGACTGGCTACGGTTTTCCGATTTTCGACCTTATGCTTGAATTAGATAATACACGAGGTCCGACCTTAGGCTCGAGTTAGAATGGACATGAAATACGACATCCGAGTTGATCTTAACCAGAAATGGACGCGAGATCAGCTCTCTGAATTGGTCTCCAAGTTTGACCAAAATTTACATGAATTATCACCTCTGAGTTTATACCCAAGAGCTTTTCATTTCTATTGATGTTCCCGAGTTTCCTATAACCGACTTCCGAGATTAAATTTAGAGTTCCGAGATTCTATAAGTTCCGATTTCCTGGTACATAAGATTAATGCTTTGATTCCCGATCTCCGATGTTATGCTTAGAATCGATTCAAGTTTGCGTAACGTCCGCGACTTCCAGGTTTAAATATTTTGGTTTCACATCTTGTCCTTGACTTTCAATTTTAAGGTGATTAGGTGATTTCCGACATGCAACTTTGCTGTGAATAAACTAGACAACATTTCCGAGTTTCGATTTCATTTCCAAGTTTCGAATGAATGTGCACGAGTTTCGACTTTAAGTAGAGTACGAGCTCCGATTTCATATTTAGATACAATGGAGGCGAGTTCCACTTTTTAGGCGACGTGGGGAGCAATTTTGTCACAAAAGAGGGAGACATGGCTGAACTTTACCCCCAAAATTTCATCCAATCAAAACTCACAAAGCCAACTATCACCTCAAGCTTATATAACTCATTTCTTTCTCTCCTTCGGCCCCATTTCTACACTGCCTTCTCCCCTTTTTCAGCTCTTTTCTTCTCTTCTCCACTCACCCAACTCCATCCCACCTTCAAGCTCAATCAAGTTTCATTGGTTCAAACTCCAAACTCAAGCTTAATCACATAACAAGAGGTAAAGGTTCAATTTAATTCTTGTTATTTTGATTATGGGTGGCTGATTTTGATTTTATTTCCTCACTTCTTGATGTGATTAGTGAATGAATATAATGATCTATGACTATTTTTGGTGTTTAAATTTGATCAAGGAATAGGAAAGGGAGAGGAGAGGAAGACCAATTTCCTTCGGTAGTCCGTATGGCGAAGTGTACGGCTCCGCCTACAGTTGGTTAAATCTGATGAGACTATTTTTCTATAAAACTAGACATTCAGGGATTTCCATATATATATATATATATATATATATATATATATATATATATATCATATAAGGCCATTGGATTAATATCGAGAGAGAAATGAATTTTTGAAGTTTGACCTAGGAATCAGGACTTTCATCCGGGCAGTGTGACTTAAAAAGGGTGTAACTCACCCTACACAACTCCAAATTGAGTGAAACCAACTTTGTTAGAAAGCTTATACGTAGGAGAACATCCTACAAAGAAATTCTGAGTTTGTTACTATCTCATTTGTTTCTAGTGATTCGAAGAAGTTGTCCTATATCCAAATTGGACCAAAACAGGGCAGTTCAGGAAGGTCAGATTTCGGGGCTTATAACTCGAGCCCTACTAAGTCAAATGGAACGGAACTTTTTGTAAATAAAAGATTGTCCTGTTAGCTTTAATATGAGACTAATATCATATGATTTGAGCTAGTTTTCGATTTTTAGTGGATTTTTACTTTTAAGTATGCAATTCTGGACAGCCATAGGGCAGGCCGGGATAAAACCTAAATAACTTGAGTTATATTTATCAAAATTAGATAGGACTAAAGAGGTTAGAAAATAGACACATAACACTTTAACATATCCAAAATTCAAGTCCAGATAAGTTAAATAGAAAATTTGGCTTGAGTTACAAAAATCGGGTTGAATGATTATGTTGAGATAGTAATTTTGTCCTAATGTAACTAATGCTCTTATGAGTTCAATGTTTGAAGTATGAATGAAATGTTATCACTTTTATGAGAAATTGGTGTTTTGAGTACTGATACTATTCATGAGGAAGCGGATACGTTCTGTTATGTTGCTGAAATTTCGGTAAAGTATATGCATGAGTTATGATATACATGTAGATACATGTGCATTTTCAAGAAAGTTATGAAAGTCATGTTATGATGAACCTAAAGATTATGTTATGATGAAAGTTCTATGATACTTGGACTAGCCCCGGAATAAAGTTAAGGGGAATAGATCGGTGGGGAGGTTGAGGAAAGCAAATTCGACATTCCTGTATAGGAACAAGCTTGATCCTGAAAAGCAGACTATTACCTAGGAGTCTAAAATGGCCAAGAACTCCCAGGGAACCAAATAATGGAAAAGTTTATGAAGAAATGTTCAAGAATAAGTTCTGCATGATTGCATTTAGTGCATGATTACATTGAACAGTTAGCACAAGTTATTTATAGTTTGTCTGTTATATTTACTTACTACTGTATGTTCATTTATTCTGCTCATTATTTTGTGTAATACTGTTAGTATTTTATTCTGTTTCTTATGCTGTCTTAAGTAAAACTGAACTTTGCCTCGGACCAAACTTTTTCTTAAACTCATTAAATATGGTTAGTTTAGTCTGAACCCATGTTTTTACAATTAAATAAAAACTGAGACAACTGAGAATGAATGTGACGTTAGTTGAATGCTGTATAACCCTACTATGAATTTCTTTAAATTCTCACCTCGTCTTGCATTTTCGCATCATTCTCAGACGCTGGTGATGGACTCGACGGCCACTCTTTTTATTGAGATTCCAGACCTGCAGCTCCGCCATGACCCCATAGTGGACTCGCTGTACATAGCCGGCTCCTGCTATTTCCGTCTCTACTTTTAGTAATAGGAACTTTGTTGTTCCTTTATTTTATTCTACTTTTGAAGCATATATATAAATGGAAGCGTTAGCTTCAGACCTATATATGTATGTGTACAGTTAATGATGTATTACTTATTCTTATCTTTTCTATTGTGATATATTAAACTCTGTCACGTTCATTATATACAGCGCTCCATTTCTTCTGTTAAAAAAAAAAAAGTGATATGATAAACGAAACGCAAGCAGAGTACTAACGCGGTAACACATTCTATTTAATTTCATGCTATAATTTAAGCATAACATTAAATTGGTTGGGTGTTACATTTGCCAACTAGACCAGGGAGGCAGTCTAGTGTGAAATGACATGGGGTGTCCCTGGACTTATTCAAAATTACGGAAATGCCATTAGCCACAGAAATTAGAAAACAAAAAGGCTCTGAATTTGCGAAAATGTCTAATTTACACCGTTAATCTATTTATTCGGTTTCAAGAGTTATGTAAGGACAATTAGAAGTTAAATTAAATATTAATTAGATGTCAATTAGAAGGATTAGGCTTAGGAACAATTAGAATAGAGATATAGAAATTCTCTCAGAGTCGTTTAGTAAAGTTTTTCCGATTTGAAGAAAATCGGCGAAGATTCGGTATTTTAAATTATCGGAATTAAACCAATAGAAATTATACTATGAGAACCCTAAGATGGAGGGCCAAGATTTAGCCAAAACATCCCTACAAGTGGCACCTCCATCAACCATAAAAGAGAGAAGCCAAGCCAAATTTGAATGAGGATTGAAGTCCACCAATCAAAAGCTAGCTTCCTTCATAAGTTTTCATTTTCTTTTTATTCCTTCTCCCCTTAAATTTTCGGCCTCCCCATAACCAGCCTCATTTTACCACTTTCCTTCATCTTCTTTCACTTCCTCTCATCCCCAAGCTCAAGCTCCAACCATCAACTTCACTCCAAGATCAAGTTCCACCAAGATTTCACACCACCAAGGTAGAAATCCTACTTCTCTTCTTATTTTTCTTGGTTTGGAGTTGTGTGTGAGTCTTGTATACTTTGTGCTACTGATGATATGTGGAGTGATAATGATGTTTTATGGCTGATTTTGCATGTATGTTATGATTGGAAATAGAATTGGTATGAAAGAACTTTTAGAAAAGAAAGAAAACTCAAGAAGCTGTTAGAGTTTTTCCTCGGCAATCCATACAATGGAGTGTACGGCTCTGCCTATAGCCGTTTAAACTCCATGAATCTATTTTTATGTGAAATCAGATATTCATGGCTTTCCATACATGTATAATATAAGGCCATTGGATTAGTAAAGAGGAAGTTATGAATTTTTGAAATTTGACCTAGAAATCAGGACTTTCATCCGAGCAGTATGAGTTGAGAAGGGTGTACTCACCGTATAGAAATCCAAATTGAGTGAAACTAACTTTGTTAGAAAGCTTACACATAGGAGAATATCTCATAAAAATTTCCAAATTAGATAAGGTCTTGTTCATTCCTAGTGAGTCGAGAAAATTGCCCTATATCCAATCCGGGCTAGAACAGGGTAGTCCAGTAAGGTCAAGTTTCAAAGCATATATCTCGAAGTATACTCATTCAAATGATATGAAACTTCTTCATTTGAAAGCTTGTTCTGTTAGCTTTACATGGATATAAATTACATATGATTTCACCCAGATTTCTATTTTTAGTGAATTTTCTCTTATGAGGGTACAATTCTAGCTAGAAGTAAGACAAGTCTAGGATAAGACACAAACAACTTGACGTAATGTCAGAAGTCGGGATTTAGTAAATAGAGAGCTAAGTCGGTTCACTTAAAATTGAACTCTAAACTTAGTAAATAAAGGACTAGGTCGAGAATATTTAAGGTTGAACTTGGAAGGATACACTTAAGGATGAATTTGGAAGGGTATACTTATGGTTGAACTTGGAAGGATATACTTAATGATTGAACTCGGAACCTTGTAGAAATAGCTAGATCAGGTATATTTGATGTTGAACTCGGACTCAGTACATAGGAATCCATATTGGGTATGTTTAAAGCTGAACTTGGAACTTAGTAGAGAAAGCTAGATGGGGTATATTTGATGTTGAACTCGGGATTGAGCGAATAGGAAACTAGTCGGGCATGGTTAATGTCGTAACTCGGAAATTAGGGAAGATAGGGTATAGTTAATGTCGGAAGGCGGGACTTAGGAAAACATTCATAAGTCTTGGAAGACCCATTATGGTTTAAAGTCGAAAATCGGAATCGAGATATTGAATCTACATGCATAACTCGGAAGTTAGGAATTAAGACATTGAATACATGATCCCGGAAGACGGGAATCAAGACATGGACATTATATACGTAACTCCGGAAGTCGGGAATCAAGACAGACTTATGACTCCGAAAGTTGAAGTTAATATGATATCGGAACTCTGAATTCGGTTATGAGCTCAAACTCGGGAACAGCATTAAAAGTTAAAAGCTTGCAAGATAGATTAAAACTTAAGATTTTAAAGCTTGCACTTATTGATTTGTTATATTCTTGGAATGATTATAATGTTCTATATTGAGTTTGTTGTTTAATTAAAGTTCCCTGGTTGCCTGGCACTATTCATGGGGGAAGCAAACATAATCCATTAGGCTGCCGAAATTTTGGCAGAAATATGTGAATTATATGACTATTATAAACATTTATATGTTATGCTCATAAGATTCATATATGCAAGAATGATTTAAGTATGATATGAAGTATATGAATGAATGCATGTAGCATATGCATGTATAATCATGTTCAAAGAAGAATAAGATTTATGAGAACTTGCAAGAAAGACGTACCAAGCTACCACGTGAGGCATGGCATAGACCCAGCTAGCGTGGGCCAAAGCGGTACTGTCTAAGACTTGGGCTAGCCCTCGACCAAATTTAAGGGGAATAGACCGGTGTGAGGGTCGGGGAAAGTAAACCTGTCACTCATGTATAAGTACGAGCTTGGACCTAAAAAGTAGGCTATTACCCAAGGGTGAGAGAGGTCATTCATCTCCGGGGGACCAAGCACAAAAGAACAAGATCAAGTTACAAGTTAAAGAAAGAGATAAATTAAGTCAAGTGCACTTGCATACAGTCAAGTATAAGCATCTTTATGTGCATCTTCAATTATCTCATTAAGTCATAATATTATTATAATTCTTGTTGAAGGATATTATACTATTCGTAATTCTATGTCTGTCATATAATATGACAAGTAATTGTTAAAATATAATCCGCTTCGAGGAAAATGTTTTCAACTTAAAACTGAACCACTAGTTATGTATATGTGCTCACGTTTTTATAAGAAACCGAAGTGGCTAGAATATTTATGACGACACTGTATGGTTCGAGTTTACATATTGAGAGCCTTAGGTTCTCACTACTTGCTTGCATGTCCTTCTTTCCATAAACATTCCAGATCATAGGCTAAAACTTAAGAACGAGGCAGAATACTGGGGTGTTCATTATGCAAGACTCAGGCTTACATCAGCCCGGAAGACTATAAAAGCCAGTCGAAGTTCAAAAAGAGTGACAGTCGAAATGTAGAGGTAGTTTCTACGTATAACGTTAGTTACAGAAGTTTCTTAAATTGTAACTATTATACTCTCTATGTATCAGAGATGAAATTTTTGAATTATTATTCAGTAATAAAGGGCCATGTATTATATTTTCCACATTTCAAAGATTCTCTTAGCACAGTGACAACCTCTTAATGTAACTCCATGACTCAAGCATGGCTTATAATGGAGGGTGTTACAATTGTTGCCTTGTAAATTTAAAAAAATCATAAATTTAAAAAAAGAAAAGAAAAAACTAACTTGAGCCAGAATTAGCTACTTCTTACTTTGCTTGTCCTTTTAATTAAAAGACCAAGCAAAAAGGACTACTATTAGTACAACAATTTTTAAGACTAAACAAGTAATTGGGTCCCTCAAAGGCACATGCGATATCAGTTTATTCCTTGAAATATTTTTGACATCAGTTTAGTCCTAAAAGATGCATGTGACATCAGATTTGGTCCCTTAAATATTTTTTATATTAGTTTAATCCCCAGAAGATATTGTGGCATCAATTTGATCTTAGAAAGATGCCCGGAAACAATACTAGAGGGCAAGATGGAAATTTCAACATGCTCGTGGTACCTTTTACAAGGGCGAGAGCAAAGAGGCTGAAAGAAAGCTTTGGGATCTTGGCCAAGTCATTTATTTTAGAGATGCATAAAGAATGAGCTAAGGAAAAGCAGACAAAGCTAATGGGCCAAAGATTCAAAGTGGGTAGCCCAAAACTCTAATTGTGGCACAATGGCATAAAATGTGCTAAGTCCATATTGTGCCAAGTTTTATTTTTTTTCAATTCTATTAGTTCTTGATTAAAGATATGTATTTATTTTGAGGTATTTATTCAACCCAATTGTTAGCATAGTAACTTTGGCCTTTTTCTAGTAGACTTAGGAAATATTTTAACCTAATATAAGAGGTATAAATACCTCATAAACTAGTGCAATAGCAGTTTTTTGTTGAATGAAAATATCATTTTTTGGGTCTACTCTAAAGAAATTCCAAGCGTGTGCAAGTGAGAAGTGATCATCTTTACTTATTACATCAAGAAATTGAATAGGCTATATTACAAAGATAAATTTTCTTGTGATATTTTGTTCAGTTTCACTTTCTCTTATACCAATTATCTATGTTTCTAAGAACCGGTTTCTTAGGGTTTAGTGTAACATCCCCATTTTCACCTAAGTTAATTAGCTCAGTGTTCCCGGCTAATTAGAGGGGTTAACAATTAATTGAGAATTAATCGATTAATCTCGAGAGTAAGAGCTTAGTAAATTAAAGGCAAGTCAACAATTGAGATTTAATGCATTAAAGGTTACAATTAAAAGCCTAATTGCCCAATCCTTATTAACCTATAATTTAGAACATAAAAATCAAGATGGTTTAATCTAATTAACTAAGAGCATATAAGTCTCAAAACTTAATCACATTAACCTTCACATCTTCTTACAAAATTAATGAGCAAAAAATCCTTCGTAATTAAAATGTGCTAATGAGTAATTTAAACCAAGTGAATTAATTAACATTTAGATAATTACAACAATTAGAAAGATGTAGAAAACTTCCCTTTAATTATAGTTTGAAAGTTTGGTCAAAGCAAGAGCCATATCCAACCATCCATTTACTTTCTCATCATACACCACAAGAGCAAGAGTCCACATTAGTAGATCCCTTAAGTCATGACAAGAGTTGTACTCTCCTTCACCAAGATCATGACACTTGGTGTGATCCTAGCCATCCAATGCCCAATCCTAAGAGAGCTCATGCTTTTAACCACTTGACAAAAACACTACATAGTCTTTACCCAATTGCCAAGACTCAAAGGAAACACAACACACTCTTTTTGCTCTATGGTTTTTCCCACTCTCTAGCTTGTTGTAAGAAGCAAAGTCACCTCACTCCCTCTCTCATTTTTGTGCCACATTCAGCCACTCTTCCCCCCCCCCCCCTCATTTCATTTTTCCATTCCTCTCACCAAGAACACAAAGCTCTCTCCTCTCTCCAAGTCTCATACCTACTCTCTTCTTCTTTCAATCTTCCTTGTTTCTTCTTCCAATCTCTCTACTACTCCTCACCTCATTTCCATCACCACCATCACCATCCCTTCAAGGACCACCATTTTTGGTCTTTGGAGAAACAAGATCACTTATACACAAGCCCCATTTCCAAACATTCAAGGAGGAAGGCTCTCTCCAACCTTCTCCACCTTCAAAATCCTTCAAGAAAACTCTCTTTGGTAGTGGCTCTAAACTCTTTTTCTCTCTTGTTTTTCAAGCTTTAGAACTCCTATGCTCTCCATAGCTAGGTGATTTTAAAGTTTGATTATGGGCATCATAGCCATTCTTGTCAAAAAATGAGATGTTGTTGCTTGTATGGTTGTTTGTTGAAAACATGTTTTCGGTTGGGTATGATGCATGGTTGAACTCAATATTTTTGAACTCCAACATGTTAGTTTTTCACTAATCTTTCATGGTATATGAGTGTTTTATAACTTGAGAATGTTTTCTTGAAAGTGAGGTTGAGTGTTTTGGAGAAAACATGAGAAAGATCAAAACGTAAAAATCTGGATTTTCTGGCAGTCTGTAAAGCGTGCAGTATGTTTATTGCTACAAAACTCAAAATGGAACGAAACTATTTTTCTATGAAAGTATACTCAAAGAGCTTTCCATACATATAAAATACATAAGATTCGGAGTTAAAATGAGTGAGATATGATTTTTCAAAGTGGACTGTTCTCGGATTGGTTTCTGTCTGGGCAGTCTACACTAAAATGTGTATAACTCGAGCTACAAAAATGATTTTTGAGTGAGACCAAGTTTAAATGAAAGCTAAGACATAGAGGAACAAACCCATAAAAGAGTTTTTTCATATTCCTTCTGCGTAATTATAATGAGAAGTAACAATCCACTGTACCGGGAGTGAACTTAGAAACTGAACAGTCAGAATAAAATATGCATAACTCAAGCTACAAAATGAATTTTTAAGTGGGGTTTATTTTGTTTAAAAATAGACTCAGAGAAGTATATCCACACAAAAATTCGAAATAAAAGAGTAAAAGATGAAATTATGGTGAATTTTCAAAGTTACTGCCCCACTATAAAAGTAAAACTGGTTATGGTAAAAGTTAAAGAATAAGGAGAAATAAGCTTTAAGACATTAATACCCTTACATTAAGCATAAGAGAACCCTCATAATTCAACTTAAAAAGTATCAAAAAGGACATTAGACAAAATTGGCACTATGCCCAATAAAAGAAGTTTACACAAGAGACAACCTCAATTAAAAGCTTGCACCCAATTTACTAAGCTAAGCTCATAAAATGCTGCTTGAGAATATGACTATGTTTATGTGCAAGCATGATGATATGATGATGATCATGATGATGATGATATGATAATGATAATATGATATGATGCTTGATGATACTATGATATTCGTTTCTCTGTTTGGCAAAATTTTGGGAAGCTTCGGTTTAGCCGTTATCTTTCTTGAAATTTTGTAAGAATTATGGACTTAGAAATATTTTGCTTCATAATGCTTAAATAAGAAGAAGTTTAATTCAAGTAAGTGATCCTTCAAAAGGGAAGGTAACCTAATTTAAGCTCCCCTCACCCACGACTCACATGAGGCATGGCATGACCCAGCTAGTGTGAGTATAGGGGATAGGTCTTACATGAGGCATGGCATGACCCAGCTAGTGTAAGTACTGAAATTTTAAGGTGGCGACGGCCACGGTATGAGCTCATTACCACTTATGTTTAGTGGGTGAAAAGATAAAGTCAAGTTAAGAAAAGAAAAGGGGCTTCGGTCCAAAACCCTAGAAAGGGAAGAAGTCAAGAGAATTTCATAGCTTGGGTATGCATGTTTTATGTAAATATGATTGTGTTCATGTATATTATGATGTAAATGATTAGAGAGTATGTAAAAATTAAATCCGCTTCGGATATTCATGTTTTCGAAAATCCAAGAATTGAACCCTATGCATGCTCACTACTTTCATTAATAAAACCGAAGTGGCTGGGACGGTGACGATGACACTTTCGTGTCGGGTTCGAGTCCTACTGAGAAATCTTATTTCTCACCCTAGCTGTTTTCCGTCTCGTCACCAGATACTCATGGCACGCCCCGTGGCATGGAGCATGGAGCCTCCTCACCATGAGTGGGCCTATGATGAGGATGCCCACGCTATCGTGGCCACGACCACCACGATAGTTCGCACGTATTTCTACCCGGATCAAGTTTTTGAGCAGGAGGAGCCGGAGGTCCCGCCAGCCCCCGCAGACATCTCATCGGCTTTCCTTGGACAGCCCCTAGGTCCTTGGGACTTTCCGCCCGAGCCATTACTCGACATCGAGATGGAGCCGATGTCGCCGGGATTACCCGTAGCCGAGTCCGAGCCACTACCAGAGGTCCCGGTGATCGAAGTGAGCTCGACAGCTACTCCTAGGGCAGCAGCCGCTTCGCCGCCGCTCCCTGAGTACCATCCGGCCGCGTCCGAGGAGGATCCCTCTGAGGAACGTTCTTCAGTCGCCAGTTATACTCCCGGCCGTCGCATTCGTCGCGTGGAAGTGATCAGTCGACACCCTCGTATCATCCGCACTCCTCACGTCCCCCGAGGCCGAGGAGCGAGGGGAACCAGGCACTCGAGGACTTGAGTTCAGTCGATGGAAGGGCATGGAAGGGGCCGAGAAGCCAGCATGTGTCTACGTGGGCCTATTTCATTAGTGCTCCTTATCTGTTGTATTTCGTTTTGTATCAGATTTATGTACCTTGAATATTTTGGGGCTATGGCATGACCATGAGTTCCCTTTATGTACTTGTTGGATATTATGAGGCTCATTATATTGATGGTTGTTGTAGTAATTGAATGTATGGTATTTTGATTTATCTTTGTTCCTTTAATTTATACTGAAATCTTTGCGATACGCTCGTTTATTTCTATCTTCTCACGCAAGGCTTTACTTTCCAAAAGTGACGACGTAGTTCAAAAAAAAAAATTTACGGTATTTTTCGCGTAATGTAATTACAAAATGAAGTTCAGTTTTCCACGAGCATAAGTAACAACTAATAAAACGCCGTAATACGACTTAAGTGTAGTATGGGTTTATTAGGGTGTTACATTATGGTATCAGAGCAGTTCATCCTGTTAAAGCCTGAGGTTGGACTGACTATGCTTCCAAGCATAACTCTACGTGCGCTATGTTAAGTCATGTTGTGGATCCTGTCTGTATGATGGGATGTAGGACTTAGAATGCATGACCATCATGTGAGATTGCCTATAGTTGCTGCCATGCTTATGCTTAGTATTGGGCCTGATCAACTCGATATTTTTATTTTTGTGTGTTCAGGAACTAATGGCAACTCGCAGACGTACCGCCAACGAACCCAGCGACAGCACGAACATCGCTGATTTCATGAGGACTTTTCAGCAAATGGCGAATGCCATGCAAGCTCAAGCTATAGCTGCTGAGCATATGATGGATCAGCTAAATCGAAGATCCGAAGAGTCTGCTGGTGGAAATGGAGCAGACGCCGAGTATCAGAAATTCTCGGAGTTTCGTAAGGCAAACCCGCCAAGTTTCAAGGGGGCTTTTAACCCTGACGAAGCCGATGAGTGGATCAAAGAGATTGAGAAGATCTACTCTGTGCTGACCTGCTCGGAGACCCAAAAGGTGGCCTTTGCCACTTATATGCTGAAGGCGGATGCCGAATTTTGGTGGAAAGGAGCGAAGAGCCTGATGGAGAGCGACCAAAGGGAAATCACTTGGGACGTCTTCAAGACAGCTTTCTATGAGAAGTATTTCCCGATGTCTGTGAGGAACGCAAAGGAGATGGAGTTCCTGAGGCTCTACCAGGGAGGTATGAGCATTGCTGAGTACACGGCGAAGTTTGAGGAGCTGTGCAAGTTCTACACCCTTTATCAGCGGAACCCCGACGAGAATTGGAAATGCATGAAATATGAAGGGGGTTTAAGGGCTGACATCCTGGCATCTATAGCCCCGCTGGAGATTCGGAACTACGCGGCCCTTGTCAACAAGAGTCGCGTAGTGGAAGAGTGCAACCGCAAGCTGGCGATTCAGAGGTCGGAGGCCCATAAGAGGAGGCAGGCATCTCAAGGGCAACACACGAAGCAGCCCCCGCAAAAGAAGCCCTACCATGGTGAAGGTTCTAAGGGCAAGCAGCCACAGAGATCCTCCGCCAATCCTCCAAGACCCGCCGGCCAGCCTCCGAAGCCTGCAACAAATTCTGTCTGCCCGAAGTGTGGGAAGCAACACAGAGGGGTCTGCTACGCGGGACAAAACGTTTGCTTCAGATGTGGACAGCCCGGCCATTTTGCCAAGAACTGCAACAAGGACACGCCTGCCCCCAAACCGCAACGCCAAGGAAGGGTTTTCACCATGAACGCCGAGGAGACCACGGAGTCTGATGATCTCATTCGAGGTACATGCGAAGTGAACGGTAACATCTTAACTGTACTGTATGATTCTGGCGCTACGCATTCTTTTATTTCCCATGATTGCGTAAGTAGATTGGGGTTGTCTGTTTCTGAAATGCCTTATATGTTGCTTGTTTCTACTCCCACTGGGAAACCAGTTAGAACTTGTCTGTGTTGTTTAAAATGTCAAATTCATATTGATGGTAGAACCTATGAGTCTGATTTAATCTGCCTTCCTATAGTTGGTTTAGATCTAATCTTAGGCATAGATTGGCTCTCAGCCAACCATGTTATGTTGGATTGTGCTGCCAAGACAATCATATTCCCTTCTTTACATCCTAACCTTATTAGTTTAAGCCTAAAACCTATTGAGTTATACTGTTGTAAGACTGAGAATCAAGAATACGTTCTTCTATCGACTAGTGAGGTTGAACTGGAGCAAGCTCTTGATGAGATTCTTGTGGCGAATGAGTACCCTGAAGTTTTCCCTGAGGATATTCCTGAATTTCCCCCTGAGAGAGAGATAGAGTTTTCCATAGAATTGGTGCCAGGAACTGGACCAATATCTATTGCACCCTACCGAATGTCCCCTTTGGAGTTGGAGGAGCTAAAGACCTAATTGGAGGAGTTGCTGGAAAAGAAGTTTGTGAGACCAAGTGCCTCACCTTGGGGAGCCCCGGTGTTGTTTGTCAAGAAAAAGGATGGAAGCATGAGGCTGTGTGTGGATTATCGGCAGTTGAACAAGGTCACAGTGAAGTACAAGTACCCTTGCCAAGGATAGATGACCTGATGGACCAACTCAGAGGAGCAGTGGTGTTTTCAAAGATAGATCTGAGGTCGGGTTACCATCAGATTAGAGTGAAGGAGGAAGATATCCCCAAGACGGCCTTTAGGACTAGATATGGGCATTATGAGTTTAGAGTAATGTCGTTTGGATTGACCAATGCCCCGGCTGTGTTTATGGATTATATGAACAGGATCTTTAGGCCGTACCTGGATAAGTTTGTGGTGGTCTTTATAGATGACATCCTCATCTATTCAAAGACGAAGGAGGAACATGAAGAGCATCTTAGGATTGTGTTGGAAATCTTGAGGGATAAGAAGCTTTACGCGAAGTTGTCAAAGTGTGAGTTCTGGCTAGAAGAAGTGAAGTTCTTAGGTCATGTCGTGACTAAGGGAGGGATATCCGTAGATCCAAGCAAGGTGGAAGCTGTAATGAATTGGGAGAGACCTACGACGGTAATGGAGATTCGAAGTTTTCTTGGCCTAGCCGGATATTATCGGAGGTTTATAAAGGGATTTTCTCAGATATCCCTACCTTTGACTAGGCTCACTAGGAAGAATGCTGCTTTTGTGTGGACTGAAGAGTGTGAGAAAAGTTTTCAAGAGTTGAAGGCGAAGTTGACTTCCACACCTGTACTGGTCCTGCCTGACCCTAAGGGAGCCTTTGAGGTTTACTGTGATGCTTCTGGAAGAGGTTTAGGTTGTGTTCTGATGCAAAATCGCAGTATGGTAGCGTACGCCTCTAGACAACTGAAACCTCATGAAGTTAATTACCCAACCCATGACCTGGAATTAGCGGCCGTGGTGTTTGCCTTGAAGATATGGAGGCACCATCTATATGGAGTTAGGTTTGAGGTGTTCTCGGATCATAAGAGTCTGAAGTACTTGTTCGATCAGAAGGAGCTCAACATAAGGCAGAGGAGGTGGATGGAATTCTTGAAGGATTACGATTTTGGGTTAAACTACCACCCTGGTAAGGCTAATGTGGTGGCAGATGCACTGAGCCGCAAGTCACTACATGTGTCGTGGATGATGGTCAAGGAAGCAGAGTTGATTGAGAGCTTTAGAGACTTGAACCTTGGAGTTACCCTGACCCCTCGTAGCATAAGGTTGAGTCTGATCAAGGTGACGAGTGAGTTCAAAGGACAGATTATGCGGGCTCAGGAAGAGGATGAAGAGTTCTTGAGGTTAGTAGCCCAAGTGAAGGAGAGAAAGCTGAAAGAATTTACTCAAGGCATTGATGGCGTGTGGAGATACCAAGGGAGGATATGTGTACCTGCTAAGGACAACTTGAGGAGGATGATTGTAGAAGAAGCTCACAAAGGTCATTTCACCCTGCATCCTGGCATGACAAAGATGTACCAAGACCTCAAGAGGATGTTTTGGTGGCCAGGCATGAAATGAGACGTGGCCGACGTGGTGGGAAAATGCTTAGTTTGTCAAAAGGTGAAAATTGAGCACCAAAAACCCTCAGGCATGCTGCAGTCATTGGAGATCCCTGAGTGGAAATGGGATGGAATCTCTATAGATTTTGTGATGGGTTTACCCCGAACACAAGCGGGATTTGATGCCATATGGGTTGTTGTGGATAGGTTGACAAAGTCTGCCCACTTCTTACCCATTAGAGCGAATTATACTCTGGATAAGCTAGCCCAGCTATACATCCAAGAGATCGTAAGATTGCATGGAGTACCTGCAACCATTGTGTCTGATAGAGACCCAAGGTTTACCTCTAGGTTCAGGGGAGCCTTGCAAAAGGCATTTGGGACGAAACTTTGTTTAAGTACAGCCTACCACCCTCAGACGGATGGACAATCAGAAAGAACCATACAAACCCTGGAGGATATGTTGAGAGCATGTGTAATGGACCGACCCGGAAGTTGGGACAAACACCTACCCCTCATTGAGTTCGCCTACAACAATAGTTTTCATGCTAGCATTGGAATGGCGCCTTATGAATCCCTGTATGGCAGAAAGTGCTAATCTCCACTTTGTTAGGATGAACCGGGTGAGCAAAGCCTCTTAGGACCTGATTTGGTTAGGCAAACCACCGAACAAATTAAGAGGATAAGGGAAAGGATTCTCACTGCACAGAGCCGTCAGAAGAGCTATGCGGATAAGAGGAGAAAGCCAATCGAGTTCGAAGAAGGAGAACACGTATTCTTGAAAATCACTCCTACAACAGGCATTGGTAAAGCCCTTAGAGTCAAAAAGTTGAGCCCTCGTTTTCTTGGCCCTTTTGAAATCTTGAAACGAGTAGGAACAGTTGCCTACCAAATAGCATTACCACCCCATTTGTCAAACCTTCATAATGTTTTCCATGTCTCCCAATTGAGAAAGTACAACTCCGACCCCAATCATCTTCTTGAGCTAGAAAGTGCACAGTTAAGGGAAGACCTAACCTTCGACCTACCGCCTATAAGAATCATAGATAGGAAGGTCAAACAGCTGAGGAACAAGTCTGTGCCCCTAGTGAAAGTGGCATGGGGAAGAGAAAGCTTGGAGGAGCACACGTGGGAGCTCGAGGCAGAGATGCAAAGAGATTTTCCCCTCTGAGGAACGTTCTTGATCGCCCAGGTTATACTCGGCCAGTCGCATTCGTCGCGCGTGGAAGTAATCGATCGACACCAGATCATCCGCACTCCTCACGTCCCCCGAGGCCGAGGAGCGAGGGGAACCAGGCACTCGAGGACCTGAGTTCATTCGATGGAAAGGCATGGAAGGGGCCGAGAAGCCAGCATGTGTCTACGTGGGCCTATTGCATTAGTGCTCCTTACCTATTGTATTTCGTTTTGTATCAGATTTATGTACCTTGAATATTTTGGGGCTATGGCATGACCACGAGTTCCCTTTATGTACTTGTTGGATATTATGAGGCTCATTATATTGATGTTTGTTGTAGTAATTGAATGTATGGTATTTTGATTTATCTCTGTTCTTTTAATTTATACTGAAATCTTTGCGATACGCTCGTTTATTTCTATCTTCTCGCGCAAGGCTTTACTTTCCAAAAGTGACGATGTAGTTCAAAAAAAAAAATTTACGGTATTTTTCGCGTAATGTAATTACAAAATGAAGTTCAGTTTTCCACGAGCATAAGTAACAACTAATAAAACGCCGTAATACGACTTAAGCGTAGTATGGGTTTATTAGGGTGTTACATTTAGTAGGGAGGATATTTATCCTATTGCTAGTTTTTTATTAAAATATGTGCCTAGAGTTTTGGGATCATTATATACCTTGGGGTTATGCATCACATCTACTTGATCGCTCCTTTTCTATAAATTTATGAATTTATTCGACATCACATGCATCTTTTAGGAATTAAAGTGAAGCGACATGTATCTTTGAGGGACTAAACTATTGTCAAAAATCTTTTAAGGACTAAACTAATATCATGGGTATTTTTGAGGGACCAAGTTGCTAGTTAGTCCAATTTCTAATTGATTTTAAAAAATAAAAAAGTAATAAGATTCAAATTTTGTTTAGATTTTAGATATAAGTTTTGGTTGAAATTGTAGATATCCTCCTACTATAATTAATCCTATTCAAGCATTTGAGATTTCATAAGGGCCATGGCTTTCCCAACCCTAGTTACTCCCTACCCAAGACTTGAATCTAAGGGGAAAGAGCATCTACTACTCCAACCAACTATGTGTTAGTAGATTTTAGATATAATTATCCCATGTTTTTCTCTCCTATCGCTTATTCCTTTTATCCTTCTGGAATTGAAAACAACCCAAGCCTATCTTCTATTTGACTTTAAAATTTGCAACAAATCATATTTGGTCCCAAGAAAATCTGCAATAGCCATCTCCTTGAATCTCTCTAATTTTCCTATATAAATAAGACTCACCACAACATACCCAAAAAAAACCAAAAAAAAACTAGAAAAGCACACAAAAGCATTTTGACCCTCCCCAATCCCCCATTAGCAAAAGGCATTCTTCAAATATTAGAATCATAGAAAAAAGAACACTTTGGAAGACGTAAAATCAATTTCATATAAGGTAAGTCACTCTGCCACTGAACCCTAATGTTTGGGGATACTAACTCTTGCTTTTTGCACTATTATACTTGTTTCTATTTTGGGGAAGAAAATTTAACATGTCATAGAAAAGAACATTCTTTACCTTACTATAATTGATCAACCAGTAACCATAACCAGCACCATAGTTTCCTCCACTATATAGTGTAATGTCCGAAAAATTCTATCGTTCTTAACTGAGTTGTTCGGTTTTTATCAAACAATTGTGATTAATTACAATTCGATTGAACATTTATTTAAAACCAATTAAATGTGATTTAAAAGGATTAGATTTGATGGAATTAGATTAGAACCATAGGAAAGCTCATAGGATTTTTCCAAAAACCAGTTTACCGATTTAAAAATTGGTAAGATTTCGGTATTTTAAATTGTCAGAACCGAATTTATAGAAATTATACTGTGACAACCTTGGGATGGATGGCCAGGATTTAGTCAAAACATCCCTACAAGTGGCGCCTCAATCAGCCATGAAGAAGGGCAGCCAAGCCAAATTTGAAAGAGAGATGAAATTCACCAATCATATGATAGCTTCTCTCCAAAGTTTTTAAAATTTTCCTTTCCTACCCCTTTGCATTTTCGGCCATCAAAAGGGGCAGAACACTCATTCTTTTTCTTCTATTCACACTCATCTTCACTCTATCTTTATCAGGCTTCAAGCTTCATCAAGAGTTTCTTCAATCTAAGACACCAATCCAACAAGATCTCACCTAAGAAAGGTAGGAATTCAATCTAGCTTCTTGTTTTCTTTGAATTGGGCTAATTAGGACTCCACTTTCTTCTCACTTTCTTGCATGATTCTGATGTTATGTTGAGTGATGATGATGAATTAAGATTGGTTTAAGGTGTATATATGAGTTTGAATTGAAGATTGGATGGATTGATTTAAGGAAAACATGAATTCAAGAAGCTGTTAGGGTTTTTCCCTTGATAGTCTGTACGACGGAGTGTATGACTCTACTTACAGCTGTTTAAGTTTGATAAGTCCATTTTTATATGAAACTAGACATTTAGAGCTTTCCATACGTATAAATTATAAGGCCATTGGATTAGTATAGAATTAGTTATGAATTTTTGAAGTTTGACTTAGAGATCTGAATTCTTATCTGGGCAGTATGAGTTGAGAAGGGTGTACTCACCCTACACAACTTTAAATTGAGTGAAACGAACATTGTTTGAAGGCTAACATATAAGGGAACATCTCATAAAAATTTAAGAGTCAGATTCATTGCCAATTATTTCCAGCACATCAATGAAGTTACCTTAAGTTTAAATCGGGCTGGAATAGGGTAGTCCAGTAGGGTCAAGTTACGGGACTTATATCTCAAAATATACTCATGCAAATGATATGCAACTTATTTCATTTGAAAGCTTGTTCTGTTAGCTTTAATTTTTCATATGATTTCACCTAGATTTCTATTTTTAGTGAATTTTCACTTATAAGAGCACTTTTGGCTAAGTACAGAGCAGTCTGAGGTAAAATGCTAATAACTTGAGCTATACAAATCAAAATGAGATGGGACAAAAAGGTTGGAAACTAGACACATAGAGCTATGACATATCCAAAATTTAGGTTTAAATGAGTTGAATAAAAGTAAAGGTGGATTTTACAAAATTCGGGCAGAAGAGGGTAGAGTGAGCAGAAAACTTTGTTGATATTTCTATTGATTTTGACATACCATATGATTAATAATGTTGCTATAAATTGCATACTTAATTGATTGTACTGGTAGCTTGGCACTATTCATGGGAAAACGGACTCAATCTGTTATGCTGCCAAAATTTCGGCGGCGAATTCATATACCTTATGAAATATTTGTATAAATACATGATGTTCAAGTAAAATAATGTTAGTTGTGCATGCAAATTATGAAAGATATAAAGGATTCCATATTACTTGGGCGAGCCCCTGAATAAGTTTAAGGGGAATAGATTAGTGGAAAAGTCGGGGAAAGTAAACCCGGCAATCCTGCATAGGAACGAGCTCGGTCCTGAAAAGCAGACTATTACCTAGGAGTATATGGCCAATAACTACCAGGGGACCAAGGATGGAAAATATAAATTTTAGAGGGCAAAAGCCTTCAAAGATAAGATGCATTTTCCAGTTTATACATATATATGCACTGTACAATAATTCTTAATTGATTGTTATAGTTACCTATTTATTTCTCATGATATGTTACTGTTGATTTATGGTTACTGTCTTAGTTATATTAGCCCATCTGTTTAACTATATTTTCATTGCTTTAATTCAAAATTTAGTTTGTTTCGAGTTATATTTTCACGACATGAGTTTTAAGTTGAATATTACCATCATGTTGTACTATTTATAATTGAGAAAAACATAAACAACTGGGAATGAGGGCAATGACAGATATGTATAGAATTAGGATTCCTACTGAGAAATTTTTATTTCTCACCCTACTGTATGTCTCCGCCTCATTCTTAGATCATGGAGAATGCGGCGATAGGAGTCCTATTCATTGAGTTCCCGGACTTGCACTTCCATCTAGATCCTATGCTGGACTCTGTATATATTGCCGGTAGCTGTCATTTTCATTTTTACTTCTTCTTCGGTAGAGACTTCGTAGTTCTACTTTCTCATCCTCTTTTTGACCCTACTGCACCCTACATCGCCATCCCTATGTATGCAGCACATCCCTTTCCACCACTACCACTAGCAACCGCAGCTCCTACAGCACCACCAGCGGTGTCACCTCCGCAGGCTCCTTCCATCTCATTCTCTGAGGAGAAGGACCCCCCCGAGCCGGTGAGTTCATCGTCATCATCCTTTCCACCCAACGGCGGCTATGCCCTAGCAGATGCCGGCATGGCCAATGGATTCCTTTCCTCGGAATCCATCTAGATAGCATACGTGCAGTAGTAGCAGGAGGTGTATAAAGTGGCCCTCTTTTGGCAGTCTAGGTCATGGGCAGATGGGTAGGAGTTAGGAGTTGTATATGAAATGTCCCGTGGGGACCAGGTAAGGTACTATTCATAGAGACAGGCCGATTTATTTTGTTTCAGCAGCCTCATTTTATTACCCTGTACTATTTATATATCTTTTTGGCAAACTTTGGAAATAGATGTCTATATATATATATATGAGAAATAGTTTTGGTAGTTCTGTCTATTCCGCAGTTTTCTTTCTATTACAACGTTAACCCATTTTTTTATTCTATAGTTGAGAATAAATGAATAATTAAACAATTAACTCTATATGGATAATTAACATAGAATCTATTATGAAAGTTTAATTAATCAGCTACACATAATAACTTATCAGGTGACTTAAGCATAGTATTTTGTCTGGTAAGATATTACAACATAGCACCGACAAATTATGACTTTCATAGCCACCAAAGCGCCACTATCTTCACCATAACAACCTCAAAGTATAAACTCAGTAGCCTCTTCCTTATCATCGCAACCACCATTCTGTCATTGGGCCAACATCAACCACATACTACCTTCATGAACCAGTCAACCACACCACCATGACAAACCTTTCTATATGCGTTGCTTCGACCGTTGTACCAATAACTGCCTGAACACTACAAATCACCATTGTAGCAAACTTGTGTAACGTCCTTCTCTATATAGTACTATGCTTAAGTCATAGTACCACACCCTGGAGTTGTTACTGTTACCTGAACGGACCTTATTTGACAGCAACTTCAGCCATCTTTGGAACTTCTTGAACTATCTGGAGATAACACGAAAATAGGAGTGAGAATTTTAAATTCTCAGTAGGATTCACTAAGAAATTTCATGCCGTGTCATCATTATTATCTCCAGCTGCTTCGATTTATTATGAAAAATGTGGACATGTTATATAAACCGTTAAATTTTATACTTCGAAAACATATTGTTCGAAGCAGAGTCCATTTTATCCATACACTTGTCATTTGGGAGAGCCAATACACAATAAAGTCATGAATCATACTATGAATAATAACTGCAACATATTAAAATATAATAACACCAATATACTGGAAACTTGAAATCTGCATCTGCCTTTACTTGTACTTGAATTTATGCAGATATACATAACTTTCTTTTCTTTCTTTGTCTTCCTTTACTTGTCATACATATTCCAGAGTAAGATCACCATGTCATACTCCCTCGGGGTGTGATCACCATGTCATACTTCTTAAAATATATTAGTCTTACCACGCCCCAAAGTATGATCGCCATGTCATACTCCCTCGGGGTGTGATCACCATGTCACATTCCTTAGGGGGTGGAATCATTATGCCACATTCCAGAGTATGATCGTCATGTCATACCCAATCAGAGCATGATCGCCATATCACGTTCCTTCAGAATATGGACTCATCATCATATTTTCATTAGTTGTCACACACAACAAAGTCTTATGAGCAAAGCTTAGGTAGTTAGGTGTAAGTTTAAAATCTTAAGTCTTAATCTAGCTTGCAAGCTTTTAACTTTTATTGAAGTTCCCGAGTTTGAGCTCAAGACTGACTTCCAAGATTGAATTGGGTCTGAGTTCCGAGATTATATAAGTTACAACTTCCGAGGTTATGTATATAAGGTTAATGTTTTGATTCCCGACTTCCTGGGTTAGCTGCTTTGATTCCCGACTTCCGGGGTTATGCCAAGAATCGATCTTCGAGATTGATTTTTGGACCGAGTTTCTAAATTATATGTTTAATGAGATAGCAAGTTTTGGAATTACGTGTATAAAACTTTTAAAGTGTCCTAGTTCTCGACTTCCGAGATTTGGGTATAAGGTTTCATGTTCTAGTACCAACTTCCAAGTTTATGTTGAAGATCCTCGACTTCCGGGTTTAAGTATTTTAGGTTTTATATTCTTGCCCTTGACTCTTGATTTTAAAGTGTTTTATGTGCTGTGTGATTCCGATCTCCGACATTAAGCCATAATTGGTCTTCCAAGACTTTTATGAATGTGTTTCCTAAATTCCAAGTTCCGACATTAACTATACTCGATCTAGTTTCCTATTAACTAAGTTCCGAGTTCAACGTTAAGTATGCCCGATCTAGTTCTCTGTTTGCTAAGTTCCGAGTTCCAATATTAACTCAATTTGATCTAGTATTCATACATGTCATATAACAATATTAATGCACCAACATTTAGAACTATCACTAATTTCTGCCGGATATTTGGCAGCATAACAGATCGAGTCCGCTTCCCTATGAATAGTGCTAGAGAACTAATACAATTATTCAAACTTGCAATTCAACATGGATCCGCAATTATACATATTCATAGCATCATTCATCAAGTTCAATCCAAGCATCAATAAGGTTTTCGGTCTATTCTCTCCTATTTTGCCCGATCTTGGTATAATCCACCTTAGTTCAATTCAACTCATTTAAATCTAAATTTTGGATATGGCATAGCCTTATATGTCTAGTTTCCAACTCTTTTGGTCCCATCTCATTTTGAGTTATATAACTCAAGTTATTGATATTTTACCCAGACTGCCTTGTTCTAAGCTAGAACTGTACCATTATAAGAGAAAATTCACTAAAAGTGGAAATCTAGGTAAAATCATACGAAATTTATAAATTAAAGCTAACAGAAGAAGCTTTCAAAGGAAATAAGTTTCAGGTCATTTGTGTGAGTATATTTTGAGATATAAGCCCCATAACTTAACCCTACTGGACTACCATATTTCAGCCTGGTTTGAACTTAAGTCAACTTCAATGATGTGCTAGGAACAAATGGCAAAGACTCTGACCCTGAAATTTTTATGGCATGTTTCTTTACATGTTAGCTTTCAAAAAAATTTGGGTTTACTCAATTCGGAGTTGTGTAGGGTGAGTTACACTCTTCTCAACTCATACTGCCTAGATAAGAATCCAGATTTCTAGGTCAAACTTAAAAAATTCATAACTAATGCTATACTAATCCAATGGCCTTATATTTTATATGTATGGAAATCCCTAAGTGTCTAGTTTCATCAAATTTAAATGTCTATAGGTGGAACCGTACACTCCGTCATACAAACCGCCAAGGAAAAACCCTAATAGTTTCTTGAATTTTCTCTATTTTTCAAGCTCTTTCATACCAACTCCAATTCCAATTACAACATACATGCAAAATCAATCATGATCCAACATCATCACACTAAATCATATCAGAATCAAGAGGAAAACAAGATCCCCACACAGCCCCAAATCAAGGAAAACATGATGAGAAGTTGGATTCCTACCTTGTCTAGGTGTAATTCTTATTAAATTTGTGGCTTGAGTTGAAGAAATCTTGTTGTGGCTTGAAGGTTTGTGAGAGATGAAGATGATATGAGTTGAGATGAGATGAGATGAAAGAGAAAAGAATGAAGAAGGGTCAGCATACATAAGGGCCGAAATTGCAAGGGCAGAAAAGGAAAAGAATGAAAACTTCTAAAGCAAGTTGAATGTGATTGGTGGATTTGTGTTGGCCAATTCAACTTGGTTTTGGGCTGCCATCTTTGGCTGAAAGTGGTGCCACCTATAGGGGTATTTTGGCTAAATCCTAGCCATTCATCCTAGGCAATCATAGTGTAAGTTCTATCTATTGATCCGGTTCTGACAATTTAAAATACCGAAATCTTACCGATTTCTCTTAAATCGATAAACCGGTTTTAGAAAAATTCTGTGAGGTTTCCTATGTTCCTAATCTAATTCAATCGAGCCTAATCCTCCTAAATCACACTTAATTGGCTTTAAGTGAATGCTTAATCGAATTCTAATTAATCCCAATTATTCGATGAAAACCGAACAACTTGGTTATTACCGATGAAATTTTTTGGACGTTACATTTCTACCCTCCTAAAAAAAAATTTGCCCTTAAAATTTGATTATGAAACTAACTAGTTATAATCATAACAGTTTAAATAAAGTTCATACATAAGCACACAATAGATGTAAAACCACTTAGCATAACTGGACCGACTAAAACTAAACTAGCCAATTCCTTATTCTAGTTTATCCCTAATTCTCGCTCTGGCTCCTCTGGGGTATTGTCCCATCAGCGTTTATAGTGAAAACTCTTCCCGAATGTTGCGGTTTAGGAGTCGGTGGCTGGTTCTCAGGGCATTCTCTTATCATATGTCCTGGCTTGCTACAACTGAAACACACATACTGTTTAACCAGGCAAGGCTTATTTCTATGATTTTTCCCACACTTCAGACATCGTTGCTTGACCATCGATTCCTGTAGCTGCTTGCCCTCATATTTGCTAAGGTGAAATTGCTTCTTTGGTGGTGAGGCATATTTGAGTTCCTGGTTTTCAGGTGCCAGCCTCTTTCCATAAGCATCAGACTGGGAAATCTCCAACTTCTTATTATAGTCTTCTATAAGTCTGCATTTGTTTACCAAGGTAGGAAAATCCCTCATCTCCATAGGGCTTACTGCTGCGAGGATATCTTCCCTCAATCCGCCTTCAAATTTAACACACTTCCATGCCTCATCTGGATTCCGCTGATAGATTGTGGAAAACTTGCATTGCTCCTCAAACTTAGCGATGTACTCTGACATGCTACTGCTTCCCTAGTAATGTTGCATAAATTCCAACTCCTTGGCATTCCGAACTGATGGAGGAAAGTATTTCTGGTAAAAAGCATCCTTGAACACAATCTAGGTGATCTCTATCTGGGACTCTTCTAAAAGCCGTTTCACACCATTCCACCAGAATTATGCGTCTGCTTCGAGCATATAAGTGGCGAAGGCTACTTTTTGGTTGTCAGTGCAGTCCAGAATAGAGAAGATCTTCTCCATTGTCTTAATCCACTCGTTAGCCTTATCAGGATGAAAAGCTCCTCTAAAACTGGGCGGGTTCGCCTTTCGGAATTCTGCAAACTTGAGGTATTCTAGGTCTAATCCTAGGCCATTCGAGTTTCCACCGTGACCGGCTCCAAGTTGTCTCCCCAGCTAATCCATCATTTGGTGTGCTGCAGCAGCTTGTTCGTGCATAGCATATGCCATCTCTCGTAGAGTGTCCATGAAATTACCGGGGTATTCTGAAGTGGGTGCAGTTTGTGGCCTATCGTGCCCCTTGGAAGCCATTGATTCCTAATCACACACAACAAAAGATTGAGTTAATCAGGCTCAATAATAAGTTAAGTGTGACAGCAACTAATAACAATCACAATTAGGCGGTCATGCATATCTAATTTCCTATATCTTATCTAAGCAGATAAGATTTATCGCATGACATTTTCTAAGGACTCCAGAGTGCACTGGAAGCATAGTCAGTTCAGCCCTCAAGTCCGGTTAGGACCGAACTGCTCTGATACCATTTTGTAACGTCCTCCTCTATATAGTACTACACTTAAGTCATACTACCACACCCTGGAATTGTTACTGTTACCTGAGCGGACCTTATCTGACAGCAACTTCAACCGTCTTTGGAATTTCTTGAACTATCTGGAGATAACACTAAAATAGGAGTGAGAATTTTAAATTCTCAGTAGGATTCACTAAGAAATTTCATGCCGTGTCATCATTATTATCTCCAGCTGCTTCGATTTATTATGAAAAAGGTGGACATGTTATATAAACTGTTAAATTTTATAGTTCGAAAACATATTGTTCGAAGCAAGTCCATTTTATTCATACACTTGTCATTTGGGAGAGCCAATACACAATAAAGTCATGAATCATACTATGAACAATAACTGCAACGTATTAAAATATAATAACACCAATATACTGGAAACTTGAAATCTGTATCTGCCTTTACTTGTACTTGAATTTATGCAGATATATATAATTTTCTTTTCTTTCTTTGTCTTCCTTTACTTGTCATACATATTCCAGAGTAAAATCGCCATGTCATACTCCCTTGGGGTGTGATCACCATGTCACACTCCTTAAAATATATTAGTCCTGCCACGTCCCAAAGTATGATTGCCATGTCATACTCCCTCGGGATATGATCACCATATCACATTCCTTAAGGGGAGGATCATTATGCCACATTCTAGAGTATGATCGCTATGTCATACCCCATCAGAGCATGATCGCTATGTCACGTTCCTTCGGAATATGGACTCATCATCATATCTTCATTAGTTGTCACACACAACAAAGTCTTATGAGCAAAGCTTAGGTAGTTAGGTGTAAGTTTAAAATCTTAAGTCTTAATCTAGCTTGCAAGCTTTTAACTTTTATCAAAGTTCCTGAGTTTGAGCTTAGGACGAACTTCCAAGATTGAATTGGGTCCGAGTTCCGAGATTATACAAGTTCCAACTTCCGAGGTTATGTATATAAGGTTAATGTTTTGATTCCCGACTTCCGGGGTTATGCCAAGAATCAATCTCCGAGATTGATTCTTGGACCAAGTTTTGAGATTATATGTTTAATGAGATAGCGAGTTTTGGAATTACGTGTATAAGACTTTTAAAGCGTCCTAGTTCTTGACTTCCGAGATTCGGGTATAAGGTTTCATGTTTTGCTACCAACTTCCAAGTTTATGTCGAAGATCCTCGACTTCCGAGTTGAAGTATTTTAGGTTTTATATTCTTGTCGTTGACCCTTGATTTTAAAGTGTTTTATGTGCTGTGTGATTCCGATCTCCGGCATTAAGCCACAATTAGTCTTTCAAGACTTTTATGAATATGTTTCCTAAATTCCAAGTTCCGACATTAACTATACTCGATCTAGTTTCCTATTCACTAAGTTTCGAGTTCAATGTTAAGTATACCCGATCTAGTTCTCTGTTTGCTAAGTTCCAAGTTCCGATATTAACTCAACTTGATCTAGTATTCATACATGTCGCATAACAATATTAATGCACCAACATTTAGAACTATCACTAATTTCTGCCGGATAATCGGCAGCATAACAGATCGAGTCCGCTTCCCCATGAATAGTTCTAGACAACTAGTACAATTATTCAAACTTGCAATTCAACATGGATCGGCAATTATACATATTCATAGCATCATTCATCAAGTTCAATCCAAGCATCAATAGGGTTTTCAGTCTATTCGCTCCTACTCTGCCCGATCTTGGTATAATCCACCCTTAGTTCAATTCAACTCATTTAAATCTAAATTTTGGATATATCATAGCCTTATGTGTCTAGTTTCCAACCCTTTTGGTCCCATCTCATTTTGAGTTATATAACTCCAGTTATTGATATTTTACCCAAACTGCCCTATTCTAAGCCAGAACTGTACCCTTATAAGAGAAAATTCACTAAAAATGGAAATCTGGATGAAATCATATGGGAATTTATATCAAATTAGAGCTAACAGAACAAGCTTTTCAAACGAAATGAGTTTGTCATTTGCATGGGTATATTTTGAGATATAAGCCCTGTAACTTAACCCTATTGGACTACCCTATTTCAGCCCGGTTTGTATTTAAGTCAACTTCAATGATGTGCTGGGATCAAATGGCAAAGAATCTGACCCTGAAATTTTTATGGCATGTTTCCTTACATGTTAGCTTTCAAAAAAATTTGGGTTTACTCAATTTGGAGTTATGTAGGGTGAGTTACACTCTTCTCAACTCATACTGCCTAGATAAGAATCCAGATTTCTATGTCAAACTTCAAAAATTCATAACTAATGCTATACTAATCCAATGGCCATATATTTTATATGTATGGAAAGTTCTGAGCGTCTAGTTTCATATAAAAATGGTTTCATCGGCGGAGCCATACACCCCGCCTTACAGACCGCCGAGGAAAAACCCTAATAGTTTCTTGAATTTTCTCTATTCTTCAAGCTCTTTCATACCAACTCCAATTCCAATCACAACATACATGCAAAATCAATCATGATCCAACATCATCACACTAAATCACATCAGAATCAAGAGGAAAACAAGATCCTCACACAGCCCCAGATCAAGGAAGATGATATGAGTTGAGATGAGATGAGATGAAGGAGAAAAGAATGAAGAGGGATCAGCATACATAAGGGCCGAAATTGGAAGGGCAGAAAAGGAAAAGAAAGAAAACTTCTAAAGCAAGTTGAATGTGGTTGGCGGATTTGTGTTGGCCAATTCAACTTAGTTTTGGGCTACGATCTTTGGCTGAAAGTGGCGCCACCTATGGGGGTATTTTGGCTAAATCCTAGCCATTCATCCTAGGGCAATCATAGTGTAAGTTCTATTGATCCGGTTCCCACAGTTTAAAATGCCTAAATCTTACCTATTTCTCTTAAATCGGTAAACCAGTTTTAGAAAAATTCTGAGGTTTCCTATGTTCCTAATCTAATTCCATCGAGCCTAATCCTCCTAAATCACACTTAATTGGCTTTTAAGTGAATGCTTAATCGAATTCTAATTAATCCCAATTATTCAATAAAAACCGAACAACTTAGTTATTACCGATGAAATTTTTTGGACGTTACAACCTGCACAACCACCACTATTGCATCATGCTCACTGCCCTGCTTCTATCATTGCCATCAACTAGTACTCGCTATAACTATGCAAAGTTTGTTGACACGCTGTCGTGAAGCCGCCATGCTTGATGCCATCTTCGCATTTCCCTATCATTAGCACTGTAATGGGCAACTCCTCTCTTACCCTTCTTTACCAAAAAAATTCTTTCTGCATACTTTGATCTCCTCCCCTATTCAAAATTGAAATTTTACTAAACTATCTTCTTTCATAAAAAAATAGATCCAAGTCAATTTATCTTCAATTCTTTTCTCAATTACTTGCAAAATCCCAACTTTCACAAAATCTAAATATACAAAATTCCCAATATTTAAACACTCAAAATTCTAATTTCCAAATTCCAAACTTCTTCCAAAATTAGAATTTCCCAAACCATGAAAATTCCAATTTTCAAGTTTTTTTGTTTCAAATTTTCAAGTTCCTTTTTTTTCACATAGTCAAAATATATAAAAATTTCAATTTTCATTTCCCACCGTCTTTAACCTATCAGTCGGAAATACAGGTACGTCATCATATAGAACTTATATATAAAACAACAAAAAAATTATAAATTGCACAACCATATTTATGATCTATATAAACTATGTATATGAAATATACATACGAAATTAAATAAATATATCTATAACTTTCACTGTTACCTACTTTTATTTATTTTTGTGGAGTCAATAAACCTATTTTATTTTTTTTATGAGACCAAGAAACTAATATATATATATATATATATGAATAGATTTAAAATAAGATGGCTAAGGTAGGTCCCCTTTGCCTCCACCATTGGAGAGGGGAGCCAACCAAAGAAATTCAATAAATTTTTGGGCAGAGATTTTTTTACTTTAAACATGTGAATGAATCTTTGTGATCATGCTTAATATTGTATGGGCCATATTAAAAAGACAAATATTTTTAAATGTAATATTTAGACACTCATTTTGATATATGGAAAATAATATTGAAATAAGTGTATGTTTTAGTTATATTACCGTAAAATGTGGTGGTCGCTAGTGATAGATGATAAATTCTTTTACCTATTCATCAATAAAATAACTAAAAATTTCTGGTTATTAACACCTAATTCCCATAGTTTTATTATATTTTTGCATAATTAAATTCACTAATAACATAAATAAAATTTGCACTTATTTACTCATTATTCTCCGTATATTAAAATGAATGTCTAAACTATTATATTCAAATAATAGATCTGTACAAGACCAAAAAAAAAGATCTTTATTAAAAGTACAGATGTCTCCCTTAACACACTTTAGACATGCCGAATTATAACTTATTTGATTATGATGAAAAATTATGATCCCAGGAATTTCTTATTGAAACCCTGAAACTCAACGTTGTTGCCCCTTACTCAGCTTGTGCATTTTTAATATTTTGATATTGACTAAGTATATGTCATTTTGTTTATTTAAAATGTTAATTATGAGCTCGTAGAAAATAATAAGAGTGCAGTTGAGTCCATAATCTAGTGGTTGTCTCTTGCATGTCTCATTAAGCCTAGGATGTCCTGTGTTCGACTCTTATTTCTCTCCCCTGCTTTTATAAGAAAAAAGGAAAGGATAGGAGTGATCAAGTAAGTCATTTTTTAAAAATGATTGTTAATTTTTTCTTTTGGGTCTAGGAGGGGGGAGGAGATATTAGTGGACATGTTTGATTAAGATTTTGCGAGAAATATTTCTTCAAAGCAGAATTAGACGCAGAAATAAAAATAGAAGTTGAAAATTATTTTATATTTAGATATAATTATTGAAATAATTTTTATTACAATCAGAAATTGTTAAATTGTTTGAATATAATAAATATAAAAGTATTTTTTCAATATAAAATTATAATTTAGTGGATAGAGAGTGGTATTTTTAAAAAAATTTTAAGATAGAATAGTTAAATAACATGAAAAAGTTGAGTTCAAAATTTGAGATTATTTACTCTTTTACTATTTCTGTTTTTGGGAGAATTAGCTCTCTATCTGCTTCTCACAGTAGCAGAAAAAACTGATTATTTTCTGCTTTTGCTTCTTTCAGGAAACACAAATAAACAATACACAAACTTTAATTTTTGAAAAAAAATACTTCTCTCCTTTGTGGAAGAACATCCAAACGACCCCAATAAGGGAGGGGGTTCGTGGGTTTTAAGGGGAGACGGGTACAAGTATCAATTCAACGTTTTCTTTACCAAGATGAGAGGATTTCATTAGTAAAAGAAAGCTAATTTGTGGATACCCAATACATAACCATAATGAACTTCGTTTTTTTCTCTCTAAATCATAAAAGGGCATTCTTTTTGTTAATGACTGAAAGGTGAGGATACAAATCAGTAGATCAATCATCAAGCACATAAACAAACTCGGGGGAGATTCCAATCATCTAATTCCCATTAGGGATTGATTTAGGTGGTGAGGTGAAAAGGAAAGGCCCCACACTGTACAATTTCATCTTCTTGTCATGGAGGAACCGATAAGAGTGGAGCACAGCACCACTAATCCCTTTGTTTACGTCTGTGGGATAACTACAATTGTTCAATGGAGAGGCTTCTAGGAAGGCCCTGCACTCCTTGAGCACCCGTTTTTCTGCAACCTCCGATGGACACAACGTTGCAAGGAAATAGCCCTTAGCATCGGTTTCCTCACTTAAGAAAGAGAAAGGAGTTGTTTCAAACCCATATTCATCAACAGCCTCGCATGTTATCCTTGTCAAGGCCCCGAAGAATTACATGAACCAAAGAACACATCCGATTAATGCTTAATTAGTTGACTAAGTTATATGGCTACTAGCACACACAATACAATATATGTTAGTTTGCAAAATAGACAATATCAGGTCAATAAATTATTACCTTCAAGTGAGGCGACTTTAGAACCAGATTTGCAATAAACAAGGCCTTGAATGCCAATATTGGTGGAAAGAAGTTCTTCTTCTTCGAATTTCGGTTTCTCGGTCACATCATGATCTTGGGAGACATAGTCACTACCACCGCCTGTAGCAGAATTACATGGGACCAAAAGGGATGCGAGAAACATAGAAGCCAGAAAGCAGATATGGATAAAGGTCATTCTCATACCTCATGTAAAGGTGAAAACAGAGGAGTTCACTAATTAAAGAGAAGGAGTAGATGCTCTTATATATAGATATGCAGGGAATTTTCAACGACGTGTCCCAATAAATATTTGTCGAAGTAGGATGTGACATGGATGCACGATCAAGGCATGAATTGCATGCGGGCAACATACTTGGATTATACTACTATTACATGGTCAACTAATTAATATATTGTCAATCATTCAATAAGATATATAAAGGAACACCGCAAAAGTCAAAAAACGGGGAAAAACCAAAAAAACAAAAAAAATAAAAGGAACACTGCATGGGTTACAGAACCGTGAAGAATGTTTCTCTTTTAAACAAAAAGTGCTGTTTAATTCTTTTGTTTTTTTTAAAGTCTAAAACATGGCTTCTATTTAGATAACGAAATTAGCATCCTCGTTTGTTTCCATCAACTATATACATACAATGAATTGAACCCTCAGGTGTTGCCTATCCTTCTAGACCAAGTGATGGGGACTATAGGGTAAGGGATCCAAATACTTGTGCTATAAAGATGCAAAAATTGGTTGAAAGGACTTTCTTACAGAACTTTGTTGTAGAAGCTGAGTTAGATTTGTAAGAGGATCCAAAATGATCGACTTTGGCCACAATTGAAGAAGTGGGCTGATCTAGAGCACCTGTATGCTATTTGATCTGAACTAGAGTGTTTTAATATTATTTGAGCTCCATTTGTGTTGTTGTTATTATTATAATGATCAGTTGTATTATTTGGATATGCAAAAATAGACGCGTTCAATGTATTATCAACTTTTTTTTTTTTTTTCAGTTGCCAACTTTTTAAATTAAAGTTACCAACCAGTTGCAGCATAATATTACAGGATATTTTGCATGAAACTGGTTGGTAATTCAGTCGAATAAATTGGTAACTTTAGTTTAAAAAGTTGGCAATTGAGAAAAAAAGTTGATATTTATACACTGCAACTGGTTGATAATTCAGTCGAAAAAAGTTTGTAACTTTAATTCAAAAAGTTGGTAACAAAAAAAAAAAAGTTGGTAACACGTCGCAAATGTGTTCCAACTAAATGTACAGATAAACTTTCTCTATTATTATTATTATTATTATTATTTTGGGTCCTTATAAGTACATATTGGTATGTTGGGTTATTATTTTGGGTCCTTATAAGTACATATTGGTAGGTTGGGTTACTATTATTATTAGTTTTGGGCCTTTATTACTATTCATTGTATTTTGGGTTTAAGTAGGTAATTAAGGTTTTCTTTTAGTTAGGTGCTAGTAGTCATAAGTGTAAGCTCTAAAACCCTTCAAAAGCCACCAATTGCTGATTGCTTTTATATGGATATATATCTATGATTTTGATGGATAATAAACCAAATCCTTTGATAGTCTTTTGAAAGAACTAATGGTTTGCTTGAGTATTTGTTTATGAATAGCATAGATCACTCTAACTCAAGTTCGAGAGAAATGGTTCACATACAATAATACCGATTAATTTCTAAATGACTTTTTCAAATTCAAAATATCTTTTGTGGAAGCAAAGATCATCATGGGAATATAATCTACACTCTCAACGATCATATTTCTCATTAAAAAGATGACAAGAAGCATTAGAAAGTTGAATCTATGTCATCAGAAGGTATATAACCAAAACAGAAGGATGATATGTCTAGAAAGTTGTGACCAGGAGGATCAACTTCAAGTTGTTCCTCAACATGAAGAAAGACATCTTTTAAAATATACTTTTGTATTTTCAAGGATGTCTTCTAAAGTCTAAAGTGACAAGATACATCTCCAAAAGTGCGCTGACAACTTTACACACTAGTTGACTCAAATGGCTGGTTATTGATTTTGGATAGCATTTGCTTGCTGAGAAAGAAAGTCTTCAACTTCTCTCACAAGACTTAGATCAACGAATCAAAAAGCACAAAGCTCAAAACTGAGGCACAACGGTCATAATCTGAAGCCTATTTAAGTCTTGAAGTCGAAGATGAGGCTGCTAAAACTCATTCATTGAAAATAATCAAAAGCTTATATTCTTTCTCACCTTCTGAATAATCTGAAAGTATCATTCTGAAGCTTCTTAGTGAAAAATATAACATCCTCCCCTGTACGGTATTATGTTTAAGTCATAGTACTACACTCGGGAGTAGTTACTATTACCTGGACAGGCCTTCTTAGACAGCTATCTCTATCTGTCTTCAATACTCCTTGAACTATATGGAGATAACACGGAAATAGGAGTGAGAATTGAAAGTTCTCTGTAGGATTCCTTATTCACCATATATAATATCATCATTATTATCTCCAGCTACTTTGATTTATTAAGAAAAAGGTGAACATATTGCCCAATTTAACAGTTCGAAAACATATTGCCCGAAGCAGAGTTGGATTTATTCACACACTGATTAAACAAAGAGGGAGTAATTATGAAATAGTAATAGGTAAAGTCAATAATAATAAGAACTAGCTAGCAGATAGAGATGTGTGCAGATGCACAAGTTTTAAATCACATCAATACATTGGAATTATTCATTCATTTGTTAAACAAAGTAGAAATCTAAACATAAGTGTAGCAAATTACATAACCAATATATATATATATATATATATATATATGGAAGCAATTAGTCTCTTGACAAGCAGGGAAAGGAATTGAAGCATAAGTATAGCAATCTAAAGAATAAAGGGATAATATGTAAATATGAATGCAATAGGAATTCTTGATGTAGATACTTCCGTTTCTTTTTAACTTTCTTTTCTTGGCACACCCAAGCGTTACATATCACCATCCCTAGGGTGCTTGTTTTTATCCTTATCCATACTTGCTCCCCTGGGAGTCTTTGGCCATATAACTCCTAGGTAATAGTCTGCTTCTTAGGATTAAGTTCGTTCCTATACAAGAATGTCAGGTTTAATTTCCTCGATCTTCCCACCGATCTATTCCCCTTAACTTTAATCCGGGGCTGGCCCAAATATTATGGAACTTTTCTCATAACTTATCTCTTATAGGCTTCATGCAAGCATGCTCATGTACCAATGTGCATCTCATAATTTATGCATAATCTTTGCCGAAATTTTGGGAGCATGACGGATCATGTCCACTTCCTATGAATAATGCCAGTATCACAGACAATCAATTATTCAGAAAAGCCATAATAACATATTCATTTTCAATAACATTGCTAAAGGCACAACATTTTTGCCTAAGCATAAGCTTATGTCTATGTGCTTTACTTTTGCCCGGATTTTGTAAAATAAGCCATAATTTCTATTTAACTCCTTTGGATCTAAATTTTGGAGTTGGAGTGTCATGTGTCTATTTTCTAACCTCTTTGGTCCTATTTAATTTTGAATAGTGTAGCTCAAGTTATTTGAAATTTACCTCGGGCTGCCCTACAACTAGCCAGAAATGCACCCTTAGAAATAAAAATTCACAAAAAATAGAAACATAGGTGAAATCATACGAAGCTTACACCAAATTAAAGCTAACAAGATTTTTATTTCCAATAAGTTTCACTTCATTTGACTAAGGAGAGCTCAAGTTATGAGCTCACAAAGTTGATAAACTCAGATTGCCCTGTCTCTGTTCCAACGGAACAAAAGGCAATTTCAATAATTTACTGGGAATTATAGAAAACAAATTTGACCATAAAATTTTTATAGAATGTTCTCCTATGTCTCACATGTCTACTAACTTTTGTTGCACTCCATTCCAAGTTGTATAGGCAAGTTTTTCCCTGAACAACCTCTCCTGCCCAGAATCAAACTTAAAAACCTAGGGCAAATTTCCAAAATTCATATCTCCCTTAATACTAACCTAATGTCTTATAATTTATATGTATGGAAAACACTAGAAATCTAGTATCATTTAAAAATAGTTTCATCTCAGTTTGAAGTCTGTAGGCGAGTCCATAAGTATGCAAGTATGGATGCCGCAGGGATTTTGAGGAAAATATGGTTCTATTTTGTTGATTCTTGTGTTTATTATTCAATATCCAATCTAACCCAAGCAAACATATGCTAAATCAATCATAAATCATCACATCATCACCATAGATCATCATTTATATGGGTAGAAGAAAATTTTCCAATCATCTCCAAGAAAATTAACCAAGTAAGTGAATCCTACCTTGATCTAGTGGAGCAACGAGTAAGGAAAGGGATTTTTGAGGAGTTTAGATGTTGGAGCTTCAAGAACAAGATGACAGAGAGCAGCTGAGTTCCTCCTTCTTTTCCTTGCTTTGGACGATGCATAAAGGGGCAAAGGAGCAAAAAATCAAGTGCTAATAATGATGGTGGTTGAAGGCTTGAATTCCCATTGGTTTGTTCATCAAGTAGCTCACAAATGAGCCAACAAAGCCTATCATTTGTGTGGCTGCCTTGTGCTGCTTTTAAGTGGTTATGTGGCTAAGTTTTCAGCCATCAAACATGGAGTTTTGGGTGTGTAATTCTATTGATTTGATTCTGACAGTTTAAAATACCGAATCTCTATCGACTTCCTTCAAATCAGCAAAATGGTTTTGAAGAATTTTGCGAAGCTTTCTATGTTGCTATTCAAATTATTTATAAGCCTAATATCTCTAATTGATACTTAATTGATTTCTAATTAATTTCACTTATTCGATAAAAATCGAATAATTTAGTTAGAAACGATAAGATTTTTCGGACATTATAAAAAATCTTCTCTAGCTTTGCATTAGCAAATATCCTCCTCAAGAGATTTGTGACAAGTCTTTCCACCTTGTACTTATTTGAACAATACATCTTGAGTGTTACAATGTGAGTGTTATTAAACACAAACCTTTATATTAGATACTGCAACCTGACTTGACAATGGTCTTTGCTAACTTGGAGAGACTAGAACAATACTATTCTGTTGATCAGTTTGGAAAGGCTAGGACAAGACCACTCTATTGTAAGCTTGAAGATGCTTGAACAAGAATAGTCAACTATATAAAATCTCAACTAGTTTGTTAAGGATTAGACATAGGCAAGTAGTTTGGCCGAACCAGGATAAATCTCTTTGTTGAGCTTTCTCTTATCCCTATCCTTTTCATTTATGTGCATTATGCATTTTATTATTTTTACAAGTTCCTTTTTTTGTCAACTCCGATCTTTAAGTGCAAATTTTTCTTTTTACTTTAGAAAGTTCCTTGAGATGGTTAACTTTTTGAGTCTAACACAAACACAACCGCAATCTAAGTCATAAGACTTAAGAAAATTTGTTTTAAGTTTTTCAGATTTGAAAAGTTTTAAATAGTCACGATTTAACCCCCTTCTCATGACAACCTTTGCCTTCAATTGGCACTAGGGCTTGGCCTCTAGGGTTGAGCTTCCTAATGGTTATAGATGAAAAGATCCTGAAGCATGGCACGACAGATATCTCACATTGCTAAAGGCATTCAATTAATCGTCCTCCATACTTCCATGGAGAACACTACCCTTATTGGAAGGACAGAATGAGATTCTTTATTAAGTTCACAAGTCCAAACATGTGGGAAATCATCAAGAATGGAGACTATGCCCCAACTATTGAGCAACCTGTGCCTCATATAGTTGCTGATCTAAATTAGCCTCCTCTAGTGGTGCTCAGATTAATCCCTATGCATAAGTGGATTGATCAACACAAGGCTAAAGTTTAGATGAATACCAAGGCAAAATATCTTCTCACTTGTGCTCTAAGCAAGAGTGAGTATAATAAAATCATTTCTTGTGACTCTACTAAGGGGATATAGTATAGACTCCAAACTCTTCATGAGGAAATTGATCAAGTTAAAGAAACCAAAATCAGTATGTTAGTTCATCAATATGAAATGTTAAAAATGTTAGAATATGAAACCATTAATGACATGATAGGTAGATTTATGCATATCATAAATCAGCTGAAGGCATTGGAAAAAAGATATACCAATGTTGATATGGTTGGAAAAATTCTCAGAAGCCTCTCTAAGCCTTGGCATCCTAAAGTAACAACCATTGAAGAAGCAAAGGATGTGAATGTGCTAGCCTGGATGCTCTCATTGGATCCTTAAAGACTCATGAGATTGAGTTGAATGACACTTCAAAAGAAAGTAGCAAAAAAAGCAATCCATTACTCTAAAGTCTACACAGAGAAGAGCAAGCTCCTCCAAAGCTATGAATGTTTCAGAAAAGTCAGAAGAAGAGGAATCTTCTGAAGATGAAGATGAAGAAGAGAAAGATGAAATCGCTAATCTAGCTGAGAAGATCTCAAAAGCTTGGATAAAAAGAAAGAAGAAGAAAGGGTTCCCTCTTAAGAAAGACAAGAAGGGAAAATCAAAGCAAAATAAGATCATTTGCTATGAATGTAAAGAACCTGGACATCTGCGATTTGAATGTTTGAAGTTGAAGAAAAACTCCAAAAAGAAAGCACCTAAAAAGATAGTCATGATGGCTACCTGGGAAGATCATGATGAAGAGCAAGAAGAAGCAGAATCGTAAGAGAAGGAAGAAATAGTTGCAAATTGTAACATCCAAAAAATTTTATTGTTCACAACTGGGTTGTTCGATTTTTATCAAATAAGCGGGTTTAATCAGAATTTGATTAAACATTTACTTAAAGCCAATTCAGTGTGATTCAAAAAGATTACGCTTGATGGAATTAGATTAGGAGCATAGGAAACCCCACAGAAAATTTTCAAACCGGTTTACCGATTTAAGAGAAATCGGTAAGATTTCTTAATTTTAAACTGTCGGAACCGGACCAATAGAAATTTTTCTATGAGTGCCCTAGGATCAATGGCTAGGATTTAGCCAAACCACCCCCTCATGTGGCGCCTTGATCAGCCATTGAGGGAGGGAAGCTAAGCAAAATTGGATGATGAAGTGAAATCCACCAATCATCATGCATCTTGCTTCCAAAAATCTTCACCTTTTCTTTCCTTCTCTCCTTGTCATTTTTGGCCACCCCATTAGCTGCTGAAGCTCATCTCATTCTCTTCTCCTTACTCTCATTTTCACTCCATTCTCATCTATTCTTCAAGTCCTATAACAGGTTGCTTCCATCAAAGACACTAAATTAATACAAATTCAACTAGACAAGGTAGGAAATCCTACTTCTCTTCTTACTTTCTCTGATTTGGGGCTGCATGGTGGTCATGTATAACCTAAGATATTGATGTTATGTAGAGTTATGATGATGGTTTATGACTAATTTTGCATGTATTTGTGATTAAAATTGGAATTGATAGTAAATAGCTTGAAGAAGGGAGACAAATCAAGAAGCTGTTAGGGTTTTCCTCGGCAATCCGTACGACGGAGTGTACGGCTCCGCCTAAAGTTGATTAAATTTGATGAATCTATTTTTATATGAAACTAGACATCTAGGGCTTTTCATACATATAAAATATAAGGCCATTGGATTAGTATAGAATTAGTTATGAATTTTTGAAGTTTAACCTAGAAATTTGGATTCTTATCCGAGCAGCATGAGTTGAGAAGGGTATAACTCACCCTACACAACTCCAAATTGAGTGAACCTAAGGTTGTTTGAAAGATAACATGTAAGGGAACACCCCATAAAAATTTCAGAGCCAGATTCATTGCCATTTGTTCCCAGCACACCAATAAAGTTGACTTAAGTTTAAATTGGGCTGGAACAAGGTAGTCTAGTAGGGTCAAGTTTCGGGACTCATAACTCAAAATATACTTATGCAAATGACATTAATTCATTTGAAAGCTTGTTTTGTTAGCTTTAGATTGATATAAATTTCGTCTAATTTCACCTAGATTTCTAATTTTAGTGAATTTTTACTTATAAGAACCCAATTCTGGCTAAGAACAAGGCAGGCTGAGGTAAAATATTTATATCTTGAGTTATACAAATCAAAATGAGATGGGACTTTAGAAACTAGACACATGAGGCTATGACATATCAAAAAATTAGATTTAAATGAGTTGAATTGAACTAAGGGTGGAGTATACCAAACTCGGGCAGAATAGGGGAGAATAAACCGAAAACCACATTGATGCTTGAATTGAAATTGATGAATGATGCTATGAATATATATATTTGCTGGTTCATATTGAATTGCAAATTTGTACAATTGTATTAGTTGCCTGGCACTATTTATGGGGAAGCGGACTTGATCCGTTACGCTACCGAAATTTCGGTAAGAAATTCATATGTGTGTAAATTATAATGGCATGAACACATGATGTTTGAAAGAATAGAGTTAGTTATGCATGCAGTTCATGAGTATTGCAAAGGATTCCATATCACTTGGGCCAGCCCCTGAATGAATTTAAGGGGAATAGATCAATGGGAAGGTCGGGGAAAGTAAACCCGGCAATCCTGTATAGGAATGAGCTCGGTCCTGAAAAACAGACTATTACCCAAGAGTATATGGCCAATAACTCTCAGGGGACTAAAGATGGAAATAAGTTTTAAGAGGCGAAAGCCTTCAAGGATAAGATGCATTTTCCAAATTGCACAGTAATATGTACAGTATGATGCTCCTTACTTGACTGTATTGGTTACCTGTTTATTATTCTTGATATATTATTGTCTCCTTATGGTTACTATTTGAATTGCAATAGCATATCTGTTAACTAAAATTGAGCTTGTTTCGATGTATGTTTTATAAATAAGTATTTAAATTAAATATTACTATTGTGTCATACTATTTTAAATTATTGAAAGACTGAAACAATTGGGAATGACAGCGATGATAGATATGTAGAAACTAGGAATTCCTACTGAGAAATCTTTATTTCTCACCTTACTGTATATTTCTGCGTCATTCTCAAACCATGGAGAACGCAGCAACCGGAGTTCTATTTATTGAGTTCCCCGAGCTCCACATCCACCTCAACCCATTCTTAGACTCTGTGTATATATCCGGTAGATGTTAGTTTCGCCTTTACTTTTTCTTTCAGAGAGATTTTGCTATACCGCTCATGCACCCACTCTTTGACCCCGCTGTCCCTTATATTGCCATTCCCCTCTACATGGCCCATCCATTTCCACCTCTACCACCACCACCACCACCACCACCTCCAACTCCTATGGCCCCTTCTGCCTCACCACCACAGCAGATGCCCTCAGTCTCGATGTCTAAGGAGGATCCGTCTGAGGCGGCGAGCTCCTCTTCCTCGCCCTCTGCTCCAAGTGTGGATCACCCTCCTGCAGACGCTAGCATGGCGAACGATTTTCTTTCTTCGGATTCTGTTTAGATAGTGTGTATGTTGTAGCAGTAGTAGATGTACATGAAATGTCCCATGGGGACCAACTAGGGTACTGTTCATAAGGACCGGCCGATTTATTTTATATTAGCAGCCTCATTTTATTATCCTGTGTCATCTTATGTACTGTTTGACAAACTTTGAAAACAGACGCCTATGTATATATTTATGATGTATTTTTGCAGTAGTTCTGTCTATATTGCATTTTTATTTATGTTACGTTATTTACAGTATACCAATTAACTAGTATTTATTCTGTCGTCAAGCAGAAGAATCTATTACGCGAATTGTCATCTCTATGTGGGTAATTAATAACGAGACAGAAAATAGAATTTAATCAGCTTACTACACGTAATCATTTATCAGATAATTTATTATGACTTAAGCATAGTACTATGTCTAGTAAGGTGTTACACAAATCTCTGCTTCATGGCAGATATAGTTTCTAATGAAGAAACTGAGGTAACATTTCCTGAGCTAGAACTTTCTTATGAAGAACTTTAAAATGCTTATGATAAACTTCCGGATAACTCTCAAACTCTTTCCTCACATTATGCATCTTTATGTTACGTTATTTACAGTATACCAATTAACTAGTATTTATTCTGTCGTCAAGCAGAAGAATCTATTACGCGAATTGTCATCTCTATGTGGGTAATTAATAACGAGACAGAAAATAGAATTTAATCAGCTTACTACACGTAATCATTTATCAGATAATTTATTATGACTTAAGTATAGTACTGTGTCTAGTAAGGTGTTACACAAATCTCTACTTCATGGCAGATATAGTTTCTAATGAAGAAACTGAGGTAACATTTCCTGAGCTAGAACTTTCTTATGAAGAACTTTAAAATGCTTATGATGAACTTCCGGATAACTCTCAAACTCTTTCCTCACATTATGCATCTTTGAAGAAAAAGCTTTCAAAAGTTATCCTTTGATTTTAAAAATCTTGAGTCAGAAAAAGAGAAGCTAAGGCATGAGAAAGATGAGCTTTAGAAAAAAAAATGACCTTCTTAGGAAGGATATAAGTGCCTTAAAAATTGAAGTTTCTGAATATGCTCATAAAACATCTTTTGATGTTTTTGAATTCATAAAATAGTGAAGCATCTCAAATCTGATCTTAAGAATATGATAAATGGCACCAAGAATCTTGATCTGATGCTTAGTAGTCAAAGATCATATTTTGAAAAATCAAATCTTGGGTATGGGAAGAAAAAGAATAAAGAATCATCCAAAAATTCTCAAAGCAAAGTTCGTGTTTATATCTACTGTCTTAAGAAGGGTCACTTTTCTAAAAAATGTTTTTTCTTTAAGAAAAGCAAAGAAACAGAAAATGAAGGACTTTGAAAAGGTAACTAACCTAAGAGGACCTAAAAAGATATGGGTACCTATGGTGAAAATTTTGTCCGATGTAGGTGTGTCTTAGATCACTTCATCAGAAAGAAATGGTATCTAAATAGTAGTTGCTCTAGACATATGACTAGAAATAGATCTTGGATCAAAAACCTCAAGCCTAAGGATGGAGGAATGGTAAAATTTGTTGATGGAATCAATGTAACACCCTCTATTATATAAACCATGCTCGAATCATAGAGTTATATTAAGAGATTGTCACTATGCTAAGATAATCTTTAAAATATGGAAAATATAATACATGGTCCTTTAACTACTCACTTTATTATTGACTAATAGTCTCTAATACATAGAGAATAAAATAATTACACTTTAAAAGAAATTGTGACTGACATAGTACACAGCGTTTACATCCGACTAGTCATTAGCTAGCTTCAATAGTCTCTTGGTCTGGCTTACGCCCGATTCTTGCTCAATGAAAGGCCCTATACTCTGCCTCGCACTTGATTTCCAACTTGGGTGTTGGAATGTTTACTAGAAAAGAAAAATATACAAGCAGGTAGTGAGAACCTAAAGTTCTCAGTAGGTAAATTCAAACTAATCTTACAGTGTCATCATAAACATTATAGCCGCTTCGGTTTATTATGAAAATATGAGCACATATAAATAAATAGTGGTTCAATTTTAAGTTGAAAACACCTTTCTCGAAGCGGGTTATATTTTAACAATCACTAGTCATATCATATGATAGACATAGAAATATGAATAGTATAATATGCTTCACAAGAATCATAATAACATTATGACTTAATGAGATAATTGAAGATGCACATATAGATGCTCATACTTGATTGTATACAAGTGCACTTGACTGAATTCGTATCTTTTTTTAACTTGCAACTTGATCTTGCTCTTTTGTCCTTGGTCCCCCGGAGGTAAATGGCCTCTCCTACCCCTGGGTAATAGCCTGTTTTTCAAGTCCGATCTCGTACCTATACATGGGTGACGGGTTTACTTTCCTCGACCCTCACACCGGTCTATTCCCCTTAAATCTGGTCGAGGGCTGGCCCAAGTCTTAGACAGTACCGCTCTAGCCCACGCTAGCTAGGTCTATGCCATGCCTCATATGGTAGCTTGGTACGTCTTTCTTGCAAGTTTTCATAAATCTTATTCTTCTTTAGATATGATTATATATGCATATGCTACATACATTCATTCATATACTTCATATCATACTTAAATTATTCTTGCATATATGAATCTTATGAGCATAACATATAAATGTTCATAATAATCATATTATTCACATATTTCCGCCGGAATTTCGATAGCATAATGGATCGAGTCCACTTCCCCATGAATAGTGCCAGACTACCAAAAGGATCAATCAAGCAACAAAATCAACATAGAGCATCAAGTTTTATAAAAATAATATCAATCATATAATATGTCAACATAAATACATAACTTAGGTTTTCTACTCATTCTACTCAATTCTGCCCGATTTTTGTATAATCCACCTTTAGTCCAATTCAACTCATTTAAACCTGGATTTTGGATATGTCATAGCTCTATGTGTCTAATTTCCAACCCTTTTGGCCCCATCTCATTTTGATTTGTATAACTCAAGTTATTAGTATTTTACCGCAGACTGCTCTATTCTTAACCAGAATTGCACCCTTATAAGAGAAAATTCACTAAAAATAGAAGTTTGGGTGAAATCATATGAAATTTATATCAATTTAAAGATAACAGAACAAGCTTTCAAATGAAAGAAGTTACATATCATTTGCATGAGTATGTTTTGAGATATAAGTCTCATAACTTGACCCTACTGGACTACCCTGTTCTAGCTCGGTTTGAACTTAAGTCAACTTCATTGATATGTTGGGAACAAATGGCAATAAATCTGACTCTAAAATTTTTATGAGATATTTTCTTACATGTTAGCTTTCAAACAACGTTAGTTTCACTCAATTTAGAGTTGTGTAGAGTGAGTTATACCATTCTCAACTCATACTACCCAGATGAGAATCCAGATTTCTAGATCAAACTTCAAAAATTCACAACTAATTCTATACTAATCCAATGACCTTATATTTTATATGTATGAAAAGCCCTGGATGTCTAGTTTCATATAAAAATGGATTCATCAAATTTAAACAGCTGTAGGTGGATCCGTACACTCCGCCGTATGGACCATCGAGGAGAAAACCATAACAGCTTCTTGAATTCTTCTTGAATTCATGTTTTCCTTAAATTAATCCATCCAATCTTCAATTCAAACTCATATATACAACTTAAACCAATCTTAATTCATCATCATCACTCAAGATAACATCATAATCATGCAAGAAAGTGGGACGAAAGTGGAGTCCCATTTAGCCCAATTCAAAGAAAACAAGAAAAGAAGTTGGAATTCCTACCTTGGTAGTGTAAAATCTTGGTGGAACTTGATCTTGGAGTGAAGTTGATGGTTGGAGCTTGAGTTTGGGGATGAGAGGAAGTGGAAGAAGATGAAAGAAAGTTGGAAAATGAGGCTGGTTGTGGGGAGGCCGAAATTTAAAGGGAGAAGGAAGAGAAATATGAAAACTTTTGAAGCAAGTTTCATTTGATTGATGGATGTGTGTTGGTAGTTCAACTTGGTTTGTGGCTGCTTTCTATGGGCTGATGTAGTCCCACATATGGAGGTGTTTTGGCTAAATCTTAGCCATTCATCCTAGGGTACTCATAGCATAATTCCTATTAGTCCGGTTTCGGCAGTTTAAACTATCAAAATCTTACCGATTTCTTTTAAATCGGTAAACCGATTTTAGAAAAATCCTATGAGGTTTCCTATAGTTCTAATCTAATTCCATCAAGTCTAATCCTTCTAAATCACACTTAATTGGCTTTAAGTAAATGCTTAATCGAATTCTAATTAATCTCAAGTAGTTGATAAAACCGAATAACTTGCTAAACAAAAATGATAGAATATTTTTGGACGTTATACTAAATAATTTCTCATAGTATTTTACATAACAATCTAAATTTTCTTTAACTCTAGTATTTATAATTCATCCCTATTTATCCTTATTTTTCTGATAAGTTGATTAGTAGCGCAAATCAATCGCACCATTTCTTTGAACTGTTATATTTTCGCTTTAGCATTTTCTATTTGGTTTTCATAACTAATGACATTTTCATAATTTTGAGCAAGTCCAAGGGTACGCCACGTCATTTCACACTAGACTACCTCCATGGCCCAATCGGTAGAGATTTAAACTTCTATGGTTTCGCCACGTGATTCTGCTCTGTTTAAAATCTCATTCTGTTGATGTGGGGACATGAAAGTCTTTTCATGAAAAGTTCTAGGGTTATTGTGGAAATAAGTCTTTGGGGTCAAAATATAGTTTCTAAAAATTCTAGGCATCATTACAATTGACAAAAGTTTACAAGGGTACTTTTGTCATTTCCTAATTTTTAACATATGGCAATGCCATATTTTCAACGGCAGTGTTACACTACCCTATAATTCTGAGCGTGAGGATTGTCATGGCATAATGCTGCTTGAGAAATTCTCACACTGCTTAAAAGAAATAATTCAAAGTTTCCATTACGTTCTGCTTACGAAAGTAGGGATGTTACAATCAAGTCCAAAATCACTGGTATAGGTAATGTAGGTAAGAACAAGGTTGTGTTTGAACCTTCTAGATATGTTGTAAAGGTCCACCTTTGATCAAATTATTCTTACTGCTAAAAGCCATGATAATACTTATATATTATATTTAGATAACCTTTTTATATCATAATGTAAAATGCTTGGCATCCTTTTTGGATGAGAAGTGGATGTGGCACAAGAAACATGGTCATGTTCATATGATATTAATTTCTAAGATCTCTCAAAAAGAGCTTGTTAAAGATTTACCCGAGATCAAATATGATAAAGACTCAACCTATGAGTTCTACCAAGAGGGTAAATAGACCAAAAGTTCTTTCCACAGTAAAAATGTAATTTCCACTACAAGACCGCTTGAGTTTTAACATCTTAATCTCTTTGGACTAACTAGAATTGATAGTTTAGGAGGTAAGAGATATGGATTGGTCATTATGGATGGCTTTTCTATATTCGCACGGGTTATATTCCGTGCCTATAAGGATGAAGCTTGTGAGGCATTTAAAATATTTTCAATAAGAGTTCAAAATAAAAAAGGTTTTTGTATCTCATCCATCATATCTAATCATGGTGGTGAGTTTGAAAATCATGTTTGTCAAAAATTTTGCAGTGAACATCACATTTCTTACAACTTATCTTCTCTTAAAACTCCTTAGCAAAATGGGGTTGTTTAAAGGAAGAATAGATCATTTCAAAAAATAGCTAGAACCATGCTTTTAGAAAATGGTTTATCAAAAAGATTTTTGTCAAAAGCTATAAACACTTGCTACATACAAAAACGTGTTTTCATAAGGTCAATACTCAAGAAAATCCCTTATTAATTATGGAAAGAAAGGAAACCCAAATATATCATATTTTCATATTTTTGGTTTAGAATGTTTTTTTCTTAACACAAAGGACAAACTATCAAAATGTGATCCTAAATCTAATCATAGAGTATTCCTAGGATATCTTCTATTTCTAAAGCTTACAGGGTGTACAATAAGAGAACTCATATTGTGGAAGAAACCATACATATCTCCTTCAAAGAAAAGAAATAGAATTTGAACCAAAATTTAAGTTATTTGGAAGAAAGCTTGGAGAATCTGTCTCTAAATAATGACTCTTAGAATCAAAACTCCCTTTAGATAGCCACAAGAGATGGTTTTGAAGAAATGATCAATAATTCTGAGTTTTCACTGCCTTATATGACACACTAGAAAGTTCTGAAGTAACCACCATGAGAAGAAGATACACTAGTGCAAGAGATCTAAGAGTTGTATCTCAAAATCAAGTCATTGGTGAACCATCTCAAGGAGTCAGAACCAAATCATCCTTTAGAACAAAATCAAAGATGACTTTGATTTCTGAAATTCAACTTGAATGCATTAATGAAGCCCTTCAAGATCAAAGCTGAATAGAGGCTATGCTAGAAGAGCTTAGTCAATTTGAAAAGAGTAAAGTATGGACTCTAGTTCCGCTACCGAAAGGATAATCTATCATTAGCACTAGATGCATGACCAAAAACAAGCTAGATGAAAGTAGAAAAGTGATAAAAAACAAGTCAAGGTTAGTTGCTCAAAGTTACAACCAACAAGAAGGAATTGATTATGATGAGACATTTACTTCTATTGCAAGATTGGAAGCTATCAAAATGCTGCTTGCATTTGCAACATACAAAGGTGTTGTTCTCTATCAAATGGATTTAAAATCTGCTTTCTTAAATGATTTTATATCTGAAGAAGTTTATGTTAAACAACCTCTTAGCTTTGAATGTAAAACCTTTCCTAATCAATATTTTCAAATTAACAAAAGCTTTGTATGGTATAAAATTAGCTCCAAGAGCTTGGTATGAAATACATAGCTCTTTTCTGCTTAAAAAAGGTTTTAAAAAAGGAAAAGTTGAAACAACTTTGTTTATCATACATGAGAAAGAAGATTTTCTAATAGTATAGATTTATGTAGATGATATTATCTTTGGTGCTGCTAACTAAACTCTGTGCAAAAGTTTCTCTAAGCTTATATGGGCAGAATTTGAGAGCATGATGGGAGAACTCAAGTAGTTTCTAGGAATGCAAATGAAGCAATAGAAAGAAAGGATCCTCATTCATTAAGAAATATATGCTAAGGATCTACCCAAGAGATTTGATATGAACAAGGCTAAGAACATTAATGTAATATCCAAAAATTTTTAAAATGTTTAATTTATGCTATTAGTCGATCTATTCAATTTTATTAAATATGTAAGGATAATTAGAAATTAACTAAAGGTTAATTAGAAATTAATTAGATGTTAATTAGAGAGATTATGATTGAGAAGTATTAGAGTAGACAATTAGAAACCTTAGCAAAAATAGATAGAAAACGAGTTGCCCGTTGCCAAAAAACTAGTAAAATTTCGGTATTTTCAATTGCCAAAACCAAACTAACCAAATTTAACTTACTAAACCTTACTTCAAGTGGCTAGAATTTAGCCACCTCCTTTATTAAAATGGTGCCACCCATGCCACAAAGAGTGAGCATGATTGGCTCACTTGTGAGCCATTTAACCCCTCCACCAATAAGATTCCAAGCATCCAATCACCACCATCATTAACCCAAGATTTTTTCCTCCCTTGTCCATCCATTTTTGCCCAAAAACATCAACTAACACTCCTTCATCTTTTCTTCCTTCAACTCACCTCATCCCATCTTCTTCTTGAGCTCTAACCATCCTACTTCCTCAAGAGTTCCTTTCTCACTAGCTACTCCACTAGATTAAGGTAGGATTCAAGTTTTATTTTAGTTTTGTTTGGATTTATAATTGATTATAAATCTTGCTTCATCCATCTAAATGAAGATATATGATGTGCTTTTGATGATTTGTGACTGATTTATTAAGTAATTGGTTGAGTTAGAGTTGAATCTTGCATGAAAAACTAGAAAGGAAGCAAAATAGGAAATTTGGAATCTCTTGATTCCTAGGGCATTTGTACTCACGAACTACACAAACTCTCACAGAGCCACCATAAATTTATGAGACCATTTTTAAGAGAAATTAGACTTTTAGGGCTTTCTATACATATAAATTATAAGGTCATTAGGTTAGTAATGAGGGAGATCCGAATTTTTGAAGTTTGCCATAAGTTTCTAGTTGATTTTGGGTAAGGAAGGATGTGTAGGGCATAACTCGACCTATATAATTTGGATTTAAGTGCAATAAAATTTATTAGAAAGTTAAGACATAAAACAATGTGCCATAAAAATTTCATAGTCAAATTTGTTTTCTATTATTCTTAATAATTCATGAAAATTGCCCTAAGTTTCAACTGGGCTAGAACAGGATAGTGGAGATTACCCACATTCAAGATTTCATAACTTAAGTTCCACTTATTCAATTGAGATGAAACTTGTTGGAAATAAAATCTAGGCCAGTTAGGTTTACAAAAATATAGGTGTTGTATAGGTTCAACTAGTTTCCTATTTTTAGTGAACTTTTAATTTTTGGTAGGCAAATTTGCCTAGTAATAGTACATACCTAGGTAAAATGTTAATAACTTGAGTTATATATATCAAAACTTAATAGAACAAAAGAGGTTAGAAACTAGACAAATAACATTATAATATATCCAAAATTTAGATTTAAATGAGTTACACATAAATTATGGTTTAATTTCTAAAAACGGCCAGAATTGAAGAAATTGGCGGAAAATCAATTTGAATGCAAAGGCTACAAATTTTGTATGAATATTGAAATGGTTGATGTACTATGCTCGTTTTCTATCAAAATAATTATCTGGCTAGCTAGCATTATTCATAGGGAAGGGAACTTGATCCGTTATGCTGCCAAATTTTTGGCAGAAGCATATGAAGTTATGAAGATTTATGATATGAATATGAAATTCTACATGCAAGAGTGTTTGAAAGTAAGTGCACTATAATACATATAAACATTGCATGATGATATGATCATGATTCTTTTTCTGAAACATGGCATCTTTGCATGCAAAAAAAAAAAAAAGATATATGAATATGTGAAATTGGGTCCCTTCACTCGAAGGAAGTTATTTGGATCCCTCCCTGTGAAGGTAGTTAAAAGAGATGAGCAAGGTCCCATATTCCTAAGAAATGCGACATGACAATCATACTCTATAATATGGCATGATGAACACAGCCTAAGAAGTGTGACATGGCGATCACATCCCGATGGGGTATGACATGACGATCATACTCTCGCATATGGCATGATGGGTACATCCGAAAGAATGTGATATAGCGATCACATTCCGATGGAATATAACATTGCGATCATACTCTGGAATGTGCGACAAGTAAAGGCAATTAAGAAAGACTTTGAGAACGATGATATGTAACGCCTAGGTATATCAAGGAAGAGAGTTATAGACAAGTAAAGGAAGGTTAAATAAAAATCCAAGTGCAATTGCATATGTATATTCTGATTTTCTGATTATGCTAAAATTTACTATATTTGTGAGTGCTATGACTGCTTTGCTAATTATAAGATATGAAATGATCATATAATTGCAATGTGATTCAAGTGCTTAAATAAGATAAACTCCGTTTAGGACAATATGTTTTCGAACTATTAAATTGTGCAGATTACATAGCATGTTCACCTTTTCTTAATAAATTGAAGTAACTGGAGATAATAACGATGACATAGTATATGGTGAATAAGGAATCCTATTGAGAATTTTCAATTCTCACTCCTATTTCTGTGTTATTTCTAGATAGTTCAAGGAGTATCAATGACGACCAAAGGTAGCTGTCAGACAAGGTCCGTTCAGATAATAGTAACAACTTCCGAGTGTAGTAATATAACTTAAGCATAGTACTATACATGGGAAGACGTTATAATTAGCATTCCCATGCATCCTTCTCAAATTTTGGAAGCTGGTGAAGAACGTGATAAAGTTTTTGATAAACTTTATAGAAGTATGATTGGCTCTCTACTCTACCTCACTACTAGTAGACCTGACTACAAGTAAACGTGGATATCTATGCCAGATTTCAATCTATTCCAAAGCAATTACACTTAAATGCTATCAAAAGAATTTTGAGATATTTAGTAGGTACTACTAATATTGGTCTATGGTATGAGAAAGGTTTTTTTGGTGATATTATAGGTTATTATGATGTTAATTTCGCTGGAGATAAAGTTGAAAGAAAGAGCACTAGTGGTTGCTATTGCTTTCTTCTAAAATCATTAATTACATGATCAAGCAAGAAACAAAATACAATTGCTTTCTCAACTGCTAAAGCTTGTCATAATCAGGATCGCAATGGGACAGTGAAAGAGAGAAAATAATAATGGAGTCATTATTAGAGCTGGGTATGCGGGCCAGCCCAGTCCGCATAGCCCGGTCCGCAACAGACTACACTTAAATGGGTTGGATCGGGCTGGTCCATTTAATAAATGGGTTCTAAGAATGCTGGCCCGCGTCCACACCACTTATGCCCGCAGACCGCAGCCACCAAGATCAGATCCCCCTTTTTTTGCCGAACCTTGTAAACTTTACAGACCAAAAAAGAAAAAAAAAAAGCCATGTAAACTTTTTTTGCTTTTCCACCCTAAAGCAGTAATCTAAACAGCAACAGTGGCATTTCTCCAAGCTATGTGTAGAGTGGCGCCTTGTGTTCAGCAGCAGCAACAGTGTTCATGCAGCGATGGCGGCATTCGTGCAATGGCAGCGGCGTGTTCGTGTAGCGGTGGTGTTTGTATAGTGGCAGTGGCGTTTTGTAGTAGCAGAAAGAAGAACAACAGCAAAAAGAATAGCACTACAAACGACGGTGTTCTTACAGCAACAGCAGTGGCATTTTTTTGTGTTGTCTGATGTGAGTCTTGTAATTTGTGTGTGGAAAGAGGTCAGAGACTCAGAGTGGAATGGGGCTAGGGGTGGGAATTGGGACGTGTATGGGCCATGTGGGAGTGTGACAATTGGGCCCCTTTTTTTTAATGTGACTTAGACCTCTATTTTGTCTAATAAAAAAATAATTAAATGGGCTAACGGATTGGTCCACTAACCCACGGGCCTAGCCCATTTAGCCCGCGGTTTAAGCGGGGCATACCAAAAAGTCCGCGAATTAACGGACTAGAAAACTATATGGTCCTAATTTATGTCGATTGCGGATTAAATAGATCGACCCGCGGATCGCGGCCTGTATACCTAGCTCTAGTCATTACCAAGTTTTATTTAAATAGGAAAAATATCAAAAAAAACCTTTTATTTAGCAAACGGTCTTTGAAAACCAAATCTGGGTTCGAGAGTCAGTTATGCGTAGGGAAGGATTCGAACTTAATCCTACAATATCCCTAATACCTATGTCCTTAAGACAGTTACCTTGAGTAAGTTATGCAAATTAATTAATAACTTGACAATGTTTATTTTCCCTTAAAGGTTGGAAATTAGCAAAAAATACAAAAAGAATATTTAGGAAAACTTAATTTTGGCTTAATGGGTGTTGTCTACTCCTACGTATTTTCCGGTGCAATGAGGAACTTAAAATCACATAGTTCTTTAGAAAATAATTGTGGCTAGGCAGCTTTTATTTATGCAAAAGATTTTTTTTTTCAAAGAAATTCATGAAAATATTTTTGATAAAATTTTTTTTAGAGCAGAATTCGCTTATGCATAGAGTTCAAGTTAGCACTAGGCTATTCGATAAACCTTTTTTATTTGAAAATGATAAAGGAAGCATTGACTTCTCAGTCACCATGATTGATCATTGCATGAATAAAAACATTTTGAAAACATTTCTTATTGAACTATTGAAATAAATCCTCAAAAAACCAAATAAAATAAAATAAGAACTTTTGTAAGACATTTTGATGAAAACATTTTTGTTTGAAATAAAATCCGCTTTTGCACAAGGTTTAAATTAGCACTAAGTTTCTCAATAAATCCTTATGATTTAAAATTGGTAAAGGAAGCACCGACTTCTCAATCACCGCTAATGATCATTATGTGGATCAAAAGGATTTTCAAAAATATATTTTTTTTTTGAACCATTTGAAATAAATATCCATGAAAATGTTAGAATATCATTTTAAATAAATTCTGGGTAAAAAAATTTTTACTTAAAAAAAATCTGCTCTTGCACGGGGTTTAAGTTAGCACTAAGCTACTTAATCACTATTATTGATCATTACACAGATTAAAAAAATTTTGGAAAAAATATTTTTTATTTTTTTTATTTTTTTCAAACCATTGGCAATAAATATTCATGAAAATATTTAAAAACATTTGAAAAAAAATTTAGGATAAAAACAATTTTACTTAAAAAATATTCACTCTTGTATAGAGTTTAAATTAGCACTAGGCTACTCAATAAATCCTTATAATTCAAAATTGGTGAAGGAGGCACTGGATTCTCAGTCACCGCCATTGATTATTGAAACAACGTTGAAAGGATTTTGAAAATATTTTTATTTAACCATTTGAAGGAAATAGGACTTTTTTATTTGATTTCTGCATTGTAAATTGATAATCAAGTTGAAACATGTAAGCAATTGATTGAAACAAAAATAAGAAACATGGATAGTGAGATAGCTTAAAAGATATATAAACAAACTAAAAGATCAACCACCTAAAAACAACTCAAACATTTTTTTAATTTTCTTCTTTTTTTTTTAAATAAACCCTTAAATTTTGAAACGAATTTATTCGAGCTAAAAAACTACAACTCCTTATTTATCATTTTTAATTGAACAAAACCCAAAAAAAAAAAAAAAAAAAAACAAATGCAGGAAACAAACAAATAATTTTAAGAGAAATTATGAGACAGTTCAAAGGCAAAATAGGTCACAATCAAATTCACTACAACAACTCAAAACATTTTTTTTTTGTTTTTGATTTTAACAATACCAAAAAGGGGAAGAAAATAGTTTCTGCACCAAAAGATAAAAATAGCCCAAGACAAGTTTCCGCAGACCAAAGCAAAACAACTTATAAAAGCCCATCATGTTAATATTTTTCAATAAAAAAAGTAAAAGAGGAACCAGAACCGCAAAATGGAGACTGACCATCAGTTAGGGATTTTCTACCTTAGAAGACTTGGATTTGAGGTACTGGGTGTGTGGCCAGGGAGCAGAGCAGCGGCCGTCAATGGTTCGGGCTCGATTAAGGGGCAGAGTGGTGAGTCGTGGTATTGTACGGTGGTGGCAGATTGCGATGCAATGGTGGTGCGGTGGAGCTCAATCTACGTGTGGTGGTGGTTGACGGCGGCCCCGTTGCGAGGTGATGTAGTGGCATGGTTATTTAGCTTGGCAGCGGTCACGGGTGGCGGAGATGGTAGCTATAGCAGTGGTGATGGGGCTGCTCCGTTTTGTTTTTATTTTATTTAATGGGATTTGAATGTGTAAATGTGGTATTTGGGTTTGAACTTGGGGAACTTGTGTAACTTTCTATCACTGATCTTGGTTTTGGTTTGATTTTGGGGCTGTGTTTCGGGTTGTGGAGGTTATGAGGGCTGTGTTATATGGGTCTGCAATACGGTTTTTGGTCTTGCTGTTTATGCTTGATTCTTGTTTACATGATGGTTTTGGGATAACTCTGCCTTGGGTGGTTTTTGAGAATGTTGAATGATTTTTTTTTCTTCAGGTTTTGGTTTTGAGCATGATTTGAGTTTTCAGGTTATGTTCTTAGGCATGGCTTGATTCTTCTAGATGTTGGTTTAGAAGTGTTTGCAGTTATGGTGGAGGCTTCATGGTTGGAAGGGATGATGAGCGGGGTGTTTTTTGTTCTTGGGTTTAAGGATGATGACGATGGTGGAGGGTCTGGATAATGGGAAAATGGTGCCCCCTCTTTAGTTCAAGTTTTTTCTTTTCCACTTGTACACCAACGTGATCTATTCCTACAAGAAACCTTCTGAACCTTCTGATGCTTTGATGTAGAGTCGACATGCACTTTTAGCAGTCATCTCCTTCTTCCCATTTTTGGGATTACTTGTTACTGTTTGCTGCATCTCGTCTAGGAGCGGGGCTCAGGGCGCCTCCATATATTTTTTTTAAGGTGGGTTATCTGGTGAAGCTTTTAAACAAATTTTATCATGAAGCTATGATTTGTAACAAATAAGTGTAGGACATGTGTATGCATTGAGCTCCACGTGAAATGAACCCAAATTTGTAATTAAAGCTTAAAATAAAGTTAATAAATCTGATTACTATTAAGAATAATAATATAAAATAATAAAATATGTTTTTTTTTCTTTTTTTTTTTTCAGCCAACCTTGTTTTTCCATCACGTAAAAAAAAAACAACCTTGTTTTTTCACAGTAAACCTCCCTCACCATGTTGGCCCCAACTTATCCAGCATCTTATTTGCAGAGTGACAAAACAAAGCTCCCACCTTTAGTAGAACATTCGACATTTAAACCTATCATTTCCAAATATGAAGTTTAAATCTCACCCAATTGTGCAGTGTTTGATTATGCCACCTTCCTCGCCACCTCCTCTCCACAACCACCGTCGCCGCTCTTCCTCTTCTGACACTCATGTTTGCATGCAGCCGCTCTCTTCCCATCCTCCACCTTCGACGCCACCGTCCTTAGCCGCCGATCCGTCGCCCTCCGATGCTGCTGGCGGTCCTCTTTCCAAGGCATTCAAACTCATGGCTAGACACAGCTTTGCCGGGACAAAGCAGTTAAGCAAAGCCATAGATAGATTTAAGAAGCACCCACAAATAGATTTATAGAAAGATAAAATAACACCAAAAAAAAAAAATGAAAGACTGGATTTTCCCCATGAATAATGGAAATCATAACAGAGAGGAACATGGGGAATGGGTTGATGGTGGCGTATCTCTGAGGGTAGAGGTCGTGCGGCGATGTTGCCAAGCGAGGGCGGAGGTGCTGTTGAACATGCTGTTGAAATTTTTAATTTATTTTCTTTGCAACCCAGTTGATTGAGTTCTAGGGAGCATCAGGAAACGGGGTTAAAACATGGGTTTTAGCCACTGCGACGATGAACAGAAAAGAACTTCCCCTTTGGCCAACATGGGAACAGGAAATGGGGTTCAGAGCATGATGTTTTTTTTTTTAATTATTATTATTGTTTGCAAATTAAAACAATGGGCTTCATTAAATGTTCACCAATCATTTAATCACATTTGACCAATTTTGACCAGGTCCTGGCAGCTTATCCATATGGCACTTGATCATTCACCCACAACAGCACTTCATGGTGAAGCAAGCAGGATTTGCTTCACCAGAGAAAGCACCTTTTTTTAATAGAAAAGCCAACCCTTTTTTCTGCTTTTTCTTTTTCTCTTCTTTTTTGGTTTGCCTTCTTTTTTTTGTTTTTTGCAATAGATGATTAAAACTTGGGTCCTTAGTTTTTGCTGTCACCAAAGCTTGAGCCCTGCTCTTTTTATTCTCAACAGAACTTGGGCTTTATTCTCTTCTTTTTTTTTTTTTTTTTTTGAAAAGTCCATAATAATGGAGGAAAATAATAATGACAATAAATAAAACAAACACCCAAAAGGATAAAAACAAAATCTATTACTTCAACTCTTATGATAGCTATTTTTAATGATCTAGATAAAATTAGGTGCTCATAGCAAGGTTCTAAAAATCGAACCAAGCATTGAACCAAACAAGTTACTGATTCAGAGGTTCAATAATTCAATCGGTTTAACTAAAATTTCAACCAGAATGTAATAAAATATATATAAATATGATTAATAATATGTTATGAGATAAATAAAATGTAACAACCACAAGCCAATAAGAATATGGTTTACTAAATTTTTTGTTAAGAGTAACCATCAGTATGTAGCCCTAACCTAATATTGTAAGGATCAGATGCAAAATCAGGATAAGTTTGATCAAAATGTTGCCAAGTTTCACTATGAGAAGATTTATTATTATACCATCACTCCTTTAGTTCTCAAAGTGCCACCTCATGTAAGATGCTAAACTCATTGATGTATACAAACTTTTAAGTCTAATGATTATAGGTAAATACTGCATTCTCTTTATGCGAAACATCATTGTACGCCATACTTCCCCCTCTTTTCGGCTTAAAGCTATGTTGTCTATTGAATTTATAATGAGTAAGGGCAACATCACCTTTGTAATAAAGTATACACTAATTCAAACAGCAATAAATCTTTACTCCATTCAATTCAAGCTTAAAAACTAATCTTTTGACTTGGTGAAAGTTCTTTGAGATAAATTTTGGTTGTGGACTAATCTCATTCATTAATAAAGTCCACTGATCAAAGGAACTTTGGCTTTAGTTCTCCTATGACTTATTACTCAACATTTTTTATTGCCAAAGACAACTGGAAAAGCATACACCCTTCCTATAAAGGTATATCCACTACCTCTAACAAAATATAAAATCTCTCATCGTCTAGATTCGGAACTTCTTCGAAAGGTTTGGAATACATTTCAAACTCATGGTCAATAGCATCAAAGGTCATTCTCTGATAATGACTAAGGTTATCTTAGTAAGTCACATTACCACCATCTTCATTACCTATATGGACCCTAGTCGAACTACTTCCAACTTGCACCACACTGAATTGATTCTCTGGTGGAAGAACTTCCCCATGTTCAATCCAAACCCAATAATCAAGCTTAAATCCATCCTTGTACAAGTGATATCTAATGGACTCAATGTCTAAAATCTCTTACATTTACATTTATGACAAGCACACATAACTGTCTCTTCACCTGTAAACTGCTCTGTTCGAACATAAACTATTAGGAATTCTTCAACTCCTTCATAAAATTGTGGTTTAACCCCCTCTATAACATCCACCAAAATTCTTTTATCGTTTTTCGCCTAATTATTCGATTTTATCAAATAATTGAGAATAAATAGAATTCGGTTAAATAATTATTTAGGATCAATTGATTAATAATTAATTGAGATTAGGTACAAGTTAATTAGGTTAGAAATATAGAAGATTTCATAAGAATTTTCACGAAATCGATTTACCGATTTAAAGGAAATCGGTAAGATTACAGTATTTTAAAATGTCGGAATCGAACCAATGGAATTACAAGCTTCAAACCCTATGAGCTAGGGCTGGTTACTCAACGACAATAGCACCCAAAAGTGGCGCCACTTTGGCCACAACTTATGGAGAGGCTTGGCTGAATTTCAGCCATACAAGAAGCCACCAATCACAAGCCAAGAAGCCACCTATATATATACTCCTTCAATCAGATTTTTCTGCTCCTTCTTCACCCATCAGACTGTGCCTCTTCTCCTCTCCTTTCAGCCCTCTTCTTCTCTTCTTCACTCACATAACTCCAGCCAGCCATCAAGCCTAATCAAGTCTTGCACATCCAAGCCCCAAAAATCAAGCAAAAATCACATATAACAAAGGTAGAGGTTTAATTCTTACATCAATTCTGTGATCTTGGCTGGCTGAGGGTGGATTATTTCCACAATCTTTGATGTATAAATTGAATGATTATGATGATATGTGGCTGGTTATTGGTTGCTTGTTTGGTAAAAACCGAATTGGAAGTAAGAAAGAATGAAAATAGGAAGAGATGGAGAGCTGGAGAACCAAAAACCCTCGGCAGTCCGTATGGCAGAGTGTACGGCTCCACCTACAGCCGATTAAATTTGATGAAACCAATTTTAATGAAACTAGACATCCAGGGCTTTCCATACATATATCATATAAGGCTTTTGGATTAGTATTGAGAGAGATATGAATTTTTGAATTTCGACCTAGGTTTCTGACTCTGATTCTGGGCAGACTGGGTTCCTTAGAGTAGAACTCGCCCTATACTACTTGAAATTTAATGAAACTAACTTTTTTAGAAAGCTTACACATAGGAGAATGTTCCATAAAAATTTCAGAATTAGATAAGGTCTTGTTTGCTCCCAGTGATCCAAGAAATTGCCCTATGTCCAAACCTGGCCAGAACAGGGTAGTTTAGGAAGGTCAAAATTCAGGGCTTATAACTTGAGCCCTACTAAGTCAAATGGAATGGAACTTCTTGTAAATGAAACTTTACCCTGTTAGCTTTAATATGAGTCTAGTTTTGTATAATTTGAGTCAGTTTTCGATTTTCAGTGAATTTTTACTTTTAGGCGTCTGATTTTAACTAGCCACTAGGTAGGCCAGGATAAAACCTAAATATCTTGAGCTATAGATATCAAAATTAGATGGGACTAAAGAGATTAGAAAGTAGACACATAGCACTTTAACATATCCAAAATTGAGATCCAAAGGAGTTAAATAGAAATTATGGCTTGATTTAGAAGAACCGGGTTAGTTAACTATGCTGAGGCAGAAACTTTGCCTTAATGAGATTATTGTTATTATGAGTTCCATGTTGAAATATGTGTGCAATGTTGTGACCTTTGTAATAAATTGGTGTTCTGGTGTGCTGGCACTATTCATGGGGAAGCGGACACATTCCGTTATGCTGCCGAAATCTCGGTAGAATCGATGTATAAGTTATGAATTACATGTTAATGTATGTGTAATTTCAAGAAAGCTATGAAAGTTATGATAAGAATTATGTTACTATGAAAGTTTAATGCTACTAGGGCCAGCCCCAGATAAGAAGTTAAGGGTAATAGATCGGTGGGAAGGTCGAGAAAAGTAAACCCGGCATTCCTGTATAGGAACGAGCTCGATCCTGAAAAGCAGACTATTACCCAAGAGTCTAAATGGCCAAGAACTCCCAAGGGACCAAGAGATGGAAAAATGATGAAAAGTAATGAAAAAGTTTATGAAGGAAGGTTCAAGAATGAGTCTGCATGAGTACATGAATGCGTGAATACATGGAATAGTTATGTCAAGATGTTTATAGTTGTCTATTATGTTTGTTTACTGCTATTTATTTATTTATTCTGTTTATCATTCTATGTATCATTATTAGTAATCTATTTTGTTTCTTGTGCCGTCTAAAGTAAAATTGAACCTTGCCTCGGACCAGACATTTTCTTGAACTCATTAAAATGGATATTTCAGTTTGAACACATGTTTTTATAATTAAATAAAAACCGAGGCAACTGAGAATGAATGTGACGTCAGATGAACGCTATGCACGAACTCTACTGAGAATTTCCTTAAATTCTCACCTCGTGTTGTATTTCCACATCATTCTCAGACGCTGGCGAAGGGTTCAATGGCCACTCTTTTCATTGAGATCCCAGATTTATAGCTTCACCATGATCCAGAGTTGGATTCTCTGTATATAGCTGATTCTTGTAACTTCCGCCTTTACCTATTTAGCAATAGGAACTTTGCTGTCCCTTTACATCATCCTATTTTTGACCCTGCGACTCCTTACATTACTGTCCCGCTGCACGTGGCGCACCCACCTCCAGCTCCTCCCCGCACTCAAGAACACGTGCAACTCGGCCGACCGCAGACCGAGTCACCATCGCTGCTGGCCCAGATATCCCATTTAGTTCAGAGAGTGACCCTTCCGAGGCCACCGGCTCGTCACCCTCTTCCTCCTCGAGACCCAGCACAGAGTATTCTCCAGCCGGGCCTAACATGGCTAACGGCTATCTGACTGAGTAGCTCAACCAGCAAGAGATGTTGTATAGCATGACCCTCTTTTGACAGCACGTAGCTTTGGGTCATAGACTTGACAGTAGGATTAGCAGTAGGTTATGAAATGTTCTATGAGGACCATAGGTTCTTTTTGACTAATACGGGCGTTATTGTCTTTTTGGTTCGTCGACCCACTTATGTATTTTACTTGGAAACTTTGTATAGAAACTGAAGCAGTGGCTTCTAATATATATATATATATATATATATATATATGCATGTATACAGTTAATGTTATTGTACTATTCTTATCTTTTGTGATATTTTGTTAAATTCATTTCGCTCTTAGTATAGCAGCGCGCTGTTTCATTTGTTAAAAAAATATATATATGATGAGGAGAGGAAACACGAATCATGAAAGATAAGCAGAGCGGTATTACGGTAACACAATCTACTTGATTTTATGCTATGAATTAAGCATAACATTAAATTAGTAGGGTGTTACACCCCCGACTTGGGTGCAATATATCATACAACCATGCTCGATTTGGAGCAAAGATTGTATCATAACAATATCACATACCTACAGAGCAATACAATCACACATCATTCAAAAAAGTTGGGCGGCAAAGTCTCGCCATAAATAAGGAGTCATTAATTCTTTTTACAATAACTTTTTAGTCCACGCTTACAATATGTATTTAATTTAAGAAATATTTTAAATGTTCAAAATGATTTGGGTATAATCTTCCCTTAAATTAGGAGCCTCCACAAAAATTAATTCATCAATTAAATACAAATAACAATTGCTTATTTTATTACAATAATTATTTAATACAAACAATATCCTAAATGATCAAAAAAATTTGGATAGACTCTCCCCTTAATTTAGGAGCCTCCACAAAAATTATTTCATCAGTCAAACACAAATAACAAACACATACAATCATGCAAATTATCAATTAATCCTAAAAATTGATTTAGAATGCATCCTTTTACTTCACATCATGCAGGCACATAATATCACAACACACAATTCAAATAATGGGAAGAAACTCTAGGCCTTCCCCTAGTCATGCAGTCCCATCATTCTTCTTCCAACCTACAACTCTATCCTAGAAATTTTAAGTCTCTAATATTTCAAAAAACATAAAGTTAAAAAAAGGGTACAATGTACATACCTAATATTTCCTTACTCACTTCAATCAGTCAATGCACCAATCACCAGCTGCTTCAAATCATATCTTTAACAATCAACACAACAAAGTGAGTAGTTAACTAACATAGAAACTAAAAACTTTAAGTAAAGAAATGGAATTGAAAAAGAAGCTAAAGAAAAAAAAATAAACCAATCAAAATACTCAATGACATACAACAACTACAATGGCAGTCTCCCGCAGTGAAATGGAAGCTTCGGCAATAGTCAAATGGCCAATGGCCATATGGGGGGATGAGAGAAGAGAGTGTGAGGCGCAAATGAGGAAGAAGAAGAAGCTATTTCGCATTTTAATGTTCTGGTCTAATATTATTGATGGATTTTTAATCAGTAATATTTAATGAAATGATTTGTTTATTAAACACGTATTACCAACGAATTTTTTGTTGGTAAAAAAAATAATAAAATGAATCATTTCATTAATTAATTATTGTTGGCAAAAAATCTATCTATTGATAATATGGAAACCACATGACTCGGCAAGGATTTCAAATTTTCAAATATTGACAGATTTTTTGTCAGTAATATTTAAAAAAAAATTAATTAGAAGAAAAAATAAAATAAAAAAGTTATCGATGGCAGATCCGTTGATAAATTAAGCAAGCAATATTTATTTATTTTAATTATTGATGGATTTTATGTCAATAATTTACATTTTTAAATGAAATTAGAAAGGATATATAATTCCATACCAACGGTTATTCTATCAGTAATTTACTTTATTTACCAATGGCATGTTCATTGGTAAAATTTAAAATTTAAAATAAAAATGCAAAATGTTACTGTAACGCCTTGATTTAGCTGTGACTATAAATAACACCATTAAATATTATTACTACTAATAATAAAAGAGAAGATAGAGTAATAGAATAGAATGAAAAAGAAAAAAAGAAGAGAAGGAGGTGAAATTTTTATTGAGTATGTAAGATTAATATTATTGTAAGTTAATGTATCTATTATGCAAAATTAATACCATATGATCATAAATTAACATCATATGATCAAATATGTTGTGTTGTTAGGAATTCAACCACATAGCTAGCTGTTAAGATAAGTGGTTAAAAATCTAACCACATAACTAAGTACACAAGGATGAATATGAACCACCCATTTTACTTAACCACTTTGATCATAAACCTATCATAAAATTCATTCAAAAACAACAAAAAATTCTCTCATTTCCTCTTCCTCAACTACAGCACCTTTCCTTTCTTTCTTCCTCCATTTTTCTTCATCACTCATCCATCCTTCATCCTATTACACCTCTAAGAGAACTACATCCACCCTAGCCTCCCTCACCCTCATAAAGCATAAGATTAAAACCAAAAGCTCTTCTCTTAGCCAAATATAATTTTAGCTAAAGCAAAGAGTAAGAGGAGTGATTATATTTTGGGTGAGTTGAAAGTGATTAGAACTTCAAGAAAACCAAGCTAAAAGATTACAACCACTAAAAGTGAGGTAGGCAATCCTAAGACTTAAGTGCTCTTGTATGTGTGTTTGTGAATAATTGAAGCTAGGTTTTATTAGTCCTCTTGGGTTGAATATTTAAGTTAGGATTTGATGGTATTTAGTTTTGTATTTGCATATCTTAAAGTTTCTGGTTAAGCTACTGATGAATTGTTGATGTAGTAACTAAAGAAACTTAGAAGCAGAACTGATTATAGTTTAAAATCTAGACAATTAGTGCTTCAAATCTACAACAATAATTTAAAATATTTAAATACTAATTTCAAATTTTAATAATAGAAACCAAAAATAAAAATAAAAATCTTACATTATCGACAAAATTTTCATCGGTAATATTTAATGCACAAATGATTATTTTCCCTATTTGCAAACATTATACACATTAAAATATTATTTTTATTTTACCAATGGATATTCCATCGGTAACTTAATAATAATGAAAAATATACACTTAAATTACCGACGAATTTTCTGTCGATAATTATAAGTAATTTGTTGATGTAAATGCTTTGCTGATGGTTTCCAATGTTCATATTATCGACGATTTTGTTAATAGTACCAACAAAATATTCCATCGATATAATTATCAAAATTACAGACAGAAACCTTTATCCGCTAGTAAAATTCAATTTTTTTTCGACATGTTAATTATCGACAGATCAAATCCATTTGTAATTCCATTGGTAAAATTGTTACCGATGGATTTTGGCTACTTTTCCATCAGTAATTCTATTAGTAAATGCTGCATTTTTTGTGCTGTCAAGATTCTGGTAAAAAAAGTTGAATATATAAAGTCAACAGTTTTGGAGCATGGGTGATTTTAGTAACTTTCCTCATTGCCATGTTTCACGAAGTGGGAAACCAAATATGTTCAATGTCCAAAAAACGTCATTGTATTTGTAACACCCTAATAGTCCCATACTATACTTAAGTCATATTATGAAATTACTAGTTATTACTTTTGCTTGCAGAACTAACAGTACCATTTGAAAATACTTGTAATGAAAATAGGGGGTAATTTTTTTTCTTTTGAATAATAACGAATAAATTGTTTTGAAAGCCAAGAGTCATGAGCACATCGTGAAACGCATAATATAAACATCGCTATCTCATACATACGGTGCAAATAAAATAAATAGAAACGACAAGAATAACAATAACTTAGATAAACATAACATTCATTTCATAGCCATTCATAGTTAATATAATAATAGTGATACCAGAAGTCATACATAAAGATAATGATGGGTCCGATATCTACTGTCGGCCTAACAAAAGAAACCTACAAAATACATCATAAAGGAAAATACATAGGAAATCTCTATTGCCCAAGCATGCCATACAATAAAATGATAACCCTATAACTACAAACAAAAGGGGCTTTCCTCGTGGTCGACTCTGCATGCAATCACCACATCACTCATTAGGCAGGAGGAAACCGTTCCCAAAACCACCGGGAGCAATATCAGCAAGTCCTCCTCCTTGAGCATGACCACACCCACGAGGCATAGCACGGGTACGAATGAACCCACAACCACGAATCGGGGGTGGAGTATGACGAGGAGCTACTAAAGAAGAAGACAAATCAAACGTCAGGCGAATCACAGAATCACAGACGGGTAGCAAGGCTCAGATGGGTCAGTCTCTACATGGTATCTCGGATAGGATGGCTCCAAAGGATCGGAATCCAATGAAACAATCGGAGTCAGACAGGTATCCGAGTCGGTCTCATCATCAGTGGAGTATCTCGATGGTTGAAAGTAAGGGTGAATGTCATTCAGGATAACTTTGTTGTACAGCTGATATGGGCGAAAAAATGAGCTCATCATTGGAACCTGAAACGGACAGTCGTGAAAGATGTAGACCCTCATCGCTGCGCTCGCAGGCAACACCGAGGCATTCAGCATCAGGTCAAAGTGCCAATGCTAAACAGGGAACTCAATGAAGATCAGCATCGTGCCCGACGCCGGCATCCTCTGAAGATGACACGAAAACATAGGAGTTAGAAATACTAGATTTCTCAATAGGATTGCGACTAAACAAACATTGTGTCATCGTCATCGTCCCAGCCACTTCGGGTTTAATTATGAAAACACTGAACATGTATAGGTTCAATTTTAATCATTTTGAAAACATAGATCAAACATTCATAATGTATATGGACAATATAAATACATGCATTGACATGCAACCTCATAGACTTAACCATGGTTCTACATTAACTTTACTTCTGTTTTTAGCACGTGCTTAACATTTTTTACTTTTCCTTTGAAATAGACTGCTTTTGATCATAAGCTCATTCCGTGACTGTCCTCACGTAGTACTAACCAAATCAAACTATACCGATATTGGTTACCTCTAAGTTGGAGGGTCCTCTATGTCACGCTTACCTCCCCTTGACTCGCGCGTCGTAACACGAGCAAATTAAACCGAATAGCGACTATAGTATAGTAGCCAACTCGGATCGTTTCCCAAAGATGAACACACTATTTGATCAGAAAATTCAGGGGGTTTTTATAACAAACACTTAAAATACAATACTGAATTCCAAAGCAAACAGAAAACAAAAAGGCTAAACCGAATTAAAATTCTAATCCAAGACACACAAGAAGAGAGCAATCAACACTCAATCATTGGATTCAAATATACATGCACACTCCAATTCGATGATTAATTTTAGATTCAATTGAAACCTCAAATCAAACCTAGCATTCACATGAAAATCTCCATGCATTCAACTAATCACTCAAGCAATTCGGTTTAGAGACCTCTAAAACCGAATTGATTTTGGATTAGCTTCCAAACCAATGCTCTAATCTCATATTCAGATCCGAAATATGAATCACACTCTTGAACAATCGAATCACATATATCAACCGAATTATACATGATTTGATTGACTCTTAATCAACATGCATGCATGAAAACCTCCAATTCAATTACGAGATTAAGAAGAAGAGAAGAGGAGTGAAACCGAAATTGGAATTTCCATGTCTTGATGCACCAATCCTCAAGAGCTTGAATGCTTCTCTTGATGCCTTGGATCAGAGGAGGATCACCCCTCCATTAATGGAGGAAAACGCAAAAGAGAGAGAGAGAGAGAGAGAGAGAGAGAGAGTTTTCTTATTCAATAAAACTAAAAATTACAAATGAGCAAAAAAGGGTCCTGAAGCATAATCAGAATTTCTATATATACCTCTAATTAAAAGTCACTAATTACTTAATTAAAATAATCCTCTTTTCCTAAGCTAAATTTGGATAGCTCATTTGCCCAATTTGGATGCTTAGAGAGAAAGTTGTGCCCAAAACAAGTTGAGTGGGCTCTCTTAGACTCAGCAGCGACTTCCAACACGTTTTTGGGCCTCATAACGGTTCTTCTTGGCTTAGTGCTCTGAACATAAGATGAAGCCCTGGATGTTAGCTTTCCAATGCCACCGGAATGGGCTCAATTGAGTCCCTGTAGCCCAAGATATGGTCCAATCATTGAAGGCTGCTCAGAAACCGCGCCCAAACGCTTCAGTTCAGTTCCGAGCCCAATTTCGGCTTTAAGATCTCAGAATTAGCCCTTGCCCTCTTCATAGAAATTGTAGCTCTATCTCTTAGCTTTCCTACAAATCAAGAAGCATAATAAAATGAGGTATAGAGCTCAAGATATGATCTAAACACTGAAGCAGGTCAAAATAACTGAAATGCTGCAAAATTAACTAAGTCTCACTAAGATCCAAAAAAGGAAAATGATCTAAACTCAACCAATTAAGCACAAAAGAGGATTAATGAGACAAGTATGAAGGATAAAAATAGTATAAAAATCCAATTCATCAAATTCCCCCACACTTAGCCCTTGCATGTCCTCATGCAAGACTCAACCTAAAGGAAACTAAACAAGGAAAATACCAAAATCAACTACAAACCAAAGTGGAAAAACTTATTCTCCAATGAATCATCAAAAGTGATAAGTTTAGGGACAAAGTAGCATGTGAGGCATCAAGAATTTTCCAACAATCAAATCAAATGATCCCCACCTCTCTAAAGTATAAACCAAGCAACATCACTCAAAGTGCAAAGATCAAGTATGAAGAATCTCACAAGATGGTGGGTGAGTGTATGAAACTCACTAACTCTCAAGTGTGTGGGTAGAAATGTTTCACTCAATTCACCTCAATGGATCATGCATTACCATAGGCTTGCTAATCTTCTACTTCTCCACTACTTGCAATCATATGCAACACAAATCAAGAGGGCTTCATTAATGGTTGTAATGGGGTTAAGGTAAGGGTAGGAAAAATAGGGAAATGACAAGGTAGAACCTAAGGCAATAGGAGAAATATTGGTCAAGATATAAGCCAAGTTCACAAATGTGGGGGGGTTTCCCAAAGTCATTCCATAACATATTCACTCCCTTCATGAACACTCCCATTTTGTTCGCCCTTTCTTTCTTTTTCTCTTTTTTTTTTTTTTGTTGTTGTTGTTGTTTTTTTTTTTTTTAATTTATTTGCACACTTGCAATTTATGCTTTATTTGTAACCATCCACACTTGCAATTGATGCATATATGACTTTCATTTTGCACCCCCCCCACACTTAATCTCCAACACAATAATGATAATGAAACCAATGCCTTCCTATTCCCTAAGGTTGGGCAGAATCATGGTTTTCCAAATGGGTTTAGGCTTGTAATGTGCTAGAATCAAAGAAAGAAAGGTCAACAAGGCTCAAAGGGGTTAACAGGGGAATTAATGCAAGGTGGGCTATATGGCCAAGTGGTTAAAAATGAAAAGAAATGCCTCTATCATGTCCATGAATGCATATGAAAATGTAGCCTCAAAGAAGAATCAAAGCAAGTTCTAGAATGACATAAACTATGAGGGTTGACACACAAGAAAGAAAGGAATGGTATGAAATACAACCATCCAAAACATAGCTCAAAAGCTCACAAGGGTAGTATTCATCATACTCAATCCAAGCAAATCAAGATCAATCACTCAATTCACACATTGCAAGAGGGAAAAGAAAAATGAAATCATGTTGGAACTCCATCCACCTCAATATTTAATGTCCTAACTCAACAACCATCAATTCATCAAAGAAGAACAAGAGCAAAGATTATTTCAGCAACAAAAACAAACCCAAAATGCAAGACTAGCTGGAAAAATGCACGAGAGATAAACTAAAACTAATCATCCTCCCCCCACACTTCAACCCGACATTGCCCTCAATGTCATGCAACAGAATAGAATGCAAGGCAATTAGAAAGAAGTAGGAGAGGGAAGAAGAAAACATCCCTATCAAGCATAGGTGGCCGCTAACAAGCGAACCTCCTTAATGGTGTCCACGGATAGCTCCTCATGAAACAGCTTCAGACGGTGGCCATTCACAGTAAAAACTCGTCCGGCCCCAGTTCGCAATGCACAGCACCATAGGGAAAAATCTGAGTAACAATATAAGGACCAAGCCACCGGGAACGAAGCTTACCAGAGAAAAGCTTGAGGCGGGAGTTGTAGAGGAGCACTTTCTGGCCGACTGAGAACTCCTTCCGCAACAACATCCTATCATGGATGAGTTTGGCCTTCTCCTTATACATGCGGGCATTCTCATAGGCCTCTAAACGGATCTCCTCCAACTCCTGAAGCTGGAGCTTTCTATGAAGCCGGGACTGGTCCAGATCCAAGTTGCAGTGTTTAACTGCCCAATAAGCTCTGTGCTCGATCTCTACTGGAAGGTGGCATGCCTTACCAAAGACAATCCTATAGGGGGACATCCCCAAAGGTGTCTTGTAGGCAGTGCGATAGGCCCATTAAGCATCCTCAAGTCTCTTGCTCCAGTCCTTCCTGTTCGGCTGAACAGTTTTCTCCAAGATCTGCTTCAACTCTCTGTTGGACACCTCCGCTTGTCCATTTGTCTGTGGATGGTATGGAGTTGAGACCTTATGGGTGACACCATACTTCTTCAAAGAAGGTAGCCATGTTCCGGTTGCGTAAATGGCTTCCTGGTCACCGATGATAGCTCTAGGCACCTAACCTGCAAAATATCTGTGATCTGACAAAATCTATGACAACATGAGAATCATCAATCCGGGTGGCCTTGGCCTCTACCCATTTAGAGACATAATCAACAGCCAGTAATATGTAAACAAAACCAAAAGAAACAGGAAAAGGCCCCATAAAGTCAACACCCCAAACATCAAATATCTCACAAAACAATAAGGGCTGCTGAGGCATCTCATTCCTACGGGAAATACTACTGCTCTGGGCATTGTTCACAATTCCTACAATATGTGTAGGCATCGCGAAACAAAGTGGGCCAGTAAAAACCTGCATCCAAAATCTTCCTAGCAGTGCGCTGTGGACCAAAGTGGCCACCGCAAGCAAGAGTGTGACAAAACTGTAAAATAGATGGCATCTCAGACTCATGCACACAACGCCGAATGACCTGATCACTACACATCCTCCACAAGTATGGATCATCCCAAATATAGTACTTAGCCTCACTCCTAAGTTTATCTATCTGATGCTTTTTAAAATAAGCAGGTAACTCAGCAGCAACCATATAATTAACTAGATCAGCATACCATGGGTCCTTACCTTGCACCGTGAGAAGTCGCTCATCCGGAAAGGTCTCACGGATAGGAAGAGGCTCTTTGGTCATGGGATTCGGCTCAGGTGATCCGCTACTAGATTCTCGGCTCCACTTTTGTCCTTGATCTCTATATCAAACTCCTGCAACAGCAACATCCACCTAATGAGCCTAGGCTTAGCATCTGGCTTCTTCAGCAGGAACTTCAGTGCTGCATGATCAGAAAAAATAGTCACTTTAGTTCCCAAAAGGTAAGCACGGAATTTATCTAAAGCAAAGACAATGGCTAGAAGCTCCTTCTCAGTGGTGGTATAGTTGGCCTGCGCAGTGTCCAAGGTCCGGGAAGCATAGGCTATAACATGGGGTATCTTCCCGACCCTCTGTGAAAGAACTGCTCCAACTGCAAAGTTGGAAGCGTCACACATCAGCTCAAATGCATACTCCTAGTTCGGTGGTTGAAGCACCGGGGCAGAGATGAGGTGCTGCTTCAGCTGGTCAAATGCCCTCCTACACTCATCATCGAACTGGAAGTCAACCTCCTTCTGCAATAGTCTGGATAATGGGAGTGCTATTCTGCTGAAATCCTGGATGAATCGCCTATAGAAACCTGCATGGCCAAGAAAAGACCGCACTTCCCGCACGCATGCGGGGTAAGGCAAAGAAGCAATGACATCTATCTTGGATTTATCAATGTAAATACCCTCCTGCAGATAATATGACCTAAGACCACACCCTGCCTAACCATAAAATGACACTTCTCAAAATTTAAGACAAGGTGTGATTCAACACATCTACCCAAAACTCTAGCCAGGCTATCCAGACATGCATCAAAAGAAGAGTCAGAACAAAGTAAAATCATCCATGAAAACTTCCATACAGTCCTCTAGAAAGTCGAGAATATACTCACCATGCACCTGAAAATGTACTGGGCGTTGCATAAGCCAAAGGGCATCCTCCGGTATGCAAATGTGCCGAATGGACAGGTGAAAGTGGTCTTCTCTTGATCTTCTGGTGCAATATGAATCTGAAAATAGCCAGAGAAACCATCAAGAAAACAGTAGTGAGACCGACCGCCAATCTCTCTAGCATCCGATCGATGAAGGCGGAGGGAAGTGGTCTTTTCTCGTGGCTTGGTTCACTTCCTATAGTCAATGCGCACTCTCCAAATTGCTCGCACTCGTGTGGGTACCACTCACCATCCGAATTCTTCACCATCAGAATACCGGTCTTCTTGGGGACAACTTGCACCGCTCACCCACTTCTGTCTGAAATTGATAAATGATGCCAGCAGCCTAGAAGCTTGTCGACTTCTTTCTTGACCACATCCAAGATCGAGGATTCGGCCTCCTCTGGGTTGCCTCACCGGTTTCACACCCTCTTCTAATCAATTCGTGCATGCACGTAGAGGCTAATCCTGTATGTCCGCCAATGTCCAAATTCTAAAGCCTTCATGTTCGCCTTAGAATGTTTAACAACTTCTCCTCTTGTTCGCAAAGCAAATCCTTGGCTATGATGACTGGCAGCTTCTCATTGGGTGCCAGGAATGCATACTTCAAGTTTTCTGGTAGAGGCTTTAACTCCAAGGTGGGTGGCTCTTGTATGGAGGGTGCTAATCTTGGAATTTGTTCTGTTTGTTTAATTTCAAAGATCTGCAACACATGAAGAATCTTGCACAATGGCATTAGAATCAAGAAAACAAAGGATTCATCCATACTATCGTAAATCGATCCACAAAATCTGCACAAATAGAGTCACTATATGCAGAATTTAAAATGAAGGAATAGCAACTAAACCAGAATTTTCTCAGTTAGAAAATGTAGAATTTACAACTTCAGAATTTGTAGTGCAAAATCTAAGCAAACGAAATGCATTTGTTAGCAAAGAATATTCATGGAGTTTGAGTTTACTAGTGTTGGGACGTAAATGTAATCGGAATGGACATCATCAACAAGAGCAACAGAATTAATAGCATCGTAAATGGAATTTTTAGAAACAGTAAATTTTAGGAATGTAAATTGCAGAAAGTAAACTGCAGAATGTAAATTTCAGAAACAAAACTTTCAACAAAGGTTTCAAAATGTGCAAAGAATAGCGTAATTTGCACTCTCAATAGCAGGTTAACAACTTCAAACCTCGCAGAAACTAAATCAATACCGCAGAGTTCAAGTCTACAAAATCGCACAATCGAGTTGGAATTAATGTAAATGTAAACCAGAAATTCCAAAGATGTAAATTAGCATAATTAAATGGTTCAATCAATCATGGAGGCATGCATCAATCTCAAGACAAACAACACATTTATCATGAATTCCATCACAATCGTAACATTGAAATTCATCTTGAAAGCCTACAATTTCTGGAAAATCATCCAACAAATGTTCATGCACATTATCAACCAATGAATCAATGATATCTAAGTGAAAAACAGAATGCTCTTCCGGTGGGAATTTCATGGCATCACACAAGTTAAAATTCACTTTGCTATCTCCAAATTCCATTGACAAGGTACAAATGCACATCAATCTTGGTTTTTGCGCTTTTAGAAATGGCCTACCTAAGATCAATGTTGGTTGATTAATATGCATGTCATCCTCCATATTCAACACATAAAAATCAACAGGGAATATCAATTCATTTACTCTCACCAAAACATCTTCTAAAACTCCTTCGGGGTGGGTTGTGCTCCGGTTGGCTAGTTGAATGACCACTCCCGTTGGCTTGAGCTCTCCCATGTGCAAGGACTTGTAAACCGATGTTGGCATGACATTGATTGAAGCACCAAGGTCTAGCATGGCTTGATTGAATTGCTTGCTCCCTATGGTGCAAGGGATGGTAAAGTGTCTTGATCCTTGCATTTAGGTGGAATGCTCGGTTGGATGATGGCGGATACATTTACGCCCATGCCGACTTTTTCATTTCCTTCAGCCTCCTTCTATGAGTGCATAAGTCTTTGAGGAACTTTGCATATTTGGGAATTTGCTTGATTGCATCCAGGAGTGGAATATTAACTTCAACTTTTCTAAATGTCTCCATGATCTCCTTGTCCACCCTCGCTTCGCCGCTTCTTGTTTTGTGTCACTCTATTGGGAAGGGCAGTGGCAATTTCTCACTTTGTTCAACTTGCTTGCTATTGCTTGGTTCCACATAATTTTCCTCTGATTCTACAGAATCAGATTTTTCTTGTATCCTTGGTTGTTCTGCATAGTCTGCAGAATCTGGTTGTTCAACATCAGGAACCTTAAGTTGCTTGCCACTTCTCGAGTGATGGAACCGACATTCCTTGGATTGCTCACGGATTGGGAGGAGGTTGCCGTAACCTTGGGATTTCAGCTCATTCATTTGTTGTAGCCAGCTGACCAATAACTGTGTTTGCGGACTGGATCTTGGCCTTCTTTGCTGGCTGAACAACTGCTGGTTGCCATCCGCTTCACAAGTTACGCCAAGCTTGGTTCTCGAGCACGCTTTATGGTCGGGTCTGGTTTAGCTTGTCGCGGATATCGCTGTCTCATGTTTGGTCCCGCAAAGATTGTGCTTGAACTGATATTGAGGCTGCTGCTGTTGGAATTGATTAGCATTACCATACCTCAGGTTTGGGTGGTCTTTCCATCCGGGATTGTATGAATTAGAAAAGGGGTCATAATTCCTTTGCTGCTGGTTCTGCGGGTCATGATAAGGCCTCCCAGGAAAAATTCCAAAGAATCTGTTTCATTGCCTTCTTGCAAAGAAATGCGGACATTGGTCTGTTGCATGACCTGGTATACAGCAAATTCCACAAAGGCTTGCTGGTGGTGGTATGGATTGTTGAGGCTGCTGTATCTGACCAAGTGCCATTTGCCTCACTAAAGTTGTCAACTCATCTATTCTGTTCTCCATCCTCTCTTTGTTCGGATTATAGGTATTCACTTCATTCACTCCTCTTGTAGGCACTATGGCTCGGGTACCAAATTGTTGAGCATTTTCAGCCATGTTAGCAATCAAGTCCCAGGCTGCAACAGGGGTTTTATCTACCGAGCTCCTCCGTATAAAGATCAACCATACTTCTATCCATTGGCATCAGACCTTCATAAAAATACTGAATGAGGAGCTGGTCACTAATCTGGTGGTGTGGACAGCTTGCACACAATTTCTTGAATCTCTCCCAATATTCATGTAAGGTCTCACCATGGATCTGCCTTATGCCACATATATCTTTTCTCGATTAAGCAGCTCTTGAAGCAGAAAGAATTTCTCTAAAAATAGCCTATTCATGTCTTGCCAAAGATGTAATGGAACCAGGATGCAGATAGTAAAGCCAATCCTTTGCTGCTCCATCAAGTGAGAAAGGAAAAGCTCTCAATTTAATGTGATCTTCATCAACTCCATGTGGCCTCATGGTGGAGCACACCACATGGAATTCCTTGAGATGCTTGTGTGGATCTTCTCCACCTGCACCATGGAACTTAGGAAGCAAGTGTATCAATCCCGATTTGAGCTCAAAATCCGCATGCAATTCCGGTATTGGATGGCAAGAGCTTGGTAGTTGACATCCTGGTGCCGCCACTCTTTCAAAGTCCTATCATGATTGTTAGCCATGTTTTCGGAAGCAACCGGTCGGGCCTCGTAACTCAAATCAGTGAATTCAGATGCAGACTCACTAAAACTATCACTATGCAAGCTACTACTATGCAAATGACTAGTATGAAGACTATGCACACTACCCTGTCTCCTAATGAGCCTATGGAATGTTCTATCTATCTCAGGATCAATATCACACAAATTTTGAGGATTGGACATGGTCATGCATGATCAAGCAGAATTACTTGCAATGCAAGAAAAGCACTAAAAATGCAAGAACACAAGAACCAGCATGCACAAGCACTCAAACTAGGTCAAGGGGAGGTGGATCAGATCAGTTTTAGGATGCAAATGAAGCACAAGAAAGCTCAGATCAAAATAAGCTTGTTTGCTACCTGAAAATTGAATTAGAAAAATCAGAAAATCCTAAAAATTAAGAAAAAATGGCCTAAATGATGGTTTTTTTGAAAAGTTTGTGCCCCAAACCGCCTTCGGCTATTTGTCCAGCTAGATCTCAAAAAGTTATATGAAATAGGCATATAATTTGCATCAAACGGAGTTATATGCAAAAAGTTATGCCCTTTCAAAGTTTTGGTCTACTTTTTGTGAAAAGTCACAACAAATGATGGAAATTGCCAAAATTAAGTGTCACCTGACCCTATAGGTCACTTTTGCTCAGAAGGATGGTGAAACTTTGGACAACAATCCTTGGTTCCAAACTCCCACTTAGGATCCACTTCCGTACCTCCTATTAGGCTCCCTTATGCTCCCTTGGTGTAATTCTGTAAAAATAGGGTCAGCACTCACAACCAAGGTTAGCAACAATCCTAATATGATTAATGTGGTCTATAGAAGCAAGGAAAGGCACTGTTCTATTGGTTGATGCAGAAAGTGCTATGACAGGTACTCGAAATGCTATGCAAGGTGAGGCTAAAGATGCTACTGATATGGATGCAGACTAAGGCTTATATGAATGACTATTCTATGATGCAAACTCTATTAATGTCTGTAGACTAGAAAATGTAGAATGGAGGTTATGTACGAACTAGTTTATGAGCTGGTTATGCAGATGAGGAATTTGCCTAGCCTAGCTTATGAAGGTTCCTAGTTGTAGAATGCAGAATGCAGAATGCAGAAGAGAAACCAGAATGCAAGGATAGAAGCCAAATGTGCAGAGTGTAGGACCACACAAAGAAAATAGAATTGGACACTAACACTAAAACTAACAACTCAGAGCCATCAAACAAAACAAACAGAAAACTGCAACAGAGAATTTGGGGAGCTGTATGGATGCAAAACCACAACATAAAACAGGATTAAACACTAAAGACTTAGAAACACTACTAATTCAGAACTACTCTTAATGCAGACTACTCCTAGTGCAGAAACTCAGAAATGCAGAAATGCAGAATATGCAGAATATGCACAAACACAGCAACTCATGAACACAGCACATAGAATCACACATGCACTGACTCTGGACACAAGCACAAACAGGGAGTTAGCATGATATTCACAGGTATGAACATGATCAAACATAATGTATCATCCCTGGCAACGGCGCCAAAATTTGACTCGCGCGTCGTAACACAAGCAAATTAAACCGAATAGCGACTATAGTATAGTAGCCAACTCGGATCGTTTCCCAAAGATGAACACACTATTTGATCAGAAAATTCAGGGGGGTTTTTATAACAAACACTTAAAATGCAATACTGAATTCCAAAGCAAACAGAAAACAAAAAGGCTAAATCGAATTAAAATTCTAATCCAAGACACACAAGAAGAGAGCAATCAACACTCAATCATTGGATTCAAATATACATGCACACTCCAATTCAATGATTAATTTTAGATTCAATTGAAACCTCAAATCAAACCTAGCATTCACATGAAAATCTCCATGCATTCAACTAATCACTCAAGCAATTCGGTTTAGAGACCTCTAAAACCGAATTGAGTTTGGATTAGCTTCCAAACCAATGCTCTAATCTCATATTCAGATCCGAAATATGAATCACACTCTTGAACAATCGAATCACATATATCAACCGAATTATACATGATTTGATTGACTCTTAATCAACATGCATGAATGAAAACCTCCAATTCAATTACGAGATTAAGAAGAAGAGAAGAGGAGTGAAACTGAAATTGGAATTTCCAGGTCTTGATGCACCAATCCTCAAGAGCTTGAATGCTTCTCTTGATGCCTTGGATCAGAGGAGGATCACCCCTCCATTAATGGAGGAAAACGCAAAAGAGAGAGAGAGAGAGTTTTCTTATTCAATAAAACTAAAAATTACAAAATGAGCAAAAAAGGGTCCTGAAGCATAATCAGAATTTCTATATATACCTCTAATTAAAAGTCACTAATTACTTAATTAAAATAATCCTCTTTTCCTAAGCTAAATTTGGATAACTCATTTGCCCAATTTGGATGCTTAGAGAGAAAGTTGTGCCCAAAACAAGTTGAGTGGGCTCTCTTAGACTCAGCAGCGACTTCCAACACGTTTTTGGGCCTCATAACGGTTCTTCTTGGCTTAGTGCTCTGAACATAAGATGAAGCCCTGGATGTTAGCTTTCCAATACCACCGGAATGGGCTCAATTGAGTCCCTGTAGCCCAAGATATGGTCCAATCATTGAAGGCTGCTCAGAAACCGCGCCCAAACGCTTCAGTTCAGTTCCGAGCCCAATTTCGGCTTTAAGATCTCAGAATTAGCCCTTGCCCTCTTCATAGAAATTGTAGCTCTATCTCTTAGCTTTCCTACAAATCAAGAAGCATAATAAAATGAGGTATAAAGCTCAAGATATGATCTAAACACTGAAGCAGGTCAAAATAACCGAAATGCTGCAAAAATTAACTAAGTCTCACTAAGATCCAAAAGAGGAAAATGATCTAAACTCAACCAATTAAGCACAAAAGAGGATTAATGAGACAAGTATGAAGGATAAAAATAGTATAAAAATCCAATTCATCACCCCTATAGAGATTCCTTGAGTCTTTGTGGATCACTGTCTCTCACTTCCTTTATCGAAGTGATTGAAGGTTCATAACCTATTCTTTCTTTTCTTATTATTATACTTTACATGCATAGTAATTTTTTGACCAGACACGTGCAATGATATAACTAAGTCCATAATTTTAACGGAAATCCGGTAGCGTGATAGCTAGACAAGAGCTTCCCCAAAATGCCAATCATAAAACTTTCAACCAACAGTCCATATCATATCATCACACTAATCATTCAATCATGAGAGAGCTTAATCAAACTTATCATTCATCATGCCAAATGGCATCATATATTCATACCCTGAAGGGAGTTTATAGTTTTATTATTCTTTGTGAGACATCTCATGAGTTATCATATAATTTCCTGTGGTTATCCATGGGAGAATCACATGGTTAAAATGAATATGTGTGAAATCTTTTAGTTACTTAGTCCTTATAGGAATTTACTTTTTACTTGGGTACATGTCTTATGGAACACTTGTTTAAATTAATTAAGTTAGGTGATTATTTCCTTTCCTTGAGATAGTGCACTTAATGATTCCTAGGTTCATGATATGCTTAGAGGCCCTAATCATACTTCTGTTCCCAAGGAGTTTGAGATCCCTCTAATCCTTGGGTCATGACAATGCATAACTACACTCATAAATCCAACACCATGTTCACTAATCACCAAGGAGTGATTTTTAACTTATTCATGTTGCAAAATTTCAAGCTTTTATTATTAATATAACAAGATCTTACCTTAAATATTATAAAAGTTACCATTCTTTATAAAGTAGTTATAAAGTTTCATTCTTCTTTAAGAAAGTAAGTGCCTTCCAAGTTAAGCTCTTGTCTTAAAAATTAAATCTTTATGAAATAGTGATACAAGATACTATCTTTTGAACTAAAAAGTCTTGTTCTTTATTAAAGTTGACACTTTTAATTATTCTAAGATGATGGAGGTCTCAACTTATAATTTAAAGTTGTCTTAAAGTCTAAAAGATTCTTACTTTACGAACTAATGATATAAAACATTAGCTTTAAAGTTAGAAAGTCTTGATCTTTAGAAAAGTTAATACTTTTATGACTCTAAAGTGGCATTCTTGCTTAAAGCTTAGAACTTTACTAATATATTCATCTCAAGGTTCCACCTTTACAAGGCTAAAGTGCAAGCTTATAACTTTATGACTTAAAGTTACCTTCTTGATTAAAATTTAAAACTTTATAAAAGGATTTGTATCCAAGAGTCAAACTTTAAAACATAAAGTGACAAGATATCATTTCTATAACTTAAAAAGGCTTCATATTCCAAAAGCTTAGACTTCTACATATATTCTTGTCTTCAAGACAAGACAAAATGGAACTTTAAGGAAGTACAAAACTTGCGCCACTTTTAAGGTTTCAAGTAACAAACTTTTTGAAATTTCATGCATTAACAATGCGTTTAATCTTATCAAATCAAGAGAAAATGATAAAGGTAACAACTTTTCCAATCATAAGTATCATCATAAGAATATAAATAACTTTCAACTCAAATACCACTGAAAACATCAAGATCTCACGCATCAAGAAAGGAAAATGGAAACTTTAAAGCACTTAAAGAAAGGAACTTTTCAAGAAAAAATCAAGAACACTCATGAACAAGAATATGAACATATTTTACCAAAAATAGAAACTTTTGCTCATAAAGAGCATAAAAGATTTTCTCAAGTTTTCACTTGAAGATCTTCGTCATGAGAAGAACCAAGCTTCAAGTTTTCTTAAGTAAACAAAATAAAAGAGCGAAGATCACTACCTAGTGATGAAAGTGGCAAGTTCTTGAAGAAGAAAATGAAGAAGATGATGCTCCCCAAGGTGGATGAAGGTGGCAGTTTTGGAAGAACAAGGAGAGAGCTCCTGAGTTCTCTTGAAAATGAAGCTTGTAGTGTTTAGATCTTATTTCCAAAGACGAAAAGATGTGGTCTTTGAAGAGCTAAGTGAGAGTTTTGGTTATGGTGGTGGTGGAGAAAGGAAGAAGAAGATGAAGAAGAAGAAGAGAATGGTAAAGAGAAGTTGGAGGAGTAGGAAACTTAGAGGGAAAATAGAAGTTGAAAAATGAAAAGTGAATGTGTGTGTTTGTGTGTTGATGGCCGTAGCTTTTAGTGGGTGGGGGGAGAAGATATTTTCTTAATTTTGTGTTAATTAAGGTTTAAGAAAACAAATTGAATGATGGGGGAACAAATCAAGTACTTACTCTTACAGAAAGCACTCTTGTCTAATACTTTATGTTTTAATGACATCACTTTTGCTTTATTGTCTAGTTGACTAAATATGAATTTAATCATGTGATTAAGTATTCTTGCAACTTAATTAACACGATTAAGCAAGGATTAGTGATTAACACACAAGAATATGAATAAGAAAAATTAATCCTATGATTAAGCTTAATTATCCTTAATTAAACTTGATTAAGCTAATTAAGGGTGATTAGTACTTAATTAAGCTATTAAGGCTTTAACTTGCTTAATTAGAGATTATCTAATCTCGATTAAGCATCCTCTTGACTTTTCTCATCAGAGTTAACTCATAAACTCTTCATTAACCCCTTAATTAAGCTTTAATCTCATAATTTCTCATTCAGTGCCCAATTACTCGGGTTACCAAGGTAATTTAGTATAACAAGAAATTGAAGAGGTTACAGTTTTACCCCAAAAACTTCATATTACAAAGACTCGTGGTTCATTTCTTTTTGCCCTATGGAAACATTTAATCATCCTGAACTAGACTTTGTGGTTCAATTCTTTTTGCCCTATGGAAACATTTAATCATCCTGAACTAGACTTTCTCTCACTCTGTGTGTGTGTGTGTGTGTAACATCCGAGAAATTTTAATCATTTTTAACCGAGTTGTTCGATTTTTAGCAAATAATTATGATTAATTAGGATTCGATTTAGCATTCACTTAAATCTAATTAAGTGTAATTTAAAATGATAAGGCATAATGGAATTAGATTAGAGCCATAGGAAACTTCATAGGATTTTTTCTAAAACCGGTTTACCGATTTAAGAGAAATCGGTAAGATTTTAGTATTTCAAACTGTTGGAACCGAATCAATAGAAATTATACTGTGAGAATCCTAGGATGAATGGCCAGGATTTAGCCAACTTACCCAAGCAAATGGCACAATCTCAGCTCTCCATATGGGCTGCCAAACCAAATTTGAAGACAAGATAAAATCCACCAATCAAAATGAAGCTTGCTTCAAAAGTCTTCACCTTTTTCTTTCCCTCTCTCCTTGAATTTTCGGCCAACCAAGCTGCTGAAGCTCCCATCATTTCTCTTCTATTCACTCTCATCTTCACTCCATCTTCATCCCCTCTTCAAGTCTCATCAAGAGTTGCTTCCATCTAAGACACCAAATAAACAAAATTTCAACTAGGCAAGGTAGGAATCCAACTTCTCCTCTTATTTTTCTTGATTTGGGGCTATGTGGGGATCTTGTTTTCCTCATGATATTGATGTGATTTGGATTGATGATGATGTTTTATGATTGAATTTGCATGTGTGCTGTGATTAGAATTGGAATTGGTATGAAAAAACTCAAAGAAAAGAGAAAACTCAAGAAGTTATTAGGGTTTTTCCTTGGCGGTCCGTACGACGGAGTGTACGGCTCCATCTAAAGCCATTTAAAATTGATGAATCCATTTTTATATGAAACTGGACATTCAAGGCTTTCCATACATATAAAATATAAGGCCATTGGATTAGTATAGAATTAATTATGAATTTTTTAAATTTGACCTAGGAATCTGGACTCTTATCTAGGCAGTGTGAGTTGAGAGGGGTGTAACTCGCCCTACACAACTCCAAATTGAGTGAACCTAATGTTGTTTGAAAGCTAACATAAAAGGTAACATCCCATAAAAATTTCAAAGTCAGATTCAATGTCAGTTATTCCTAGAACATCAATGAAATTGACTTAAGTTCAAATAGGGCTGGAACAGGGTAGTCTAGTAGGGTCAAGTTATGGGCCTTATATCTCCCAAAACACTCATTAAAATGATATCCAACTTAATTCATTTGAAATCTTGTTCTGTTAGCTTTAATTTGATATAAATTTAGTATGATTTCACTCAGAATTCTATTTTTGGTGAATTTTCTCTTATAAGAGTGTAATTCTGGCTAGAAATAGAGCAATCTAGAATAAAACACAAATAACTTGAGTTATACAAATCAAAATGAGATAAGACTAAAAGGATTGGAAACTAGACACATATAGTTATAACATATCCAAAATGCAGGCCTAAATGAATTAAAATGAATGTTTCATGGATTTTGTAATTTCCGGCAGAAATTAGTGATAGTTCTAAGTGATGGTGTGTTAATATTGTTTTGCGACATGTATGAATACTAGATCAAGTTTAGTTAATATCAAAACTCGAAACTTAGCAAACAAAGAACTATATTGGGTATACTTAACGTTAAACTCGGAACTTAGTGAATAGAAAACTAGTCAGGTATAGTTAATGTCAGAACTTGGAACTTAGGAAACACATTCATAAAAGTCTTGGAAGACCAATTGTGGATTAATGTCGGAGATCAGAATCACACAGCACATAAAACACTTTGAAATTGAAAGTCAAGGACAAGAATATAAAACCTAAAATACTTAAACTCGGAAGTCGAGGATCTTCAACATAAACTTGGAAGTTGGTACCAGAACACGAAACCTTATACCCATATCTCGGAAGTCGAGAACTAGGACGCTTTAAAACTCTTATACACGTAATTCCAAAACTCGGTATCTCATTTAACATATAACCTCGAAACTCGGCCCAGAATCAATCTTGGAGATCGATTCTAAACATAACCCCGGAAGTCGGGCATCAAAACATTAACCTTATATACATAACCTCGGAAGTTGGAACTTATATAATCTCGGAACTCGGACCCAATTCAATCTCGGAAGTCGGTCCTACGCTCAAACTTGGGAACATCAATAGAAGTTAAAAGCTTGAAGGATAGATTAAGACTTAAGATTTTAAACTTGCACCTAACTACCTAAGCTTTGCTCATAAAACTTTGTTGTGTGTGACAACTAATGAAGATATGATGATGAGTCCATATTCCGAAAGAACGTGACATAGCGATCACGCTTTGATGGGGTATGACATGGCAATCGTACTTTGGAATATGGTATAATGATCCCACACCCTAAGGAATGTGACATGGCGATCACACCCTGATAGAGTATGACATGGCGATCATACTCTAGGACATGGCAGGATGAGCATATTCCTAAGGAGTGCGACATGGTGATCACACCCCTACAAAATATGACATGATGATCATACTTTGGAATATGTATGACAATTAAAGGAAGACAAAGAAAGAAAAGAAAATTTTCTGTATCTGCATAAATTCAAGTACAAGTAAAGGCATATACAGATTTTAAGTTTCCAGTATATTGGTGCCATTATATTTTAATACTTTGCATTTATTGTTTATAGTATGATTCGTGACTTTATTTCGTATTGGCTCACTTGGATGACAAATGTATGAATAAAATGGACTCTGCTTCGAATAATATGTTTTCGAACTATAAAATTAAACAGTTTATGTAACATGTCCACCTTTTTCATAATAAATCGAAGCAGCTAGAGATAATAACGATGACACGGTATGAAATTTCTTAGTGAATCCTACTGAGAATATAAAAATTCTCACTCCTGCTTCCATGTTATCTCCAAATAATTCGAGAAGTTTTCAAAGACGGCTAAAGTTGCTGTCAAATAAGGTCCGCTCTGGTAATAATAATAACTCCAGAGTGTGGTACTATGACTTAAGCATAGTATTGTATGGGAGAGGACATTACAAAATGGTATCAGAGCAATTCGGTCCTAACCGGACCTGAGGGCTGAACTTACTATGCTTCCAGTGCACTCTGGAATCCTTAGGAAGCGTCATGCGGTAAATCTTATCTGCTCAGATAAGATATAGTAAATTAGATATGCATGACTGCCTAATTGTAATTGTTATTAGTTGCTGTCACACTTAACTTATTATTGAGCCTGATCAACTCAATGTTTTGTTGTGTGTGATTAGGAACTAATACCTTCTAGGGGGTGTGGTAGGCTACAAACTGCACCCACTTCAGAAGACCCCGCTAATTTCATGGACAATTTACAAGAGATGGCATATGCTATGCGCAAACAAGCTACTGTAGCACACCAAATGATGGACCAGCTAGGGAGACAACCTAGAGCCGGTCATGGTGGAAACCCGAATAGCTCAAGATTGGACCTAGAATATCTCAAGTTCGCAAAATTTCGAAAGGCAAACCCGCCCAGTTTTAGAGGAACTTTTCATCCTGTTAAGGCTGATGAGTGGGTTAAGACAATGGAGAAGGTCTTCTCCGTTCTGGACTGCGCTGACCACCAAAAAGTGGCCTTTGCCACTTATATGCTTAAAGCAGACGCAGAATTCTGGTGGAATGGTGTAAAACGATTATTAGAAGAGTCCCAGACGAAGATCACTTGGGTTGTGTTTAAGGAAACTTTTTACCAAAAATACTTTCCACCATTAGTTCGGAATGCCAAGGAGTTGAAATTTATGCATCTCTGCCAGGAAGGTAGTAGTATGTCAGAGTACATCACTAAGTTTGAGGAGCTATGCAAGTTTTCCACAATCTATCAGCGGAATCCAGATGAGGCATGGAAGTGCGTCAAATTTGAAGGCGAATTGAGGGAAGATATCCTCACAGCAATAGGCCCTATGGAGATCAGGGATTTTCCTACCTTGGTAAACAAGTGCAGACTTGTGGAAGACTATAATAAGAAATTGGAGATTGTCCAGTCTGATGCTTAAGGAAAGAGGCTAGCACCTGAAAACCAGGAACTCGAATATGCCTCACCACCAAAGAAGCAATTTCACCTTAGTGAATATGAGGGTAAGCAGCTGCAAGAATTGATGGTCAAGCAATGATGTCCGAAGTGTGGGAAAAATCATGGAAATAAGCCTTGCCTGGTTAAACAGTATATGTGTTTTAGATGCGGCAAGTCAGGACATATGTTCAGAGAATGCCCTGAGAACCAACCACCGACTCCCAAACCGCAACGTTCGGGAAGAGTTTTCATTATAAACGCGGAGGAGACTACAACCTAGAGGAGTCAGAGCGAGAATTAGGGATAAACTAGAATAAGGAATTGGCTACTTTAGTTTTAGTTGATCCTATTATACTAAGTGGTTTTACATTTACTGTGTGCTTATGTATGAACTTTATTTAAATTGTTATGATTATAACTAGTTAGTTTTATAGTCAAATTTTGAGGACAAAATTTTTTTTAGGAGGGTAGAAAATGTAATATTCGAGAAATTTAATTATTTTTAACCGAGTTGTTTGGCTTTTAGCAAATAATTGTGATTAATTAGGATTCGATTTAGCATTCACTTAATTCTAATTAAGTGTGATTTAAAATGACTAGGCATAATGAAATTAGATTAGAACCATAGGAAACTTCATAGAATTTTTTCTAAAACCGGTTTACCGATTTAAGAGAAATCGGTAATATTTCAGTATTTTAAACTGTCAGAACCGAACCAATAAAAATTATATTGTGAGAACCCTAGGGTGGATGGCCAAGATTTAGCCAACTTATCCAAGCAAATGGCGCAATCTCAGCCCTCCATATGGGCTGCCAAACCAAATTTGAAGACAAGATAAAATCCACCAATCAAAATGAAGCTTGCTTCAAAAGTCTTCACTTTTTTCTTTCCTTCTCTCGTTGAATTTTCGGCCAACCAAGCTACTGAAGCTCCCATCATTTCCATTTTTATATGAAACTAGACATCTAGGGCTTTCCATACATATAAAATATAAGGCCATTGGATTAGTATAGAATTAGTTATGAATTTTTGAATTTTGACCTAGGAATTTGGACTCTTATCTGGGCAGTGTGAGTTGAGAGAGGTGTAAGTCACTCTACACAACTCTAAATTGAGTGAACCTAATGTTGTTTGAAAGCTAACATATAAGGAAATATCCCGTAAAAATTTCAGACTCAGATTCATCGTCAATTACTCCCAGAACATCAATGAAGTTGACTTAAGTTCAAACTGGGCTGGAACAGGGTAGTCCAGTAGGGTCAAGTTATAGGATTTATATCTCCCAAAATACTCATGAACATGATATGAAACTTATTTCATTTGAAATCTTGTTCTGTTAGCTTTAATTTTATATAAATTTAGTATGATTTTACCTTGAATTCTATTTTTGGTGAATTTTCTCTTATAAGAGTGTAATTCTAGCTAGAAACAGGGCAGTCTGGAATAAAACACAAAATAACTTGAGTTATACAAATTAAAATGAGATGGGACCAAAAGGATTGAAAACTAGACACATATAGTTATAACATATCCAAAATGCAGGCCTAAATGAATTAAAATGAATGTTTCGTGGATTTTGTAATTTTCAGCAGAAATTAGTGAATTAATATTGTTATGTGACATGTATGAATACTAGATCAAGTTTAGTTAATGTTGGAACTCAAAACTTAGCAAACAAAGAACTAGATCGGGTATACTTAACGTTGAACTTGGAACTTAATGAATAGAAAACTAGTTGGGTATAGTTAATATCGGAACTTGGAACTTAGGAAACACATTCATAAAAGTCTTGGAAGACCAATTGTGGATTAATGTTGGAGATCGGAATCACACAGCACATAAAACACTTTGAAATCAAAAGTCAAGGACAAGAATATAAAACCTAAAATACTTAAACCCAGAAGTCGAGGATCTTCAACATAAACTTGGAAGTTGGTACCAGAACATGAAACCTTATACCTGCATCTCGGAAGTCGAGAACTAGGACACTTTAAAACTCTTATACACGTGTTATGATCCATTATCCATGAACCCTAATTTCTGGTGTATTTTGTTTGTAATTCAATCAAGGAGAAATAAAAACACAAAAAGATGGAAGAGATAAGGAATGGAATTGGTTGGAGAGCGCCACAATCAAGGATGATTGATAAGCCAAGGGTGATCGCCACAAGAGCAATTGGAAACTCTTGATAAGACCTAGGGTTCCAAGCAAGAACCAAAGAGACACTTTTACTAAAAGTATTCTGATTTCTATTTGCCCAAAAGTTTTCTTGAAAAGGTGTTTACAAGGTTTATAAAAGAAACTAAAGTTTAGCAAATGGGCTGCAACACTTAGCCCAATAGTAAGAATGAGTAAAAGACTAAATAGCTAAAAACAAGTGATGGGCTATATGAAATTACAAGCCCACTTACATTATTACTAACTTAAAATTAACAAGCCCAAAGATATAACTAGGCTTGTTCAGCCACGTGAATGCAATGGACTAGTGTTGGGTCTTCATCTTCTTGAATGGGCTTTGCCTCAAACAAACTTGAAATCATTTGGCCCAAAGCTTCCTTGGCTCTCTTTGATTTGGATCTAGTCATTGGTCCACCAAGTCCTTCCAAAGGATCTCCTCCTTGCCTTTGCTTTCGTGAGTCTACTTTATCTTCCTTGATCACATCATCCCCTCCTTCTTCAAGAGAATTTGTCCTCGAATTTAGCTCCTCATTACCTACATCAAATAAGGACAAGTCAGCAACATTAAAAGTAGCACTTATCCCATACTCACCTGGTAAGTCGATCTTGTAGGCATTGTCATTTATTCTTTCCAGGACTTGGAAGGGTCCATCACCCCTAGGTTGGAGTTTGGATTTCCTTTGAGATGGAAACCTCTCCTTTCTCATGTGTACCCAAACCCACTCACCGGGTTCAAATACAACCTTCTTCTCGCTCTTATTGGCTTGCTTTGCATAACTCTCCATTTTCTTCTCAATTTGGGCTTTTACTTGCTCATGCACTTCTTTACAAAGTCACTTTAGCTGGCATCTTTATGCTTAAAAACAGAAATGTTAGGCATAGGTAGTAAATCAAGAGGAGTCAAGGGGTTAAATCCATACACTATCTCAAAAGGAGAACAATTAGTAGTGCTATGGATAGCCCTATTATATGCAAACTCTACATGAGGCAAACACTCTTCCCATGACTTAATATTTTTCTTTATAACAGACCCTAAGGAGAGTAGAAAGAGTCCTATTAACTACCTCGCTTGCCCATCAGTTTGGGGGTGACAAGTAGTTGAGAATAGCAATTTAGTACCAATCTTACCCCATAGTGTCCTCCAAAAGTGACTTAGGAACTTGGTGTCCCTATCACTCACAATGCTCTTAGGTAATCCATGAAGCCTCACTACCTCTTTGAAAAACAAGTCACCACGTGACAAGCATCATCCACCTTCTTGCATGGTATGAAATGAGCCATCTTGGAGAACCTATCCACCACCACAAAAATGGAATCCTTGCCATTCTTTGTCCGAGGCGATCCTAAAACAAAGTCCATAGATAAATCAATCCAAGGAAAATCAGGAATTGGCAAAGGAGTATAGAGTCCATGAGGCATTACCTTTGACTTAGACTTCTTACAAACAATGCATCTTTCACAAAATTTATGCACATCATGTTTCATGTGTGGCCAATAAAAATGTTCATGCAGTATGTCTAAAGTCTTTTGGACCCCAAAATGCCCCATTAAACCCCTTCATGTGCCTCCCTCACAAGCAACTCTCTAATGGAACATTTAGGCACACATAACCTTTTCTCTTTAAACAAATAATCCTTATGCCTAAAGTACCCATTTTGGACAAAGATGCACACAATTCTTATAAATTTGAGAAAAGTTTGGATCATGCTCATACAATTCCTTTATATGCTCAAAACCAATGAATTTAGTTTCAAGAGTAGAGAATAGAGCATACCTTCTTGAAAGCGCATCTCGGTCCTCAGTAGCCGTACCTTTCTTATGCTTGATCACATAGGAAATTGCTCAAGGAACTCAACCCACTTGGCATGCCTCTTATTCAGCTTACCTTGTCCTTTTAAATACTTCAAGGACTCATGGTCACTATGAATCACAAATTCCTTGGGTAAAAGGTAATGCTGCCATGTTTGTAATGCCCTTACTAATGCATACAACTCTTTATCATATGTGGGATAGTTAAGAGCAGCACCATTTAATTTTTCACTAAAATAAGCAATTGGGTGCCCATCTTGCATCAAAACAGCCCCTATTCCCACACCAGGATGCATCACATTCAATCTCAAAAGATTTTGCAAAATTAGGCAATGCAAGTATAGGTGCATGAGTTAATTTATCTTTGAGGGCAGCAAAAGCTTGCTCTTGTTTTTCACCCCATTTAAATCCCACATGCCTTTTAATTACTTCATTCAAAGGTGCAGCCAATGTACTAAAATCTTTAACAAACCTCCTATAAAAACTAGCTAAACCATGAAAGCTTCTTACCTCACTAACATTCTTAGGAGTTGGCCACTCTTGAATAGCTTTCACCTTCTCTTGATCAACCTGCACTCCTTGTGAGCTAACAACAAACCCAAGAAAAACCACATGATCTGTACAAAAAGTACATTTTTCCATGTTGGCATACAATTTCTCATGCCTAAGAGCTTCCAAAACACTCCTCAAATGCACATGATGATCATCATAGGATTTGCTATAAATCAAAATGTCATCAAAATAAACCACAACAAACTTTCCTAGGAATTCCCTTAACACATGATTCATCAATCTCATGAAGGTACTAGGAGCATTTGTTAATCCAAAGGGCATGACCAACCATTCATACAATCCATATTTGGTTTTGAAAGCAGTTTTCCATTCATCCCCATCTCTAATCCTAATCTGATGATATCCACTCTTAAGATCAATTTTAGAAAACACACAGGCACCATGCTATTCATCCAATAAATCATCTAATCTAGGAATGGGATGTCTATACTTTACCGTGATGTTATTGATGGCTCTACAATCAGTGCACATCCTCCAAGTTCCATCTTTCTTAGGCACTAGAATGACTGGAACTGCACACGGACTTAAGCTTTCTTGCACCCACCCTTTTTGCATCAAGTCTTCAACTTGCTTTTGAATCTCCTTCGTCTCTTGAGGATTACTCCTATAGGCTGGCCTATTAGGCAATGAAGCTCCTGGAATGAGATCAATTTGATGCTCTATGCCTCGTAGAGGGTAGACCATGAGGTATCTCCTTGGGAAAGACATCTCCAAATTCCTGCAACAAAGAAGAAACTCCACAAGGAAGAGAGTTAGTAGCACACGCTTCATTTAATTTACTTTCTTTACTCAAAAGTAAAAGCATTGGCTTTTTCATGAGCATAGCCTTTTTCACCTCTTTTTCTTTAATAAACAGATTTTGCAATTTTTTCTCTATTTTTCCACTCTCTTTTTCCTTTTTTTTTCGCTCTCTTTTTCTTTTCTTTCCTGTTTTCTTTTATCTCTCATTTTTGATTGATCCTCACCAACCTCTCTTGGAGACAAAGGGGCAAGAATAGTCTTGCGCTCTTTATGAACAAATGAAAACTTATTTGTGAACCCATCATGAAGAGCCTTCTTATCATATTGCCAAGGCCTACCAAGAAGTAAATGGCAAGCCTCCATAGGCACCACATCACACAAAACTGCATCATCATACTTCCCTACGGAGAATTCCACTTCCACTTGCTTACTTACAATCATTTCACCATCCTCACTAAGCCATTGAAGCTTATATGGCCGTGGATGTGGTTTAGTCTCCAAATTCAGTTTTGAGACCATCCTTGCACTAGCAACATTAGTGCAACTCCCTCCATCAATAATTAAAGAACAAACCTTCCCTTGGATGATACACCTTGTGTGGAAAATATTTTCCCTTTGGCTTTCATCCAAATCCGCTGCTTGGCTGCCCAACAACCTCCTCACCATGAACAAATCTCCTTCGGGTGCAATTTCCTCATCATACTCATCCTCACTAGTTGGGGCAGATTCGGATGAGGACTCACTAGTGATTTCTCCATTGTCTTTGAGAAGCATAGTCTTCTTGGTTGGGCATTCGGATGCTATGTGTCCTCTCCCCAAACACTTGAAGCATTTTATCTCACTACTTCTTGTCTTTTTAGAGGTCTCATTGGACTTGAATGGAGTTCTATGAGGTGCAGCCGTGGTGTTGCTAGAAGAAGTACCTCCCTCCTTCTTATTTCTTTCCTTCCAATTAGAAGAATTGAAATTAGAAGAGCTCCTCCTCAATGCACCTTTTCTCTTAAGTTCTTTGCTCCACTTTGGTAGCTTGATGTACCAATTCCTCTAACTCCACATAATTTTGTAGCTCAACCACATCTCTAATGTCATTATTTAGCCCATTCGAAAGCGTGCCATAGTAGCCTCCTATCTTCATTCACATTGGCTCTAATCAAAGACACCTCCATCTCCTTGTAATATTCATCAACACTCCTACTACCTTGTGTGAGTCTTTGGAGCTTGTTATGAAGGTCCCTATGATAATAGGAAGGGACAAATCTCCTCCTCATTAACCTCTTCATTTCAACCCAAGTATCCACCAAAGGTTCTTCATATCTAAGTCGCTCCTTTTGCAATTGATCCCACCAAATGAGAGCATAATCTGTGAACTCCATGGCTGCCACCTTCACCTTTTTATCTTCAGTATAGTTGTGGCAAGCAAAAAGTTGCTCAATCTTCATCTCCCACTCTAAGTATACCTCTGGATCACTTTTCCCTTTAAAAGAGGGAATGTTGAGTTTTACTCCCTCAATTCTGTCCTCCCTAGCATCACCCTCATTATCTCTTCTCCTCCTTCCATCAAGCCTCCTTCTACCTCCATCAGCATCATGATGATCTTGATTTTCTAACCGCTCAATTCTCACATATAACTCCTCTGTATGCTCCCTCATCATCCTTTCCATTTGAGCTGTAATAGCCTCCACTAACAATCTGTTGTTTCCTTCAGGAGGAGGGCTACCACTACCACCTGTTCCTGCCATCATTCAAGTAAAAGAAAACAAAAGTGAAAGTAATGGGACCTCACCACACTTCTCACGTGTTTACACTCTTAGAGATGTATCACTCGTGTTTGTTGCTCTCTAATAGGCTTTTGTGTAAGGTGCTCTCTTGCCTTTTACCACTCAAGTGCTCTTGTAGGCTCTTAAATGGAATCACAAGTCAACTCAAAGAGAAACTCCAAAAAACACTTATGCCAAATCACAAAACAAACAAGAGGTCAAACAAAAGAAAACTCTAAGACAAAACTTTTAAGATCCAAAAGAGACAAGCAAGAAAAACTAAACAAGGACAAGCACACTCAAATCAGAGGCCAAACAAGACAAGAACAAGCTAAAGGTTTGAAGAACAATAAGAAACAAGCCAATTTTTTTGCCTTTTTTTTTTTTTTTTTTGGCAAATTCTGCGTTTTTTTTTTTTTCAATCTGCTCTTGATGATTGTAGATGAACAAACCAACTGGAATCACATCAAAACAAGCACATATTTAACAACTAAACATCAAACTAACAAAGCTTAGAAAGATTAGAATGAAACAATTCCCAAGAACATCAAGAACATATGATGAACATTACGCACCTTTTTTTTTTTTTTCTAACCCACTGATCCAATGTAATATCAACAAAGACAGAATTGGAAGTTAGAAGAACATCAAGAAATTAAGCAAAGTAAAAAGGATGAATCAAACAAGAACACAGAAAACAAATCGCAAAAATCGCACTAGACTGAGTTCGGAATAAAAACTCGCTGTATCTCGAGCTACAAAATTCCGATTTCAACGATTCAAAAGCGAGATGAAAGATGAGATTCTGAACTTCAGAAAAGACCCAAGAAACGCCGAATTATGATGCGGAAAACTCAAGATATGAAACAAAGAAAACTGACCAATTCTGACTCGAAGATCTTTGGCTCTGATACCAAATGTTATGATCCATTATCCATGAACCCTAATTTCTGGTGTATTTTGTTTGTAATTCAATCAAGGAGAAATAAAAACACAAAAAGATGGAAGAGATAAGGAATGGAATTGGTTGGAGAGCGCCACAATCAAGGATGATTGATAAGCCAAGGGTGATCGCCACAAGAGCAATTGGAAACTCTTGATAAGACCTAGGGTTCCAAGCAAGAACCAAAGAGACACTTTTACTAAAAGTATTCTGATTTCTATTTGCCCAAAAGTTTTCTTGAAAAGGTGTTTACAAGGTTTATAAAAGAAACTAAAGTTTAGCAAATGGGCTGCAACACTTAGCCCAATAGTAAGAATGAGTAAAAGACTAAATAGCTAAAAACAAGTGATGGGCTATATGAAATTACAAGCCCACTTACATTATTACTAACTTAAAATTAACAAGCCCAAAGATATAACTAGGCTTGTTCAGGCACGTGAATGCAATGGACTAGTGTTGGGTCTTCATCTTCTTGAATGGGCTTTGCCTCAAACAAACTTGCCCAAAGCTTCCTTGGCTCTCTTTGATTTGGATCTAGTCATTGGTCCACCAAGTCCTTCCAAAGGATCTCCTCCTTGCCTTTGCTTTCGTGAGTCTACTTTATCTTCCTTGATCACATCAACACGTAATTCCAAAACTTAGTATCTCATTTAAGCATATAACCTCGAAACTCGGCCCAGAATCCATCTCGGAGATCGATTCTAAACATAACCTCGAAAATCAGGAATCAAAACATTAACTTTATATACATAACCCTGGAAGTTGGAACTTATATAATCTCGGAACTCGGACCCAATTCAATCTCGGAACTCGGTCCTAAGCTCAAACTTGGGAACATCAATAGAAGTTAAAAGCTTGAAGGATAGATTAAGACTTAAGATTTTAAACTTGCACCTAACTACCTAAGCTTTGCTCATAAGACTTTGTTGTGTGTGACAACTAATGAAGATATGATGATAAGTCCATATTCCGAAAGAACGTGACATGGCGATCACGCTTTGATGGGGTATGACATGGCGATCATACTCTAGAAGGTAGTATAATGATCCCACACCCTAAGGAATATGACATAGCGATTACACCCTGATAGAGTATGACATGGCGATCATACTCTGGGATGTGGCAGGATGAGCATATTCCTAAGGAGTGCGACATGGTGATCACACCCCTACGGAATATGACATGGTGATCGTACTCTGGAATATGTATGACAATTAAAGGAAGACAAAGAAAGAAAATTTTTTTTTCTGTATTTGCATAAATTCAAGTACAAGTAAAGGCATATACAGATTTTAAGTTTCCAATATATTGGTGCCATTATATTTTAATACGTTGCATTTATTGTTCATAGTATGATTCGTGACTTTATTTCGTATTGGCTCACTCGGATGACAAGTGTATGAATAAAATGGACTCTGCTTCAAACAATATGTTTTTGAACTATAAAATTAAATAGTTTATGTAGCATGTCCACCTTTTTCATAATAAATCAAAGCAGCTAGAGATAATAATGATGACATGGTATGAAATTTCTTGGTGAATCCTATTGAGAATATAAAAATTCTCACTCCTACTTCTGTGTTAGATAGTTCGAGAAGTTTTCGAAGAGGGCTAAAGTTGCTGTCAGATAAGGTCCGCTCAAGTAACAGTAATAACTCTAGAGTGTGGTACTATGACTTAAGCATAGTATTGTACAGGGGAGGTCATTACACTCTCTCTCTCATTTCCTGAAACCTTTCGAAACTGTTCATCTTATCTAACCTTAAAAACTTTTCTCTACCTTATCTCAAGAACATTCATTTATTCAAGCTCCAACCTTTTTCTTCACATTACAATGGTAGACAAAGGTAATCTTGACATTCCTTTCATGTTTGATGACAAAGACATGTAAGAGAATTTTGAAAATTTCTTTTACAGAAGACCCATCGCCAGAGGACAAAGCTTTAACTTGGAGAACTTCACAAGTTTCCCTAAAGTGCATGATGTTCTTTAGTATGAGGGAAGGGGAGATTTCCTGAGAATCTTTGAAGACATATACATAGGGGTAGTCCCTGCTATCTACAGCACTTTGAATGCTTCTGATGAGGACAACATATCTCTAAGAAGCATCATCAAAAGCTTAAAACTTAATGTCTATCCCTTAGATATTGCAAAAGTCACCAACATAAGAAATGAGGGTATTCGTTGCCATGGTGGAGACAAATGGTGGGTAGAACTAGAAGTTTATAAAGTTAAGGTTGCTAAGGCTCTCACACAAAACAAAGGTATGAGAGTTAGAGACATTCACACCTCTAGTTTGTTAACTCTTGCTAGGGCTATTTTCTCTGTGGTTCAACACTCTATGTTGCTAAGGAGTGGCAATACAGATGTGATGAGTAGGGTGGACCACATGGTCATGTTCTATCTTATGATAAAGAGGATAATCAATCTGGTGAGATTAATCCTAGACTTCATTATTGCTATTGTAGGAGTAGAGAAAAAGAAATGTGCAAGCCTTCTATATGGCATGTTTTTGACCCGTGTTTTCATCAAGGCCAAATTCCTTCTAGAAAGTGAATGGCTAATTCCAAAAGACCAATAAAAACTATGAAGGCCTTCTAACCTCTGGAATTAAAACACCAAGAGCAAGAAAAAGGGAAAGAGAGTAAGGGAAAAAAAAGCCGCTACTGTTGTGGTGCCTAGCACCAAGAAAACACTATCCATACCTTCTAAAGAAGGTAAGAAAAAGAACATGGGAAAAAGAAGAAGTCTCTCTCCTGTTCCAAAAAAGAAAAGGCCAAAAAGGAGATTGGTTTAGAAGCTTCTTGAAGCCTCTAAACTAATAAGAGCTGAAGATAGGGTTTCTACCATTGCGGCATAACCAATTAATGTAGCTGTCTCTGTTGCTACTCCTAGTCCTTTTAGAATTCCTAATTCAAAAACTGCAGTTGCTCCTGCAAATATTGGTGCCATTACTACTGCTACTACTACTGCCAAATGAGGCATTATTATTAGAGAGCTTGAATATTAGAGATCTCTTCCCAAAAAGGTTGCAAAAGGAAAAGGGAAAGAGAAGAAGATTGGAAAGGAGAAGACAATCTCTAACTCTTCTAATGCATCAACTCTCTTTGCTCTCAAAAGAGCCAAAAAAGAAGCTCAAGAAAATATATTAAGAGATAAAGCTTGGTTCCAAAAGCAGGAAAATAAAGCCAAAGGCATTGGAGCTACTGAACAAGGGAGTTCATCTCTGTCTTGAGAGGTAGAACAACACTTTGTGGTCATTAAAGAACAAACTCCTACTGTTGAGATAGGAAGTGTGATTCAAGCCTATGAGCAAAAATTTGAACAATCCTGGACTCCATTTGAGTACTCATAATGAACTAGAAAGGGTTGATCAACCAATTGTTGCTTCAACTATTCAAGAAGTTGAACCTATTCCAACTCCTACTCAAGAACTGCTGCAACTTTCTCAAGAAGTTCCTACAACTTCTACCACTACCAATGCTCTTCTATTACTTACTGCTGCTAGCCCTAGATTTAATAAATCTCCTTCTCAAGAAGCCTTTGAGAAGCCCAAGTCTTCAGCTTCACACACAAAAGGCACCCATAAAGAAACTCCACAAGCTCCTGGACCATCTTCTATGCATAATTTCCATACCCTAAGGAAGTGCAGATAGACCTTCTCCTAGCCACCAACATACCATTATGGTCAACCAGCAGCAACTCATGATAAATTAGGAAGCTCTGGAGAGAAGAATGGACATATTAGAAAATCTATTTGTGCAAGCACTGAAGGCTCTTTAGAAGAAAGATTAGTAGGCATCCGGTGATGTCTTACTCTATTCCCCTCTTATCTTTTGACGATGTCAAAAGAAGGAGAATAGATTGGAAAGCTTTGGTTGAGAAGGAGCCTAAGAATTATGGCATGACTTTTGGCATCTTTTTTTTTTTTTTGATTAATTTCATTTTCATTTTGTGGCATGACTTTTTGCATTTTTATTATTGTTTTATCTCTTTTTTATCTGCTCTAATTATGATTTATATTGGTTTATATTATGCTTTGTTTTTAGCACAATAATCTAATAAACGATATATGTTTGCTCTAATAATATGCTCAAAATTTTTATGCTCTGAAAATCATCTTCTTGCTTTGATGAATCATGAATGTTTGCACTTAACATTATCTTTTGCTCTAAATTCATATGGAAATATCTTTTTGAAGTTAAATACAGTGAGAAGTACTCTTGGATGTTGCTTCCTTTTGACATTAGAAAGCATTGACCTAAGTTTTTGAATAAGATAAGAATCGAAATTGAACACATTACATTAGAAAGCATATCTTATGATCAGCAAGATATGGCTAAATATACTTCATGACAAGCTCTATGTGCTTTCAAGATTTTATTTTACCCACAACAACTTTTTCGAAGGGTTGGTTTGCCTTCATCAAAAAGGGAGAGATTATAAGCTCAAACACCTTTTAGAAGCCACTGATTGGTTTTGCATGGATATATATCTATCATTTTAACAGATAACAAACCAAGTCCTTTGAAAATCTTTTGAAAGAACTAATGGCTTGCTTGAGTGTTTATTTATGAATAGCATAGATCACTCTAACTCAAGTTCAAGATAAATGGTTCAGATATAATAACGCCAATTAATTTCTAAATGAATCTTTCAAATTCAAAATATTTTTTGTTGAAGCAAAGATCATTATGGGAGTATAATCTACACTTTCAATGATTATATTTCTCATTTAAAAGCTAACAAGAACCATCAGAAAAGTTGAATTTATGTTATCAGAAGATATACAAGTAGAACAGAAGGATGATATGTCTAGAAAGTTGTGACTAGAAAGATCACCTTCAGAATGTTCCTTAATGTGAAGGAAGGCATCTTTTAAGATATACTTTTGTACTTTCAAGGATGTCTTCTAAAGTCTAAAGTGACAAGACATATATCGAAAAGGTTTGCTAACAACTTTACACAGCTAGTTGACTCAAACAGCTAGTTATTGATTTTGGATAGCATTTGGTTGCTGGGAAAGAAAGTCTTCAACTTCTCTCATCAAACTTAGACCAATGAATTAAAAAGCACAAAGCTCAAGACTTTGAGTCACAACTATCATAATCTGAAGTCTATTTAAGTCTTGAAGTTGAAGATGAGGTTGCTAAAACTCATTCATTGAAAATTATCAAAAGCTCATATTCCTTCTCAACGTTCTGAATGATTAGAAAGTATCATTCTGAAACTTCCTAGTGAAAAATCTCCTCTAACTTTGCATTAGCAAATCTCCTCCTTGAGAGATTTGTGAGAAGCCACTCTATATTGTACTTATTTGAATAATACACCTTAAGTGTCAGAGTGTGAGTGTTATTAAACACAAACCTTTTATATCAAACATTGTAAACTGACTCAATAATGGTCTTTGTTAGCTTGGAGAGGCCAGGACAATACTACTCTATTGATTAGTTTACCAAGGCTAGTACAACACTACTCTGTGGTAAGCTTGGGAAGCTTGAACAAGAATACTCAACTATATAAAATCTTAACTAGTTTGTTGAGGATTGGAAGTAGGTAAGTGGTTTGGCCGAACTAGGATAAATCTCTTTGTTTAGCTTTCTCTTATCCCTATCCTTTTACATTTATGTGCGTTCTACATTCTGTTGTTTTTACAAATTCCTTCTTTTGTCAACTTTGATCTTTAAGTGCATAATTTTCTTTTTACTTCAAAAAGTTCCTTGAGAAAGTTAACTTTCTAATTAGTCTAACTCAAATGCTTCCGCAATCCAACATAAGACTTGAGAAAGTTTGTTTTAAGTTTTTCAAGTTTGAAAAAGTTTTAAATAGTCACAATTCACCCCCTTCTTGCGACAACCTTTACCTTCAATAAGTAGTCGTGACTACTAGTTTCCTGTTTTATGCTTGAAATAAGCGTTTTAACCAACAGCACCAATCAGTTTATGATCAATAAATTTGTGAGGTTTATTCCTTCTTCTTTTGTATACTTTGAGGGTTTTTTTCTTTTTAATATTTTTGTTCTTTTTCCATCAATAAACAACTCAAGAATCCTTATTCACTATCACAAGGCTCTCAGTCAAAAGTTGAATCAGGGTTGAGGGTGTCATTAGGTTCCAAATCTCTTTCAAGTGTTTCTATACGGGTTCGTATCACTAAGTAAATTAAAATCTAACCATAGTTTTGCATCATCCTGGCTCCTCTATAAAAAATAAGTCGTAGCTATTTCACAATTATAGCAAGATTACCTTACCTTGAGAACACCAAATATAAATTCAGCAACCATTAGAACCATTCTTCTTACACACATAGACACATATACACACAAATTTGCTTTTTTTTTTTTAAAAAAAAAAAACACTTGAATATACTAGTTTGAAAAATCAAAACAAGTGAAGCAATCGATATAAAGTGAGTTTATTTCAATTTTTTTAGCAACAAAAAAAAAAATCCACTTTTTTAGCTGAAAACATCATTTTTCACATATTCGAATAAATTTCTAAAAATAATCAGAATTTCAAAAAAATATGTTCTCAACTTTTCAATAGAAGTTGAAAAGAATACTTTCTAAAAAAAATATATTTTTATATTTTTCAGATATATAAAAAAGTTCAAATTTCATAATATTTTTTTAAAAGTTAAAACAGATGAACCCATAAATTCAATTATTGTTGGAACATAAATCACTTCTACTGTTAAGTGTTGGAATACTTTTAGTTTAGTATTAAGGACCATTAACAAGTATTAATTAATAAAAGGACCAATTATATCAAAATTATTAAAAAGGACCAATCTAAATAATATTTAAGGAGAATGACCAAAACCTTTTTTTAGGTAGACAATAATACCATTTAGTCATCTCTTAATCTACCTTTTATTTTTTACCTCTCTTGCACTCATGTCATCTCTTAACCCAAGCTCTTGAACCCTCCCCTTTATCACCCACACACCTTCATTTGTTGCTCATCTGACACAGCTTTTGTCACGTTGTGTGCAGAAATATTATTTTAGTACAAATTAATAGTTTGTCCAAATTCTCTAACTATCTTAGATAATATCCAAATAATTATGTCTAACTAAGTTCTAGCTTATGTTAGATAAAAATGAAACAAAAAATTTATGAAATAATAGTAAGTACATATCATCAACATCAAAAGAAAAATCTGAGTACACATTATCACCAACAAAACAAAATAGTGAATACATGTTATCACCCTATTTATCCAAATAATCATGTCTAATTAAGTTATGACTTATGTTAGATGCAAATGAAATAAATATTTATGAAATATCAGTGAGTACATGTCATACCATCAAAACAAAATAATGAGTACATATTATAGCTAACAAAACATGATAGTTAAATTTCTTGAAGCAAAAGTGGTATATATTCTAAGTAGTTAAATTAAAAAAGAGTCTCAATCAATTAAGATGCGAAGGTGTAGGACAACAATCGTGAAACTCAAAGTGAAAGGAATTGTTGGAGAACTCACACATAATGACAGAGGAAAACCAAAATTGCAAAAGCAATTGCAAGTGGAGTGACAAAACTATGCTAGATGAGCAGCAGACGAAGGCATGCTGATGACAAGGGTGAGGGTCCAAGAGCCGGGTTTGAGAGAGGTTAAAAAACAGAAGATAAATTAAGAGATGGTCTAAGGGTATTATTATCTTCCTAAAAAAATATTTTAGTCCATCTCCTTAAATATTATTCAAATTGGTCTTTCTTAATAATTTTGATATAATTGCTCCTTTTTAATCCTTGTTAACGATCCTTGTTACTAATTTTTCCCTTTAGGTGAAAAGAAACACCGATATAAGAAGGCTAACAATTTGAGCAAATGATTGTCAATTTCAAGAAGGCTAAAAATATTTATTTAAACAGAGAAAAATTAAATTTAACATTATAAACATTCCATTTTCATGTAAAGATTGAGATAATGGAAGCATTTGGAAGCGTTTTTTCTCCTATATAAAGTTTAAGAAAAGAAAATTAAGGTTGCATCACTTAAAGCTCAGGACATATCATATGCCTTAATATTCATATTTGTTTCTCGTTATATGTATGCCTCGTGCGTGTGAATCTTTTGTTTTACAATGGGCATAGGATTCATGGAGAAATTCTTACATGGTCTGAAAACACCACATGGCTGTGCTCTCGGCCAATCATGTAAGTGTATTTTTATAGGATTATGTGTTAGTGGTGGGTCCCATGTAAAATACACTTATATGATTGGTCTAGTAACACAGTTACGTGGTGCTCCTGGACCATGTAAGTATTTCTTGGATTCGTGAGACATCATCACTTTCTCATTAATAACTTCAAGCAAAGTAATGCTATACTATTAAAAAATTTATTATCAGAATTTCTGAAGGAAAACAAGGGTGATTGTTAGATGAAATAAAGTGGTATGACCCACTTATCCATACAAGAATATGCCACATTATTCTGGTAAACAAATTCAAGCAAAAATTTTGAGTTCTTAAACATTTTCCTTCACTAAAGAGTAAAGACAACATACTAATTGAACTCGGCCAAAAAGATGGCATACTGATAATTTCAAAACAGAGAATATAGTTCCCATGAAATTTCAACTTCGTCACGTCAACATTGCCATGCTCAATCCATTAAATGAACTTGTGATTCCATCAAGTTATCTTAGCATTTTATTTGGTTTTTTGCTTATTGTCGAAAACAAACAAATGACAATGACAATTTGCTTCTTGATCTCAATTTGAGAAATAGAAGCGGTTCCTCTTGTATGCTCTTAGACTTAGCTTTTGTCCAAAGGTACATTTTCAAGTGTCAAATATGTCTTAAGTTGATAAAGTATAAACTGATAGAAATTTAAAGATAATGAATTTGTAGTAATAAAGTGCAGGAACAATAAAATATAAGAGAGAAATGAAATGAGAATTTTAATTAAGTAAAGTTCAAAGACACTGAGTATAATGAGAAAGAGAGGGAGAAGAGAAATAATGAAACAAGAAACTAAACTTAAATAAAGGAAATGAGTTTTAGAGAATGTTCTAGATTTCCTATTGACTCCATATTGTCTATGATGAAAGAATGTTTTAGGATGTTTACAAGTATGTGTTTCTAGAATGAACTCCCCAAAACTAGTAACTCCCTCCCTATTAATAGACTGAGTGACTCTTTTAGATCTTGCCAAGTGTTGTCCTTGATGGTTATTTGATCAAAGCTTCAAAATGCTCTGAATTTAAGTTGCTAGTAACTGTTCTTGCATTCATCCTCAGAGTCAAAGTTCCGCGCCCATAACTGCTGCAATTGTCAATTCACCCCTCTACCTTGTAAGTACTACTTCTATGCTTGCTTTTTATCTGTAACTGTCAACGTCTCCAACTATCGAGATGCTAATCTTCACGTACCAAAGGCACGTACCTCTTGTCAAGCTTGCTCTTCTTGAAAGTCTCTTAGTCCCCACCTGGCACTTCATCCATGAGTCTTGTATTGTCAGTGTCAATTATCAACTTTGAATAATTTTAGCTCCCAACACTTAGTAACAATTTGTTCGATTTTGAAATTGATTCATATTGAATCCCTTTGGTATTTTTTTTTTTCTAAAAAATGTCATTGTGATAAATTTGTTCTTAATTTTCATGTATATGATAACATTATAAGCTAAAGTTCCGATTTAAATAATCTAAGGTCAAATTTCTTATACACAATGTTTATTCTCGTTCGACATCGAAATACTGTAAGAGAAATTAGAGAATCATCCGAGTTGCCTAAACCCAATGGACAAAAATGGGAAAAATTCTCCACTGAGTTAAAGTGAATGTCAGTTATAAAAGCATTAGTTAATTTGAAAGGAAAGCAGGGTATAAAGTGTCCAAATTAACTAGAAACGAGTGTTTACAGTTCAGAAAGATCGAAAGAGAAGAAAGAATAAGGATGGCTTTATTTTTCTTTATATATCAATAACAAAACAACGTACTAAACATTGACATATATAAATCTCGTAAAGGGAAGGAGGATTCATCCGTTCCTCCTACCAACGAATTACGAAATCAACATTTAGCAAAACATTACGGAAAAAAGAAAGCAGGCAATACATAAAATAGAAACAAGAAAGCATCAGTCTTCAAATTTACACCCACTTTACGTCAATTCGAACGGCACAGCAACGGGCCTTAGCTGTTTCAATAACCGTTAGGGAGTGATTTAGGTTGTGAGGTGCAGAAGAAAGGTCCCACAGTGTACAATTTGATCTTCCTGTCAAGGAGGCGATAAGAAGAAAGGCGAGCACCACTGATGCCATAGTTCACATCGGTGGGAACTTTACAAGTATCCAAAGGAGAACTCTCCAGGTATGCCTTGCATTCAGTAAGCTGCAACTTAGATCCAAGCTCCGCAAGTGACAATGTTGCGATGAAATAACCTTTGTTATCTGTTATGTGACTCAATGCCGAGATAGGAGCTGTCTCATATCCATGCTCATCCACACAACCACATGTAACTCGTGCCACGGCTCCTGCAGAGTCACAAATGGCAAATACAATTACAGATTGTAGTTCAGTTATGTTAATGGCGAACTTACCTGATTAAAAATATAACAAAAATATGAGGAAAATTGTGTTAATAATTGGAGATTTATGTTATCCTATTAGTAAATCCTATAAAAGCATTTTTCATCTATTCTTAGTTACAATCATATATACTAGCAATGTAAAAAATTTCTCATTTATTTATACATAAATCTTCCACATTAGTTTAGATGTCTAAAATACTATGTATTAAAAAACATCTCCTACATAATTAATAATCAATATATGTCACCCATACACTAATATGGGGATAGTTAAAGTGGTTAGATATTTCATTCCCTCAATCAAATATCTCGAATTAAAGTTTGAGAATGGAAAAAATTCCTATTAGGAGACCTAAAATCACCTCTAGGATCTTCACAAATTGAGCTGAATTTATTTAATTTCTAGTAATAGGGCCCTATAAACTGGTGGACTTCACTGAAAAAATATATGTCACCGTATTCCAATCAGAAAAAGGACATTCTCATGTTACTTATAATATAATGAAAGAAAAAAACATAAACATTGTTATTGGATTCACATCTATTAATATTGTTTATATATCTTTCTCTCTCATAACATGACACCCATCCGTCCAATCTAGCATTGGTTAATTTCAATTTCTCGGAATGAAAAGAAATTTTTTTTGATAAAGTAGCTATAGCACATAGTGAAATGTCAAAAAAAAATAAAAAAAGAGGCACTTATGCAGGGTTTTGTTTCTTGTTTTTCGTTTTTATGAGATTTTTATTTAAAAAAAAAATACCTTGAATCGGGAAGTAATTAGAGCCTGATTTACATAAAACAACTCCTTGGACACCAACGATTGTGGGGATCAACTCGTGTTCATCTTTCTCTTTTGGTTTGGTCACTGCAGAGTCTGGTTTTGTGGGGTGTGGGAAGTAATCTGTTTCAGGTTTGGGTTTCTCAAACTTGGGTGTTGGACCATACCCAAAATCAGTTGCGGAGGCAATGGCTAATAATGCTAAAAGAAGCATAGAGGTCGCAAAGCTGGATCGAAGGAATGCCATTAACAAATTTATTTGCAATGTTTTTGCAAAGGGGGGGGGGGGGGATAAAGAAACGCTTGAAAGCGGTGGTGAGATACACCCATTAGCTTGGCTATTTATAGAACCTAATGATCGTCCAATGATCATATGCAAAATGCATAATGAAAACGGGAAAAGAAATTCTGTAATTATAGAAGGAGCATGATAATTGGTTGCACGTTTTGGACTTCGCAACCACCATATTCTTGGTGAATAACGAAGGGGGCATTTCCTGTGAGGCCTCCAACGTGATTTCCATCTATAGATACTGTACAATGCTGCTGAATTCATTTGCAAAGTGGTCCCTTTCAAGAAAAGCTTAAATAATGCCATATGACAGGGTCAACCAATTAATGGAGAGCACGTCTTGCCCCTGAAAATGTGAATTGAAGATATGAATTTTCCAACCATATCAAAATTCGTGTGGAAATTGTAATAGAGAATTTTAATTTTGCTTTTTGTAGCATTAGAATTAATGTAGAATGTTAAGTTTTATGTTTGAATTTCTTAAAGAATTTAAATATGAACTATAATTCTAATTTTAATGTTAATTATATATATTTTTAAAGGTATATTCAAAATTTAAAATTAACAAAAATATCAATGCTATAATAATTTTATAAAAATATTAAATTAAATGAATATAACTACTAGCAAATAGTAATAAAGATAGAGAAAATAAAAGAAACTTTAATGAAGAGAGAGATATATTTAAATTTTCAAGTTTTAGAAAATTGTAATTGTTAAGGTATAAGTTAAAAATTAGGAAGAGCTCATATTAGCTTGTCTTTTTATGGAATTCTAATTCTAATTCTGATTTTACTTGTCATTCTAAACATAAAATGTGAATTCTCGGGTGATGATGTCTAGAGTACCCACCCTTCTTAGTTGGTTCAATACTATTTAACCATGTCATTAGTAATTATCTTTATGCAAATTGACATGTCAAAACCTTATTATTTGGATTTAGTCCCCTTTGGTTTTTTTGTTACGTTTTAGCCCAACAAGGTCTCTTTAGAAAATTTAAAGCTTTCAAATCCAAACATCAAACCAAGTTACTTATTCTGATTTCAAACATCAAAAGAAGCTTTTTCACAAAATTCGTAAGAACCCTAACAAAAAATTCTCATAACCCTACTTCTTTTCCCTAAATCCAAATTTCTCAATCTGCCTCACTTACAATTTATTTGAATATTACTTATGATTTTTTCTTTTTAATTTTTTGAAAGTTAAAAGTCATATTTTTAATATTTTGTCCTATTTGTCTATACAGCTTACTATTTTCTAAAAAATCATTTTTTATTTTTTTGGAAAGTTAAAATGTAAAGCTTCTCAGAAAACACTTTTTAAAACATTCAAAACAAGCACTTTTGTTATTATACAACTAAATATAGAATAACTTATTCATAAGTTATTTTTGAGAAATTCTTTTTATATAAGGAATTAAATAAACTATTTACTCAAATGGATCCTTAATCTAGTTGACCATGAAAGTGGCCTGTAATACCCTATTTGAAATAAAATATTGATATCGGGAAATTTTAAAATTTCACATTACGTTTATTAGCAATAGAGTAGTTAAATTAAATTAGAGGGGAATGAGATTCTAATTAAAGAAGAGTATGTTGGAAAAAGAAAGAAAAGGAAGGAAAGGAAAAAAAAAAAAACAAAAACGAAAAAGTTTAGACTGCCCAATATCTTATAAGTGGTGTTCACCACCCTAGGTAGATGCCTCCCTTTTTCCTTCTTCTTCCTTCCATGGTCTTCTCCTTCTCTTACCCACAACACACATTCTCTCTATCACATCTCCTTCTTTCTACTCTCTCCTTCTCTCTATCTCTCTTTGTGTTGCACCTCTCTCTTTGCTTGGATCTTACTCTTTCTACGGCGGCTCTCTCTCCCTTGTGACTGAGAGGCTATGTTGCTCTTTCCAAAACTAGCCCATAGCTATTGGGTATGTTCCCCTTCCTTACATATAGCTTTCTTGGTTTGTGTTTTGGTGGTTACTCAAATAAGTTTGAAATTCTATTTTTTTGTCCAAGGTTATAATTTTTTATGCTCTTCTCTATTTGTGGTTTTTATAGTTTAAGAGACTAACTCATATCTAGTTATGGTTTGATGGCGTGGGTTGCAAGTATTTTTGTACATGAAATTTAATTAATTGATGTAATAATGGAAAAAAAAATAGAAAGATAGTATGTTTATTTGTTATTAGCAAAAATATGACCAGCAAGGTATCATACTATTGTAATTATGATCAAGCAGTGGTGATGTCATAGTTTGACATGGAGTTGTTAATTAATCTGTTAATAATTTATAACTTGTGAGTATTTGTTAAAGTTCATTTTGGTCATACAATTTGCCCAGTATCTCGTTTATTGACTGATGTTATCTTCTTATGCTGGATTAGTAATAGGTTGTAATTAGGGAACTTAAAATTTAGAAAACATGGAACTAGAAGACCTAAGGCCATTCATGGGAATTTCAAATTGTGAGATTGTATGAAGTTAATTGAATAAAATCTTTTCATTTGTATGAAGTGCGCACTATTGAGCATAATATTTGAAGGTAATTATTAGTTATATCTTAGACAAGTAAATATGTTTATTATACCAAAGCCAACAGATTTCACATTTTCAAATTGAATATCAATTAAAATTAGGAGTTGTGAATTAAATATTGTAAGTTAGCAAAAGAGAGTTTGGATTTAGATTCTAAGCCATAATTATCTTTAAATTGGGAATAATTGGCTACATGATGGTTCAGATTCTCCGAATGATCGACTTTCCAGTTTAGCAATTGACTTTCTGTAACATCCCCACTTTATTAAATAAAGAATAATAGAAATCTTGAATTATTTCCCTTAGGTAGTGTGAGAATTTCTCAGGTAGTGCTATATCCTGACAATCCTTATACTTAAAACTATAGGGTAGTATAACACTGCCATTGAGAATATGGCGCTGTCATATGTTAAAAATTAGAAAACTACAAAGATACTCCATGAACTTTTGTTATTTATAGGGTTGCCCAGGGCTTTTAAAAAAATTTCACTTTGACCCCACAAGCATATTTCCATAAGGACCCTAGATCTTTTTAGAAAATGATATCTATATCCTTTCATATGTAGAGTTAGCAGAATAGGGCTTTAAACGGAGCAGAATCACGTGATGAAGCCGTAGAAATTTAAGTCTCAACCGTTTAAGCCACGGGAGTAGTCAAGTGTGAAATGAAATGGGTGCCCCTAGATTTGTTCAAATTTATGAAAATGCTATTAGTTACGAAAACCAAACAGAAAATGCTAAACGATTTATGAAAAAACGAAAATATAACAGTTGAAAGAAATGGTGCAATTGATTTGCACTGCTAATCAATTTATTAGAAAAATAAAAGTAATTAGGGATGAATTATAAATACTAGAGCTAAAGAAAATTTAGATTGTTATGTAAAATTCTATGAGAAATTATTTAGTATAATGTTCGAAAATATTCTATTGTTTTTTTTAGCAAGTTGTTCGGTTTTATCAACTACTTGAGATTAATTAGAATTCGATTAAATATTTACTTAGAGCCAATTAAGTATCATTTAGAGAAATTAGATATGAGGGAATTAGATTGAAAGCATAGGAAACTTCATAGGAATTTTCCAAAATCGATTTACCGATATAAAGAAAATCGGCAAGATTTCGATATTTAAACTGCCATAACCAAATCAATATAATTGCACACCCTAAACCCTATGTTTAGTGACTAAATACACAGCCACATAACCACTCAATGGGTGGCGCAAATCAGCCCCAAAATGAGTGGAGTTGGCTGCAATTCAGCCACAAAAATTTTAGCCAATAAGAATGAAACTTGCCAAGCACTTCATCTAACTTTTGGGTGAGTCTTTTCCTTCCTTATCCCTTCATTTTCGTGTTGCCCCTTCAGCTGCTTCTTCTCTACCATTTCTTCCTTCATTTCATTTTATTTCACCTCATCTTCAAATTTCCATCACTTCCTCATCAAGAGGAGCTCAAGACTAGTTAGTCTTGCATCAAAAATTGAAGGTAAGGTTCAATAATCCCCATAGTTCTCTTGTGTGTGGCTGATGAGGGGTAGGATTTTCCCCCTTTATTAGATGATATATCACATACATATGATGATTCATGACTGGTTTGGCATGAAACTCTTGGGTTTTGGTTGAAACTTGGATGAAAATCCATGAAGGAGAACAACTAGAATAGGATAAGCTGGGAAATCCTACGGTAGTCTGTACGGCGGAGTGTACAACTCCTCCTATAGCCATTTATTCAACGAAACTATTTTTATATGAAACTAGGCACTTGGGGCTTTCCAACGATATAAAATATAAGGCCATTGGATTAGTATAGAATTAGTTATGAATTTTTGAAATTTAATCTGAAATTCTGGGTTTCCTTTTGGGCAGTATGAGTTTAGAGGGGTGTAACTCACCCTACAAAACTCTAAATTGAGTGAAACTAATTGGCTTTGAAAGCCAACATATAGAGAAGCATCCCATAAAAATTTTAGAGTTTGATTTGATCCCAGTTATTCCCAGTAATTCGATGAAGTTGTCTTGAGTCCAAACCGGACTGTCAATTTACAGGGCTTATAACTTAAGCTATACTTATGTAAATGAGATGAAACTTCTTTCAAATAAAAGCTTACCTATTAGCTTTAATTTGGTATAATTTCGTATGATTTCACCTAGTTTGCTATTTTTAGTGAATTTTTACTTCTAAGAGTACAATTTTGGCTAGTTGTAGGGCAGACAGAAGTAAACTTTGAATAACTTGAGCTACATAAATCAAAATGAGATGGGGCAAAAGGTTGTAAACTAGACACATAGCACTATAACATATTCAAAATTTAGGTCCAAATGAATTGAATAGAAATTATGGTGAATTTTACAAAATCGGCCAGAATTGAGTAGAATGAGCAGAAAACCTAAGTTATGTATTTATGTTGACATATTATATGATTGATATTATTATTGTAAAACTTGATGCTCTATGTTGGTTTTATTGCTTGATTGATCTTTCTAGTAGTTTGGCACTATTCATGAAGAAGCAGACTCGATCTGTTATGCTGCCGAATTTTCGGCAGGAGTTTATGAGGACTTATATTATGAATAATTGTGCTAAGATTATAAGGATACATGTGTTCATATGAATGCCATATCTATGAAAATCATGCATGCAAATAAGATTAAGGAATGATATGAGATATATGCATGAACGCATAGAGCATTCACGTGCATAATTGTGTCCAAGAGGTAGTAAAAGATTATAAGGACTTGCAAGAGAGACGTACCAAGCTACCACATGAGGCATGGCATAGACCCAGCTAGCGTGGCCCAGAGCGGTATTGTCTAAAACTTGAGTCAGCTCTCGGCCAAATTTAAGGGGAATAGACCAGTGTGAGGGTTGGGTAAAGTAAACCCATCACTCATGTGTAGGTACGAGCTCGGACCTAAAAAGCAGGCTATTACCCAGGGGTGAGAGAGGCCATTCACCTCCGGGGGACCAAGTATAGGAGAGCAAGATCAAGTTGCAAGTTAAAGAAAGAGATGAATTAAGTCAAGTACAAGCATCTACATGTGCATCTCTAATTTTCTCATTATGTCATAATGTTATTATGATTCTTATTGAAGTATGTTACACTATTCTTATTTCTATGTCTGTCACATAATATACAAAGTGGTTGTTAAAATATAACCCGCTTCAAAAAAGATACTTTCAACTTAAAATTGAACCACTGCTTGCGTATACGTGCTCGCATTTTCATAAGAAACCGAAGTGGCTGGAATGTTTATGATGGCACTGTATGAGTAATAGTTCGAGTTTACCTACTACGAACCTTAGGTTCTCATTGCCTGCTTGTATGTTTTTTTGTTTCCATAAACATTCTAGTGCCAAGGCTAAAATTTAATAACGAGGCAAAAATCCTGGGGAATTCGTCATTTAAGACTCAGGCATAAGTTGACCCGGGAGATTATGGAGACTGGCTAAAGTCAGTGAGGGTGACAACTGCAGTGCGGAAGTAGTTTCTATGTATAATGCTAGCTACAAAACTTTTTCTTAACGTGTAATTATTTTATTCTACATGTATCAGAAATGACGAAATTTATGAACGATTATTCGGTAATATAGTATGCAGTTAAAGGGCAATATATTATACCTTTTGTATTTTAAAGATCTCCTAGCACGGTAACAACCTCTTAATATAACTCATAACTTGAGCATGGCTTACATGATAGAGGGTGTTACACTTTCTAGTTCAGCGGTCCCTAGGATGTAGATTTGAATTCTCTGTTGTCTATATAAGCTCCAATACAATTTAGAAGCCACTCAGTGGTTTGAGATTTACCAAGCTATGGGTTTTGATGGATAACAAATCAATCCTTAATAAAATCTTTTGTGAGAACTAACGGTTTGTTCAAGTGTTTGTTCTTATTTGCACTAGATCATGTTATAAACTTATTGAAGAGAATTAAATCATATGAATTTCCATTTTAAACAAATTCTCTGAACATTCTTATTTTTTACATATAGATATTTCTAAGAAAAGAACCTTTTCATAAGAGAATCTATGATTCTAAAAATTCTCTCACAAAAAGCATATTAGAAGCATCAAAAGGATGTAGTTATGTCATTAAAAGGATATCAAGTCATCAAAAGTATCACAAGCATATAAGAAGGATGATTTGTCCAGAAGGCTTTGACTAGAAGGGTGATCTTCAAAAGGTTGATCTACATGAAGTACCTCACTCTCAAAGATTGCTCTGCACGATTCATAGATCTTTTCTAAAAGTCAAACTCGACAAGATAGAGATTCAAAAGGAGCGTTGACACTTTGAAAAGTTGGTGGACCCAAATAGCTAGTTTTCCTCTTTGGTGATATACTTACTTGTTGAGAAAGGAAGCAACTTACTTCTCTCTCCAGTCTTAGAACAGTGGATCTAAAAAGCTCTAAACTCAAGGTTTAAAGTCTCAATAGCTAGATTTTGAAGTCTATAAAAACCTTGAAGATGAAGTAGAATAAGTTAGGAATCCTGCCTCTTGAAAATATTGTCAACCTTTCATCTTTCTCAACCTTTTGAACGTCTAGAAAGTTACTATGTGTAACTTCTCGTAAGAGAAAAATCTTCTCATTGCTTTGTAATAGCTAATATTCTCTTAGTGAGATTTGTGAGAAGTCATTCCACTTTGTATCAAATTATTTATACACTTTAAGTGATTTGGTGTGAGTGTTAATCAAACACAAACTTTCATATCTTTTATTGTAACCTGACTTGGTAGTGGTCATTGTTAGCTTGAAAAGTCTAGGACAATCTTACTCGTCTTATTAGCTTGAAGAGACAAGGTCTATACTACTCTATTTTGGTTAGCTTGGAAAGGTTAAAAAGAACTACTTAGGTGTAAGCTTGGAAAAGCTTGTATTAAAGAATACTCATGGCTATAAAATCTCAACTAGTTTATGAAGGACTGGATGTAGGCAAATGGTTTGACTGAACCAATATAAAATTTTTTTGTCTGATCTTCTATTCCTTTCATTCTTTATAGTCCTTGTAACTTGTGTATTATTCTATGTGCTTAATCTTTTATTTCCTAACAAAGTTATTGTGAATACAATAACTTCTATTTCTAACATAAAATACTTTCGCAGTCCAAGTCCAAAGACTTGAGAAAGTTTGTTTGTTTTCAAGAACAAAAAAGTTTTGAAAGCATGATTCTAACCCCGCTTCTCATGCTATTTCCACCTTCAGTCTATGAGTGGACAATGCTTCTATGGCATATGCATTTTATGCCGTTACTAATGGTTTGATTTTAGAATATATTGAAAGTTTAATTCAATATATTTGGTCAATTATGAAAGTTTTGTTAGTTTGTATAACTACCACATAATTCAGTATGCTCAACCATTTATGAATAATTGTTTTAGATTTTTTTTTGGGAAAAATTAACTAGTATGAACTTATTGAAGGTCTGAGAGATTTCTAGAAATGGATTATGGATTTTATAAAGGGTAGGGCAAGCTCTTGAGCAATTACTTGAGAAAATTATGTTTTGGACTTGGAAAGTTTGTTTAGTGCCTTTGTTTTTGAAAACTTTGTTTAATGTTAGAACTTCATTGACATAATCATGGGAGGATTCTAAGATAATTGCTAGCTAGCGGTCGTTGATGCTAGCCTCGGTGCACCATGGTTCGGACCTAACTAGAAGTGGTGTTGCTCGCTGTAACATCTTCCTCCGTACAGTACAATGCTTAAGTCATAGTACTACACCCTAGAGTTGTTATTGTTACCTGAGCGGACCTTATCTGACAGCAACTTCAGCCGTCTTTGAAACTTCTCAGACTATCTGGAGATAATACGGAAATAGGAGTGAGAATTTTAAATTCTTAGTAGGGTTCACTAAGAAACTTCATACCGTGTCATCATTATTGACTCCAGCTACTTCAATGTATTATGAAAAAGGTGGACATGTTATATAAACTGTTTAATTTTATGTTTCGAAAATATATTATTCGAAGCAGAGTCTATTTTATTCATACACTTGTCATTTAGGTAAGCCAATACAAAATAAAGTCATGAATTATACTATGAATAATAACTGAAATGTATTAAAATATAATACCACTAATATACTGAAAACATAAAATCTGCACATGCCTTTACTTGTATTTGAATTTATGCAGATACACATAATTTTCTTTTCTTCCTTTATCTTCCTTTACTTGTTATACATATTTCAGAGTACGATCACCATGTCATACTCTGTAGGGGTGTGATCACCATGTCACACTCCTTCGGAATATGTTCATCCTGCCATATCCCAGAGTATGATCGCCATGTCATACTCTATCGGGGTGTGGGATCATCATGCCATATTCTAGAGTGTGATCGCCATATCATACCCTATCAAAGCATGATCACCATGTCACCTTCTTTCGGAATATGGACTCATCATCATATCTTTCATCATAGAATCTTTATTATAGGTTTAATCATGATTATGAATGCATTTGTATCAAAGGGTATTTCGTAACCTAGGTATAGGCTTTGCTAAAATTTTGGCAGCGTAACGGATCAAGTCCGCTTCTCTATGAATAATGCCAGACTACCAGAAAGATCAATCAAGCAATAAAACCAACATAAAGCATCAAGTTTTATAACAATAATATCAATCATATAATATGTCAACATAAATACATATCTTAGGTTTTCTGCTCATTCTACTCAATTCTGTCTGATTTTGTAAACTTCACCTTTACTCCTATTCAACTCATTTAAATCTAAATTTTGGATATGTTATAGCTATATGTGTCTATTTTCCAACCCTTGTAGTCTCATCTCGTTTTGATTTGTATGGCTCAAGTTATTTGTATTTTTACCTTAGACTGTCCTATATTTAGCCAGAATTGCACCCTTATAAGTGAAAATTCACTAAAAATAGGAATCTAGGTGAAATCATATGAAATTTATACCAAATTAAAATTAATAGAACAAGCTTTTAAAAATAAGTTGCATATCATTTGCGTAAGTATATCTTGAGATATAATCCCTATAATTTGACCCTACTGGAATATCCTATTCCAACCTGGTTTGAACTTAAGGTAACTTCATTGATGTGCTGCGAATAATTGGAAATGAATCTAACTCTGAAATTTTTATGGGATATTTTCTTACATGTTAGATTTCAAACAGCATTAGTTTCACTCAATTTAGAGTTGTGTAGGGTGAGTTATACCCTTCTCAATTCATACTGCCCAGACGAGAATCCAGATTTCTAGGTCAAACTTAAAAAATTCATAACTAATTCTATACTGATCCAATAGCCTTATATTTTATATGGTTGGAAAACCATAGATGTCTAGTTTCATTTAAAAATAAATTTATCAAGGTCTGATGGCTGTATTCTTGTCCGTATGAGACAAATGTATGGATGCTGTAGGGTTTTCACCCCACAACATCTAGCTTCTTTCAAATTTCAAGTTCTTTCATTCCAATTGCTATTCTAATCATAACATACATGCAAAATCAACTCTAAATCATCATCATCACTCAAGATAACATCAGAATCATGCAAGAAAGTGGGAAGAAAGTGAAGTCCTAATCAGCCCAATTCAAAGAAAACAAGAAGCTAGATTGAATTCCTACCTTTCTAAGGTGAGATCTTGTTGAATTGGTGTCTTGGATTGAAGAAACTTTTGATGAGACTTGAAGAGTTGATGAAGATGGAGTGAAGATGAGTGTGAATAGAAGAAAAAGAGTGAGTGTTTTGCCCTTTTTGATGGCTGAAAATGCAAAGGGGTAGGAAAGGAAGAATTTAAAAACTTTAGAGAGAAGCTACCATGTGATTGGTGGATTTTGTAACACCCTAATAAACCTATACTATGCTTAAGTCGTATTACGGCGTTTTATTAGTTGTTACTTATGCTCGTGAAAAACTAAACTTCACTTGAAATTAAGTTACGCGGAAAATACGATAAGATTTTTATTTGAAATACATCATCGCTTAGCAGCGTTTTGAAAAGTAAAGCCTTGAGCGAGAAGATAGCTAGAGAAAGAGCGTGTTGCATAAAATACGTACTCCAATATCATAAAACAAGAGAAAGGTAAATGAATAGTAATTCACAAATACATTGCATTATGTAGCAAAATCATTACATCGATATGGGTTCATAATATATAGACATACATATATATCAGCATTACAGCGAAGGAGGCTCATGGTCGGGCCATGATCCAAATACTAGATACTAAGTACAAATTTAAATGACAAAGCCCAACTCAAAAAGGAATATGCAAAGGTGCAGAGCGATGGTCGCTACAAGTCCCAAAAACAGCTTCGTCTTGCATCCCACGTCACACGTCTGCTCACAGTGTTGGGGATCCACGCTCCACTCCATAGGATGCGCCGTCGGGATCTGGTGACGATACGGAAGAATAACTAGGGTGAGAAATGGAATTTCTCAGTAGGACTCGAACCCGACACGAAAGTGTCATCGTCATCGTCCCAGCCACTTTGGTTTTATTAACGAAAATAGTGAGCATTCATAAGGTTCCATTCTTAGGTTTTCGAAAACATGAATATCCGAAGTGGATTTAATTTTAACATAATCTCTAATCATTTATATCATAACATACATGGGCATAAGTATAATCATATAAAAATGCATGACTGTGCTATAAGTTTTTCTTAACTTCTTCCCTTGCTAGGGTTTGGACCGGAGTCCCTTTTTTTTTCTTAACTTGACTTTATCTTTTCATCCACTAAACATAAGTGGTAATGAGCTCATACCGTGGCCGTCGCCACTATAGAATTTCGGTACTTACACTAGCTGGGTCATGCCATGCCTCATGTAAGACCTATCCCCTATACTCACACTAGCTGGGTCATGCCATGTCTCATGTGAGTCGTGGGTGAGGGGAGCTTACTTTGGGTCACCTTCCCTTTTGAAGGATCATACCCTTAGTTCATCTTTTCTTATTAAAGCTTATGATGCAAAGTTATTCTAATTCTCTTCCACATTTAGGCATTACATATCGCCGTCCCCAAATGTGGTCCTTTATTAATCATCTCTGGGCGTTATGTATCGCCGTCCCCAAGGTGTTCATATTTATTAATCTTTTCATGTATATCATTAAACATCATATTATCAATATTTCATATTCATATCATCATGATTCGTTATAATATCATCATCATATCATTATCATCCTTATCATCATCATAACACTATCATAATCCTCATGCCACTATCATAATCATCATATCATATCATCATCACCATTATCATACCATCATCATCATGATCATCATCATATTATATCATCATCATCATCATATCATTGTCATCATATTGACACATAGAGGCACACATATCACACAAAGTCTTATGAGCTTAGCTTAGTAAACTTGGGTACAAGCTTTTAATTGATTTGCTTCTTGTATAAATTCTTTTATTAGGCATAGGGCCAATTTCATCCATTATCCTTTTTGAAACTTTTAAGTTGAATTGTGAAGATTTTTCCAATGCTTAATGTAAGGATCTTAGTGTCTTAAAGCTTATTTCTCATTAACCTTTAAAATTTAACCATAACAGTTTTACTTTTACAGTGGGGCAGTAACTTCAAAAATTCACCATAATTTCATCTTTTACTCTTTTATTTCAAATTTTGTTATGGATGTACATCTCTGAGTCTATTTTTAAACAAAATAAACCCCACTTAAAAATTCATTTTGTAGCTTGAGTTATACACATTTTATTCTGACTGTTCAAGATTGAAAGTTCACCTCGGGTCAGTGGCTTGTCCACTTCACTGGGAGTTCCTCACATGGAATCTGACAAAACTGTTTTATGGGAGTGTTCCTCTATGTCTTAGCTTTCTAAAAAACTTGGTCCCACTCAAAAATGTTATGTATAACTTGAGTTATGCATGTTTTATTATCCACTGCCAGGACAGAAACCCATCCAGGAACAGCAAATTTTGAAAATTCATATCTCTCTCGTTTTAAAGCCAAATCTCACATATTTTATATGTATGAAAAGCTATTTGAGTCTATTTTCACAGAAAATTAGGTTAACCTCACTTCGAGTTTTGTAGAATGAGTTATACCGTACGCATTATAGACTGCCAGAATTTCAGCTTAACTCATTTTTGAGTTTTACATATCAAACGTATAGAGATGTTGTTATATCACTTCACATCACCATTTTTATGTTTTATCTCTTCATCATATTCAAAGTTTGAGTCACCAAATCAGTATTTTGAACCAAAACAAAGCAAGATACATAAAACCATCAAGCCACATATTCTCACTTCAAGATAACATTTTTCAACAAGACAAGAAAACTCATAGAGCAAGAAATGGTCATGAGACCTTGAAGCAAGTTCTAAAACCACCTAGCTATGAAGAGCTTAGGAGTTATAGAGCTTGAAAAACATGGAAGAGAAAAGGGTTAGAGTCACTACCAAATGAGTTTCTCTTGGAAGCTTGAAAAATGAAGTGGTTGGAGATGGCCTCCTTCCTCTTGAGCTTGATAGTGGAGCTTGTGTATGAGTGGCTTTGTTTCTCCAAGGACCAAAAATGGTAGTCCTTGAAGGGATGGTGATGGTGGTGATGGAAATGAGGTGAGGAGTAGTAGAGAGATTGGAGGAAGAACAAGGAAGATTGAAAGAAGAAGAGAGTGGGTATGAGACTTGGAGAGAGGAGAGAGCTTTGTGTGTGTCTAAGTGAGAGGAATGAAAAAATGAAATGAGGGGGGAGAGGAGGAAGGCTGATGGCGCAAAATGGGGGAAAAGAATGATGTGATTTTTGCTTCTTACACAAGCTAGGGAGTGGGAAAAACCTTGGGGCAAAAGAGAGTGTTATGTTTCCTTTGAGTCTTGGCACTTGGGTAAAGACTTTGTAGTGTTTATCAAGTGGTTAATAGCATGAGCCATCTTAGGATTGGTATTGGATGATTGTGATCACTCCAAGTGTCACAATCTTGATGAAGGAGAGTAGATCTTTTGTCTTGACTCAAGGAATCTACTAACATGGACTCTTTATCTAATGGTGTATGATGAGAAGGCAATTGAATAGTTGGATATGACTCTTGCTTTGACCAAACTTTCAAATAATAATTAAAGGGAAGTTTCTACATCTTTATAATTGTTACAATTATCTAAATGTTAATTAATTTGATTAGTTAAATTGCTCTTTAACCGATTTCGGTTAATTACATCTTTAAGACGTTTTTCCTCTTAGAAGAATTGATCTTATGAATTATGTAATTAGGGTTTAGAATTAATCTATCTCAATTGGTAAAGTAGAACAATTATCTTGTACTTAATTAATAAGATTGGATTAGCTTAATTTTATTTCTAAGTTACGAATTAATGAGATTTGAATAACTAGGTTTTAATTAAACCATTTAGTGCATTATGATTCAATTATTGACTTGACTCAATTCACTAAGCTCTTGTTCATCGAGGTTAGCCGATTAGTCCTCAGTTAATCGTTAACCTCTCTAATTAGCCAGGATCACTGAGCTAATTAGCTTAGACAAAAATTGGGGATGTTACAGATTTCATCTCTCCTTCAAATTTGACTTGGCTGCCCTTTTTCATGGCTGATTGAGGCACCACTTGTAGGGATGTTTTGGCTAAATCTTGGCCATCCATCTTGGGGTTCTTACAGTATAATTTCTATTGATCCAGTTTCGACAGTTTAAAATATCGAAATCTTATCAATTTCTCTTAAATCGGGAAACCGGTTTTAGAAAAATTCTGAGGTTTCCTATGTTCCTAATCTAATTCTATCAAAGTTAATCCTTCTAAATGTTACTTAATCGGCTTTAGGTAAATACTTAATTGAATTCCAATTTATCCCAATTAATCCTAATTATTCACTAAAAATCGAACAACTCGGTTAAAAACGATAAAATTTTTCGGACGTTACACTCGCTTAGTATGTGTGTGAGGCCAATGCACATGACCAACTTAGTCAGATTGGAATTGACGAATTCCTATTTGTAAGTATTTCTAAATTAGAAGCCTCCTCGCTTTAGTATCTGTGTTTTAAAAATATGTTATTAATTTTATTAAATAATGTTAATTCTTTCTATACACATAATTTATAATAGTAATTCTTTATTTGTAAAAAATATTGTTGTATCCTTGATCTTGTCCTCATACGTTATAGATTAATTGCCCTTCATTTAGTCAGTTTGACTTACCTCGCTTCTCTCCATGTTTCAATTTTAGGTTTTGTTGCAATTTCAATTACTTTAGCTCAGTAGCACCACTTATTATTAGATGAGCCCAACATTGGTAGCGTAGGCCATTTTCGATTTTTCTGACATGTTAGGTCCCATATTTGAACATGAGCTCAGTAATCTTTAAAATTGTTCCACTAATTTATAAGCAAAATCTTGTTTCCACTTATTTGGTTTATCTATTTGATTATTTGGTTATATATATATATATACACACACACACACACACCTATTGCTTTGGTAAGGCATTCTAAGAATGGCATGTTGTTTGTTTTGATATCAAAGCTGGTTTCAATTGGATATGGCAGGAGACTTGTATGTTGGGAAACATTTAGTTTTTAAAGTAAACTTTGTTAGCTTTTTTTTGGGGAAGGGGGAATATCAATTGCTAGGGAAGGGTCTTCCCTATGTGTTAGGTCCCATAGTCATAAAACACAATGTCTTACAAGTTTAATTAGGAAGTGCACATTGTGCTACATTATTTGTTAGTCAAATGACTATGTCTTTGTCTTATTAAATATTTTTTGTTAATTAATAAAATTATTAATTAAAAATAAATTTTACGGTTGAAATAATAGCTTATTAGACGAACTACTGCAGTTAACCAAATCGAGTGACATTGATTGAGAAATTTGGGTTTCTTGGATTTAGGAAAAAGAACTAGTTTTCTAAAGATTTTGTATCAGGCTTCTTACAAATTTTGTGGAAAAAAAAGCATCTTTACATGTTTGAAATTAGAATAAAATTGGAATTATTTTTTATTTGCCTTTTTGAATCTTGGTATCTATTCTACCTTTGAATAGGTAGGTGAGGATGAATACAGATATATGCTTCTTGATATATTCAACAAACAATGTAAACAATGAAGTAATGTGTTTTGACCTTTTACTTGTACTATTTAGAATTTGTTACAATGAGAAGTGGTAGAGAACCAAAATTCACGTTTCATTATCCCAATGCTAGCATGTTGCTCGAACAAGATGAACTTGATTTGGACTTTTATTTTATTTTTTTATTAGTTAACTTGATTTGGACTTAATCAGTTATGTGAACCAGTTTCTTAGCAAGTGCTTTTAGGCACAAAACCAAGATTAGGAGATTCTTGAGCACATAAACTTTGAAGGAGATACAACAATGGTTAGGCTAGAGGAGAACTACAATCTTGAGGTGGTTTTCAGTATCGAACAAGTGTAACTACTACAAGGATCTAAGAAGGATAATAAGTTTCATGTTCCTGGTTCAACCCCCGGGACACTTTACTAGTGTGATCACTCTACTGGTTACTCAGATTTAAAAAGAATGAGTGTAATCTGACGGAATGTTTTTGTTGCTTGTTTTTACTTGGGTTTTACTTCGTGGGTATCAAGTTTGGTGGTTTCCTAGGAGTCTCAGCAAAAGACAAAGGTTGCTAGACCATGAAAGTGATATCTCATGGGACCTTGGTCATGGTGCATTGCCTTTTTACCAGTTTTATCCATAGGTCCTGGAGATAACCTGTAACATCCCCACTTTCGTAAACAGAACATAATGGAAACCTCAAATTATTTCTCTTAGGCAGTGTGAGAATTTCTCAGGCAGCATTATACCATAACGATCTTTACACTCAGAATTATAGGGTAGTGTAACACTGCCGTTACAAATATAGCACTGCTATATGTTAAAAATTAGAAAATAACAAAAGTGCCCCTGTAAACTTTTGTTAATTGGAGTGATGCCCAGAATTTTTAGAAATTATATTTTGACCCCAAAGAATTATTTCCACAATAACCCTAGAACTTTTCATAAAATGACCTTTATGTCCCCATATCTGTAGAATTAGCAGAATGGGATTTTAAATGAAGCAGAATCACGTGGTGAAACCGTAGAAGTTTAAATCTCTGCCGATTGGGCCATGGAGGCAATTGGGTGTGAAATGACATGGGGTGTCCCTGGACTTGCTCAAAATTACAAAAATACCATTAGTTACAGAAAATAGAAAACAAAAAGGCTCCGAATATGCAAAATTGTCTAATTTATGCCGTTAATCTATTTATTCAGTTTCGATAGTTATGTAAGGGCAATTAGAAGTTAATTAAATATTAATTAGGAGTTAATTAAACGTTAATTAGAGGGATGAGGCTTAGGAACAATTAGAATAGAGATATAGAAATTCTCTCAGAGTCATTTAGTTAAGTTTTGCTAATTTGAAGAAAATTGGCGAAGATTCGGTATTTTAAACCGCCATAGCCGAATTAGTAGAATTTCACACTAACACCACTAGTTTAAGTGGCTGAAAAGTAAAGATTAGACTTGATGGAATTAGATTAGAACCATAAGAAACCTCATGATTTTTCTAAAACTGGCTTATCGATTTAAAAGAAATCGATAAGATTTCAGTAATTTAAACTATCGGAACCGGATCAATAGAAATTTTTCTATGAGTGCCCTAGGATCAATGGTTAAGATTTAGCCAAACTACCCCCTTATGTGGCACCTTGATTAACCATTGAGGATGGGGAAGCCAAGCTGAATTGGAAGATGAGGTTAGGTCCACCAATCAAAGAGAAGTGCTTTAAAAATCTTCACCTTTTTCTTTCTTCTCTTCTTGTCATTTTCGGCCACCTCCTTAGCTGCTGAAGCTTATCACATTTCTCTTCTCCTTACTCTCATTTTCACTCCATTCTCATCCATTCTTCAAGTCTCATCAAAAGTTGCTCCATCAAAGACACTAAATCAACTCAAATTCAACTAGACAAGGTAGGAATTCCAACTTTTTTTTCTTGTTTTCTTTGAATTGGGCTGATTGGGACTCCACTTTCTTCCCACTTTCTTGCATGATTATGATGTTATCTTGAGTGATGATGATGAATTAAGATTGGTTTAAGTTATATATGTGAGTTTGAATTGAAGATTGGATGGATTGATTTAAGGAAAACATGAATTCAAGAAGAATTCAAGAAGCTATTAGGGTTTTCCCTTTGATGGTTCGTATGGCAGAGTGTACGGCTTCGTCTAAAGCCATTTAAATTTGATGAATCCATTTTTATATGAAACTAGACATCTAGGGCTTTCCATATATATAAAATATAAGGCCATTGGATTAGTATAGAATTAGTTATGAATTTTTAAAGTTTGACCTAGAAATCTGGATTCTCATCTGGGCAGTATGAGTTGAGAAGGGTATAACTCACCTTACACAACTCCAAATTGAGTGAAACTATGCTGTTTGAAAGATAACATATAAGGAAACATCCCATAAAAATTTCAGAGTCAAATTCGTTCCCATTTGTTCCCAGCACATCAATAAAATTGACTTAAGTTCAAACCGGGCTGGAATAAGGTAGTCCAGTAGGGTCAAGTTTCGAGACTTATATCTCGAAATATACTCATGCAAATGAGATGAAACTTATTTCATTCGAAAGCTTGTCCTAGTTTTAATTTGATATAAATTTTGTATGATTTCAACTAGTTTTCTATTTTTTGTGAATTTTTACTTCTAAGAGTGCAATTGTGGTTAGTTGTAGGGTAGACAGAAGTAAACTTTGAATAACTTGAGCTACATAAATCAAAATGAGATGGGACTAAAAGGGTTGGAAACTAGGCACATAGAGCTATGACATATTCAAAATCTAGCTTTAAATGAGTTGAATTGGACCAAAGGTGGGTTATACAAAAATCAGGCAGAATTGAGTAGAATGAGTAGAAAACCTAAGTTAAGTAATTATGTTGACATGTTATATGATTGATATTATTGTTAAAAAACTTGATGCCCTATGTTGGTTTTACTGCTTGATTGATCCTTCTGGTAGTCTGCCACTATTCATGGGGAAGTGGACTCGATTCAGATTATCTTGCGAAATTAAGCGAAATATGTGAATTATATGAATGTTATACATTTATATGTTATGCTCATTAGATTCATATATGCAAGAATGATTTAAGTATGATATGAAGTATATGAATGAATGCATGTAGCATATGCATGTATAATCATGTCCAAAGAAGAATAAGATTTATGAGAACTTGCAAGAAAGATGTACCAAGCTACCACATGAGGCATGGCATAGACCCAGCTAACGTGGGCCAGAGCGGTACTGTCTAAGACTTGGGCCAGCCCTCGACCAGATTTAAGGGGAATAGATCGGTGTGAGGGTCGAGGAAAATAAACCTGTCACTCATGTATAGGTACGAGCTCGGACCTGAAAAGCAGGCTATTACCCAGGGGTGAGAAAGGCCATTCACCTCTGGGGGACCAAGCACAGAGGAGCAAGGTTAAGTTACAAGTTAAAGAAAGAGATGAATTAAGTCAAGTGCACTTGCATATAATCAAATACAAGCGTCTATATGTGCATTTCTAATTATCTCATTATGTCATGATGTTGTTATGATTCTTACTGAAGTATATTACACTATTCGTATTTCTATGTCTGTCATATAATATGCCAAGTGATTGTTAAAATATAACCCGCTTCGAGAATGATGTTTTCAACTTAAAATTGAACCACTGCTTTCGTATATGTGCTCACTTTTCATAAGAAATCAAAGCGGCTGGAATGTTTATGATGGCACTGTAAGATTGGTTTGAGTTTACCTACTGAGAACCTTAGATTCTCACTGCCTGCTTGTATGTTTCTCTTTTCTGTAAACATTCCAGCACCCAATTTGAAAATCAAGTGCGAGGCGGAGTACAAGGCCATTCATTGAGAAAGAATTGGGCGTAAGCTAGACCAAGAGACTATTGAAGTTAGCTAACGACTAGTTAGAAGTAAATGCTGTGTATTATGTCAGTCAAAATTTCCTTTAAAGTGTAATTATTTTATTATCTATGTATCAGAGACTATTTGTCAGTAATAAAGTGAGCAGTTAAAGGGCCATGTATTATATTTTCCATATTTTAAAGATTTCTTAGCATAGTGACAACCTTTTAATATAACTCCATGGCTTGAGCATGGCTTATATGATAGAAGTTGTTACATAACCAAGCTTGTTTATGACAAAAAGGGATTTAGGAGCTTCAATTTGTTAGGGAATCATTACTAATTTGGTGTAATTCTCATATTGGGTCTTGGTTAGGGTATGGGAAGGTCAGTTTGGCATCGTCAAAGCATCCTAGGAGTAAGAGTATCTTTGACCTCATGCCTTTTTCTGATTGTTACTTTACTAACCACCTCCTTAATAACTGTATTAATCCATAAACTATATTTGGGTCACCATCATAAGCCCCCTTACATGTTGAGAATGCATGGTGTTTTCTCAAGATGCATCTTACACATGGCAATTTATCTTTGGTAAGGAACTTCATATGCTGTGTAGTTACTTTATTACCTTGCATTTGGCATTTGGGGGTAATTTCAAATCTTCCTCCTCCCACATAGCCTTGTGAGACCTTGATAGAACCACTTTACTTTTGCTTTCCCCATCACAAATCCTTGTTGCCATTCCTTTTTGACTTTGCTCTTCTCTTCTTTTCGTCAATGGCTTACACCAAAATAACTTCGACCCATATCCAACATCCAACTCCGTTTGAGAGGCACTTGAAGCATGAGGAAGAGTCATCTAAATCTAGAGGGAAAGAAGTGGGAGAAGAAGAGGAGCTGATCAACGATGGCGTGATTCCTAGGATTATCTCATTTGGTATTTGGGAAACACTCCCCATTCCTCACGTGAACCTAGTAGCAACTGAAAAGTGTACATGGGCGAAGATTCTGCCATACCTAGAACGTGACTTTAACATTCCTCCTTCATTTGGTGCATTGTTCCATCACCACTCATCCTATGCCTCCATTTGAGCAATGCATTAAATACCTTGCTTCTTAAAACCTTGCTTACCTCTTAGGTTCTTCTCTCTTTTGCTCTCACCTCATCAGGCAAGAGTTCCCTTACATCTTGTTATGTTTTCCTACCCTTATCAGTAAGAACAAAATCTGGGGTGCGTGGGTTGATCATGTTTTCACAAAGGATTTGCCTTTTTTGGAAGTCGTTAGAAAGGTGGTGTAGCAAACACAATTTGGACAACCAAGAGATTGGATAAACTAACGTGCCCCATAGACATTAATATGTTGATCAAAAGGTGGAGCGCACACACTTTAGTCATAGTGTGGGGAGAGTTCACCCTAGCCCTAGAGGATGTTGTGGTGCTATTGAAACTTCATGTGGTTGGGGATTTGGTCCTAGCTTCTTACACTCTAGATCACCATATTGTGGACATGGTGAAGGAGTAACAACAATGTACTGTAGAGGTTGCTTACCACTCGTAGCAGCTTCTTGCGAGCCATAAGGCTATTAATATTTTGAGGGAAAAGGGTGCTTTTTCTTCAATAGTTCCAGTGAAGGAGGAGAAAAAGAAGAAATAGAAGACCTAAAATTCTACTTTCAAATGCACCTTTGCAAGTTGGCTTAGGTATTTCTTTGGAGATTTTTTTGTTAAAAATGGTCTGTTAGTGCCATGCCCTCCTACTGAGTAACCTTTAAGACATGCAACTCTCCTAGTCTTTTGGTTGAGCAGGTTCACTTTGCTAGGTCCTCTTGGGGAATCGATAAGCCCTGATGTCTTTGTCCTTGCTAGTTTGCTTGTTGAAGGAAAATATTGCCATTAGCCCCCTTATTTTTGGGTGGCGTTTGTACCCACTTAGACCAAGTTCAAGATCAATGCCAAATTTCCTTTGGTCATTTCCTTGTGAAATGTTTTGTAAATGGATTTTGTTGTATTTTTTGTTTGAGCATTTCCCTACATACACTCTTATTCGCTCTATAACATCTCCGATTTTTCTTGTGTTAAATTAATTCAATGACTCTCAGTAATTAGGCACTTAATAAAAAATTAAAGACTAAAGGTTTAATTCAAAGGACTAAAGGATAATTATAAAGTGAAACGTCAAGAGAATGCTTAATTAATATTAGAGAATCTCTAATTTAAGCAAGTTAAACCCTTAAGGGCCTAATTAAATATTAATTGTCCATAATTAGCTTAATCAAGTTCAATTAAGGCTAATTAAGTTTAATTAAAAGTTTGGTTTGTGTTAATCATGATCATATGAGTTAATTGCTAATCCTTGCTTAATCAAGTTAATTAAATTGTATGATCACTTAATCACATCATCAAAATTCAAATTTAGTCAACTATACAATAAAGCATTGATGATGTCATTAAAGCAAAAAACATGAGACAAAGTTGCTTTATGTAAAAATAAGTATATGATTTGTCTCCCTTATCATCCATTTTGTCCCCCTAAACCTTAATAAACACAAAATGACACAAAATATCTCCCCCTTGACTACATGAGACCTATGACCACTCCCCCACACACACACATCCATTTTTCATTTTTATAACTTCTCATTATCTCTCTAACTCTCAAATCCTCCAACTTCCCTCTACTTCTTTTTCTTTATCTTTATCTTCTTCCTTTCTCCACCACCACCATAACCAGACTATCATTACTAGCCCTTCAAAGATCATATCTTTTGGTCTTTGGAGATAAGATTCAAACACTTCAACATTCATTTTCTCAAGAACACAGGACTCCCATCTTTTCATCTTAAAACTGCCACCACCATTATAAGCTCTAATGCCCTCTGAAATTGTCTCATAACTTAAGACATTTCAAGCCTTATGATTTTGATGAATACCAAATCAAGCTTTAAGTATATCTTTTGTCTATGAAGAATTTTTTGAGTTAAATGTACTCTTTCATGAGCAAAATCATATATCTCGAGCTTAAACAAGTTTTCAAACCAAACAAGCATACTAATCCGTTGTATCTCTCTTGAATATACTTATATTGGAACAAACGCTTTGTTGTTTTTATGATTTTTCACTTAAGAAGCAGACAGAAAGTTTAGAAGAATAAGATCATTACATTAGAAAAGAATATGTGCCTTGAGAAAGGATCACTGTTCATTGAGAAGAATGATTTCGTCCAGAAGGGTAATCATTGGAAACATGCTTCTCATGAATTACCTTGCCTTCAAAACTTCTTCTATATGATTTTTTAATATATTCAAAAAGTCAAATATGATCTGACAAGATGCAAAAGAAGCACTAATAAGTCTGAAAAGTGGATGAACACTTCAACGGCTATTTTTCCTCATCTATGACATTTCTACTTGTTGAGGATGACAACTACATTTTCTTTTTCTAGTTGTAGACCAGTGGATCAAAGAGGCACAAGGCTCAAGATTTGCAAGCTTCAACGATCATATCCTAAAGTGTATATAAAGCTAGAAATCAAAGAAGAAAGTGTTACACTGTTCGAACATTCACTACGCAAAAAGTTTTCATCCTTCAACTTTCTCAACTTTCAAAGTCTCCAGAAAGTTACATATTGTAACTTCTGTTTGAAAATCTTCTCTGCTAAACTGTAATAGATAATATTCTCTTATTAAGAATTTAGAAAAGTCATACACACTATACATTATTGATCATTCTTCGAGAAGAGATTTATATTAGTGTGAGTTTTTCAAACACAAATCAACATATCAACCTCTTGTAACCAGATCCAATAGTGGTCAGTGTAAGTTTGGAGGGACTAAGAAAAAATACTGCTTGTTTAGCTTAAAGAGGCTAGGAAAAATACTACTTGGTTGTAAAAGCTTGGAGAGGCTTAAGAAAGACTACTTGGTTGTAAAAGCTTGGAGGGGCTTGGACAAAAACACTCGTGGTATAAAATTCTCAACAAAGTGTTGGGAACTGAGTGTAGGCATGTTAGCCAAACTAGTATAAACTCTGCTGTGTGATCTCACTATTCATTCTACTTTATTAACTGTCTTCATTTAGCATATAACTCTGTGTGTTTATTATAATCTTGCTAAAATATAGTTTTGAATGTAAAATAACTTGTATTACTAACTAAATTGTTTCCGTATTCCAAGTCCTGCACTTGAGAAAGTTGTTTCATTAAAGTTTTAAGTATCAAAATTTTTATCTAAAGCATGATTCAACCCCTTTTCTCGTGCTAGCATCTCTAACAATTGGCATCAGAGCCTAACTCTAGGGTTGAACTTCCTAACGGTTGCAGGGGATAAAGATCCAACAAATGGCATAACAGATAAATCATATTATCGAGGGTCACTCTATCAACCGGCCTCTATATTTTAATGGTGAAGACTATCCATATTGAAAGGACAGAATAAGACTTTTCATTAAGTCCACAAGTTTGGATATGTGGGAGATCATAGAAAATGGTGATTATATACCCACAATTGAGCAACCTTCGCCTATAGTAGTCAGAACGATTCTGAGGAATGAACGGACAAATCAACACAAGGCCAAAGTTCAAATGAATGCCAAGGTAAAATCTTCTCACATCTACCTTGAGCAAAAGCAAATATGATAAGATCATATCTTGTGGCTCCGCAAAGGAAATCTGGGATAGATTTCAAGTTCTTCATGAAGGAACTGATCAAGTCAAGGAGATCAAGATCAGCATGCTAGTTTATCAATATGAGATGTTCAAAATGTACGATTATGAGAACATTGATGAAATGACAACTAAATTTATGCATGTCATAAATCAATTGAAGGCGTTGGGCAATGAGTATACAAATGCCGAAATGGTGAGAAAGATCATAAGAAGTCTTTCAAAGGTTTGGCATCCCAAAGTAACAGCTATTTAAGTGGCTAAGACTTGAACATACTTAGCTTAGATGCACTCATTGGATCTTTAAAGACTCATGAGATTAAACTTAATGAAGTCTCTGAAGAGTCTACCAGAAACGGAAGTCCATATAGCATTAAAGTCTATTTAGAAAAAGACTAACTCTTCCAAGGCTATGAAAACTTTAGAAAAGTCAGAAGAAGATGAAGAAAACTCTTTAGAGGATGATGATGATGATGATGAAATTGCTCACTTGATGAGGAGGATATCATAAGTGTGGATCAAGAGGAAGAAAAAGAGCTTTGTCCCCAAAAAAGACAATAAGGGCAAGGCCAAGCAAGATGAGGTTATTTGCTTTGAATGTAAGGAGCCTGGACATGTTAGATCAGAATGTCCTAGACTAAAGAAGAACCTCAAGAAGAAAACTCCCAAGAAGAAAACAATGATGGTTGCATGGGAAGACTTGGATGAAGAACAAGAGAATGCTGAATCACAAGAAGAGGAAGAAATTGTAGCAAATCTCTACTTTATGGCTGATATAGTTTTAGAAAAGGAAACTGAGGTATCTGATTTTGAACTTGAACTTACATCTGATGATCTTCACAAAGCCTATGATGAACTTTCAGATCATTCTTAATCACTAGCTTCCCATTATGCCTCTTTAAAGAAAAACTTTCAAAAACTATCCTTAGGTTTTGAAAAACTTGAGTAAGAATGAGAAATTAGGACAAAGAAACATTGAGCTTTCAGATGAAAATAGACTTCTTCAGAAGGATATCATTGTTCTAAAGACTAAAGCCTCTGAGGTCTATCAGAACACCTCTCATGATGTTTCTGAACTTTAGAACTTGGTCAAGCCTCTCAAATCAGATCATGAGAAAATGATAAATGGCTCCAAAAACTTGGATCTTATGCTTGGAGGCCAAAACCCATATCTAGACAAAACTAGGCTAGGATATATGGAAGAAGTAAATGAGGAATCATCTAAAGATTCTCAGCATAAAATTCCTGCATGTATATACTGCTTCAAAAGGGGATACTCTTCTAAAAAATGCTTCTTCAGAAGGAAAGCTAAACAGAAAGTGAAAAAGCCCAAGAAATCAACTAACATAAAATGACCTAAGAAAATATGGGTACCTGAAGCAAAAGCTACTTCTGATGCAGGTGTGTCTTAATCACAATAACAAATGGAAAAGAAGTGGTATCTGGACAATGGATGCTCCAAACATATGACTGAAAATAAATCCTGGTTTAGAAACCTCAAACCTAAGGATGGGGGAGTAGTGAAATTCACTAACAGATTCAAATCCACAATCGTTGGTATAGCTAATGTTGGTAAAAATGATTCTAATTTAATTACTGATATTATGTTAGTAGAAGGACTAACTCATAACCTTCTGAGCATTAGTCAATTTAGTGAATAAGGCTACAGAGTTGTGTTTGAACCTTTTCAATGTGTTCTTAAAGAATCAGTTCTGATAAAATCATTCTTACTGCTAGAAGGCATGATAATACTTATGCATTATATCTAGATGATCTTCTAGATCAAAGTGTAGAATGCTTATCGTTTGTGGATAAAAAGTGGTTGTGGCATAAGAAACTTGGTCATGCTCATATGAAATTGATCTCTGAGATTTCTTAGAAGAAGTTGGTTAAAGGTTTACCTAAGATTAGTTTTGAAAATGATTGATCTTGTGAGTTCTACCTTAAAGGTAAACAAATCAAAAGTTCCTTCCATTGTAAAAATGTAGTTTCAACTTCTAGACCACTTGAACTTTTACATCTTGATCTATTTGGACCAAGTAGAACTATTAGTTTAGGTGGTAAGAAATATGGTCTAGTTATTGTGGATGACTTTTCAAGATTTACATGGGTTATATTTATGATCTATAAGGATGAAGCTTATGAAGCCTTTAAAACTTTTTCAAAACGAATTCAAAATGAAAAAGGTTTTTGTATTACTTCCAACAAATCAGATCATGGTGAAGAATTTGAAAATCATTCTTTTGAAACTTTTTGTAAAGAAAATGGCATTGATCATAATTTCTTTTCTCCTAAAACACCTTAACAAAATGGGGTAGTAGAAAGGAATAACAAATTTTTATAAGAAATGGCCAGAACCATGCTACTTGAGAGTGGTTTTTCAAAAGGTTTTTGGGTAGAAGTAGTTAATACTGTTAGCTCCAATGCCCTTCAAAAACCGTTCTGTGGTTGTGAACCAGAATGAGCTTTAAGGTTTTGATGAATACAAAATCAAAGTTTAAGCTAATATTCTTGTACATGAACGATTTGTTTCTTGAAATGTTTTCTTCCGTGATAAAAGATCTTAATTGTGTGCATTAATTGCTTGAGAAACAACAAAGCTTTGTTTTCCACCGTTACTTTATTTTTTTACTTGATATGGAATATATGCTTTGTGTACTTCTTGAGCTATCACGAAAGAAACAGAAAGACAAGCTCAGAATGATGAAGCTACAACATCAAAAGGGAAAACATGCCTCGAGAACAAACACTTTTCATTTAGAAAGATGACTCTGTCCAGAAGGGATATCTCTAGAAACATACTTCTCATGAAGTGTTATACCTTCAAAACTTCTTCTGCACGCTTCATAGACATATTCAAAATAGTCAAAAAATTGATTTGACAAGATGCAGAAGAAGTGTTGATAAGTCTAAATAGTTGATAAACTAACAAACGGCTACTTTTCCACTTCCGTGTAAGCTTTGAAGAATGGGAAAAAGGAAGACTTCTTCTCTGTCCAGTCTTAGACTAGCAGACCAAAACAATCACGAGGATCAAGCCCTGCGAGCTTCAATGGTCATATCTTTAAGTCTATATAAGACTAGAAGTCGAAGAAAGAATAGTTAGTCTATTTAAAATATTTCTTATGTAAAAAGAGCTTCCTTTTTTTATCCTTCTCAATTGTCTGTAGCACCAGACAGTTACTCATTGTAACATTTGTCCATAAGAAAAGCATCTCTTCTGTTCTGTATTAGATAATATTCTCCCTTTGAGAATTTAGAGAAGTCACACACACAGAGCTTTATTGTTTATTCTCTGTCAAGAGAGTTAATGTGAGTATTCAAGAAAAAATCACATTGTTTATATAAATTGTATCTGAACCCAATAGTGGTCAGTGTGAGCTTGGAGAGGCTAGGAAAACACTGCTCGTTTGTAAAGCTTAGAGAGGCTTGGGAAAAAACTACTCGCTTATGAGAAGCTTGGAGAAGCTTGGAAAAAAGAATATTTTTAGTTTATAAAATCTCAACATAGAGTTGGGGACTGGAAGTAGGTAAGTGGTTTGGCTGAACCAGTATAAAAATCTCTTTTGTAATTTTTCTGTCTCTTATCTTGTTATTTGATTTTATTAATTAAGCTCTTTTGTGTTAAAACTTTATCTGAAATAAAACTTACTTTCTATATAGAACTAAACAGTTTCATAAACTAACAAATCACTTCCGCAATCTAAGTCTTGAACTTGAGATAAATTGTTTTGTTAAAGTGTTTTAGATTATAAAAATTCTTGAAAGCACGATTCAACCTCCTTTCTCGTGCTATCCCATCCAACAATTGGTATCAAAGCCTAACTCTGGGTTGAGCTTCCTAACGGTTGCAGAGGATAAAGATCCATTAAATGGCGCAACAAACAAATCATATTGCAGAGGGTCACTCTATTAATTGTTCCCTGTATTTTAATGGTGAAGACTATCATTATTGGAAGGATAGAATGAGACTTTTTATCGAGTCCACAAGTCTGGATATATGGGAGATAATAGAAAATGGTGACTATATACTCACAGTTGAGCAACTAGCACCTCAAGTAGTTAGTGATCTAGGGTAACCTCCACTCACTGTAATCAGAACCATCCCTAGAAATGAATGGATTGATCAACACAAAACCAAGGTTCAAATGAATGCCAAGGCAAAGTACCTTCTCACATGTGCCTTGAACAAAAGTGAATATGACAAGATCATATTCTGTGATTTAGCTAAGGAAATCTGGGACAGACTGCAAGTGTTGCATGAAGGAACGAACTAGGTCAAAGAAGCCAAGATCAGTATGTTACTTCATCAATATGAAATGTTCAAAATGTTAGAACATGAAAATATTGGTGAAATGACAACCAGATTTATGCATATCATAAATCAGCTGAAGGCCTTAGGCAAAAGATACACCAATGCAGAGATGGTGAGAAAGATTCTGAGGAGTCCTTCAAAGGCTTAGCATCCAAAAGTCATGGCTATTCAAGAAGCTAAGGACATGAATTTGCTTAGCTTAGATGCTCTCATTGGGTCATTAAAGACTCATAAGATTAAGCTAAATGAAGCCATTGATGAGGCTTGTCAAGAAAGGAAAATCGATTGCTTTGAACTCCACTCAGAAAAGGACTTAATCTTCCAAAGTCTTGAAAGCCTCAGAAGAAGAAGAAGAGGATTCCTTTTATGACAATGATGATAGCGATGAAATTGCTCACTTAGTAAGGAAAATCTCAAAAGCATGGATTAAGAGGAAGAACAAGTACCTTGCTCCCAAGAAAGACAAAAAGGGCAAGGCTAAGCAAGATGAGATCATTTGTTTTAAGTGCAAGGAACGTGGACATGTCAGGTCTGAATATCCTAGACTGAAGATAGCCTTGAGAAAAAAGACTACAAAGAAGAAAGCTATGATGGCTACATGGGAGGATCTAGATGAAGAACAAGAAAATATAGAATCACAAAGTGAAGAAGAAATTGTAGCAAATCTCTACTTCATGGCTGGGATAGGTTCAAATGAAGAAAATGAGGTACATGATTCTGATCCTGAACTCACTTTTGAAAATCTTCAAAAAGCCTATGATGAACTCTTGGATAGTTCTAAGTCTCTTGCTTCTTATTATACCTCTCTAAAAAAGAATTTTTGAAAACTATCTTTGGTGTTTGAAATACTTAAGATTGAAAAAGAGAAGGTTGGGCATGAAAAGAACAGATTACAAAATGACAATCTCCTTCTTCAAAAGGATATAACAGCCTTGAAAACTAAAGTTTCTAAAACTCACTCAAAATCATCTTCTAATGTTTCTAAGCTTTAGAAAACTGTTAAACTTCTCAAATCAGATCTTGAGAAAATGGTTAATGGCTCCAAAAATTTGGACTTGATGCTGGTGGTCAAAAACCTTATCTTGACAAAACTAGTTTAGGTTTTGAGAAGGGAGATGATGAACAATCATCCAAAGATTCCTCAAATCAGATTCCTGTATGTATATGCTGTTTCAAAAAGGGACACTCTTCTAAAAAATGCTTCTTTAGAAGGAAAGCGAAACAGAAAGTGAAAAGGCCCAAAAACACTACTAATACAAAAAGACCCAAGAAGATATGGATACCTAAAGTTAAAATTGCTTCTGATGCAAGTGTGTATTAAATCACTACATCAAGGGGAAAAGAAGTGGTGGAGAATTTGGAAATCATTCTTTTGAAAACTTTTCCAATGAAAATGGCCAGAACTATGCTTCTCGAAAGTGGTTTATCAAAAGGCTTTTGGGCAGAAGTAGTAAACACTGCCTGCTATATTCAAAATTGTATTTTCTTAAGGCCTATTCTCAAGAAAATTCTGAATAAATTATGGAAAGGAAGAAAACCCAACATTTCTTATTTTTATGTGTTTGGATCTGAATGTTTTATACTTAACACCAAGGACAAACATTCAAAGTTTGATCCTAAATCTGATCCTAGAATCTTCTTAGGATATTCTTCTGTTTCAAAAGTTTACAAGGTGTTGAACAAGAAGAGCCAAGTTGTAGATGAAACCATGTAACACCCTAATAATACCATACTATGCTTAAGTCATTTTATGGCATTACTAGTTGTTGCTCTTAAGTAGCGGAAGTTCTTATCGTTGAAATTAGCGTAATATATGAAAATAGCATGTAATTTTTTTTGTAAAACCTTTATGATTGAGCCTTTAAGCGCTTACTTACTCTAATACACATGGACGTTGTTCCTCATATCGCTGAGTTACTAATAAGACATATGATAAAATTGAAACAACATAACCCAATACCATAAGCCAAGAATGTAATCATAGATACTCAAGAGTCATCATTACACTTAATAAGTATCACATATGTAATAGGTCAAATTAAGTAGCATGACTTCCTACATGCTCTTAATTACACATAAACTGCCCAACTAGGGCCCTTAAGAAAATGAAAATACTATGCTACTATCTCGATCCTTAGCTAGGTGAAGAAACATGGCAGCTCTTCGTTTCATCCAGTCAAGTACCAACAGGAGTGCTGCCGAGGATGCCATCAGCTCCGTCTAAAGATGACACAGAAACATAGGAGTGAGAAATACAAGATTTCTCAGTAGGATCCCGAATAGACCACTAATGTGTTATCGTCGTCATCTCAGCCACTTTGGGTTTAATTATGGAAATAGTGAGCATGTATAAGTTCTATTTTTAAAGGGTTTGAAAACATACGTTCTCGAAACAAGTTTCTTTTAATCTTTCCCATATAAACACATTATAAAGAAACTCAAAGCTACCATATAAGAGCATATACATGTACGAGCATGGTATAAACATTCATAATACACATGACAAATATAGAAACATGCATGACTATGCAACTCATCAATTTGACCATCGTTCTACTTTGACTTTACTTTCATTTTTAGCACGTACTTAACATTCTTTACTTTCCTTTGAAATAGACTACTTTTGGACATGAGCTCATTCTGTGACCGTCGCCATGCAGTACTAACAAAATCAGACTAAGCCGATATTAGTTACCTCTAAGTTGGAAGGTCCTCCATGTCACCCTTGCCTCCCTTATAGAGGTTTCTTGTGGATCACCACCTTTCACTTCCCGGGAGTGATCAAGAGGTCATATCCCATGGTTTCTTTTCTTATCATTATACTTTACATGCATAGTACTTCTTTGACTAGACACATGCAATGATATGACTAAGTCCATAATTTTGACTAAAATCCGGCAGCATAACGGCAAGACCGAAGCTTCCCCGAAAATGCCAATCATAAGCTTTCAACCAACATTTTATCATATCACAATAATTAATCAATCATGAGACAAAGCTCAATCAAACTCATCATTCATCATGCCGGATAGCATCATACATTCATATCCTAAAGGGGGGTTTCATAGTTGTGTTATTCTTTGTGAAGAATATTATGAATCATCATATAATTTCTCGTAGTTGCCCATGAGAGAATCACATAGTTAAGATATGTGTATGTGGTCTTTTAGTTACTTAGCTCTTATATGAAATTATTCTTTACTTTAGTTTATGTCTTATGGAAAACTTATTCAAATTAATTAAGTTAAATGATTGTTTCCTTTCCTTGAGATAGTGCCCTTAGTGATTCCTAGGTTCATGGTATGCTTAGAGGCCTTAATCATACTTCTGTTGCCAAGGGATTCGAGATCCCTCTAATCCTTGGGTTATGACAACGCATAACCACATCATGAACCTAACAACACCATATTCACTAATCACCAAGGGTGATTTTTAACTTAACCAATTAAAAAATTTCAAGCTTTTATCACTAACATAATAAGATCTTACCTTAAGTATTATAAAAGTTATCATTCTTATAAGGTAGTCATAAAGTTTTATTCTTTATGAAAGTAAGTGCCTTTAAAATTAAGTTCTTATCTTAAAGATTAGATCTTCATGAAATAATGATACAAGTTACTAGCTTTTTAACTAAAAAGTCTTGTTCTTTATGAAAGTTCACTCTTTTCATTATTCTAAGACCATCAAGGTCTCAACTTTATGATCTAAAGTTGTCTCTATATTAAAAAGATTCCTACTTTATCAACTAGTGATATAAGACATTAACTTTAAAGTTATAAAGTCTTGATCTTTATAAAAGTTAACACCTTTAAGCATTGTTTTGATTCAAGATCTAAACTTTATGAATTAAATGTTACAAAATAACACTTTTATGATTTAAAGGTTTCATTCTTGACTAAAGTTTGAAACTTTATGAAATGTCTTGACTTCAAAACAAAACAAAATAAGATTTTATGAAAGCTTAAAAGTTGCGCCACTTTTAAGGAATCAAGAAGCACACTTTTTAAAGTTTTAAATTTTTAGGATGTTCATAGTCTTATCAAATCATGAAAAACATAAAAAGATGAAGCTTTTCTAATCATCAACTCATCATAAGAAAAGGAACAACTTTAAACAAGATATCATCAAGAATACTCAATAATAAGAACATATTTTTTCAAAAGTAGAAACATCAGGAACACTTGAAGAACATCAAGAACCTGTTTTGCCAAAAAGGGAAACATCAAGAACACTTGAAGAACAACAAGAACATATTTTTTCAAAAGTAGAAATATCAAGAACACTTGAAGAACAACTTGAAGAACAACAAGAACATATTTTGCCAAAAAGGGAAACATCAAGAACACTTGAAGAACAACAAGAACATATTTTTCCAAAAGTAGAAACATCAAGAACACTTGGAGAACAACAAGAACATATTTTGCCAAAAAGGGAAACTTTTTCTCATGAAGAGCATGGAGGATCTTCTCAAGTTTTCACTTAAAGATCTTGGTCATGAAAAGAACCAAGTTTCAAGCTTTGTTGAGCAAACAAAATAAAAGACGAAGATCACTACCTTTCTTGAAGATGGCGCAAAAACAAGCGAAGAGGAAGAAGAAGATGATGGCTTCTCTTGATGATGATGGTGGCGGTTTTGCAGAAAGGAAGGAGAAGCTCTTGAGATCTTGTGAAAATGGAGGTTGTAGTGTTTAGATCTTGTCTCCAAAGACCCAAAGATGAGGTCCTTGAAGGGCTAAGTGAAAGATTGTGGGTGGTGGTCGTGGAGAAAGGAAGAAGATGATGAAGAAGCAGAAGAGAGAATTTTAGAAAGAAGTTGGAGGAGTAGGAAACTTAGAAAGGGAATAGAAGCTGAAAAATGAAAAGTGAGTGTGTGTGTTGTGTAACGTCCGAAAAATTTATCATTAATAGCTGAGTTATTCGGTTTTTATCAAATAAGTGAGTTTAATCAGAACTTGATTAAACATTTACTTAAAGCCAATTAAGTGTGATTTAGATGGATTAGGCTTGATGGAATTAGATTAGGAGCATAGAAAACCCCACAGAAAATTTTCAAGCCAGTTTACCGATTTAAGGGAAATCGGTAAAATTTCAGTATTTCAAACTGTCGGAACCGAACCAGTAGAATTTTTCCATGAGTGCCTTAGAATCAACGGCTAAGATTTAGCCAAATAGCTCCCTCAAGTGGCGCCTTGGCAGCCCTTGATGATGGGAAGCTCAACCAAAATTAAGACCAAGGTTGAATCCACCAATCACAACCAAGCATCTCCAAATATCTTCACCTTTTTCTCCTTTTCTCCTAACCAATTTTTGGCCACTCTTCCAGCAGCTAAAGCTCTTCTCTTTCTCTCCTCTTTGCTCTCATTTCTACTCCATTGTCATCCATCTTCAAGTCTCATCCCAAGTCACCACCATCAAAGACATAAAATCAACACAAATTTCATAAGACAAGGTAGGAAATCCTACTTCTCCTCTTGTTTTCTCTGATTTGGGCCTGCATGGTGAGCATGCATAATCTAAGATATGGATGTTTTGTATAGTGATGATGATGTTTCATGACTGGTTTTGCATGTATGTTGTGATTAAAATTGGAATTAAGGGCAAATTGCTTGAAAGAGGAAGACAAATCTAGAAGCTGTTAGGGTTTTCCTCGGTGGTCCGTACGGCGGAGTGTGCGGCTCCGCCTACCTTCATTTCATTTTTATATGAAACTAGATATCTAGGGCTTTCTATACATATAAAATATAAGGCCATTGTTAGTATAGAATTAGTTATGAATTTTTGAAGTTAGACCTAGAAATCTGGGTTCTCACCTGGACAGCATGGGTTGAGAAGGGTGTAACTCATCCTATACAACCTCAAATTGAGTGCAACTAAAGTTTTTTGAAAGCTAACACATGAAAGAACATCCCATAAAAATTTTAGAACTTAATTCATTGTCATTTGTTCCCAGCACATCAATGAATTTGGCTTAGGTTTAAACTGGCCTAGAACAGGGTAGCCCAATAGGGTAATGTGTCGAGACTCATAACTCATAATCTACTTAGACAAATGACATGAGACTTAACTCATTTTAAAGCTTGTTGTGTTAGCTTTATTTTGCTATAAAATTCGCATGATTTCATCTAGTTTTCAATTTTTAGTGAATTTTCTTCTATAGGAACCCAATTCTGGCTAAGAATAGGGCATGCTGAGATAAAATATTTATATCTTGAGTTGTACAACTCAAAATGAGATGGGACCAAAAGATTTAGAAACTAGACATATAAGCTGTAACATATCCAAAAATGAGATTTAAATGAGTTGAATTGAACAAAAATTGAAGCATGGCAAACTCAGGCAGAATAGGGAAGAATAAATTGAGACCTTATTGATGCTTGATTTGAAATTGTTGAATGATGTTATAAATGTATATATATATATTTGCTGCTCTATACTGAAATTATTAGTTGTGCAATTGTATTGGTTGTCTGGCACTATTCATGGGGAAGCGAACTTGATTCGTTATGCTGCCAAAATTTCAGTAAGAAGTTCATATGTTGTGAAAATTTATGATGGCTTGAGTACATTTTATTTAAAGAATCAAGCTAGATGTGCATTCATTTCATGATATTATAAAGGATTCCACATCATTTGGGCCAGCCCCGGAATAAATTAAGGGGAATAGATCAGTAGGAAGGTTGGGGAAAGTAAACCCGGCCATCCTGTATAGGAACGAGCTCGATCCTAAAAAGCGGACTATTACCCAGAAGTATATGGCCAATGACTCCCAGGGGACCAAGGATGGAAATAAGTTCTAATAGGCAAAAGCCTCCAAGAATAAGATGCATTTTCTAATTGCACATGCATATGTATAGTGTAATGTTTCCCTATTGATTGTTCTAGATCCCTGTTTATTATTCTTAACATGCTATTGTTCCATCATGATTACTGTTTGAGTACATTAGTGTATCTATTAACTAAAATTGAATTGCTTCGATGTTTGCTTTACAAACAAGTATTTAAGTTGAATATTATCATTTTATGATACTATTTGAAAAATATTGCACGACCGAAACAATTGGAAATGACAGCGATGATAGATGTATAGAAGATAGGAATTTCTACTGAGAAATATTCATTTCTCACTCTATTGTATGTTCCGCATCATTCTCAGACCATGGAGCACGCAGTGACCGGGGTGCTATTCATTGAGTTCCCTGAGCTACATATACACCTTGACCCATTTTTGGATTCTGTATATATCTACGGCCGATGTCAGTTTCGCCTCTACTTCTTTTTCCAGCAAGATTTTTCCGTCCCGCTTATGCACCCTCTTTTTGATCCTGCTGTCCTATACATTGCCATACCTCTCCACATGGCCCATCCATTTCCACCACCACCACCAGCAGCACCAGCAGCTCCAGTTCCCATGGCCCGTCCTACTTTACCACCGCAACCGATGTCGTCAGCCTCGATCTCGGAGGAGGATCCGTCCGAGGCGGCTAGTTCTTCTTCATCATCCTCAGCTCCCAGTGCCGGATGTAACATCCCCAATTTTTGTCTAAGCTAATTAGCTCAGTGATCCTGGCTAATTAGAGAGGTTAACGATTAACTGAGGACTAATCGGCTAGTCTTGATGAGCAAGAGCTTAGTAAATTGAGTCAAGTCGATAATTGAATCATAATGCACTAAATGTTTTAATTCAAAACCTAATTATTCTAACCTCATTAGTTCATAACTTAGAAATATAATTAAGCTAATCCAATCTTATTAATTAAGTACAAGACAATTGTTCTACCTTAATCAATTGAGATAGATTAATTCTTACACGCTAATTATATAATTCATAAGATCAATTCTTTTAAGAGGAAAAACGTCTTAAAGATGTAATTAACCGAAATTGGTTAAAGAGCAATTTAACTAATCGAATTGATTAACAACTTAGGTAATTCTAATGGCTTTGAAGATTTAAAAATTTCTCCTAATTGATGCACCAAATTTCGGCCAAGGATAAGAGCAAAAATACAACCATCCATTTGCCTTTTCATCATGCACCCTTAGATCAAGGGTCTATGTTAGTAGCATCTCTTTAGTCAAGACAAAAGAAGTACCTTCCTCCCTTAGGATTATGCCACTTGGAGTGATCTCATTCAATCAAGCTAATCCCAAGAGGGGTCCTTGCTTTTGTCCACTTGAGAAAACACAAAATAGTCCATAGCATACACCAAGACTCAAGGAAAACACAACCCACCCTTTTACCCCATGGTTCCTAGCCTCCTTGCTTGCAAAAGAAGCAAAATCACATCACTCTCTCCCTCCCCTTTTGTGCGCCAATCAGCCCCTCTCTCTCCCCCTCATTTCATTTTTTATTTCCTCTCTGAAGACACACAAAGCTCTCTCCTCTCTCCAAGTCTCATCCCCCCTCTCTTGTTCTTCCAACCTTCTTTGTTCTTCTTCTAACCTCCTCACTACCTCCCACCCCATTTCCATCACCATCCTTACAATCCCTTCAAGGACCACCATTTTTGGTCTTTGGAGAAACAAGATAACACACACACAAGCTCCATTTCCAAGCTTTCAAGGAGGGAGGCTCTCTCCAACTTTCTCCACACTTCAACTCTTCAAGAAGCTCTCTTTGGTAGTGGCTCTAACCCTTCTTTCTCATGTATTTTTCAAGCTCTAGAACTCCTAAGCTCTTCATAGCTAGGTGGTTTTAGGACTTGCTTCAAGGTCTCATGACCATTTCTTGCTCTATGAGTTTTCTTGTCTTGTTGAAAAATGTTGTCTTGAAGTGAGAATATGTGGCATGATGGTTTTATGTATCTTGCTTTATTTTGGTTTAAAATATTGATTTGGTGACTAAAACTTTGAATATGAGGATGAGATAAAACATAAAAATGGTGATTTGAAGTGGTATAGCAACATCTCCACAAGTTTGATATGTAAAACATGAAAACTAGTTAAGCTGAAATTCTGGTAGTCTGTAAAGCGTACTGTATAAATCGTTCTACAAAACTCAAAATGTAATGAAACTAATTTTTTGTGAAAGTAGACTCAAAGAGCTTTCCACACATATAAAATTCGTGAAATTTGGATTTAAAATGAGGGACATATGATTTTTCAAAGTTGGCTGTTCCCAGATGGATTTCTGTCTGGGCAGTCTCCACTAAAAACCTTATAACTCGAGCTACAAAAATCATTTTTGAGTGAAATAAGTTTATTAGAAAGCTAAGACATAGAGGAACACCCCCATAAAACAGTTTTGTTAGATTCTATGTGAGGAACTCCCAGTGAAGTGGACAAGCCACTGACCCGAGTTGAACTTTCAAGTCTGAATAGTCAAAATAAAATGTGCATAACTCAAGCTACAAAATGAATTTTTAAGTGGGGCTTTTTTATTTAAAAATAGACTCAGAGAAGTATATCCACACAAAAATTTGAAACAAAAGAGTAAAATATGAAATTATGGTGAATTTTTGAACTTACTGCCCCACTATAAAAGTAAAACTGGTTATGGTAAGTTTTAAAGGTTAATGAGAAATAAGCTTTAAGACATTAAGACCCTTACATTAAGTATTGGAAAACCTTCATAATTCAACTTAAAAGTTTCAAAAAGGATAATGGATGAAATTGGCCCTATGCCTAATAAAAGAATTTATGCAAGAAGCAAGTCAATTAAAAGCTTGTACCCAAGTTTACTAAGCTAAGCTCATAAGACTTTGTGTGATATGTATGCCTCTATCTGTCAATATAATGACAATGACATGATGATGATGATATGATATGATGATGATCATGATGATGATGATAAGATATGATGATGATCATGATGATGACGATGTGCTATGATGATGATGATTATGATAGTGACATGATGATGATAAGAATGATAATGATATGATGACGATATGATAATGAATGATGATGATATGAATATGATATGTTGATGATATGATGCTTAATGATCTATATGAAAGAATTAATAAATATGAACACCCTGGGGACGGCGATACGTAACGCCTAGAGGTGATTTATAAAGGAACCACATTTGGGGACGGCGAGTCGTAACGCCTAAATGTGAAAAAGAATCAGAATAATTTTGCATCATAAGCCTTAATAAGAAGAGAAGGTAAACTAAGGGCGTGATCCTTCAAAAGGGAAGATGACCCGAAGTAAGCTCCCCTCACTCACGACTCACATGAGGCATGGTATGACCCAGCTAGTGTGAGTATAGGGGATAGGTCTTACATGAGGCATGGCATGACCCAACTAGTGTAAGTACCAAAATTCTATGGTGGCGACGGCAACGGTATGAACTCATTACCACTTATGTTTAGTGGGTGAAAAGATAAAGTTAAGTTAAGAAAAGAAAAGGGACTTCGGTCCAAACCCTAGAAAGGGAAGAAGTTAAGAAAAAACTTATAGCACAATCATGCATTTTTATATGATTATACTTATGCCCATGTTCGGATATTCATGATCTCGAAAATCCAAGAATTGAACCTTATGCATGCTCACTATTTTCATTAATAAAACCGAAGTGGCTGGGACGATAACGATGACACTTTCGTGTCAGGTTCGAGTCCTACTGAGAAATTCCATTTCTCACCCTAATTATTCTTCCGTATCGTCACCAGATCTCGATGGGGCATCCGGTAGAGCAGAGCATGGATCCCCGACACTGTGAGTGGGCGTATGACATGGGATGTCAGACAATTGCTGATGTGGACTTGTAGTCGCCGTAGCTCTGCATCTTCATTCATTTCTTTTATGACGAACGATGTCGATTTTAGTTTGTATCTAGTATTTGGATCATGGCACGACCATGAGCCTCTTTTGATGTAATGCTGATATATATGTATGTATATATATATATTATGAACCCATATAAATGTAATGGTTAGTTATTTAATGCAATGTATTTGTGAATCACTATTTATTTATCTTTCTCTTGTTTTATGATGTTAGGTTATGTATTTTATGCGACATGCACTTTCTTTATCTATCTTCTCGCCCAAGGCTTCACTTTCCAAAACACTGCAAAGCGACGACGTATTTCCAAAAAAAAAAAATCTTACCGTATTTTCCACGTAATTTAATTTCAAGCAAAGTTTAGTTTTCCACGAGTATAAGTAATAACTAATAAAATGCTGTAATACGACTTAAGCGTAGTATGGGTTTATTAGGGTGTTACACCGGATACCCTCTAGTGGACGCCACCATGGCAAACAGGTTCCTTTCAGCAGATTCTGTTTAGATAGCGTGCTTATTATAGTAGGGTTAGATGTACAGAATAACCCTCTTTTGGCAGTCTGGGTCATGGGTGGATGGGTAAATGTTAGGGGATGTACATGAAATGTCCCGTGGGGACCACTTGGGGTGCTGTTCATAGAAACTGGCCATTTCGTTTTGCATTAGCGGCCTTATTTTGTCACCTTGTATCATTTTGACAAACATTAAAATCAGATATCCATGTATACGGTTATGATGCCCTTTTGCAGTAGTTCTATCCTTATTGTATTTTTGTTTATGTTACGTTATTTACAGTATACCAATTAAATAGTATTTATTTCGCCGTCACGCAGGAAATTTTGTTATGCGATTAAGTATTCTTATGTGAATAATTAATACTAATATAGAAAATAGAATTTAACCAGTATTACACATCATCACTTATCAGATAATTTATTATGACTTAAGCATAGTACTTTGTCTGGTAAGATGTTACATTTTTTGTATCAGAGTAGTTCGTCCTAATATAGGCCTAAGGATTGGACTGACTATGCTTCGCATATGCTCTGTATTCCTTAGATAATTTTTATGTTCTAAGTCTTGTCCATATGGATAGGATATATGTGAGGGAGTTTGCCTAACTGTATGCTATTATTTACTAGCACACCGAACTTAGTATTAGCCTGATCAACTCAATTACTCTTGTTTTGTGTGTTCAGAACTTGATGGCTTCGGGAAGGCGAGTTAGGCTGCGAACTTCTCCAGCCCAGGAGGAATCTACAGAGTTTCTGGATACGATACGAGAAATGGCGCATGCTATGCGCGAACAGCAAACAAGCGTAAATCGAAATGATGGGCCAACTAGGAAGGCAGTCAGAGGTAGGCCGTGGTGGAAATCATAATGGCCCTGGAATGGATATGGAATATCTTAAGTTTGCGGAGTTTCAGAAGGCCAACCCACCCAGCTTCAGGGGAGCCTTTAACCCAGATAAGGCAGATGATTGGGTTAAAGCTATGGAAAAGATTTTCTCCGTGTTAGATTGCACAGACTGCCAGAAGGTGACTTTTGCCACCTATATGTTAGAAGCTGATGCAGAATTTTGGTGGAATGGTGCACGACGATTATTAGAAGGATCCCAGATAGATATCACTTGGGACGTATTTAGAGATGCATTCTACCAGAAGTATTTCCTCATCCGTCTCAAGAATGCCAAGGAGTTGGAGTTCATGCACCTCCGTCAAGGGAATAGTAGCGTGTCGGAGTACATCGCTAAATTTGAGGAGTTGTGCAAATTCTCCACTATTTATCAATGGAGCCCTGACGAAGCATGGAAATGCATGAAATTTGAAGGTGGACTAAGAGAAGACATTCTTGCCACCATAGGACCAATGGAGATCAAAGACTTTTCTACCTTGGTGAACAAGTGCTGCCTAGTGGAGGACTATAACAAGAAGCTAATTGCTGCTAGATCATCCGGCAATAACTTCAAGAAGGGGTTAGCTCCGCAAGGCCCGAGGTTCAAGCCCAACCTACAGCAGCAGAGAAAGTTTCAGCCGATGAATAACCGAGGCAAGCAACCTCAGAGGTCTTTCGGGAACCAGACTTGCACCCAATGCGGCAGAAATCATGGCGACTGCCTCTGCTTGGTAGGTCAAAATGTTTGCTTTGGATGTGTCAAACCAGGCCATAGAATCTATGAATGCCCTGCCAGGAACCCTCAACCGACCCCTAAGCCACAACGCCAGGGGAGAGTTTTTACTATGGATGCACAGGAGGTCAACAAGTCGGAGGATTTGATTCAAGATACGTGTGAAGTAAATGGTAAGACCTTAACCATTTTATATGATTTAGGTGCATCTCACTCCTTCATCTCTCATGATTGCATGATAGCCTTGCAGCTACCTATTTCTGAATTACCCTATGACTTGTTAGTTTCTACTCCTACAAATAAGCCGCCCGTTAGAACCAATCATATTTGTATCAATGTCCTTTACCAGATAGGAGGTCGAACTTTTTCGGCTAACTTAATTTGTCTTCCCTTGTCCGGACTTGACATCGTTTTGGGTATGGATTGGCTCTCTACCAACCAAGCCCTGTTAAATTGCTCTGATAAATCCATTATACTCCCCCTTGTTTCATCTTCTGAATCAGTAATCTCTATAAGTCTTTATTTAAGTTCCTTAATAGTACACCATTGTGGGAATGGAAGTCAAGGGTATATTTTCTTATCAACTAGTGTAGTAGAGGTTGATCAGGAGTTAAACAATATTCTAGTTGTTAGGGAATATCCTGATATGTTCCTTGAAGATATTCCTGAGTTCCCTCCTGAGAAAGAGATCGAGTTTACTATTGAGCTGGTGCTAGGAGTGGGACTAATATCTTTAGCGCCATACCGCATGTCACCCTTGGAACTAACTGAACTTAAAGGACAGATTGAAGAACTCCTGAAGAAGAAATTTATCAGGCCGAGTGCATCACCGTGGGGAGCCCCAGTCCTGTTAGTTAAGAAGAAAGATGGAGGCATGCGACTATGTGTAGATTATAGGTAGTTGAATAAGGTGACAATAAAAAACAAGTATCCGTTACCAAGGATTGATGATCTTATGGATCAACTACAAGGGGCTACTTAATTTTCCAAGATTGATCTACGGTCTGGATATCACCAGATTCGGGTTCGAGAAGAAGATATTCCGAAGATAGCATTTCGTACTCGTTATGGACATTATGAATATACTGTGATGTCTTTCGGATTGACGAATGCACCGGCAATATTCATGGATTACATGAATTGAATATTCAGGCCATATCTTGATAAATTTGTGGTGGTGTTCATTGACAACATACTTGTCTACTCGAAGACGGAATAGGAGCACGCAGAATATTTGCGATTAGTTCTGCAAATTTTGAGAGAAAAGAAACTTTATGCCAAGCTATCCAAATATGAATTTTGGATGGAAGAAATAAAATTTCTTGGCCATATGGTATCCTATGGGGGAATTTCAGTGGACCCTAGTAAGGTAGAAGCAGTATTAAACTGGGAGCGACTAACGACAGTTATGGAAGTCAGAAGCTTCTTAGAGTTGGCAGGATACTACAGGAGATTTGTTAAGAGCTTCTCTCAAATAGCCCTACCCTTAACAAAGTTAACCATGAAGAACGCCCCATTCGAATGGACACCCGAAAAGAAGCGAGTTTTCAAGAATTAAAGGAAAAGTTGACAACAGCCCCAGTACTCATTTTATCGGATCCTCATGGATCATTTGAAGTGTACTGTGATGCTTCTAAGAAAGGATTAGGGTGCGTGTTAATGCAGAACAAGAACGTTGTAGCGTATGCTTCTAGGCAATTGAAGACTCATGAGAGAAATTATCCAACACATGACCTTGAGCTAGCGGCAATAGCATTTGCCTTGAAGATGTGGAGACACTATCTCTATGGAGTGAAATTTGAAGTATTTTTTTATCACAAAAGCTTGAAATACCTTTTTGATCAGAAGGAATTGAACATGAGGCAGCGAAAGTGGATAGAGTTTCTTAAAGATTACGAGTTCGACCTAAAGTACCATCCAGGGAAGGCAAACGTGGTGGCAGATGCCCTAAGTAGAAAATCCTTAACAGTGGCATGGATGATGATTAAAGAAGCAGAACTTATAGAAAGCTTCCAAACCCTCAACTTGGGAATCTTTGTAACTCCCAGTACCGTTCAATTACACCAACTTAAGATAATTAGCACTTTCAAAGATCAAATCTAGCAAGCACAACAAGGAAATGACGACTTCCAGCATACAGTATGACTGGTGCAATCTGGCAAGCTAACAAGATTCTCTCAAGATGCAGAAGAAATGTGGCGATATCATGGAAGAATATGTGTACCTAAGGAGAACGACCTCTGTAACATCCCCACTTTTGTAAACAGAACGTAATAGGAACTTTGAATTATTTCCCTTAGGCAGTGTGAGAATTTCTCAGGTAGCGCTATGCCATGACGATCCTCACACTTGGAATTATAAGGTAGTGTAACACTGCCTTTGAAAATATGGCACGGCCATATGTTAAAAATTAGGAAATGACAAAAGTGCCCCATCAACTTTTGTTAATTTCACTCTTGCCCAAAAGTTTTAGAAATTGTACTTTAGCCTCAAGTGTATATTTTCACAATAACCTTAGAACTTTTCATGAAATGACCTTTATGTCCCCACATCTATATGATTAGCAGAATGAGGTTTTAAACGGAACAAAATCACGTGGTGAAACCATAGAAGTTTAAATCTCTGCCGATTGGGCCATGGAGGCAGTCGGGTGTGAAATGATGTGGGGTGCCCCTGGACTTGCTCAAAATTATGAAAATGCCATTAGTTACAGAAAATTGAAAATAGAAAGGCTCCGGATTTATGAAAATGTCTAATTTACTCCGTTAATTCACTTATTCGGTTTTAATAGTCATGTAAGGACAATTAGAGGTTAAGTAAATATTAATTAAGAGTTAACTAGATATTAGTTAGAGAGATTAGGCTTAAGATAAATTAAAAATGAACATGTAGACATCTTACAAAACTATTAAGTAACGTTTGACCGGTTTGGAGAAAATCGGCCAAGATTCGGTATTTTAAACCACCAGAACCGAACCAGTAGAATTTTCTACTAGAATCCCTCACTTAAATGGCTGAAATTCAGCCTCTCCTACCACATATGAGTGGCGCCAAGTGTTGCTCAAGATAGTGGAAAAACTTGGCTTTACCTTCATAAGATTTTTATCATTTTCGCCTAGTTATTCGGTTTTATCAACTACTTAAGATTAATTAGCATTCGATTAAATTTTTACTTAGAGCCAATTAAGTATCATTTAGAGAATTAGGTATGAAAGAATTAGATTGAAAGCATAGGAAACTTCATAGGATTTTTCTAAAACCGTTTTACCGATTTAAAGGAAATCGGTAAGACTACGGTGTTTTAAACTGTTGGAATCGGATCAGTAGAAATTATGCCATGAGTGTCCTAGGATCAATGGCTAAGATTTAGCCAAATAACCCACCCTAGTGGTGCCTAAGGCAGCCCTTGATGATGGGAAGTTAAACCAAATTTTATGACCAAGTTGAATCCACCAATCAAGACTAAGTAACTTCCAAATATCTCACCTTTTCTTTCCTTCTTCTTATCATTTTCGACCTCCCCACTACCAGCCTCATTTCCCCACTCTTCTTCATCTTCTTCCACTTCCTCTCATCCCCAAACTCAAGCCCTAACCATCAACTTCACTCTAAGATCAAGTTCTATCAAGATTTCACACCACCAAGGTAGGAATTCCAACTTCTTTTGTTGTTTTCTTTAAATTGGGCTGATTGGGACTCCACTTTCTTTCCAATTTCTTGCAAGATTCTAATGCTATCTTGAGTGATGATGATGAATTAAGATTGGTTTAGGTGTATAAGCGAGTTTGAATTGAAGATTGGGTGGATTGATTAGAGAAAAACATGAATCCAAGAAGAGTTCAAGAAGCTGTTAGGGTTTTCTCCTCGATGGTCCGTATGGCGGAGTGTACGGTTCTGTCTACCGCCATTTAAATCTGATGAGACCATTTTTAAATGAAACTAGACATCCAGGGATTTCCATACATATAAAGTATAAGGCCATTGGATTAGTATAGAATTAGTTATGAATTTTTGAAGTTAGACCTAGAAATCTGGGTTCTCACCCTGACAGCATGGGTTGAGAAGGGTGTAACTCATCCTATACCTCAAATTGAGTAAAACTAAAGTTTTTTGAAAGCTAACACATGAAAGAACATCCCATAAAAAATTCAGAATTTAATTCGCTGTCATTTGTTCCCAGCACATCAATGAATTTGGCATAGGTTTAAACTAGCCTAGAACAGGACAGCCCAGAAGGGTAATGTTTCGAGACTCATAACTCAAAATCTACGTAGGCAAATGACATGAAACTTAACTCATTTTAAAGCTTGTTGTGTTAGCTTTATTTTGATATAAAATTCACATGATTTCATCTAGTTTTCGATTTTTAGTGAATTTTTTTCTATAGGAACCCAATTCTGGCTAAGAACAGGACATGCTAAGATAAAATGTTTATATCTTGAGTTATACAACTCAAAATGAGATGGGACTAAAGGGATTAGAAACTAGACATATAAGGCTGTAACATATCCAAAAAATGAGATTTAAATGAGTTGAATTGAATAAAAATTGGGCATGCCAAATTCAGGCAGAACAGGGAGGAACAAACTGAAACCTTAATGATGCTTGATTTGGAATTATTGAATGATGCTATGAATGTATGTATGTAATTACTGGTCTATTCTGAAATTGCAAGTTTGTATATTTGTACTGGTTGCCTGGCACTATTCATGGGGAAGCGGACTCGATCCGTTATGCTGCCGAATTTTCGACAGGAATTTATGAGAACTTATGCTATGGATGATTATGCTTTGAATATATTTATGTTTACATGTCATATTCATGTACATCATGCATGCAAGTATATATTTAGAACATGATATGATATATGAAGTATGAGACATACTCATGAATGCACCGAGCGTCTGCATGCATGACAAGATATGAAAAGGGAAAAGATAATAAGAACTTGCAAGAAAGACGTACCAAGCTACCGCATGAGGCATGGCATAGACCCAGCTAGCGTGGGCCAGAGCGGTACTGTCTAAGACTTGGGCCAGCCCCCGACCAGATTTAAGGGGAATAGACCGGTGTGAGGGTCGGGGAAAGTAAACCCGTCACTCATGTATAGGTACGAGCTCAGAAAAATAGCAGGCTATCACCCAGGGGTGAGAGAGGCCATTCACCTCCGGGGGACCAAGTACAGAATGGCAAGGTTAAGTTGCAAGTTAAAGAAGAGATAAGTTAAGTCAAGTGCACTTGCATACATTCAAGTATAAGCATTTATATGTGCATTTTCAATCATCTAGTTAAGTCATAATGCTATTATGACCTTTATTGAAGCATATTATACTATCCGTATTTCTATGTCTGTTATATGATATGGCAAGTGGTTGTTAAAATATAACCCGCTTCGAGAAAGGTGTTTTCAACTTAAAATTGAACCACTATTTGTTTATATGTGCTCATATTTTCATAATAAACTAAAGCGGCTGGAATATTTATGATGACACTGTAAGATTGGTTTGTGTTTACCTACTGAGAACCTTAGGTTCTCATTGCCTACTTGTATGTTTCTCTTTTCCGTAAATATTCCAACTCCCAAGTTGGAAATCAAGTATGAGGCAGAGTACATGGCCATTCATTGAGCAAGAATAGGGCGTGAGCAAGACCAAAAGACTATTAGAGCTAGCTAACGACTAGTCAGAAGTAAACACTATGTATTATGCCAGTCATAATTTTCTTTAAAGTGTAATATTTTTGATTAACTATGTATCAGAGACTATTAGTCAGTAATAAAGTGAACAGTTAAAGGGCCATGTATTATATTTTCCATATTTTAAAGATTTCTTAGCACAGTGACAACCTTTTAATATAACTGCATGACTCGAGCATGGCTTATATAATAAAGGGTGTTACAATCTCAGGAGAAAGGTCTTGGAAGAAGCCCACAAGAGTGAGTTTACTATACATCCCGGCATTAACAAGATGTACCAAGATCTCAAGAAGATGTTTTGGTGGCCAGGCCTTAAGATAGATGTGGCCAATTTTACAAATAAATGTCTGACTTGCCAGAAGGTGAAAATAGAGCATCAGAAGCCGGCAGGGACACTACAACCCTTTGAGATTCTAGAATGGAAATGGGAGAGCATTTCTATGGATTTCGTGATAGGTTTACCAAGAATCCCCTCAGGATATGACGCCATATGGGTCATAGTGGATAGACTAACCAAGTCTGCTCACTTTTTACCTATTCGAGCAAATTTTCCTCTAGAAAAGTTGGCTCAACTATATATCCAAGAAGTGGTACGGTTACATGGTATTCCTTCAACAATCATCTCCGATCGAGATCCAAGGTTCACCTCATGATTTTGGGGAGCGCTCCAGAAGGCATTCGGCACTAGGTTATGTCTAAGTACTGCATATCATCCACAATCAGATGGTCAAACAGAACGAACGATTCAGACTTTGGAAGATATGTTGTGGGCATACATTTTGGAACAACGGGGGAATTGGGATTGATACTTACCATTAGCCAAGTTTGCCTACAACAATAGTTACCATGCTAGCATTGGCATGGCTACATATGAGGCTTTATATGGCCAAAAGTGTCAATCTCCTCTATGTTGGTACAAATCAGGAGAATAGAATCTCCTAGGTCTGGAACTAGTCAGACAGACAATGGAGCAAATCAAAAGGATCCGTAGCAAAATACTTGCAGCTCAGAGCCGTCAAAAGAACTACGCGGATGTCCGGAGGAAACCCTTGGAATTTCAAGAAGGAGACCACGTGTTTCTAAAAATCACACCCACAATTGGAATAGGTAGAGCCATTAAAGCCAAAAGGCTAAGCCTTCGCTTTATAGGTCCCTTTCAAATTTTAAAGCGAATTGGGCCAGTTGCCTATCGAGTTGCTTTACCTCCACATCTATCCAATCTTCATGATGTTTTCCATGTCTCTCAACTCAGAAAATATCAGCCTGATCCTACTCACTTTCTGGAACCTGAATCAATCCAGTTAAGGGATGACTTAACTTTCCATGTATCCCCAGCACGGATAGTGGACAGGAGCATCAAACACCTTCGGAATAAAACTGTACAGCTAGTAAAAGTGGCATGGGGACACGAAGACTCAGCAGACTATACGTGGGAGTTAGAATTTGACATGAGGAGGGAATATCCCGAATTATTCTCAGGTACTAAATTTTGAGGACAAAATTTTTTTTTAGGAGGGTAGAATGTAACGTCCAAAAAATTTATCGTTAACAGCTGAGTTATTCGATTTTTATCAAATAAGTGAGTTTAATCAGAACTTGATTAAACATTTACTTAAAGCTAATTAAGTGTGATTTAGACGGATTAGGCTTGATAGAATTAGATTAGGAATATAGAAAACCCCACAGAAAATTTTCAAGTCAGTTTACCGATTTAAGGGAAATCGATAAAATATCGGTATTTCAAACTGTCAGAACCGGACCAGTAGAATTTTTTTATGAGTACTCTAGAATCAACGGCTAAGATTTCGCCAAATAGCTCCATCAAGTGGTGCCTTGGCAGCCCTTGATGATGGGAAGCTCAACCAAAATTAAGACCAAGGTTGAATCCACCAATCATAACCAAGCATCTCCAAATATCTTCACTTTTTTCTCTTTTTCTCCTCACCAATTTTCGGCCACTCTTCCAATAGCTGAAGCTCTTCTCTTTCTCTCCTCTTTGCTCTCATTTCTACTCCATTCTTATCCATCTTCAAGTCTCATCCCAAGTCACCACCATCAAAGACACAAAATCAACACAAACTTCATAAGACAAGGTAGGAAATCCTACTTCTCCTCTTGTTTTCTCTGATTTGGGGCTGCATGGTGAGCATGCATAATCTAAGATATGGATGTTTTGTAGAGTGATGATGATATTTTATGACTGGTTTTGCATGTATGTTGTGATTAAAATTGGAATTGAGGGCAAATAGCTTGAAGGAGGAAGACAAATCTAGAAGCTATTAGGGTTTTCCTCGGCAGTCCGTACGGTAGAGTGTACTACTCTGCCTACTGTCATTTCATTTTTATATGAAACTAGACATCTAGGGCTTTCCACACATATAAAATATAAGGCCATTGGATTAGTATAGAATTAGTTATGAATTTTTGAAGTTAGACCTAGAAATATGGGTTCTTACCCGGACAGCATGAGTTGAGAAAGGTGTAACTCACCCTATACAACTCCAAATTGAGTGCAACTAAAGTTGTTTGAAAGCTAACATATGAGAAAACATTCCATAAAAATTTCAAAATTTAATTCGTTGTTAGTTGTTCCAAGAACATCAATGAAGTTGGCTTAGGTTTAAACTGGCCTAGAACAGGGCAGCCCAGTAGGGTAATGTATCAAGACTTATAACTCATAATCTACTTAGGCAAATGACATGAGACTTAACTCATTTTAAAGCTTGTTGTGTTAACTTTATTTTGATATAAAATTTGCATGATTTCATCTAGTTTTCAATCTTCAGTGAATTTTCTTCAATAGGAACCCAATTCTGGCTAAGAACAAGGCATGCTGAGATAAAATGTTTATATCTTGAGTTATACAACTCAAAATGAGATGGGACCAAAAGGATTAGAAACTAGACATATAAGGCTATAACATATCCAAAAATGAGATTTAAATGAGTTGAATTGGATAAAAGTTAGAGCATGCCAAACTTGGGCAGAACAAGGAAGAATAAACTGAGACCTTATTGATGCTTGATTTGAAATTATTGAATGATGTTATAAATGTATATATATATTTGCTGGTCTATACTGAAATTATTAGTTGTGCAATTGTACTGGTTGTCTGGCACTATTCATGGGAAAGTAGACTCGATCCATTATGCTGCCAAAATTTCAGTAAGAAGTTCATATGTTGTGAAAATTTATGATGGCTTGAGTACATTATATTTAAAGAATCAAGCTAGATGTGCATTCATTTCATGATATTATAAAGGATTCCACATCACTTGGGCCAGCCCTGGAATAAATTAAGGGGAATAGATCAATGGGAAGGTCGGGGAAAGTAAACCCGGCCATCTTGTATAGGAACGAGCTCGATCCTGAAAAGCGGACTATTACCCAAGAGTATATGGCCAATGACTCCCAGGGGACCAAGGATAGAAATAAGTTCTAATAGGTGAAAGCCTCCAAGAATAAGATGCATTTTCTAATTGCACATGCATATGTATAGTGTAATGTTTCCCTATTGATTGTTCTAGATCCCTGTTTATTATTCTTAATATGCTATTGTTCCATCATGATTACTGTTTGAGTACATTAGTGTATCTATTAACTAAAATTGAATTGTTTCGGTGTATGCTTTACAAACAAGTATTTAAGTTGAATATTATCGTTTTATGATACTATTTGAAAAATATTACACGACCGAAACATCTAGGAATGACAGCAATGATAGATGTATAGAAGCTAGGAATTTCTACTGAGAAATATTCATTTCTCACCCTATTGAATGTTTCGCGTCATTCTTAGACCATGGAGCACGCAGCGACTGGGGTGCTATTCATTGAGTTCCCTGAGCTACATATACACCTTGACCCGTTTTTGGATTCTGTATATATCTCTGGCCGATGTCAGTTATGCCTCTGCTTCCTTTTCTAGCGAGATTTCGCCGTCCCACTTATGCACCCTCTCTTTGATCTTGTTGTCCCATATATTGCCATACCTCTCCACATGGCCCATCCATTTCCACCACCAGCACCAGTAGCTCCAGTTCCCATGGCCCCTTCTGCTTCACCACCACAGCCGATGTTGTCGGCGTCGATCTCGGTGGAGGATCCATCTGAGGTGGCTAGTTCTTCTTCATCATCCTCTGCTCCCAGTGCCGGACACCCTCCAGCGGACGCCGCCATGGCGAACGTGTTCCTTTCAGCAGATTCTGTTTAGATAGCGTGCTTACTATAGTAGTAGGGTTAGATGTATAGAATGACCCTCTTTTGGCAGTCTGGGTCATGGGTGGATGGGTAGATGTTAGGAGATGTACATGAAATGTCCCGTGGGGACCACTTAGGGTGCTGTTCATAGAAACTAGCCATTTCATTTTGTATTAGCAGCCTCATTTTGTCACTTTGTATCATTTTGACAAACTTTAAAATCAGATATCTATGTATACGGTTATGATGCCCTTTTGCAGTAGTTCTGTCCTTATTATTTTTTTATTTATGTTACGTTATTTACAGTATACCGATTAAATAGTATTTATTCCGCCGTCACGCAGGAAATTTTGTTATGTGATTAAGTATTCTTATGCGAATAATTAATACTAATACAAAAAATAGAATTTAACCAGTATTACACGTCATCACTTATCAGATAATTTATTATGACTTAAGCATAGTACTTTGTCTGGTAAGATGTTACATTGTGTATGGCCGTAACTTTGAGTACGTTGGGGGGAGATATTTTGCTTCATTTTGTGTTAATTAGTGATTAAGAAGACAAAGTGGATGATAGGGGAACAAAGCATGGTCAAACTCTTACATAAAACACTCTTGTATAATGCTTTATGCTTTTATGACATCATTCTTTACTTTATTGTCTAGTTGAGTAAATTTGAATTTAATTATGTGATTAAGCACTCTTGCAACTTAATTAAGATGATTAAGCAAGGATTAGTGATTAACACACAAGAACATGATTAACAAAAATTAATCTTGCAATTAAGCTTAATTAACCTTAATTAAACTCGATTAAGCTAATTAAGGGTGATTAGTGCTTAATTAAGCTATAGAGGCTCTGACTTACTTAATTAGAGATTATCTAATCTCGATTAAGCATTCTCTTAACTTTTCGCATTCGAGTTAACTCATAAACTCTTCGTTAACCCCTTAATTAAGCCTTAATCTTATAATTTCTCATTAAGTGCCTAATTACTCAGAGTTACTGAGGTAATTTAGCACGACATTAAATTGAGGATGTTACAAACCATCCATATAAGCTTCATAGAAAAGAAAAAATGACTTGAATCAGAAGGTTGCAGATCTGGAAGATAAAATGGAAAATATGTCATTAAATGAAAATTTCCTAAATCAGCAAAATCTTCAAATTGCCACTAGTAATGATGATGATGATATTTCTGAACTTCCTTCTCATCAACACGTTTCTGATGATATTCCTGAAGAACTAGAAGGTACCCTTCTGAAGCAAAGATACACTGGTGTAAGGGACTTGAGAGCTGTCTTTTATAACCAAATTATTGGTAAACCTTCTCAAGGAATTAGAACAAGATCTTCACTCAAAAGTGAATCCAATGTTGCTCTCATCCCTAAAATTCAAGCAGAAAGTATTGACAGAGCATTGACAGATCAAAAATGGATTGAAGCAATGAAAGGAATTATCTCAGTTTAAGAAGAGCAAAGTTTGGACTCATGTCCCTCTACCAAAAGGACAATCTACTATTAGGATGAAATGGATGTTCAAAAACAAGCTTGATGAAAATGGAAAAGTTGCTAGAAATAAATCAAGATTAGTAGCACAAGGTTATAATCAGCAAGAAGGCATTGACTGTGATGAAACTTTTGCCCCTGTTGCTGGATTAGAAGCTATTAGAATGCTACTTGCCTATGGTGCTTGCAACATCCTCAATTTCTTGTTGTGCTAAATTATCTCAGTAACCCTGAGTAATTAGGCACTTAATAAGAAATTATGAGATTAAAGCTTAATTAAGGGGTTAATGAAGAGTTTATGAGTTAACTTGGAAGAGAAAAGTCAAGAGAATACTTAATTGAGATTAGATAATCTTTAATTAAGTAAGTCAGAGCCTTAATAGCTTAATTAAGTGCTAATCACCCTTAATTAGCTTAATCGAGTTTAATTAAGGTTAATTAAGCTTAATAGCAAGATTAATTTTTGTTAATCATGTTCTTATGTGTTAATCATTAATCCTTGCTTAATCATGTTAATTAAGTTGCAAAAGCACTTAGTCACATGATTAAGTTCAAATTTTGTCAACTAGATAACAAAGTAAAGAGTGATGTCACTAAAGCATAAAGCATTAGACAATAGTGCTTTATGTAAGAGTAAGTACTGGATTTGTTCCCCTATCATCCAATTTGTCCCCCTAAATCTTAATTAGCACAAAATTAAGAAAATATATCCCTCCTTCCCTTGATGTAGTGGACGCCACTTTTTTTCTCTCCCACACTCATTCATTTTCATTTTCACTCATCTCATTCTCTCACTTGAAACCAAATCCTCCTACTTCTCTCTAAACACTTCATCTTCTTCTTCTTCTTCTTTCTTTCTCCACTACCACCACCAAAACCTCTCACTTAGCCCTTCAAAGACCTCATCTTTGGATCTTTGAAGACAAGGTCTAAACACTACAAGCTTCATTTTCTAGAGAACTCAACAGCTTCTCCTTCCTCCTTGCAAAACCACCACCATCTTCAAGGAAGGAACCACCGTCATCTTCTTTTTCTCTTGTTCTAGCACCATTTTTAAGTAGAGGTAGTGATCTTCACTCTTTTACTTTGTTTGCTCAAGAAAGCTTGAAGCTTGGTTCTTCTCATAACCAAGATCTTCAAGTGAAAACTTGAGAACATCTTTCATGCCCTTCATGAGCAAAAGTTTCTACTTTTGGTAAAATATGTTCATATTCTTCTTCAAGTGTTCTTGATGTTACTACTTTTGGTAAAATATGTTCATGCTCTTCTTCAAGTGTTCTTGATGTTTCTACTTTGGGTAAAATATGTTCATGTTCAAGTGTTCTTAATATTTCCATTCTTGGTAAAATATGTTCATGCTCTTCTTCACAGGTGTTCTTGACCCTTTTAAAAGTTTCTCACTCTAAATGCTTTAAAGTTCCTATTTTTAATGCTTGATGCATGAGATCTTGATGTTCTTGGTGGTGTTGAGTTGAAAGTTGTCTTCTTTATCATTTTTCTATTGAGTTGACATGACCAAAATCATTCTTGATGCTTGAAGCTTCAAAAGTTTGCTTGTTGATGCTTTAAAGTTGGGGCAACCTTTGTGCTTCCATAAAGTTCCATTTTGTCTTGTCTTGAAGATAAAAATAAGTGTAAAGTTCAAGTCTTCTTGGATCTTGGAACCCATTTTGAGTTATAAAGTAAGAACTTGTCTCTTCATATTTTAAAAATGGACTCTTAAGTGTAAAGTTTTAAGCTTTAACCAAGAATGTTACTTTTTAGTTATAAAAGTGTTAACTTGCAACTTCTAGATCATAAAGTTTGTATCTTGAGTCAAAATAATCCATAAAGTGTTGAACTTCCTTTTAGGAATGATTCTTTTAAATTATGATACAACTTTAAATGATAAAGTTGAGACCTTGATAGTCTTAGAGTAAATAAAAGTGTCAACTTTCATATAGAACAAGACTTTTTAGTTCAAAAGCTAGTATCTTGTATCATTATTTCATAAAGTTTAATTTTTAAGACAAGAATATAATAGTAAAGGCACTTACTTCCATAAAGAATAAAACTTTATGGCTACTTTATAAAGAATAATAACTTTTATAATACTTAGGGTAAGATCTTGTTATGTTAGTGATAAAAGCTTGAAACTTTGTAACTTGGTTAAGTTAAAAATCACCTTTGGTGATTAGTGGACATGGTGTTGTTGGGTTCATGATGTGGTTATGCGTTGTCATGACCTAAGGATTAGAGGATCTCGAACTCCTTGGGAATAGAAGTATGATTAAGGTCTCTGAGTATACCATGAACTTAGGGATCACTAAGTGCACTATCTCAAGGAAAGGAAACAATCATTTAACTTAATTAATTTGAACGAGTGTTCCATAAGACATGAACTCAAGTAAAGAATAATTTTACATGAGAACTAAGTGACTAAAGACCACATACATATATTTTAACTATGTGATCTTTCATGGGTAACCACTAGAAATCATATAATGATTCATAAGATTCTTCACAAAGAACAACACAACTATGAACCACTTTAGGGCATGAGTGTATGATGCCATTCAGCATGATGAATGACAAGTTTGATTGAGCTTTGTCTCATGATTAACTAATTAGTGTGATGATATGATATAGATATGATGGACTGTTGGTTGAAAGTTTTATGATTGGCATTTTAGGGAAGCTCTAGTCTGGCCATTATGCTGTCGGATTTCCACCAAAATTATGGACTTGGTTATATCATTGCATGTGTCTAGGCAAAGAAGTACTATGCATGTAAAGTATAATGATGAGAAAAGAATTAATGAGATATGACCCTTTAATCACTTCAATAAGGGAAGTGATAGACGGCGATTCACAAAGACTCAAGGAACCTCTATGAAGGAGGCAAGGGTGACATGGAGGACCCTCTAACTTAGGGGTAACCAATATCGGCTTAGTCTGATTTGGTTTAGTACTGCGTGACAACGGTCATGGAATGAGCTTGATAACTCCACTTGGTGAGCCATATTTTTCGTTAGTTTTTGTTGAATTTGAGTTATGGTTGTTTAATTTAGCTTTTGTTTTGTTGCATTTTAGTATATAGTTTGGGTTAATTGGTATTTTTAGTCTTCTATTATTTTGTTATTTGTTTGGATACTTATTTTGGGTTTATTTGATTTATTATAGGTGCAAGTGGGCCCAAAAGAAGTTGGACAGGGCCAAGCCATGAATTCAGACTCAGCACCTTGCGCTATAGCGCAAGTGAGTGCACTACAATGCACTGCTGCAAAAGGAAGAAAATGGCCACATTCATGTTGTGCTATAGCACGCTCTTGTTTTGTCAAATTCCCAACGTTTTAAGTTGCGCTATAGTGCAACCAAACGCACTATAGCGCGCTCCCATATTTGCAAACTCTATCAATAATTTTTGTTACGCTATAGCGCAACCCGGCGCGTTATAGCGCACCACCATATTTCACAAATGAGCCAAGAATTAAGGCTTGCGCTATGTTTGCAGCAGACTATCAAATCGAGTTGAAATTTAAAAGAGAGGGTCTATGCACTATAAAAAGGAGGTCACACAGATCACAAAAAGATCCCCAGACACTTTCACACACTTTCCAAGATAGAAGACTTCTCCAGAGAGATTGAAGGCGAAGATTAAAGGATTCCCAAGCTTAACTTCAACACGGAGAGATTCACACCTTCCGAATCTCTTGTCTCTAGTTTCAATACTTTATGGCTTTTGTTTCTTTTATCTTCTTGTGTTCATATTCTTCCATTGTTTCCTTTTCTTCAGTTATGAACTAAGTTTCTCTCGTTAGGGCTTTAATGGACCCTTTTGTTTGACAATTTTACTTATGAATTAATGTTAATATCATTTCTATCTCAATTGCTTAGTGTTTTTGTTTGTGCAAATGCCTTTAATTGCTTGATCACCAACTAATTGATTTGGGGATTTATAATAACTCGAGAAAGGGTTTGTGAATAAAGCCTCTTAACATAAACACCGTGAGTTGAGCGAAAACTAGAGATAGACAAACGTGGTTCATGCAGTCAACATAAGAATCCATAGAGCTTTAACCTTTACCTAGATTAGTTTGTGCTAAGAGATTTGGCAATCAGTTTAGGATAAAAAGTACTTCTTGATCTCGAGAGAGGCTAGGAATAAATTAAGGGGAACCGACCATGAGCCAGTTAAGATAGGAACTGATTAGCAAAAATTCATAATAAATGTGTCTACAATAGGTGAAATTAATTAGCCCTAGCATCCATTCCATTGCATTTGTCTACCCTATTAGCATCAGTCTACATTAATATTTTGCCTATTTATTTATTTTAATTTTATTTTAATTTTCTGCATCTGTGAGTTTATTCTATCCAAATAGTCATCCCTTAGACTATTAAGTATTTGATCTATTATCATGGGAACGATACTTTACTTATCAGTTTATTACTTCTACAATCCGGTATACTTGCTGGAGCCGCATCAAGTTTTTGGCACCGTTGCCGGGATAGTATTAATATCATTCTTAGTTGACGGGATACTAGATTGGATTTTTTATTTTTATTTTATTTTATATTTATTTTTGTCTTGTTTATTTATTTTATTTTATTTTTCTTTCTTTTTCTTTCGTTATTTATTTTATTTAGCTTTTGTTTTATTTTATTTTATTCCTACTTTTACTTGTTCTTGTGTTTTATTTTGCAGTTTATATGAAGAAGCCAATCCATAGGAGATTTATTCTTTGATCCAGAGATCGAGCGTTCTTTACGTTAACTCAGAAGAGAACGAAGAGCAGATGAAAAAGTCTCTAAAGCTACCATGGCAAATGAAAATGAGCAAAATGACAGGGCCATGGAGGATTATTTGGCACCCACTCTTTAAGGGTGTTCATCCAGCATTGAAAGGCCACCCATCCAAGCAAACCACTTTGAGCTGAAGATGTCAGTCATTCAGTTCATGCAACAAAATTGCCAATTTACTGGACTACCTAGTGAAAACCCTAATGAGCATCTCAGCAATTTTTTGGAGATCTGTGACACCATAAAAATTAATGGTGCCATGAATGATGCTATTCGGCCGAGATTGTTTCACTTCTCATTGAGGGACAAGGCCAGAACTTGGTTCGAATCTCTACCATAGGGGACATTCACTACTTGGGATATGGTGGCCAGGAAATTCTTGGAGAAGTACTTTCCTCCTGCCAAGTCTGCCAAGATGAGGAATGACATCACCTCCTTCACCCAAGCAGATGATGAATCTTTTTATGAATCATGGGAGAGGTACAAGGAATTGTTGGCTAAGTGCCCACATCATGGCATCTCACTCTAGATGGAAATCCAGACATTCTATAATGGTTTCCTCATGTCTACTCAAATTATGGTTGATGCAGCAGCTGGTGGTTCTCTGAACAATAAGACACCTGAGCAATGTTGGGAGTTATTTGAAGTATTGGCTAGCAACAATTACCAGAGGCCTAGTGAGAGAACTCAAAAGAGGGGAGTCCAGGAAGTTGACCTACTATTGCCCTTTTAGCCCAGATACAAGCCCTTTCTGTCAAAAATGCAGCCATTCAAAAGCAATTAGATATGCTCAATACCACTTCCCCATAACTGATCTTGCGGTGTGACTTTTGCCAAGGGAATTATCCTAATAGAGAATGTGCCACAGAGCCTACTTTTGATGAACAAGTCAATTACATGAATGGTCAAAGGCACAATTTCCATTCTATTAGTTATGTTCCTGGATACAGAGACTATGGTCATTTCGGTTAGTTCCGTGGGAATTAGGGTGCTCCAAGGCATTCATACAACCCACTTGTGCAAGAGAAGAAGTCTAACTTGGAGGAAATGTTCCAATAATTCATGCAGACTCATTCTAATTTTTTGGATAGAATTGAAGCACAGTTCAAGCACTAGGAGGCTTCCATTAAAAGCCTTGAAACTCAGTTAGGGCAAATATCCCAGCAACTAGCTGAAAGACCATAGGGTACTTTGCCTAACAATACAATGAAAAATCTAAGAGAGCAAGTTAAGGCAATTACCCTGTGAAGTGGCAAAGAACTAGAAGAACCTAAGATACCAGAAGTGGAAGAAGAGCAACTTGCTGAGACTGAAGTGTAAACTACCAAAGGGAAGAAATATAAGATTCCTATGAGGCGTAGCAAGCGTGTGGGAGAAGAAGAAAAGATGCCAAAATATGTGGCACCCCTATGACCCTCCCATTCCTTATCCACAGAGGGTGAAGCAACTGAAGAAGGAGCCGCAAGATAAAAACTTGTAAAATTTCTGGAAGTATTCAAGAACCTACAAATTAATATACCTTTCGTGGAGGCATTGACTTAGATGCCTAGTTATGCTAAGTTTATGAAGGAGATCCTCTCTCAGAAGAGAAAAATTAGAGACGATGAGACAGTCCTACTTACTGAAGAGTGCAATGCCATCTTATAGAACAAGCTACCTTCCAAGCTTAAGGATCCATGGAGTTTTACTATTCCATGCATTATTGATGATGTTTATTTTAATAAAGCTCTTTGTGATCTTGGTGCCAATATTAATTTAATGCCTTTGTCTATTTTCAGCAAGCTTGGAGTTGGAGAAGTCAAGCCTACCATGATGTCTCTACAGCTAGCTAACAAATCAATCAAGCATCCAAGACACATTATTGAGGATGTTCTAGTAAAGGTGGACAAACTTATATTCCCAGTGGATTTTGTAGTGCTCGACATGGAGGAAGAGAGGGAAGTCTCCCTCATTCTTAGGAGACCTTTCTTAGCCACTGGGAGAGCTCTAATAGATGTCCAAGAAGGAAAGTTAGAGTTGTGAGTACAAGATGAGAAGGTTACATTCAATGTTTTTGATGCAAATAAGTTTCCCCTTGAAACTGATTTGTGCCTTAGAGTTGATGTTGTTGAAGAGGTGGTGACTTCTTCCTTTGGAGTTGTTTCCACCACCATTCGCTTAGAGGCATACTTGGTAAACTCTAAGATGGCAAAAGAATTAGAGGACAGCAACTTGCAGTTGTGCAACAAACTTTTGGAAGCTCAACCTATAATTTCCCAGCCTTTTTCTGACACTCTGACACGAGATAAGGAACTACAACCAATGAGTGAGGAGCCACCAAAACTAGAGCTCAAGCAGCTTCCTATTCATCTGAGATATGCATTCCTTGGTGAGGGTGACACATATCCTGTTATTATTAGTGCCTTACTAAGTAGTGTAGAAGAAGATAAGTTGCTAACGGTACTCAGAGATCATAGAACAGCTATTGGGTGGCAGATTTTAGACTTGAGGGGTATCAATCCCACCTTTTGCATGCATAAAATCTTCATGGAAGATGACTTCAAGCCATTGGTCCAACCATAGAAGAGACTAAACCCAACCATGAAAAGGTTGTGAAGAAGGAAGTGGTGAAGCTCCCAGATGCAGGGATCATATATCCCATTTTAGACAATGTTTGGGTGAGCCCAACTCAGGTAGTACCCAAGGAAGGAGGAATTATAGTGGTGAAGAATGAGAATAATGAGCTCACTCCAACTCGTACAGTAACCAGGTAGAGGATGTGTATCAATTGTCGGAAGCTTAATGATGCCACCCACAAGGACCATTTCCCACTACTCTTCATGGACCAGATGTTAGAGAGGATAGCAGGCCATGCTTACTATTGTTTCTTGGATGGCCACTCTGGTTACAACCAGATATACATTGCCCTAGAGGATCAGGAGAAAACTATATTCACCTGCCCATATGGGACATTTGCTTATAGGAGAATGCTATTTGGATTGTGCAATGCCCCAGCTACCTTCCAGAGATGCATGCTGGCTATTTTCCATAATATGGTGGAGAGCTTTATAGAGGTTTTTATGGATGATTTTTTAGTTTTTGGTTCTTCTTTTGATGATTGATTGTATCATTTATCTTTGGTTTTGAAACGATATCAGGAAACTAACCTTATTTTGAATTAGGAGAAGTATCATTTCATGGTGCAGGAAGGCATAGTCTTTGGACATCGGATCTCAGCTAAAGGAATTGAAGTGGACAGAGCCAAAATTGAAGTCATTGAAAAGCTACCGCCACCAACCAATATGAAAGGAGTTAGAAGTTTCTTAGGCCATGTTGGATTCTATAGGAGATTTATTAGGGATTTCTCTAAAATTGCTAAGCCTTTGAGTAATTTGTTAGTTATGGATGTTCCTTTTAATTTTGATAATGAATGCTTGCATGCCTTTGAACTTTTGAAAAGCAAATTAGTTTCAGCTCCCATTCTTGTTGCACCTAATTGGGATTTACTATTTGAGCTCATGTGTGATGCTAGTGACTATGCCATAGGTGCTATTTTTGGACAGAGGAAGAATAAGTTGTTGCATGTCATTTATTATGCTAGTAGAACTTTGAATGATGCACAACTTAATTATGCTACCATTCAAAAAGAACTTTTGGCTGTTGTATTTGCTTTTGACAAATTCCGTTCTTATTTGATAATTGCTAAGGTGATTGTCTACATGGACCATGCAGCCCTAAAGTTCTTGTTGGATAAGAAGGATGCCAAGCCTAGGCTCCTTAGATGGATTCTACTGCTTCAAGAATTTGATTTGGAGATCAGAGTTAAAAAAGGAGCAGAGAACTTGGTAGCTGACCACCTTTCCAAACTGACCTCTTCCTTTTTGCATGAGGAGGAAGAAATTAGAGAGACATTCCCTAATGAGCAGCTATGGGTAGCACAAGTAGCACCGTGGTGTGCGGACTATGCCAATTATTTGGTGAAGAGAATTCTGCCTGAAAGCCTCTTACACTCCCAGAAGAAGAAATTCTTTTCTAACCTCAAATACTACTTTTGGGAGGAGCCATTTGTAACGCCCCCCCAAGTACAGTATTATGCTTTAGTCATAGTACCGCATCCTAGAGTTGTTACTGTTACCTGAGCGGACCTTATCTGATAGCAACTTCAGCTGTCTTCGGAACTTCTTGAACTATCTGGAAATAACATGGAAATAGGAGTGAGAATTATAAATTCTCAGTAGGATTCTCTAATTATCATACATAATGTCATCGTAGTCATCTCCAGTTTGCTTCGGTTTATTCTGAAAAAGGTGAACATGCTTTACAAACTGTTTAATTTTATAGTTCGAAAATATATTATCCGAAGCAAAGCTTATTTTAATCATACACTTGGCATTTGAGAGAAAAATCAATTCATGAACAATACCATGAATAATAATTGCAACATATTAAAATACACATAGCATCTGCACATAACTTTACTTGTACTTGATTTATGCATATATATAAAATTTACTTTTCTTTCATCCAACATACCTAACCGTTACGTATCGCCGTCCCTAAGGTGCTTGCATCTGCCTACACTTGAGCATTACGTATCGCCATCCTCAAGTGCAGCATCATACCACATTCCAAAGTATGATCGCCATGTCATACCCCATCAGAGCGTGATCGCCATGTCACATTCCTTAGGAATATGGGATCTTTATGCTATATTCCAGAGTATGATCACCATGTCATACCCCATCAGGGTGTGATCACCATGTCACACTCCTTAAAATATATTCATCTTGCTAAGTCCCAGAGTATGATCGCCATGTCATACTCTCTCGAGACATGATCACCATGTCACATTCCTTAGGGGTGGGATCCTTATGCCAGATTCCGAAGTATAATCGCCGTGTCATACCCTATCAGAGCGTGATCGCCATGTCACGTTCCTTCGGAATATGGACTCATCATCATATGTTTTATCATAAAATCATAAATACATAAGCTTTGTACCTTAATCTCATACAATAATACTTGCTTAGTATTCATACACGTCACATAACAATATTAACACAACAACCTTTAGAACTATCACTAACTTCTACTGGAAATTCGGCAGTATAACGGATCGAGTTCACTTCCCCGTGAATAGTGCCAGACAAACAGTACATTTGTACAACTTGTAATTTCATAATAGACCAGCAATTACATATATACATTCATAGCATCATTCAACAATTCCAAATCAAGCATCAATAAGGTTTCAGTTTGTTCCTCCCTATTCTACCCGAATTTGGCATGCCCCAATTGTTATGCAATTCAATTCATTTAAATCTAATTTTTGGATCTCACAGCCTCATGTGTCTAGTTTATAATCCTTTTAGTCCCATCTCATTTTGATGTGTATAACTCTAGATATAAACAATTTATCTCAGTATGTCCTGTTCTTAGATAGAATTGGGTTCCTATAGAAGAAAATTCACTAAAAATCGAAAACTAAATGAAATCATACAAATTTTATATTAAAATGAAGCTAACACAACAAGCTTTAAAATGAGTTAAGTTTCATGTCATTTGCCTAAGGACATTTTGAGTTATGAGTCTCGAAACATTACCCTACTGGGCTGCCCTGTTCTAGGCTAGTTTAACCCTAAGCCAACTTCATTGATGTGCTGGGAACAAATGAAAACGAATTTAATTATGAAATTTTTATGGAATGTTCTACGATATATTATCTTTCAAAAAACTTTGGTTGAACTCAATTTGAAGTTGTATAGGGTGAGTTACACCCTTCTCAACTTATGCTGCCCGGGTAAGAACCTAGATTTCTAGATCTAATTTGAAAAATTCATAACTAATTCTATACTAATCCAATGGCCTTATATGATATATGTATGGAAAGCCCTAGATGTCTAGTTTCATTTAAAAATGGTTTCATCCAATCTAAATGACAGTAGGCAGAGCCGTACACTCCGCCGTACGGACCGTCGAGGAGAAAATCCTAACAGCTTCTTGAATTCTTCTTGGATTCATGCTTTTCTCTAATCAATCCACCCAATCTTCAATTCAAACTCACATATACACCTTAAACCAATCTTAATTCATCATCATCACTCAAGATAGCATCAGAATCTTGCAAGAAATTGGGAAGAAAGTGGAGTCCCAATCAGCCCAATTCAAAGAAAACAAGAAAAAAAGTTGGAATTCCTACCTTGGTGGTGTAAAATCTTGATGGAACTTGATCTTGGAGTGAAGTTGATGGTTGGGGCTTGAGCTGGGGGATGAGAGGAAGTGGAAGAAGATGAAGAAGGGTGAGGAAATGAGGCTGCTAGTGGGGAGGCCGAAAATGATAAGAAGAGATGGAAGGGAATGGTAGAGATATTTGGAAGGTGAAGGCATGTGATTGGTGGACTCCATCAAGCTCTTCATTTTGGTTTGGCTTCCACCATCAAGGGCTGCCCTAGGCGCCACTTGGGTGGTTTGTTTGGCTAAATCTTAGCCATTGATTTGAGGGCACTCATGGCATAATTTCTACTGATCCAATTCCGATAGTTTAAAACACTGAAATCTTACTGATTTCCCTTAAATCGGTAAAACGGTTTTGAAGAACTTTGTGAGGTTTTTATAAGTTTCTATCTTAGTCCTAATGTCTCTAATTTAATCTCTAATCAACTTCTAGTTAACCTCTAATTAACTTTTTAATTAACTCTACAAACTCAATAAAATCGAATAAATCGATTAATAGTGTACATTAAACGTTTTGCAAATTTTAGGGCCTTCTGTTTTCTGTTTTTCGTGGCTAATGGTATTTTCGTAATTATGGGTAAGTCTAGGGGCATCCCATGTCATTTCACATATGGATACCTCCGTGACTCAATCGGGCTAGGTTTAGGTTTCTACATTTTTGCTACGTGATTCTGCTTCGTTTAAAACCTTATTCTACTAATTCTATTGATATAGGGACCTAAATGTCATTTTCTAAAAAGTTCAGGGGCAAGGTTGGGAATAGCAAAAATTTATTTTTATTATTCCCTATTACGTTATATGGGGATGTTACACCATTTCTTTATAAACACTTCTCAGATCAGATTATCAGAAGATGTGTCCCTTAAGAAGAAGTGGCCAGCATTCTTTACCATTGTCACACATCACCAATTTGGGGTCACTTTGGAGCCACCCGAACAGCTACTAAGGTCCTTTAGTGTGGGTTCTACTGGGCCACTATTTTCAGTGATGCCAATGACTATGAGAGAAGGTGCAATGAGTGCCAAAGGACTAGGCATGTTTCTAAGAAGCATGAGATGCCACTGAATAACATTTTGGTGGTTGAGTTGTTTGATGTTTGGGGTATTGGCTTCATGGGCCCCTTTCCCACTTCCTTGGCAACAAATATGTATTGGTAGCGATTGATTATGTGTCCAAATGGGTGGAAGCCATGGCATCCCTTACTAATGATGCTCGGGTTGTCACAAAGTTTCTGAAGAAGAATATTTTCTCAATATTTGGCACCCCAAGAGCAATAAGCAGTGATGGAGGCACACACTTCTGCAACCGTCAATTTGAAGCCCTTCTTGCCAAATATAGTGTGAATCATAAGGTTACCACTCCTTACCACCCTCGGACAAGTGGCCAAGTGGAGGTGTCCAATAGAGAGTTGAAAAGAATCCTTGAGAAGACTGTTAATTCCTCAAGGAAGGATTGGTTAGTTAAGTTGGATGATGCTCTTTGGGCTTACAAGACAACTTTCAAGATCCCCATTGGGATGTCTCCATATAAATTGGTCTTTGGGATGGCTTGTCACTTTCTAATTGAGTTAGAGAACAAGGCATATTGGGCAACAAAACTGCTCAATTTTGATCTCAAGGAGGCAAGTGAGAAAAGATTGCTACAACTTAATGAGTTGGATGAGTTTAGACAGGAAGCCTATGAAAATGCAAAGCTCTATAAGGAGAAAAACAAGAAGTGGCATGATAGGAATATATTGAGAAAAGACTTCTACATAGGTCAGAAAGTCCTACATTTCAATTCTAAATTGAAGCTATTCCTTGGGAAGCTGAGATCAAGGCCGTCAGGAATCACTAAAGTGTCCTCTTTTGGAGCTATTGAAGTCACAGATCCTACAAAAGGCACTTTTAAAGTCAATGGCCAAAGATTGAAGCCATATGTTGATGGGAGCTATGATAAACTCAAGGCTTTAGCTCTTCTCTGGAATCCATGCTGATAGATAGAGTCATGTCCAACTTAGCGACATTAAACTAAAGTGCTTGTTGGGAGACAACCCAATTTTTTCTAACTTTTCTTTGATTTCTTTTAATTTTTCTTATTTAGGATCATTTTAGTTTTTTTATTATTATTATTATTTAGGTAGAATTTTGTTTGGAATCAATTTAATTTATTTAAGTGTAGTTTGTTTTGTTTTGTAGGATTATGGAGCAATTAGGAAGTTCATAAGTGGAGGAAGAGATGAGATTAGGCGTGTAGTAGAGAAAATGTAGAAGTTACAGTAGCAACAGCACACTATAGTGTGCTGCATTGCGCTATAGCGCACTGTCGAAGGGAGTATGCATTTTGAAAATTTTGGTTGCGCTATAGCGCAAGCTCGCGTTTGCAGAAAGGGAAGAGAACATGTGGCTGTGTTATAGCGTGATATCTTGCGCTATATAGCGCAAGCCCGTTTTAGTGACGCATCAAAAGGGTATTTTGCCTGTGCTATAGTGCAAGCCCATTTTCATGATAGATTTAATTATCGCAGCTGCAGCACAAACACAAACACACACACACACTTACGTAGTTCTCCTCTCTTCTCACTCCCTCGCACACCCAAACATAAACATTCACTCTCCCACTCAATTCCTTCCACCTAAATCTATTCCTCACCTCAAAATCGCTCCTCACCTCTCACATTTTCACTCATTTATCCATCATAACCATTGGTTTTTCCCCTTTTAAACCCTAATTCGTTGAATTTGGATTTCTTGGGTGGGAGGCCAAACTCTCAGCATTTTTTGGAAGGAGTTGCTTAACTTGAGTTGTCGAGAGTCATCCATACTTGGTTTGCATCTTCTTACTTTCCTAATTTAATTTTTGATGTTGCATGTGATACCTACATTGCCATGTTTAGTTCTCACCTTGAATTTATCATAAATAACATGTGCTTTTGTTATGGTACAATGAATTGATGCTGTTTCATTTGATTAAATACAGTACTTGAGTCAATTGTGATCATCATTGTTGTATTATGTTATTGGCTTGAGTTATTGAGTGTTTGGCTCTGAATTAAGAATATGAGACGGGTCATTTGAGTGTCTATGCATATTTGATTTAAGACAGTTGGGTTTTAAAATAGGATTGGAAGCTTTACTTTACATTGTTCATATTTGAATGTGCTTAGGATTCATGTGCTCATTGATTATTTTCAGAATCTTTGCATATGCTCTATTATGTTAGATGGAATTGTAGTGCTTGAATTCTGAGTTTTTATGGCTAGGCTGGTAAGTAAGTTGGGGGTCGTTATCTTAGAACATTCTATTATGATTTATTGATTACTGATTGGTTGCCTTTGGATGTTTGGTTGTTTTAATTGTGTTTTTAGGACCATGGCATCTAGAAAGAGAACCAAGACTAACGGAGCCTCTTCTTCTTCCTAGCCTTCTTATGCCGATGTAGACTTTGACAGACATCGATTCATCAGGGCAAATTGTCAGCATCGTTACACTTCTTTCCTCCATAAACGGGAGTTGGTGATAGAGAAGGGTGTTTAGCTGAGTTCGGGTACATTCCAAGCACATATGGAAAAGATAGAGAGGAGAGGGTGGCATAGCTTGTTGGATGAGCCGCCATTGGGTTGTCTCAACTTAGTGAGAGAATTCTTCGCTAACCTGATGGTGGTTAGTGGGGCCAACCAACCTGAAGGCTACGTTTAGGTGAGAGGCCAATGGGTAGACATCTATCCCTCCAGCATCAACACCTTCATGTGCACTCCTGATATCCAGCAGGATGACTTCTCTACATTGAGAGGGCAGAATATAGATTGGGACGAGATACTTCAGACCATTGCCTAGCCGAATGGCGAGTGGGATTATTATGATACTCCATCTATTGGCCAAAAGCATTTGCTAAACAAGTACCTCAACCCGGCAGCTAGAGTATGGGCCCAGATTATGTTTTCTTGCCTTATGCCTAGCAGGCACACCCATTCTATCACTAGGGAGAGGTACCTGCTACTGTATTGCCTGTCACTTAGAGGGAAGTGAACCTGGGGCAACTGATTAAGGACCAGATGATGACTATATTGAGCAGCAACTATTCCTTGCCTTACCCATCCCTGATCACTGCACTAGCCTTGCAAGCGGGTGTTGTTGTAGATCCCGTAGAGCGCGTGACAGATAGAGGTTGAAAGATTTCTGATGAGAGCCTCTCTGTCACACTAAATAGAGCGACTCGAAGGACCAGGAGGACCCGACAAGCTGAGAGAGAGGGAGATGCATCATCACCATCACCATGACCACCACAGGTCAGAGGCACTGATGCATCCCAGCCGCCATTATAACACCCTCTATTATATAAGCCATGCTCGAGTCATGGAGTTATATTAAGAGGTTGTCACTGTGCAAAGAGAATCTTTATAATGCGAAAAATATAATACATGGCCCTTTAACTGCACACTTTATTACTGAATACAGTTCATAAATTTCGTCATTTATGATACATAGAGAATAAAATAATTACATTTTAACAAAAAGAAATTTTTGTAGCTAATATTATACACAGAAACTGGTTCTACATTGCAGCTGTCGCCCTTACTGAACTTCAACCAACCTTTATAGTCTCCCGGGCTAACTTAAGCCTGAGTCTTGAATGATGAACATCCCAGGTTTCTGCCTTGTTCTTAAGTTTTAGCCTAGGATCTGGAACGTTTACAGAAAAGAAAATATACAAGCAAGCAGTGAGAACCTAAGGTCCTCAGTAGGTAAACTCGAACCATCACGCATACAGTGTCATCGTAAACATTCCAGCCACTTCGATTTCTTATGAAAATGCAAGCACACATACACAAGCAGTGGTTTGATTTTAAGTTGAAAACATCTTTCTCGAAGCGGGTTATATTTTAATAACCACTTAGCATATTATATGATAGACATAGACACACGAATAGTGCAATATACATTAGTAAGAATCATAATAACATCATGACGTAATGAGATAATTAGAGATGCACATATAGATGCTTGTACTTGACTAAATGCAAGTGCACTTGACTTAATTCTTCTCTTTCTTTAACTTGCAACTTCATCTTGCTTTTCTGTATTTGGTCCCCCGGAGGTGAATGGTCTTTCTTACCCTTGGATAATAGCATGCTTTTCAGGTCCAAGCTCATACTAATACATGAGTGACGGGTTTACTTTCCCCAACCCTCACACTAGTCTATTCCCCTTAAATTTGGTCGAGGGCTGGCCCAAGTCTTAGACAGTACTACTCTGGCCCACCCTAGCTAGGTTTATACCATGCCTCACGTGGTATCTTGGTACATCCCTCTTGTAAGTCCTTATAATCTTTTACTACTTCTTGAATATAATTATGCATGTGAAGGCTCTATGCGTTCATACATATATCTCATATTATTCCTCAATCCTATTTGCATGCATGATTTTCATAGACATGGCATTCATATGAGCAAATGTATCCTTATAATCTTAGCACAATTATTCATAATATAAGTCCTCATAAACTCCTGTCGAAAATTCAGCAGTATAACGGATCGAGTTCGCTTCCCCATGAATAGTGCTAGGCTACTAGAAGGATCAATCAAGCAACAAAACCAACATAGCGCATCAAGTTTTATAACAATAATATCAATCATATAACATGTCAACATAAATACATAACTTAGGTTTTCTGCTCATTCTACTCAATTCTACCCAATCTTGTAAAATTCACCATAATTTATATTCAGTTTGGTTAGACCTAAATTTTGAATATGTTATAATTCTATGTGTCTAGTTTCCAACCCTTTTCATCCCATCTCATTTTGATTTATGTAGCTTAAGTTATTCAAAATTTACTTCTATCTGTCCTACAACTAGCTAGTATTGCACTCTTAGAAGTAAAAATTCACTAAAAATAGAAAACTAGGTGAAATCACACTAAATTTATTCAAATTAAAGCTAATAGAACAAGCTTTCAAATGAAATAAGTTTATATATTTCCATTAGTATATTTTAAGATATAAGCCCTGTAACTTGACCCTACTAGACTACCCTGATCCAGCCCAGTTTCAACTTAAGGTAACTTCATTGATGTGTTGGAAATAATTGGGAATGAATTTGACTCTGAAATTTTTATGGGATGTCCCTTATATGTTAGCTTTCAAACAACGTTCATTTCACTCAATTTAGAATTGTGTAGGGTGAGTTACACCCTTCTCAACTCATACTGCCCAGATGAGAATCTAGATTTCTAGGTCAAATTTCAAAATTTCATAACTAATTCTATACTAATCCAATGGTCTTATAATTTATATATATGGAAAGCCTGAATATCTATTTTCATATAAAAATAGATTCATTCACTTTCTATGGCTGTAGGTAGAGCTGTACACTCCGTCGGTACAGACGCCGTAGGGTTTTCTCACAAAAACAGATTCTACTAAGCTCCTTTTTGAGTTTTTGATAAATTCCTCAATTTAAACTAAATTCTTCATTTCAATTCACAAGAAAAACATCATAACACAAGCATACAAGCATGGAACAGCATGGCATAAGGAGCACACGATAGCCATATAGTCACACAACACAACAATTAACTAAGGATTTGAGCTACTTACCTCAAAATCCTTGAAACTATGGAAGTAAGGAAGCCAAGAACTAACTCCTAGCCTCTCTCCTTCACCATGGCAACAATTAACTAATGTGGGGAGGCTTTATTTGATGTTTAATCATGAAATTGTTAGAAGGGGTTTGTAGAGAAAGAGGCGAGGATCAATTTTCATAAAATGAGCAAGAGGGTTTGAGGCCAAGAAGGCCATGAACTAGGAGCTTGAAGCTCATAGCCATGGAAGCAAGGAAAGAAAGGAAGAAGAAGAAGGAGGAATGGAAAGAATATGGCAGCTGGTGGGGGGCGAAATAATGGAGGAGCTAGAGGGGATTTTGCTGTTTTAAAAAATGATGCTCTTTTATGATTGGTGGAGGCTTGGTTGGTGGTTGTTTGGCCAAGTCTCTCCACTCATTTGGCAGCCAATGGCCGCCATCTATAGGGGTAAAAGTGGCTCAATTTTTAGCCACTCAACTAGTGGTGTTAGTGTGAAATTCTACTGATTCGGTTCTGGCAGTTTAAAATACCGAATCTTCGCCGAATTTCTTCAAATCGACAAAATTTTACAAAATGACTCTGAGAGAATTTCTATATCTCTATTCTAATTGTTTCTAAGCCTAATACCTCTAATTAACATTTAATTAACTCCTAATTAATATTTAATTAACTTCTAATTGCTCTTACATAACTATTGAAACCAAATAAATAGATTAACAGCGTAAATTAGACATTTTCACGAATTCGAAGCCTTTTTGTTTTCTGTTTTCTGTAACTAATGACATTTCTGTAATTTTGAGCAATTCCAGGGACCCACATCATTTCTTACTAGACTGCCTCTATGGCCCAATCGGCAGAGATTTAAACTTCTACGATTTCAACACGTGATTTTGCTCTGTTTAAAATCCCATTCTGCTAATTCTACAAATGTGGGGTTATAAAGGTAATTTCATAAAAAGTTCTAGGGTTATTGTGGAAATAAGTCTTTGGAGTCAAAATATAATTTATAAAAATTCTGGGCATCATTGTAATTAACAAAAGTTTACAGGGGCACTTTTGTCATTTCTTAATTTTTAACATATGGCAGTGCCATATTTTCAACGGCAGTGTTACACTACTTTATAATTCTGAATGTGAAGATCGTTATGGTATAACGCTGCCTAAGAAATTCTCACACTGCCTAAAGGAAATAATTCAAGGTTTCCATTACGTTCTGTTTACGAAAGTAAGGATGTTACAGCCATGGCTTCAGCTGCAAGCCTAGATTGATGAGCTGCGCCTAGACATGAAGAGCATATAGACCACTCTCCAGAATAGAGAGAGCAGGCAGTATTCCTCTATTTATAGAGGCATCCAGGGTTCAAGAATGGCAATACAAGGAAACTATAATGCCAAGGTTCAAGAAGAAGAAAAGCATAATGATTGCCAAGCAACTAAGTTGGGGGTACCCCTAAGGAGAATGAATTAAGGGTGAGGGTTCCTTAAGTTGAGGGTAATATTGAGCTTAAATGACTATTCTATCATATCTCTTAACTTGGCCTACCATTACAAGCTGAAAAAAAGTCCTTTTGATCTTTGGCTAAAGTGATACTCATGTAGAAATAAAGAGAGAGGATTGTGGATATTGTGATTTTTTTGTCCTTTCTTAAACACTGAATAAGCATAGGGTGAGTCAATTCTTCATTGCTTTCTCCTTATACACACACTAGATCTATTCTTTTGACAATGTGGAGGCACAATTAGATAGTCTTGGTACTAAGGCTTGGATTCTTGGTGACTTTTAAGTTAAGTTATGGAGTAGTGATGAGAAAGTTCATAGGCAATAATGTCTATGCTGACTGTTTTGTTTAGTGAGTCTTTTGTTTTAAGTGGTTTTGTTTAAGTCTTTTTTTTTTTTTTTTTCTGTTGTTAGTCCTTGTTTTGAGTCTTGCTTGAGGACAAGGAAGTTCTTAAGTTGGGAGTTTTAATAACTCCATTTGGTGAGTTATATTTTTAGTTAGTTTTTGTTGAATTTGAGTTATGGTTGTAATTTAGCTTTTGTTTTGTTGCATTTTAGTATATGGTTTGGGTTAATTGGTACTTTTAGTCTTTTATTATTTTGTTATTTGTTTGGATACTTATTTTGGGTTTATTTGATTTATTGTAGGTGTAAGTGGGCCCAAAAGAAGTTGGAAGAAGCTAAGTCATGAATTCAGATTCAGCACCTTGCGCTATAGCGCAAGCCAGTACGCTATAGCACACTGCCACAAAAGGAAAAAAATGGCCATGTTCATGTTGCGCTATAGCGCAACCAAGCACTCTATAGCGTGCTCCTATATTCACAGACTCTGTCAACAATTTTCGTTGCGCTATAGTGCAACCCAGTGCGCTATAGCGCGCCACCGTATTTCACAAATGAGCCAAGAATTAAAGCACAAGCCAGTTTGCAGCAGACTATCAAATCAAGCTGAAATTTAAAAGAAGGGGTCTATGCACTATAAAAAGGAGGTCATACAGATCACAAAAGGATCCCCAGACACTTTCACACATTTTCCAAGATAGAAGACTTCTCTAGAGAGATTGAAGGCAAAGATTCAAGGATTCTCAAGCTCAACTTCAACACGGAGAGATTTACACCTTCTCAATCTCTTGTCTCTAGTTTCAATACTTTATGCTTTTGTTTCTTTTATCTTCTCATCTTCATATTCCTTCATTGTTTTTTTTTCTTTAGTTATGAACTAAGTTTCTCTTGCTAGGGTTTTAATGGACCTTTTTTGTTTGACAATATTTCTTATGAATTAATGTTAATCTCATTTCTATCTCAATTTCTTAGTGTTTTTGTTTGTGCTTAATGCCTTTAATTGCTTGATCACCAATTAATTGATTTAGGGATTTATAATAACTCGAGAAAGGGTTTGTGAATAAAGCCTCTTAACATAAACATCATGAGCTGAGCGAAAACTAGAGATAGTCAAACTTAGTTCACGCGGTCAACATAGGAATCCATAAAGCTTCAACCTTTACCTAGATTAGTTTGTGTTAAGAGATTAGGCAATCAGTTTAAGATAAAGAGAACTACTTGACCTCGAGAGAGGCTAAGAATAAATTAAGGGGAACCAATCATGAGTCAGTTAAGATAGGAACTGATAAGCAGAAATTCATAATAAATGCGTTTACAATAGGTGAAATTAATTAGCCCTAGCGTCTATTCCATTGCATTTGTCTACCCCAATAGTGTCAGTCTACATTACTATTTTGCCTATTTATTTTATTTTAAATTTCATTTTAATTTTTTGTATCTGTGAATTTATTCTGTCCAAATAGTCATCCCTTAAACTATCCGGTATTTGATCTATCCTCGTGGGAATGATACTTTACTTATCACTTTATTACCTGTACGATCTGGTATACTTGCCGGAGCCACATCAGAGCTCATGTCCAAAAGCAGTCTATTTTAAGGGAAAGTAAAGAATGTTAAGCACATACTAAAAATGAAAGTAAAGTGAAGTATAACCATGGTTAAGTCTATGATGATGCATGTTTTTGCATGTATTTATATTATCCATTTGCATTATGAATGTTTATTCTATGCTTTAGTATGTCTGTTTAGTTATGATGATATAGTTATGATGCTAAGTTTAAAAGCAACCCGCTTCAGGGCCTAAATTTTCAGAATCATTAAAATTGAACTTATATTTGTCCACTATTTTTATAATTAAACCTAAGGTGGCTGGGATGATGACAATGACAAAGTGTCTGTCTAGACGCAATCCTACTAAGAAATTTAGTATTTCTCACTCCTACATTTCCGTGTCGTCTTCAAAGGATGTCGGCGTCGGGCACGGTGGTGATTTTCATTGAGTTCTCAATGATGCATTGGCACTTTGACCGGTCTTTGAATGCATCAAGATCTTGTTGCTTTCGGCGGCGATGCAGGTCTACGTGTTCCATAGTTGCCAATTCCGTGCACCTGTGATGAGTCCATTTTTCCGCCTTCATGAGCCGTTTGAGGACATTACTATGGATGATGTCCGTTTGTCTTTTCATCCTCCGAGGTACCCGACGGATGAGGATTTTGATTTTGACACTTAGTTGATGCCGACTGTTTCGATAAAGACGGATCCTTCTGAGTCATCATACCCGACTTATTCCATGGGATCCTACCGTTCGGAGCCATCTTAGCCTTCAGTGATTCGCCTATCTTCCGACTCTTTGGCTTCGTCTGCTGGCCTAGCTCCACCCCCGATTTGCGGTTGTGGGTTCATCTGTACCAGTGCTGTGCCTCGTGGGCGTGGGCCTGCCCGAGGAGGAGGACGTGGTGATATTGCTCCAGGTGGATTCGGGAACGGTTTCCTCTTGCCAGATAAGTGATGAGATATTTGCATGCGGAGTTGAGCATGAGGATAGCCCCTTTTGGTTGTTGCTAGGGTTATTATTTTCTTTGGGCATGTATGGGTAGATGTGATTTCCTATCTATTTCCTTTACTTATGTATTTGTTAGATTTCTTTTGCAGGACTGACAGCAGATATCGGACCCATCAGTATCTCTATGTATGACTTTTGGTAAACTATTATTATATTAAATATGAATGGCTATAGAATAAATGTTATGTTTATCTAAATTATTGTTAATCTTGTCACTTCTATTTATTCTATTCGCACGGTATGTATGAGATAGCGTTGTTTATTATATGCATTCACGATGTGCTCATTGTTTTCGGCTTTCAAAACAATATATTGGTTATTGTTCAAAAAAAAAAAATTTACCCCTATTTTTGCATAAAAGTATTTTCCAATGGTAATGTTAGTTTCGCGAGCAAAAGTAACAGTTGGTAATTCTATAGTATGACTTAAGCATAGTATGGGACTATTAGGGTGTTACACTGCTTCGAAAGGATTTATGTTATTTCAAATGGATGTAAAATATGCTTTTTTAATGGTTTCATATCTGAGAAAGTTTATATCAATCAATCTCCTGGTTTTGAAAATGAAAATTTTCCTCACCATGTCTTTAAGCTTTCAAAAGCCTTATATGGTTTAAAGCAAGCTCCAAGAGCTTAGTATGATAAGCTATATTCTTTTCTGATTAAAAATGGTATTAAAAAAGGAAATGTTGACTCTACTTTATTTATTCATCATGACAAAAATGATTTTTTGATTATTCAAATTTATGTTGGTGATATTATTTTTGGAGTAACTAATCAAAATTTGTACAAGAAATTCTCTGAGCTTATACAAGGAGAATTTGAGATGAGTATGATGGGAGAACTTAAATTCTTTCTTGGACTACAAATCAAATAGCAGAAGGATTGAATCCTGATTCATCAAGAAAAATACGCCGAGGATTTGCTCAGAAAGTTTGATATGGACAAGGCATGCATCGGTGCTCCTATGCATCATTCTCAAGTTATAGAAGATGAAGATAGTGAAAATGTTTCTGAAACTCTTTACAGAGGTATGATTGGATCTCTATTGTGTCTTACTGCTAGTAGACTTGACTTGTAATTAAGTGTGGAAATTTGCGATAGATTTCAATCCAATCCCAAACAATCACACTTAAATGCTGTCAAGAGAATTCTGAAATATTTAGTTGATACTACTAATCTTGATCTCTAGTTTGAGAAAGGTACTATTTGCACTATTATAGGCTACTATGATGCTGATTTTGCTGGATATAGAGTTGAAAGAAAAAGTATTAGTGGTTGCTGTTACTTTCTTGGAAAGTCGTTGATAACATGGTCAAGCAAGAAGCACAACACTATTGTTGTTTCAATTGCAGAGGCTGAACATGTATCTGCTATAAATTGCAGTACACAGATTTTGTAGATTAAGCAACAGCTAGAAGATTTCAATCTAACGTATACCAAAATCCCTATCCTATGTGACAATACCAGTGCTATTAATCTCACAAAAAATCCAATTCAGCATTCTAGATCTAAGCATATTGACATCAAGCATTATTTCATAAGAGATCATGTTCAAAAAGGAGTCATTAAGCTAAGATTTATCACTATTGAAAGTCAGATCACTGACATTTTCACAAAACTCTTAGCTGAAGATCATTTATGTCATATAAGAAACCCTCTGAACATGATTAGCTTCTAATCATTCATATACATTGTATCTAGTACCTCCTTCTCTCTTAAGCAAAAGTAAACACTGAGATTGCTACATCCAAAATGGATTTGCTTTCTGGATAAAAGTTCTTCAACATTGATGTATGGCTCAGAAAGATCACATCAAGCAAGAATTGAAGAACTAGCTCAGAATGTTTCCTCAAAATAGTTCAGAAAGATTATTCCGAATTGGTTATCTACTTGGTTGAGAAAGATGACGTGTAGTGTAAGTTGACAAAGAAGGATTCAGATAAAGATCATAGTATGTCAAAAGGATTACTTCTGAACAGAGTGAAAATGGAATTGAGAAAAATAGCTTCAGAATGACATATTCAAGAAATATATTTTTTTCAAGGGCATAGATTGTCATACCTCCACTATTACACGATTCCCACAATCAAAAGAAGCAGGAAAACCAAAAAACCCACTTATCTTGAAATGGTAGCATTTCATTCGAAACCATTCATAACTTTAACCATCAATTTCCCCTATCAATCCTCACTTATCATATCAAACATTTCACTTCCCAAGTCACTGAGGAAAACCTCTCACTGTTCATCTTCTTCGTTTACGAGCCTTCTTACCTTCGCTTAATCCTCTATACACTTAGCCTAAACACCTACCCTCTCTCACCTTCAATCTCCTACCATTTCAAATTATCATGACAAAAAAAGGAGATTACAATGTCCCCTACATGTTCGATAATGATGAAATGTAAACTAGATTTCACTAACAATTCTTTATTAGGCCTATTGTGTTTGAAAGAAGTTTTGAAATGGAAAACTTCTTATCCCTTCCTCAGATTACAGAAGTTTTCAAGTTCCAAGGATGGAACGATTTTCTGGGGATTTCAAAAGATACGTGCACTGGAGTGGTTGTTGCATTCTACAGTACTCATGTCTCAGTTGATGAAGACAACATATCTGTCAGGAGCATCATCGAAAGTTTCGAGTCCAAGTGCTTCATTCTGATCTTGCTTATATCACCAACACTCAAAATGAAGGTGTTCTATGTCGAGGTAGTACAAAATGGTGGGAACAACTCGAATTCGGTAGTCCAATACATAGTACTTCCTAGAATGGATAACACTGATATCATGACCAAGGTGGACCATATGGTCATGTTTTGTCTCATGACTACATAAAGAATAAACCCGATAAGGTTAATTCTAGATTATATGCTTATTGCTATTGATGATTCAAGAAGAAGTCATGCTGCTATGCCCTATGGCATGCTCCTTACACACATCTTTGCAAGAGCACAACTTCTTGTAGATGGTCACAGGAAGGATGAAAAACACCCTGCCACCACCATGAAGACATTCTCTGCAATAGGTCTAAAACTGCAAGGGACTGAAAAAGGAAAAAAGCAGAAAAAGAAGAAGGAAGAGGAAGAGAAGAAGAAAATAAAAGACAAGAAAGAAATATATCTCCTGAGTAAAGAAGGACTAGCAAGAGAAGGCTGCTGAAGCTTGTTGAATCCTCCTCCTCAAGTGAAGAAGTTGAAACATCAACAATTGTTGATAATCCTATAAATGTAGTAGCACCAACAAGAGATGCACTAGAAACCTCCAAACCAAGAGAAAGAGGGATTACAATCAGGGAATAACCTTATCAAGAGCAATAAGAACAACCTAAAGCTGAAGCTTTAGATAAGAATGAGGACCCTGAGATCAGAAGGAAAGGGAAAAAGCCTATGAAGAAAGCCCTTGTGCAACCTTTTGATAAATGTACTCTATCTCCTGTCAAACGAGCTTTGCTTGAAGCAGCTCAAGATAGATTGAGAGCAGATGCATGGTTGCAAAGGCAAAAAGACAAGGCTACTGGAGTTGGTAGCTTAGGTACAAGAAGTTCTTTAGCATCTTTGGAAGTAGAACAAGACTACCTTGTCATTGAAGATGTCAATCCACCTCCTAAGATGAGAAGGGTTATTCTACCTTCTGAAGAACCTACAAGTAGATCAGCAAAACCTACTATACCTCCATCAAGCTTGCCACTGATTCCCTTCACTTAAGAAGGATTTTTTGCTCAAAGAGCTAAAACTGCACCAGAAAGAACTGAGCCAGAAAAGACATTGGTGCTGGTAGCAGAAAACAAACCTGCTATTACTGAATCTGAGATTGCACCTCAAAACTCTCCAATGCCTTAGCCAACCACTGCCATAGCCTCTCAAGACTTCCTTTCTACTTCATTCACCGCACAAACCTTGCTACTGCTAACCTCAACACCAAAATTTGATAGAACGACTACTCCTAATGCCTTTGAACCCTAAGCATCCTCGACTAGCCAAGCCAACACACAGTGAAATTGCCTTCTAGAGCCTTTTCATTTATTGAAGTTTCTCTAAATGCTGCTGAAGTCTAGATGGATCTACTCTTGGCCAATCAACATACCATAATGGGCAATTAGGCTGAACTTCAAACTCATTAGCAAAGGCTAAACCCAAGAATGGACAAGATGGAGAATTTTATGTTGCAGATTCTGAGCACTCTTCAGAAAGGGAAAGGCAATTAGTGATGGCTCTTTCTTGATCCCACATCCTCATTTATTTTTTATGATGTCAAAAGGGGAGAAGATATTTCAAGAAAAGCCTAAGCTGAGGGGCAGCATACATTGAGGGGGAGCATGAGCATGCATAACTTAGTCTTAGGATTCATTTTATTCTGTATTCCAAAAACATCTTTTTTTTACACTTTATCATATAACTCTTGAGCAACATTGCAATTCAGTTAATATTTATCTCTCCATCAATTATGCTTTCATATCCCTTGATAATTTTTTTGTGTACAATTATATTGTGTGTAAGCTATTAAATGATCTGATATGTAGGTTATAAAATGCTCTGATATTTGCTTTAATATCTAAACTGATTAAGATGATAATTGCCTAGTTACATTGAGCTTACTCTGCTACAAGATTATGGAATCCGGATGGATATAATACTGCTACATAACTATTCTGATTATCTGTATCTTAATTAAGCTATTTGAAAAGTTGTTCTTATATGTTTAGATTCCTCATTATGCTCTAGTGATAATTTCGCATGTCAAAAGAATCCTACGCACTCTTACCTGGATTATAATCAAAACCCTTTGGTTTGAGAAAAATTTAATTTTTTTTTTTGACATCATGAATGTTACTATTCTCTTCAGACAGTAACTTACTCCAGATAACAAATCGTAATCTTTAATTTGTATTTTTAGTAACAAGAACTTTTCTTAAATACTGATTTACCATCGTCAAAAAAGGGGAGATTGTTAGCTCCAATGCCCTTCATAAACTGTTCTATTGTTGTGAACCAGCATGAGCTTTAAGGTTTTGATGAATATCAAATCAGAGTTTAAGCTAATATTCTTGTACATGAATGATTTGTTTCTTGAAATGCTTTCTTCTGTGATAAAAGATCTTAATTGTGTGCATTAATTGCATGAGAAACAACAAAGCTTTGTTTTCCACCATTACTTTATTTTTATACTTGATATGGAATATATGCTTTGTGTGCCTCTTGAGCTATCACGAAAGAAACAAAAAGACAAGTTTAGAAGGATGAAGCTATAGTATCATAAGGTAAAACATGCCTCAAGAACAAACATTGTTCATTCAGAAAGGTGACTCTATCTAGAAGGGATATATCCAGAAACATACTTTTTATGAAGTGTTATACCTTCAAAATTTCCTCTGCATGCTTCATAGACATATTCAAAATAGTCAAAAAGGTGATTTGACAAGATACAGGAGAAGTGTTGATAAGTCTAAATAGTTGGTAAACCAACAAATGACTACTTTTCCACTTCTGTGTAAGCTTTGAAGAATAGAAAAAGGGAAGACTATTTCTTCTCTATCTAGTCTTAAATCAGAAGACCAAAAGAATCATAAGGATGAAGGCCTTTGAGCTTTAACAATCATATCTCGAAGTCTATATAAGGCTAGAAGTCGAAGAACAATAGTTAGTCTATTTAAAATATTTCTTACGTAAAAAGAGCTTCTTTCTTTCATCCTTCTTAACTATCTGTAGCACCAGATAGTTACTCATTATAACTTCTATCCATAAGAAAAACTTCTCTTTTATTCTGTATTAGATAATATTCTCCCTTTGAGAATTTAGAGAAGTTACACATACAAAAGTTTATTGTTTATTCTCTATCAGGAGGGTCAGTGTGGGTGTTCAAGCAAAAATCACATTGTTTATATAAATTGTATCTAGACCCAGTAGTGATCAATGTGAGCATGGAGAGGCTAAGAAAACACTACTTGTTTGTAAAGCTTGGAAAAAAATACTCGTAGTTTATAAAATCTCAACATAGAGTTGGGGATTGGAAATAGGCAAGTGGTTTGGCCGAACCAATATAAAGTGTCTTGTGTGATTTTTCTATCTCTTATTCTATAATTTGATTTTATTACTTAAGCTCTTTCTGTCAAAACTTTTTCTAAAATAAAACTTACTTCCGTTCTATATAGAACTAAACAATTTCATAAACTAACAAATCGCTTCCGCAATCGAAGCCTTGAACTTGAGATAAATTATTTTGTTAAAGTGTTTTAGATTATAAAGATTCTTGAAAACACAATTCAACCACCCTTCTCGTGCTATCCCATCCAACAAATTCTACTTTCTACATTGAAAACTATGTTTTCTTAAGGCTAATACTCAAGAAAACCCCTATGAATTATCGAAGCGAAGAAAACCCAACATTTCTTATTTTCATGTATTTGGATCTAAATGTTATATTCTTAACACCAAGGACAAGCTTTCCAAGTTTGATCCTAAGTTTGATCTTGGACTTTTTCTAGGATATTCTTCTGTGTCAAAAGCTTACAGGGTATACAACAAGAAGACTCAGACGATGGAAGAAACCATATACATAAGCTTCATGGAACGAAGGAACGATGTCAATCAAAAGGTTGCAGATTTGGAAGATGAAATAGAGAATATGGCTTTAAATGACAATGCACAGCACCAGCAGAACCTTCAGATCACCACAAGAAATAATAATGACAATGATTCTAATCTACCTACACATCAACATGTTTCTGATGACATCTCTGAAGATCCAGAAGATACACTGGCATAAGAGATTTGAGAGTTGTCTCTCAAAATCAGATTCTTGGTGAACCTTCTCAAGGAATTAGAACCAAATCTTCTCTTAGAATAAAATCCGACTTGGCTCTAATCTCTGAAATTCAACTAAAAAGTGTTAATGAAGCCTTACTAGATCAAAACTGGATTGAAGCAATGAAAGAGGAATTAACTCAGTTTGAGAAGAGTAAAGTCTAGACTTTAGTCCCATTACCAAAAGGACAATCTGCTATTAGGAAAAATGGATATTTAGAAACAAACTTGATGAAAATGGGAAAGTAATCAGAAACAAAGAAAGATTAGTGGCTCAAGGCTACAACCAACAAGAAGGCATTGATTACAATGAGACATGTGCCCCTGTAGCAAGATTAGAGGCCATCAGAATGTTGCTCGCTTATGCTGCTTATAAAGGTTTGTTTTGTTTCAAATGGATGTATAATCTTCTTTCTTGAATGGATTAATATCCGAGGAAGTTTATGTCTAGCAACCTCCTAGTTTCGAAAATGAAAACCTTCCTCATTATGTTTTTAAACTTTCAAAAGCTTTATATGGTTTGAAACAAGCTCCTAGAGCTTGGTATGAAAGACTTAGCTCTTTTCTCCTCGAAAATGGTTTTGAAAGAGGAAAAGTCAACACTACTTTATTCATTCTGCATGAGAAAAGTGATTTTTTGATTGTACAGATTCATGTTAATGATATCATTTTTGGTGCTACTAATCAAAATTTGTTCGTTAACTTTTCTGAGCTTATGCAGGGAGAATTTGTATAAGTATGATGGGAGAACTAAAATTCTTTTGAGGGCTACAAATCAAACAATAGAAGGATGGAATCCTCATTCATCAAGAAAAATACTCCAAGGATTTGCTCAAGAAATTTGATATGGACAAGGCCAAGAGCATTAGTACTCCCATGTATCCTTCTCAAGTTCTAGAAGTTGTTAAAGATGGTCATTACTTTACAGAGGTATGATTGGGTCATTACTTTATCTTACAGCTAGTAGACTTGATCTATAATTAAGTATGGGGATTTGTTCTAGATTCCAATCCAACCAAAAACAGTCACACTTAAATGTTGTTAAAAGGGTTTTGAGATATTTAGTAGGTACTACTAATCTTGGTCTTTGGTACAAGAAAGGTACTACTCATGATGTAACAAGTCATTGTGATGCTGACTTTGCTAGAGATAGAGTTGAAAGAAAAAGCACAAGTGGCTACTGTTGTTTTCTTGGGAAATCTCTTATAACTTGGTCAACCAAGAAGTAGAACACAATTGCTTTCTCTACTACTGAAGCTGAATATGTGTCTGCATCAAACTGCTATACTCAAACTCTGTGGATTAAGACTAGTGCTATAAATCCCTATCTTCTATGATAACACTAGTGCTATAAATCTTACAAAAAATCCCATTCGGCATTCCGAATCTAAGCATATATATATCAAGCATTATTTCATAAGAGATCATGTTCAGAAAGGAGATATTGCTAACGTTTATAAATACAAAAGGTTAGATTGCTGATATTTTTACAAAGCCCTTGGCTAAAGATCGTTTCTGTCATATAAAGAAGCTTCTGAACATGTCTAGTTTCTAAACATTCATGCATAGTGCATTTGCACATCTCCTCTCAAGCTGCAACCTTAAAGTTGAGATTGCTATGATCCATGTGGATTTCCTTTACGGAGAAAGGTCCACAATGTAAAAGCTTAGAGTTTATTTAGAAAGATCTAGAATAGGTTGTAGATCTAATTGAGTTAAAAGGATATAAAGACAATGTTGAGAAAGATGGGTTCAGTGTTGGTTTAGAAAGAAGGAATTAGATTGGTCGATTCAGATAATGGATAAAATTCATGAGTTTAGAAAGGTTCAACCTACCAAAAAGATAAATTGTGTCTCAGATCAAAAGCGAAGCTATGTAGAAGTTGTAACAACTCAAAAATGTGGGCCTATGTGTTAAAATCCCACTTTGACATGTTCCGATGATCGAACAAAGTGGGAAAACCAAAAGACTCACTTATTATGAAATGTTGTCATTTTTTTTCTTCAAATCGTTCATATCCTTTTAACCCCAAGTCATTGTCTTAAACTAATCAAGCATCAAATCATCTTCTTCTCTCTGAAAGTTCTCACTTCCTAAGTCATAGACAAAACCATACACTATTCATCTTATTCTTTAAAGCATTCAACTTTTCCATTTCTTCCTTTACTTCCTCGATACATATCCTACATATTTTACCTTCCTTTTCCTTCTAAGCCTTAACCTTTGATATTTACCATGACTAGAAAAGGAGATTCAAGTGTTCCATATATTTTTGATGATGAAGAAATGTAGAACAACTTTCAAAGAAACTTCTTTAGATGAATCATTGCTAGGGGGAGGAATTTCATGACTTTCCTTGAAGTATTTGAGGTCTTCGAGTTTCAGGGGTGGAACGACTTCTTGAGGATCTCTGAGGACATATATATAGGGTTAGTGCCTATATTCTACAATACACTTGCTCCTGTTGATGAAGACAACACCTCACTGAGGAATATTGTTGGAACTTTTTGAGAATCAAGTGCTGGCCTCAAATATCACTCAGATCACCAACACTCCAAATGATGGGGTTCTCTGTAGAGGATAGTGGGAAGATTTTGAAATGACTGAAGAAGATGTAGCTGAAATCCTCACTGGCAAGAGAAATGTGCATGTAAGAGATATTCGCACTTCTCATTTACTTACTAATGTCAAGGTTGTCTACTCTGTGGTCCAACACATTTTACTACCAATAATGGGCAATACTGACATAATGACAAAGGTGGATGACATGGTTGTGTTCTGCCTCATGACTAGGAGAAGGATAAACCTAGTTAGGTTAATCCTATATTTTATTGTCTCTGCTGTGGATGCTATAAGAAGGAGTCATGCCACTCTACCTCATGGGATGTTTCTCCCCCACGTCTTCATGATAGCCCAACTTCCTATTAAAGGACATAGGGCTGACCACACACACCCCATAATGACCACGAAAACAATCTCAGCCATGGGTTTGAAGCGTCAAAGCTCTAAAAAGGAAGAGAAGAAGAAAAAAAAAGAAGAAAAAAGAAAAAAGAGAAGAAAAAGGCAAGAGGAAGAAAGATTCTTCTATCTAGAAGGTTGCTATCTCTTAGAAGGATAACTCCAAGCTTTCTGGTAAGAAGAAGAAAAAGAAAAAGAGACAAGAAAGAGGTCTTTCACCAGTCTCTGAAGAGAAGAGAGTAAGCAAAAGAAGAATGCTAAAATTTGCAGAAGAGACCTCCTCCTCATCTAGTACAGAAGATGAGACATCTACCATTGTTGCCAAACCAATGAATGCAGCTACACCTGCAAGACCTACAACCAGACCTTAAGAGAGAAGGATTATAATTAGGGAACCAAATCCTTAAGACCAACCAATGCAACAAGCTAAAGCAAAAGCTTCAGATAAGAATAAGGATCCTAATATCAAGAGAAAGGGGCAAGAGACCAGTGAAGAAAGCCCCCGCGGAACCTTCTAGAGAATCCACTCTTTCTCCTATTAGAAAGGCATTACTGGAAGCAGGAGAAAATATTATGAGACAAGACGAATGGCTGCAAAAATAGAAGAATAGAGCTGCTGGAGCTGGTGCCTTACTTGGAAATACTAGAAGCTCATCTACTTTTCTGGAAGTGGAACAATAATATGTGGTTATTGATGAAGTGAATTCTCTTTCTGAGATAAGAAAGGTTATCCTACCTTCTGAGGAACCAAAAAGATATCAGAACAAGCTATTACTCAACCTTCAAGTTTACCACTGATCCCCATGGGTCAAAAAGGATCATTGGTTCGAAAGAATGAGTCTGCACCGGAAAGAATTGAGCCTGGAAGGACACTTGCTCTGATGATAGAAACTGAAAATCAAGTTACTATTTTTGAATCTGAAACTGCACTCCAATGCCTCATCTAGCCACTGCCATAGCCTCCTAAGAGAGTACTGCTACCCTTGTCAGTGCCCAAACACTGCTGCAATTGACTTCCGCAGCCAAATTTGACAAAACAACTACTCTTACTATTTCTAAACCTACTCAATCCTTAGCTAGTCAAAGCTACCACACCATGAAACTACCTTCTAGAGTTCCGTCAAATGCAGAAGCCTTTCCTGATGTTGCTGAAGTCCAAATGGATTTACTGCTGGCTAACCAACATACTATCATGATCAATCAAAGCAATATGGAGAGAAGAATGGACAAAATGAAAAAAACTTATGCTGCAGCTTCTGAAGGCTCATCAGAAAAGAAAGGGCAATCAATGATATGTAATACCCTACCCAATATAATACTTTGCTTAAGTCATATTATTACACTAGATAGTTTGTTACGTTATACAAATTTTAACTTAACTTTACCTTTCGGTTATTAATTTAGCATAATATAAATTTTTATTTTTATTTTTTGTCTTGACAGTGAATGATCAGTTCTAATTCATTTGTATGATATGTACTGTTCAGGCGAGTTACGACATAAAAGAAAGTAAAGATATAAATAGATATAATATTTTACCATAGTACATCCAATATCTATATAAACATCATTTCATGTATTCACATATATAAAAGTGCTAGATACATCATGTTGGACTGTTCACAAAAGAACTAGCTCTATATCAGTGAAAAGTGTCTCTACAGTGGTCCTCAAAAGAATATTTCATCTAACACGAGTACATGAGAAACACCAAAAATTACAACCAAAAAAAACTATGCCTAAGGCGCAAGGTTGTAGAAGACTCCAAAAGAGGGCTGTAACATCCTTAATTTCCTGTCGTGATAAATTGCCTCGATAACCCTGAGTAATTAGGTACTTAATGAGAAATTATAAGATTTGATAAGTGCATTTTATTCACTTATTTTATAATCTTTTCTATGCTTGGTCGTAGCTTTAATCATGTAAATATAATGTTTTTATTTTACTATTTGTGTTTTGTAGGAAAATAAAGCTTAAGGATAATTTTTGAGCTGAACAAGAGTAAAATGACTCAATTTGGAGCTAATTCAAGAAAATGCTAAGAATTGAGTATTGGACAACATGAGCAGTATGCCTTTCCAAGGGCATAACTTTTTCCTCCGAAGTCAAAATGACATGATTCCACTTGGAGATGAAAGTAGACATCCAGAGATTTAATTTGACACCAAGATCAATCAAAAAGTCCAACGGACCAGAAAGATTGAAGCTACCAAAGTTGGGCTTGATGCTGACCCATCACTACATTCAATGCAGTTTTGCTCAATTTAGTTCTCCCTTGATATAAGCCCAAATGGGATGATTCCAGAGCCAAAAATGAAGCCCAAGATGTTAACTTTCCAATGGTGGTTGAATTACTCTCATCCAAGTCCATTTGGTCAATGGAATTTATGTGTGAAGTAGAGCTGCCAGAAAAAATCGAAACTATCAATTTTAATTAATGAATGGTGGGCCAATTGAGTTCAATTCATTTGTGGGTTTTCATTGTCTAATTATAGGTTGTTAAAACTTAATTATCAGAATTATTTTTGATAATCACCAATTCTTTGTGAGAATGTAACCTATGAAGCTAGTTTAATGTGGAGTTACACTTGAAGCAGTTACAATTTGGATGGCTGAGGTTACATTTTGGCAAGGGACTAGCAGCCAAAAGGGGGGAGGAGTAACAAATGAGCATTTTTCCTCTTTCTAGAGGGAGAAATTTTCTTGGAGAGAGAAATAGGTTTCAGCCACTCATCCTTAGAAACCATAGTTACAATATTGGAGTTGCAGAAGTGACATTTTCATCAAGCTTGTAGCTGTGGACATCACTTTTTGCTGCTCTTTAGGGATTTAATTGACGACAAAAAGAAGAGATAGGTGCTGAAGATTAGAGTTTGGGCAACTTTGCTTTCACCCTTTAGTCTACACATGTTTTCTTTCTTTCTTAACTCATGTCATGTATTCTTCAATTTGTGATATGGTTTTCTTTAGAATATTAGACTAAGTTATTTTTATAGTTATGGGTGAACTTTGAATCCTAAATTATCATGTAATTAAATTGATTTTTTGACCTCTATTTTCTTGAGAGTTGATTATATTCTCCTACTCACTTCATGATTATGGTAGTAATGTGACATGTTTGGATTGGCCACCCTTATATTTCATGTTATGGCTGATTGCTAGATTTAGGATTATGATGTTCATTATCCTTTATCCATATGTAGTAACTTGTGTGCAAACTTAATGGTCAAGTTTTGATTATATGCAAGGGAGAATATAACCTAAGTCACTTAGTCCTATGTTAGAGACCAAAACTTAGATCAGTTTGTCCTTCTAGTTGCAATTGTTAATTGAACTTAGTAGATGTTCCCTATGTTAATTAGTGATTAGAATAGGTTCATGGATGTTCCTTAATCTATTTAAAAGAAGGTAGGTAATAGAATATTTCATTACCTAAGATTGGTAACTATAAAAGGAGAATTGGAGGTTGAAATTGAGAACTAATTGCATGATATAATTTGGTGGGGAAAAAGGATCTCATAACCAGTTTTAATTGATTTCAACAAAACAGCATCATTTGCTCTTATTTATTTTTTTATTTTTGTGTAACTTTTTTTATATAATTTTTGTTTGAATTATAGAAACAACAAAACCCCCCATTTTGTGTTACTTTGTTTTTTAGAGTTTATTAGAATTAGAATCTAAAATAAGTTAAATAATTAAATTAATTCAATTCTTTGTGGATCGACCCTTTTCTCATTACTAAACTAATTTTTCCTAAACTAAGCAAAACTTGGTAGTTTAACGACATATCAAGATTAAGGCTTAATTGAGGGATTAATGAAGTGTTTGTGACTTAACTCTGATGAGAAAAGTCAAGAGAATGTTTAATCGAGATTAGATAATCTCTAATTAAGCAAGTCAAACCCTTAAATAGCTTAATTAAGCACTAATCACCTTTAATTAGCTTAATCGAGTTTAATTAAGGATAATTGAGCTTAATTGCAAGATTAATTTTTGTCAATTATGTTCTTATGTGTTAATCACTAATCCTTGCTTAATCATGTTAATTAAGTTGCAAGAGCACTTAATCACATGATTAAATTCAAATTTAGTCAACTAGATAATAAAGCAAAGATGATGTCACTAAAGCATAAAGCATTAGACAAGAGTATTTTATGTAAGAGTAAATGCTTGATTTGTTCCTCCATCATTCAATTTGTCTCCCTAAATTTTAATTAACACAAAATGAAGCAAAAATATTTCCCCCCACCTACTTGAAGTTCACGGCTACAACAACAACACACACACACATACTCTCATTTTCATTTTGTATCATCATATTCTCTCTCTTAAACTCAAACTCTCTAACCTTTCTCTATATTTCCTCTTCTTCTTCTTCATCTTCTTCATCATCCTCCACCTCCATAACCAAACTTTCTTCACCAAACCCTTCAAAGACCACATCTTTTTTGGAGACAAGATCTACACACTACAAGCTTCATTTTCACAAGATCTCAAGAGCTCTCTCCTTCGTTTAAAACTGCCACCATCACTCATCTTTTTCTTCTCTTGCTAGGACGCCACTTTTGACTCTAGATAGTGATCTCTACTCTTTTCTTTTGTTACTCAAGAAGCTTGAAGCTTGGCTTTTACCATGGCCAAGATCTTTAAGTGAGAACTTGAGAAAGTTTCCTTTTTTAGAAAAAAAGTTTGCTTCTTGAACTTTGTTCATAGGTGTTCATGTGGATGTCTTGAGTTTTCTTCATGAATGCCCTAAAAGTTTTCTATTTTTAGCAAAATATGTTCTTGATCTTGTTCATGAGTTGTTTTTGTTTATTGAAAGTTTCTCTTTTTGAAATTTTTTAAAGTTTCCATTTTTCTTTCTTGATGCATGAGTTCATGATGATTCTTAGTGGTTTTGGTTTAAAGTTGATTTCTTTCCTTTTTATGAACTTAAGATTGAAAAAGTCCTCATCTTTACATCTTTCTTATGATTTTGATAAGACTGTGAACATTCCAAAAGTATAAAGCTTTAAAAGTTTACTTCTTGAGGCAAAAAAGTAGCGCTATTTTTTGGGTGTCACAAGGTTTCATTTTGTTCTTCTTTAAGATAAGAATATGTGTAAAAGTCTAAAACTTTTTGAACATGAAGCTTTCTAAGTCATAAAAATGAGAACTTGTCACTTTATGTCTTAAAGATTGAATCTTGAAGACAAGACCTTTCATAAAGTTTCAAACTTTAATAAAAAATGTAACTTTTAAGTCATAAAGATGTAGACTTGTACTCTAATCTTGTAAAGGTTAAATCTTGAAATGGAAGTGTTGACTAAAGTTCTAATCTTTCTTCAAGAAAGAATCTTTTAGGCTTTAAGACAACTTTAAATCATAAAGTTGGAATCTTGATGGTCTTATAATGATTAAAAGTGTCAACTTTCTTAAAGAATAATACTTTTTAGTCATAAAGCTAGCATCTTATAGTATTTTCCTTATAAAAATTGAATCTTTAAGACAAGGATATAATTTTAGAGACACATACTTTCATAAAGAATCAAACTTTATAATCACTTTCATAAAGTATACAACTTTATAATTATAAAGGTGAAATTTTGCTACTCTACTTAGTAAAATTTGAATCTTGTAACTTGTTGAAAATAAAAACACTCTTGATGATTGGTGAACATGGTACTGTTGGATTCATGAGTGTGGTTATGCATTGTCATAACCCAAGGGACTAAAGGGATCTCGAAATTCTTTAGGAACAGAAGTATGATTAGGTTCTCTAAGAATATCATGAACCTAGGAATCATTAAGTGCACTATCTCAAGATAAGAAAAGGAAATAATTACTTAACTTAATTGACTCAAACAAAGTGTTCCACAAGATATGTACCTAAGTAAAGAGTAACTTCACTCAAGCATCGAGTAACTAAAAGACTATACACACATTTGTTTTAATAATGTGATTCTCTCATAAGTAAACATGGAAAATCATATGAAGACTCATAAGACTTTTCACAAAGAATAACACAACTATAAACACCCTTTAGGGTATGAATGAATGATCCCATTAGGCATGATGTATGACAAGTTTGATTAAGCATTATCTCATGATTGAACGATTGATATGATGATATGAGAATGGATATAGTTGATTGTTGGTTGAAATTTCATGATTGGCATTTTAGGGAAGCTCCAGTCTTGCCGTCATGCTGCCGAATTTCCGTCAAAATTATGGATTTAGTCATACTATCGCATGTTCACATGTGTCTTGTTAATGATTGTAATGCATGTAAGATGTGGTCATAACAAAAGAAAAGAAAGAATAGGATATGACCCGTCAGTCACTTTTTAAGGGAAGTGAGAGACGGTAATCCACAAAGACTCAAGGAACCTCTATAGAGGAGGCAAGGGTGACATGGAGGACCCTCCAACTTAAAGGTAATCAATATTAGTTTAGTTTGATTTGGTTTAGTACTACGTGATGACAGTCACAGAATGAGCTCATATCCAAAGCAGTCTATTTCAAAGGAAAAGTAAAGAATGTTAAGCACGTGCTAAATATGAATGTAAAGTTAAACAAAGACTCTGATCTAGACTAAGAGGTTACATGAATGTATATGCATCTTCATTCTCTCATTTGTATGGTCATGAATGTTTATTGTATGCTCTCACATGTATATGCTCTTATACTGTAGCTTTGAGTTTCTTTATATTATGTTTAGGTGAGAAAGATTAAAAGAAACCCACTTCAAGAACCTATGTTTTCAAACCCTTTTAAAAATGGAATCTATGCATGTTCACCATTTTCATAATTAAACCCAAAGTGGCTGGGACAATGACAAATTAATGGTCTAGTCGGGATCCTACTGAGAAATATTGTATTTCTCACTCCTACATTTCCATGTCGTCTTCAGATGGAGCTAATGGCGTCCTTAGCAGCATTTCTAATGGTACCTGACTGGATAAGATGAGAAGCTGCCATGTTTCTTCACCTAGCTAAGGAAGATCGAAAGAATAGCATAGTATTTTCACTTTCTTAAGAGCCCTAGTTGGGTAGTTTATGTGTAATTAAGAACATGTGAGAAATCATGTTACTTAATTTGACCTATTAGATATGTGATGATTATTAAGTGTAATGATGACTTTTGATTATATATGATTACATTATTGGCTTAAGGTCTTGTGTTATGTTATTTCAATTTTGTCATGCGTCCTTTTAGTAACTCCGCGATATGAGGAATAACATCCATATGTATGCAAGTAAGTAAGCGCTTAAAGGCTCAATTTTCAATTATAAAGGATTTACAAGAGAAAAATTTTACAAGCTATTTTCATATATTACACTAATTTCACTATAAGAACTTCTGCTAGTTAAGAGTAACAACTAGTAATACCGTAAAATGACTTAAGCATAGTCTACAATTGCACCAATTGCACTGTCTTGTTATGGAGTTGTTTGATACTTTTGTCTACAATATGTGCTGGAGGTATTTGGAAGGTCAGATCATCCTTTAATTGTATGGACTTAGGTTCTAAAAAGTAACTAGGATCAACGTGATACTTTCTAAGTTATGACACATGAAAAATTTCATGAAGGTTAGACATATGTCGGGGCAAGGCAACTCGATATACTACTAGCCCGATCTGTTTTAGAATTTGAAAGGGACCTATGAATCGAGGGCTCAACTTCTTGACTTTAATGACTCTGCCTATCCTAGTTGTTGGTGTGATCTTTAGGAATACATGGTCTCTTTCTTGAAATTCTAACAGCTTCCTTCTTGTGTCCGCATAGCTTTTCTAACGGCTCTAGGCTGTGAGTGTCATACTTTGGATCTTGTTTATTTGTTCTATGGTTTGTCTGACTAGATTTGGTCTTAACAAGCTTTTTTCCCCTGATTCATACCAACACATGAAGATTGACACTTCCATCCATATAAAGCTTCATAGGGACCCATGCCGATACTAACACAATAACTGCTGTTGTATGCAAACTCCGCTAACGGTAAGTACCGATCCCAATTTTGTCGTTGCTCTATTATGTATGCTAGTAACATGTCTTCCAAGGTTTGAATAGTTGTTTCTATCTACCCTTCTATTTGCAGATGGTAAGCAGTACTTAAGTAGAGTTTCATACCAAATGCTTTTGGAAATGCCCCCCAAAACCATGAGGTAAATCTTGGGTCTCAATCTGAGATGATGGTCGAAGGGGTTCCATGCAAATGCACAATCTCCTGAATGTACAGCTAAGCTAACTTCTCTAAGGAATAATTGGCTTGAAAGGGTAAAAAGTAAAGTCTACCCACTATAACCCATATGGCATCATACCCAGCGGACGTCCTTGGTAGCCCCATTACAAAATCCATTAAGATGCTTTCCCATTTCCATTCAAGAATTTCTATGGGCTATAATGTGCCAGATGGCTTCTGGTGCTCTATCTTTATGTTTTGGCAAACTAAGCATTTGTTTACAAAGTTTGCTACATCCGACTTCATACTTAGCCACCAAAACATTCTCTTAAGATCTTGATACATTTTGTTGATTCTAGGATGCACAGTGAATTCACTCTTATGGGCTTCTTTTATAATTCTGTTTCGAAGACTATCTCCCTTCGGTACACATATTCTTCCCTGATGTCACATATTCCTTCTTTATCTTGAGTAAATCTTCAATTTCTCGGATTGCACCAAGGTTAAAGTACGATGGAATTCAATATCCTATTGCTGTGCATGTTGAATTTGCTATTTGAAACTACTAGTCATCTAATTTGACTTAACTGAATAGTCTAGAGAGTTATCGAGATTCCCAAGTTAAGGTCTCGGAAACTTTATATAAGCTCTGCCTCTTCGATCATCATCCAAGCTATATTCGGAGATTTTCTGCTTAGGGCGTCTGCCACTACATTAGCCTTCCCAGGGTGGTACTTTAGTTCAAACTCGTAGTCTTTGAGGAATTCCATCCACCTTCGCTACCTCATATTTAATTCCTTCTGATTAAAGAGGTATTTCAAACTTTTATGATCTGATAACATCTCAAACTTTACTCCATAAAGATAATGTCTCCATATCTTTCGAGGCAAATACCACAGTTACTAATTCGAGGTCATGAGTTAGATAATTTGTCTCATCAGGTTTCAATTGTCTCAAGGCATACGCCACCATATTTCTGTTCTGCATCAACACACACCCTAATCCTTTTTGGATGCATCGCAATAAACCTCAAACGATTCATAAGGATCTGGTAATGTTAGCATTGGTGCTATAGTTAACTTCTCTTTAGTTCTTGAAAGCTCCGTTCACAATTTGATGTCCACTCAAATGAAGCATTCTTCTTGGCTAACTTCATCAGGGGTAGGCCTATTTGGGAGAAATCTTTAACAAATTGTCTATAATATCCGGCCAAACCTAGAAAGCTTTTGACTTTTGTGACAGTAGTAGCTTGTTTCCAATTTATAACTACCTCCACCTTACTAGGATCAATAGAAATTCCCCCCTGAGATACTACATGTCCTAGGAATTTGACCTCCTTCATCCAAAATTCCCTCAGAATCTGTAGCACCAGCTTCAAGTGTTCTACGTGCTCTCATTTAGTTTTTGAATAGATGAGTATATCATCAGTAAAGACCACCACAAACTTGTCCAAATACAGTCAAAAAATTCTATTCATATAATCTGTAAATACTACTGGAGCATTTGTCAATCCGAATGACATCACAATATATTCATAGTGTCCATAACGAGTTCGAAAGGTCATCTTAGAATTGCCCTCATCTCGAACACAAATTTGATGATACCCTGATTGCAAGTCAATTTTTTAGAATACCGTTGTCCCTTGTAGTTGGTTCATAAGGTCGTCTATCCTTGGCAAAAGATACTTATTCTTAATAATGACCTTGTCTAGTTGGCGATAGTTTACACACAACCACATGCCTCCATCTTTCTTCTTGATAAACAAGATAGGAGCTCCCCACGGCGATGCACTTCACCTAATGAACCATTTTTCCAAAAGTTCTTCAATCTGCTTCATAAGTTCAGTTACTTCCAAAGGCGACATCCTATACAGAGCTATAGAGATTGGTTCCGTTCCCTATACCAACTCAATTGAAAACTCGATTTCCCTTTCTAGGGGAAACTCGAGAATATCTTCTGGGAATACATCTGGATATTCTCGAACAATTGGAATCTCGTTCAACATCTGATCAATTTCTGCCACACCAATTGACAAGAGAACATATCCTTGCTTTTCCTCCCCACAATAGTTGATCGATAAGGAGCTGAAGTAGAGATTTATAAGGGTTATAGGTGTAGAAGATGGAGCAGAGGGAAACATAACGATTTTATCAGAACGATTTAGCATGACTTGATTGGCAAAATGCCAATCCATGTCCAGAATTATATCAAGCCCAGACGGTGGATGACAAATCAAATTAGCCACAAAGGTTGCCTTCAATCTAGAGGGGAAGGTTCATACAAACATGGCTAGTTCTAATAGGTATATTTATAGGATTGGAAACTTGCAAGTCATAAAGCAACTCATAAATAGGTAATCATAAGGTAGTCACACAACCATAGGAAATAAATGAGTGTGTGGCACTCGAATCCTATAATATAATTAAATTCCTACTATTCACTTCACACATACCTTGAATTAAATCCTTAGATTTAGCAACTTTCACCATATCCATAGTGAAAACTCTTCCTTGGCACTGTGGCTTAGGTGTAGGCTATGGATTTCGGGCAAGGTACTCATAGATTTTATGGCCTAGCTTACCACAACCAAAACAGACATTCTACCCTACTAGACATGGTCGATCACCATGGTTCTTCCTGCACTGTGAACAAGTTTGTTTTACAAAAGTCTTCTAGGGTTATTTTCCCTTGTTGCCCATTGGCCAAAACTTCTTCCATTGTGGAAAGTTAGTTTTAAACCTCAGGCCTTGTGGTGCCAATCCTTTCTTAAAGTTGCTATGGTAGACTTGGCTACTGTTACCTTATTACAATCCTCTACAAGCCGGCACTTATTCACCAAAGTAGCAAAATCTCTGATTTCCCTAAGCCTCATTGCCGCAAGGATGTCTTCTCTTAACCCACCTTCGAACTTTACACACTTCCAAAACTCATCTGGATTTTGCTGGTAGATTGTAAAGAATTTGCAAAGCTCCTTAAACTTAGCTATATATTCTGACACACTACGGCCCCTTGCTATAGTTACAGAAATTTCATCTCTTTAGCGTTTCAAATTGACAGACTTGTTTAAACATGTCCTAGGTGATATTTGTCTGGGAATCCTCTAACAATCTCTTCACACCATCCCACTAGAATTCAGCGTTTGCTTCTAGCATATAAATAGCAAAGGCTACCTTCTAGTCATCAGTACATGCCAAAATAGAGAAGACCTTTTGCCTTGATCTACTCCTCAGCTTTATCCAGATCAAAAGTTCCCCTGAAGCTAAGCAGATTTGCCTTCCGGAACTCTGCAAATTTTAGATATACCAAATCGACCTCTAGCCCATTTGGATTCCCTCATTGACCTACTTTCAGTTGTCTCCCTAGTTGGTGTATTATTTGGTGGGCTACCACGACTTGTTCTCTCATCACTTATTCCAATTCTCGCAGTGTGCCTATGAGGTCAGCGGGGTCTTCGAGAGCTGGTTGGGCTCGAGGCCTACCACGCCTACTGGAAGCCATCAAGTTTTGAACACAAAACAAAAGTTATTGAGTTGATCAGGCTCAACATTAAGTTCAGTGTGTTAGTAATCAATAGCTTACACAATCAGGCAATCAGGCAATCATACACACATATCCTTATGTCTTAGCTAAACATATAGGATTCAATGCACGGATATAACTAAAAGATCCAAAGTGTGCACGAAGCATAGTTAGTCCAATCTTCAGGCCTTGGCTAGGACGAATTACTCTGATACAAAAAATGTAACACCCTAATCAACATAATACTATGCTTAAGTTATAATATTACACTAGATAGTTTGTTACGTAATACCAATTTTAACTTAACTTTACCTTTGGGTTATTAATTTAGTGGAATATAAACTTTTATTTTTATTTTTATTTTTTTGTCTTGACAGTGAATTATCGGTTCTAATTCATTTATATGATATGTACTATTCAGGCGAGTTACGGCATAAAAGAAGGTAAGGATATAAACAAAAATAATATTTTTCCATAGTACATCCAATATCTATATAAACATCATCTCATGTATTTGCATATATAAAAGTGTTGGACACATCATGTTGGACCATACACAAAAGAATTAGGCCCATATCAGTTAAAAGCGTCTCAACAATGGTCCTTAAAAGGACATTTCATCTAACATGAGTACATGATAAACACCAAAAACTACAACCAAAAGAAACCATGCCTAAGGCCAAGGTCATAGACGACTCCAAAAGAAGGCCACATACAGCTGTTGGCTCTAAGGTCTCGCGAGCTCCACTAAACGGACTTTGAAGAGAGCATTTGGCATGTATGTCAAAGTCTGCAGGTGCATAATCATCACTGGGGGCTGATCACAATGATAAGGAAGTGGAATCCATCATTTCTAATGGATCACTCTCAAAAGCATCTAGCTGTGTAGGAGGAGGTGGAGTAGCAAGTGGATGAGACTGGTGAGGAGGTACATGATTAGGGTGAGCCATATACAATGGAACTCCAAGAAACGAAGCAGTTGGATCAAAGAGAAGGCCAAAGAGAGGTGCAGCAAAAGCCTGCTAAAAGAATACATATAGACGAACACCAGAGGTAGCTGTCAAGCATAAGGAACCTAGCACGGGATCATAATGCCACTACCATTCCAACACCTCAGCAAAGAAAATGATCGCCGCCATCACCGTCGTCTGAGAATGATGCGGACGTATAATAGGATGAGAATTTAGAAAATTCTCAGTAGGACTCTTTATCTAGCCTACACTGATATTGCAATCATTCTCAGTTGCTTCAATTTAGTTTAATTAAGTAAAAGTGTGGTTAGTAAAGTAAATGCATCCATTTAATAACATTGAAGAAGTGACTTGAAGAAAGATTCTATTTTACTTATAAAATTTAATAAATAAACAAGCACATATATGATAAACAAGGTAGAATCACAAGGAATACTTTGTAAACCTAACTAGGCTATAATTGACCATATAACATGCATAATTAAGTGCAAGGTAAAATTCTAATACCTATGTACTTGACTTGTCATCTTTCTTTACTCATATCATTATTTTCCATACTTGGTCCCCTAGGAGTTTCAGGCCGTATAACTCTTGGGTAATAGTCTATTTTCAGAACCAAGCTCATTTCTCTACAAGATTGCCGGGTTTACTTTCCCGACGCTTCCAACGATCTATTTCTCTTAACTTTATTTCTGGAGCTGGCCCAAGTAAATGGAATTCATATAGTCTTTATGAGTTATGAAATCATGAGTAATCCACCTTGAAGAGCATGAATGTCCACATGCATATCATATTACATGCATAAGTTCTACCAGAAATTCGGCAGCATAACAGATCAAGTTCGCTTCCCATGAATAGTGCCATTTTATCATATAGTTAGTCACAATATTAGAACCAATCAAATGCACCAACCATTTAGCATTTACATAGGTTTGCACATTCAAAGTTCATTTAAGCTCATACAGGCATTAAGACAATTCTACACATAATACTCAATTCTACCCTATTTTGTTATTTATGCCAAAATTTCTATTTAGCCCAATTAAACCTAAATTTTTGATATGTTGAAGCATTGTTCATCTAGTTTTTATCCTTGTTAGTCCCACTAAGTTTTGATAAGTATAACTCAAGTTATTGGAGGTTAACCTAGGTCTGCCTTGTTGCTAAGCAGAATAAAGATTGAAAAGTAAAAATTCACTAAAAATAGAATCTGATTGGATTTATAAAAACCCTATATCATTTTAAACTGACTAAACTAAATTTCATTTGTAATAAGTTTCATTTTATTTGAGTAAGCAGAGCTTAAGTTATGAGCTCTTGAAGTTGGATAACATTATCTGCCCTTTTTTAGCCTAGCCAAGACATAGGGTAACTTTGGTGAATTATTAGAGAGAATAGGGAATGTAACATCCACCGGATTTTTTTTATCATTTTTCGCCTAGTTATTCGATTTTTATCGAATAATTGAAGTTAATTAAAATTTGACTAAATATTTATTTAGGATCAATAAATTGGCAATTGATCAAGTTTAGATGTAAGGGAATTAGGTTAGAAACATAGAAGATTTCATAGGAATTTTCTTAAAACCGATTTAACGATTTAAAGGAAACCGGTAAGATTTCGGTATTTTAAACTGTAGGAACCGAATCGATAGAATTATATACCCAAAACCCTAAGACTCAAAGGCTGAATGCTCAGCCATGTGCTCATCACTTGGTGGCACTACAAAGGCCATAAGAAGAGGAAAACATGGCTGAAAAATTGGCCACAAAATCTCAACCAATCAAAACCCACGATTCCAACTACCTCATTAAGCCTTAATAACATATTCCTTTCCTTTTCCTTTCAGCTGATTGCGCCTCCCTCTCTCCTTGTTTCAGCCTTCTTTTTCTCTTCTCCTCTCAACCAACTCCATCAAACCTTCAAGCTTTGCTAGGGTTCCATCAAATTAAACTCAAATCTAGCAAGATCACACCCAAAGGAGGTAGAGATTCAACCTTGTTCTTGTTCTTTTGGTTATGGGTGGCTGATTGGGGCTTTATTCTCTCACTTATTGATGCGATGATTGAATAAATATGATAATCTTTGGCTACTTTGTTGGTTGTTTTTGGTGTTAAAATCGATTTAGAAGTGGAAAGGAGTGAAAGTAGGATGTAGGGAGGGGCTGAAAGGTTAAAACCCTTCAGCAGTCCATACGGCGAAGTGTACGACTCCGCTTGCAGCTATTTACATTTTATGAAAATATTTTTATGTGAAACTATAAATTTAGTGCTTTCGATACATATATAATGTAAGGCTATTGGATTAGTATTGAGAGAGATATGAATTTTGGAAGTTTGACCTAGGTTTTTGAGTTTGATTCTAGGAAGACTAGATTGCTCAGGGCAAAACTTGCCCTATACAACTTGGAATTGAATGAAACTAATTTTTTTAGAAATCTTACACATAGGAAAATATCTCATAAAAATTTCAGAGTTAGATACGGTCTTGTTTGCTCCCAGTGGCTCGAGAAAGTTGCCCCATGTCCAAACTGGGCCAAAATAGGGCAGTTCACAAAGGTCAAATTTTGGGCTTATAACTCAAACTCTACTAAATAAAATGAGATGGAACTTATTGTAAATAAAAGCTTGTCCTGTTAGCTTTAAAATGATACCAATTTCGTATGATTTGAACTAGTTTTCGTTTTTTAATGAATTTTTACTTTTAAGTGTGTAATTCTGGTCGGCTACAAGGCAGGCCGAGATAAAACTTAAATAACTTGAGCTACATTTATCAAAATTAGATGGGACTAAAGAGGTTAGAAAATAGACACATAACACTCTAACATACCCAAAATATAGGGCCAGATGAGTTAAATAGAAATTGTGGCCTGATTTACAAAAACCAGGTCCAATGTAAGTGTTGAGACAGCAACCATGTTTTAAAGACAACAATTGTGCCCATGACTTTGATGTTTGAATTGTGAATGGAGTATTATGATTTCTCTGAAAGATTGTTTTTCCTGAGTACTAGCACTATTTATGAGAAAGCAGACATGTTTCGTTATGCTACCAAAATTTTGGTAGAACCTATGCATGAGTTATTCTGTTTCTTATGCTATCTTAAGTAAAATTGAATCTTGCGTCGAACCAGATGTTTTCTTACACTTATTAAATGTGGATAGTTCAATTTGATTCCATATTTTTATAATTAAATAAAAATCGAGGCAACTGAGAATGAATGTGATGTCAGTTGAATACCGTACTCGAATCCTACTGAGAATTTCTTTAAATTCTCATCTTGCTTTGTATTTTTGCATCATTCTCAGACCCCGGTGATGGACTCGACAGCCACTTTGTTTATTGAGATCTCGGACCTGTAGCTCCACCATGACCCCATAGTGGACTCGTTGTACATAGCCAGCTTCTGCCATTTTTGCCTCTACCTTTTTAGCAATAGGAATTTTACTATTCTTTTATTTCACCCTGCTTTTGACCCTGCCGCTCTGTATTTTGCAATCCCATTGCATGTAGCACACCCACCTCCAGCACCTACAGCACCTGCCAGCCCTCCACCAGAGTCACCTCTGTAGGTGGTTCCAGATGTTCCTCTCAGTCCTAAGAGCGATCCTTCTGAGACTACTGGCTCATCATCCTCCTCTTCGGGACCGAGTGCTGACTACTCTCTAGTCGGGCCTGGTATGGCCAATGGCTACCTGACCGAGTAGGTCCCAACCGTAGGTTGCATTGTACAGTATGGCCCTCTTTTGGCAGTGTTTAGTATTGGGCCATAGACTTAACCGTATGTATATCAGTTAGATTGATATGCCCTCTGAGGACCTCGTAGGACCGTTTTGACTAACACGAGCCTTATATCTTTTTGGTACACCGGCCCCACTTATGTATCCTCTTTTGGAACCTGTATATAAACTGAAGCGTTGGCTTCCAACATATGTATGTATGTATATAACTGATAATATATTACCTGTCTCTATCTTTTCTGTTGTGCTTTTATTAAATTTTGTTACGTTCTACAATATGGATCACGTTTATTATATATAATGCGCCGTTTCTTAGGTATATTCATCATATACACACACATATATATATATATATATATATATATATATATATGTATATCAGAGAAAAAGAGAGTATAATATAATGAATACAGCTATAGACGGAATACTAACACGGTAATACAATTTATCCAATTTCCTACTATGACTTAAGCATAACATTAAATTGGTAGGGTGTTACATTTTTGGTAACAGAGCAGTTCATCCTAGCTAAGGCCTGAGGGTTGGACTGACTATGCTTTGCACATATTCTGTATTTTTTAATGATGGCATGCACTAAATCTTGTCTGGAAGTTGAGATATAAATGTGCATGTGTATGAGGTGCCTGACTATGTAAGCTGTTATTTACTAGCACATTAGACTTAGTATTGAGCCTTATTAACTCAATAACTCTTGTTTTGTGTGCTCAGAACTTAATAGCTTCCGGAAGGCGAGGTAGGCCACGTTCAGAACCTGCTTAAGAGGACCCGACTGACTTTACGGACACAATACGAGAGATGGCTCATGCGATGTGGGAACAAGCCGCGGTAGCTCACCAAATGATGGATCAATTAGGCAGACGACCTGAGGCAAGCGGTGGAGGAAATCCACATGTCCCAAGAGCTGACTTGGACTACTTTAAATTTGCTAAGTTTAGGAAGGCAAACCTGCCTAGCTTTCGAGGAGCGTATGACCTAGATAAGGCCAATGAATGGATCAAGGATATGGAGAAGATTTTCTCTATCATGGATTGTTTGGATCATCAGAAGGTGACTTTTGCCACCTATATGCTCGAAGCAGATGCAGAATTTTGGTGGAATGGCGTGCGAAGATTATTCGAAGAATCTCATACAGCAGTCACCTGGACGGTGTTTAGAGATATTTTCTACCAAAAGTACTTTCCTGCCTCAGATCGAAATGCCAAAGGACTAGAATTTATGCAGTTTTGTCAAGATTTGAATATATTGCCAGATTTGAAGAATTGTGTAAGTTTTCTACAATTTACCAGAGGAATCCTGATAAAGTTTGGAAGTGCGTCAAATTCGAAGGAGGACTACGAGAAGACATTCTTGCAGTAATAGGGCTAATGGAGATTAGAGATTTCCCCACGTTGGTAAATAAATGCCGACTTGTAGAAGACTGTAACCTGAAACTGGCTGTAGCCAAGGTGTCTAGTGGCAACTTTAAGAAGGGGTTGGCACTGTAGGGCCTAAGATTCAAGCCCAACCTACGATAGCTGTAACATCCCTGATTCCTGATTTTCGACTTTACCTTCAAGTTTACATGATTTCCGACTTCATCTTCGAATATCACATGAAGTAGGATAATTTCCGAGTTCAGAGTTCGTCTTGCACAATTTCTGACATCATGTCCTGTCCGATTTCCGATTTCATCTTCAATTTTGATTATTCCTGATTTCTGACTTCATGTTCTAGTTTCGAGTTAAATAGAGTGGCTTCCGGGTTCTAATATCCGACTTCATGTCTCAAAGGAAACGAACCGATTTCCGATCTTATAATTTATATCCAAGTTTCAAGTAAGATATAAGCGAGCTCCAATCTCAGACCTTATGTTACAAAATAGTACACAGTTCCCGACCTCCAAATTGATAGTTAACACAATGGATATAGTTACCAACCTCTGAGTTTAATGTAACGAGTGCCGGCCTTAGAGTTGAAGTCAACTGGAATGGACATGAGTTCAAATTTGAGTTGATTTCTAGTCATACACGAGTTCCGATATATGAGTTCATTCCCAGGAGCCTTCCATTTCTATTGGTGTTCCCGATTTTGAATGGGGAGTTCCGAGATTATGTGATTGTAAGCTGTATGACTTCCGACATCCGACCTTACTTCTAAGACTCGAATAAACCAGACAAGATTTCCTCAAGTCACAAATAAGATGGGACGAGTTCCAACATCTGGCTTCAGCTCCAAGCTCAAGTAAAATGGAACGAGTTCTGACTTTAAGCAGAATCGAGATGAGTTCTGAGTTCGGATAGAATGGAAGCGAGTCCCACTTTTAGGACGACGTGGAGAGCATTTTGGCCACAAAAGAGGGAGACATGGCCGAAATTCAATCATAAAATTCCAACCAATTAACACCACAATTCCAACTACCCTCATGTATATAAATTAGACTCTCCTCTTCATTTTGATATGATTTATGCCACACTCTCTCTCTCTCTTACTCCAGCCTTCTTCTTCCTTTCCTCTCTCAATCAACTCCATCACTCCTTCAAGCTTAGCAAGGTTCTATCAACTCAAGCTTGAACACTTAGCAAGATCATACTCCAAAGAGGTAGGATTCACTTTCTATTCTTGAATTCTCTGAATTGTGGTTGTATGAGATTCCACTTTTCTTCAATTATTTGATGATATATTGGATGTATATGATGGATCATGGTTGGATTTATATGAAATTTTCAGTTGGAATTAAAGTTAGAAGGAGAAAACTAGAAGGAATGGAGGATTAGAATGCTGTCTAGTTGAAGAATTTCACGGCAGTCTGTATGGTGGAGTGTATAGCTCCGCCTACAGCCAGTTAAATCCGATGAAACTATTTTTAGATGAAAGTAGACATTCAGAGCTTTCTATACATATATAAGGTCATTGGATTAGTATTGAGAGACATATGAATTTTTGAAGTTTGACCTAGGAATCAGGACTTTCATCCGGGCAGGGTGACTTGAAGAGGGTGTAACTCACCCTACACAACTCCAAATTGAGTAAAACTAACTGTTTTAGAAATCTTACACGTAGGGGAACATTCCAATATGGAATTCCGAGTTTGTTATGGTCCCAATTATTTCCAGTGATTCAAGGAAGTTACCCTATGTCAAAAATAGGCCAAAATAGGGTAGTTCAGTAAAGTCAAATTTCAATACTTATAACTCGGGCTATACTTAAGCAAATCAAGTGAAACTTGTTGCAAATGAAAGGTTGTCTTATTAGATTTAATATGAGGCCAATTTCGTATGATTTGAGCTTAGTTTTGATTTTTAGTGAATTTATACTTCTAAGAGTGTAATTCAAACTAGTGACCAAACAGGCTAAGGCAAAATTTAAATATCTTGAGTTATATAAATCAAAATGATATGGGACCAAAGAGGTTAGAAAATAGATATATAGAGATATGACATATCCAAAATTGAGATTTAAATGAGTTGGTTGGAGGTAAAGGTGGATTATACAAAATCCAGGCAGAACTGAATAGAAGTGACAGAATGATCAAATTGATAGTTTCATAAGTGTTAGTGGACATATAAGGTTTGAGTTGAGGATTACACATTTTACATTAAGAGATATGTTAGATTGATTATATTGCTATAGCTGATTTGTCTATGAGAACTGGCACTATTCATGAAAAAATGGATCTGATCCGTTATGCTGCTGAATTTACGGCAGCAGTTTATGAAACTATGAGTGTTCATATTACAAGAAATTTAAGATATGAATAGCTATACAATTATGATTATGTATGTGGAAACTCTATATTCAAGAATGATATAAGTATGATATAAGATATATGAGAGCAAATGATGTAGCATATGTATGAGTGCTAGTAGAATGGTAAAAAGGCTACGGGCCTTTATATGCTATGAATATGTATGTGAGGATCATGTGTACAATGATATATGAAAATAAATGAAGCATATGTACGAGTACATTCAACATGACTATGCTTGATTATGCATGAGAATGAAAGAATGTGAATATATTGAATGCGGGTCCCTTCAGTTGGAGGCAGTTATTTGAGATCCCTCATTGTGAAGGCAGTTAAATAAGATAAGATGTGAATCCCTTCACTTGAAGGCAGTTATTTGAGATCTCTCCTTGTGAAGGCAGTTAAATGATAAAATGTGGGTCCCTTAACCTGGAAGCAGTTGCATAATGGTCCCTCCTTGTGAAGGCAGCTAAAACTTGGGTCCCTCTATGTTGGAGGCAGTTGCACATTGAGTCCCTCCAACCTAGAGGCAGTGGGTCCCCTTGTGGGTGAGTCAGTGTGACGACGGTCACGAGTTGAGCTAACGAGCTCACTCCAAGGCCAGGCTACCTAAGGACAGTAAAGGCTAAAGACTAAAGACTAAAGATTAAAAGATATGCAAGTACCCCACTTACATGAGGCATAGCATCGACCCAGCTAGTGTAAGTACAGGGGATAGAACTTACATGAGGCATGGCATGACCTAGCTCGTGTAAGTACCGAATGAAGGTCCCATATTCCTAAGGAACGTGATATGGCGATCACGCTCTGATGGGGTATGACATGGCGATCATACTCTGGAATGTGGCATGTAAAGATTTTATGATGAAAAGAAAGATGAAGAAAAAGAAGTAAATTTTTTATGTATAAGCATGCATTCCAGTACAAGTAAAGTTATGAGTAGATGTTATGTCTCCAGTGTATTGATGCTATTATATTTCATTATGTTTCAGTTATTATTCATGATTTGATTTGTATGGGCTCTTTCAAATGCCAAGTGTATGAGTAAAAATGAATTTTGCTTCGGATAATATATATTTTTCGAAATGTAAAATTAAACAGTTTGTATAGTAGGCTCACCTTTTTCATAATAAACCGAAGCAAACTGGAGATGACAATGATGACATTATGCGTGTTATAAAGAATCCTATTGAGAATTTGTAATTCTCACTCCTATTTCCGTGTTATCCCCAGATAGTTCAAGAAGTTCCGAAGACGACTGAAGTTGCTATCAGAAAAAGTCCGTTTAGGTAACAGTAACAACTCCAGGGTGTGGTACTATGACTTAAGTATAGTATTGTACTTAGGAGGGTGTTACAATAGCAAAGAAGATTCCCATCGATAGGCAACAAAGGCAAGCAGCCCCAAAGGTCCCTTCCGAATCTGACGTGCACAAAATGCGGAAAGAATCACGGTGATCGGCCGTGTTTGGTAGGCCAGAATGTATGCTATGGGTGTGGCAAGCCAGACCACAAAATTTATGAGTGCCCAACCAGGAATCCACCATAAACATTTAGACCTCAACGTCAAGGACGGGTCTTTACAATGAATGCAGAAGAAGCTGACAAGTCTAACGGACTAATATGAGGTACCTGTGAAGTGGACGGTGAGACTCTAACTGTACTTTGTGATTCGGGAGCCTCACATTCGTTTATTTCTCATACTTATGTGGTTGTTTTACAATTACCAATTTCTGAATTGCCTTATGATCTACTGGTTTCTGCTCCTACCAATGAACCTATTAAAACTAGTCAAATTTGCATCAATGTTCCTCTTCAAATTAAGAATAGGACCTTTGCAGCTGATTTGATTTGTCTCCCTCTATCTAGACTTGATATAATTCTGGGCATGGATTGGCTTTCCACTAATTGAGTCATGCTCAATTGCTTCGATAAGACGGTGATATTCTCCTCTGTCTCGTCTTCTGAACCCTAAGCCTCAACACACTTTTATCTGAACTCTTTATTAGTAAATTGTAGTAGGTCAAAGAGTCAAGGATACATCCTCCTGTCAGCTAAAATGATGGAAGTTGAACAGAAACTGGAGGAGATCCCAATTGTTAAGGAATATCCCGATATTTTTCCAGAATATATTCTTGAATTCCCTCCTAAGAAAGAAATTGAGTTCATCATCGAATTGGTTCCAGGTGCAGGACCAATATCTATAGCACCGTATCGAATGTCGCCTCTAAAGCTGACAGAACTAAAGGGACAGATTGAAGAGCTTTTAGAAAAAGAATTCATATGGCCAAGTGCATCGCCATAGGGAGCTCCAGTCTTGTTGGTCAAAAAGAAAGATAGAAGCATGCGCCTCTGCGTGGATTATAGATAGCTGAATAAAGTGACGATTAAGAATAAATATCCATTGCCAAGGATCAACGACCTCATGGACTAACTACAAGGTGCAATGGTATTTTCCAAAATTGACTTGCATTCCGGATATCATCAAATTCGAGTTCGGGAACAAGATATCCCTAAGAGAGCCTTTTGAACTCGTTATGGGCACTACGAGTATACCGTGATGTCGTTTGTACTGACAAATGCACCAACAGTATTCATGGATTATATGAATCGGATATTTTGCCCATATCTAGACAAGTTTGTAGTGGTTTTCATCAACGGCATACTTGTCTATTCAAAGACGGAGCGAGAGCATGTGGAACACTTGCGGCTGGTTCTGCAAATTTTAAGGGAAAGGAAACTCTATGCTAAGTCATCCAAATGTGAATTTTGGATGAAAGAAGTAAAATTTCTCGGCCATGTGGTATCCTATGGAGGAATCTTCGTAGACCCCAGCAAAGTAGAAGCAGTACTAAATTGGGAGAAGCCGACCACAGTCACTGAAGTTAGGAGTTTTCTGGGCTTAGCTGGATATTACAGGTCGCTGCCTGCTCCAAATTACAATTTTAAAATACTTAATTACACTAAATTTGAAGTATAGTGCAACCAAGGTCATCTCACAAAGGTGTTGTTGCTATCTAGTTAAGTAACAAGGGGGTATGTGCAAACATGTAGTCAATAAGCTATAAAAGAAAATTAGATGAAAATAAAAACACTAGTTCAAAGAGTTCCTTAGGTATAAGGTGAATCAATCATTAACGCACAATATATCAAACACATGGAGTGCGGCTAATTTGAGCTATTGGAGAGACCTCTACTAACAACCTCACAATTCTACCTAGAGAACTGTAGGAATTCAACAAACAAATAATTGATTAGATAATTGAGACCTCAACTCTAATTAACCTATGTTGATTTCTAGCCCCAATTGTATTAACCTAGGTTTGAACCCAAACCCAATTCCTAATTCTTTAACTAATAGTTCATACCAATTGACCAATTAGCAATCACCCAACTAATTCCTCATTCATAAATCCACATATCAATATCATTCAATACAAGTTTACAAATAAAATAGGGCAAAGAATCAAGAAAACAAACATGATTGAAATTCAAGTATAGAGTTTTAAGATTACAACCATAATATCTTTAGAGTCTCCTTGAACTAGATTGAAGTCCTACTCCTCCATAGCAATGAAGGTTACAAACTAGAACCCAAAACAAATATCTTACAAAATGAAAGGAAAAGAAAAGAAAAGAAGAGGAGAGGAAAGGAGAGGAGAGGAGAGGAGAAGAGAAGAGAGAAAAAAAAATGAAAAATGTTGGAGATGAGTCCTCTTCACGTCTCCCCTTTCTCACTACTTGTTAGACCTAAAATATGAAAATGCAAAAATACCCTTGAGCCCAAATTAATCCTCTGCCTCTTAGCTTTAAGTGGACATCCAATTTGCTTAATTTGGACTTAAAATGAGAGAGTTATGGCCCAATCTTTATAGTAGGTTCAAGTTATACGTGTATTCACGTCAATCCATTTTAATAGCCAATAAATCCATGAAGATGTCATTATTTTGTAGAGTGATCTTCATATGAATTGAAACTTTATGTCTTAGCTTTCAAATGGCACTAGTTTTGCTCAATCCAATATCTACAACTCATGTTATGGCCCAATTAGTGCACACTGCTCTGGTTCCAGCGTAATGGCCCTATTCTAACTTCGTGGCCCAATTCGACCCACTAGACATCTGAATTAGTTTTTGACTTCTTCATCAAAGTTGTAGATCTTTCTCTCAGCTTTCCTACAATATAAAATTTGTAATTTTTAGATATCTACAACTCAAGATACAGCCATAATACAAAAATAATATAAATTCACAATAATACTGAAAAATACAATTGAGCCCAATTAGAGTCCAAACTTATAAAATGTGTCCAATATTATTCAATTAGGCACAAAAGAGGTTCAATAAACTAAATATGAGGGTTAATCAATATATCAAAATATTGCTTATTAACAGGCAATTCGTTAAGGATTTTTCTCGAATAGCCTTGCCCTTGACCAAGCTAACCATGAAGAATGTTCCATTTGAATGGACACCAGAGTGCGAACAGAGTTTTCAAGACTTGAAAAGAAGGTTAAGCTAGTGTTAGCCTTGCTAGACCCTCGTGGACCATTAGAGGTCTATTGTTACGCTTCCAAACAAGGATTACGATGTGTGTTGATGCAAATAGGAAACATGGTCGCTTATGCCTCCCAACAATTAAAGCCACATGGAAGGAATTATCCTACACACGACCTCAAATTAGCAGCAGTAGTATTTGCTTTGAAGATATGGAGACATCACTTGTACGGAGTGAGGTTCAATGTCTTTTTTGATCATAAGAGTTTGAAGTACCTCTTTGATAAGAAGGAATTAAATATGAGGCAGCGGAGGTGGATGGAACTTCTTAAGGACTATGAATTTGAATTGAAATACCACCCAGGCAAGGCAAAATTGTGGCAAATGCTTTGAGTAGGAAATCTTTAACTGCAACCTGGATCATGATTAAAGAGACAGAGCTTATTGAGAGTTTCCAAGATCTCAATTTGGGAATCCTTATAACTTCCAAGACCCTTCAGTTACACCAAATTAAGATAGCCAGTAGCTTCAAGGAACAGATTCGGCAAGCACAACAGTAGGATACCAATTTTCAACATATGATCAATCTCGTGCAATCAGGGAAATTAATGAGTTTTCCTCAAGATAAAGAAGGCATATGGCAATGTCATGACAGGGTGTGTGTGCCCAAGAGGAATGATCTCCAAAGAAGAATCTTGGAAGAAGCACATAAGGGTGAATTCACCATACATCCCGGCATTACTAAAATGTATCAAGATCTCAAAAAAATGTTTTGGTGGCCAGGCATGAAGTCAGACGTGGCAAGCTTCGTGAGCAAGTGCTTGGTCTGTCAGAAGGTGAAAGCAGAACATCAAATGTAACACCCTCCCAAGTACAGTACTATGCTTAAGTCATAGTACCATACCCTGGAGTTGTTACTATTACCTGAGCGGACCTTGTCTGATAGCAACTTCAGCCATCTTTGGAAACTTCTGAAACTATCTGGAGACAACACGGAAATAGGAGTGAGAATTATAAATTCTCAGTAGCATTATCTAATTATCATACATAATGTCATCGCTGTCATCTCCAGTTTGCTTCGGTTTATTTTGAAAAAGGTGAACATGCTATACAAACTATTTAATTTTATAGTTCGAAAATATAATGTCTGAAGCAAAGCTTATTTTAATCATACACTTGGCATTTGGGAGAACCCATAATAATCAATTCATGAATGATATCATGGATAATAACTGCAACATATTAAACTACACATAGCATCTGCACATAAAATTTACTTTCCTTTCTTCACCTTTCTTTTCATCATAAAATCTTTACGTGCCACATTCCAGAGTATGATCGCTATATCATAACCCATCAGAGCGTGATCGCCATGTCACGTTCCTTAGGAATATGGGATCTTCCTTTGGTACTTACACTAGCTGGGTCATGCCATGCCTCATGTAAGTTTTGTCCCCAATACTCACACTAGCTGGGTCGATGCCATGCCTCATGTAAGTGGGATGCTTGCATATGCTTCAATCCTTAGTCTTTAGTCATTAGTCTTTAGTCTTTAATCTTTAGCCTTTACTGCCCTTGGGTAGCTTGGCCTTGGAGTGAGCTCGTCAGTGTCACCCGTGACTGTCATCACACCGACTCACCCGCAAGGGGACCCACATGCCTCTAGTCTTAGAGGGATCTCATTCTGGCCACGTGCCTCTAATTGAAGGGATCTCTTCTGGTCACATGCCTCAAAATTGAGGAATCTCATCTAACCACGTGCCTTCAATATAGAGGGATCTCATCTGACCACGTGCCTCCAAGGTAGAGGGATCTCATAGTTTTAGCTACCTTCACAAGGAGGGATTCAATGTGCAACTGCCTCCAGGTGAAGGGACCCACGTTTTTATCATTTATCTGCCTTCACAGGGAGGGATCTTAGATAACTGCTTCCAAGTGAAAGGACTCACATCCAATATATTCACATTTTTTCATTCTCATGCATACTCAAGCATAATCATGCGGAATGTACTTGTATATATGCTTCATTTACTTTCATATATCATTGCACACATGATCTCCACGTACATATTCATAACATATAAAGGCCCGTAGCCTCTTTGCTATTTTACCGGCGCTCATACATATGCTTTATGTTTTATTCTCATATACCTCATATCATACTACTTCATGATTTATTCTCATATCATACTTATACCATTCTTGTATACAAGCATTCCTAGTTTCATAGACTTCTGCCGTAAATTTGGCAGCATAACGGATCAGCTTCGCTTCCCCATGAATAGTGCCAGCTCTCACGGACAAACCAGCCATAGCAATATTATCAACTCAACATATCTATCAATATAAAATTTACAATTCTTAACTCAAACCTTATATGTCCAATAACACTTGTGAAACTATCAATTTGGTCATTCTGCCAATTCTATTCAGTTCTGTCCGAATTTTATATAATCGACTTTTACCTCTATTCAACTCATTTAAATCTGAAATTTGGATATGACATAGCTCTATATGTCTACTTTCTAACCTCTTTGGTCCCATATCATTTTGACTTATATAACTCAAGATATTCAACTTTTGCCTCAGCCTATTCAGTCACTAGCCCGAATTACACTCCTAGAAGTATAAATTCACTAAAAATTGAAACTAACATCAAATCATATGAAATTGGTGCCATACCAAAGCTAACAGGACAACCTTTCATTTGCAACAAGTTTCACTTGATTTTCTTAAGTGTACCTTGAGTTATAAGTCCTGAAATTTGACCTTCTTGAACTACCCTATTTTGGCCTGGATTGGACATAGGGCAACTTCCTCAAATCACTGAGAATAATTGGAACCATAAAAAACTCAGAATTTCATATTGGGATGTTCCCCTATGTGTAAGCTTTCTAACAAAGTTAGTTTCACTCAATTTAGAGTTGTATAGGGTGAGATATACCCTCCTCAAGTCACCCTGCCCGGATGAAAGTTCTGATTCCTAGGTCAAACTTCAAAAATTCATATATCTCTCAATACTAATCCAATGACCTTATGTGATATATGTATGGAAAGACCTGAATGTCTACTTTCATCTAAAAATAGTTTCATTGGATTTAACTGATTGTAGGCAGAGCCGTACACTCTGCCGTATGGACTGCCGAGGACTCTTCACCAAGACAGCATCCTAATTCTTCTTTCCTTCTAATTCTCTCCTTCTAACCATAATTTCAACTCAAGATTTCCTATTAATCCATCATATACATCCAATATATCATCCAATACATGAAGAAGAATACAATTTAATACAACCATAGTGCAAGGAATTCAAGAATAGAAGTAGAATCCTACCTCTTTGGAGTGTGATTTTGCTGAATTTGAGTTTGGATTGATGGAACCTTGACAAAGCTTGGAGATTTGATAGAGTAGATTCAGAGGGAGAAAGGAAGAAGAAGGCTAGAGCAAGAGGGAAAGAGAGTGGAGTAAATCAGTTGGGAAGAGGAGGGGAGTTTGACTTAACTACATGAAAGTTATGGTGTTGATTGGTTGGAGTTTTGTGGTTGATGTTCGGCCATGTCTCTCACTTTTGCGGCCAAATTGCTGTCCACGTCGTCCCAAAAGTGGGATACGCTTCCGTTCTACCTGAAATCAGAACTCGTCTCTATTATGCTTTACATCGGAACTCGTGTCATTTTACTTGAGCTTGGAGCTGAAGCCGTATGTCGGAATTCGTCCTATCTTGTTTGTGACTTGAGGAAATCTTATCTGGTTTATTCGAAACTGGGAAGCAAGGTCGGATGTCGGAAGTCGAAAGCTTACAATCACATAATCTGGGAACTTCCAATTCAAACTCAGAAACACCAACCGAAATGGAAGTCTCCTGGGAATAATCTAGGATATCGGAAATCGGGCACGACTGGAAATCAACTCAAAGATTTGAACTCATGTCCATTGAGTTCATCTCTAAGGTGGGAACTCATTATATTTAACTCGGAGGTTGGTACTTGCATCAGTGTTAAACTATAACTTCGGAGATTGAAAGCCACGTATTTTGAAAATATGAGGTACGATGCCAGAAATCGGGTACATCGGCTGAAGCTTGGAGATAAACTATGAGTTCGAAAACCGGGTACGTTGTCTTTGAGATACCAAGTCGGATATCGGGAATCACGTTCATGTTGTTTGTACTTGAAGGTTAAGTCGTAAGTTGGGAAATGAGGAATGCTGGTTAAGGTCGGAAGTCGGAAATTATGCTAAAAGTTGAACACGAATGCGGAAATCAGGAATAATCCTCATTGGAGACCTAGACATAAGTTTGGAGATCGGAAATCATGTCTCGGTATACTTTAACTTGAACTCGGCTATTGGAACTCGGGAGCCACCCATTTAACTCGAAACTAGAACATGAAATCGGAAATCAGGAATAATCAAAATTAGATGAAATCGGAAGTCGGACAGGACATGAAGTTGGAAATTCTGTAAGACGAACTCGGAACTTGGAAATAATCCATCTATCTGAAATTCGAAGATGTAGTCGGGAATGGGATTTGATCAAACTTGAAGGTGAAGTCGGAACTTGGAAATAGGGGATGTTACATCAGAAACCCTCCAGGATGCTACAACCCTTGGAAATCCCTGAGTGGAAGTGGGAGAGTATCTCCATAGATTTTGTAATGGGATTACCAAGAATGCCAACAAGATATGATGCCATATGGGTCATCGTGAATAGATTAACCAAATCTGCTCACTTTCTATCTATTCGAGCAAATTATCCATTGGAAATATTGGCGCACTTGTACATTGAAGAGATTATAAGGCTGCATGGAATCCCTTCAACCATTATTTCTGATCGAGACCCAAGGTTCACCTCACGGTTCTGGGGAGCCTTACAAAAAGCGTTTGGTACTAAGTTGTGCCTAAGCATTGCATATCACTCGCAAACAGATGGTCAAATGGAAAGGACAATTCAAACCTTAGAAGATATGCTACGAGCCTATATAATGGAGCAACGTGGGAATTGCGATCGATACTTACCGCTAGCCGAATTTGCATACAACAATAGCTATCACACTAGCATCAGTATGGCTCCTTACGAAGCGTTGTACGAACGAAAGTGCCAATCTCCCCTGTGTTGGTACGAAACAGGAGAATCAAGTCTATTGGGGCCTGATTTAGTTGGACAAACCACCGAGCAGATCAAGAAAATTCGAAGTAAGATGCTTGTCGCTCAAAGTCATCAGAAGAGTTACGTGGATACCAGGAGAAAACCCCTAGAATTTCAAGAAAAAGACCACATATTTTTGAAGGTTACGCCTACAATAGGGATAGGTAGAGCCATTAAGGTCAAGAAGCTAAGTCCTCGCTTTATTGGTCCCTTCCAAATCTTGGAGCGAATCGAATTAGTTGCATATCAAGTCATTTTACCTTCACATTTGGCGAACCTTCACGATGTTTTTCATATTTCTCAACTTAGAAAATATCAACTTGACCCTACACACTTCCTAGAATCCGAGTCAATATAGTTAAAAGAGGACCTGACTTTCCACATATCACTGGCACGGATCGTAGGCATTTAAAGCAAAGAGCAACTTGAAACAAAAGCATGCAGTTAGTAAAGGTAGCATGGGGAAAAGGAGATGCTGAAGACTACACTTGGGAACTAGAATCAGACATGCGGAAAGAGTATCCTGAACTATTCTCAGGTACTAAATTTTGAGGACAAATTTTTTTTTTAAGAGGGTGGTAATGTAACATCCACCAAATTTTTTTATCGTTTTTCGCCTAGTTATTCGGCTTTTATCGAATAATTGAAGTTAATTAAAATTTGACTAAATATTTATTTAGGATCAATTAATTGGCAATTAATTGAGTTTAGATGTAAGGGAATTAGGTTAGAAACATAGAAGATTTCATAGGAATTTTCTTAAAACCGATTTACCGATTTAAAGGAAATCGGTAAGATTTTGATATTTTAAACTATCGGAACCGAATTGATAATTTAGGATCAATTAATTGGCAATTGATTGAGTTTAGATGTAAGGGAATTAGGTTAGAAACATAGAAGATTTCATAGGAATTTTCTTAAAACTGATTTACCGATTTAAAGGAAATCAGTAAGATTTTGGTATTTTAAACTATCGGAACCAAATCGATAGAATTATATACCCAAAACCCTAAGACTCAAAGGCTGAACACTCAGCCACTTGCTCATCACTTGGTGGCACCACAAAGGCCACAAGAAGAGGAAAACATGGCTGAAAAATTCGCCACAAAATCTCAACCAATCAAAACCCACAATTCCAACTACCTCATTAAGCCTTAATACATATTCCTTTCCTCAGCTAATTGCGCCTCCCTCTCTCCTTGTTTTAGCCTTCTTCTTCTTTTCTCCTCTCAACCAACTCCATCAAACCTTCAAGCTTTGCTAGGGTTCCTTCAAATTAAACTCAAATCTAGCAAGATCACACCCAAAGGAGGTAGAGATTCAACCTTATTCTTGTTCTTTTAGTTATGGGTGGCTAATTGGGGCTTTATTTTCTCACTTATTGATGTGATGATTCAATGAATATGATGATCTTTGGCTTGTTTGTTGGCTGTTTTGGTGTTAAAATCGATTTAAAAGTATAAAGGAGTGAAAGTAGGATGCAAGGAGGGGCTGAAAGGTTAAAACCCTTCGGCAGTCCGTACGATAGAGTGTACGGCTCTGCCTACAGTTAAATTTGATGAAACTATTTTTATGTAAAACTAGACATTCAGGGCTTTCCATACATATATAATATAAGCTATTGGATTAGTATTGAGAGAGATATAAATTTTAGAAGTTTGACCTAGGTTTTTAAGTTTGATTCTGGGCAGACTAGGTTGTTCAGGGAAAAACTTTCCCTATACGACTTGAAATTGAATGAAACTAACTTTGTTAGAAAGCTTACACATAGAAAAATATCCCATAAAAATTTCAAAGTTAAATAGGCCTTGTTTGCTCCCAGTGGCTTGAGGAAGTTGCCCTATGTCCAAACCAGGCCAAAACAGGGCAGGTTAGGAAGGTCAAATTTTGGGGCTTATAACTCAAACTCTACTAAAGAAAATGAGTTAGAACTTATTGCAAATGAAAGCTTGTCCTATTAGCTTTAATATGAAACCAATTTTGTATGATTTGAACTGGTTTTCAATTTTTAGTGGATTTTTACTTTTAAGTGTGTAATTCTGGCTAGCTATAGGGCAGGCTAAGATAAAAACTTAAATAACTTAAGCTATATTTATCAAAATTAATAGGACCAAAAAGGTTAGAAAATAGACACATAACACTCTAACATACCCAAAATTTAGGGCTAGATGAGTTAAATACAAATTGTGGCCTGATTTACAAAAACCAGGTTGAATAAAAGTGTTAAGACAACAACCATATTTTAAATACAACAATTGTGCCCAAGACTTTGATGTTTGAATTGTGAATCAAGTGTTATGATTTCTCTAAAAGATTATTTTTCCTGAGTACTGGCACTATTCATGGGAAAGCAGACACATTCTGTTATGCTGCCGAAATTTTGGTAGAACCTATGCATGAATTATAATATACATTCAGATACATGAGCATTTTCAAGAAATTCATAAAGGTTATGTTATGATGAAAGTTCCATAATACTTGGACCAGCCCTGGATTAAAGTTAAGGGGAATAGATCTGTGGGAAGGTTGGGGAAAGTAAATCCGGCATTCCTGTATAGGAACGAGCTCGATCCTGAAAAGCAGACTATTACCCAAGAGTCTGAATGACCAAGAACTCCCAGGGGACCAAGTAATGGAAAAGTTTATGAAGATAAGTTTAAGAATGAGTTTTTTTCCATGGTCGCATTGAATATTCATTATAAGTTGTTTACAGTTTGACTGTGATGTTTACTTACTACTGTATGTTTATTTATTTTGCCCATTATTCTATGTATCACTATTTAGTAGTTTATTCTGTTTCTTGTGCTGTCTTAAGTAAAATTGAACCTTGTCTCGAACCAGATGTTTTCTTACACTTATTAAATGTGGATAGTTCAATTTGATTCCATGTTTTTATAATTAAATAAAAATCGAGGCAACTGAGAATGAATGTGACGTCATTTGAATACCGTACTCGAATCCTATTAAGAATTTCTTTAAATTCTCATCTCGTTTTGTATTTTCGCATCATTCTCAGACTCTGGTGATGGACTTGACAGCCACTTTATTTATTGAGATCCCAAACCTACAGCTCCACCATGACCCCATAGTGGACTCGTTGTACATAGCCGGTTCTTGCCATTTTCGCCTCTACTATTTTAGCAATTGGAATTTTGCTGTTCCTTTATTTCACCTTGCTTTTGACCTTGCCGCTCCGTATTTTGCGGTCCCGTTGCATGTAACACACCCACCTCCAGCACCTGCAGCACCTGCTACTCCTGCCAGCCCTCCACCAGAGTCACCTCCACAGGTGGTTCCAGACGTTCCTCTTAGTCCTGAGAGCGATCCTTCTGAGGCTACCGGCTCATCATCCTCCTTTTCGGGACCAAGTGCTGATTACTCTCTAGCTGAGCCTGGTATGGCCAATGGCTACCTAACCGAGTAGGTCCCAACCGCAGGTTGCATTATACAGTATGGCCCTCTTTTGGTAGTGTTCAACATTGGACCATAGACTTAACCAAATGTATATTAGTTAGATTAATATGTCCTCTGAGGACCTCGTAGGACCATTTTGACTTACGCGGGCCTTATGTCTTTTTGGTATACCGGCCCCACTTTTGTATCCTCTTTTGGAACCTGTATATAAACTGAAGCGTTGGTTTCCAACATATGTATGTATGTATACAACTAATAATATATTACCTGTCTCTATCTTTTTTGTTGTGCTTTTATTAAATTTTGTTACGTTCTATAATACAGATCATATTTATTATATACAGCGCGTCGTTTCTTAGGTATATTTGTCATATACATATATATATATATATATATATATATATATATCAGAGAAAAAGATAGTATAATATAATGAATACAGCTATAGACGGAATACTAACACGGTAATGCAATCTATCCAATTTCCTGCTATGACTTAAGCATAACATTAAATTGGTAGGGTGTTACAGGGAATGAATCAAACTCTAAAATTTTTATGGCATGTTATGTGTTAGCTTCCTAAAAAAAATTTGTTGCACTCCAATTAAAGTTGTATAGGGCAAGTTATGCCCTACACAACTCAGTCTAGTCAGCACTAGAGGCAGAAATCTGGGGTTAGTTTCAAAAATTAATATCTCACTCACTATAGATCCAATGGCTTTATAATTTATATGGTTGGAAATCTATAAATGTCTAGTTCAACATAAAATTTGTTTTATCAAATTATGATGTTTTTAGGTGAAACTGTATGCCACATAGTATGGATAGTCTCAAGGTTTTCCAAGTCAATCCGTTCTGGATGGTTCCTTTTTTATTTTCCTCCAAAGATCCTGAACCCAATATATGCATACTAATCTAGCCATAAAACATCATATAAGCTCAATATATCTTCATATAAGTGAGTGGAGAAAAATTTAGAGACAACCAATAAATCACCAAATTAAGCAAAGACATTGAATCCTACCTTAAACTTGGATTTGAGCTAGTAAATGAAGATCTTGATTGCAAGGAATTATTAATGGAGATAGAGAATAGGATAAAAGAATGAAATGAAACACAAAATGAGGGAGGGGTTAGTTTATACTAACTGAGAATTGCAAAGGAGAAAATGGGAATTTTATGAATTTGAGCCATAATAAAGAAAATGACTCACTTAATGTTAATTGGTGGATGTTTGGTTTGAATGCAATTTAGTGAATCTCCTCATGTTTATGGATGATGAGGCACCATGTTTAGGGGTTAAGTGGCTAAATCTTGGTTACTCTACTTAGTCTTTAACAATATAATTTCTACTAACCTGGTTCTTGTGGTATGCAGCACAAAAATTAATCGTTTTTCTTAAATTAGAAGGAAATTGCTAATGATTTTCTAAATTTCTCTACACCGCAAAGTAAAAATTCTTCTAACTCTAACATCTATAATTTAACCTTAATTACTCTTATTTGTCTAATGCCATGGAATAAAATAATTAAAAGTGCTAATTGGACGCACCATAAAAGCAGTATGTTACATGATGGCTCTTCTACGATCCCATATCCTCATCTTGTTTTTGAAGATGTCAAGGGGGAAAAAGATTGAAGAAAAGCTTGATCTGAGGGGAAGCACCTTTTTAGGCCTTTTAGGGCTAGTTAGGATATATTCTGCTACTGCATATCACTCATACTAGAAGCTTGAGTTGAGGGTGAGCACTTTTTTAGGCTTTTTAGGTGGGGTTAGGATATATTCTGCTACTGCATATCACGCATACTAGAATTAGGACTTCATTTTTTAGTATTTTAGGAACATTATTTTAGTATTCAAGTTATCATTCTAAACAATTTATATCAATCTATATTACTTTAGGTTTGCTACATTATCTGCTAAATGCTTTGATATAAATTCATTAAATCTTATGCAATGATATCCTATGCTCTATTACCTCATCCATATATATCCTACGCTCTATTACCTCGTCCATATTTGTATATTATTACTCTGATATCATATCATTTGTTTATAATGATTCTGAGCTGATAATCTTAATTCTTGGATCATATAATCGGTGTAACTATTTTGTCTCTGTTAGATTATGAAATTTGTTCTGATTAACTATAAACTGTATGCATGACTATTTAAGGTTTCTTAGCTCTGATACTTAAACAATCTACTTGTATATGCTTATACTGTAGGTTTTGATGATGCCAAAAGGGTGATAAACGACTGCAATCAAAGAGCATGAAGATCCTTGAAGACAAACGGGTTCAAGCATCGTTGGTATAAATTCTTAGGCCATAGGTTCTTTTTGTTAAACAGCTTTTCTATTATTAATTCTCATGGCCAAACTTTTGGAAACTTTATAATTCGTGTTTTCAAAAATGTTTTTTTAAACAAGCTACCAAGTTAGATATTGATTTTTTGAAAACATATTATAAATTTCTAAATAATTTGTCTTAGAGATAGTTTATGGAAAATATGTCTTTTTAAATTAAGTAAATGCATGTTTTAGTACGGTATAATCGATTACATAAAGTTTTCAATCGATTACGTTCGTTAGAATTTTCAAAAAGTCGTTACAACCGCGTTTTTTTTTTAAGCTGTAATCGGTTACCATCATATTTTAATCGATTACCATTCTGGGTTCATTTGTAATCGATTACCACAAAGTGTAATCAATTACCATATTCAAAGACTTGCCCGGAAATTAGTTATTTTACAATGGTAATCGATTACCAAAGTCCTGTAATCGATTACCACGAGCCCTAACTGCAAAAAACGACTAGTTATGAAAAGTCATGTTCGTTGGCTACTTTTCTCAAACGGCTAGAACGAAATCTGAAGCTTATAAATAGCCATTCATAACACATTTTTAAGCAGAATACTAAAGGGTTAAAAACTCTTAATCAACTTTTTCCATTCTTTGATTTCTAACTCAATTTTTGTGGCCAAAGAGAGTTGCTATTGAAAAGCTTCATAGTGGAAGTTGTATTATTTTCTCTTTTAGAGAGTGATCAATTTCCTTATTCTGTATCAAATTGTAAGAGGGTGAGGCATCCTTCAAGAAACAAAAGGGTGAGGTATCCCTCTTTGATTCTGAGAAACTCAAAAACTAGGGTGAAGGATCCCAAAAGTGTGAGTACTCAAGTATTGTAAAGGTTTTAAAACCTTGAAGAATTTGACGTAGTGAGAAATCCTGAGTTGATTGCTTGAGGACTGGACGTAGGCCACAAAGGGTGACCGAACCAGGATAAATCTAAGTTTGCTTTTCTCTACCCTTATCTTTTTACTTAATTGCAAGTTAAATTCATACTGTTTATTGTTGAAGTAACTTGATACTTGCATTAATTTTCAAATAGTTAATCACTTAATCACCTATTTTCTAATAAGATTTAAAAGAAAGAGATTTTTGGGAAAAGAATTAGGATAAACTTTAGAACTTAATTCACCCCCCTCTTAAGTTCTTGAGGCCACTTGGTAACACTACTCTATTTTTTATCTAAGTTTCAACTTAAATTTCTCTATCCTCACTTTGATACTTTATGCTTACATCTTTTAAGAGAATTTCATAGCAAAAGTTGTAGCTTTATCAGTCTTTGTAATTTTAATGTGACTTTTATTTGAGAAAAGCTCAAAGCCTTCTTGCTCAAAAAGAATTTTATAAAATTCACTCTGGTTGATTCTAATTACTATTGAAGTCTCTAAAAGTCATGTCTATTTCCTACTCACATCAAAAAGTAATTTATTTCAAACAACAAATCATTTTCCTTTGAAATGAATTTTGTTAACAAAAGCTTTTCTTGAATGTTGATTTGCCATCATCAAAAAGGGAGATTGTAAGCTCTAATGCCCTCTGAAACCATCTCATAACTTAAGACATTTCAAGCCTTATGGTTTTGATGAATACCAAATCAAGCTTTAAGTAAATCTTTTGTCTGTGAATGATTTGTTTGAGTTAAACGTACTCTTTCGTGAGCAAAATCATTTATTTAGAGCTTAAATAAGTTCTAGAACCAAACAAGCATATTAATCCATTGTATCTCTCTTGAATATACTTATATTGGAATAGACGCTTTGTCATTTTTATGATTTCTCACTTAAGAAGTAGACAATAGTTCAGAAGAATAAGATCATTGCATCAGAAAAGAATATGCACCTTGAGAAAAGATCACTGTTCATTCAAAAGGATGACTTCGTCCAAAACGGTAATCATTAGAAATATGCTTCTCATGAAATCCTTTACCTTCAAAGCTTCTTTTACACAATTCTTTGATGTATTCAAAAAGTCAAATATGATTTGACAAGATGTAAAGGAAGCGCTGACAAGTTTGAAAAGTGGGTGGACACTTCGACGGCTATTTTTCCTCTTCTGTGACATTTCCACTTGCTGAGGACGAAAACTGCATTTTCTCTTTCAAGTCATAGACAAGTGGATCAAAGAGGTACAAGGCTCAAGATCTACAAGCTTCAACGGTCATATCCTAATGTCTGTATAAAGCTAGACATCAAATAAGAAAGTGTTACACTGTTTGAATATTCACTACACAAAAAGTTTTCATCTTTTAACCTTCTCAACTTTCAAAGTCCCTAGAAAGTTACATATTGTAACTTTTGTTTGATAATATTCTCATATTGAGAATTTCGAGAAGTCACACACACTATAAATTATTGATCATTCTCTGAAAAGAGATTTAGGGCTTGTTTGAAAGTGTTTTTGTTTTTTAGTTTTCAAAAACTGTTTTTAAGTTCAATTTTTAAAAACAAAGGAACAAAAAAATCTGTTTGATAACTTTGTTCTGAAAATAGTTTTTTAGTGGTAAAAAATAGAAAATCTGTTTGGATGATTGTTTTTAAAAACAAGTTTTAAAAGTAATAAAACAAGAACTTGTTTGGCAAAATTTTTTTAAAAGTTGCGAACATATAATAGCATAATTGAAGGTAATAATAATTTTGATACATAATATTATCATAAAGTCTCAACAAATATCTTAATACAACTTGATACATTTTTATATTCATAAATCAATTTATATACTATGCATTATGTTCTTGTTGCCACATCCAATTTGCAATTTGGTCACGATGCCTTGCCATTTCCCTTGCAGCTTCATCAGTTAATCTTGCTGTGTTGTCATTATTGAAATTCACCTCCAAATCTGTGTTGCTATTTTGAGTTTCAATTTCAGAAGGATCCATATTCTCCCATTCTCTAAATAATCTATCACGCATTCCCCACCTACGCACATAATTATGAATTGCACAACAAGCAATGACAATAAGGCGTTGTCTTGAAGGCTTGTATGGTGGCATTAGCTTTAAAATGGGGAATCTTGCCTTCAGTACTCCAAAACAACGCTAAATTGTCGTCCTTAAAGATGAGTACCTAAAATTAAATAATTCCTTAGCAGTTCTAGCTTGTCTACCTCGACCATAAAACTCTTGTGCATGGTATTGTTCACCTCTATAAAGTGGAAGAAAGCCTCCAGTACATGGATAACCAGAATCCACTAGATAAAATAAACCTAAATCAATGAGCGAACATTAATTTTGGCAAGTATGTAAATTAATAATATCATTACATAATAATGAATAATTATTCTATTAGATAAAGATATATCACCTTCAGGAGGCCAAGGAAAGTTTGCATTTTGATTAGTGAGTGCATCCAAAAAAACTTTTGAATCATGAGCACTACCTTCCCAACCTGAATACACATATGTGAATAGCATATTGAAGTCACATATGCACATAACATTTTGTGTGATAGTTGTTTTTCTACTTCTACATGATGTGCCTTATCAATTTGGAACCCACGCACTTATATGTGTTCCATCAATTGCTCCTATACAATTCTGATACAAATGTACATGCAAGAAACATATCAATTTGACAAAAGAAAATAATACAATGCACTATATAACATAAAACAGGTGACAAAAAAGAACTAACCTTGAACCAGGGGTAGTATTTTGGATTATTTTTTATATGATCAGGTAGCTCTATGGAATCTTGTCTTATGATTTCTTTACCTAAACGACAAATTGCTCTTAAAACATTCTTGAAATAGTGAGAAATAGTTTGAGTGAAATGTTGAAATCGATCTGCTACTACTCTGTGACGCACATTATGCCTAATGATAAATAAAACATTGCCACTTGTTCTTCTAAGAACACTTCTCTCGAGTCTTCTAGATAATTTTTACTCCTCAGTTCATTACACAAATTAATATAACATGCCTTCTCCATACGTAATAATTCGTAGCAAACTGTTCCAGATTCCTTCAAAAGCTCACTAACAAATTCTTGTCCGCTTAGTGCAGATATTCTAACAGGAACTTTATTGCAAAATTTATACTCATAATCACTAATAAGGTTAAGTATCAATAATTCAACAAATTCAGAATCATCATCACTAGAATCAGATGAGAATGAAGACCTTTCAAAAGTATCTGTTGAGATACTATCACTGCCTGAAAGATAATTATTTATTTTCATCACAATAAAACCTGCCATTAAACATATATGCATTTAAATAAGTAATTTTAAAGCAGCTCAAAGGACAAATCAACAATAAAATAAATACGTAGTCATATAGAAGTACAAATTAACAACACAAGTCATACATAAATGTGAAGCCAAAGTACAAATCAACAACAAAAGTCATACATAAGTACAAAGCCAGAGTACAAAACAGTCACACAAGTCTATCAATCCATGCCTTTCTCCTATCCTTGGTCATGTTTAAAAAGGCTTCTCTATAATCAGGATCTTTAATTTCTCCACTGCCTTCATGTAGGAGTCATCTGAAATATTTTTCATCTCATTAAGTTCAATTACACATTTAGCTATAGTGTATTCAGATGATGTAGCTGCAGAACTAGTGGCTTCTATACTCCTAGCCCTATACTTTTCAGCTCTAGCCAATGAAGCTTCAGCCTTCAATTTAGATGCCTCTACAAATGCTTCTGCTTTCAACTTAGATGATTCAATCCATGCTTGAAGTGCATCTCCCACTTGAAGGTTCTTATACTCTTTCCTTGCCTTGCGATCCTGAACTTTAATTGTCCTTTTACCACTACGGGTGACTCTCTTTATTATCGGGCTATCCTCTTCCTCCTCCTCATCATCATCTAAATTTACATGAATCCCACCGTGCAAATATTCATTTTCTAACTCACTTTCATCATCTGTATTAGGTGGATCTTGAGTGGACAAATGATGAAGTACCCCAGTTGCACTACTTTTATTAAAAATCACTCCCAATAATTTGTAATGCTCCAATCCTTTCCTCTTAAATGGTGCAGCATCAGGGTGTGCCTATAAAGAAAATAAATAAATAATATATCCTAAATCTAAGAAATATGTAAATAAATATATATAACAATAAAAATGTTGAGAGCTATTTGTTGTGTACCCGAAGGTAGGTGGACCAAACTTCCTCTGTAGCAGTAATAGTATTAGTTTCTGCATCCCATCCAAATCCAGTTTGTTGTAGCAAATGAGAAAATGTAGCATGTTGTTGTCTTAACCTATTAAACTTTTGCTTGATTTGTTTCATGTCAAATGCACGTCCAGTTCTTGTATTCAATGTTTGCAATATGATTTGCCATATTTTAGGTGTAAATATATTATTTATCATATTCCCTTTGTTAACCTCTTCAACCATTATATCTATATAAGTTTTTACCACTAATGAGGACCAAAGTGAAGAAATCTCTTTCCTGTCATGTTCCATCTACAATAGTAATTATATTCAACAATTTTAGTAACAAAAAAATAACAAAACAGTCCACATAAACACAAAACAATCAATACAATCCAAGCCAAATAACCAAATAGTCCAAACCAAATTACCAAATATTAGTCTAGCACAATACAAATTAATCCAACCCAAATTATCAATCCAAAGCAAATTATCAAATCAAAGCAAATTATCCAGCAGATTACAACCAATCCAGCACAGTCCAGCAAAAATTATCCAGCATAGTACAAAAAAATTTACGGTCAATCCAGCATAATCTAACGAAAATCTCCAGTAAATTATCCAGCAAACAATCAACAGAAAAAGGAAAAATAAAAGAAACATTTTATCAAATCAAAAGGAAACAGAAAAAGGAAAAAGGTAAAAGGAAAAAGGAAACGGAAAATGGAAACAGAAGGGATGGTGGCGAAATTGGCTGGTGAAGCCCAGGCTAGGCTGGAAATTTGGGTGGTGGCGGGGTTGGTTGGGAACGAACGAAAAAAGGAAAGATGGTGGCGGAGTACGGCAGATCCCAAATGGGAAGAAAAGCCAGGGGCTACGGCGGCGGATCTCGAACAGAAAATGACAGATCGTGCGGCAAACGGCGGAGGAAGGAAGGTGACAAAGGCCCAGCGAAGAAGGAAAGGAAAGAAGGAGAAGGAAAGGGAAAAGGAACTAAAACAGAAAAGACAAAGGTGGCTACGGCAGAGAAGGAAAGGAAGGGAGGAGAAGGAAGGGAAGAAGGAGAAGGATGCGGTTGGGCTAGCGACGGCGGATCTCAAACGGCAAACAATGGATCGCAAGGCAAATGGCAGAGGAAGCAAGATGATGAAGCCCCGGCAGAGAAGGAAAGGAAAGAAGGAGAAGGAAGGGGAAAATGAACTGAAAAAGATGAAGGTGGCTACGGCGGAGAAGGAAAGGAAGAGAGGAGAAGGAAGGGAAAAAGGAAGAAGTGCTACCTTTTGTGAGAGCTCGAAGAACTTTTCTTTTGGAAGGAGGGGAAGTCTTCTTCTGGATTGAGGATGAATGAGGAATGAAAACTGTTGTTGAAGTATCAAAACGCGTTAATTTCAAAATTGCCACTGCTTGCTTTTTTGTTTTCAGAACAAAAATTGCAAAACATGTTAAACTTGTTTCTTGTTTTTTGTTTTTAAAAATCAAACTCTGTTTTTTTGTTTTTTAAAGCAACCGTAAGAAAATTCTTTTCAAACATTTTTTTTATTTTTTTGTTTTTAAAAACCTAAAACTGTTTTCAAAAACAGATATCAAACAAGGCCTTAGTATGAGTTTTTCAAACACAAACCAACATATCAACTTCTTGTAACTAGATCCGATAGCGGTGAGTGTGAGCTTAGAGAGGCCAAGAAAAAATAATATTCTTTAGCTTGAAGAGGCTAGGAAAAATATTACTTGGTTGTAAAAGCTTGGAGAAGCTTAAGAAAGACTATTCAGTTGTAAAAGCTTGGAGAGACTAGGACAAAGAACACTCATGGTATAAAATTCCCAACATAGTGTTGTGGATTGGACGTAGGTATTTGGTTAGTCGAACCAGTATAAATGCTGTTGTGTAATATCGCTGTCCTTTCTACTTTATTAACTATCTTCATTTAGCATATAACTCTGTGTGTTTATTATAATCTTGCTAAACTATAGTTTTGAACATAAAACAAGTTGTATTACTAACTAAATCGCTTCTGTATTCCAAGTCCTGCACTTGAGAAAGTTGCTTTATTAAAGTTTTAGGTATAAAATTTTTTATCTAAAACACGATTCAACCCCCCTTCTCGTGCTACCATCTCCAACAACCACCACCTTGGAGGAGTCATCTTCACCTTCTTTCTCTCCTTCAAGAAGACACCAAACACACCACTAGGTAGTGATATTCTACTTTGTCTTTTTGTTGCTCAAGAAAGCTTGAAGCTTTGGCTCTTACCATAGCCAAGAGCTTCAAGTGAGAACTTGAGAAAAACTACATGCTCTTCTTGAGAAAATTTCCCATTTTTTCTAGAAAAATTTTGCTTCTTGAACCTTGCTCGTGAGATCTTATGTGTTTATATCAAGATTCTTTTCTTGAATGCTCTAAAAGCTTTCATTTTTCCTTTATGATGCATGTGTTCTTGGTGTTCTTGTGAGTTGTCAAAAAGAAAAGTACTTTCTTGAAAGTGTCTTGCTTAAAGTTTGCATCTTTTAATATGAAGAGTTTATGATTGAAAAGATTCTCTTTTTACATCTTCACTATGATTTTCATGTGACCAAGAACATTCTAAAGCAAAAAACTTTAAAAAGTTTGCTCCTTGAAGTACAAAAAGTGACGTAAATGGCATATACTCCCTTAAAGGTTCATTTTGTTTTACTTGAAGATAGAATAGCAATAAAAGTCTAACCTTTCTTAAGATATAAAGCTTTTTAGTTACAAAAGTAAGAATTTGCCACTTTATGTTACAAAGATTGAATCTTGAAGATAAGACATTGCATAAAGTTTTAAACTTTCATCAAGATGAAACTTTTTAGTTATAAAAATGAAAACTTGCAACTTTATTTTGTAAAGGTTAAACCTTGAGGATAAAATATTCAGTAAAGTTTCAAACTTTCTTCAAGAATGAATCTTTTAAAACCTATGAGTGAAATCTTTGTTGGTAATAAAAATCACTCCTTGATGATAGTGAGCACATGGTGTTATTAGGTTCATGAGTTTGGTTACGCGTTGCTATGACCCAAGGGACTAGAGGGATCTCGAAATCCTTTGGGAACGAAAGTATAATTAAGGCCTTTGATCAATACTATGAACTTAGAAATCACTAGTGTACCATCTCAAGAGAAAACCCATAATCAAAGTATAACTTCACTCAAGAATTAAGTGGCTAAAAGCTTATAGCACGTTCATTTTACTCTCATGAGTAAACATGAGAAATCAAATGATGACTCATAAGACTTATAACAAAAGAACAATGCAACCATGGCTACCCTTTTTAGGTATGAGTGTGTGATGCTATTAAGCATGATGTTGGTAAGTTGATTTTGACTCATGATTGAATGATTGTGGACACATGATATAATGATATAGATTGAATAGATTGGTTGTTGGTTTAATTCTTTCCTACTTGGCAAATTTTGCGGAAGCTCTAGTCTAGCCGTTATCCTGCCAGATTTTTGTCAAAATTTTGGACTTAGATATATCCATTGCATACCTAGTTATATCTTGTCTCTAAGCATGATGTAATATAAGAAATGAAATAATTGGATGTGATCCTTCAAAAGGGAAGGTGATACACAAAGACAAGATAAGTAGGTATGATCCTTCAAAAGGGAAGATAACTTATTAAGACACCCCGCTACTTTGCAAGTACGGGGCCCAAACCTCTCCAATTTTAGAGGAACCCTTGTTAGCTTAGTTTGGTTTTAGATTAGTACTACATGACGACAGTCATGGAATGAGCTCATGTCCAATAGCAGTCTATTCCAAAGGTACATAAAATAAAGAATGTTAAACACATGCTAAGTATAAAAGTAAAGTTAAGGAAAAACTCTGGTCAAGTTCATGAAGTTATATGAATATGCATGCATCTTCATTCTCTCACATACATGGCCTTGAGTGTCTATATTATGCTTTTGTATATATATCCTTACCTTATTACGTCATGACACTTTACTTTATGTTTATATGATTAAAATTTAAAAAAAAAAAAAACCATTTCGGGAACTTATGTTTTTCAAACCACTAAAATGGAACCTTTACATGTTCACTGTTTTCTTAATTAAACCCAAAGTGGCTGGGATGACGACAATGACACATTAACTGTCTAGTCTGGATCCTACTTCGAAATCTTGTATTTCTCACTCCCATGTTCTGTGTCATTTTCAAAGGATATCATCATCGAGGAGCATGGTCATCTATGTTGAGTTTTCGGTCTGACATTGGCACTTTGACCCAATGCTGAATGCCTCTGTGATGACTATTAGAGTAGTGATGAAGGTCGACGTATCTCACAACCATCAATTCTGTGTGCATATGTCATGAGCCCGTTCTTCCACCCTACAAGCTATTTGATGATGTCACCTTGCATGATATACGTCCACTTTTTGACCCACCAATGTACCCCACCAATAGAAAGTCTAACTCCAACACTTGCTTGACCTTGACCTACTCTATTTATTCTGATCCTTCGGAGCCATACTACCCTTCTGTGATTTGCTTGAGCTCGAATTCCTCTTTTTCTTCTTCTGCCGGCCAAGCAACACCCCTTGTCCATGGATGTGGGTTCATTCATGTAACATCCCCATTTTTATCTAAGCTAATTAGCTCGGTGTCTCCGGCTAATTAGAGAGGTTAGCGATTAATTAAGAACTAATCGGCTAATCTCGAGAGCAAGGGCTTAGTAAATTAAAGGCAAGTCAACAATTGGGACATAATGCATTAAAAGTTACAATTAAAAGCCTAATTGCCCAATCCTTATTAATCCATGATTTAGAACAAAAAATCAAGGTGATCTAACCTAATTAACTAGGAGCATATAAGTATCACATCTTAATCACATTAACCCTCACATCTTCTTACAAAATTAATGAGGAAAATCCTTCTCAATTAAAATGTGCTAATGTGTAATTTAAACTAATTGAATTAATTAGCATTTAGATAATTATAACAATTGTAAAAATTTAGAAACTTCCCTTTAATTATTATTTGAAAGTTTGGTCAAAGCAAGAGCCATAGCCAACCATCCATTTGCCTTCTTATCATACACCACTAGATCAATAGTCCATGTTAGTAGATTCCTTGAGTCATGACAAAAGATCTCCTCTCCTCCATCAAGATTGTGACACTTGGAGTAATCACAATCATCCAATGCCAATCCTAGGATAGATCATGCTTTTAACCACTTGAAAAGAAACACTACAAGTCTTTACCCAAGTACCAAGACTCAAAAGAAACACAACACTCTCTTTTGCCCCAAGGTTTTTCCCACTCCCTAGCTTGTGTAAGAAGCAAAAGTCACCTCACCTTTCCCCTCTCATTTGCGCCACTTTCAGCCTCTTCTCCCTCCTCAATTCATTTTCATTCCCTCTCTCAAGAATACACACAAAGCTCTCACCTCTCTCTAAACCTTTCTTTGCTCTTCCTACTCTTCTTCTTGTTCTTTTTGTTTTTCCTACTCTAAGTCATCACTTTCCCACCACCATCACCCTCATCTTCTATCACCACCCTCACTAACTTATCAAGGATCACATTCTTTGATCCTTGGTAGAGCAAAACAAACACTCATTTAGTCTCATTTGCTAGCTCAAGAGGAAGGAGGCCATCTTCAACCACTTCATTTTTCAAGCTTCTAAGAGAAACTCATTTGGTAGTGACTCTAACTTTCTCTTTTGCATGTATTTTTCAAGCTCTAGAACTCCTAAGCTCTTCATAGCTAGGTGGTTTTAGGACTTGCTTCAAGGTCTCATGACCATTTCTTGTTCTGAGTCTTCTTGTCTTGTTGAAAAATGTTACCTTGAAGTGAGAATATGTGGCATGATGGTTTTATGTCTCTTGCTTTATTTTGGTTTAAAATATTGATTTGGTGACTAAAAATTTGAGTATGATGATGAGATAAAACATAAAAATGGTGATTTGAAGTGGTATAGCAACATTTCCACAAGATTGATATGTAAAACTTAAAAACTAATTAAGCTGGAATTCTGGTAGTCTGTAATGCGTGCAGTATAAATTATTCTACAAAACTCAAAATTCAATGAAATAATTTTCTATGAAAATAGACTCAAAGAGCTTTTCATACATATAAAATATGTGAGATTTGGCCTTAAAACGAGAGAGATATGAATTTTCAAAGTTTGCTGTTCCTGGATGGGTTTCTGTCCGGGCAGTGGGTAATAAAACGTACATAACTCAAGTTATACATAACATTTTTAAGTGGGACCAAGTTTTTAGAAAGCTAAGACATAGAAGAACACTCCCATAAAACAGTTTTGTCAGATTCCATGTGAGGAACTCCCAGTGAAGTGGACAAGCCACTGACCCGAGTTGAACTTTCAAGTCTGAATAGTCAGAATAAAATGTATATAACTCAAGCTACAAAATGAATTTTTAAGTGGGGCTTATTTTGTTTAAAAATAGACTCAGAGAAGTATATCCACACAAAAATTTGAAACAAAAGTAAAAGATGAAATTATGGTGAATTTTCAAAGTTACTACCCCACTATAAAAGTAAAAACTGGTTATGGTAAAAATTAAAGAATAAGGAGAAATATACTCTAAAACATTAATACCCCTACATTAAGTATTGGAAAAACCTTTATAATTCAACGTAAAAGTTTCAAAAAGGATAATAGATAAAATTGGCCCTATGCCCAATAAAAGAAGTTTACACAAGAGACAATCTCAATTAAAAACTTGCACCAAATTTATTAAGCTAAGCTCATAAAATGTTGCTTGAGAATATGCCTACGTTTATGTGCAAGCATGATGTTATGATAATGATATGATGATGATGATATGATAATGATGATATGATATGATGCTTGATGATACTATAATATTGGTTTCTCTGTTTGGCCAAATTTTGGGAAGCTTCAATCTAGCTGTTATGCTGCCGAAATTCTGCTAAAATTATGGACTTAGAAACATTTTGCATCATAAGCTTTAATAAGAAGAAATTTAATTCAAGTAAGTGATCCTTCAAAAGGGAAGGTGACCTAATTTAAGTTCCCCTCACCCACGACTCACATGAGGCATGGCATGACCCAGCTAGTGTGAGTATAGGGGATAGGGCTTACATGAGGCATGGCATGACCCAGTTAGTGTAAGTACCGAAATGTTATGGTGGCGACAGCTCATTACCACTTATGTTTAGTGGGTGAAAAGATAAAGTCAAGTTAAGAAAAGAAAAGGGACTTCGATCCAAAACCCTAAAAGGGGAAGAAGTTAAGAGAATCTTATAGCTTGGACATGCATGTTTTATGTGATCACACTTGTGCTTATGTTTATTATGATACAAATGATTAGAAGGTATGTTAAAAATTGAATCCGCTTCGGATATTCATGTTTTCGAAAAATCTAAGAATTGAATCTTATGCATGCTCATTGTTTCCATTCATAAAACCAAAGTGGCTGGGATGATGACGATGACACTTATGTGTCAGGGTCGAGTCCTACTGAGAAATCTTATTTCTCACTCTAGTTGTTTTTCCATCTCGTCACCAGATACTCATGGCACACCCCGTGGAATGGAGCATGGACCCTCCCCACCATGAGTGGGCCTATGATGGGGATACTCATGCTATTGTGGCCACGACCACCACAGTAGTCCGCACATATTTCTACCTGGGTCGAATTTTTGAGCAAGAGGAGACAGAAGTCCCGCCAGCCCCTGTAGACGTTTCATCGGCTCACCTTGGACCGCCGCTAGATCCTTGGGATTTCCCGCCTGAGCCATTGCCAGAAATCGAGATGGAGCCAATGTCTCCGGGTCTACCTGCAGCCGAGCCCGTGCCACCACCGAAAATCCCTGTGATAGTTGTGAGTTCGACGGCTACTCCTAGGGCCGCTTCGCCGCCTCTCCCCGAGTATCACCCTGCCGCGTCTGAGGAGGATCCCTCCGAGGAACGTTCTTCGGTCACCAGCTATACTCCTGGCCGTCGCATCTGTCATGTTGAGGCGATCAGCAGGTACCCTCGCATCATCCACACTCCTCATGTTCCCCGAGGCCGAGGAGCGAGGGGGACCAGGCACTCGAGAACCTGAGTCCATCCGATTGAAGGGCGTGGAAGGGGTAGAGAAGCTAGCCTATGTCTTTGTGGGCCTATTCCATTATTGCTCCTTATCTTTTGTATTTCATTTTGTATCGGACCTTGTCAGACTTGTGTACCTTTGATCTTTTGGGGCCATGGCATGACCATGAGTTCCCTTTTTATGTATTTGTTGGATATTATAAGACTAATTATATTTATGTGGTTGTTGTAGTAATTTGAATGCATGGTATCTTGATTTATCCCTTGTTCCTTTAGTTTATATTGAAATCTTTGCGATATGCTCGTTTATTGCTATCTTCTCGCGCAAGGCTTTACTTTTCAAAAGTGACGACGTATTTCAAAAAAAATTTTTACCGTATCTTCCACGTAATTTAATTTCAAGTGAAGTTTAGTTTTCCACGAGTATAAGTAACAACTAATAAAACGCCGTAATACGACTTAAGCGTAGTATGGGTTTATTAGGGTGTTACAATTCATACCCGTGTCATACCTCATAGGCGTAGGCATTCACATGGAGAAGGACGTGGAGATGATGCACTCGGTGGCTTTGAGAACAGATACATTCTGTTCTGATGATGATTTGGATAGCACATGCTAAGCTGGATGCGATGATAGCCTTTTTTGTTGATAGTTATAGGGTTATAATTTTTATGGCATGTATAGGTGGTAGAGGTTTATTATGTATTTCTTTTATGTTGTATATAGTTAAGGATGTTTTGTAGAGTTGATAGTAGATATCGGTCTCATGGTTATTTATGTAGAATATGTTATGATATATATATATATATATATAAAAGTATGATGGCTATGGATTAATTCAGATGATTGTTCTCTATCTTGCTTTTATTTATTGAACACACTGTGAGTTTGTAAATAGTGACACTTGATTTTTATATGTTCACAGTGCCCTCTTAGCTCTTGTTTTTGAAAAAGATTTATTTCGCTATTATTCGAAAAAAATTTACCCCTATTTTCGATATGAAGTAATTTCATAGCAAATTAATTTCCGCAAGTAAAAGTAACAACTAGAAATTTTCATAATACGACTTAAGCGTAGTATGGGGTTATTAGGATGTTACATTTTGGTACTAGAGTAGTTCATCCTTGAAGAGCTTGGGGATGGACTAACTATGCTTTTAAGTATATGCATTAGTTAAGTCATGCTTTGAGTCTTGTTTGAGAAATGGGACGTAGGGATTAGATATGCATTTCAGCCACTCTGAATGTAGTTAGTTGCTGGTTCACTCAGCATAAATGTTGAGTCTAATCAATTCAATGTCTTCTATTTTGTGTACTAGGAACTAATGGCATCAGGGAGATGTGGTAGGCCCCGCAATGAGCCGGAAGGTCCTAAAGAAGTTATGGTGATGCTCCATGAGATGGTTGCTACCATGAGGGAGCAAGCTGTTGCTACTTACCATATGATGGAGTAGATGGAACAAAGGAATGAGGAGAATTCAGAAAGGCACAATGGGGGAGTCGACGTAGACCTAGAATATCTCAAGTTTGCCAATTCCATGAGGACGAATCCGCAAGTTTCCGAGGAGCATAAAATCTCGACTGAGCTAATGAATGGATTAAAGCCATTGAGAAGATTTTTACGATGTTGGCCTATACCGAGGAGTATAAGGCAGCCTTTGCCACCTATGTGCTGAATGCAAAAGCAGAGTTTTGGTGCGTAAGTACCAAGAAATTGTTGGAAGGCACCCAAACCTACATTACTTGGTAGATTTTCAAGATGTATTTTTATGAGAAGTACTTTCTCGCTTCCGTGAAGATTGCAAAGGAGCTGGAGTTCACGAATTTTCAATAAGGGACAATGAATGTTGTTGAGTATACTGCTAAGTTCGAGGAATTATGCAAGTTCTCGACGATTTACCAAAGGAACCTAGATGAGCAATGGAAGTGTGTCAAGTTCGAAGGAGGACTGCGGGAGAACATCCTGATGTCAATAAGACCTATGGAGATTCGTGACTATGCTGCACTAGTCAACAAGTGCCGTTTGGTGGAAGACTGCAACTGTAAGTTGGCTATGGCAAATTCTAAGGCATACAAAAAGTAGTTGGTGCCACATTGGGTAGAACTTCAAGGATCTACCCCCGAAGAACCCTTTTCAAGGTAGAGGCTTTAGGGATAAGTAACCCCAGAAGCCTACTAGAAATCCACCAAAGCTTTCGAATGGTCAAGCTTGCTGTAACACCCTCCAAATATAGAAGCCATGCTCGAGTTATGGAGTTATATCTAGAGGTTGTCACAATTATTGTAAAAGGCTTTGAAATAAGAACAGATAATATATGGTCCTTTAAAATTCATACATCTCTACTAAATACAAATATTCATATTCAAGTGTTTGCTAAATATACATATAATTCAAAAGATAAGTTGGAAAACTTCACTAATATAATATCTGGAATAGATATAAGTTGCTAAATATGCATATGCTAATGCATATCCTTAACTTATGTAAGCGCACTTGACTTTTTTATCTCTTTCTTTAACTTACAACTTTGCTTTTCTATACTTGGTCCCTTGGAGGTAAATAGCCTCTTTCACCTCTAGGTACCAACTTGCTTTTCAAGATCAAGCTCGTTTCTATATAGGATTACCAGGTTTACTTTTCCTAACTCTCCTACTAGTCTATTCCCCTTAAATCTAGTCAAAGGCTGGCCTAAGCCTTAGATAGTACCGCTGTAACACCCTAATAAATCCATACTACACTTAAGTCGTATTACGGCATTTTATTAGTTGTTACTTATGCTCGTGGAAAAGTAAACTTCACTTGAAATTAAATTACGTGGGAAAATACGGTAATTTTTTTTTTTTTAAATACGTCGTAACTGTTGGAAAGTAAAGCCTTGCGCAAGAAGATAGCAATAAACGAGCGTATCGCAAAGATTTCAGTATAAATTGAAGGAACAAGGGATAAATCAAAATACCATGCATTCAAATTACTACAACAACCATATAAATATAATTAGTCTCATAATATCCAACAAATACATAAAAAGGGAACTCATGGTCATGCCATGGCCCCAAAATCAAAGGTACACAAGTCTGACAAGGTCCGATACAAAATGAAATACAAAAGATAAGGAGCAATAATGGAATAGGCCCACGTAGACATAGGCTGGCTTCTCTGCCCCTTCTGTAACACTCTAATAAACCCATACTACGCATAAGTCGTATTACGGCGTTTTATTAGTTGTTACTTATGCTCGTGGAAAACTAAACTTCACTTGAAATTAAGTTACGCGGAAAACACAGTAAGATTTTTTTCTTTGTTTGAAATACGTCGTCGCTTTGCAGCGTTTTGAAAAGTAAAGCCTTGAGCGAGAAGCTAAATAGAGAAAAAGCGTGTCGCAAATATATATCCCAAAATCGTAAAACATGACAAAGGTAAACAAATAAAAATTCACAAATACATTGCATTAAATAACAAACCATTACATTCATATGGGTTCATATTATATATATATATACATACATATATATCAGCATTACATCAAAAGAGGCTCATGGTCGTGCCATGATCCAAATACTAGATAAAAACTAAAATCGACATCGTTCGTCACAAAAGAAATGAATGAAGATGCAGAGCTACGATGACTACAAGTCCACATCAGCAATTGTCTGACATCCCGCGTCATACGCCCGCTCACAGTGTCGGGGATCCATGCTCTGCTCCACCGGATGCGCCATCGAGATCTGGTGACGATACGAAAGAATAACTAGGGTGAGAAATGGAATTTCTCAGTAGGACTCGAACCCGACACGAAAGTGTCATCGTCATCATCCCAGCCACTTCGGTTTTATTAATGAAAATAGTGAGCATGCATAAGGTTCAATTCTTGGATTTTCGAAATCATGAATATCCGAAGCGGATTCAATTTTAACATAATCTCTAATCACTTATAACATACATGGGCATAAGTATAATCATATAAAAATGCACGATTGTGCTATAAGTTCTTTCTTAACTTCTTCCCTTTCTAGAGTTTAGACCGAAGTCCCTTTTCTTTTCTTAACTTGACTTTATCTTTTCACCCACTAAACATAAGTGGTAATGAGCTCATACCGTGGTCGTCGCCACCATAGAATTTCGGTACTTACACTAGCTGGGTCATGCCATGCCTCATGTGAGTCGTGAGTGAGGGGAGCTTACTTTGGGTCACCTTCCCTTTTGAAGGATCACACCCTTAGTTTACTTTCTCTTCTTATTAAAGCTTATGATGCAAAAATTATTTTAATTCTCTTCCACATTTAGGCGTTACGTATCGCCGTCCCCAAATGTGGTTCCTTTATTAATCACCTCTGGGCGTTACGTATCGCCGTCCCCAGGGTATTCATATTTATTAATCTTTTCATGTATAGCATTAAGCGTCATGTTATCAACATATCATATTCATATCATCATGATTCATTATAATATCGTCATCATATCATTATCATCCTTATCATCATCATCATAACACTATCATAATCCTCATGTCGCATTCATAATCATCATATCATATCATCATCACCATTATCATACCATCATCATCATATCATCATCATCATACTTGCACATAAACATAGGCATATTCTCAAGCAATATTTTATGAGCTTAGCTTAATAAATTTGGTGCAAGCTTTTAATTGAGATTGTCTCTTGTGTAAATTTCTTTTATTGGGCATGGGGCCAATTTCATCTATTATCCTTTTTGACACTTTTAAGTTGAATTATAAAGGTTTTTCCAATACTTAATGTAAGGGTATCAATGTCTTAAAGCTTATTCCTCATTAACCTTTAACTTTTACCCTAACCAATTTTACTTTTACGGTGGGGCAGTAACTTAAAAAATTCACCATAATTTCATCTTTTACTCTTTTATTTCAAATTTTGGTATGCTTATACTTCTCTGAGTCTATTTTTAAACAAAATAAGCCCCACTTAAAAATTCATTTTGTAGCTTGAGTTATGCACATTTTATTCTGACTATTCAGACTTGGAAGTTCATTTTGGGTCAGTGACTTGTCCACTTCACTGGGAGTTCCTCATATGGAATCTGACAAAACTGTTTTATGGGTGTCTTAGCTTTCTAACAAACTTGGTCCCACTCAAAAATGTTATGTATAACTTGAGTTATGCATGTTTTATTACCTACTACCCGGACAGAAACCCATCCAGGAACAGCAAACTTTGAAAAAACATATCTCTCTTGTTTTAAGGCCAAATCTAGCATATTTTATATGTATGAAAAGCTCTTTGAGTCTACTTTCACAAAAATTAGTTTCATTGCATTTTGAGTTTTGTGGAGTGAGTTATACCGTACACTTTGCAGACTGCCAGAATTCCAGATTAACTAGTTTTTAAGTTTTACATATCAATCTTGTGGAAATGTTGCTATACCACTTCAAATCACCATTTTTATGTTTTATCTCATCATCATACTCAAAGTTTTAGTCACCAAATCAGTATTTTAAACCAAGATAAAGCAAGATACATAAAACCATCATGCTACATATTTCTCACTTCAAGGCAACATTTTTCAACAAGACAAGAAAGCTCATAGAGCAAGAAATGGTCATGAGACCTTGGAGCAAGTCCTAAAGCCACCTAGCTATGAAGAGCTTAGGAGTTCTAGAGCTTGAAAAATACATGAAAAAGAGAGGGTTAGAGTCACTACCGAAGGTGTTTCTCTTGAAAGCTTGAAGGGTGGAGATGGTTGGAGATGACCTCCTTCTTCTTGAGCTTGCAAAGGGGGCTAAATGAGTGTTTGTTTTGTGCTACCAAGGACCAAAGAATGTGATCCTTGATAAGTTAGTGAGGGTGGTGACAGAAGATGAGGGTGATAGTGGCGGAAAAGTGAGGACTTAAGGTAGAAAAACAAGAAGAACAAGAAGAAGAGTAGGAAGAGCAAAGAAAGGTTTAGAGAGAGGTGAGAGCTTTTTGTGTGTGTCTTTGTGAGAGGAGTGAAAAAATGAAATAAGGAGAGAGAAGAGGCTGAAGGTGGCGCACAAATGAGGGGGGAGATGATGTGATTTTTGCTTCTTACACAAGCTAAGGAGTGGGAAAAACCTTGGGGCAAAAGAGAGTGTTGTGTTTCCTTTGAGTCTTAGCACTTGGGTAAAGGCTTGTAGTGTTTCTTTTCTAGTGGTTAAAAGCATGATCTATCCTAGGATTGGCATTGAATGGTTGTGATCACTCCAAGTGTCACAATCTTGATGGAGGAGAGTAGATCTTTTGTCATGACTCAAGGAATCTACTAACATGGACTCTTGATCTAGTGGTGTATGATGAGAAGGCAAATGGATGGTTGGATATGGCTCTTGCTTTGACCAAACTTTCAAACAATAATTAAAGGGAAGTTTATAAATTTTTACAATAGCTATAATTATCTAAATGCTAATTAATTCAATTGGTTTAAATTACACATTAGCACATTTTAATTGAGAAGGATTTTCCTCATTAATTATGTAAGAAGATGTGAGGGTTAATGTGATTAAGATGTGATACTTATATGCTCTTAGTTAATTAGGTTAGATCACCTTGATTTTATGTTCTAAATCATGGATTAATAAGGATTGGGCAATTAGGCTTTTAATTGTAACTTTTAATGCATTATGTTTCAATTGTTGACTTTTACTTATCTTGTTGACTTGCCTTTAATTTACTAAGCTCTTACTCTCGAGATTAATTGATTAATTCTCAATTAATCGTTAACCCCTCTAATTAGCCAAGATCACTGAGCTAATTAGCTTAGACAAAAATTGGGGATGTTACACCTTCCATGCCCTTCAATCGGATGGACTCAGGTTCTCGAGTGCCTGGTCCCCCTCGCTCCTCGGCCTCGGGGAACATGAGGAGTATAGATGATACAAGGGTGCCTGCTGTTCACCTCAATGCAACGGATGCGATGACCAGGAGTATAGCTGGCGACCGAAGAACGTTCCTCAGAGGGATCCTCCTCAGACGCGGCAGGGTGATACTCGGGGAACGGCGGTGAAGCGGCTGCGGCCCTAGGAGTGGCCATCGAACTCACATTGATCACAGGGACCTCTGGCGATGGCACGGGCTCGGCTGCAGGTAGACCTGGAGACATTGGCTCCATCTCGATTTCTGGCAATGGCTCAGGCGGAAAATCCCAAGGACCTAGCGGCGGCCCAAGGTGATCTGATGAAACATCTACAAGGGCTGGCGGGACTTTTGGCTCCTCTTGCTCAAAAATTCGACCCAGATAAAAATATGTGCGGACTACTTTGGTGGTCGTGGCCACAATAGCGTGAGTATCCCCATCGTAAGCCCACTCATGGTGGGGAGGGTCCATGCTCCACTCCACGGGATGTGCCATGAGTATCTGGTGACGAGACGGAAAAATAACTAGGGTGAGAAATAAGATTTCTCAGTAGGACTCGACCCTGACACATAAGTGTCATCGTCATCGTCCTAGCCACTTCGATTTTATTAATGAAAATAGTGAGCATGCATAAGGTTCAATTCTTGGATTTTCGAAATCATGAATATCCAAAGCGGATTCAATTTTAGGGTATCCTCTAATCGTTTACATCATCATATACATGAACACAAATATAATTACATAAAACATGCATGTCCAAGCTATAAGATTCTCTTAACTTCTTCCCTTTCTAGGGTTTTGGACCGAAGTACCTTTTCTTTTCTTAACTTGACTTTATCTTTTCACTCGCTAAACATAAGTGGTAATGAGCTCATACCGTGGCCGTCGCCACCATAGAATTTCGGTACTTACACTAGCTGGGTCATGCCATGCCTCATGTAAGACCTATCCCCTATACTCAGACTAGTTGGGTCATGCCATGCCTCATGTGAGTCATGGATGAGGGGAGCTTAAATTAAGTCACCTTCCCTTTTAAAGGATCACTTACTTGAATTACATTTCTTCTTATGAAAGCTTATGATGCAAATCATTTCTAAGTCCATAATTTTAGCAGAATTTCGGCAGCATAACAGCTAGACCGAAGCTTTCCAAAATTTTGCCAAACAGAGAAATCCAATATCACATATTATCATCATAATCATCATCATCATGTCATATCATCATCATCATATCATATTATCATCATCATATCATATCATCATAGCATCATGCTTGTACATAAACATAGGCATATTCTCAAGCAATAATTTATGAACTTAACTTAATAAATTTGGTGCAAGCTTTTAATTGAGATTGTCTCTTGTGTAAACTTCTTTTATTGGGCATAGGGCCAATTTCATCTATTATCCTTTTTGAAACTTTTAAGTTGAATTATGAAGGTTTTTCCAATGCTTAATGTAGGGGTATTAGTGTTTTAGAGCTTATTTCTCCTTATTCCTTAACTTTTACCATAACCAGTTTTTATTTTTACAGTAGGGCAGTAACTTTGAAAATTCACCATAATTTCATCTTTTACTCTTTTATTTCGAATTTTTTGTGGATGTACTTTTCTGAGTCTATTTTTAAACAAAACAAACCCCACTTAAAAATTCATTTTGTAGCTTGAGTTATGCACATTTTATTCTGACTGTTCAGGATTGAAAGTTCACCTCGGGTCAGTGGCTTGTCCACTTCACTGGGAGTTCCTCACATGGAATCTGACAAAACTATTTTATGGGAGTGTTCCTCTATGTCTTAGCTTTCTAACAAACTTGGTCCCACTCAAAAATGTTATGTATAACTTGAGTTATGCACGTTTTATTACCCACTGCCCAGACAGAAACCCATCCAGGAACAGCAAACTTTGAAAATTCATATCTCTCTCGTTTTAATGCCAAATCTCACATATTTTATATGTATAAAAAGCTCTTTGAGTCTATTTTCACAGAAAATTAGTTTCATTGCATTTTTAGTTTTTTGGAGTGAGTTATACGATACACTTTACAGACTGCCAGAATTCCAGATTTACTAGTTTCTATGTTTTACATGTTAAACTTATGGAGATGTTGTTATACCACTTCAAGTCACCATTTTCATGTTTTATCTCACCATCATATTCAATATTTTAGTTATCAAATCAGTACTTTAAAACAAAATAAAGCAAGATACATAAAAAAACCATCATACCACAAAATTTCATTTCAAAACAACATTTTCATCAAGGCAAGAAAACTCATAGAATAAGATATGGTCATGAGACCTTGAAGCAAGCTTCAAAACCACCTGGCTATGAAGAGCTTAGGGGTTCTAGAGCTTGAAAAATACATGGAGAAGAAGGATAAGAGTCACTACCAAATGTGTTTCTCTTGAAAGCTTGAAGGATGAAGATGGTTGGAGATGGCCTCCTTCTCCTTAAGCTTGATATTGGGGCTTGTGTATGAGTGGCTTTGTTTCTCTAAGGACCAAAAATGGTAGTCCTTGAAGGGATTGTGAGTGTGGTGATGGAGATGAGGTAGGAAGTAGCAAGAAGGTTGGAAGAAGAATAAGAAAGATGGGGAGAACAAAAGAGTAGGATGAGACTTGGAGAGAGGAGAGAGCTTTTTGGTGTTTTAGTGAGAGGAATGGAAAATGAAATGAGGGGAGAGAGAGGGGGCTGAAGTGGCGCAAAAATGGGGGAGAAGAATGATGTGATTTTGCTTCTTACAACAAGCAAGAGAGTGGAAAAACCTTGGGGCAAAAGAGGGAGTTGTGCTTCCTTTGAGTTTTGGCACTTGGGTAAAGGCTTGTAGTGTTTCTTTTTAAGTGGTTAAAAGTATGATCTATCCTAGGATTGGCATTGGATGATTGTGATCACTCCAAGTGTCACAATCTTGATGGAGGAGAGTAGATCTTTTGTCATGACTCAAGGAATCTACTAACATGGACTCTTGATCTAGTGGTGTATGATGAGAAGGCAAATGGATGGTTGGATATGGCTCTTGCTTTGACCAAACTTTCAAACAATAATTAAAGGGGAGTTTCTAAATTTTTACAATTGTTATAATTATCTAAATACTAATTAATTTGATTAGTTCAATTATACCTTAACACATTTTTATCGAAAAGGAGTTTTCCTCATTAATTATGTGAAGAGGGTGTAAGGATTAATTTTTCATGTGATTAGGGTGTGATGCTTGCCATTCTCTTAGTTAATAAGGTTAGGTTACTTTGATTTTATATTTCTAAGTCATGAATTAATAAGGATTGGGCAATTAGGCTTTTAATTGTAACTTTTAATGCATTATGTCTCAATTGGTGACTTGCCTTTAAGTTACTAAGCCCTTGCTCTCGAGATTAACCGATTAGTTCTTAATTAATCGCTAACCCCTCTAATTAGCCGGGAACACTGAGCTAATTAACTTAGGTGAAAATGGGGATGTCACAACCGCCCTAGCCCACTACAAGGTAGAGGCTCAGTACATCCCTTTGCAAGTTCTTATTATCCTTCTCTCTTCTTATACATAACCATGCATGAATATGATAAATACACTTATGCATATAGATGTGAGTCCTTGAAACAAAGAAGTCCACCCACCAAAGAATCAAGTCTGGAGCAAAGGATCAATTTAATCTATCATTTGAAATAGCAATCAAAGATATTCGAGTTGGATTGCAGAGGAGATCTCCAAGAACGTCTGCAACTAGCAAATGCCTTGTCTTTAGTATAGATTGGGAAGAAAGCCAAGCAAGTTACCTATATTGGAGCCTCCTTATAGCCAACCCTAAAAGAGAAATTATGTCAGCTTTTGCAGGATAATTCGGATCTCTTTGAATGGACACTAGCCGACATGCTAGACATAGACAATGTAATCATATGTCATCGATTGGCTATGGACTCTTCCATGCAATTGGTCTCCTAGAAGAAAAAGAGGTTAGGAGCAGAAAGACAGGAGGTAGCTCTTCAAGAAAGTAGTAAACACTTGAAGGTAGGGTTCATAAGACAGATTTGTTTTACCGGTTGGTCGGCTAACATTGTAATGGTCCAAAAAAAAAAAAACTTGGAGGATGTGTGATAACTTTATAGATCTAAATAAGGCATGCCCAAAAAATTCCTTTCTACTCCCTAGCATTAGTAAATTAGTTGATAGTGCATCAAGTTATCAGTATCTGAGCTTCATGGATGCCTATTCAGATTATAATGAAATATAGATGCATCCTAATGATGAAGAAAAAATGACTTTTATAACTGAGCATGGAAATTTTTGTTACAAGGTGATGCCATTTGATTAAAGAATGGTGGAGCAACATATCAATGGATGATGAATAATATTTTTGACGACTTGATTCAGAAGAGCTTGAAAGTATATGTTGATGGCATGGTAGCTAGTAGCAAGTGTCACAGTCTGCTCCAAATTATAATTTTAAAATACTTAATTATACTAAATTTGAAATATAGTGCAGCTAAGGTCATCTCACAAGGGTATTGTTTCTATCTAATTAAGTAACAAAAGGGTCTATGTAAACATGAAGTAAATAAGCTATAAAAAAAAATTCAGGTGAAAATAAAAATACTATTTCAAAGAGTTTCTTAGGCATAAGGTGAATCAATCATTAACGCACAATATATCAAACACATGGAGTGTAGCCAATTTGAGTTATTAGAGAGACCTTTACTAACAACCCCATAATTCTACCTAGAGAACTCTAGGAATTAACCAACAAATAATTGATTAGATAACCTCAACTCTAATTAACCTATTTTGAATTCTAGCCCCAATTGCATTAGAGTAGGTTTGAACCCAAACCCAATTCCTAATTCTTTAATTAATCAAGTTCATACCAATTAACCAATTAGTAATCACCCAACTAATTCCACATTCATAAAACCACATATCAATACCATTCAATGTAAGTATATAAATTAAAGAGGGCAAAGAATCAAGAAAACAAACATGATTGAAACTCATGCATAGGGTTTCAAGATTACAATCATAATGCCTTTGGAGTCTCCTTGAACTAGTTTGAAGTCCTACTCCTCCATAGCAATGAAGGTTACAAAATAGAACCCAAAACAAGTATCTTACAAAATGAAAGGAAAAGAAAAGAAAAGAAAAGGTGGGGAGAAGAGAAGAGAGAAAAAATGAAAAACTGTTGAGAAGAGAGTCCTCGCATCTCTATTTTCTCTCTTCTTATCAGAACTCAAATGTGAATATTCAACTTTTCCCTTTATCCCAAATTAATCCTCTACCTCTTAGCTTTAAGTGGACACTTAATTTGTTTAATTTGGTCTTGAAATGAGCGAGTTATGGCCCAATCTTTGTAGCGTGTCTAGGTTGTACCTCTATTCACATTAGTCAAATACAATAGCCAATAAGTCTATCAAGATGTCATTATTTTGGAGTGTTCTTCATATGAATTGAATCTATATCTTAGCTATAAAATGGAATCAGTTTCATTGTAATCCAATATATACAACTCAAGTTATGGCCCAATTAGTGCACACTACTCAGGTTCCAAATAGAATGTACTGCTCGACTTCGTGGCCCAGTTCATCCTAATAGATGTCTAAATTAGTTTTTGACTTCCCATCAAAGATGTAAATCTTTCTCTCATCTTTCCTACAATATAAAATTTGTAATTTTTAGAGGTCAGCAACTCAAGACATGCTCAAAATACAGAAACAGTATAAATTTATAATAATGCTGAAAAATATAATTAAGCCCAATTAAAGCCCAAACTCATAAAATGTGTCTAATATTGATCAATTAAGCACAAAAGAGGTCTAATAAACTAAACATGAGGGTTAATGCATGTATCAAAATGTTACTTATCAAATTCCCCTACACTTAGCTTTTCACATGTCCTCATGCAAAATCCAAAATATACTCAAGGGTGCCAAAAATGAAACATCAAAATCTAAAACAAACACACAAGTCCTAGAAATAACAAATGACCAAATACCATGAAAAATAAATTCCCAATGGATCCTTAAGAGTGTCAAGCATATAGACAAAAAGCACACCCAAGGTATCAAGAAATTCAATAATCAAGACACATCTCTACAAAGATGCAAGCAAGGCAAAAATCACTCCAAAAAGTGTGGATCAAGCATAGAGAATCTCACAAGATAATGTGTTTAGCACTCTTACTCTCAAATGTTTAAGGCTCAATTATACCACTCATATCACCTCAAAAGGAAAAGCACTACCATAAGCTTGCTTATCATCTAATTCTCCACACTCAAACACATGCATACACAAATCAAGAGGACTTCATTCAAGGTTGTAATGGGTTCAAGGTAAGGGTAAGGAAATAGTAAAGATATGCAAGGTAAAAACCAAAAAGAATAGAAGAACATTGGCAAAGACAAGAGGTCACAAATGTGATGGCCCTCCTCAAATCCAAGCAATGCAACAAACAACTCTTTTCTATCCCCTTTCCTTACTTTCTTTTTTCATCAAAATTGCCCCAATTTATTGACTTTTTCTTTTTTTATTTGCTTTTTTTTTACCATTTTCTTTGCTTTTTCTTCTTCCTTTTTTTTTTAATCTTTTCATTTCTTTCCTTTTTCTCTTTTCACCACTTTGCACCCTCCATACTTAAAGTCTTGCATGTCCTCATGCAAACCCCTACACTATTTGCACATTACTAATGGTAACCAATGGTCTCCTAATCCCTAAGGCTAGGTAGAATCATGGTTTTTTGCTTTAGGCTTGTAATGTGCTAAAAATAAAGAATAGGTAAAAAGGCTCCAAGGGGCTATATAAGGGAAAAAATGGAAAAGTGGCTATTTGGCTAAGTGGCTAATCACAAAATAAATGCCTCAATCATATTCATGTTTGCAAATGAATGGTGTAGCCTTAAAAAAAATCAAAGCAAGTTCTAGAATGGCAAATTCAATGAGGGAACAAAACACACAAGAAAGAAAAGAATGGCATGTAATATAGCCATCCAAATATGGCTCAAATGCTTACATGGGTCATGTCCAACATACTCAATCCAAGCAATTAAAGATCAAGCTACCAAGCATGGAAAACATAAAGAATGAGATGAAAAGTCAAGATGTTGAAGTCTCGAGCCATGAATGTCTAATGCCTAAAGCTAACAACTAAAGAATCACCATGGGGAAACATCCAACTAAACAATATAACTAGCATATGAAAACTAACACTCAACATATTTTATTCCAAAAGTAAAATGCAAGACAAAAAATTAAAAAGGTACAAAGTGGTGAGAACTCTCTCATGGTGGCTTATGCTTGAATGGGTCCAGGAATTCCCACCAAGGTTTGCATCTTTTGCCTCCTCCAGGATCCCATGAGGTGATCTTGAATTCATTGCCATCCTTGCTATTGGTGCCTTGATAGATCGGTGTTGATGGCCTCGGCACCCCCCAAGTAGCACCTCTACAATGATGAAACAGACAGCTTAGGGGCAAGATTTGTTTTTCACATAGGCATAATCCAAGCACCTTTGTGCATCCAATTGAAGTGAGCCAGCTATCATGTCACAAATGGTTTGGAATTGTGCATCATTCTCCAAGTGGGCATATTCAAACTACCCCAAGAAAGGTGTAGGTACATATTGTAAACCACTTGAATATGTCTCAATCCCCTTAGCAAGCTCATGTGATTGTACATCTGGCATATTCGCCTCATGAGTCAGAACGGCATGGGAAAAGAGTCGGGTGAATTCATGAGCTTGCAATTTGCTCAATGTAGAAGTTAATTGGCTCAATTGTGTTTGCAAGCACTGAATGCTTGCATCAATCCTCTGCTGCTATTGGAGATTACTCTCCATCAACTAGCTCACAAAATCTTTTAGAGAGGGCTCAAGTGAGGTGGCTAGTGGATTAGCCTAATAATATGCAAGAAGTAACTCAAGTTGTGGTTGATCATATGGCTCCTGGAGTATATATAAGTGCTGTTGAATAAAAGGGAGTGAAGGTTGGAACTGCTACTGAAAATATGAGGGTTGTTATGATGGAACACCCCCATATCCCTAGTCAACTCCATCATACCAGTCAGACTAGTACATATTGGAACTTGGGTCATATCCTTATTGTGGTTGCTGGGTGTAATTCCTCATGGCATATTGCTCTATTAAGTACTTTATTTCATCCAGTCGATGTTCCATTTTTTGGTAAGAATCCTCATCAATCACTCCAGTTCCTGCAACATCCAAGTAGCATATATCTAGGAGCTAGGAGGTATGTTAGTAAACATGATAAACAAAGTGGAAGTAATGAAAAAAAAATGCAAAATGAAACTATGAAACAAACAAAAGAAACTATGTACAAAATGATATTACATTAAAATGAACACTAAAAATTAAAAATAAGCAAAAATGACTAATAAAATGTAAAAACAATAGGAAATGATTTTTTTGATTTTTTTTAAACACCACACAAATAAAACTGCACATAATTGAAACCCGAAAATACAATAAAAATTATTAAAAATTCGAAAAAGTAGTCAAAACAGTGGAATTTGCCCAAAATAGGGTGGGGCTCATGCATAGCAATGAGTCTTGCTTAGAATGTCGAAAACTTTTCGACTGGAAAGCTTCAAGGTAGTCTAAGCACAAATAGAACTGGACAACAACCAAAACTAGCCTAAAAACACCGAAAATGACCAAAACATGCAAAACTCAAACAAAAGCAAGTAAACAAATATATTTACAAACTAAATAACATCAACATCCCCCGCACCAGTGCCAAAATTTGGTAGCAAGTGTTGTAGTCTGCTCCAAATTACAATTTTAAAATATTTTATTACACTAAATTTGAAGTATAGTGCAATTAAGGTTGTCTCACAAGGATGTTGTTGCTATCTAATTAAGTAACAAAGGGGTCTATGCAAACATGCAATAAATAAGCTATAAAAAAAAATTAGGTGGAAATAAAAACACTAGTTCAAAGAGTTCCTTAGGCATAAGGTGAATCAATCATTAACAAACAATATATCAAACACATGGAGTGTGGCTAATTTGAGTTATTAGAGAGACCTCTACTAACAACTCCACAACTCTACCTAGAGAACTCTAGGAATTCAACCAACATATAATTGTTTAGATAATTCAGACCTCAACTCTAATTAACCTATGTTGAATTCTAGCCCCAATTGCATTAGTCTCGGTTTGAACCCAAATCTAATTCCTAATTCTTTGATTAATCAAGTTCATACCAATTAACCAATTAGTAATCACCCAACTAATTCCATATTCAAAAACCCACATATCAATACTATTCAATTTAAGTATACAAATTAAAGAGGGCAAAGAATCAAGAAAACAAACATGATTGAAACTCATACATAGGGTTTCAAGATTACAACCATGATGCCCTTGGAGTCTCCTTGAACGAGCTTGAAGTCTTACTCCTCCATAGCAATGAAGGTTACAAAATAGAACCCAATCTTACAAAATGAAAGGAAAAGAAGAGAAAAGAAGAGGTGGGGAGAAGAGAAGAGAGAAAAAATGAAAAAATGTTGAGAGAAGAGTCCTCATGTCTCTATTTTCTCTCTTCTTATTAGACTCAAATGTGAATATCCAACTTTGTCCTTTAGCCCAAATTAATCCTCTGCCTCTTAGCTTTAAGTGTACACCCAATTTGCTTAATTTGGTCTTAAAATGAGAAAGTTATGGGCCCATATTTGTAGCATGTCTAGGTTGTACCTCTATTCACGTCAGTCAAATTCAACAGCCAATAAGTACATTAAGATGTCATTATTTTGGAGATTGTTCTCATATGAATTGAAGATTTATATCTTAGCTTTCAAATGGCACCAATTTCACCTCAATCCAATAAATATAACTCAAGTTATGGCCCAATTAGTGCACACTGCTCAGGTTCTAGCGCAACAGCCCTGTTCTGACTTCGTAGCCCAATTCATCATAATAGACATCTGAATTAGTTTTTGACTTCTTCATCAAAGCTATAGATCTTTCTCTCATATTTCCTAAAATATAAAATTTGTAATTTTTAGAGGTCGACAACTCTAGATATGCTCAAAATATAGAAATAGTATAAATTTGTAATAATGCTGAAAAATACAATTAAGCCTAATTAAAGCCCAAAGTCATAAAATATGTCTAATATTGATTAATTACGCACAAAAGAGGTCCAATAAACTAAATATGAGAATTAATCCATATATTAAAATGTTACTTATCAGTAGCAAAGATCACAGAAGCTGATAGGGATTATTTTGATGACCTCAAAGAAATCTTTGAGAGAGTTGATCAATATAATATCTACCTTAACTTGGAAAAGTATGCTTTTGGAGTATAGGGTGGCAAATTTCTGGGCTTCATGCAAACAAACTGGGGAATAGTGTAACACCTTACCAGATAAGTTACTATACTTAAGTCATAATAAATTATCTGATAAGTGATTACGTGTAATATTGGTTAAATTCTATTTTCTGTATTAGTATTAATTATTTGCATAAGAATACTTAATCGCATAACAAAATTTTCTGTGTGATGGCGAGATAAATACTATTTACTCAGTATACTATAAATAACGTAACATAAATAAAAATACAATAAGGACAGAACTACTGTAAAAGGCATCATAAACATATACATAGATATCTTATTTTAAAGTTTGTCAAAATGATACAAGGTGACAAAATAAAGTCGCTAATACAAAATGAAACGACCAGTTTCTATGAAAAGCACCCCAAGTGGTCCCCATGGGACATTTCATATACATCTCCTAATATCTACCCATCCACCCATGACCCAAACTGCCAAAAGAAGGTCATTCTGTACATCTAACCCTACTATAATATGCACGCTATCTAAACAGAATCTGCTGAAAGGAACCCGTTCGCCATGGTAGCATCGGCTAGAGGATGTCCGGCACTAGGAGCAGAGGATAAGGAAGAAGAACTAGCTGCCTCGGACGGATCCTCCTCCGAGGTCGAGGCCGACGACATCCGCTGCAGTGGTGAAGCAAGAGGGGCCATGGGAACTGGAGCTGCTGGCGCTGCTGGTGGTGGTGGTGAAAATGGATGGGCCATGTGGAGAGGTATGGCAATGTATGAGACAGCAGGATCAAAGAGAGGATGCATAAGCGGGACGGCGAAATCTCGCTGGAAAAAGAAGTAGAGGCAGAACTGACATCAGCCGGAGATATATACAAAGTCCAAAAACGAATCAAGGTGTATATGTAGCTCAGGGAACTCAATGAATAGCAACCCGGTCACCGCGTGCTCCATGGTCTGAGAATGACGCGGAACATACAATAGGGTGAGAAATGAATATTTCTCAGTAGAAGTTCCTAGCTTCTATACATCTGTCATCGCTGTCATTCTCAGTTGTTTCGATCGTACAATATTTTTCAAAAATAGTATCATAAAACGATAATATTCAACTTAAATACTTGTTTGTAAAGCATACACCGAAACAAACCCAGTTTTAGTTAACAGATACACTAATGTACTAAAACAGTAATCATGGCGGAACAATAGCATGTTAAGAAAAATAAATAGGGATCTAGAACAATCAATAGGGAAACATTACACTATACATATGCATATGCAATTAGAAAATGCATCTTATTCTTAGAGGCTTTTGCCTATTAGAACTTATTTTCATCCTTGGTCCCCTGGGAGTCATTGGTCATATGCTCCTGGGTAATAGTCTGCTTTTTAGGACCGAACTCATTCCTATACAGGATGGCCGGGTTTACTTTCTCTAACCTTCCCACTGATCTATTCCCTTTAATTTATTTCGGGGCTAGCCCAAGTGATGTGGAATCCTTTATAATATCGTGAAATGAATGCACATCTAACTTGATTCTTTAAATATAATGTACTCAAGCTATCATGAATTTTCACAACATATGAACTTCTTACCGAAATTTCGGTGGCATAACGGATCGAGTACGCTTCCCTATGAATAGTGCCAAACAACCAGTACAATCGTATAACTAATAATTTCAGTATAGACCAGAAAATATATATATACATTTATAGCATCATTCAACAATTGCCAATCAAGCATCAATAAGGTTTCAGTTTATTCTTCCCTATTCTGCCCGAGTTTGGCATGCTCCAATTTTTATTCAATTTAACTCATTTAAATATCATTTTTGGATATGTTATAGCCTTATATGTCTAGTTTCTAATCCCTTTGGTCCCATCTCATTTTGAGTTGTATAACTCAAGATATAAACATTTTATCTCAGCATGCCCTGTTCTTATCCAGAATTGGGTTCCTATAGAAAAAAATTCACTAAAAATTGAATAGGTGAAATGATGCGAATTTTATATCAAAATAACGCTAACACAACAAGCTTTAAAATGAGTTAAGTCTCATGTCATTTGCCTAAGTAGATTATGAGTTATGAGTCTCGAAATATTACCCTACTGGGCTGCCCTATTCTAGGCCAGTTTAAACCTAAGCCAACTTCATTGATGTGCTGGGAACAACTGACCACGAATTAAATTCTGAAATTTTTATAAGATGTTCTCTCATATGTTAGCTTTCAAACAAATTTGGTTTCACTTAATTTGGAGTTGTATAGGGTGAGTTACACCCTTCTCAACTCATGCTGCCCCGGTAAGAACCCAGATTTCTAGGTCTAACTTCAAAAATTCATAACTAATTCTATACTAATCCAATGGCCTTATATTTTATATGTATGGAAAGCCTTGGATGTCTAGTTTCATTTAAAAATAGTTTCATCTAATTTAAATGGATGTAGGCAGAGCCGTACACTCCACCGTACGGACCGCCGAGGGAAACCCTAACCTGCTTCTAGGTTTATCTTCTTCCTTCAAGCTATTTGCCCTTAATTCCAATTTTAATCACAACATACACGCAAAATCAGTCATAAAACATCATCATCACTCTATATGACATCAATATTTCAGATTGAATATACTTGCCATGCAGCCCCAAATCAGAGAAACCAAGAAGAGAAGTAGGATTTCCTACCTTGTCTTATGAAATTTGTGTTGATTTTATGTCTTTGATGGTGGTGACTTAGGATGAGACTTGAAGATGGATGAGAATGGAGTAGAAATGAGAGCAAAGAGAAGAGAAAGAAAAGAGTTTCAGCAGCTGGAGGAGGGTAGCCAAAATTCATAAAAGGGAGAGGAAAAAAAGTAGAGATATTTGGATGTTGATGTATGTGATTGGTGGATGTAACTTCTTAATGAAATTTGATTTAGCTTCCACCATCAAGGGCTGCTTTAGGCGCCACTTGGATGGATTATTTGGCTAAATCTTAGCCATTGATCCTAGGGCACTCATGATGTGATTTCTACTTATCCGGTTCCGACAGTTTAAAATTTCAAAATCTTACCGATTTCTCTTAAATCGATAAATTGGTTTGAAATTTTTTTTTTTCTGTGAGGTTTTCTACACTCCTAACCTAATCCCATCAAGCTTAATCCTTTCAATTCACCCTTAATTGGCTTTAAGTAAGTGTTTAAGTAGATTCCGATTAAACCCACTTATTCGGTAAAAACCAAATAACTCGGTTGTTAAGAATAGAATTTCTCAGATATTACAAATAGAAGCCAACTTAGACAAATGCCAATCGATTTTAGAAATGCAAAGCCCTCAAAATGTCAAAGAGTTGCAGTAACCCATAGGACATATAGTTGCATCTCCATATTTCTATGTCAGTCAGCTAAAAGAGCCTCTCCTTATTTCAAAACTTTAAAGAAGTAACAGACCTTTGAAAGAAATTACAAATCCGAATAGGCTTTCCTTGAGCTGAAGCAGTTCTTGTCAAAACCTCCAATCCTAAGCAAGCTCGAATTGGAAGAACCATTATTTGTATAACTCTCTATCACTGAAAATGCACTAAGCTTGATGTTAGTCAAAGAAAAAGGTTATGAGCAAAAGCCAGTGTATTTCGTCAGCAATAGAGATCAGATATCAAAAGCTTGAGAAATTGGCATATACCTTGCTTATAATTGCCCAAGGATCGAGGCCTTATTTTCAAAGTCATCACATGGTGGTCCATATAGAACCACTAGTTTGCTAGATTTTGGTCAAACCCAAGTCAACGAGGAGAATGATCGGCAGGTCAATCAAGCTATCTAAGTTTAGTATTGAGTATCACCCTCTAGGTCCCATCAAAGCTCAAGTTCTTGTAGATTTTGTAGTTAATTTTGCCGGCCCAGAAGTTGATTGCAATGATAAGGAATGGATTTTATATGTAGATCAGGCATCAAATGAAAAGGGCAGTGGAGCAGAAGTCATCCCAGAAAATGTAAAAAGGGTGAACATAGAACAATCCTTAAATTTTCAATTCTGAGCCAATAATAATCAGGTAGAATATGAAGCATTCGTGGCTAGATTAAAATAGGCAATGAAGTTGGGGCAAGACAAGTACTGTAACATCCCCATTTTCACCTAAGTTAATTAGCTCGGTGTTCCCGGCTAATTAGAGGGATTAACGATTAATTGAGAACTAATCGATTAATCTCGAGAGTAAGGGCTTAGTAAATTAAAGGCAAGTCAACAATTGAGATTTAATACATTAAAGGTTACAATTAAAAGCCTAATTGCCCAATCCTTATTAACCCATAATTTAGAACATAAAAATCAAGATGGTTTAATCTAATTAACTAAGAGCATATAAGATTCAAAACTTAATCACATTAACCTTCACATCTTCTTACAAAATTAATGAGGAAAAATCCTTCTTAATTAAAATGTGCTAATGAGTAATTTAAACCAAGTGAATTAATTAACATTTAGATAATTACAACAATTAGAAAGATGTAGAAACTTCCCTTTAATTATAGTTTGAAAGTTTGGTCAAAGCAAGAGCCATATCCAACCATCCATTTACTTTCTCATCATACACCACAAGAACAAGAGTCCACATTAGTAGATCCCTTAAGTCATGACAAGAGTTGTACTCTTCTTCACCAAGATCATGACACTTGGTGTGATCCTAGCCATCCAATGCGCAATCCTAAGAGAGCTCATGCTTTTAACCACTTGACAAAAACACTACATAGTCTTTACCCAATTGCCAAGACTCAAAGGAAACACAACACACTCTTTTGCCCTATGGTTTTTCCCACTCTCTTACTTGTTGTATGAGGCAAAGTCACCTCATCCCCCCCTCATTTGCGCCACCCAATCAGCCCTCCCTCTCTCCTCATTTCATTTTTCACTTCCTCTCTCAAGACACACACACACACAAAGCTCTCTCCTCTCTCCAAGTCTCATACTCTCTTCTTCTTCCAAGCTTCATTGTGTTCTTTCAACCCTCATACTACTTCCTACTCATCTCCATTCTCACAAGCCCTTCAAGGACCACTCTCTTTGGTTCTTGGAGAAACAAAGTAAACACTCACCAAGCCCCAAATTCAAGCTCAAGGAGAAGGAGGCCATCTCCAACCATCTTCATCTTCCAAGCCTTCAAAGAGGAACTTTTTGGTAGTGACTCTAACCCTTCCTCTCCATATGTTTTTCAAGAACTAGAACCCCTAAGCTCTTCATAGCTAGGTGGTTTTAGGACTTGCTTCAAGGTCTCATGACCACATCTTGCCTTATGAGTGTTCTTGCCTTGATGAAAATGTTGTTTTGAAAAGAGATTTTGTGGTATGATGGTTTTTATGTATCTTGCTTTATTTTGGTTCAAAATACTGATTTGGTGACTCAAACTTTGAATGTGATGATGAGTTAAAACATGAAAATGGTGATTTGAAGTGATATAACAATTTCTTCATAAGCTTGAAGTGAAAAACTTAAAAACTAGTGAATCTGGAATTCTGGCAGTCTGTAAATCGTGCGGTATGTTTATTGCTACAAAACTCAGAATGGAACGAAACTATTTTTCTATGAAAGTAGACTCAAAGAGCTTTCCATACATATAAAATACATAAGATTCGGAGTTAAAATGAGTGAGATATGATTTTTCAAAGTGGACTGTTCTCGGATTGGTTTCTGTCTGGGCAGTCTACACTAAAATGTGTATAACTCGAGCTACAAAAATGATTTTTGAGTGAGACCAAGTTTTAATGAAAGCTAAGACATAGAGCAACAAACCCATAAAACATTTTTCTCAGATTCCTTCTGAGTAATTATAATGAGAAGTAACAATCCACTGTACCGGGAGTGAACTTAGAAACTGAACAGTCAGAATAAAATATGCATAACTCAAGCTACAAAATGAATTTTTAAGAGGGGTTTGTTTTGTTTAAAAATAGACTCAGAGAAGTATATCCACACAAAAATTCGAAATAAAAGAGTAAAAAATGAAATTATGGTGAATTTTCAAAGTTACTGCCCCACTGTAAAAGTAAAACTGGTTATGGTAAAAGTTAAAGAATAAGGAGAAATAAGCTTTAAGACATTAATACCCTTACATGAAGCATTAGAGAACCCTCATAATTCAACTTAAAAAGTGTCAAAAAGGACATTAGACAAAAGTGGCATCATGCTAAATAAGAGAAGTTTACACAAGAGACAACCTCAATTAAAAGCTTGCACCCAATTTACTAAGCTAAACTCATAAAATGTTGCTTGAGAATATGCCTATGTTTATGTGCAAGCATGATGTTATGGTGATGATGATGATGATGATGATGATGATGGTATGATGATGTTATGATTATGATCATGATGATGATGATATGATATGATGCTTAATGTTGTATGATATTGGTTTCTCTGTTTGGCAAAATTTTGGGAAGCTTCGGTCTAGCCGTTATGCTGCCGAAATTTTGTAAGAATTATGGACTTAGAAATATTTTGCATCATAATGCCTAAATAAGAAGAAGTTTAATTCAAGTAAGTGATCCTTCAAAAGAGAAGGTAATCTAATTTAAGTTTCCCCTCACCCACAACTCACATGAGGCATGGCAAGACCCAGCTAGTGTGAGTATAGGGGATAGGTCTTACATGAGGCATGGCATGACCCAAATAGTGTAATCACAGAAATTCTATGGTGGCGGCGGCCACGGTATGAGCTCATTACCACTTATGTTTAGTGGGTGAAAAGATGAAGTCAAGTTAAGAAAGAAAAAGGGACTTGGTCCAAAACCCTAGAAAGAGAAGAAGTTAAGAGAACCTTCTAGCTTGAACATGCATGTTTCATACGATTACACTTGTGCTTATGGTCATTATGATACAAATGATTAGAAAGTATGTTAAAATTGAATCCGCTTCGGATACTCATGTTTTCGAAAATCTAAGAATTGTATTTGATGCATGCTCACTGTTTTTATTAATAAAACCGAAGTGGCTGGGACGATGTGATGACACCACGTGTCGGTCGAGTCCTCTTGAGAAATCTTATTTCTCACCCTAATCGCATTTTCCAGTCTCGTCACGATTCTCATGGCTCACCGTGGAATGGAGAATGGACCCTCCCCACCATGAGTGGGCTTACAACGGGATACACACGCTATTGTGGCCACGACCACCACAAAGAGTCACGTACACATTTTTATCCTGGGTCGAATTTTTGAAGAGGAGCGAGAAACCCGCCACCAGTAGGCGTCTCTTGACTCTTCTTGGACAGCCTCTAGGTCCTTGGGACTTTCCGCCAGAGCCATTACCCGACTTGAGATGGAGCCGATGTCGCGGTTTGCCCGGGCAAATGAGTTTGCACCCTGCCGAGATCCTGTGATGGAGGTGAGCTCGACGGCCACTCCTAAGGCCGCTCCGCCCCCGCCCCCTGAGTATCACCCTGCTGAGTCGAAGAGGACCCCTCAGAGGCACGCTCGTCTGCGGGCCGACCATACCGGGTCATCGCGTGCGTCGCTTTGAGGTGATCAGTCGGCACCCCCGCATCATCCGCACTCCTCACGTTCCCCGAGGCCGAGGAGCGAGGGGAACCAGGCATTCGAGGACTTGAGCCCACTTGATCGAAGGTATGGAATGGGCAGAGAGGCCAGCAGACGTCCACATGGGTCTATTTTTATTTGTGTTCCTTATCTGTTGTATTTCATTCTGTATCAGACTTATGTATCTTTGACTTCGGGGCCATGGCATGACCATGAGTTCCCTCTTATGTATGGATATTATGAGATTAATTATATTTATGATTGTTGTAGTAATTGAATGCATGGTATTTTGATTTTATCCTTGTTCCTTTAATTTATACTGAAATCTTTGCGATACGTTCGTTTGTTGCTACTTTCTCGCGCGAGGCTTTACTTTCAAAAAGTGACGACGTATTTCAAAAGAAAAAGAAAAATTTTACCGTATTTTCTGCGTAATTTAATTTCAAATGAAGTTTAGTTTTCCACGAGCATAAGTAACAGCTAATAAAATGCCGTAATACGACTTAAGCGTAGTATGGGTTTATTAGGGTGTTACAAGTACAAGTTAAAGCTGACTCCCAGTTGGTAGTAAGACAAGTTAACGAACTTTTCCAAGCTAGAGATCCACTGCTCAAACAATACCTTACCAAAGTCTGACAACTCATGATGGCATTCGATAGTTGCCTTGTGCAACATACTCCTAAAACTGAGAACACTAAGGCTAATCTCTTTTCAAAGCTTGCAAGCGTCAAGAAACCTTAGAACAACATATTAGTCATTAGCTTTGGTTATGCAGCCCAAGCATATTGCACAACGGAGTGGTTGATATCGAAGGAGGAAAAGCCAATTGGTGAGGTCCCTATGTCTCTTACCTCAAAACGGGTATTGTTTCAGAAGTAATATCTGATCACATGAAATTTAAAAGGTTAGCCGACTGTTATACCTTTTTGGGGGATGCCAAGGCACTTATTGCCCTTGTTGAAGTGTATCTCGTTTGAAGAAGTTGCTTGTGTGATGATTGAGTTACACGAAGGTGTTTATGGAAGCCATATTTGAGGTAGATCATTGACTAGTAAAGCATTAAGAGCAGGCTATTTCTGGTCCGCCATGAGAATAGATTGCACTGAATATGTCAGAAAGTGTGATAGATGCCAAAGGTTCTCAAATAGTACACACAAACATCTAAAGCCACTCCATCATATTGAAAACAGTTGGCCATTTCATAAATGAGGTGTAGATATTGTCCATGGGCAGCTTAAATACTTACTGGTAACTATAGATTATTTCACTAGATGGATTGAAGCTGATCCTGTTGCAACAATTACCATGGAAAGAATAAAAAAATTTATATGGAAAAGAAATATTTGCGCGTATGGAATTCCCACGGGGCTCATAAGCGATAATGGAGCTCAGTTTTCAGATCGAAGACTCACAGAAATTTGTGAGAGTTTGGGATAAAACAAAAATTTACATTAATTAAGCACCTATAGACTAACAGGTTGGCTGAAGCTGCGAACAAGGTAATCTGAGCCAGTTTAAGAAAGAAGTTGGATAAAGCAAAAGAGCTATAGTCAGATATCTTGCCTGAGGTCTCATGGGCATATCACACAACACCTCAATCATCTACAAGGGAAACTGCATTCAAGTTAGCATTCGGTGCAGAAGCAAAAATTCCTATTAAGGTTGGAGAACCCAATTTGAGAAGATACATGTTTGAAGAAGGGAACAATCAGGTGATTCGAGAGGCACAACTTGACCTAGTTGAAGAAGAAAGAGAAATTGCCCGGGTCAAAGAGGAAGGAAATAGAGCTCAAATGGCATGCAAGTATAATCAAGAAGTCTGATTTAGTGATTTCTGAGCTGGTGACCTTGTACCAAGAAAAATTAGAACTGGTAAGAAAGCCCGAAGGAGAAGGGAAACATGCCACTTGCGAACACAGTTTTCTATAACCATCAGTGAAAGATGAAAAGACATATAGAGAGATGTTGGGTGGAGAGCTCAGTCTTGAATTCTCGGGAGCTCGATCTTGAGTTCTCGAGTGCTTGGATCTCAAGCGAGCTCGAGGGCTGTGGACCGGAATGGTACCAGAAACCTCGGTTCTATAAGAGCTCGGACTATATGTTAAGCAGTTACAACATTGGAAATTAAAGACAGTAACAGGTGAAACCGATGATTTATACTTAATGGCATAAATATAGTTATTGGCTGCTATAATTATCTCATCAACGGACAGGAGATCTTGGAAGCACAGTAGAATGACTTCCAATATAAGAATATCCTAATACCCATTGGAGGGGGCAAGTTACGATCTGATTTTAACATATACTAAAACACGAGTACTTTGTTGACTTGAGCATTGGAATGCTTTTCTTTAGGCACCCACCGACGCTATGTCAGGCTCAGTGTGTCGATCATACTTGAAGTTCTATATATAAGTTCTATACATATATATATATAGGATTTTCGAGTATAAAGTATAAAGAAAAAATTAAAGTAAAAAAAAATGAGTATTTACTTTTAATTGATGATTTATTCATTTTTCAATTGATTTGACAATAACGAACAGATCTGCTCGATTTTTATTTGCACATTAGAACAAATACCACAATTTTGCATCTTTTGTTACGACTTCCCTTTTCTGAATTTCGTATTTCATGTTTTCTAGCACATATATGACATCCTGGAAGTAATAATCATAAATATATTACCAATTGGTTTGTTTGCGTTTGGGGGGAGATTGGGGAGATCTGATATTTCCGTCTCAAAAATTGCGGCTCAAAGAGGATAGTCTCCGCAAGAATCTTCGATTATGAAGAGAAATTGTCATCCTTAATACATTCTCCAATTGAGTAGAGGGAGTTCATTTACCAGTTCTCAAACTTTTCATAAAAAAAAAAAAAAAGGCCCAAAGCAGTCTTTTATGTTAGCAGCCTTTCTGATTCAAACTCAAACGGGTGTTTGATTTCTTCTTTATTATTATCGGAGTACGAACATGTGGAATTGTGGATTATGCCCACAAGTTGCCTATACGATGTGCTTCGTCTCTCATCATCTAAACATACCTACTACTCGTGTACTGCTTATGCTGGCTTAATTAGCTATACTGAACCGTTTCCTCCCTCTATTCAATGTTTATAGTAAATGAGCTCACAATTAGTAATTAATTACGGTTGACTTTTTTCATTTGGACTGCATATTGAGTTTGTCTATTTCTTCTTTGACCATCTTCATTATCTATTAATTAATCGTCCACTTCCATTTTTAAAATAAATAAATTTATATCTTAATGAATCTATTCTAATAATCATTTTAACTATTCTTATTAAATATTTTAGGTTGTCAAACATATCAAATACTTATATTTTTATTAAATTATTTATATTTTAAGTAATTACGTTCGATAGCAAGAAAATTTTTACAGGAATGAGTTTGGTATGAGAACAAACATTTTTAAAAATTATAAATTAAATTTAATTATGTATAATTTTAGTAAACATGAGGCAAAGAATCTGTGCCGGGAGGGAGGAACAAAAGGAGTGCAGTAGGGACTAAAAAATTATTACACAAGGGAATGATTTAGAAACCCACAATTTGCAACAACTCTAGTTAGGGATCAAGAGTGATTTATTGATCGAATGTTAAATTTCAAGTGAAAACCAGTGCATTTGTTTCTTTCTCTCTCTCTCTCTCTATGTGTGTGTATGTATGTGTGTGTGTGTATAGTTATATTATAGTTTAGGGTGAGGAAAATTTACTACAATTCAAGGTTAGGATATACTTCTGGATTCATCAAATGCTTATAGAAGTATTTATAGATTCTCATCAAATCAAATCCAAGTCATATATCTCCAACACTCTTTTTTTTTTTTTTTTATCTACAAAACTGTTTTATCCAACTAAACGTTGGTATTAAGATGTTGAATATTGAATGATATAAATTAAATTTTTTGCTCCAAAAATTTTCAAGAGTTTTTCAATATGTTGACTTTGTAACGCTCCTTTGAAAAGTCTTTAATGGCCTCCAAGACTTCAATTAAGTTTCCACTATTACCACACTTTATTGTCTATTGTCACTCCCTATTCAATGAGCTTTTGTTTAAATGTTTTAAAATGCCCTTTGTAATATCTCCATTTTTCTTAATATAGCATAATAAGAACTTTGATTTATTCATTTAGGTAATGTGAGAATTTCTTAGGTAACATTATGCCATGACAATCCTCACACTAAGAACTATAGGATATGACACTACTATTGAAATTATGGCACTTCCATATGTAACATCCCGATTTCCGAGTTACGACTTCGCCCTAGGATTGATCAATTCAAATTTCCGACTTTATGACCTTTCCGACTTCCGATTTCGTCTAATTTTGATTATTTCTGATTTCCGACTTCATGTTCTAGTTTCGAGTTAAATGGATAACTTCCAATTTCCGAGTTCATCCAACATTAGCCTACGACTTCTTACTTCATCTGGATTATTTCCACGACTTCCGAGTTTAATCTTCAAGTCCGAACAACATGAGTGATTCCCGATATCCGATTTCATTTCAAAGAAATGTATCCGATTTCCGGTCTGATGATGTAGCTTCCAGTGCCAACCGAGGTACCCAAGTTCCAGTCTTAAAGTTGAACTCAATTAGGAAGGACATGAGTTCGAATCCTTGAGCTGGTTTCCAAGTTACACACGAGTTTCGATATCCGATCTTATTCTCTAGAGCTTTCCATTTCTGCTAGCGTTCCCGAGTTCGAATGGGGAGTTCCGAGATTATATGATTGTAAGCTGGAATACTTCTGACCTCCGACCTTAATTCCAAGTCTCGAAATAAACCAGACAAGATTTCCTCTAGTCACAAACAAGAAGGGCGAGTTCCGACATCCGGCTTCAGCCCAAGCTCAGGCAAAAATGACACGAGTTCCGACTTTAAGCTAATAGGGACGAGTTCCAATTTCAGGTAGTCCATAAGCGTATCTCACTTTTGGGACGACGTGGAGAGCAACTTAGCCACAAAAGTGAGAAATATGGTCGAACTTCAACCACAAAACTCCAACCAATCAACACCACAACTTTCATGTATTTAAATTAGACTCTTCTCTCCATTTTGGTCTGATTTACGTTCCCCTTTCTCTTGCCCTCTAGCCTCCTTCGTCTTCCCTTCCTCTCTCAACCAACTCCATCAAATCTCCAAGCTTGGTCAAGGTTCCATCAATCCAAAACACAAATTCAGCAAGACCATACTCCAAATAGGTAGGATTCTACTTCTATTCTTAAATTACTTGCACTGTGATTGCATGAAATTGTACTCTTCTTCATGTATTTGATGAACTATTGGATGTATTATGATTGATTATGATTGGATTAATAGGAGATTTTGAGTTAAAATTATGATTAGAAGGAGAAAATTAGAAGGGATGGAGAAGTAGGATTCTGTCTTGGTGAGAAATTCCACGGCAGTCCGTACGACGGAGTGTATGGCGCCGCCTACAGTCGATTAAATTCGATGAAACCATTTTCAGATGAAAGTAGATATCCAGGGCTTTCCATACATATATCATATAAGGTTATTGGATTAGTATTGAGAGAGATATGAATTTTTTAAGTTTGACCTAGGAATCAGGGTTTTCATCCGGGCAGGGTGACTTGAGAAGGGTATAACTCACCCTATACAACTCCAAATTGAGTGAAACTAATTTTGTTAGAAAGCTTACACATAGGGGAGCATCCCAATATGAAATTCCGAGTTTGTTATAGTCCCAATTGTTCCCAGTGATTCAAGCAAGTTGCCCTATGTCCAATCTAGACCTAAACAGAGTAGTTTAGGAAGGTCGACTTTCGGGACTTATAACTCGAGGTATACTTAACCAAATGGAATGAACTTGTGGCAAATGAAAGATTGTCCTATTAGCTTCAATATGAGACCAATTTCGCATGATTTGAGCTTAGTTTCGATTTTTAGTGAATTTATACCTCCAAGAGTGTAAATCGGGTTAGTAACTGAACAAGCTGAGCAAAAGTTAAATATCTTGAGTTTTATAAATCAAAATGATATGGGACTAAAGAGGTTAGAAAGTAGAAATATAAATCTATGACATATCCAAAATCCAAGTTTAAATAAGTTGAATAGAGGTAAAGCCAGATTATACAAAATTCGGGTAGAACTGAGTAAGATTGGCAGGATGGCCAAACTGATGGTTACACAAGTGTCAATGGATACATAAGGTTTGAGTTGAGAATTGCCAGTTTTACATTGATATATATATATATATATATATATATATATATATATATATATATATATATGTTAGATTGAGCATAATGTTATGAATGAACTGTCTGTGAGAGTTGGCACTATTCATGGGGAGACGGATCGGATCCGTTATGCTACCAAATTTACGGCAGAAATCTATGAGACTATGAATGTTTGTGTGTAAGGATGAATTAAAGTGAGAATATGTATATGGAAATTCTATATTCAAGAATGACATAAGTATGATATGAGGTATGTAAGGGTAAATGATGTAGCACATGTATGAGTGCCGGTAGAATGGTAAAGAGGCTACGGGCCTTTATGTGTGATGAAGATATACGTGAAGATCATGGGAGCAATGATATATGAAAATGAATGAAGTATAGGTACATTCAGTATGACCATATGTGAGAATGACAAAGCATGACCATATGTGAGAATGACAAAGCATGAGTATAATGAATGTAAATCCCTTCACTCGGAGGCAGTTAATTGAGATCCCTCCCTGTGACGGCAGTTAAAAGATAAAGATATGAATCCCTTCACTTGGAGGCAGTGCACTTTGAATCCCTCCTTATGAAGGCAACTAAAACTATGAGATCCCTCGACCTTGGAGGCACGTGGCCAGATGAGATCCCTCTATATTGAAGGCACATGGTCAGATGAGATCCCTCAATTTTGAGGCACGTGACCAGAAGAGACCCCTTCAATTAGAGGCACGTGGCCAGAATGAGATCCCTCCAAGACTAGAGGCACGTGGGTCCCCTTGCGGGTGAGTCGGTGTGACGATGGTCACGGGTGAAGCTGATGAGCTCACTCCAAGGCCAGGCTACCCAAGAGCAGTAATAGCACCCTAGGGACGGCGATACATAATGCCTAGGTGTGCCAAGTAAAGACTAAAGATTAAAGATTAAAGTATATGCAGACACCCCACTCACATGAGGCATGGCTTCGACCCAGCTAGTGTGAGCATAGTGGCCAGAACTTACATGAGGTATGGCATGACCCAGCTAGTGTAAGTACCAAATGCAGATCTCATATTCCTAAGGAACGTGACATAGCGATCATGCTCCGATGGGGTATGACATGGCGATCATACTCTGGAATGTGGCACGTAAAGATTTTATGATGAAAAAGAAAGATGAAGAGAGAAAAGTAAATTTTATATATATGCATAAGCTCAAGTACAAGTAAAGCTATGTGCAGAAATTATGTTCCCTATATATTGACGCTACATGTATTTTAATATGTGCAGTTATTATTTATAGTATAGTTTACAAATTGGTGTTGAATGGATTCATCCCAAATGACCAGTTTATGAGTAAAAGTGAACATTGCTTCGGATAATATATTTTCGAACTAAAATTAAATGGTGTGTATAGCATGTTCACCTTTTTCATAATAAACCGAAGCAAACTGGAGATGACAACGATGTCATTATGTATGATGATTAGAGAATCCTACTGAGAATTTATGATTCTCACTACTATTTCTGTGTTGTCTCCAGATAGTTTCAGAAGTTTCCGAAGGCAACCAAGTGCTGTCAGATAAGGTCCGTTCAGGTAACAGTAGCAACTCCAAGGTGTGGTACTATGACTTAAGCATAGTACTGTACTGAGGAGGGTGTTACACCGTATACTAAAAATGTTGAAAAGACAAAAATACCCCCATCGTAGAAACTGTTGTTACTTACAAAATTGCCCTAGAAGCTATTTCTATTTAAACTCCAAAACATTTAAAAAATGAAATTAAGGTCCCTACACATTAGAATTAGCAGAATAAAAGTTTAAGTGGAGCCAAGTAAGATAGTAGAGCTGTAGAGACTCAAATCTCTATCAATTTAGCCTCAGAGGTATCCAAATATGAAATAATATGGGATGTCCCTAAACTTACCCATATTACAGAATTGCCATTAGTTAAAGAAAATAAAAAAATACAATAAAAACTCAGATAGAAAACATTAAAGGGCTTACAAAAGGCCAAAACTATCCAAAAAACCTTAAAAATTTTCAAAAAAATTATAAATATAATTTTAATATAATTTTGAAGATAAATACCAATTTTTAGTAAATTTGACCAATATCTACATAATTACATAAAAAAAATCTCACCAGGGGGTAAAATGGGCACGAAAACCCTATAAGACTACTTTAACTTGCAGTATGGCAATGAATCAATAGAGTTCCAACCCTGGGCTTGTTGGGCCACGTGCTTGGACCTCTAATTGGGCCTCCGCAATGTAACACTCTCCCAAGCATAGTATCATGCTTAAGTCATAGCATAATACTCAGAAATTGTTACTGTTACATGAACGAACCTTGTCTGACAGCAACATCTGGTCGTCTCTAGTATTTCTTGAACTATCTGGAGATAATACGGAAATATAGTGAAAATTAAAAAATTCTCAGTAGGATTCCCTGAAAGATCACACATAATGTCATCATTATTATCTCCAATTGCTTCGATGTATTATGAAAGAGGTGAACATATTGATAACTTTTTTAGTTTTATACTTTGAAAATATATTATCTGAAGTAGAATTCATTTTATTTACACACTTGAGTCATAAGAACTATTACAAAATAAATTTACAATTCAGAACTTGAATAATAGTTGCAATATATTCAAACATAACAATTCCAATATAATAAAAAAATAGAACATGCATATGCAAATACTTTTACTTGAATTCATGCAAATGTACTTATGTGTATTTTAACTTTCTTTAACTTCCTTTCTTTAGCATACTTAGGCGTTACGTATCGTCGTCTCTAGGGTGCAACTTGCCTTTAGTACTTGGTATACACATTCTAGAGTATAATTGCCATATCATACCCCATTGAAGCATGATCGCCATATCACACTCCTTAGGATGTGTTCGTCATTTCATATGCCAGAGTATGATTGCCATGTCATACCCTATCAAGGTGTGATCGTTATGTTACACTCCTTTGGCTGTGTTCATCATTCCATATTCCAGAGTATAATCGCCACGTCATACCCCATCGGGGTGTGATCGCCATAGCACATTCCTTAGGAATATGGGACTCTTATCATATCTTTTAACTACCTTCATAGGAACAGACCCAAATAACTGTCTCCGAGTGAAGGGACCCAATCTTACATATTCATGTATTTTCCTCTTTTGCATGCAAATATGGGGTCTTTCATAAAAGAATCATGATCATATCATCATACAATGTTCATTTGCATTATAATGCACTTACTTTCAAATATTCTTGCATGTAGAATTTCATATTCATATCATAAATTCTCATAACATAAGCTATCATAACTTCATAAGTTTCTGCCGAAAATTTAGCAGCATAATGAGTTAGATCTGTTTCCCCATGAATAGTGCTCTTCAGTATAGATAGTTAGCCAATTCATGTAACACTCGAAAAATTCTATTATTTTAATCGATTTGTTCAATTTTAATGAATCGGTGAAATTAATTAGAAATCAATTAGATATTTAATTAAAAGTCAATTAAAGGCTAATTAGAAATTAGTTAGATATTAATTAAAAAGATTAGAGTTGAATAAATTAGAATAAACATATAGAAAGCTTCACAAAGATTTTCCAAACCTTATTACCGATTTGAAAGAAATATGTAAAGATTTGGTGTTTTAAACTACCAAAATCGAACCAACAAAATTATGCGTCTAAACCCTAGAGTGAATGGCTAAACTTAGCCACTTTTACCCGCAAAGAGGATGCCACACGCTGCCCAAGATTAGGAAGAGCTTGGCTTCATATCCACCACTCAACATCTCCTCTAATCATATACTTTCTTCGTAATTACTCGTTGCTTTAAAAAAAAAAAACCTTTCCTCCTTTCTTCTTGTTTTACGGCTCCTTCTCTCTCTTGCCTCTTCTCTTCCATTTTCTTTTTCTTCTCCTCCTTCACTTCACTCCCTTTCAAGCCCTCATCCATTCCCTTACCCACAAACATCAATCTCAATCAAGAAACCCATCAATCTAAAGGTAGGATTCCATCTGGTTCTTGATTTTCATAAATTGTGGCTGCATGAAGTTTTAATTTTCTTTATTTCTTTGATGATATTTTTGGTGTAGCTGGTGGTGTATGGTTGGTTTAATATGAAACTTTGAGTTAGAATTGAAGTTAGAATGAGTAACCACAAAGAGCCATAAAAAAAAATCTATTAAGTTGAGAAACCCTGCAATGGTCCGTACGGTAGTGTACGGTTCCACCTATAGAAGTTTAAATTTAATGAAACTATTTTTACATAAAACTAGATATCTAGGGCTTTCCAACCATATAAATTATAAGGCCATTGGATTAGTATTGAGGGAGATATGAGTTTGGAAGTTTGACCTAGGTTTTTGTGTTTAATTCTGGGCAGATAAGATTGTTCAGGGCAAAATTTGCCCTATACAACTTGGAATTGAGGGAAACAAACTTTTTTAGAAAGCTTACACATAGGAGAACACCCCATAAAAATTTCAGAGTTAGATTTGACTACAATTGCTCCCAGTAGTTCAAGGAAGTCGCCCTAAGTCCAAACCGGGCTAAAATAGGATAGTCTAGAAGGGTCAAATTTCAAAGCTTATAACTCAAGCTCCACTCAAGAAAATGAAATGAGACTTATTGGAAATGAAAGCTTGTCCTGTTAGCTTTAATATGATACAAATTTCATATGATTTCAACTAGTTTTCGATTTTTAGTGAATTTTTACTTTTAGGTGTGCAATTATTGCCAGCTATAGGGTAGGCCGAGATAGAACCCTAATAACTTGGGCTACATTTATCCAAATTAGATGGGATTAAAGAGGTTAGAAAATAGACACACAATATTCCAACATATCCAAAATTTAGGTCTAAATGAGTTAAATAAAAATTAAGGCTTATTTTACAAAAATCGGGTAGGATGAAAGTACATAGATAGCAACTTAAATCCAAGTGCAAATATTATTTCTATGAAATTAATATTGATATGTCAATGCGCTATTGTGATTTTTTTGGATACTTGATTGTCCGAGTACTAGCACTATTCACGGAGAAGTGGACTCGATCCATTATGCTACTGAATTTTCGGCAGAAGTCTATGAAACTATAAGTGTTTACTTTACGAGAAATTTATGATATGAATAGTTATACAATTATGAATATGTTATCGTGATATGATCATGAATTACTCTTATGAAAGCATGCATATTTGCATATGAATAAAGGAAGAATATATGAGATCCCTTCACTTGGAGGCAATTATTTAGGTCTCTCCAGGTGAAGGCAGTTAAAAGATAAAGATGGGGGTCTCTTCACTCGAAGGCAAGTGCACATTGGGTCCCTCCTTGTGAAGGCAGCTAAAACTTTTAGGTCCCTCTATGTTGGTGGTAGTTGGCCAACTAAGTCCCTCCGACCTAGAGGCATGTGGGTCCCTTTGCGGGTCAGTACTATGTGACGACGGTCACGAATTGAGCTCACTCCTAGATCAGGCTATCCAAGGGTAGCAAAGATTAAAGGCAAAGACATATGTATGCAGTTATCCTAGGGATAGCGATACATAACGCCTAGGTGTATCAAGTAAAGAAAGCAAAGGAAACACAAAAGCATATGCATGATTTTATGATGCAGTGCATACACACAAATAATGTTTGTTATTATCATCATTATGACATTGCAAGTAGGCTCTTATTATCAATATTATTATTATTATTATTATGAAATATTGTTGTACTCATACTTGAATCCTTACTCTGTTTAACAAGTGCATGAATAAAATTAACTCTGCTTCGGACCATACTTTTTCAAACTATAAAACGAAACCGTTCATATAACATGTTCACTTCTTTTTTAATAAACCAAAGCAACTGGAGATAATAACGATAACACGGTATGAAATTTCTTAGTGAATGCTACTAAGCATTTAAAATTCTCACTCTTATTTCCGTTTTATCTCCAGATAGCTCGAGAAGTTTCAAAGACAGCTGAAGTTGCTATCAAAAAAGGTCCGCTCAGGTAATAGTAACAACTCTTGAGTATGGTACTATGGCTTAAGCATAGTACTGTATTTCGGGAGGATGTTACAATTCACATGACAAAAACATCACAATCATGTATCATCATTTCAATGGTTTAATAAGGGTTTTGCTCAAAGAAACTAGCTAAGTTTATAAGTTGGAGTTCAAGAGCTTGCTATTTCTTAAAGTTGCTCATCCTGCCTAATGTCCTAGATTATGGCCAATTTTGTAAATTATGACATAATTTCTACTTAATGTATTAAATTCTGAATTTTTGCTATGTTAAATTGTTATGTGTCTAATGTATTAAATTATGAATTTTTACTATGTTGAATTGTTATGTGCCTATTTTTAACCTTTTTGGTCCTATAACGTCCTCCTCTATACAGTACTATGTTTAAGTTATAGTACCACACTCTGCAGTTGTTACTGTTATCTGAGCGGACCTTATCTGACAGCAATTTCAGCTGTCTTTGCAACTTCTTGAACTATCTGGAGAAAACATAGAAGCAGGAGTGAGAATTTTAAATTCTCAATAGGATTCACTAAGAAATTTCATACCGTGTCATCGTTATCATCTCCAACTGCTTCGATTTATTATGAAAAAGGTGGACATATTATATAAACTGTTTAATTTTATAGTTCAAAAACATATTGTTTGAAGCAGAGTCCATTTTATTCATAAACTTGTCATTTGGGTGAGCCAATACAAAACAAATTCATGAGTTATACTATGAATAATAACTGAAACGTATTAAAATATAATACCACTAATATAATGAAAACATAAAATCTGCACATGCCTTTACTTGTACTTGAATTTATGCAGATACACATAATTTTCTTTTCTTCTTTTATCTTCCTTCACTTGTTATATATATTCCAAAGTACGATCATTATGTCATACTCCGTAGAGGTGTGATCACCATGTCACACTCCTTAGGAATATGTTTATCTTACCACATCCCAAAGTATGATCGTCATGTCACGCTCTATCGAGGTGTGATTGCCATGTCACATCCCTTAAGATATGGGATCATTATGCCACATTCCAGAGCATGATTGCTATATCATACCTTATCAAAGTGTGATCGCCATGTCCCATCTTTCAGAATATGGACTCATCATCATATCTTTCATCATAGAATCTTTATTATAGCTTTTTGCACAATCATGAATGCATATGTATCAAAGTGTATTTCATAACCTATGCATAGGCTTTGCTGAAATTTCGATAGCATGACGGATCAAGTCCGCTTCCTCATGAATAGTGCCAAGCTACCAATACAATCAATTAAGTATGCAATTCAATATAAAATAGCAAGTTACAGCAACATTGTTGACCATATGGTATGTCAAAATCAATAGACATATCAACAGAGTTTTCTGCTCACTCTACCCTCTTCTGTCCGAATTTTGTAAAATCCACCTTTACTTCTATTCAACTCAATTTTATCTAAATTTTGGATATGTCATAGCTCTATGTGTCTAGTTTCCAACCCTTTTTGTCCCATCTCATTTTGATTTGTATATCTTAAGTTATTAGCATTTTATCTCAAACTGCCCTGTACTTAGCCAAAAGTGCACTCTTATAAGTGAAAATTCACTAAAAATAGAAATCTGGATGAAATTATATGAAATTTATATCAAATTAAAGCTAACAGAACAAGATTTCAAATAAAATAATTTCATATCATTTGCATGAGTCTATTTTGAGATATAAGCCCCAAAACTTACGCTACCGGACTACCCTGTTCTAGCCCAATTTGAACTTAAGGTAACTTTATTGATGTGTTGGGAATAATTGGCAGTGAATCTCACATTGAGATTTTTATGGGATGTTTTGTTATATGTTATCTTTCAAACAACGTTAGTTTCACTCAATTTAGAGTTGTGTAGGGTGAGTTACACGCTTCTCAACTCATACTGCCTAGATAAGAATCTAGATTTCTAGGTCAAATTTCAAAAATTCATAACTAATTCTATACTAATCCAATAGCCTTGTATTTTATATGTATGGAAATCCCTGAATGTCTAGTTTCATATAAAAATAGATTCATCAAATTTAAACTGCTGTAGGTGGAGCTGTACACTCCGCCGTATGGACTCCCGAGGAAAACCCTAATAGCTTCTTGAATTTTCTCTATTCTTCAAATTCTTTCATACCAATTTCAATTCTAATCACAACATACATGTAAAATCAACCATAATCCATCATCATCACTCCAACTCTCATCAGTATCATAAGAAAAACAAGATCCCCACATGGCCCCAAATCAAAGAAAACAAGAAGAGAAGTTGGATTCCTACCTTTCCTAGGTGTGATTCTTGCTAGATTTGTGTTTGAGTTGAAGAAATCTTGATGTAGCTTGAAGATTTGTTGGAGATGAAGATGATATGAGATGAGATGAGATGAAATGAGGGAGAAAAGAATGGAGAAGGGTCAGCTACATGTAGTGGCCCAAATTGCAAGGATAGGAAGGGAAAAATGAAAACTTCTAAAGTAAGTTCCATTTGATTGGTGGATGTGTGATGGTCATCCAACTTGGTTTTGTGGCTGTCTCCTTTGGCTAAAAGTGGCATCACATATGGAGATGTCTTGGCTAAATCTTAGACATCAATCCTCAGGCACTCATAATATAAGTTCTATTGATTCGATTCTGACAATTTAAAATACCGAAATCTTACCGATTTCTCTTAAATCGATAAATCGGTTTTAGAAAAATTCTATGAGGTTTCCTATATTCCTAATCTACTCCTATCAAGTCTAATCTTTCTAAATCACACTTAATTGGCTTTAAGTGAATGCTTAATCGAATCCTAATTAGTCTCAATTATTTGATGAAAATCGAACAACTCGGTTAATAACGATAGAATTTTTTGGACGTTACAGGTCCCATTAAGTTTTGATAAATATAACTCAAGTTATTAAGGTTTAATCTAGATTTAGACACTAAAAAATAAAAATTAACTAAAAATAGGAAACTAATTGGAATAATACGAAATCTATATCATTTTAAATCTGACTGAACTAGCTTTCATTTACAAGTTTCATTTTATTTGAATAATTAGAGCTCGTGTTATGAGCTCTTGAACTTGGTTAACTTGAGTTGCCTTGTTCTAGCTTGGCTAGGACATAGGGCAACTTCAATAAATTACTGGGAGCAACTGGGATGGAATTTGACTTTGAAATTTTTATAGGATATTGTTCTATGTGTAATCTTTATAACAAAATTGATTTCACTCAATTTGAAGTTATATAGGGCCAATTATGCCCTGCATAAGCCACTCGAGTCAAATCCAGAGGTAGAAACCTAAGGTAAATTTCAAAAAATCATATCTTACTCAATACTAATCCAATAGCCTTATAATTTATATGGTTGGAAAGCTCTAAATGTCTAGTTTCATCTAAAATTGGTTTCATCTCATTTTAATGTCTGTAGATAAGTCCATACACTTTGAAAGTACCAATGCTGTAGGGTTTTCCTAGTTAAATTCACTTTGGTTACTTCCTTTTTGGTTCTTTCACTAATTAATCAATCAAAACTCATTGTACACTTGATAATCCAGCCATAAACATATGCATAACCCCAATATAACATCACATACTTGAGTATAGATGAATTTCCAACAGCCACCAATTCACGAGAATTCAAGAAAAAAGAATGAAGCCTACCTTGAATTAGGAGTTTAAGCATGAAAAATGAATGTCTTAGGTGGAGAAGCTTGTGTAGAGTGAAGAGGTAAGAAGAAGAGGATGAAATGGAGAGAAAAATGGGAGAGGGTAGGTCTGCCTTTCTGATTGAAATTGAAAGGGAGATAGTGGGGACTATTTTGTTTTATTGTCAAATGGTTGAAGTTAGTTGGTTGGTAGGATTTGTGGTGCTGGCGTTGTCCACTTTGGAGGGCTTAGATGGCACCACCAAGGTGTGTGTGTGTGTCAATCTTGGCTATCCAAAGTAGGGTCTAATAGTATAAATTTCTACTGATCTAGTTCCTATGTTATTTAATACTGAACTTATTACCGATTTCTCTTAAATTCTCAGAACCTAGCCAATGATCTTTTTAAATTTCTTACATAATAAATCCAACTCTTTCTAACCCTAATATTTATATTTCAATTCTAATTACTCTTATCTCTTGAATGCTATAAAATAAATTAATTAACAGTGCTAATCAGTCGCATCATTTCTTCGGAATTGTTACATTTTAGTTTTGTCATAAATCCTTTAGTATTTTCTGTCTGGTTTCTGCAACTAATGGCATTTCTGTAATTTTGAGCAAGTCTAAGGGCACCCCATATTATTTCACACCTGAATACCTCCGTGGCTTAATCAACTGAGATTTAAATTTCTACGGTTTCACCATGTGATTCTTTTCCGTTCTGCTAACTATCCATATGCAGGGACATAAATGTTATTTTCTAAAAAGTTCTAGGATCATTATAAAATTAACCATGTAGGGTCAAAGTGCAATTTCTAAAATTTCTGAGCAATACTGCAAATAACAAAAGTTCATAGGAGCAACTTTGTTATTTTTTAATTTTTAACATATGGCAGTGCCATATTTTCAACAACAATATTTTACTACCCTATAGTTCTGAGGGTGAGGATCGTTATGGCATAGCACTACTTAGGGAAAATAATTTAAAGTTTCTATGATGTCGTTTTAAGAAAATAGGGGTGTTACACACAGCATTGGACTTGCCGTAGGCTTTTGGAAACAACTTTATGTCAAAACTACATAAAAAGACTTAAGAAATTCACCCAAAAATGTATCAAAAACCTAATAAAATTACCCAAACTTGGGCTACAGCCAAAATGCATGCCCTTAGGTCCTATTCAGCCCCAAAATTTTAGAAAAAAATGAAGAAAATTGAAGAAAGTTCAAGAGAGTAAGAATTTAGTCAAAACAAGTAATCCTACATTAATTAACTTTTACTAAATCAAGCCTTTTTTGACCCAAATCTTTTACCGAGAATTTGTCTCTTTAACCTAATGTAGGTGGCAAAAATGCACCTTGGCTACAGAAGGAACTTTTATTATTTTATTTATAGGTAATTAATTATGTTAATTAACTAAAAAATAGGCATAATTAAGATAAAAATGCACAAAAATTACCAAAGATTGTAGAAAAAATATGTAAATTTAGCAATATCATATTACACATATATAAACATGGTTTAGATGATAACTTAAAAAAAATCTAACTGTTTGCTAATTATTTTGATAATTAAAGAATAAATTCCCTAATCTAGTTTTTAGCAAAAATGCTAATTATGCACTAATTAAGCACCAAATCAATTCAACTCTTTCTTAATCTCTATTAGACACATAAGATGACTATTAATATGTCTCTAAATCAGTTTAGAATGATTCTTAAATTAATTAACTAAAAGTGAGATAATTAACTAATTTAACTACCTAATTAGGACAAAATTAATCAAGTGATTAACCTTAACTAACCTAACCTTTTCTCTATAAACAAAACCACCAAGACATGCCTCCACGCCCTTTTCCCGGCCCTTAAGTCATGCAAACTGCTGAGGGAGGAGAGGAGATGAGTTTGAGAGCTTCTTACACTTAGTTCTTTAGGAAACATCATCAAAACTCCATCAATTTACCACCAAACTTTGTTAACTCTCACTACTTTCAAGCACCATCAATCTCCACCCCTTTAAATCAAGTTTTAGCCCTTAGAAGTGAGTTAGAAAAGCTGAAGAAACTACTACCCTAGCTCTTGCGCAAATTGAGTTCAAGCACCAAACAAAGGTAGGGTTTTTCTTTTCCCACTTATAAGCTTCATGCATAAGTCTTATGTGATTTTTGTTGTTCTTTGAGTTATTTCAGAATTATTATTGTCTTTTAAAGCTTCTTGAAGATCATGAAGAGTTTAGGATTTGATGGATTCTTTTGAGTTTTTGAAGCTTTGATTATGAATTCATGAGTTCATAAGTTCATATACTTGTTCTTTAGAGCATTTATGAAATAAACCTCTATGTTCTTCCTTGTGGTGACTCACGGCCATGTAAGGGCAACGAGGAAACTGTGTTTTATGAGTTATGAGGGTGAAATCTGTGATTTGCTATGTGCTCTTGACTTATTTGTTTGAGTTTCTTCAATAATCAAGCTTTAAATCCTATTTACTTAAACTCTTCAAACCTGCCCTATTTTGGATAGAATATAACCTCATCCTTTCTCATCTATTTTATGATATTAAAGTGTTGGTTTTATGCCTTACATGTTGTATTTTCATGTGAATAAGCCAAATGTGCTTGGTTTTGAAGTTTAGAAGCAAAATGAGCATAACTTGTCACAAAACTCAATCTCGGCCGTATAGGGGCAACAAGCTGAAAGTCATGTTTTAGGTTGATTTATGATGAAATTTAAGTGCTTGGTCCATGTAGATAAGTATTCCCTTGCCTACGATGCTAAAAAACTTGAGAAATCATGTTTTTGGTGGTGTTTTGTTTAGATGGTGCATTCTACATGAGAAAAACCATGGAGTTGCATATCAAGTGTTTAATGAAATGTCTAAGTGAACCTTAGTCAAGTTTCTAAAGCCAATTTATGCTCTAATACTTTTATACTCTAATATTTACCTTAGAATATTTTATTTTCTGCTCTGATACTTATCTTAGAATATTTCTGCTATAATTTATGCTCAGATAATTTAATGCTCTAATATATGTGATATCTTATTTTGCAAATTCAGCTATGATAGTTATCACAAATTTTGTTGATCACTTTATTGCTATGTTTTAGGCATAGTCTGTTCTTTGTGAAGTTATAATTCTCATGTCCGTAATGTTTTCAATTGCTCTGATTATAAATATATCATGCTCTGATATGTTATAATCTTTTTAGTACTTCACTTTTTGCTCTAATTAATCACGAATTTCATTGATATATTATAATGTTTAAAATGCTTCTTAATTGTGAACTTTTTTTTTTTGGGTTAACTTTTGATCTAATTACCTGTACTTTTTTTGAATTTTTTCATTAACATGATTATTTGCTGTCAGCTTCAAAAAGTATAATTTCAAATTAGAAAAATTGAAATTTACAACAAGTCGTATGCTTATGCAATTTCAATTCTTTTTATAAAACAATAGATTTTCTTAAGTATCAGTTTGCCGTTATCAAAAAGAGAAAGATTGTAAGCTCTAATACCCTTCAGAAGCCATTGAGTAGCCTAAGTTATATTAAGCTAAGGGTTTTGATGAACAACAAATCAATTCTTAATAAAATCTTTTGTGTGGAAATGGTTTATTCAAGTGTTTGTTCTCATTTGCACTGGATCGCGATATACGCATACTGATGAAAATGGAATCATACGAATTTAAAAGTTCTTATATATATCTCACATATATAATCCATAGTCTATGATTCTAAAATTTCTTTAACAAGAAAGCATATCAGAAGGATGCATTTACGTCATCAGAAAGATATCAAGCCATTAGAAAGATCATGAGCACATCAGAAGGATGAACTATCCAGAATGCTTTGACTAGAAGTGTGATCTCCAAAAAGTTGACTTACATGAAGTACTTTACCCTCAAAGCTTGTTCTTAAAGGTCAAACTTGACAAGACAAGATCCAAAAGAAGCACCAACAACTTTCAAAAGCTGGTGGTGTAATGTCCGAAAAATTCTATCGTTATTAACCGAATTATTCGGTTTTCACCAAATAATTGGGATTAATTAGAATTCGATTAAGCATTCTCTTAAAGCCAATTAAGTGTGATTTAGAAGGATTAGACATGATGGAATTAGATTAGGAACATAGGAAACCTTATAGAATTTTTCTAAATCCAGTTTACCGATTTAAAAGAAATCGGTAAGACTTCGGTATTTTAAACTGTCAGAACCGGACCAATAGAAGTTATGCTATGAGTACCCTAGAATGAATGGCTAAGATTTAGCCAAAACACCTCCTTATATGGCACCTTGATCAGCCATGAAGAGTGGAGAGCCAAACCAAATTTGAAGGCAAGATGAAATCCACCAATCAAAATGAAACTTGCTTCAAAAGTCTTCACCTTTTTTTTTTCCATCTCTCCTTGAATTTTTGGCCAGCCTAGCTGTTGAAGCTCCCATCATTTCTCTTCTATTCACTCTCATCTTCACTCCATCTTCATCCCCTCTTCAAGTCTCATCAAGAGTTGCTTCTATCTAAGACACCCAATCAACAAGAATTCAACTAAACAAGGTAGGAATCCAACTTCTCATCATGTTTTCCTTGATTTGGGGCTATGTGGGGATCTTGTTTTCCTCTTGATTCTGTTGTGATTTAGTGTGATGATGTTGGATCATGATTGATTTTTCATGTATGTTGTGATTGGAATTGGAATTGCTATGAAAGAGCTTGAAGAATAGAGAAAATTTAAGAAGCTATTAGGGTTTTTCCTCAGCGGTCTGTACGGCGGAGTCTACAGATCTGCCTACAACCATTTAAATTCAATGAAAATTTTTTTACATGAAACTAGACATTCAGGGCTTTCCATACATATATAATATAAGGCCATTGGATTAGTATAGAGGTAGTTATGAATTTTTGAAGTTTGACCTAGAAATTAGGACTTTCATCCAGGTAGTGTGAGTTGAGAAAGGTGCAACTAGTGTCTCTACACAACTCCAAATTGAGTGAATCCAACGTTGTTTGAAAGCTAGCATATGAGGAAACATTCCCTAGTACATCAATGAATTCACCTTAAGTTTAACCTGGGCTGGAACAGTGATAACTCTCTTTGGTGAGTTATATTTTTAACTAGTTTTTATTGAATTTAGGACGTAGTTATTTAGCTTTATTGCTATTTTGTTTATTTTAGTTAAGTAGTTTAGATTAGGTAGTATTCTTATTTTCTATTATTTTCTTATCTTTTGGATACTTATTTTGGGTTTATTTGATTTATTGTAGGTATAAGTGGGCCCAAAAGAAATTGGAAGAAGCCGAGCCATGAATTCAGACTCAACACCTTGCGCTATAGCGCAAGCCAGCGCGCTACAGCACACTGCCGCATATGGCAGAAATTGCCACATTCATGTCGCGCTATAGCGTGCTGCCGTGTTCGAAGACTTTGTTAACAAATTTTTGTTAGCTATACAAGAACCTTGTATATAGCGCGCCATCGGATTTCGCAAATCAGGGCTTATATCTCGAATTATACTCATTCAAATAATATGAAACTTATTTAATTTGAAAGCTTGCTCTGTTAGCTTTATAGTGATATAAATTTTGTATGATTTCACCTAGATTTCTATTTTTGGTGAATTTTCTCTTATAAGGGTGCAATTATGGTTAGAGACATGTATGAATACTAGATCAAGTTTAGTTAATATTGGAACTCGGAACTTAGCAAATAGAGAACTAGATCGAGTATACTTAGCATTGAACTCGAAACTTAGTGAACAGGAAACTAGATCGGGTATAGTTAATGCAGAACTTGGAATTTAGGAAACACATTCATAAAAGTCTTGGAAAGCTAATTGTGGCTTAATGTCGGAGATCAAAATCACAAGCACATAAGACACTTTAAAATCAAGAGTCAAGGGCAAAAATATGAAACCTAAAATACTTAAACCCGGAAGTCGAGGATCTTCAACATAAACTTGGAAGTTGGTACTAGAATATAAAACCTTATACCCTGATCTCGAAAGTCGAGAACTAGGATGCTTTAAAACTCTTATACACGTAATTCCAAAACTTGATATCTCATTAAACATATAACCTTGAAACTCAGTCTAGAATCCATCTCGGAGATCGAACATAACCCCGAAAATTGGGAATCAAAACATTAACCTTACATACATAACCCCGGAGGTCAGAACTTATTCAATCTCAGAATTCGGACACAATTCAATCTCGGAAGTCGGTCCTAAGCTCAAACTCGGGAACATCAATAAAAGTTAAAAGCTTGCAAGATAGATTAAGACTTAAGATTTTAAACTTACACCCAACTACCTAAGCTTTGCTCATAAGACTTTATTGTGTGTGATGTAACACCCTACTAATTTAATGTTATGCTTAAGTCATAGCATGAAATTAGGTAGATTGTGTTACCGTATTAACACTCTGTTTACCTTTCCTGATTTATTTTTCTTTAAACAGTCATCATCATATTACCATATTCTTCTTTTTTTTTTTTTTTTTTAAACAGACGAAACGAAACGGCGCTCTGCTATGCTAAAAGCAAAATGAATTTAACTAAATACCTCCAAAGACAAGAATAGTATAATAACATTTCTGTATACGTACAGATATATATATATATATTAGAAGCCTCTGCTTCAGTTTATGTACAAAGTTTCGAAGTAAAATATATAAGCGGGCTGGATAACAAAAAGACCATGATGCCCGTATCAGACAAAACATCCTATGGTCCTCAGAGGACATTTCGTAACCTACTGCTAACCCTACAGTCAAGTCTATGACCCAAAGCTACATGCTATCCAAAAGAGGGTCATACTGTACAACATCTCCTGCTGCTAAGCTACTCTGTCAGATAGCCGTTAGCCACGGCGGCTCGGCCGGTGAGTAGTCTACGCTGGGTCCCGAGGAGGAAGAGGGTGACGAGCCGATGGCCTCTGAGGGGTCACTCTCTAAACTCAATGGGATATCAAGGACTGCCTGTGATGGTGACTCAGGGGCAGGGTCAGCAGGTGCTGCCTAGGCTACAGGTGCAGGAGGAGCAGGAGGTGGGTGCGCCATGTGCAGCGGGACAGCGATTGATGTGATCAAGGAAGATAAAGTAGACTCACGAAAGCAAAGGCAAGGAGGAGATTCTTTGGAAGGACTTGGTGGACCAATGACTAGATCCAAATGAAAGAGAGCCAAGGAAGCTTTGGGCCAAATGATTTCAAATTTGTTTGAGGCAAAGCCCATTCAAGAAGATGAAGACCCAACACTAGTCCATTGCATTCACGTGGCCGAATAAGCTTAGTTATATCTTTGGGCTTGTTAATTTTAAGTTAGTAATAATGTAATTGGGCTTGTAATTTCATACAGCCCATCACTTGTTTTTAGCTATTTAGTCCTTTACTCATTCTTAATATTGGGCTAAGTGTTGCAGCCCATTTGCTAAACTTTAGTTTCTTTTATAAACCTTGTAAACACCTTTTGGAAGGGAACTTTTGGAAAATTGAAATCAGAACACTTTAGTAAAAGTGTCTCTTTGGTTCTTGCTTGGAACCCTAGGTCTTATCAAGAGTTCCCAATTGCTCTTGTGGCGATCACCCTTGGCTTATCAATCATCCTTGATTGTGGTGCCCTCAATCTATTCCATTCCTTATCTCTTCCATCCTTTTTGTGATTTTTATTTCTCCTTGATTGAATTACAACCAAGATACACCAGAAATTAGGGTTCATGGTTAATGGATCATAACATTTGGTAATCAGAGCCAGCGTCTTGAAAGTTACGTACTGGTCAGTTTTCTTTGTTTCATATCTTGAGTTTTTCGCATCATATTTCGGTGTTTCTTGGGTCTTTTCTGAAGTTTAGAATCTCATCTTTCATTTCGCTTTTGAATCGTTGAAATCGGAATTTTGTAGCTCGAGATACAACGAGTTTTTATTCCGAACTCAGTCTAGTGCAATTTTTGCGATTTGTTTTCTGTGTTCTTGTTTGATTCATCCTTTTTACTTTGCTTAATTTCTTGATGTTCTTCTAACTTCCAATTCTGTCTTTGTTGATATTACATTGGATCAGTGGGCTAGAAAAAAAATAAAATAAACAAAAAAGGTGCAGAATGTTCATCATATGTTCTTGATGTTCTTGGGAATTGTTTCATTCTAATCTTTCTAAGCTTTGTTAGTTTGATGTTTAGTTGTTAAATATGTGCTTGTTTTGATGTGATTCCAGTTGGTCTGCTCATCTACAATCATCAAGAATAGATTGAAAAAAAAAAGAATTAAAAAAAATGCAGAATTTGAAAAAAAAAAAAGGTCAAAACATTGGCTTGTTTCTTATTGTTCTTCAAACCTTTGGCTTGTTCTTGTCTTGTTTGGCCTCTGATTTGAGTGTGCTTGTCCTTGTTTAGTTTTTCTTGCTTGTCTCTTTTGGATCTTAAAAGTTTTGTCTTAGAGTTTTCTTTTGTTTGACCTCTTGTTTATTTTGTGATTTGGCATAAGTGTTTTTGGAGTTTCTCTTTGAGTTGACTTGTGATTCCATTTAAGAGCCTACAAGAGCACTTGAGTGGTAAAAGGCAAGAGAGCTCCTTACAAAAAAGCCTATTAGAGAGCAACAAACACGAGTGATACATCTCTAAGAGTGTAAACACGTGAGAAGTGTGGTGAGGTCCCATTACTTTCACTTTTGTTTTCTTTTACTTGAATGATGGCAGGAACAAGTGGTAGTGGTAGCCCTCCTCCTAAAGGAAACAACAGATTGTTAGTGGAGGCTATTACAGCTCAAATGGAAAGGATGATGAGGGAGCATACAGAGGAATTATATGTGAGAATTGAGCGGTTAGAAAATCAAGATCATCATGATGCTGACGGAGGTAAAAGGAGGCTTGATGGAAGGAGAAGAAGAGATAGTGAGGGTGATGCTAGGGAGGACAGAATTGAAGGAGTAAAACTCAACATTCCCTCTTTTAAAGGGAAAAGTGATCCAGAGGCATACTTAGAGTGGGAGATGAAGATTGAGCAACTTTTTGCTTGCCACAACTATACTGAAGATAAAAAGATGAAGGTGGCAGCCATGGAGTTCACAGATTATGCTCTCATTTGGTGGGATCAATTGCAAAAGGAGCGACTTAGATATGAAGAACCTTTGGTGGATACTTGGGTTTAAATGAAGAGGTTAATGAGGAGGAGATTTGTCCCTTCCTATTATCATAGGGACCTTCATAACAAGCTCCAAAGACTCACACAAGGTAGTAGGAGTGTTGATGAATATTACAAGGAGATGGAGGTGTCTTTGATTAGAGCCAATGTGCATGAAGATAGGGAGGCTACTATGGCACACTTTCTAAATGGGTTGAATAATGACATTAGAGATGTGGTTGAGCTACAAAATTATGTGGAGTTAGAGGAATTGGTACATCAAGCTACCAAAGTGGAGCAGCAACTTAAGAGAAAAGGTACATTGAGGAGGAGTTCTTCTAATTTAAATTCTTCAAATTGGAAGGAAAGAAATAAGAAGGAAGGAGGTACCTCTTCTAGCAACACCAATGCTGCACCTCAAAGAACTCAACTCAAGTCCAATGAGACCTCTAAAAAGACAAGAAGTAGTGAGATAAAATGCTTCAAGTGTTTGGGGAGAGGACACATAGCATCCGAATGCCCAACTAAGAAGACTATGCTTCTCAAAGACAATGGAGAAATCACTAGTGAGTCCTCATCCGAATCTGCCCCAACTAGTGAGGATGAGTATGATGAGGAAATTGTACCCGAAGGAGATTTGTTCATAGTGAGGAGGTTGTTGGGCAGCCAAGCAACGGATTTGGATGAAAGCCAAAGGGAAAATATTTTCCACACAAGGTGTATCATCCAAGGGAAGGTTTGTTTTTTAATTATTGATGGAGGGAGCTGCACTAATGTTACTAGTGCAAGGATGGTCTCAAAACTGAATTTGGAGACTAAACCACACCCACGGCCATATAAGCTTCAATGGCTTAGTGAGGATGGTGAAATGATTGTAAGTAAGCAAGTGGAGGTGGAATTCTCTATAGGGAAGTATGATGATGCAGTTTTGTGTGATGTGGTGCCTATGGAGGCTTGCCATTTACTTCTTGGTAGGCCTTGGCAATATGATAAGAAGGCTCTTCATGATGGGTTCACAAATAAGTTTTCATTTGTACATAAAGAGCGCAAGACTATTCTTGCCCCTTTGTCTCCAAGAGAGGTTGGTGAGGATCAATCCAAAATGAGAAATAAAAGAAAACAGGAAAGAAAAGAAAAGAGAGTGAAAAGAAAAAGGAAAAAGGGAGTGAAAAGAAAAAGGAAAAAGAGAGTGGAAAAATAGAGGAAAAATTGCAAAATCCGTTTATTAAAGAAAAAAAGGTGAAAAAGGCTATGCTCATGAAAAAGCCAATGCTTTTACTTTTGAGTAAAGAAAGTAAATTAAATGAAGCAGGTGCTACTAACTCTCTTCCTTGTGAAGTTTCTTCTTTGTTGCAGGAATTTGGAGATGTCTTTCCCAAGGAGGTACCTCATGGTCTACCCCCTCTACGAGGCATAGAACATCAAATTGATCTCATTCCAGGAGCTTCATTGCCTAATAGGCCAGCCTATAGGAGTAATCCTCAAGAGACGAAGGAGATTCAAAAGCAAGTTGAAGACTTGATGCAAAAAGGGTGGGTGCAAGAAAGCTTAAGTCCATGTGCAGTTCCAGTCATTCTAGTGCCTAAGAAAGATGGAACTTGGAGGATGTGCACTGATTGTAGAGCCATCAATAACATCATGGTAAAGTATAGACATCCCATTCCTAGATTAGATGATTTGTTGGATGAATTGCATGGTGCCTGTGTGTTTTCTAAAATTGATCTTAAAAGTGGATATCATCATATTAGGATTAGAGAAGGGGATGAATGGAAAACTACTTTCAAAACCAAATATGGATTGTATGAATGGTTGGTCATGCCTTTTGGATTAACAAATGCTCCTAGTACCTTCATGAGATTGATGAATCATGTGCTAAGGGAATTCCTAGGAAAGTTTGTTGTGGTTTATTTTGATGACATTTTGATTTATAGCAAATCCTATGATGATCATCATGTGCATTTGAGGAGTGTTTTGGAAGCTCTTAGGCATGAGAAATTGTATGCCAACATGGAAAAATGTACTTTTTGTACAGATCATGTGGTTTTTCTTGGTTTTGTTATTAGCTCACAAGGAGTGCAGGTTGATCAAGAGAAGGTGAAAGCTATTCAAGAGTGGCCAACTCCTAAGAATGTTAGTGAGGTAAGAAGCTTTCATGGTTTATCTAGTTTCTATAGGAGGTTTGTTAAAGATTTTAGTACATTGGCTGCACCTTTGAATGAAGTAATTAAAAGGCATGTGGGATTTAAATGGGGTGAAAAACAAGAGCAAGCTTTTGCTGCCCTCAAAGATAAATTAACTCATGCACCTATACTTGCATTGCCTAATTTTGCAAAATCTTTTGAGATTGAATGTGATGCATCTGGTGTGGGAATAGGGGCTGTTTTGATGCAAGATGGGCACCCAATTGCTTATTTTAGTGAAAAATTAAATGGTGCTGCTCTTAACTATCCCACATATGATAAAGAGTTGTATGCATTAGTAAAGGCATTACAAACATGGCAGCATTACCTTTTACCCAAGGAATTTGTGATTCATAGTGACCATGAGTCCTTGAAGTATTTAAAAGGACAAGGTAAGCTGAATACTTGAGTTCCTTGAGCAATTTCCCTATGTGATCAAGCATAAGAAAGGTAAGGCTAATATGGTTGCTGATGCGCTTTCAAGAAGGTATGCTCTATTCTCTACTCATGAAACTAAATTCATTGGTTTTGAGCATATAAAGGAATTGTATGAGCATGATCCAAACTTTTCTCAAATTTATAAGAATTGTGTGCATGCTATCCAAAATGGGTACTTTAGGCATAAGGATTATTTGTTTAAAGAGAAAAGGCTATGTGTGCCTAAATGTTCCATTAGAGAGTTGCTTGTGAGAGAGGCAAATGAAGGGGGTTTAATGGGGCATTTTGGGGTCCAAAAGACTTTAGACATACTGCATGAACATTTTTATTGGCCACACATGAAACATGATGTGCATAAATTTTGTGAAAGATGTATTGTTTGTAAGAAGTCTAAGTCAAAGGCAATGCCTCATGGACTCTATACTCCTTTGCCAATTCCTGATTTTCCTTGGATTGATTTATCTATGGACTTTGTTTTAGGACTGCCTCGGACAAAGAATTGCAAGGATTCCATTTTTGTGGTGGTGGATAGGTTCTCCAAGATGGCTCATTTCATACCATGCAAGAAGGTGGATGATGCTTGTCACGTGGCTGACTTGTTTTTCAAAGAGGTAGTGAGGATTCATGGATTACCTAAGAGCATTGTGAGTGATAGGGACACCAAGTTCCTAAGTCACTTTTGGAGGATACTATGGGGTAAGATTGGTACTAAATTGCTATTCTCAACTACTTGTCACCCCCAAACTGATGGGCAAACTGAGGTAGTTAATAGGACTCTTTCTACTCTCCTTAGGGCTATTATAAAGAAAAGTATTAAGTCATGGGAAGAGTGTTTGCCTCATGTAGAGTTTGCATATAATAGGGCTATCTATAGCACTACTAATTGTTCTCCTTTTGAGATAGTGTATGGATTTAACCCCTTGACTCCTCTTGATTTACTGCCTAAGCCTAACATTTCTATTTTTAAGCATAAAGATGCGCAGGCTAAGGCTGACTTTGTAAAGAAGCTGCATGAGCAAGTAAAAGCCCAAATTGAGAAGAAAATGCAGAGTTATGCAAAGCAAGCCAATAAGGGCAGAAAGAAGGTTGTATTTGAACCCGATGACTGGGTTTAGGTACACATGAGAAAGGAGAGGTTTCCATCTCAAAGGAAATCCAAACTCCAACCTAGGGGTGATGGACCCTTCCAAGTTCTGGAAAGAATAAATGACAATGCCTACAAGATCGACTTACCTCAAGTAGTATGGGATAAGTGCTACTTTTAATGTTGCCGACTTGTCCTTATTTGATGTAGGTAATGAGGAGCTAAATTCTGATCTAATTCTCTTGAAGAAGGAGGGGATGATGTGATCAAGGAAGATAAAGTAGACTCACGAAAGCAAAGGCAAGGAGGAGATCCTTTGGAAGGACTTGGTGGACCAATGACTAGATCCAAATCAAAGAGAGCCAAGGAAGCTTTGGGCCAAATGATTTCAAGTTTGTTTGAGGCAAAGCCCATTCAAGAAGATGAAGACCCAACACTAGTCCATTGCATTCACGTGGCTGAATAAGCTTAGTTATATCTTTGGGCTTGTTAATTTTAAGTTAGTAATAATGTAATTGGGCTTGTAATTTCATACAGCCCATCACTTATTTTTAGCTATTTAGTCCTTTACTCATTCTTAATATTGGGCTAAGTGTTGTAGCCCATTTGCTAAACTTTAGTTTCTTTTATAAACCTTGTAAACACCTTTTGGAAGGGAACTTTTGGAAAATTGAAATCAGAATACTTTAGTAAAAGTGTCTCTTTGGTTCTTGCTTGGAACCCTAGGTCTTATCAAGAGTTCCCAATTGCTCTTGTGGCGATCACCCTTGGCTTATCAATCATCCTTGATTGTGGTGCCCTCAATCTATTCCATTTCTTATCTCTTCCATCCTTTTTGTGATTTTTATTTCTCCTTGATTGAATTACAACCAAGATACACGAGAAATTAGGGTTCATGGTTAATGGATCATAACAGCGATGTAAGGACTAGCAGGGTCGAAGATGGGATGATGTAAAGAAACATCAAAGTTCCTGTTGCTGAAGAGGTAGAGACGGAAGTTACACGAACCAGCTATATACAGTGAATCCAACTCTGGGTCGTGCTGAAGCTGTAAAGCGGGAATCTCAATGAAGAGGGTCACGGTGGAGTCCATCGCCAGTGTCTGAGAATGGTGTGGAAGATACAAAACGGGGTGAGAATTTCAAGAAATTCTCAGTAGGATTCGGGTATATGGCTAACTGACATCACATACATTCTCAGTTGCCTCGGTTTTTACTTGATTATAAAAACATGTGTTCAAACTGAGATATCCATTTCAATGAGTTCAAGAAAATATCTGGTCCGAGGCAAGGTTCAATTTTATTTAAGACGGCACAAGAAATAAAATAGATTACTAATAATGGTATGTAGTAGGATAAACAGAATAAATGAATAAACAGCAGTAAATAAATATAGTAGCCAACTATAACATCTTGACATAACTATTTCATGCATTTATGCATTCATGTAATTATGCAAACTCATACTTGGACTTTCCTTTTTAAACTTTTCATTCCCTTTCATCATTTTTCCATCTCTTGGTCCCCTGGGAGTTCTTGGCCATTTAGACTCCTGGGTAATAGTCTGCTTCTCAGGATCGAGCTCGTTCCTATACAGGAATTGCCGGGTTTACTTTTCCCGACGTTCCCACCGATCTATTCCCCTTAACTTCTTATCCAGGGCTGGCCCAAGTAGCATGGAACTTTCATAGTGGCATAACCCTTTTCATAACTTTCATAACTTTATTAAGAATACACATGCATTAACATGGAATTCATAACTTGTGCATGGGTGCTACCGGAATTTCGGCAGCATAACGGAACGTGTCCGCTTCTCCATGAATAGTGCCAGCCAACCAATACATTTACACAATTTGCAATTTCAGTATAGAGCAGCAATTATACACATACATTCATAAATTCATTCATTAGTTTCAACAAGCTTCAATAGGGCTTTTGGCTGATTCTGCCTCATTCTACCCGGTTATGGTATATCCCACCTTTATTTCAATTTAACTCCTTTAAACCTGATTTTTGGCTAGGTTGTAGCTTTATGTGTCTAGTTTCTAACATTTTTGGTCCCATCTAATTTTGATATCTATAGCTCAAGATATTCAAATTTTATCCCGGCATGCCCAATGGCTAGCCAGAATCAAGCAACGAAAAGTAAAAATCCACTAAAAATCGAAAACTGACTCAAATCATACGAAATTGGATTCATATTAAAGCTAACAGAGTAAGTTTCATTTGCAAAAAGTCCCATTTCATTTGGCTTAGTACGGCTCGAGTTATAAGCCCCGATTTCAGACCTTCCTAAACTGTCCTGTTCTAGCCTGGTGTGGACATAAGGCAAATTGCTTGGAGCACTGGGAGCAACTGGGACCTTATTAAATTCTGAAATTTTTATGGGACATCCTAATATGTGTAAGCTCTCTAACAAAGTTATTTTCACTCATTTTCAAGTAGTATAGGTCAAGTTCTACCCTAAACAACCTAATCTGCCCAGAGCCAGAGTCAAAACCCTAGGTCGAAATTCAAAAATTCATAACTCTCTCATTTCTAATCCAAAAGGCTTATATGATATATCTATGGAAAGCCCTAGATGTATAGTTTCATATAAAAATGGTTTCATCCAATTTGATCAGCTGTAGACGGAGCCGTACACTCCGCCGTACGGACTGCCGAGGGTTTTTTATTCTCTAACCCATCAGCTCTTTCTATTTTCATGGTTTCTTGTTCCCACTTCGGTTTGAATCAAACCAACAGCCCAAAACCAATCACACATCATCATAAAAATTCATTTAATACATCAAGGAAGGTGAAAATAATTCAAGCCCAGCCAGCCAAGTCCATGGATTTGATGCAAGAATTGAAACTCGTACCTTTGATCCAAGTGTTTGTGCTGGATTCTTGAAGCTTGGATGAACAAGGCTGGAGTTTGCTTCAGTTTTTGGTGTGCGAGGAAGAGAGAAAGAGAGCTGAAGGAGAGAAGAGAAAGTGGCGTGGATGTGGGTCAGAATGGGGGTTAAATGAGCTGAAAAATATGATGGCTTTTGATGGTTTTTGCTTGAATTTAATTGGCCCAAAATGCTTGGCTAAAATTCAGCCAAGCTTCTCCATGGTTTAGTGTCTATTGTTGCGCCACTTTTTGCTGGTAAGTGGCTGAATTATCAGCCACTCAAAATAGGGTTTAAAGCTTGTAATTCTATTGGTCCGATTCCGACAGTTTAAAATACTGTAAAGTTACCGATTTCCTTTAAATCGGTAAATCGGTTTTCAATAAAAAGTTTATGAAATCTCCTATATTCTAACTTAATTCTCTCTTATCTAAACTCAAGTTATTGCTAATTAATTGAGTCTAACTAATGGTTTAACCGAAATCTATTTATTTTCAATTATTCGATAAAACCAAATAATTAGGCAAAAAACGATGGATATTACATGTGACAACTAATGAAGATATGATGATGAGTCCATATTCCGAAGGAACGTGACATGGCGATCATGCTCTGATGGGGTATGACATAGTGATCATACTCTGGAATGTGATATAATGATCCCACCCCCTAAGAAATGTGACATGGTGATCATACCCCGAGGGAGTATGACATGGCGATTATACTATGGGATGTGGCAGGATAGGAGTGTGACATGGTGATCACATCCCGAGGGAGTATGACATGGTGATCGTACTCTGGAATATGTATGACAAGTAAAGTAAGATAAAGAAAGAAAAGAAAATTATGTATATTTGCATAAATTCAAGTACAAGTAAAGGCAGATGCAGATTTTAAGCTTCCAGCATATTGGTGTTATTATATTTTAATACGTTGCAGTTATTATTCATAGTGTGATTCATGACATTATTGTGTATTGGCTCTCCCAAATGACAAGTGTATGAATAAAATGGACTCTGCTTCGAACAATATGTTTTCGAACTATAAAATTTAATAGTTTGTATGACATGTTCACCTTTTTCATAATAAATCGAAGCAGCTGGAGATAATAACGATGACACGGTATGAAATTTCCTAGTAAATCCTACTGAGAATTTAAAATTCTCACTCCTGCTTCCGTGTTATCTCTAGATAGTTTGAGAAGTTTCAAAGACGGCTGAAGTTGCTGTCAGATAAAGTCCGCTTAGATAACAGTAATAACTCCAGAGTGTGGTACTATGACTTAAACATAGTATTGTACAAACGAGGACATTACAGGTGGATCTAAACGGCCAATTTTCTTCTTTGGTGATGTACTTGCTTGTTGAGAAAGAAAGTAATCCACTTCTCTCTCAAGTCTTAGACTAGTGGATCAAAAAGATCTGGGCTCCAGTTCTGAAGTGTCAATGGCTAGATTTTGAAGTCTATATAAATTGGGAAGATGATGAAGGAGGTGATAGAAATTTGTGCATTTGAATATCTATTAAGCTTTCTTCTATCTCAACCTTCTAAACTTCTAGAAAGTTACTTATTGTAACTTCTCGTGAAGAAAATCCTCTTATTTGCTTTGTCATAGCTAATATCCTCTCAGTGAGATTATTAAGAAGTCACTACATGCTAAACTTAGTTACTTCATACATCCTTGGGTGATTTAGTATGAGTGTATTCAAACACAAACCTTTCAAACTTATCATTGTAACTTGACTCAGTAGCGGTCACTTTGAGTTTGGAGAGGCTAAGAAAAAATACTACTCAGTTTGTTAACTTGGAGAGTCTTTGTAAAAACTACTCGATAGTAAGTTTGGAGAAGCTTGGACAAAGAATACTCGAGTTTATAAAATCTCAACTAATTTGTTAGGAACTAGATGTAGGTAAGTGGTTTGGTCGAACCAGTATAAAAAGTTATTATGAATACAATAACTTCTGTGCACTCTGTTTTGTGTATTATTTTGTGCACTTATTTCATTCGCTACCTAACAAAGTTAGTGTCAATACAATAACTTCTGTTTCTAACTCAAATGCTTTTACATTCCAAGTACAAAGACTTGAGAAAGGTTATTTAAAGTTTCAGGAACAAAAAAAAAAAAAAGACTTTTTGAAGCATAATTGAACCCTCCCTTCTAGTGCTACTTTCACCTTTAGTATTCTCATGTTTTAAAATGGTTAGAGTTGGTTATTGATAAGTGGTTTTTGTTGTGACTAAAGAAAAGCTAAAAGCAAATATTTATGTATAGAGGAAATCTAGGCAATTAGTAATTTGATCACCATAATTAGAGTTAATAAACTCAAAATGAAGTGAAACTAATTTTAAATGAAAGTTAACTCAGAAAGAAGTTTATCCATATAAAACACAAGTCTATATAAGTTGTACAAGGAAAGTTATGATTTTTGAAAATTGACCCCATTTTGTAGAGCATACTACCAAATAGTCTAGACTCAAAACTTAATATCCTGAGTTATATAAGTCATTTTTGAGTGAAACCAATTTTATTAGAAAGCTAAAACATAGGAGAATAGTTCTATATAACCTCATGGTCAGATTCCCTTTGTAGAAGTTCCACTAATTATATGAAAATGATTATTACCCTATTAGTAACTAAAATAAGATAAGTGTAATGTGAAACTTATAACTCAGTCTTGGCTTAGAATTTTTAAGTGGGTTTCTTTTCCTAGAAAGGGGTTCATTAAGCTATAAGTTCATAAAATTTCATGGCAAAATAATGAGAAATGAAATTTTGATGATTTTGCTAAATTAGACACCCAAATTTGTCCTGTAGTAGGGCCACTAGTAGAAAAATATGCACACTTTGATTCATACTAACTCAAATTGAGTGGGATTAAAGAAATTTGAAATTTGAGTAAGAGGGGATATTCCTCTTGGAATTGGAACCTAGATTAACTTGAAATGGAATTTTGGTGAATTTTCTAAATCCTAGATAGATTCTAGGTATTATATAATTTATATTTCCAATTGAGCTATCTTTGGGACAATTTATATCCTCTCATTTCCTACTTGAAACTTGAAGCATGAGTCCAATATGCATGTTAATATGACTATGTTCTCTCAATAATGAAATGCATGGATGAAAATTACCTATATCTAAGTTACCTTATAATCTGTCTGTTTGCACTCCCATTGGTAAGCCTATTAGGATAACCCAAGTTTGTATGAGGTGTCCCTTCCAAATTGATCAGAGTTTTTATAGCTGACTAGATTTGCCTTCCCCTTTCTGGCTTGGGTTTAATCTGGGGTATCAATTGGCTCTCGGCCAACCATGTTATGTTAAATTGAATTGATAGATCTATCATATTTCCTTCTACTTTGCCTTTCGAGCCTGTGACTTCTATGTGTCTATTTTTAAATTCCTTTGAGATAATTGGGAGTCACGATTATATCTTTTTTTCGGCAAGTGTACCTGAGAGTGAGCAAAAATTAATTGGGATTCTTATGGTTAGGGAATGCCTAGATATTTTTCATGATCACATATCAAAATTGCCTCTAGAAAAGAGAGATAAAATTTTCTATTGAATTAGTACCAGGAATGGGACCAAAATCGATGGCACCTATTGAATGTCGCCCTTGGAGTTAGCTAAGTTAAAGAAACAACTTGAAGAACTCTTAGAAAGGGGATTCATCAGACCAAGTATTTCACCAAAGGGAGCTCATGCTCTATTAGTAAAGAAAAAGGACGGGGCTATGAGGTTGTATTTTGATTGCAGGCAGTTGAATAGGGTGACAATTAAGAATAAGCACCCTTTGCCTAGAATAGATGACCTCATGTACCAATTGCAAGGAATCACGATATTCTCAAAAATTGATTTGAGCTCTGGATACCACTAGATTAGGGTCCAAGATGAAGATATTCCTAAAATGGCCTTTAGAACCCGTTATGGGCATTACGAGTATACTGTGATGTCATTTGATCTCACTAATGCCCCAACAATATTTATGGATTTTATGAATCGGATTTTAAGGCCTTACTTAGATAAGTTTGTAATCATCTTCATAGATGACATACTTATTTACTCTAGGACAAGAAAAGCACATGAGGAGCATCTTAAGATAGTGTTGCAAATCCTGAGAGAATAGAAACTTTATGTGAAGTTATCTAAGTGTAAGTTATGGATGAAGGAAGTCCAATTCTTGGGCCATGTAGTATCACAGGGGGAGATTTTAGTTGATCCTAGTAAAATTAAAGTGATATTAAACTAAGAAAGACTAACTACGATTACAAAGTTTAGGAGTTTCCTAGGGCTAGCCGGGTACTGCAAGAGATTCATTAAGGGTTTCTTCCAAATAGCTTTGCCCTTGACTTAACTAACTAAAAAGAATGTCCCATTCAAGTGGATGACAAAATGTGAGAAGAGTTTTCAAGAGCTTAAGTAGAAGTTAACTACTACACTAGTGTTAGTGCTACTGGGCCCTTATAGACCATTTGAAGTCTATTGCAATACTTTATGAAAATAGTTAGGGTCTGTGGTGATACATAATCGAAATGTTTTTACGTATGCTTCTAGGCAATTAAAACCTCATGAGATCAACTTCCCAACTCATGATTTAGAGCTCAAAATAGCAGTCTTTGGTTTGAAACTCTAGAGACATTACTTCTATAGAGTTAAGTTTGAAGTATTCTCTAATTATAAAAGTCTGAAGTATCTCTTTGATTAGAAGGAATTGAATATGAGACAATGGAGATGGATGGAGTTTCTCAAGGATTATGAGTTCGACTTGAATTATCAACCAAGCAAAGCAAATGTTGTGGCTGATTTATTAAATACAAAATCTTTAAGTTTGTCGTGGATGATAATTAAAGAGTCAGAGCTAATAGAGAGTTTCCAAAGTATCAATTTGGGAATCACTATAACTTCCTAGAGTATTTAGTTGAACTAGATAAAAGTGGCAAGTGACTTCAAAAGGCAATTTGCCCTAGCCCAACAAAATGATCTGAAATTCAGTAAAACCATAACTTTCATTCAAGTAGGAAATCTAAAAGGATTCATTCAAGACAATGATGGACTATGGAAGTACCAAGGAAGGTTATACATCCTTGCAAAGGATGGCCTCAAAAGGAAGATTCTAGAAAAGCCCACCAAAGTGACTTCACTATATATCCAGGAGTAGGTAAAATGTGCCAAGATCTTCAAAGGATGTTTTGGTGGTCGAAGATGAAATCGAATATGTTGGAAATGGCAACACAAGAAGGGGGGTTGAATCGTGTTCTAAAAATTTTTCTTAAACAACCTTATCAAGTCCTAAACTTGGAATACGGAAGCAATTTGGTTAGAAATAAAAGTAGTCTAGTTTACTAAAATATGTTAAAGTAGGATTATAATAAATGTAACACCTTACTAAACAAAATACTATGCTTTAATCATAATATATTACCTAATAAGTTATCACGCGTGGGTGTCTAATTAATTTTATTCTAATCCAATGTAATTTACCCATATAAGAATTAACTGTTCATTTATTTATTTATTTATTCTTAGCTGTAGAATGACCAGATGGTTTTAAACGAACCAAACAATATCCACAGAAAAGACAGAAATTATAGAAACTATGTCGTGTATATGCATATAGATATTTGTCATCAGATTTCACCATAGTGAAAATAAATAAATAGTATCAGGTACAAAGATGAGGCCACCAAAAATAAAATAAATTGACCTATCGGTAAGTAACAGAACCCTATCTGGTCCCCACGGGACATTTCATGCACTAACCATATATGAACAACACCCATTAAGCTAAGCCTATGGCCCAAAGTGCCAAAAGAGGGCAATTCTATACATCACCACCTACGGTACTACATGACTCCTCTAAATGGATTCTGAAGAAAGGAATCCATTCACCATGCTGGTGCTAGGTGTCGAGGAGGAAGAAGATGAGCTCATCGCCTCTGACGGATCCTCCTCACTAAAAAGTGAGATAAAAGGGATGTGCCACATATATCGAGATAGCGACATAAGGTGCAGTAGGATCAAACACTGGGTGAGTGAGTGGAATAGCAAAGTCTCTGCTAAAGAAGAAGTAAAAATGGAAACGGCAACTACCAGCAATATATACAGAATTCAAAACATGATCGAGGTGAAAGTGCAGATCGGGGAACTCAAGGAATAGAATGCTCGTCGCCACATTCTCCATGATCTGAGAATGATGCAATAATACACATTAGGGTGAGAATTTAAAGAAATTCTCAGTAGGAAATCCAATTCTACACAAAACTAACATTGCTATCATTCCCAGTTATTTCGATTTTACTTAATCTAAAATGGTATAACATAACTATAATATTCAATCTAATTAATGTTATGGAAAACGTAACCCGAAACAAAACTTAATTTAAATTAGTGTAATAGGAAGTATAATCAGACATGTATGCTAACATAGTTAGAGCAATAACCATAATGCAAACAGTAATACAAACACAAGGAATATATGTATATAACCATGCAATTATCTTAGGATTGAGCAAACAGATTATATATATGCAAATATGAGAATGAACTTAGCTTTAGGGATCTTTCAACTCATGTGACTTGTATTTTTCCACACTTGGTCCCCTGGGAGTTTTGGGCCATATACTCCTGGGTAATTGTCTGCTTCTCAGGACCGAGTTTATTCCTATATAGGATTGCTGGGTTTACTTTTCTCGACTTTTCCACTAATCTATTACCCTTAATTTTATTCAGGAGTTGGCCCAAGTCATATGGAACCATTTATAATCCTCATGAATTACATGTATAACTCATTTACCTTGAATATCACATGCACATATAAATATTTTGCTTAGTATGTGAGATCTCTGCTAGCATTTCGGTGGCATAACGGATTGAATCCACTTCCCCATTAATAGTGTCAGGCTACCAGAAAGATCAATCCAGCAACAAAACAAATATAGAGCATCAAGTTTATAGCAATGATAACAACAATATGACATGCAAACATAAATTGGGTTTTTTGCTACCTTTACTCAATTCTATCCAATTTTGTAAATTCCACCATAATTTCTATTCAATTCATTTAGACCTAATTTTTAGATATGTTAGAGTGTTATTTGTCTAGTTTTCAACCCTTTTGGTCCCATCTCATTTTGATTTGTGTAGCTCAAGTTGCTTGAAATTTATCTCAATTTGCCCTACAACTAGCCAAAAATACACCCTTCGAAGTAAAAATTCACCAAAAATAGGAATATAGGTGAAATCATACGAAATTTATATCAATTTAAAGTTAACAGGACAAGCTTTTATTTGCAATAAGTTCCATCTAATTTGCATAAGTATAGCTTCAGTCATAAACTCTTGAAGTTGACAACTCTGGGCTATCCTGGTCTAGCCTGTGTTGGACTTAGGGTGATTTCAATGAATTACTGGGAGCAATTGAGACCAAATCTAACTCTGAAATTTACTCAATTTAGAGTTATGTGAAGTGAGTTACACCCTTCGCAACTCGTATCATTCAGTAGAGAACATAGAATTTTTAGATAAACTTTAAAAATTCATAACTCACTTAATACTAATCTAATGGCCTTATATTTTATATGGTTGGAAATCCCTACATGTCTAGTTTCACATAAAAATAGGTTCATCAAGTTTTGATAGCTAGATTTTGGTCCATACAAGATGAACATATGGATGTCGTAGGGTTTCACCCCCAAAAGCATTCTACTCATTCCTATTTCCTAGTTCTTTCCTTCCAACTTCAATTTTAACTCAAAGACCCAAGTTAAACCAGCCATATACTATCATCTACACCAAATATAGCATCAAAGAAATGACGAAAAAAGAAATCCCATACAGCTACAATCCAAAAAAATAAGAACAGAATTGGAAATCCTACCTTTTCTAGGTGTAGAATTTGTTGGATTTAGGTCTTGGGTTGAAGAAATTTGTTGGAGCATGTTAGAGCTTTAAGGTATGATGAAGATGGAGTGAAGATAAGACGAGAGGAAAGAAAATGAAGAGGTGGGTCTGTTGTCTTAATAAGGCCGAAAATATCAAGGGAGTGAGAAAGAAATTTTTAAGTTCTTTTGTAGGAAGCATTGAGTGATGATTAGTGGATGGAGTTTGTGGTGTTTAGAGAGCCAAGTCTCTCCACCCACTCTTGTAACAAGTGGCGCCGCATCTTGAGGTAAGGTGGCTGAATTTTCAGCCTTTCAATTTAGGTTTTGGTTTATGAAATTCTAGTGTTTCGGTTCTGATAGTTTAAAATACCGCGATTTCCTTTAAAGCGGCAAAATAGTTTTGGAAAATTTCTATGAAGTCTTCTATGCTTTTAATCTAATTCCCTCAACCTAATTTCTCTAAATGATACTTAATTGCCCTTAAATAAATACTTAATCGAATTCTAATTAGTTTCAATTATTTGATAAAAACCAAACAACTTGATTAAAAACGATAAGATTTTTCGAACGTTACAATAAATAGATAGAGTTATTTACTAATTGAAGACAATAAATAAAATAAAGCAGATAAAGAGATCACACAGCAGAATTTATCCTGGTTCGGCTAAACAAATGCCTACGTCTAGTCCCCAACTCTTTGTTGAGATTTTTATATCACGAGTATTCTTTTTCCAAGCTTCTCCAAGCTTTTACATGTGAGTGTTCTTTCTCAAGCCTCTCCAAGCTTATAGAACAGAGTAGTTTTCTTTAACCTCTCCAAGCTCTCAATGACCGCTAATGGGTCTAGTTACAAGAAGTTGATAAGAAGGTTTGTGTTTAAGCACTCACACTAATCTCTTTTCAGAGTATAATCAACAACAAATCTGTGTGTGTGATTTCTCTAAATTGTCAATATGAGAATATTATCTAATGCCAATTAGTAAAGAAGAGTTTACAAACATAAGTTACAATAAGTAACTTTATGATAATTCAAAAGGTTGAGAAAGTTGATGAAGAAGATCTCTTATGTGCAGAAAAATATTCAATCAATCTAACCATTTCTTCTTTTGTGTCAAAAACTTGACACAAAAGAGGAAAAAATAGCCATTGAAATGTTCACCTACTTTTTAGACTTGTCAGCGCTTCTTTTGCATTTTGTCAAATCATTTTTGACTTTTTGAATTTATTAATGAAGCATGTAGAAGAAGCTTTGAAGGTGAGGTACTTCATAAGAAGCATGTCTCTAACGATTACCTTTCTGAATGAATAGATATCCTTCTCGCAACACATTTTCTTTTTCGATGCTATAATATCATCCTTTTGAACTTTCTGTCTACTTCTTACGTGAGAAATCATATAGACCACAAAGTGTTTGTTCCAATATAAGTATATTCAAGAGAAGTACTATGGATTAAGACACTTTATTTAGTTCAAAAGTTGTTTAAGTACGAGATAAAAGATTTTGCTCATGAAAGAAAATGCTTCAATAAAACAAATCATTCACAAACAAAAGTTTTAACTTAAAGCTTGATTTGGTATTCATCAAAACCTTGAAGCTTGAAATTTCTTAAGTTATGAGATGATTTCAAAAGGGCATTGGAGCTTATAGAACGTAGCAGAGTTCATAAAGAAATGTTTTGTTTGCTAGAAGATAAAGGTAGAGCATTAGAAACTATCTAGCATACTACAACCTTTACAGATCCCTGAATGGAAATAGGAAACCATTTTAATGGATTTAGTAATGGGATTGCCTAGGAGCCCTACAGGGTATGACTCCATCTGGGTTATAGTAAACAGATTAACCAAATCTACCCACATTTCACTATTAAAGCCAACTACTGCCTAGAGAGATTAGCGAACTTATATATTTGGGAAATGGTGAAGTTGTATGCGATTTCTTCTACCATAATCTCATATCAAGATCTGAGATTTACCTCGAGATTTTAGAGAGCCTTACAAAAAGCATTTGGAATCAAACTTTGTTTGAGTACAACCTACTATCCCCAAACTGATAGGCAAATAGAGAGAACAATTTAGACGTTGGAAGACGTACTGCGAGCCTGTGTGAAGGATCAAGGAGGGAGCTGGGATAAACACTTGCCTTTAGTTGAGTTTGCTTATAATAACAGCTATTACGCTAGCATTGGTATGGTCCTGTATGAAGCTTTGTATGGTAGGAGATGCCAATCCTCTCTATATTGGTATGAGCTAGGTGAGGCAAATCTTCTAGGACCCGATCTTGTCAGGCAAACTATCGAACAATTGAAGAAAATTTGCAACAAGATCCTCATGGCCCAAAGCCGATAAGAGCTATGTCGACAATAGGAGGAAGCCACTAGTGTAAGCTCCAATGCCCTTTTGAAATCATCTCATAACCTAAGATGTTTCAAACTTCAAAGTTTTGATGAATACCAAATCAAGCTTTAAGTTAAACCTTTGTCTATGAATGATTTGTTTTATTGAAACGTATTCTTTTGTGAGCAAAATCTTTTATCTCATACTTAAATAGCTTGTGAACCAAACAAAGTGTCTTAATCCATAGTACTTCTCTTGAATATGCTTATATCAGAACACAAGCTTTGTGGTTTATATGATGTCTCACTTAAGAAGCAGTCAGAAAGTTCAAAAGGATGAGATATCATCAGAAAGGAAAATGTGTCATGAGAAGGATAACTGTTCATTTAGAAGGATAACTTTGTCCAAAAGGGTAATCATCATAAACATGCTTCTCGTGAAGTACTTCAACTTCAAAGCTTCTTCTACACGCTCCATTAACAAATTCAAAGAGTCAAATATGATTTGACAAGATGCAAAAAAAGCACTGACAAGTCTAAAAAGTTGGTGAACACTTCAATGGCTATTTTTCCTCTGCTATGTCAAGTCTACTTGTTGAAGAAGAAAACTGCATTTCTTTCTTTCCAGTCATAGACTAGTGGATCAAAGAGGCATAAGGCTCAAGATCTGCAAACTTCAATAATCATATCTTGAAGTCTATATATAAAGTTGGAAAACAAAGAAGAAATGGCTAGACTGATTGAATAATTTTCTGCACTTAAGAGACCTTCTTCACCAACCTTCTTAACCTTCTGAATCACCAGAAAGTTACTTATTGTAACTTATGTTTGAAAATCCTCTCTACTGATTTTTAATAGATAATATTCTCATATTGAGAATCTAGAGAAGTCACACACATAGTTCGTTGTTGATCATACTCTGAAAAAAGATTAGTGTTAGTGCTCAAACACAAACCTTCTTATCAACTTCTTGTAACTAGACCCAATAGTGGTCAAAGTGAGCTTGTGGAGGCTAGGAAAAATACTCCTTGTTTAGCTTGAAAAGGCTAGGACAAATACTACTTGTTTGCAAAATCTTAGAAAGGCTTGGGAAAAAAGAATACTCTTGGTATAAAAATCTTAACAAAGAGTTGGGGATTGGGTGCAGGTACTTATTTGGCCGAACCAGGATAAATTCTGCTGTGTGATATCTCTATCTCCTCTACTTTACTTACTGTCTTCGCTTAGAATATAACTCTGTGTGTTAATTATAATCATACTTAAACATATTTTATTAAGCTAGACTATTTTTATTTTTATCCAAATTGCTTCCATGTTCCAAATCTTAAACTTGAGAAAGTTGTTTGCTAAAAGTTTTCAGGTATAGACTTTTTATCTAAAACATGATTCAACCCCCCTTCTCATGTTACCGTTTCTAGCAACTAGAATTCCAAGAAGGAGATCACATATTTCTAATGGTCTCTTTCACAACAGGAATAAGTAGGCCACAAAAATTAAATAGTTAGGTCCCCAATTTATAGGTCCATTTCAAATCTTGAAATGGATTGGACTAGTTGCTTACCAAATAGCATTACCTCCTAATCTATCCAATCTTCACAATGTATTTCACGTGTCGTAACTCTAGAAATATATTCTTGACTGTAGCCATTTGTTAGCACCTGAATCTGTACAACTAACAGAAGACTTAACCTTTCATATACCGCCAATTCGAATTGTGGATAAAAGTGCCACTTAGAAAAAAATTTGTACAATTAGTTAAAGTATCTTGGGGAAGAGAAGGAATGGAAGAATATACTTGGGAATTGGAATTAGACATGAGAAGAGATTACCCAAAATTATTCATAAGTAATGAATTTTGTGGGCAACATTCTTTTTAAAAAGGTGGGTAGAAATGTAACGTTATGATTTAACTGTGACTGTAAATCACACTATTAAATATTATTACTACTGATGATAGATAGAAAAAAGAGATATAGAACAAATAAAAACAAAATATAATAGAAAAGCAAGAAAAAGGCTGAGAATTGTAAGTGGCAAAGGAGGTAACATAACTACATTACAAGATTTATATTCATGTGACATAATATGATGTGTGGTTATAAAATTGACCACTTAGGTAGTATTGGCCAAATATTTAACCACATACGTAAGTGAGTAAGGTTAAATATTAGCCACAAAATAAATCAACTAACTTTACTATTATTTCATCATAAAATTTCACTTGACATAACACAAAGACTCTTATTTTTCCTCCCCTCTTAGCCGCAGCTTCTTCTTCTTCCCCTTCTACCCTCCATGTTCTTCCTTACTCGTTTATCCTCTGATGCTTTCAACCTCTAAGAAAAACTGCATCCATCCTAACCACTATTACTCTCATAAAATACAAGATTCAAGCCAAAAATCTTTCCCCTTTAGCCAAACACAATTTCGACCAAGGCAAGGGCTAGAAGGAGTGACCATATTTTAGGTGGATTGAAGATAAATAGAGCATCAAGGAAACCAAGATAAGAGATTACAAATATTGGAAGTAAGGTAGGAAATCCTAAGATTTGAATTGTCTTGTGTATGTGTCTTGATAGCTAGAGTTTCATTATTTTTCTGGATGAGGATATTGGAGTAGGAATTAGTGATACTTATTCTTGTATTCTCATGTTTTAAAGTGGTTGGAGTTTGTTATTGATAAGTGGTTGTTGATGTGACTAAAGAAGAGCTAAAAATAGATATTTGTGTATAGAGGAAGTCTAGGCAATTAGTAATTTGACCCCCATAATTGAAGCTAGGAAACTCAAGATGAAGTGAAACTAATTTTAAATAAAATTTAACTCAAAAATAAGTTTATCCATTTAAAACATAAGTCTATATAAGTTGTACAGAGAAAGTTATGATTTTTGCAAGTTGACCCTATTTTGTAGAGCATACTACCAAATAGTCTAGACTCAAAACTTAATATCCTGAATTATATAAATCATTTTTGAGTGAAACCAATTTAATTGGAAAGATAAAACATAAGAGAATATCCCTGAAAAAACTCATGGTTAGATTTCCTTTGTAGAAGTTCCAATAATTATATGAAATGACTATTACCCTATTATTAACCAAAATAGGACAAGTGTAATACGAGACTTATTACTTAGGCTTGACTTGGAATTTTTGACTGGGGTCTCTTTTGCTTGAAAGGAAGTTCATTAAGCTATAAGTTCATAAAGTTTTAGGGCAAAATTATGCAATTTTGGTGATTTTCCTAATTTAGATACCCGAATATGTCCTGTAGCAGGGCCACTAAGAGAAAAATGTGCACATTTTGATTCATACTGACTCAAATTGAGTGATATCAAAGAAATTTGAAATTTAAGTAAGAGGGGATATTCATTGTGAAATTTGAACCTAATTGACTTAAAATAGAATTTTGGTAAATTTTCTAAGTCATGGACAGATTCTAAGTATTATGTAATTTATGTTTCCACTTGAGTTATCTTTAGGACAATTTATATCCTCGCATTTCCTACTTGAAATTTGAAGTATGAGAGTCCAATGTACATGTTAATATGATTATGTTCTCTTAATAATGAAACGCATTCATGAAAATGTAATTGTACATAATTTCTTATTTGAGTGAGAAGAACTAAGTTAGTGTTAAGCTTAGGTTGGAGAGAATGAATCCGGCTAAGTTAGAGAGAGTGAATCTAACTACCTTGGATTAAGTCAAGGAGAGTAAACCTGATGTGGCTATGTCGGAGACAGTGAATCCAACTTTCTATGATAAGTTAGGGATAGTGAACCTAACTAAGGATAGATCAGCATGAGGATAAGAGAGAATGAATCTAGAGATCACATACAAAAATGAGTTCAATCTTGTAAAACAAACTATCACTCAAAATACTTGAAATGCCACTCAAAGTTAAGGGATTACCAAGCCAAGCACGTGTATTAAGTCAAAAATAAAAAGAAGAACCTAAGCAATGATACATTTCTTGCATGCCTACTTTTACATATATGGCTCATCTAATGTATGATCTATTTCCTTTAATATGATTTTGATATTGTTTAGTTTATGGTTGCACAAATAAAAACGAATCTACTTTAGAAAGAGTTTTACCATTTAAAAATGAATATCTACTTCCTTATCCATTGAGAATACATTTTACCATTCTAACCCAAAACAAGTGGGGATGATCACGATGACATCACATGTAGTCTAGGATTTCTTAATGGGAATTTAAATTCTCATGTCCATTTCTATTAGTGTCATCCCCAGACACTACCGATGGCATTCATAGCATTTTTCCTCGAGACTCTTGACTAGACTTGGAACTATGATCCAGCATTAAACTCAGTATACCTCTTAGGCCATGCAGCTATTAGGATGTACATATTTTTAGCCGCTCGTTTGTTGTCACCGTGCTCAACCCCATAGTTTGGCCCAAAGTTTCCATTCAATGGTGTCCCATTGCATCCAGCTTACCCACTTTACCCTTCACCATCACCCGCATCTTCGCCATCCACTGAAACAGATCCTTCAACGGACATATTTTCCTTTTCATCTTCTGGGGGAGACCAAGAAGTGCTAGAACTCGCACCAAAAGGCTTTGCCACCATGGAAAATGGATTCTATACCCCGTGATGGAGACATTGCAAATACCCTAGGACACTTTTACTAACAGACCCACACTTCTCTATGGAGATTTTGTATATACTACTAATAACTCACTAACCATTCATGAATATTTTGTGGTTTTTTTTTTTTAATAGTTTTGAGCAATATATACGACTAAGGACTTTTAGTATTATAGTTGACATAAAATGTACTGTTATCTTGGTTGATACAAATGGGTTTGTAATGAATATGAACACACTATTGTACATATTTACTATAAAAGTATCTTTAATATTGTGAACTTACATCATGCTATATGAATTTACACTATATTAACCCACCAAGGACATGATATCTCGATTACTATAGCACCCTGCTAATTAATCATTAACCTAATCCTCTTTAATTATAATTAATAACTAATCTAGCATATGTTACATATCTCAATTACAAAATTTCATTTTGTTGTTGCTTACTTTTATTACCAATCTTGTCAACTAATTCATTTTCACTAATTAAAATGGCTTTTTAAGTATGCACACTAGTCGAAAGCACAATATACTGAATAACATCATCATACATAACATATCAGTAAGTCTAGCAGTTTACAGGACATTCCCTGAAGGGTCAAATATATTGTCATCCCAAAAATAAAAGTAAAGTCTATGGCCTAAGATAATATACAATTATCCAGCAAAATAAAAGTAACTCCGCTTGATCCATACACAGATTGATGGATAATAGAAAGATCTATTTATCTATCAAGTGGAGACAAAAAAAATTAAATCACCCTAAGCTACACGAGGTAGTAAAGGGGCGAATGTCCTGTAGAACCAAGACCATGTGACCCGTGTGGGGGTCAACCACAAATGTCACCTCCACCTCCAGCACGATCATGATACGAGCGATCTAAAATCACTAGGGAAAAATCATAATAAAAATTGAATCTTAATAGAGGGCGATGCTTCCAAGGGTTTGCTGGGCACCCAAAAACTCCCCAATTTGTATAGACAGATCAAAAATAAATAAACAAGCATCATTCAATCACAACCCATAAGAATGGCAGATAAATAAATAGACAATCATAAATAATATGCAAAATAAATATGCAGTAAAATGATATGCAATGGCAAATATAAGGAGAAGCAATAAGGATGCTATGTAAGATGCATATTTTCCTTAGACTTCATGGGTCTTTCCACTTACCATTTTCTTTTTCTCATTACTCAGTAGGAGGGAAGTTGGTGGCCTCTACTAATCTCTTACCACGATTTGCAGAGAGCTATCTACCACGACGTCCCCTGATCCCAAATTAAAAACCATAAACATTGGCCCTATGTCTAAGCTAAACCATTACTCTAAATAGAGCAGTGAATGTCCCACTTTTCCACTTCATAGTGGGGCTAAGAAATTTACCATAATTCCATTAAAAAAAAAAAACTTTATTGATTCATACATGCTCACACATTCATCATGCTATGCGTCTAGATATTATATATTATGTATTTTGCGTGCATGCTCATATTTTGATAATTTATGTCTCGTACATTATATGAATGTTTTTTCACATGCATTTTGATACAACCATGTGATTATGAATGTTCATGTGAATCTTTGTTGTATAAAGAAGCCCATAATAAAATAGGATAAGACATCGAGAAGTAGTATAATGGTTTAAACTTAAGCAAGTTGGGTCAAGTCTTATGACTTATTTAAGGTTCTTCTATTTATTACCAATTGGGCCTTAATATTTCCCTTATTATGTATCATTTTTATTCTAAAATTATACTCATATGGGCTTAAGATACTATATGGGCCAAACTTAGCAAAAAGGCGTAAATTTCCATATGTTGGGCAGAGAATCAGCAAGCATTTTTAATTAACAAACCAGAAAATAAATGTAAATAAAATAGCATCTCAAAAATTCATGAAAATTTGTTAGTTAATTATTGGGGATATTAAGGGTAATCAATAAAAATTTTGGGTCAAAATTTAAAAGATAGCCATGGTAATAAAATTTCATAATTCGAGTGGTTTAGGTTTCCTTTTTCAGTCAGGAAGTTTTAATTTCAAAATTTTATTTAATATAGCTAAACATTTCTAAAAGTCTCAAAAAAATTCCCAGTCATACTTTTAGCCGTTATTGCTATAAAAATTTTACGTCAAAATTCATAGAATTATATGTTAAAAAAATGGCAAATTTCAGTGTTTCTAGAAATCTATCATAGGTTCTAGAACATGGCAAATCTATTTCATAACTTTTAAAAATAGAAAACCTTCACTAAAAGTTATGAAATTTGCAAACAGGCACATCAACATGTTATTTTCGACATATAAAATTTTTGGATGAAAATAACGAGATTTACTCTAGCATAAAAATCGCACAACATAATAGCCCAGTGAATCAAGATGAGTTCTAGCAGCATGATATATCAAAGGATTAAGAGATAAGTATGTAAGCATCATCAATCACACACAAACAAAGAATATCCATGCAAAATTATACTAGTGGCAAAAGTATAGTGATTTAAGCAAGCAAGAGCAAGAGGCATAATAATCTAAAACTACCCTTAGCAAGTATAGTTTAGCTTCACCCATGAAGATAACCCAAATAAACCCTTATTAATTTACAAACCATTACTCTTCCTCACCACAAATTTTCTCACCAAATTTACATCATTTTTTATGCTCAATCATGATACAAAACAAAGAAAATCTCCTCCCAAGAAGCAATTCCAGCCGCGGCCAAAGAGAAGAAGTTGAGCTTAGATTTTTCAATAACCAACATCAATAAGAACAAGGCATTAGATTCAACCAAAAATGTAAGATCCAAGGGATAGTTAAATTTCACAGGATCACTTTCGACCATGGAGATGGTGTTACTAGTCTTCATACACATTGAAGATTTTTTGGCCAACATGAGCACGGAATGATAACCATCCTGGGGTATGCCCTTGTGCTGTAGGGTGGACCATAGGAAATATTAAAAGAAGACCTTCAAGGAACAAGGTAGTCTAAGATGTCTACAAACAAACTCAAACCCCTTCATGATGGCTCAACTATTGAGGTGAAGTTAGGATAGGGTAGCCTTGAAAAATCAGTAAATGGAAGAAGGATTCTGAGTTAACTCAACAAAGTCTTGTACTGAGTCTTGTACATCTAAAAAAAATGTTGGCGCCTTGCCCAAGTTTAGGCTGTAAGTTTGCTCATTGTCACTTGGAGCCTAATAGATAAAGTCATTTTCGTGTTCTGCATCATGAGCAAGCACCAGATAGTCTCAAACAACTTCTATCTCTCAATCATTTGAATATGCGATGTTGTTCCTACAACCTTCAGTATACAAGAATGCATCTATGGGCACTCATAAAATCTTGAGAAAGGCTTGAGCTTTTTGTTTGTTACCCATCATGAATCGCGAAGTATGCTTACATGGTAAAATTACGATTCATCAGAACTTTATTTTTAACAACCAAACAAAGCTTCCTAGAAAAATAAAGTAACTATAACCTATGGTGGCTCCCCAAACTACATAGGTTGCCACTGTAAGCAGCAAGTACAATGTTACTTTGCTAGCATAAAACTAGGGCAGTTATTGCTTCCCATAGCATTTACCCACCACTTAAATGGGTGTATAGCTGCCCCTCAAAGCTTTAACAAGGTGAAGTCTAATATACTATGCCCGTATTTATCACCAAATAACCAAAAGCTACATGAGAAAACATAGCAAGGAAACGAAAGGCAAAAAAGAAAGCAAAGAAGCAAAAAAGAAGAAAAAACTAACAAGCGTGATAGTGAGATGGATGAACAATGTCAATGCGCATCTTTTCCTCTTCCTTCCTTCTTCTTTTCTTTCTCACCTTTGTAACTTTTTTTTTCTTCTAAAAATGAAAATGGAAACAACCCTTTTCAAAGTACGTATCAATATTTATAAAAGAGGGACAAGTAGATGCTAGGTAATAGTAAGAAATACCAAAGTCACAAGGGGACAACGTGTTTCTTTACTCTCTATAGAAAGGGCATATGAGTAAAATCACCAAGATTTCGAATGATCATGCCATGAAAACCAAAGAGCCAAATATGACATGTGGCATACATCACACAGAGCGATAAGACCCATGGCATGTCATGGAAGAATGGTAATCTCATGGGTGGGAAAACATCCATTCTAGAATCCTCTCAATACAACCAACTACAATCTTGCATTTTAGGCCTCTATGACAAAAATGCTTATCTACCTTTTGATGTTGTAAAATACTAGTGGACGTTCTCATAGTTAAAGCTCAACGTCCAAATTGTACATCCCAATACTGAGTTGGGGGCAATATTATGGGCGATTTCATGATATGCTCAACTAGCCCTACACACACAGTTTGAATTAGGCTCATTATGCCTAATCACTTCAGTAGTGATTTGCAAGGGAACTAAGCAACTACCTGGAATCCAAGATTAGATATCGCCACATTCACCCTTATGTGATCATGTATTTAACCAATGAAACTTACTCTATTTAGGTATGTTTTGTTATCTCCTCTTCGTATATCTTGCACTCGCACTTGAGTTGAGTGTTAGAGTACTTGCAAGTACACCCTTGTGTCCTGATCATTGTTGGAATCGCCTTCTCCTGGGATCAACTTTGTAATTGTTTACCTCGGTTTTGAAGTAATTCCTTCCTTTCGAATTACTTGTGAACAAGGCAGATGCTATAGTGTACCTAGTAAGTTGTGATGCACCATTCATTGTGACTTAGTCACATTCAGAAGTATGGATAAATGCAATAATAGAGGTGTAAATCCATCCAGAAAAAATGTGATTAAATGCATTATCACTACACTCATAAAGATGTGGCTAAATACATTTAGAATAATTCTAAATATATTTAGTCACATACAATGAGTGTGGTTAAATATCGGTATGTGTTGCATCTTCCTACCCGAAGTGCACGTAAGACAATGCTTACAAATAATATATGTGCGAAACCCAAAATTATCAAGTTGAAAAAAATAATTTTAATTTGATTTGATTTTCGTCCTGTAACCGGCCTACTAGAAATTGGTTGATCATCTGCGCATAGTTGATTAGTTGGGTGTTTAGCTTTTTGTCTTTAATATTTTTGTTTTTCTTGTATGTATTAACAAAATTAAAATCAATTGATTTAAAAATAAATTTGTTTAATTTAAATTTAGTTAGAAAGTTCATAAGATCGGATAAAATGTCATATATGAGTAGCTAATATTAAAACAATTTAAGACCGAAATTAACATGTGTTATAATATCAATTTTCAAATAATATGATTTCTTTCAAAACTAAAGAAATTTTTATTGATAGTTTATGAATAAATAAATTTACCAAAAAATTAAATTATTTAATATTTTATAAATTTAAAAAATATTTTTAATCATATAATTTTTTAAATTTTATGATTCTAAACATAATCTATATATGAAATTAAATGATTATAAATACGTAGATTATTCTGGGCATCATGCCTTTTGCTTATTTAAAATTTTACTTTTATAAATAGCAAATAATCTAGTAATTTATTTAAATGAAAAAACTTTGCAAAGGTTCTCATCTGTCCACCCCACTTTGTATTGGTCCTATGAGTGACAAGGGATACAAATATGTTGCGCAGGGCGGGCTCTGCACTTAGAAAATTAGTCATGGTAGATATTTTTATTGTCTTAATTTATCCAAAATGCGGCTTGCTCGCAATTCCCACCCCAGCCAGCCAACCTCGAGACTCTTTGTAGTCTATAGAGTCTAGACTCTAGACTAATATTCTATAGTGACCTGCTTGCCAGCCACGCAAGCCAAGATTTGGTAAGCAAAGCCAAAGCAAATTGTCACAGTAAGTAACTCTAGGAAGGTTCCTACTCTGTCTGTCACGCACACTTCCTCCCAATTTTCCATCTATAAAACTCTATACCCCGTCCTGTGTTTTTCACATCCTGTCAACCTCACATACTCAAAAAAAAAAAAGCAGAAAACTCTCTAGCAGAATCAAAAACCTTTCTCAAGCCTCCAACAGAATTTCTCCATAGCAATTTAGCACCTACCTCCACTCCAATCATTCCTCATCCTGGTCCCAATAAACCCATTCCCTAAACCTTGCTATAGCGCAAATCATATCATAACCTTAGAATAAACAAACATGTGTGGCGGTGCTATCATCGCTGACTTCATTCCTCGCCGTGGAGGCCGCCCCCTCGCCGCCTCCGAGATCTGGCCTAACTCATTCGGCAAGCAGAATGAATTCGACTTCGATTACTCTCCCGTGGATCGTCAACAACCAGCCTCCCTCAAAAGATCCCAGCCTACCCCAGGTCAGTGTTCTTCACTTACCCATCGTACCAATTTCTAAACCAATTTTTAAGATTTCTTTTTTCTTCGTCCCAACCTCCAATTTCTTAATCAATTTTGCTAATAATCGCATTTTTTTTTTCCACATCACTTGCCACATCACTCGGATTATCAGACAATATTGAAAAACATGATTTTTAATTGTGATTACTGCAATTGCAAAAAAATTGTAGAAAAATACAGCTGATGCGATTGCGGGCACCATCAAAATCGCAGTATTGTGGCGGCAATGATGGTTGTGGACCAGTTTAGAACCATGTTAAAACGCTACCGAGTCTAATCAATTATTAGTTCCTATCATCATTAACAACACGTAGGTACAGTGTACAAAATTTAATGTGGAATTTGTGATTTTATAGGAACAGTTAAGGAGCAAGTTGAGAAGCCTGTGAAAAGGCAGAGGAAGAACCTATACAGAGGGATTCGGCAGCGTCCGTGGGGGAAATGGGCCGCGGAGATCCGCGACCCAAGAAAAGGGGTTCGCGTGTGGCTGGGGACCTTCAACACCGCCGAGGAAGCTGCTAGGGCCTACGACAGAGAGGCCCGTAAAATCCGCGGCAAGAAGGCCAAAGTGAATTTCCCCAACGAAGACGACGCTTACTCCATTCAAGCTCGTCGTAACCCACCCCAAAAGCCTCCCCTTTACCACCACCAACAGTACCGTTGTAACTTGAACAATGTCCTTAAAAGCCTCAACTTGGAGTTTGGTTATGACCTGAACCAGGCTGGGGCAGTTCCTTCCCATTTGGATTGTGGTTTCATCAGCGACCCAGTTATTGTTTCTGGTGAAGAGAATTCTTTTTGTGGGTCAGGGTCAGAGGGCACTTACTCGACAACGGGGTTCGTGGATCAGAATAACGGGAACGGTTGTTTCGGTGGTGGGGTAGTGAATGTGAACGAGAAAGACGCAGAGAAAGAGGTGAAAGAGGAGGTGGTTGAGGCTCAAGAGGAGAAAAACGAGGTGCAGAAGCTGTCAGAGGAGCTTATGGCGTACGAGAATTACATGAAGTTTTATGAGATTCCCTACTATGATGGCCAATCCACACCGCCGAATAATGTTCAGGAAAGCGTTGTTGGAGAGCTCTGGAGCTTTGATGAATGATGGTGTTCTTGCTTCTTCTGTCACTTCTCATCAGTCAGTCCTGTGAATAATGCTAGCTTCTCGCCCATTCTCATGACTGAAAACTATGCATTTTTTTTTTTTTTTATTAATCCACTCTTAGCTGGGTTGGATCATTGGAAATGTAAATTGCGTATAATTGCTGCTTTCATTTTATTTTTCGTATGTTTTTATATTTTTATTTTTTAGAATTTAGGGCCATCATTCAGTTTTGTTGACTTGTAATATTTCTTTCGGTTGTTGTTGAACTGTAATTTTACCAGATGGAATTAACCGTGTTTGGATTCCGCTTACAGTTTTCCTCTCTTGTGAAATTTATTTATTCAGTGATAGTATATTTTATTTCACTCGTCGATTTTGTTGTGCCGTCTCCGCCGCCAATTCGCTGAAGGAAAACGGTCCTCGAAGGAAAAGCGTGTGATGTCGATACAACCTGGCCGCGGAGTATTGTTTACACGAGAATTAGGAATATTCTTTCGTTCTTAAGACAAAGCAAAATTAGGAAATGCGATTTAATCGATATTTATTTGTTTCAACTTAACAAAACTTTATAATTTGTATAATAAAATTATAGGTTGCAAGCCACCATGCAGTTATTGTAAATGTTAAAAATCACATTAGTTTGGATTAAGATTAGAATGCGAAAGTTCTATACTGATAAACGTTGTGTGGTTTCCTGTTTGGAAAAGTTTTCCTTATGCTTTGATGAAACGAGGTCAAAGGCCTTTCATGTATATTTTTTTAATAAAAATATCATGTTGAGGCGTTCGCGGATATTTTAGTGGATAACGTAATTCATCGAATCATGGAATGCCATAATGGTGACGTGATGCTATTATGCAAATGTATTTTCTAGCATCTGTTCAGAACAATGAAAAGAAACGAAAAAGAATCCAGCGGCGCTGCCGGTTTAGGATTTCCAAGTTCCTTGTTTCAATTGCAAATTTCAACCTCGCTTTCCTTTCAGCAACTGCGGCGCTCAATGGGCGCCCATGGATTTGGGCCCAAAAACTTGTACTACATATCCTTAGTTGTCGTGCCGCTGTACTATGCGTGTCTCGTGTGCGTGCCTCGGTCGGCAGTATACGTAGTACAAAACCGGTGTTTGTTTCCACGACAGCGTGGACCATGTTCAAACAATGTTAACACGTTGAAACTGTCTCTATCCAGTTCAAGGCTGTCCTACATTCATGCGCTTTCTGAGTTCCAACTCACAAAAAAAAAAAAAAAAAGGAATACAAAATCCCGCTTGCTTTGATTATTATTATTTTTTTTTTGTCAACAAAAGTCATAAGTTCTTAACGAAAGGGAAAAAAATATGGGTCAGTCAATTGAATTTTTTTTTTTTATTTCTGAATAAAATGACAAAATAAGAAATAATTAAAATTATTCAAAATTGAATTAATTTAATCAAAATAAAAGGTGAAATAAAAAAACTGAAAAATAGAAAATAAAATTAATAATTAGATATATGTAGATTAAAAATATTATTTAAATAAAATCAGATTTTGAATTTAAATATGAAAACGGATCAGTCTAAAGTAAGTTTAATTTCCTCTATTAATTGGACTTAGGATTGACAATTAATTTATTGATGAATCTAGAATTTTAGTTTTATATTTTAGTATCTATTAATGAACCTTTGAGGGATTTGTTTGAACTTATATTTATGGTATTTGATAAATTCAATTTAAATTTGTATGCTACAACGCAAACTCGGGGTCATGAGGAGTATTTGTAGCAAGTGTGGGAACAAGGTTCGTATCTCTTGTCAAATGGTGTCAAATTTAAAAATTAAAGGTGTAATACGCTTCCGATTGCAATAATATGCTTAAGTTATAACATCACAATTAGAAGTTGCTATAAAGAAATAGCGGACATTCTTTAGCTAACTATTCAGTACAGCGAAAATAACATGATAATTATTTCATTTCACTAAATAAAATATTTACAAGCAAATAAAGGAAGTGGGAACCTCCTCAAGCATATAAATACTTTCATTTACATTTACATTTACTAAGTCATATTGCAAGATTTCTAGTCTTGCTTTCATCATCTCAAAATACATAAAAAAGTTCTACTAAGAGTTTCAATAACGTAATGGTCATCCAATACTAAAATACATAACGCTATCATTAAGTATTATACATATATTCCTAATGGAGAGACGGATATGGGACAAGGAACCTGTCTTCCGGCACAACATCAAGCTCCTCACTATCCTATGAAGTCTTTGGTACCACCGAGTGCTGTTTCTCTAGGACACACTACAATGTAACACCTTACCAGACAAAGTACTATGCTTAAGTCATAATAATCTATCCGATAAGAGATTACGTGTAATGCTGATCTAATTTCTCTTTCTGTACTAGTATCAATTTCTCTCATAAGAATACCTGGTCTCATAACAAATTTTTAGTGATGGCGTAATAAATACTAATCAATTCCAGAAGCTGTAAACAACTTAACATAAATAAAACACAATAAGAACAGAATAACTACAAACGGCATCATAGACATGTACATAGATATTTGATTTTAAAGTTTGTCAAAAGTTACAAGGTGTCAAAATGAGGCCGCTAATACAAAATGAAACAGCCAGTATCTATGAACGGCACCCTAAGTGGTCCCCATGGGACATTTCATGTACATCTACTAATATCTATCCATCTAGTCATGACCCAAACAGCCAAAAGAGGGTCATTCTATACACCTACTACCACTGTGATACGCCCACTATCTAACCAATCTGAAGAAAGAAACCCATTCTCCATGGGTGCATCTGGGAGGTGGCCTGTCTTTGGAGTAGAGGATGAGGACGAACTCATCGCCTCGATGGGTCCTCCTCCGTGTCGAGGCGGAAAGCATCGGATGTGGTGGTGACGCAGAGGAGCCATAGGAGCAGGTCGTCACTGAGTGCTTCTTTGCCAGGAGGAGGTGGGAACGGATGGGCCATATGAAGTGGGATAGCAATGTATGGGACAGTGGGATCAAACAGTGGGTGCATCAAGGGTACTGCGAAGTCCCTCCGAAGAAGAAATATAAACGAAACTGGCATCTACCGGATATATATATAGAATCTAGAAAAGGGTCGATGTGGATGTGAAGCTCTGGAAACTCAATAAATAGGACCACTGGCGTGCTCCATGGTCTGAGAATGACGCGGAGTATACAATAGGGTGAGAAATGAATATTTCTCAGTAGAAAATTCTAACTTCTATACATCTGTCATCGCTGTCATTCCCAGTTGTTTCGGTAGTACAAGATTTTCAGATAGTATAGTAAAATGATAATATTTAACTTAAATACTCATTTGTAAAGCATACACCGAAACAAGTTTAATTTTAATTAATGATATACTAATGTACTTAAACAAGAATCACAGCAGAACAATAGCATGTTATAAAAAAATACAGAGATCTAGAACAATTAATAGAAAGTATTACACTGTACATATACATGTGCAATGAGAGGATGCATCTTATTCTTGGAGGCTTTTGCCTTTTACAACTTATTTCCATCCTTGGTCCCCTGGGAGTCATTGGCCATATACTCCTGGGTAATAGTCCGCTTTTCAGGACCGAGCTCGTTCTATATCTGGGATGGCCGGTTACTTTCCCGACCTTCCCACTGATCTATTCCCCTTAATTTATTCCGGGGCTGGCCCAAGTGATATGGAATTTCTTGTAATATCATGAAAAGAATGCACATCTAGTTTGTCTCTTGAATATGATGCATTCAAAATATCCTAAAGTTTCACAACATATGAGCTTCTTACCGAGATTTTGGCGGCATAACGGATCAAGTCCGCTTCCCCATGAATAGTGCTGCATAATCAAGACAGTCACACAACTAATAATTTCAGTATAGACCAGCAAATATGTATAGACACTTATAACATCATTCAACAATTGTAAATCAAGCATTAAGAAGGTTTCAACTTGTCCTTCCCTGCTCTACCCGAGTTTGGCATGCTCCAATTTCTATTCAATTCAACTCATTAAATTCTCACTTTTGGATATGTTATAGCCTTATATGTCTACTTTCTACTCTCTTTAGTCCCATCTCGTTTTGAGGTGTATAACTCTAGATATAAACATTTTATCTCAGCCTGTCCTGTTCCTAGCTAGAATGGGGTTACTATGGAGTAAAATTCACTAAAAATCGAAACTAAGCTCAAATCATACGAAATTAGCCTCATATTGAAGCTAACAGGACAACCTTTCATTTGCCACAAGTTTCACTCCATTTGCTTAAGTACACCTCGAGTTATAAGTCCTGAAAGTCGACCTTCCTGAACTACTCTGGTTTGGCCTAGGTTGAACATAGGGTAACTTCCTCGAATCACTGGGGACAATTGGGACCATAACAAACTCGGAATCTTATATTGGGATGTTCCCCTATGTGTAAGCTTTCTAACAAAATTGGTTTCACTCAATTTGGAGTTGTATAGGGCGAGATATACCCTCCATAAGTCACCCTGCCCGGATGAAATTCCTGAACCCTAGGTCAAATTTCAAAAATTCGTATCTCTCTCAATACTAATCCACTGACCTATTATGATATATGTGTGGAAAGCCCTAAATGTCTAGTTTCACCTAAAAATGGTCTCGTTAATTTTTAACGGCGGGAGGCGAAGCCGTACACTCCGCTGTACGGACTGCCGAGGGTTTTTGAGTTTTCCAGCCTCCCAACTTTTTCATATCTTCATTCTTCCTCACTTTCAATTCGGGTGTTAATCCCATAAACAGCCCATAACTCAACCATAATTCATCATAATTATTCAATTAACATATCAAAATTAAGAAATTGGACCACTATCAATTCTTCAAGAATAAAAAAAAATCAAGTAAGAATTTAGAACCTCTACCTTTTACTATGAATGATTTTGGTTGAGTTTGTAGCTGGAACTTGAGTGAATCTCAAAGTTGGGTGGAGTTGGATGAGTGGAAAAAAAAGAAAAGAGAGAGCTGAAGTGAGTTCTAAGTTACGTAGAAGGGGTCTGGAATCGAGAGGAGGAGAGAGTGTTATATAGGCATGAGTGGGAGTTAACTTGGAAGGTTTTGATTGGCCTCAAAACATAAGGCTACCGAGTTTGGCCAGCCTTGCTCTCCACGTTGCCCTCTTTGTGTGGTAGAATTGCTCTCCACGTCGCCTAAAGTGGGACTAGTTTCCAGTATATTCTGAAAAATGAAGTCGGAACTCGTATCCATTATGAAATCGGAACTCGTGAACATCCCATATGAAGTCGGAACTCGAGGAAGCGTATCCAGTTTATTTGGAACTTGAAAGTAAAGCCTGATGTGAAGCCAAGCACTTAAAGTCGGAAGTCGTGAATTGTAGGACCTCGATATCGGAACTCGGAAGGATAGAGAAATGAGAGCTCTTGGTGTTAAACCCGAGGTCGGAACTCGTTAAAATTTGACTCGGACCGGAAGAAAAATCTGATCTCGTGTCCATTTCTGGTCGAGATAAAATCGGACGTCGGAGTGTTAGGTCGGAAATATTAAGATCGGAAATTGTAATTCATACTGATGAGGTTGAAATTCTTACACGCTTACACAATGTCGGAAATCGGAAAAATGAGCCGGAAGTCGGAATTTACAAGACAAACTCGGAAATCGTAAATTTCAACATTAAATGAGATCGAACGTCGGAAATAGGACGTTACATACAACATCCCCAACTCTGAGGGCAAACCAATTTATACAAGCTCAGGAGGGCAAATTGGACATTCCAGCACTAAAGGGCAAGAGCAAAGATGCTGAAAGAAAGCTTTGGGAACTTAGCCAAGTCATTTGTGGAAGAGATGCATCAAGAATGGGCTAAGGAAGAGAAGACAAAGTTAAATGGGTCACCTAGTGAAAGCGGGCAGCCCAAATCTCTAAGTGTGGCACAATGGGATTAAAATGTATTATGTCCATAATTGGGCCAAGTTTTATTTAATTATCTTTGTTAGTTTTATTTAGAAGACATTTAGTTTTTTGAGGTGTTTTATTCAGCCCAATTGTTTGTTTAGCAAGTTGGGCCTTTTCTAGTGGGCTTAGGTTTAATTTAACCTAATATAAGAGGTATAAATATCTCATAAACAAGTGCAGCAGCAGTTTTGGCTGATTATTGAATTACATTTTCTGGTTTCTTCTAAGAAACTCTCAAGTGTGTGCAAGTGAGGAGTGATCATCGTTACTTGTTGCATCAAGAAACTGAATAGACTATTACAAAGGTAAAATTCTCTTGTGATATTTGTTCAGTTTCATCTTTCTTATCCCAATTATCTACGTTTCTAAGAACGGGTTTCTTAGGGGTTTAGTAGGGAGGGTGTTTATCCTATTGCTTGTCACCTATCAAAGTGTGTGTTGGGGTTTCGGGATCGTTATATCCTTGGGGTTCCTTCATCACCAATATAAGTTCGAGGCAAAGGTAAAATAGTAAATATTGAACCATAGCAAAAATAAGGGCAAAATTATAATTAAGGGTTTATGGTTGTCGGGAGAGGCATTAATAGGAAAATCCCAATTCCGGGAATATGTGGGTCCCATGACACTAATAGATAACTAAAATACATATAATAACTTTATAAATGATATTTTATACACATAATTTTAAATAAAATGTATGGGATTACTCACACAGTACATAATATCTCGAGTGACTTAGGGTATCATAATTAATAGCCGGATATCCTAAATTAATCCTCAAGGGTCCTTTATTATTTTTGGACATGACGAATCCAAAGAAATAATCCTATAGATATTAGATAGATATATCATGGGAATAGCCAGAGTAAGTGGCCAGAAATGAGCTACACCTTATGTTGGGTAAACGAGTGGACGTGAGAGTGCTGCACAGCCCCAATTAGTAGATTTATCACCACCACACCTCTTACAAATATCTTCTCCAAATATCTTAATAATCTCATCCTCTCCCGTCCTCCTTCATTTTTATGCCACACAAACCCACACCATCATCATCATTTCCTCCATCTTCTTCACCACCACCATAACTATAAGCTTCAAGCTCATGGGTGATAGCCTTCTTGGCCTCAAAATATCTTGCTTCTTTTATGAAAATTAATCCACACCTTCCCTTCTATCAAACCCCTCTATCAATTTGATGATCAACCACCAAGTGGAGCTTCCCTACCTCCATATATGTTGCGGCGATGAGAGAAGTAGAAGGCTAGGAGTTGTTTTTGGTATCTTTGCTTCCATAAACAACCTTGAGATAGGTAGCTCAAATCTTAAATTATTTCTCTTTATTTCTGGCACCACCAACTCTACCTAAACCCTAGGTCCCTCACTTAAATTTGATGTTGGTTGGCTTGATTCTATTGATGATGATGGGATTATGCTTTGAAGTGATGATTTTAGCTTGATCTGATACTTGGTTGCTTGTGATTTTATGTGTTTGTGTTGGGCTATGTACGGTTAAGGTGGGGATGTGCATTTCTTGGCTTTTGTGAGATGTGTAGCTTGTTAAATGAGAGTTTAAGTAATGATGGAGATAGAAAGCTCAATAATCTAATATAAGCAACCACTAGGATTACTAAATAGCTAGAAAAGTCAAGCTTTAGTTAAATTAAGTTAATACTTTATATGAACTAAAATAAATATTTCGTTAATCTTGAGTAAGTCTCTTGAGGTCTTTGAGGAAGAGTTGAAGTAAGGGAAGTCCATAAGAATTGGAGTAAATAGTTTTGAAGAAACTAGACACTAAAGGAAGACAAAACAAGGATTTGAGATAAGATAGTGGAGATGTTTAGAAAAAATTGCACCGATTAGGTAATCTTATAGGGTGTCATTTTTCTCTGTTAGTATAAGAAAAGCAGAGACTATAAACCAAAAATCTAGGCCATCTAAGCTTAAATGAATTAGATATGAATTTTAGAACAAAATAGGACAAAAATTGAGTTCAACCCTTGGACCCTCTCCGTTTAGATCGGAACCCGGAACTCGGGAGATGAAAGAGAAGCAAACCCTTTCCCTTAAACTTGAAACCCGGGAACTTGGGTAAAAAAGGGAACCCTTCTCTTAAGATTAGAACCTCGGGTAACCAGGGAAGTTGGAACCCGGAACCTCAGGTAACTAGGGAGACTGAAACCCAAAACCTTAGGTAGTTGCTTATCAAATGGCCTTACCCCCGAATTTGTCAAATCTCCATGATGTCTTTCATGTGTCTCAGTTGAGAAAATACCATTCCGATTCTACTCATCTACTTGAGCTTGAAAGTGTACAATTAAGGGAGGACTTAACCTTCAATCTACTGTCGTCTCGGATCGTGGATTGTGGGGTAAAACAGCTAAGGAATAAGATAGTACCTTTGGTTAAGGTGGCTTAGGGTAGAGGAAATATAGAAAAATATACGTGGGAGCTAAAGTTTGAGATGAAGAATGAATATCTCAATTTGTTTAGAGGTAACGAATTTTGAGGGAAAAATTCTTTTTAAAGGTGAAGAGAAATATAACATCCTCAATTTCCTATCATGCTAAATTACTACAGTAATCTTGAGTAATTAGGCACTTAAAGAGAAATAATGGGATTAACGAAGTGTTTATGAGTTAACTCTAGGGACAAAAATTAAGAGAATGCTTAATTAAAATTAGAGAATTTCTAATTCAGCAAGTCAAACCCTTAATAGCTTAATTAAGCACTAAAGTAAAAAGCATAAGATAAGAGTGCTTTACGTAAGAGTTTGACCATATTTTATCTCCCCAACATAGCATTTGTCTCCCTAATCCTTAATTAACTCAAAAATTAAGCAAAATGACCCCACCCCCATGGCCTAAAAGTTACGGCCAAGACATATGCACACCCACACACACTCATTTTTCATCTTCACACTTTCATTCTCTCTCTAAACTTTCAAACCCTCTAACTTCTCTCTACATTCTCTCTTCTTTTTCTTCATCTTCTTATTCCTTTCTCCACCACTACCATAACCAAAAACTCTCACTATGCCCTTCAAAGACCACACCTTTTGGTCTTTGGAGACAAGATTTATACACTACAAGCCTCATTTTCAACAGAACTTAAGAACTTCTTTCTTCTTCATTCAAGGCCGCCACTTTCATCATCCTGGAAAGCCATCATCTTTTTCCTATTTCACCTTCAAGAACTCACTATTTTCAAGCTTAGGTAGTGATCTTCACTCTTCTCTTTTATCTACTAAAGAAAGGTTGAAGTTTGGTTCCTCTTATGACCAAGATTTTTAAGTGAAAGCTTGAGGAAAACTCTCATGCTCTTCATGAGCAAAAGTTTCCTTTTTTAGTAAAATATGTTCATATTCTTGTTCATGAGTTGTTCTTGATTTTTTTGAAAGTTCCTTTCTTGAAATGCTACAAAGTTTCTATTTTTCTTTCTTGATGCTTGAGTTCTTGTTGTTCTTGTGAGTTGTTGGAAAAAGATTGATGATTCTTGATGGTATTTGGTTTAAAGTTGCTTCTATTCTTATGAAGATGCATATGTTTGAAAAAGTTGTCATCTTTTCCACTTTCTCATGATTTGATAAGACTAAGAACATTCTTAAAGTGGCACAAGATTTGATGCTTCTTCAAATTTTTATTTTATCCTTCTTGAAGATAAGAATATGTGTAAAAATTTAAACTTTATGGGACATGAAGCTTTTTAAGTCATAAAAATGAGAACTTGTCACTTCACGTCTTAAAAATAGAATCTTGAATACAAGACCTTTCATAAAGTTTCAAACTTTAATCAAGAAAGCAACCTTAAGTCATAAAGTTGTAGATTTGCACTTTAATCTTGTAAAGGTTGAACCTTGAGATGAAAATGTTGAGTAAAGTTTTAAGCTTTCTTCAAGAATGTCACTTTTTAGTCATAAAAGTGTTAACTTGCAACTTTTAATTTATAAAATTTTTATGTGAGTCAAAATAATGCATAAAATGTTAAACTTCCTTCTAGGAAAGATTCTTTTAAATTATGATACAACTTTGACTCATAAAGTTGAGACCTTGATGGTCTTAGAATAATTAAAAATGCCAACTTTTATAAAGAATAAGACTTCTAGTTTTAAAGCTAATATCTTGTATTATTATTTAATAATGATTGAATCTTTAAGACAAGAAGATAATTTTAGAGGCGCATACTTTCTTAAAGAATGAAACTTTATAATTACTTTATAAAGAATAATAACTTTTATAACATTAAAGGTAAAATCTTGTTATGTTAATGATAAAAGCTTGAAACTTTGTAACTTGGATAAGTTAAAAAACTATCCCTTGGTAATTGGTGAACATGGTGTTATTGGGTTCATGAGTGTGGTTATGCATTGTCATGACCCAAAGACTAGAAGGATCTCGAAATCCTTAGGAACAGAAGTATGATTAGGGTCTCTGAGCATACCATGAACCTAGGAATCACTAAGTGCACTATCTCAAGGGAAGAAAATAATTACTTTACTTAGTTAACTTGAACAAGTGTTCCATAAGACATGTACTCAAGCAAATAGTAATTTCCCATAAGGACTAAGTAACTGAAAGACTACATACACATTTATTTTAACTATGTGATTCTCTCATGGGTAACCATAGAAAATCATATGATGGCTCATAAGACTTTTCACAAAGAATAACACAACTATGAACCCTCTTAGGGTAAGAATGTATGATGTCATTAAGCATGATATATGAGAAGTTTGATTGAGTATTGTCTCATGATTGAATGATTGATATAATGATATGAGACAGATATAATGGATTGTTGGTTGAAAATTTCATGATTGGCATTTTGAGGAAGCTCCGGTCTAGCCGTTATGTTGCCGGATTTTAATCAAAATTATGAACTTAGTCATATCATTGCATGTCCAAATGTATCTTGTCAAGAAGTACTATATATGTAAGGTATAATAATAAGAAAAGAAAGAAAAGATATGACCTTTCAATTACTTCAATAAGGGAAATGAGAGACGGTGATTCACAAAGACTTAAGGAACCTCTATGGGGGAGGCAAGGGTGACATGGAGGACTCTCCAACTTAGAGATAACCATTATCAACTTAGTCTGATTTGGTTAGTACTGCGTGACAACGGTCACGGAATGAGTTCATATCCAAAAGCAGTCCATTTCAAAGGAAAAGTAAAGAATGTTAAGCACGTGCTAAAAATAAAAGTAAAGTCAAAGTAAAACCATGGTCAAGTCCATGAAGTCACGTGAGTTTGCCAAGTCCATGAAGTCACGTGAGTGTGCATGCATCTTTATTCCCTCATATGCATGGTTATGAATGTTTATAATATGTTTTCATACATATGTTTCTACATCATGGCTTTGTGTCCTTTTATATTATGTTTACATGATGAAGAGTAAAAGAAACCCGCTTTAGGAATCTATGTTTTCAAACCCTTTAAAAATGGAATCTATGCATGTTCACTATTTTCATAATTAAACCCAAAGTGGCTGGGACGACAACGATGACACATTAATGATCTAGTCAAGATCCTACTAAGAAATATTGTATTTCTTACTCCTACATTTCCATGTTATCTTCAGACGGGTTGACGGCATCCATGGCAACACTTTCGATGGTACTTGACTGGATAAAACGAGGAGCTACCATATTTCTTCACCTAGCTAAGGAGAATTGAGATAGTAGCATAGTATTTTCACTTTCTTAAGAGCCCTGGTGCGGCATTTTATGTGTTATTAGGAGCATATGGGAAGTCATGCTACTTAATTTGACCTATTACATATGTGATACTTATTACGTGTAATTATGACTCTTGATTATCTATGATTACATTATTGGCTTAAGGTATTATGTTATGTTATTTCAATTTTGTCATATGTCTTTCTAATAACTCCACGATATGAGGAACAACGTCCATATGTATGTGAGTAAGTAAGCACTTAAAGGCTCAGTTTTCAAACATGAAGGTTTTAAAAACAAAAAAGTTACAAGCTATTTTCGTATATTACACTAATTCAACTATAAGAACTTCCGCTAGTTAAGAGTAACAACTAGTAATACCATAAAATGACTTAAGCATAGTATGGTATTATTGGGGTGTTACAGGACTCGTGCTTGTGAGATATGGCACCCGGATATAAAGGTAAACCAAGACAGTTTTAATCAAATGGACATAACTTGAGTTACTCTTAAGTAAATCACATGAGACCAAGAGAGTTAAATAAAGTATATGAAAAGGAATAACCTTATAAAACATAAGGGCCAAATGACGAGAGATGGATTGATGGTAAATTCCTAACGTGAAGATAGATTCCTAATGGCTTATAAGACAAATGTTAAGCAAGACAAGTAGAAAGCAAGACATAGAATTATGAGTTAGGTTATGAAAATTATTGTAAAATTTACTTTACGGGAAATTTTGAGCTAGAAATGAATAATTGAATATTGTCATGTGTTTACTTACTATTATTATACGGAATGCTGATCCCCTGGGGGCGATGATACATACCGCCTAGGGGTAACAACTAAAAGAACCACACTGGGGATGGCAATACATAATGCCTAGGTGTAGAAAGATTTGGAACACAGATCTAGGAAGCATGTGTATAAGTGCCATATAGCATCCTCATGCATGACCATGCATAAGAATATATAAAGTAACAAGGACTTGTAAAACGTATCGAGCCTCCACCTCGTAGTAGGCTAGGGTGATATTTTCAATGATGATCACTTGGTCCAGCCCCTAAACAAATTTAAGGGGAATAAGTCGGTGTGAGAGTTGGGGAAAGTAAGCCCGGCAATCACGTATGGAAACAAACTTAGTCTTGAAAAGCAGGCTATTACCAGTAGTAGGAGAGGCCATCCATTTTCAAGGGACTAAATATAGATGTTCAAGTTACAAGTTAAAGGAAAGAGATAAGAAAGACAAGTGCACTTGCATGATTCAACTATGTGCATCTCCATATGCATATTCCTTACTCTCATTGTGCTATACAATTACTATTATTATGGTTAGAAAGCTTATTGCTACTGCTCTTATAATTGTTTTGGGATATACTAAGGATTGTTAAAAGTAACTAGCTTTGAGATATACTTTTTCAAACTTAAAATTGATACTATGCCTATGTGTATTTGTTCATATTTTCATAATAAACCGAAATAGCTGGAATACTTGCGATGGCACACTATGTGCTTAGTGAATTTTGAGTGTACCTATTGAGAATTTTAAATTCTCAGTACCTATTTGTATGTCTCCACAAATATTCCAGTACAAAAAAAATAGGCTTCAAGTTTGTGGTAAAGTTTTGGGATTTCTATGAACTATGGAATATGGACTTGAGTCTAGCACTTGGAACTCCAGTGCAAATGTCAAGGTGGGCTGTCGGCACCTAAAGTAAAGAATGCAGAACATGACATATTCTATGTATAATAATAATTATGTTCTGAACAAATTTGTATTTTTAAATTATACATCTTTCCAACAATTTGGATTGTACATCCTTATTTAGTAAGAAAGTATGATATTATAGGGTCATACGCTATATTTTCTTATTTGAAAGTTTTCATAGCAGCCATAACAACCTCTAGATATGATCCTATGGCTCGAATATGGCATATATATTTGGAGGATGTTACACACACTAGCCTCAGTCAAATGCTTTACAGAAGATCACTAACAAGCCTATTTGAGCCATTTGGAGATGACACAAGAACACACAAGAGTGAGAATTTAAATTCTCAATAGGAATTCTAAGCTAATAAACAATCAGTGTCATCATCATCATCTCAGTTGCTTCGGTTTATTAAGAAAATGTGTTCATTTTATGAACCAAAAATAAAAGTCCATTTATTAAGTTCAAAACATATCTTTCCGAAGTAAGATCTTTTTAAATAAACACTTATCATAAACATTCCATCATACAGTAAATTGCAATAATTCATAACTTAGAATAATGCAAGATGCAACATGATGAATGAAATGCTCATCTTGACATATATGCCATACTTTACTTACTTTTCTTTGCATTTAGTACATGCTCTTTACTTGATTAGCCTTTGAGGCAAGGGGGTCTGGCCACCTTAGGATAATAGTATGCTTATCAAGACTAAGCTCAAATCTATACATGAATCATCATTCATATAGCACTATTCCTAGCCAAATTCACTCTCTTTAACTCAAGTCAAAGGACAGTCAAGTTCACTCTTCCTAACAAAACTCGATTCACTATCTCCAGCCAAGTAAAGAAAGGCCAGGTTCACTCTCCCTAGCATATTTAAAATCAAAAGTATTCTTTCCTTGAATGTAGTGTATGCTCATGATCAAATGCGTATCATTCATGCAACTAAGTTCATAATGTGCTTCTAACATTAAGTAAAGTATTTTGTCAGATTCACTCTCTCTTACATTAAGTAAAGTAATTGGCCAAATTCGTTTGGTCCGACTAATTACATAAGTCTTAACTTATGGATCATTTTCAGGTATCTTTCCTGATTATAAAATTTGTGCATTATCTTCTCACACATAATACATCTTTAATATTGCAATAATTCTTACTTACAACTTGGCACAATTTCCATCATCAAACATAATCTAAAATACTTAAACATCATAAATCAAGACCAACACGACGAAATTCCAGCAATATAATGATTGTACCAGGAGCTTCCAAAAAATTCAAAATAGTCAAATGAACAACCACCAACCTAGTTATAATCACAAAATCATTATAGTCATGCATAATAGTGATTTAACAATCATTCCAATGATAACCATGAAACACAATCCAATGAATAATTCTCAGCCCCAATCAGTTAGTTAGAATTCCATGATCACATATTCAATTTAAGAAGAGGAGACAAACGCCACGAGATTAAGTTCAAGTGTACATACCTTGATTTACATACTTGGCCATTTTGACCATTGCATAATCACTAATTACCAAGTTAGTAGCTTACATTCCACCATTCACATAATGCATTTTAATTCCCAAACTAACATCATAACTACACATAAGGCCATTCAACCAAGACTTTCACATTAGATTTCCTATCTCAGTTAAAAGATAGCAAATTCTAGTTTAAATTAGGGTTCCTAGAAAAACTAGCAGACTTTATCCTTAAATCATGAAACTTGGTGGTAGAATGCCCTTATATGTCTATTTTTATTTGCAACTAGTTTCATCAATGATAGGATTTTGAAACCCAAGATATGTAGAGTTTCCTACAACTAGTTTTGGTTTAGGATATGTTTGGTTCCACCATTTTGAAAACTCACCAAAAATTTGTCTCTTACTTTTTGATCTAAAACTTCACAGATTTATGCCTCTATGAGTCCTCTTTCAAACAAAACAATCCCTAACCTATTTGGCTAAGTTAAACTCAAGTTATAGGCTCTACACTAAAATTGTTTTGTACTAACCTATGCAGGATAACAGTAAGATTCATGAAATTACTGGGACTTCATCACTGGGAATTTAGGGCTGAAACTTTTTAGTCTAGTTCCTTTTAATTAGCTTTCAAACAGAATTGGTCCCATTCAATTTGAGCAAGTACATTGTTAGATATGCAACCTACAACTCAAACTACTCTGGTTTAGCTTTTGCAGAAGGTACTAGTTTTCAAAAATTCATGACTATGAGCCCGTTTGTTTGAGCTTCTCCAAGAAAAAAAAAGTACTTTTTTTTCAAAATTCTAATATTGTTTATTTGTGCTTCTTCAAAAAAGCAGTGTTAGGAGAGATAACACGAGAAAGGGGGTTGAATTGTGTTGTTTCAAACTTAAGAGTGACCTGAAAATTTGAATTTGAAAGTCTATCTCAAGTCCTAGACTTGGATTACCGAAGCTTTGTGTTAGTTAAAGAAGGCTTGTATGTTTGTAATTGTTTAAAATGATGAGCAGATTGAAAATAAAACACATTGATAGAATAACTTATGTGATCCAGTTAGAAAGCTAAGTAGATATAGAAGAACTACACAAGAAAATTTTTATACTGGTTCGGCCAACCATTGCCTACTTCCAATCCCTAACACTTTGTTGAGATTTTATATAAACTTGAGTGTTCTTTGTTCAAGCTTCTCCAAGCTTTTTAAACCAGAGTAGTCTTTTATCAAGCTTTTCCAAGCTTTTACTCGAATATTCTTTATCCTAGCTTCTCCAAGCTTTTTCTAACCACTATTGGGTCTGTGTACAAGTTTAGAGATTTAACAAATAGTTTGTGAACACTCACACTAACTCTCTTTACAGAGGATAAATAATGTTTCTTTTTCAATGCATGTGACTTCTCTAAATTCTCAAAAAGAGAATCTTATCAAATACAAAGCATAAGAGAAGATTTTCTGTTTTAAGAAAAGTGACAATGAAGCTCTACAAGCGAAGAAGATATTCAGTTGTTCTAATGTTCTTTCTTCGACATCCAGCCTTTTATAGACATTAGGAATATATCTATTGAAGCTTTCAGTTCATAACTTTTGAAGTTCTCTTTAAATTGTTGGTCTAAGACTAGACAGAGAAGCAATAATGGATGTCCTTCGAATTGACCAATGCCCCAACAGTTTTCATGGACTATATGAACAAGATTTTTAGACCCTATTTGGACAACTCTTTAAATCCTCATTTACTCAAGAACGAAGAAAGAGCACGAAGAACATCTTAGATTGGTGTTGGAGATCCTAAGTAAGAAGCTATAAGCAAAGTTGTCTAAATGTAAATTCTGGATGAAGGAGGTTAAGTTCTTGGGTCACGTGTTGGTGCAAAGGGGGATAGTTGTGGACCCAAGCAAAGTTAAAATAGTGCAAATTTGGGAGAGACCTACAATAGTGACGGAAGTAAGGAGTTTTCTTGGCTTAGCTAGTTATTATCATAGGTTCATAAAGAGATTTTCTCTGTTGGGCCTACCCTTAACGAAGCTGACAAGGAAAAATACCACCTTTGTGTGGATCGCGGAGTATGAAAAGAGTTTTCAAGAGCTTAAGGAGAAGCTGACCACCACACTTATGTTTGTTTTACCCGACCCTAACGGAGTGTTTGAGGTTTACTGTGATGCCTCGAGAAGATGATTAGGTTGTGTTCTGATGCAGAATCGCAATATTGTAGCATATGCCTCTAGGCAGCTTAAGTGCTATGAACTGAACTACTCGACCTAGACCTTGAATTAGCAACCATAGTTTTTGCTCTAAAGATTTGGAGGCACCACCTCTATGGAGTTAGGTTTGAGGTGTTCTCGAATTGTAAAAGTATGAAATACCTTTTCGACGAAAAGAAGTTAAATATGAGGCAGAGGAGGTGGATGGAGTTCCTTAAGGATTATGATTTTGGTTTAAACTACCATTCGGGGAAGGCGAATGTAGTGGCTGATGCTATAAGCCAAAAGACCTTACAAGTATCATGGATGATGGTCAAGGAGGAGGAGTTGATAAAGAGCTTCAGAAACCTGAATTTGGGATATATCAAGACCTCTAATAGGATAAGGTTAAGCCAATTGAGGTTAACTGGTAGTTTTAAGGATCACATAACCCAAGTGCAAAAGAAGGATATGGAGTTTCTAGAAACTCTCATTGAGTGCACAAGGGGAAGTTGAAAGGATTTACCCAAGGCATGGATGGCTTGTGAAAGTACCAAGGAAGAATTTGCATGCCGGCCAAATGATGTTTAAGGACAAATATCTTAGAGGAAGCCCATAAGAGTAATTTTACTATACACCCAAAGATGGCTAAGATGTACCATGACTTCAAGAAGATGTTTTGATAGCCAAGAATGAAGGCAGATATAGCGAAGATGCTGGGCAAGTGTATAGTTTGTTAGAAATTGAGATAGAGCACCAAAAGCCCTCTAAAATGCTGCAACCCTTGGGGATTTCTGAGTGGAAGTGGGAGGGCATTTCCATAGACTTTGTGATGGGCTTGCTAAGGACTTAAGTCAAACATGACTCCATTTGGGTTATAGTTGACAAACTGACCAAATTTGCTCACTTTTTACCCATTCGAACTACTTACCCTATGGATAAATTAGCTCAGCTATACATCCAAGAGATAGTGAGGTTCAATGGAGTTCCTTTAACCATAGTCTCAAATAGGGACTCAAGGTTTACCTTGTGATTTTAGGGAGTTTTGGAAAAGGCATTTGGAATGAAGCTGTGTTTAAGCACCGCTTATCACCTTCAAATGGATAGGCAACCGGAGAGAACCATACAAACATTCGAAGATATGTTAAGAGCATGTTCCATGGACTAATCTGGAAGTTAGGATAAATACCTACCCTTCATAAAGTCACCTATAAAAACAGTTTTCATGCTAGCATTGGAATAGCACTTTATGAAGCTCTATATGGCAAAAAGTGCCAATCCCCATTGTGTTGGTATGAACTGAGGGAGCAAAGCCTTTTAGGACCTGATCTGGTAAGCAAATCACTGAGCAGATAAAGAAGATAAGGGATAGGATTCTCACCACCCAAGGTAGGCATAAAAGCTATGCTGACCAAAGGAGGAAGCCTCTTGAGTTCCAAGAAGGAGACCATGTATTCTTGAGGATCACACCCACTACAAGTATAGGTCGAGCCATGTGAGTCAAAAAGTTGAACCCCTGATTTCTTGGTCTTTTCCAAATTCTTAAAAGAATAGGTTCATCAGCTTACAAAATTGCCTTTCCCCCAAATCTGTCAAACTTTCACAATGTCTTCTATGTGTCTCAGCTATAAAAATACTAATTGAACCAAAAGACATACAGTTAAAGGAGGACTTGACTTTCAAGCTGCCACCGATACGAATCATGGACCGTGGTACAAATAGCTCAGGAGCAAGTCTGTGCCCTTAGTTAAGGTGGCATGGGGTAAAAAGGGAATGGAAGAATATACATGGGCGCTAAAAGCTGAAATGCGAGAAGAGTTTCCAAACCTATTCAAAGGCAACAATTTTGATGGCAAATTTTTTTAAAAAGGAGGGGAGTAATGTAACATCACAAATTCACTTAGTCTAATTTGTTTAGTGACCCCGAGACATTGAATTAATGAGCAACTAATTAAACATTAACTGCTAATGATAATAAAAGTGAATAATTAATGTCACCTATCACTAGAGCCCAAATTAGCTATGTCTTAGCCTAAAGAGGAAATCAAAACTCACATTGTAACACCCTCCCAAGTATGGTACTATGCTTAAGTCATAATACCTCACCTAGGAGTTGATACCGTCACTTAATCGGACCTTATCTGGCAGCAACCTTCGGCTATCTTCAATTTTACTAGACAACTCCGCCTCGGAGGACTTTCTTCGGAACTTCTGAACTATCTGGAGATAATATGGAAATAAACATAGGAGTGAGAATTATAAATTCTCAGTAGGATTCATCAAACTACCATATGTTGTATTATCGTTATTATCTCCAGCTGCTTCGGTTTATTATGACAATATGTGAGCATGTTAACTAGACTATTCAATTTTATAGTTTGAAAATATATTGTCCGAAGCAGAGTTTATTTTATTCACGCACTTGAGTCACATTAGCAACATTTCCTATTTGGAATAATATTCACAGCATAAGTAAATAGAACAGCCTCAGCATCAATAAAACAGGGAATATAACTATGCAAATTCTCATACTTAAATTCATACAAATGCACCGGTGTTTTTCTTTTACTTGCTTTGCTTTCTTTTCTTGGCACACCTAGGCGTTACATATCACCTTCCCTAGGGTACTTACATATGTTTTGATCTTTAGTCTTTACTGCCCTTGGGTAGTCTGATCTAGGAGTGAGCTCAACTCGTGACCGTCGTCACAAAGAACTGACCTACAAGGGGATTCACGTGCCTCTAGTCTTGGAGAGATCTCATTTTGGCCACGTGCCTTTAAATTGAAGGGATCTCTTCTAGTCATGTGCCTCAAGAATAGAGGAATCTCATAGTTTTATACTGCCTTCATAGTGAGGGATTCAATGTGTAACTGCCTCCAAGTGAAGGGACCCACATCTTATCTTATTTAACTACCTTCACAAGGAGGGATCTCATAACTGCCTCCAGGTGAAGGGATTCACATTTAATATGTTCATATCCTTTCATTCTCATACATAATCATGCATAGACATGCTGAATGTACTCATACATACACTTCATTATTTACTTTCATGTATCCTTGCATATAGAATTTCATGTTCATACCATGAATATTCATAACATATAAATGCTCATAACCTCCTTACAATTCTACCGAAAATTCGATAACATAACGGAATGGGTCCACTTTCCCATGAATAGTGCCAGTACTCAGAACACCAATTTCTCATAAAAGTCATAACATTTCATTCATATTTCAAACATCAAATTCATAGGAGCATTAGTTACATTTAAGACTGGGTTACTTCCTAAGCACTTTCATTCAACCTAGTTTTTGTAATTCAAGCCAAAATTTCTATTTAACTCATCTGGACTTGAATTTTGGGTATGTTAAAGTGTTATGTGTCTACTTTCTAACCTCTTTAGTCCCATCTAATTTTGATAAATATAACTCAAGTTATTTAGGTTTTATCCTGGCCTGCCCTGTAGTTGGTCAGAATTACACACTTAAAAGTAAAAATCCACTAAAAATCGAAAATTAGATGAAATCATACGAAATTGGTCTCATATTAAATCTAACAGAACAATACTTTATTTTCAAAAAGTTTCATTCCATTTGCCTTAGTAGGGCTCGAGTTATAAGTCCCAAAATTTGACCTTCATGAACTGCCCTATTTTGGCCCAGTTTGGACATAGGGCAACTTTCTCGAACCACTGGGAGCAAACAGGACCTTATCTAACTTTGAAATTTTTATGGGATATTCTCCTATATGTGAGATTTTTAAAAAAGTTAGTTTCATTTAATTCCAAGTAGTATAGGGCAAATTTGCCCTGAACGACCTAGTCTACCTAGAATCAAACTCAAAAACCTAGGTTGAACTTCCAAAATTCATATCTCTCTCAATACTAATCCAATGGCCTTACATATATATGTATGGGAAGCCCTGAATGTATAGTTTCATATAAAAATGGTTTCATCAAATTTAAACGGTGGTAGGCGGAGCCGTACACTCCGCCGCATGGACTGCCGAGGGTTCTTAGTTTTCCAGCTCCTCTCCTCTTCCTATTTTCATTCTTTCTTGCTTCCTAATCAATTTTAACATCACAAACAACCAACAAACCAGCCAAATATCATCATATTAGTTCAATCATCACATCAAGAATTGAGAAAATAAGGCCACCACCAGCCACCTACAATCAGAATAGCAAGGCAAGAATTAAACCTCTACCTCTTTGTATGTGATTTGGCTTGATTTTGGAGTTTGGATTAACAAAACCTTGTTGAGCTTGAAGGTTTGATGGAGTTAGGTTAGTGGAGAAGAGAAGAAGAGGGCTAAAGCAAGGGAGAAGGAGGCGCAGAATTGGGCTGAAGGAAGAGAAAGAAATGTGTTATAAAAGTGTTAGTGAGGTAGTTGGAATAGAGGGTTTTGATTGGATGGAGCTTTGTGGCCAAATTTTAGCCAACTCCTTCCTTCCTTGTGGCCTTTCTTGTGCCATTTTCATGTGTTAAGTGGCTTAGTTCTCAGCCACTTAATGTAGGGTTATTGGGTGTAAAATCCTATTGGTTTGATTCCGACAATTTAAAATACCATAATCTTACCGATTTCCGTTAAATCGATAAATCGGTTTCAAGAAAATTTTTATGAAATCTTCTATACTTCTAATCTAATTCCCTTATACCTAAACTCAATTAATTGCTAATTAATTGATCCTAAATAAATATTTAGTCGAATTTTAACTAATCCTAATTATTCGATAAAAACCAAATAATTAGGCGAAAAATGATAAGAAAAATCCGGTGGATGTTATGCACATCATGTCTAGTCTCGATTTTCTCATCTTTTATCATGATAACTCGGAACTTGAATCAAAGAGGAACATAAAACTTGCATTAGGCATCCCACTTTTGACATAAGATCAATGCAATTTAAACACGTAATGCCATATTTGGAGAAATCATCCATAAGAGGTAATACTTCCAAAAGCTCATTTAACCGAAATTGGCTTGGATTAAGCTTTTAACTAGGGAACAAATCACAACTCTCATGTCCATTGGTTGGTGTCTTGATCTAAAATTTTGGGGTGAACACCCCAAACCAAACACACCTCATGGCCACTAACACACACACACACACACACACACTCTCTTTACTTCATTTTTCCATTCTCTCAAAAGCACTCATATTCTCTCAAGGTCTCCAAGAGAAAACCTCTCCTCTATCTTCATTCTTCTCATTTTTCTCTTCCCTAACCAAACCATATAGCACCACTACTTCAAGGGCCACATCTTTTGGTTCTTGGAGGCAATATCTAAGACACTAAGCCTTCACTTGCTAAAGAATAAGCACAAATCTTCCTTATTCTTCTTGGTTTGGCTGCGGCTTGTAACTTCTTAGAGGAGGTCATTTTCATCTTCTTACACATTTCAAGTATTTGTCAAGCTTCTTAGGATAGTGATTCCTAGCCTTTCTCTTCTATTTCAAGAGCTAGGATGCCTAAGCCTTCCCTATGGCTAGGTCACTTAGCTCTTGAACTTTGAGTTCTTATGACTATATTTCCTTGTGTTGGTTAAAGTGTTGAAATGTCATATGTCTTTTCTTTTGAGAAACCACTCTTTTCCTCTTGAATGTGTATTTGGCCATGTTTCTTGAAATACCCGATTCAAAGAGTAAGTGTTAAAAAGGTAAATTTCAAATTTGTCTGAATTATGCACTTTGGTATTATATTTTAAATTGGGATTATTGAATATTTGGAAGTTATTGGAGTGGAAAAAGGCTAACAAAGGTGATTGAGGCTTAAATTTTGCCAAAAAAAAATTTTCTGGAGAACTAGCGCTTAGGCACCAGCTTTGGGTGCTCGAGCGCTAGCTTTGCTATTTGGATGAGCTTCAGGTAGTTGGGCACTCAAGCACCAAAAAATAGCACTCGAGCACCAATTATGAGATGGAATCTTTGAAGTTTCAGGTGGTTGGTGTCACACCCTACCAACTTAATATCATGCTTAAGTCATAGCATGAAATTGGATAGGTTGCGTTACCGTGTTAGTTCTCCATCTAAAGTTGTATTCGTTATATTATATTCTATTTTTCTCTGATATATATATATATATACACCTACGAAACGGCGCGCTGTATATAAGAAACGTGATCAATATTCTAAAACGTAACAAAATTTAAATAAAAGCATTACAGAAAGGAATAAAGACAGGTAGTATATCATCAGTCGTATACATACATATGTAAGTTGGAAGCCAACGTAGCATCTGAGAATGATGTGGAAATACAAAGCGAGGTGAGAATTTAAGGAAATTCTCAGTAGGGTTCACGTATGGTATTTAACTGACGTCACATTCATTCTCAGTTGCTTTGATTTTTAGTTAATTGTAAAAACATGGGATCAAACCAAACTATCCATATTTAATAAGTTTAAGAAAATGTCTGGTCCGAGGCAAGGTTTAGTTTTACTTAGAACAGTATAAGAAACAGAATAAACTACTAATAGTGATACATAGAATAATGAGCAGAATAAATGAACATATAGCAGTAAGTAAACATAATAGACAAACTGTAAACAACTTGTAATAACTATTCAATGTGATCATGCAAAACTCATTCTTGAGCTTATCTTCATAAACTTTTCCATTATTTGGTCCCCTAGGAGTTCTTGGCCATTTAGACTCCTAGGTAATAGTTTGCTTTTTAGGATTGAGCTCGTTCCTATATAGGAATACTGGGTTTACCTTCCCCGATCTTCCCACCGATCTATTCTCCTTAACTTTAATCCGGGCCTGGCCCAAGTATTATGGAACTTTCATCATAATATAACCTTTATGTTCATCATAACATAATCTTTGTAAATTCTTGAAAAATGCACACGTATCGTATAACTCATGCATAGGCTTTACCGAAATTTTAGTAGTATAACGGAACGTGTCCGCTTCCTCATAAATAGTGCCAGTACCCAGAACACCAATTTCTCATAGAAATCATAACACTTCATTCATATTTCAAGCATCACATTCATGGTACAATTACTGCAATTAAAACATGGTTGCTGTCTCAATACTTACATTCAACCCGGTTTTTGTAAATCAGGCCAAAATTTTTATTGAACTCATCTGGACCTCATTTTTGGATATGTTAAAGTGTTATGTGTCTATTTTTTAACCTCTTTGGTCCCATCTAATTTTGATAAATATAGCTCAAGTTATTTAAGTTTTATCCCGACTTGCGCTGTGGCTAGCTAGAATTACACACCTAAAAGTAAAAATCCACTAAAAATCGCAAACAAGTCTAAATCACATGAAATTGACATAATTTTAAAGCTAATAGGACAAGCTTTCATTTTCAAGAAGTTCCATTTCATTTGCTTTAGTAGAGCTTAAGTTATAAGCCCCGAAATTTGACCTTCCTGAACTATCCTGTTTTGGACATAGGGCAAATTCTTCAAACTACTGAGAGCAAATGGGATAGTATCTAACTCAGAATTTTATTATGGGATGTTCTCCTACATGTAAGCTTTTTAACAAAGCTAGTTTCACTCAATTTGGAGTTGTGTAGGGTGAGTTACGCCCTTCTCAACTAGGTCAAACTTCAAAAATTCATATCTCTCTCAATATTGATCCAATGCCTTATATTATATATGTATGGAAAGCTCTAAATGTCTACTTTCATATAAAAATAGTTGCATCAAATTTAACCGGCTGTAGGTAGAGCTATACACTCCACCGTACGGACTGCTGAGGGAATTTGGTCTTCCAGCCCCTCACATCTTCCTATCCTCACCCTTTTCTACTCCTTAATCAAAGTTAAACACAAAAACAGCTGATAACTGATCAAAGATCATCATAATCATTCCCTAATCACATCAAAAAGTGAGAACATAAAGCCAAAATCAGCCACCCCAATCAGAATAACAAGCACAAAATTGAACCTCTACCTCTTTGGAGTGTGATTTTGCTAGGTGTTGAAGTTTAAATTGATAGAACCTTGTGAAGCTTGAAGGTTTGATGGAGTTGGTTGAGAGAAGGAGAGAAAAAGGAGGCTGAAATCAGAGGAGAGAGTGGCGCAAATCAGTATGGAAATAAGAGAGGAAAATCTGATTTAAGCATTGAAGGGGTAGTTGGCTTTGTGAGTTTTGATTGGTTGAAATTTTGTGGGTAAAATTCAGCCATGTCTCCCTCTTTTGTAGTCAGATTATTCTCCATTTTTCCTAAAAAGTGGAACTCGCTTCCATTGTATCTGAAATCGGAACTCATCTCGATTCTGCTTAAAGTCGGAACTCATGCCCATCTTATTTGAAACTTGGAGATGAAATCGGAGATCAGAAATCTTGTCTGTTTTATTTGAAACTTGGAAATAAAGTCAGATGTCGAAAATCATGCACAATTTATTTGAAACATAAAGTCGGAGGTCGGAAATCATGTCCATTTCATTTGAATTGGAGATGAAGTCGGATGTCGGAAATCATGTACAATTTAATTGAAACATAAAGTCGGAGGTCGGAAATCATATAGCACACAAATCACCTTAAAATCGAAAGTCAATGACAAGAATATGAAACCTAAAATACTTAAACCCGGAAGTCGGGGATGTTAACGTAAACTTGGAAGTCGAGAACTAGGACGCTTTAAAACTCTTAATACATGTAATTCTAAAACTCGGTCCAGGATCAATCTCGGAGATCGATTCTAAGCATAACACCGGAAATTAGGAATCAAAATCGGAACTTATATAATCTCGGAACTCCCAATTCAATCTCGGAAGTCGGTCATAGGTCAAACTCGGGAATACCAATAGAAATAAAAAGCTCTTGGGAATAAATTCAGAGGTCAGAACTCGTGTATAAATTGGAAATCAATTCGGAGGTCGGAACTCGTTGTGGATGTTACAGTTGGGTGCTCGTGCGCCAGGAATTACCCACTCGAGCACCAGACGTCAAAATCAGAATTGAGAGTTTCTTGTTGTTGGGTGCTCAGGCCCCCGGAACACGAAATAAAATTGGGGTTTCGACCCCCTTTTTCATTTCAACTCCAAATCTCTCTCTTCCTTCTCTCTCTTCTTTCTCTCACTCCACATGAACTCCATTAACTTTTCACTAATTTTTACTCAAATCCACCACCCAATCCATCTTATTCTCATCATCATCATCATTCTCACTGGGATTTTCTCTCTTAGAGCTTTCTCTCTCCTCCTTTAGTGAGAGAAAATCATGGTGGCAGGAGACCCACCGCTTTCCTCACGTTCCATCACCTTCCTCCAATCTCTAAGGTAATTCTTGAGCTCAATCCTCCTTCTTATACCATAGATTAACTAGTTTTTCTATGAATTTCATGTTTAAGTTATGAATAGAGGGTTAGTGTTCTAGAAATTAGGGATTTTACCTCTATGAGGCTAATCCTAGTAAACTCTTACAACAGTTAAGTTGTGGGAGTCTGATATATGTGTTTGTCATGTTAGATACTCTCCGGAATCCCTTGGTGGCTCTAAGGTTTCGTTGAACTTGAGCTTCTTCCTTTCCAAACTTGAACTGTGAGTGATAATATATCTATAGATTATTTTGAATATATACATGATTTTAAAAATATTATGTTTATGGTTATACTATTAAATGTCGATAGTTGAAATTGCATCTTATTAAATTCTTGAAGGGAAAAAAGATATTACTTCTCTCTCACTTGATATATGATTATGTATGTATGTGGGACAAGTATCTTAGAAGTTGATTTCTAATACTTGAATAGTTTGATGGAAAGGATGTAGTTCATGTTATTAGAAATTGATTATATAAAGGTTCTGAAACTGATATGATGTTTAGAACTTATAGATTTCTATAAAGAAAGTCTAATACTGATTTTTATGAAATTCTAAAGTTTTAAAGAGTTTGGGTAATGTATCTAGAATCAAGGACTTGATTTCAGAGATAGTTTAAATTTAATATTTCACGGAAGAGCTCTAGAAACCTTAAGATGAATAGTTTGGAAGCATTATACTCTGAATCTATGTTGGCTAAGAAAGCGGAAATTTCTTAAATCTTATCATTTGTTGAGGTAATGAGCAAGAAAGTATATGATTTGAGCTAAGCTAAAGTTTTAACATCAAGGATTTAGTAAAGAATAAGTTTTCCTACAGGAAGGAAACTAAAGCAGAAACTATTTGTTAATGGCAGTAGCATTAGCCTTGGTGTACCTCATGTAACCTAGCTAGCAGGGTGATTGCTAGCCTGACGTGTTTGGTCGACATGTCCGGAATATATATAAACACGCACAAGCATGAAGTTATCATTTACTATTGGAGTTAGGCCATAGGGCTACTAGTCAGGCAGCTATTTCTGAAATAGGATCCTCCCTTAAGTTTTATTATGATTTTGAATCTAGTAGTTACTTTTCCAGTTAAGAGAAAATATTTCTATCTTTAAGCTCAATTCTTATATCCTTATTATATATATGATTTATTACATCTAGTAGTAAGAGCGTTATGTTTATTTATGTTTATAAAGAAGTTTTATCCAATGGAAAGAAAAATGTGATTAAGGACCTATGGATATTTTAAGGATAAATTATATTTCAGATATGTTTTACCAGAAATTTTATAGTATGTTAACATATAGACAAAGTGTTTTTCTTAAGAAATAATGTATGAGTTTTTGAAGAAGCTTATAAGCTATATATTTTGCTAAAAGTTAATGTTAAAGCTTGTTCCACTGATATTATAGTTATATTATCTCTTACTGAGTCTGTACGAGTCACTATTCTCTCTCTCCATTTTTTTAGACAGGTATAAGCTATGCTTCTGTGCCCCCGACTAGCTGAGTCTTTGGGTATTTCTATAATTCCACACCCTTGTTTGTGTGGTTGCCAAAGGTTATCCACGTGGAGATTTATACTGCTTTGTATACAATTGTATATATAATCCTAGTAATGCTTCATTAGCCTTCAGGTAAGGTCTCTCTTGTATAGGTTTATGTATTGTAATGAAAGTGTAATTGTTTTAGTTATGACCAGTTTGATTAGTAATGACTATGGATTTGTATTCATATTTTCATAAGCATGATTGTATCTTATACTCCTTTGTTGTATGCTATGAGGTGCATTCTAAGAATGCCTGGATCTCCAATGATTTTGTATGGGTGTATTGTTTGTGCAGGCAGAAAATCCTCATTTGGGAATAGTCCTAAATACAGAGGAAACTCTGCTCAATTTTCTTTAGAAATGGTCTAATATAGGCTTGCCAGGGATGTGTCCCTATGAGCTGGTCAAGATCTTGGTTGGATCGTGACAAAGGTGGTATCAGAGCATTAGGTTTCCCTATAGTTAATGGAGCAAGTGTCCTTTAGTAGGATCACAACTGTGTAAATGGAAGCGCGCCCATTTCCACAGATTGTGGTACTACGAAAGGCCTATAGGAATGATATTCTTGTCCTTGTCTCTTAGCTATTCCAGATATTTTCCGTATCATGCATGTCGTTCATGTGGTAATCTAGGAGTTGTTGCTCTTACTCTATTTACGATTTCAGTTTTAAGCTGAATTACCTATTCCAAACCTATTATTAGGTTTCAATTTCTTCTATGGAACGTGTAGCCTTGCATGGCTTGTGAACTTATAAAATGACTATGAGAATTTATGAGATATCGAGAGCATGAGATATGTGGAGAATATGAATTGTAGCTTGTAATGAGATGTTAGAAAGAGAGGAAATGTTTTTTTATGACCCATGTATAGTTTAGTAAGTTAAAGAAATAACTCACTTTCTATCCCTTTAGTTGTTATATAAGAATCTGCTAGAATGAAAGATCCTTCTTGACCTTAAGTTGTTGATCATGACTCTCATATAGATAATGAGTCATTTGTTTGAAGGTGTTGAGGTTTGAGTTTAACATCCAAAGACGTGAAAACCTTTTAATTGCTTGTAAGTATGTAAAGTTGGCCGGGAATAAAAGGTTGGCATAGTGGGACTTAAGTATAATCCGAAGTATTTGAGTATGATCTAAAGGATGATCATGACAGGTAGGATTTATATTTTCAAGAAGTGAAAAGATAAGGTCTAAGGTGGATTGAGTATATGATTTATGTGCTAGCACTTCAGCTGTGAGGAGTTCATGGAATACGGGATTACCTAGAAAGTTCTATATTAAGGGGACAAATGCTTAAATGGATTTCTTAAGGTGCCCAACTATATGAGGTTGAAGGGAAATTGGTAAGAATTTGTTAATGATGGAAAGTGCTTTGGCAATGCACTTAGGTAATGTTTAAGGCTATGTGAAATCTCATGTTATGCGCGAATCTAAGATAGAGACAGATATTAGGGTAAGGACAAGTTGGCAAAGTAAAGAAGGTTCTCTATGAGGAATATTATGAACCTTATGCATGCAATTTTTATGTCATGCCATTATGAAGAAAAATGGAATACTTAGAGGATCTATGGATCCTTATAAGCAAATTCCTCTGTTAAGAAAGGGAGCAGCATATATAGAGTGACTAAAGCTTAAGGCTTGATGCCTGAATGAGAACATGTGTTCAGGGAATTCTCTATATGGAATATGTTCCCTTGGTGGTATGAGCAAATTCTCATAATGAAGTTAGGCAATTGAGATTTTTCAATAACGATGTTGAGAGATAAAGAGCACACAAAGGAGGTATAGGAAGTTGGCTTACTTTTGTAATATCAAGAGTTAGTGAGAAGTTCTTTTCATCCAACATAAACATAGTTGGTTATGGTGCTTGCATAGAAAATATGATAGAGAAAATAAATAAGTCGGATGCATTTGACCTATCCTCTGGGACGAAATGACACTAGTAAGGTTCAAGAAGGAAGAAGGTGTGACTATGGTGTGAATTAAGATGATGTCAAGGTAGGACAAGGAAGTAGCATTAGATTTAATGGCTAAGTTGGAATGTTCTTGGGGGGTTAGCAATAGTTTCTCCAAAGTTAAGCCAATAAGTGATACTAAGGAAGACAAAGGAAGTGAATTCAAAAATAGATTAACCTACAAGTATTAAGGAAGCAACTCTTGGGATCTGATCCTAGATATTGAAGGGATAATCAAGTTTAGTGCAAGGAGATAATGTGGTAGATACTGATAAAGGACCTGAAGGTTAGAAACCTCATAAGTATGAGCAGTAAGATATTTCTTGAAGAATCCTATTAAAGTGATTGGTCAAAATCTATGGGTGAGGAATGTAGAACATATGTTACAACAAACAAGGCCAAGTGAAGTTAGGTTGTCAAGATATGGGACCTCAAGCAGTGATGGACTATAGATTTTGGTGATGAAGAATCTTGAACTAGTTAGAATTAACTTTGCAGGAAGTGGAGAAATCTAAAGAGTTTAAAGGAGGAAAGAATTTCACAATCAGTAATAAATGTTTGATACAGAGGAAGGTTCTTGCAGTTAAGTAGTCAGCAGTAGCTTGCCTGGTATATATAACAGAGAGGTACTACAATCCATTCTATGATGGCTCTAATAAGTCATGTCCCCTAAAGGTAACTAAGAAAGAATAGATTATGGAATTGAAAGGCAAATTCAAGCCTTAAGGGCTAGCGACTGTAAAGTAAAGTAAAAGAATATGATACAAGGGGTATAGGAGGAACATTTTAAGGAATCTTTAGCTAATAGAGGTGCTTTAAGAAGAATAACCTTTGACTAAGAATTCATCTTCATATTGGAGTAAGTATAATGTGAGGTTTTGAATATCGCAATTCTATAAAGACGTGCCCAGGAAAGAAGTGTCAAAGGGATTAAATAGTGGAAGAAGAAGAAGGTTAGAATCCCTTTTTGAAATTCGGAGACCGAATTTCTTAATGGAGGAAGAATATAATACCCAATTCAAAGATTAAGTGTTAGATAAGTAAATTTCAAGTTTGTCTTAATTATGCACTTTGGTATGATCTTTTAAATTGGGGTTATTGAATATTTGGAAGTTATTGGAGTGGAAAAAGGCTAACAAAGGCGATTGATGCTTAAAGTTTGCCCCAAAAAAAATTTCTGGAGAGCTAGCGCTTAGGCACCAGCTTTGGGTGCTCAACCGCCAGCTTTGCTGTTTGGATGAGCTTCAGGTAGTTGGGTGCTCAAGCACCAAAAAGTGGCGCTCGAGTGCTAACTGTGAGATGGAATCTTTGGAGTTTTAGGTGGTTGGGCGCTTGAGCGCCAGGAATTGCCCGCTCGAGCGCCAGACGTCAGAATAAGAATTGAGCATTTCCTGTTGTTGGGCGCTAGGCACCCGGAAGTGGGCGCTTGAGCGCCCATTGCATGAAATGAAATTAGGGTTTCGGACCCCTTCTTCATTTCAACTCCAAATGTCTCTCTCTCTTCCTTTTCTCTCTTTTTTCTCTCCCTTCACATGAACTCCATTAATTCTTCACCAATTTTTACTCAAATCCACCACCCAATCCATCTTATTCTCATCATCATCATCATTCTCATTGGGATTTTCTTTCTTGGAGCTTTCTCTCTCCTCCTCTAGTGAGAGAAACTCATGGTGGGAGGAAACTCACCGCTCTCCTCGTGTTCCACCACCTTCCTCCACTCTCTAAGTTAATTCTTGAGCTCAATCCTCCTTCTTATACCATAGATTAACTAGTTTTTCCATGAATTTCATGTTTAAGTTATGAACGGAGGGTTAAGGTTCTAGTAATTGGGGATTTTACCCCTATAAGGCTAATCCTAGTAAACTCTTACACTAGTTAAGTTGTGGGAGTCTAATATATGTATTTGTCATGTTAGACACTCTCCAAAATCCCTTGGTGGCTCTAAGGCTTCGTAGAGCTTGAGCTTGAGATTTTTCCTTTCCAGACTTGAATTGTGAGTGATAATATGTCTATAGATTATTTTGAATATATGTATGATTTTAAAAATATTATGTTTATGGTTTTACTATTAAATGTTGATAGTTGAAATTGCATCTTATTCAATTCTTGAAGGGAAAAAAGATATTACTCTCTCTCACTTGATATATGATTACGTATGTATGTGGGACAAGTACCTTAGAAGTTGATTTCTAATACTTGAATAGTTTGATGGAAAGGATGTAGTTCATGTTATTGGAAATTGATTACATAAAGGTTTTGAAACTGATATGGTGTTTAGAACTTATAGATTTCTATAAAGTAAGTCTAATTTTGATTTCTATGAAATTCTAAAGTTTTAAAGAGTTTGAGCAATGTATCTAGAATCAAGGACTTGATTTCAGGAGATAGTTTAAATTTAATGTTTTATGGAAGAGCTTTAGATGCCTTAAGATGAATAGTTTGGAAGCATTATACTCCGAATCTATGTTTGCCAAGAATGCGGAAGTTTCTTAAATCTTATCATGTGTTGAGGTAATGAGCAAGAAAGTATATGATTTGAGCTAAGCAAAAGTTTTAACATCAAGGATTTAGTAAAGAATAAGTTTTCCTAAGGGAAAGAAACTAGAATAGAAATGTTTGTTAATGGTAGTAGCATTAGCCTTGGTACTGTAACATCCTCGTTTTCTTTAATATAGTATAATAGGAATTTTGAATTATTTCACTTAGACAATGTAAGAATTTCTCTAGTAGCGCTATGCCATGACGATCCTCACACTTAAAACTATAAGGTAGTATGATACTGCCGTTAAAATTACTGCACTACTGTATACTAAAAATTAGGAAAAGATGAAAATGCCCCTGTAGTGTAAACTTTTGGTTATTTATAGTTTTGCCTAGAACTTTTTGTAATTACACTTTGATCCCAGACGATAATTCCATATTTATCCCAAGACTTTAAAAAATGACATTTAGGTCCTCGCATTTGTAGAATTAGTATAATAAGATTTCAAGCAGAGCAGAACCATATAGCGAAACCGTAAAAACCTGCGACTTAGCCTACTGAGCCACAGAGGTATCTAAGTGTGAAATGACATGGGATGCCCCTAGACTTGGTCAAAATTATGAAAATGCCATTAGTTATAAAAAAAATAGAAAATACAGAGGAAACTCTGATAGAAAAAAGACAGAAAACACAAAAGGGCTTACAGAAGGCCAAAAACTACCCAGAAGGCCCTGAAAAATTCTCAAAAATATTATAAATACATTTTTAACATAATTTTGAAGATAAATATCAAATTTTAATAAATTTGAGCAATATTTACATAATTACACAAAAATAACCTTACCAGGGTACAAAACGGGTACCGAAAACCATATAAGACCACTTTAACTTGCAGTACGGCAAAGAATCACTGGAGTTCCGGGCTTAGGCTTGAAGGACCACGTGAATGGGCCTCAAATTGGGCCTTGGCAGCTGCAACCTTGGGCCAAACAGTTTTTGAATTTATTTTGGGCTTAATTATACTCAATTATATCAAAAAGGCCTAAAATAAGTCATAAATCATAAAATAAATTAAATAAATTAAATAAAAAAATCAACTAAGCCTAACCCTCAGCCCTAGGATGCCCCCAACAGTCCTCCAGCCCCTAGAATTAGTTTCAAACAAAATGTGAACAAGGATTAGCAAAATTCTAACCAAGACATCAAATTGTCAACAATTTATTAAATTACTTTTACTAATTTACCTTACCTTTTTGACTTAACCATGTTATAACAGATTTTGTCACCCAAAATCTGATACATAGGCGCAGCACTTCCCATGGATCAGCAGAGAGTTTTTTCATTTAATTATTAGATAATTAATTACACTAATTAACCCAAAATAGGCATATTTAAGACTAAAATTCACTAAAAATAGTAAAAATTATACAAAAATTCTGAAAAAATTCTGAGTATCATCTAACACACAATTGAACATAGATTTAATGTTAGATTAAATAAATTTAATTATTTTCTAAGTATTTTACTAATTAAAGCTTGAATTGCAAAAACTAGTTTTTAGCAAAAACACTAATTATGCACTAATTAAGGGTTAAACTATTTTAATCTTTTCTTAAACCTTAATCACCATATAATATGAGTATTATATCATGTCTAAATAAGTTTGTTGTGGTGGTTAGAATAATTGACCATTGATGTCTTAATTAACTAACAAAACTACCTAATTAAATCAATAACTAATTAAATGATTAAGACTAACTAAAACCACCATTTTTCTATAAAAAGACTCACCCCATCAGACCTACACACACTTTAGAACCCTTCACCTCAGCCCCAAGCACCTCCAAAATGTGCAGCCTTCCTCTCCCCCTTCCTCCTCCATTTTCTCTCAAGCTCTTCACAAAAACACCTTCAAAACACCACCAAATCTTCACCCTTTCCAACCAGCCTCATACACCATCAATCTTCATCATTGAAACACACATTAAAGCCCTCAAAAAGAAGCAAGAACCATGTGGTTAGCTGCTGCCCAACACTTGGTGCAGTTGGAGTTTTCAAGAGCTAACTCAAGTAGGGTTTTTCTTTCACTCTTTTAGGTTCATGCATGAGTTTCTTGCTAACTTGTGATGTTATTTGAAGCTTTGGGTGTTTATTTTCAGAATATATGATGTTATTTTGAACTTCTAATAGTTAGTGATTGTTTGGGTTTAAGATGAATTTTTGAAAGGATTTGTGTTTCTAATGATGTTTACTTGTGTTTTCATGCAACTTGTGATTTTCATTTAAAGATGTTGCTGTCCTGTTTTGGACAGAATATGTTCTCATTCTTTCTCATCTATTTTATGATATTTAAGTGTTGGTTTGATGCCTTAGATGTTGTATTTTTATGTGTAGAAGCCTTGTGTGCTTTGCTTTGAAGTTTAGAGGCTAAATAACCATAACTTGTCACAAAACTCAATCTCGGCCATGTATCGGGCAGCCACTATAAGTTATGTTCTTGAGATGTTATGAGTTGTATTTTGATGAAATTTAAGTGTTAGATCCATATAGATATGTATTCCTTTGTTTGTGAGCATAAGAACATGAAAATACATGATTTTGGTGATGTTTTGTAAGGGTTATGCATGCTATATGTGAAAGAGTTGGGTTGTCCTATTTCGTGCCTAATGTTCCAACATGTTTCTTGAATGACTTAAGTGAGAAAATTTGTTATATTGGTGTCACATAACCTATAGTTTAATTATAAGTGCTTATGTGCTAATTTTACATGACTTTGGTGCATGAAAGTTTGTGTTTCAATAGGTATGAAAGTTTGTGTTTCAATAGGTTTCATAGGCTGCCCTGTTTTGGGCAGCAGTTTAAGTTAATTTATATCATGTATCTAAAGCATCTAAATGGTTGATTTTATGTCTTGATTAATGAGTTTTCATTGGAATAAATTTTGAGTTAGTGTATGTAAGATTACAAGCTATTTTCCTACCTAAATAACTTGATGATCTTGAAAAATGTTTGAGTTCAAAATTCTGCACCCATTGGCTGTGCACTTCCAAAGTTTTGAAAGTGTTTTTAAGCCCTTAAATGTTGTATTGATGTTAGAAAATCTATGTGATCATATTAAGTAATTGCATGATAAGTTCTTGTGTTTTGAGTTGGTTTTCTAAGTAAAAGTTAGATTTTATTTTCTGCCCTGTTTTGAACAACATGTTTATCATTTCTATTTCTCTTGATTTAGTGTTTTATAAACTTCATTTGATGCCTTAAATCATGTAATTTCACTTAATTAAGCTTTGTACAAAAACATGAGAAGTTTTGAATCAAATGCTTTGGCCATGTATTACCTTTCTATAAGTAAGTTATTTTAATTAGTTTGTTACATTGAAGTGTTTTCAAACCTTTGAGCATGATTAAATTAGAATAGTTATGTGATAGTTTCTTTTTGGGACCAATAAGACACTAAAAGCTACTTAAAACTTAATAAAATGAATCATTACCTTTGCTTGGAGTTCATGACCCTAACCTATGATATTGGAGTTTAGATGAACTCATTTGAATTTCTATGAGACTATGAGACTTATATGATACTTATTTGAGACCTCTTTGGGTCATACCTATGCATGGAGTACCTTTACTTGAACATGAACCATGGACCTTGAACTATGGAACATTGTACTATGACGATGGACTTTGGACTATGACTATGGACTAAATCACACTATTAATCACATTAAATAACCTTAAACATAAAGATTTAATTTAAGGGTCCCATTAGAAATGTCACATGAACTATCTAGCTACTTGCTTGAAGAGCTTTTCTAAACTTAGGTTTAAAAATAAGAATTTTGAACTAGTCTTTGAAGTATTTTGTGAAGTCTTTGATTGGCATATGAATATGATCATTTATATATGTGAATTTCGAAATTTATGCATGAATATGTATGTGAAGCATGTATGTCCTTATGCACTTTCAACTTATGTGAATAAAGGGTTATAATACGTGCTTATGTGTAATCTCTATGATTAAGCTCCTTTTTGCTATGTATGATCAAGATTATAAGAATTTTTTTACCATGAATTAAGTATGCACAATATCATGCATAGCCGCTAAGATATTATGTGCTTTTGGTGCAATTATAAGTTTTATGTGTGTACTGAAATATGCTCAAAATAGTTTGTGTTAAGTGTACTCTGTGATAGAAATGAAACTATGCACCATTTGAATGGAAATTACATATGTGCACTTATGTCTGGTTGTTATATATGACTCAATGAATAAGTGAATGTGTGGGCCCCACCGTGTAGTGGACAAGCCATGCATTTCACTAAGTGACACCTTGGGCCCCGCCTTGTTAGTGGATCAAGACTTGGTGATCACTAAGTCTGGCAGTGGATTTGAAACGGTACCTTGGGCCCCGCCAAGTTAGCAGACAAGGACTTGGTGTCCGTTATGTGAATACCTTGGGCTCCGCCAAGGTAGCGGATAAGGACTTGGTAATTCACTGATCTGACTAGGGGACGCCCTAGCAAAGAGAGCTCTCGCAGATCTGGATTGTTAATGCAAGCCCTACAGACTTCAGTCACCAGAAAAGGAAGCAATAAAAGGATCGATACTATACTTGTGATTATCAAATTTATATATTGCTTGATTATATTACTGCTTTAATGTTTTTAATATTATGACACACTTCCATCTTGTTTGACACTAATAGTAGCTGGGAATAATAATTTATCTTGTTAATTACTGTGCCTAGATATCTGTCATTTTGCTGCTAAATGTTCTGACAGTGTTGGTTTATATGGCTTACATATTGCTGCACTCCTGCCTTTATTCTTAGCATTTTTGGGATGAAGCGAGATTCCCCTGGGAACACCACCCTACTGGGAGACTTCTCTCACCCTTTTTTTCATTGGTGTTTCCAGATGGCATGGATTATCCTCAATATTAAGATGGACATTGTTTACGAGCCTGATATACTAAATAATAGAGTTATATTACATGTTGTGGATCGTGTTGTAACACCTTACTAGATAAAGTACTATGCTTAAGTCATAATAAATTATCTGATAAGTGATTACGTGTAATACTGGTTTAATTCTATTTTCTGTATTAGTATTAATTACTCGCATAAGAATACTTAATCGCATAACAAATATTACTACGTGACGGCAGAATAAATACTAGTTAATCGGTATACTGTAAATAACGTAACATAAATAAAAATACAATGAGGACAGAACTACTACAAAAGTCATCATAAATATATACATACCTATTTGATTTTAAAGTTTGTCAAAATGATACAAGGTGATAAAATGAGGTCGCTAATACAAAACAAAATGGCCAGTTCCTATGAACAGCACCCTAAGTGGTCCCCATGGGACATTACATGTACATTCCTAATATCTACCCATCCAACCATGACCCAGGTTGCTAAAAGAGGGTCATTCTGTACATCTAACCCCACTACAGCATGCACGCTATCTAAACAGAGTCTGATGAAAGGAACCCGTTCGCCATGGCGGCGTTCGCTGGAGGGTGTCCGACATTGGGAGCAGAGGATGATGAAGAACTAGCCGCCTCGGATAGATCCTCCTCCGAGGTCAAGGCTGAGGACATCGGCTGCGGCGGTGAAGCAGGAGGGGCCATGGGAACTGAGGCTGCTGCTGCTGCTGGAGGAGGTGGGAATGGATGGACCATATGAAGGGGAATGGCAATATATGGGACCGAGGGGTCAAACAGTGAGTGCATAAGTGGTACGGCGAAGTCCCTCTAGAAGAAGAAATACAAACAAAACTGGCACCTACCATATATATATACAGAATCTAGAAACAGGTCGATGTGGATGTAAAGCTTGGGAAACTCAATGAATAGGACCGCAGTTACTGCGTGCTCCATGGTCTGAGAATGACGTGGAACATACAATAGAGTGAGAAATGAATATTTCTCAGTAGAAATTCCTAGCTTCTATACATCTGTCATCGCAGTCATTCCCAGTTGTTTCGGTCGTGTAATATTTTTCAAATAGTGCAGTAAAATAGTAATATTTAACTTAAATATTTGTTTGTAAAACATACACCGAAACAAATTCAATTTTAGTTAACAGATACACTAATGTACTCAAACAGTAATCACGGTGGAACAATAGCATATTAAGAATAATGAACAGGGATCTAAAACAATCAATAAAGGAGCATTACACTATACATATGCATGTGTAATAAAAAAAATATGCATCTTATTCTTGGAGGCTTTTGCCTATTATAACTTATTTCCATCCTTAGTCCTCTGGGAGTTATTGGTCATATACTCCTGGGTAATAGTCCGCTTTTTAGGACCGAGCTCATTTCTATACAGGATGGCCGGGTTTACTTTCCCCGACTTTCCCACTGATCTATTCCCCTTACTTTATTCGGGAGCTGGCCCAAGTGATGTAGAATCCTTTATAATATCATGATATGAATGCACATCTAGCTTGATTCTTTAAATATAATGTACTCATATATAATGTACTCAAGCTATCATAAATTTTCACAACATATGAACTTCTTACCAAATTTTTAGCAGCATAACGGATCGAGTCCACTTTCCCATGAATAGTGCCAGACAACCAGTACAATTGCACAACTAATAATTTCAGTATAGACCAGCAAATATATATATATACATTTATAGCATCCTTCAACACTTTCAAATCAAGCATCAATAAGATTTCAGTTTATTTTGCCCTATTCTGCCCGATTTTGGTGTGCCTCAATTTTTATTCAATTCAACTCATTTAAACCTCATTTTTCGATATGTTACAGCCTTATATGTCTAGTTTATAATCCCTTTGGTCCCTTCTCATTTTGATGTGTATAACTCTAGATATAAACATTTTATCTTAGTATGTCCTGTCCTTATCCAGAATTGGGTTCCTATAGAAGAAAATTCACTAAAACTCGAAAACTAGATGAAATCATGTGAAATTTATATCAAAATTTAGCTAACACAACAAGCTTTAAAATGAGTTAAGTTGCATGTCATTTACCTAAGTATATTTTGAGTTATGAGTCTTGAAATATTACCCTACTGGGCTGTCCTGTTCTAGGCCAGTTTAAACCTAAGCCAACTTCATTGATGTGCTGGGAACAAATGACAATGATTTAAATTTTGAAATTTTTATGGGATGTTCTCTCATGTGTTAGCTTTCAAACAACTTTATTTTTACTCAATTTGAGGTTGTATAGGGTGAGTTACACGCTTCTCAACCCATGCTGCCCGGGTGAGAACCCAGATTTCTAGGTCTAATTTCAAAAATTCATAACTAATACTATACTGATCCCATGGCCTTATATTTTATATGTATGGAAAGCCCTGGATGTCTAGTTTCATTTAAAAATGGTTTCATCAAATTTAAATAGCAGTAGGTGGAGCCGTACACTCCGCCGTACGGACCGTCGAGGGAAACCCTAACCTGCTTCTAGGTTTATCTCCTTCCTTCAAGCTATTTGCCCTCACTTCCAATTTTAATCACAACATACATGCAAAACCAGTCATAAAACATCATCATCACTCCATATAACATCAATATTTCAGATTGAACATGCTCACCATGCAGCCCCAAATCAGAGAAACCAAGAAGAGAAGTAGGATTTCCTACCTTGTCTTTGTAATTTATGCTGATTTTGAGTCTTTGATGGTGGTGGCTTGGGATGGGACTTGAAGATGGATGAGAATGGAGTAGAAATGAGAGCAAGGAGGAGAGAAAGAGGAGAGCTTCAGCTGATGGAGGTGGTCGAATTTTCTGATGAGGAGAAAGGAGAAAAAGTGAAGATATTTGAAGGTTGGCTTGATTTTGATTGGTGGACCTAAAGTGGTTATAAAATCTGATTTGGCTTCCACCATCAAGGGCTATCTTGGTGCCACTTGGGTGGATTGTTTGGCTAAATCTTAGCCGTTGATTCTAGGGCACTCATAGAAAAATTCTACTGGTCCAGTTCGGACAGTTTGAAATACCGAAATCTTACCGATTTCCCTTAAATCAGTAAATTGGCTTGAAAATTTTCTATGGGGTTTTCTATGCTCCTAATTTAATTCCATCAAGCCTAATCTTCTCAAATCACCCTTAATTAGCTTTAAGTAAATGGTTAATCAAGTTTTGATTAAACCCACTTATCCGATAAAACTGAACAACTTAGTTGTTAACGATAAAATTTTCAGACGTTACATTCTACCCTCCAAAAAGAAAATTTTGTCCTCAAAATTTAGTACCTGAGAATAATTCAGGATATTCTCTCCTTATATCAGATTCTAACTCCCACGTACAATCCGCTGAGTCTTCATGTCCCCATGCTACCTTCACTAATTGTACAGTTTTGATCCGAAGGTGTTTGATGCTCCTATCTACTATCCGTGCTGGGGGTACATGGAAAGTTAAATCATCCCTTAACTGGATTGATTCAGGTTCCAAAAAGTGAGCAGGATCCGGCTGGTATCTTCTGAGTTGCGAAATGTGGAAAACATCGTGAAGATTAGATAGATGCGGAGGTAAAGCAACTTGATATGCAACTAGCCCGATTCGCTTTAAAATTTGAAAGGGATCTATAAAGCGAGGGCTTAGTTTTTTGAGTTTAATGGCTCTACCTACCCCAATTGTGGGTGTGATTTTTAGAAACACATGGTCTCCTTCTTGAAACTCCAAGGGTTTCCTCCTGACATCTGCGTAGCTCTTTTGACGGCTCTGAGCTGCAAGTATTTTGCTATGGATTCTTTTGATTTGCTCTGTAGTTTGTCTGACTAGTTCTGGACCTAGGAGACTCTGCTCTCCTGCTTCGTACCAACATAGAGGAGATTGACAATTCCGGCCATATAAAGCTTCATATGGAGCCATACCAATGCTAGCATGGTAACTATTATTGTATGCAAATTCGGCTAACGGTAAGTATCGATCCCAACTTCCCCGTTGTTCTAGAATGTATGCTCTCAACATATCTTCCAGGGTCTGAATCGTTCGCTCCGTTTGACCATCCAATTGCGGATGATATGTAGTACTTAGACATGGCCTAGTACTGAATGCCTTCTGGAGTGCTCCCCAAAACCGTGAAATGAACCTTGGGTCTCGATTGTAACACCTTACCAGACAAAGTACTATGCTTAAGTCATAATAATTTATCTGATAAGAGATTACGTGTAATACTGATTAAATTTCTCTTTCTGTATTAGTATTAATTTCTCGCATAAGAATACTTGATCTCATAACAAATTTTTCTGCGGGATGGTGGAATAAATACTAATCAATCGGTAAACTATAAATAACTTAACATAAATAAAAATACAATAAGAATAGAATAACTGCAAATGGCATCATAGACATGTACATAGATATCTGATTTTAAAGTTTGTCAAAAAGTACAAGGTGTCAAAATGAGGCCGCTAATACAAAATGAAACGGCCAGTATCTATGAACAGCACCCTAAGTGGTCCCCATGGGACATTTCATGTACATCTCCTAATATCTATCTATCTACCCATGACCCAGACTGCCAAAAGAGGGGCATTCTATACATCTACTACCACTACGATACGCCCACTGTCTAACCAGAATCCGAAGAAAGAAACCCATTCGCCATGGGTGTATCTGCAGGAGGGTGGCCCGTGCTGGGAGCAGAGGGTGACGAGGAACTCGCTACCTCCGATGGGTCCTCCTCTGATGTCGAGGCGAAAAGCATCGAATATGGTGGTGAAGTAGGATGAGCCATAGGAGCGGGGGCTACTGCTGCTGCTACGGGAGGAGGTGGAAACGGATGGGCCATATGAAGTGGAATGGCAATGTACGGGACAGCGGGATCAAACAATGGGTGCATCAGAGGTACAGCGAAGTCTCTCTGGAAGAAGAAATATAAACGAAACTGGCACCTGCCAGATATATATACAGAGTCTTGAAATGGGTCAAGGTGTATGTGAAGCTCGGGGAACTCAATGAAGAGAACTCCTGTCGCAGCGTGCTCCATGGTCTGAGAATGACGCGGAATATATAATATGGTGACAAATGAATATCTCTCAGTAGAAAATCCTAACTTCTATATATCTGTCATCGCTGTCATTCCCAGTTGTTTCAGTCGTGCAAAATTTTCAAATAGTACGGTAAATGATAATATTTAACTTAAATACTCATTTGTAAAGCATACACCGAAACAAGTTCAATTTTTAATTAACAGATATACTAATGTACTCAAACAGTAATCATAGCGGAACAATAGCATGTTATGAATAATAAACAGAGATCTAGAACAATCAATAGAAAAGTATTACACTGTACATATGCATGTGCAATGAGAAGATGCATTTTATTCTTGGAGGCTTTCGCTTTTTATAACTTATTTCCATCCTTAGTCCCCTGGGAGTCATTGGCCATATACTCCTGGGTAATAGTTCGCTTTTCAGGACCGAGCTCGTTCCTATATAAGATGGCCGGGTTTACTCTCCCCAACCTTCCCACTGATCTATTCCCCTTAATTTATTCCAGGGCTGGCCCAAGTGATGTGAACTTCTTTATAAATGTCATGAAATGAATGCACATCTAACTTGTCTCTTTACTTCTGAAGTACTCAAGTTGTCATGAATTTCATAACTTATGAATTTTTTACCAAAATTTCGGCAGCATAACAGATCGAGTCCGCTTCCCTGTGAATAGTGCCAGACAACCAGTACATTTATACAACTTACAATTTCAGTATAGAGCAACAATTATACATGTACATTCATAACATCAATCAACAATTTCAATTTAAACATCAATAGAGTTTTCAGCTTAAACCCCTCTATTCTGTCCGGATTTGGTGTGCCTCATTTCTCATTCAATTCTGTTCATTTAAATCTAATTTTTTGGATATGTCATAGCGTCATATGTTTAGATTCTAACCCTTTTGGCCCCATCTCATTTTGAGTTGTATAACTTTAGATATAACATTTTATTTCAGCATGTCATGTTCTTAGCCAGAATTGAGTTCCTATAGAAGAAAATTCACTAAAAATCGAAAACTAGATGGAATCATGCGAATTTTATATCAAAATGAAGCTAATATAACAAGCTTTAAAATGAGTTCGGTTTCATGTCATTTTCCTTAGCAGATTTTGAGTTATGAGTCTCGAAACATTACCCTACTGGGCTATCCTGTCCTAGGCCAATTTAAACCTAAGCCAACTTTATTGATGTGCTGGGAACAAATGACAATGAATTAAATTATGAAATTTTCATGAGATGTTCTCTCATGTGTTAGCTTTCAAAAAAATTTATTTGCACTCAATTTGAGGTTATATAGGGGGAGTTACACCCTTCTCAACCCATGCTGCTCGGGTAAGAACCCAGATTTCTAGGTCTAACTTCAAAAATTCATAACTAATTCTATACTAATCCAATGACCTATTATGATATATGTATGGAAAGCCCTGAATGTCTAGTTTCATATAAAAATGGTTTCATCAGATTTAACTGGTTGTAGGTGGCGCCATACACTCCATCGTACGGACTGCCGTGGAAAATCCTATCCTGCTTCTAGGTTTGTCTCCTCCCTTCAAGCTATTTACCCCCAAATCCAATTTTAATCACAACACACATGCAAAATCAGTCATAAAATATCATCATCACTCTATATAACATCCAAATCTCAGATTAAGCATGCTTCTCATACAGCCCCAAATCAGAGAGAATAAAAGAAGAAGTAGGATTTCCTATCTTGTCTTGAGTAGTTTAGGCTAATTTTGTGTTCTTGGTGCAAGTAGTTTATGATGAGGCTTGAAGAAGAGATGAAAATGGAGTGAAGGAGAGAATGAGGAGAAGAAGAATGAAGAGAGCTCAGCTGGGAGAAGTGGCCAAATTTTTGGATGAGGATGCAAGGAGAAAAGTGAAGATACTTCAAGGTGGCTTGAATTTGATTAGTGGACCTTTCTTGGTCATGAAATCTGATTTACTCCTCCTCATCCATGGCTGTTTAGGCACCACTTGGGGGGAGTATTTGGCTGAATCTTGTCCATTGATTCTAGGGCACTCATGGTTTAATTTCTACCGGTCCGATTCCGACAGTTTGAAATACCAAAATCCTACCGATTTCCTTTAAAGTGGTAAATCGGTTTGAAATTTTTCTGTGAAGTTTTCTATGCTCCTAATCTAATTCTATCTAGCCTAATCCTTTTAAATTACACTTGATTGGCTTTAAGTAAATGTTTAATCAAGTTCTGATCAAACTCACTTATTTGACAAAATCGAACAATTTAGTTGTTAACGATAAAAATTTTCGGACGTTACATCGATCTGAAATGATTGTTGAAGGAATACCGTGTAACTGTACCACTTCTTGAATATACAGTTGAGCTAACTTCTCCAGAGAAGAATTCACTCGACTGGGTAAAAAGTGAGCTGACTTGGTTAGTCTGTCCACTATGACCCATATAGCGTCATATCCCGATGGGGTTCTTGGTAAGCCCATCACGAAATCCATAGAGATGCTCTCCCATTTCCATTCTGGAATCTCTAAGTGTTGTAATGTTCCTGCCGGCTTCTGATGCTCTATCTTCACCTTCTGGCAAGTTAAACATTTATTCACGAAATTGGCCACATCCGTTTTAAGGCCTGGCCACCAAAACATCTTCTTGAGATCTTGATACATTTTGTTAATGCCGGGATGTATAGTAAACTCACTCTTGTGGGCTTTCTCCAAGACCTTCCTCCTGAGGTCGTTCTCCTTAGGTACACATATTCTTTCATGATATCGCCATATTCCTTCCGCATCCTGAGAGAATCTTGTTAACTTGCCAAATTGCACCAATCGTATTGTATGCTGGAAGTTGTCGTTTCCTTCTTGTGCTTGTTGGATTTGGTCTTTGAAAGTTCTAGTTATCTTAAGTTGGTGTAATTGAACGGTACTGGGAGTTACAAAGATTCCCAAGTTGAGGGTCTGGAAGCTTTCTATAAGTTCTGCTTCTTTGATCATCATCCACGCCACTATCAAGGATTTTCTACTTAGGGCATTGGCCACCACATTTGCCTTGCCTGGATGGTGCTTTAGGTCAAACTCGTAATCTTTAAGAAACTCCATCCACCTTCGCTACCTCATGTTCAATTCCTTCTGATCAAAAAGGTATTTCAAGCTTTTGTGATCATAAAATACTTCAAACTTCACTCTGTAGAGATAGTGTCTCCACATCTTCAAGGCAAATACTATCTGATAAGCAATATTTTGATACATTAATTAACCCTCATATTTAGTTTATTGAACCTCTTTTGTGCTTAATTGAATAATATTGGACACATTTTATAAGTTTGGACTCTAATTGGGCTCAATTATATTTTTCAGCATTATTGTGAATTTATACTATTTTTGTATTATGGCTGTATCTTGAGTTGTAGATATCTAAAAATTACAAATTTTATATTGCAGGAAAGCTGAGAGAAAGATCTACAACTTTGATGAAGAAGTCAAAAACTAATTCAGATGTCTAGTGGGTCGAATTGGGCCATGAAGTCAGAACAGGGCTTTTACGCTGAAACCTGATCAGTGTGCACTAGTTGGGCAATAACGTGAGTTGTAGACATTGGATTGAGGTGAAACTGGTGCCATTTGAAAGCTAAGACATAAAGCTTCAATTCATATGAAGAGTACTCTCCAAAATAATGACATCTTGATAGACTTATTGGCTGTTGAATTTGACTGACGCGGATAGAGATACAACCTAGACATGCTATAAAGATTGGGCCATAACTCTCTAATTTTAAGTTCAAATTAAGCAAATTGGGTGTCCACTTAAAGCTAAGAGGCAGAGGATTAAGTTGGGCTCAAGGGTATTTTGAAATTCTGACATTTGAGGTCTGATAAGAAGAGAGAAAAGAAAGATGCGAAATAGGACTCATATCTCCAATATTTTTCATTTTTTCTTTCTTCTCTTCTCCTCTCCTCTTCTTTTCTTTTTCTTTTCCTTTCATTTTGTAAGATACTTGTTTTGGGTTCTATTTTGTAACCTTCATTGCTATGGAGAAGTAGGATTCCAAGCTAGTTCAAGGAGACTCCAAGGGCATTATGGTTGTAATCTTGAAACCCTATGCTTAAATTTCAATCATGTTTGTTCTCTTGATTCTTTGCCCTCTTTTATTTGTAAATTTGCATTGAATGGTATTGATATGTGAGTTTATGAATGAGGAATTAGTTGGGTGATTGCTAATTGGTCAATTGGTATGAACTTGATTAGTTAAAGAATTAGGAATTGGGTTTGGGTTCAAACCTAGGCTAATACAATTGGGGTTAGAAATCAACATAGGTTAATTAGAATTGAGGTTTCAATTATCTAATCAATTATGTGTTGGTTGAATTCTTAGAGTTCTCTAGGTAGAATTGTGGGGCTGTTAGTTGAGGTCTCTCTAATAGCTCAAATTAGTCACACTCCATGTATTTGATATATTGTGCGTTGATGATTGATTCACCTTATACCTAAGGAACTCTTTGAACTAGTGTTTTTATTTTCATCTAATTTTCTTTTATAGTTTATTGATTGCATGTTTCCACATATCCCCTTGTTACTTAACTAGATAGCAACAACATCCTTGTGAGATGACCTTGGTTGCACTATACTTCAAATTTAGTGTAATTAAGTATTTTAAAATTGTAATTTGGAGCAGGCTGCGACACTTGCTACCATTATCGCCGCTAGCTCAGGCCTATATTAGGATGAACTGCTCTGATACCAAAAATGTAACACCTTACCAGATAAAGTACTATGCTTAAGTCATAATAAATTATCTGATAAGTGATTACGTGTAATACTGGTTTAATTCTATTTTCTGTATTAGTATTAATTACTCGCATAAGAATACTTAATCGCATAACAAATATTCCTACGTGACGGTGGAATAAAAACTAGTTAATCGGTATACTGTAAATAACGTAACATAAATAAAAATACAATGAGGATAGAACTACTACAAAAGACATCATAAATATATACATAGCTATCTAATTTTAAAGTTTGTCAAAATGATACAAGGCGACAAAATGAGGCCGCTAATATAAAACAAAACGGCTAGTTCCTATGAACAGCACCCTAAGTGGTCCCCATGGGACATTGCATGTACATTCCAAATATCTACCTATCCAACCATGACCCAGGCTGCCAAAAGAAGGTCATTCTGTACATCTAACCCCACTACAGCATAGACACTATCTAAACAGAGTATGATGAAAGGAACCCGTTCGCCATGGCGGCGTCCGCTGGAGGGTGTCCGACACTGGGAGCAGAGGATGATGAAGAACTAGCCGCCTCGGATGGATCCTCCTCCGAGGTCGAGGCCGACGACATCGGCTGCGGCGGTGAAGCAAGAGGGGCCATGGAGCTGAAATTTCTGCTGCGCCGGTCTTCTTCTTCTTGTTCGGAGAAGGTGGGAATGGATGGGCCATATGAAGGGGAATGGCAATATATGGGACTGAGGGGTCAAACAGTGGGTGCATAAGTGATACGGCAAAGTCCCTCTGGAAGAAGAAATACAAACGAAACTGGCACCTACCAGATATATATACAGAATCTAGAAATGGGTCGATGTGGATGTAAAGCTCGGGAAACTCAATGAAAAGGACCCTGGTTGCTGCGTGCTTCATGGCCTGAGAATGACGCGGAACATACAATAGGGTGAGAAATGAATATTTCTCAGTAGAAATTCCTAGCTTCTATACATCTGTCATCGCAGTTATTCCCAGTTGTTTCGGTCGTGTAATATTTTTCAAATAGTGCGGTAAAATAGTAATATTTAACTTAAATATTTGTTTGTAAAATATGCACCGAAACAAATTCAATTTTAGTTAACAGATACACTAATGTACTCAAACAGTAATCACAGTGGAACAATAGCATATTAAGAATAATGAATAGGGATCTAAAACAATCAATAAAGGAGCATTACACTATACATACGCATATGCAATAAAAAAAAATATGCATCTTTTTCTTGGAGGCTTTTGCCTATTATAACTTATTTCCATCCTTGGTCCCCTAGGAGTCATTGGCCATATACTCCTGGGTAATAGTCCGCTTTTCAGGACCGAGCTCGTTCCTATACAGGATGGCCAGGTTTACTTTCCCCGACCTTCCCACTGATCTATTCCCCTTACTTTATTCCGGGGCTGGCCCAAGTGATGTAGAATCCTTTATAATATCATGATATGAATGCACATCTAGCTTGATTCTTTAAATATAATGTACTCATATATAATGTACTCAAGCTATCATAAATTTTCACAACATATGAACTTCTTACCGAATTTTCGGCAGCATAACGGATCGAGTCCGTTTCCCCATGAATAGTGCCAGACAACCAGTACAATTGCACAACTAATAATTTCAGTATAGACCCGCAAATATATATATATATATATATATATATATATATATATATATATACACATTTATAGCATCCTTCAACACTTTCAAATCAAGCATCAATAAGATTTCAGTTTATTTTGCCCTATTCTGCCCGATTTTGGTGTGCCTCAATTTTTATTCAATTCAACTCATTTAAACCTCATTTTTGGATATGTTACAACCTTATATGTCTAGTTTATAATCCCTTTGGTCCCATCTCACTTCCATTCACTATCTTAACCGATCCACCGATACTGGAAAATCTTTTTTCCTTTCTTTTCTCTTAGTCTATGATCTGAACGAGTCACACATACACCCTAGTACAGGTTCCTCGGCGCTGAGGACATCCCTGAAGAGCGGGGGATTTTGTGACATTTCAGATTGGCTGTCTTGTGTTTCTAATAGGTTGTTTCATAGTTGGCATGGTGAGTCGTATACATAAACATTTTATCTTAGTATGTCCTGTCCTTAGCTAGAATTGGGTTCCTATAGAAGAAAATTCACTAAAAATCAAAAACTAGATGAAATCATACGAATTTTATATCAAAATGAAGTTAACACAACAAGCTTTAAAATGAGTTAAGTTTCATGTCTTTTGCCTAAGTAGATTTTGAGTTATGAGTCTCGAAACATTACCCTGCTGGGCTATCCTATTCTAGGCTAGTTTAAACCTAAGCCAACTTCATTGATGTGCTGGGAACAAATGACAATGAGTTAAATTCTAAAATTTTTATGGGATGTTCTCTCATGTGTTAGCTTTCAAACAACTTTGGTTGCACTCAATTTGAGGTTGTATAAGGTGAGTTCCATGCTTCTCAACCCATGCTGCCCGGGTGAGAACCTAGATTTCTAGGTCTAACTTCAAAAATTCATAACTAATTCTATACTTATCCAATGGCCTTATATTTTATATGTATGGAAAGCCCTAGATGTCTAGTTTCATTAAAAAATAGTTTCATCAAATTTAAATGGTAGTAGGAAGAGCCGTACACTCCATTGTACGGACCGCCGAGGGAAATCCTAACCTGCTTCTAGGTTTATCTCCTTCCTTCAAGCTATTTGCCCTCACTTCCAATTTTAATCACAACATACATGCAAAACCAGTCATAAAACATCATCATCACTCCATATAACATCAATATTTCAGATTGAACATGCTCACCATGCAGCCCCAAATCAGAGAAACTAAGAAGAGAAGTAGGATTTCCTACCTTGTCTTTGTAATTTATGCTGATTTTGAGTCTTTGATGGTGGTGGCTTGGAATGGGACTTGAAGATGGATGAGAATGGAGTAGAAATGAGAGCAAGGAGGAGAGAAAGAGGAGAGCTTCAGCTGATGGAGGTGGTCGAATTTTCTGATGAGGAGAAAGGAGAAAAAGTGAAGATATTTGAAGTTGGCTTGATTTTGATTGGTGGACCTAAAGTGGTTATAAAATCTGATTTGGCTTCCACCATCAAGGGCTGTCTTGGCGCCAATTGGGTGGGTTGTTTGGCTAAATCTTAGCCGTTGATTCTAGGGCACTCATAGAAAAATTCTACTGATCCGGTTCGGACAGTTTGAAATACCGAAATCTTACCGATGTCCCTGAAATTGGTAAATTGGCTTGAAAATTTTCTATGGGGTTTTCTATGCTCCTAATTTAATTCCATCAAGCCTAATCTTCCCAAATCACCCTTAATTGGCTTTAAGTAAATGATTAATCAAGTTCTGATTAAACCCACTTATCCGATAAAACCGAACAACTTAGTTGTTAACGATAAAATTTTCAGATGTTACACGTGTCCTTACTATTACTATAATAAATGACTTGTTTTAGGATGCTATAATATAGCTTAGAATGCTCCTTTTTGGCATCTTCATTCGACATATTTATTTTGAGCTTTGGTGGGCTGTATATGGGTTGGGTGAAGATGATTAGTAGTATAGGCATCCCGTCCCCTTTCGATATTTTGGGTCCTGTATTATGACTATATTATGTACTCTATGATGCAGTAGTTATGATGTATGTTTTCTGTACATGGTATTTTACCCTATAAGTGAATTTCTCAAAGTGGTAAATAGTAGTAACTCCGACTAGTATGTGATAGCATTATCTCTGCCGAGCGAAATGATTAATCAATAAGTAAGATTAGTGATAACAAACGGCAAAAAAAAAAAAATTTACCTGCGCTAAAATTAAACTAGTAAGTTTAGTAATACCTTACTAACAAATTATTATCCAATTTAAGTAAAGGAAATTAAAGCGGTATAATAATAGTTAGTAGTAGGGTGTTATAGGTACACCTCATGTAACCTAGCTAGCAGGGTGATTGCTAGCCTGGCATGTTTGGTCGACATGTTCGGAATATATATAGACACGCACAGGTGTGAAGTTATCATTTACTGCTGGAGTTAGGCCATAGGGCCACCCAGTCAGGCAGTTATTTCTAAAATTGGATCCTCCCTTAAGTTTTATTATGATTTTGAATCAAGTAGTTACTTTTCAAGTTAAGAGAAAATATTTCTATCTTTAAGCTCAATTCTTATATTCTTATTATATATATGATTTATTACATCTAGTTGTAAAAGCGTTATGTTTATTTATGTTTATAAACAAGTTTTATCCAATGGAAAGAAAAATGTGATTAAGGACCTATGGATGTTTTAAGGACAGATTATACTTTAGGTATGTTTTACCAGAAATTTTATAGTATGTTAACATATAGACAAAGTCTTTTTCTTAAGAAACGATGTATGAGTTTTTGAAGAAACTTATTTTGCTGAAAGTTAATGTTAAAGCTTATTCCACTGATATTATATAGTTATATTATCTCTCACTGAGTCTATATGAGTCACTCTTCTCTCTCTCCATGTTTTTAAATAGGTATAAGCTATGCTTCTGTGCCCCCAACCAGTTGAAGTCTTTGGGTATTTCTAGAATTCCACACCCTTGTTTGTGTGGTTGCCAAAGGTTATCCACGCGGAGATGTATACTACTTTGTATACAATTGTATATATAATCCTAGTAATGCTCCATTAGCCTACAGGCAAGGTCCCTCCTATATGAGTTTATATATTGTAATGAAAGTGTAGTTGTTTTAGTTATGACCAGTTTGATTAGTAATGACTATGGATTTGTATTCATATTTTCATAAGCATGATTGTGTCTTATACTCCTTTGTTGTGTGTTGTAGGGTGTATTCTAAAAATGCCTGCATCCCCAATGATTTTGTGTGGGTGTACTATTTGTGTAGGCAGAAAATCCTCATTTAGGAATAGTCCTAAATATAGAGGAAACTCTATTCGATTTTCTTTAGAAATGGTCTAATATAGGCTTGCTAGGGACGCGTCCCTATGCGCTAGTCACGATCCTATTTGGGTCGTGACATTTCTAGATATATGAGTCTATGATTTTACTTATTTGTTCTTGGTGTGTTCCTCTAAAGTTTCCAAGTTCTATGGTATAAGAAGGAACCTTTATGGCAAAATCACTTTTAAAAAATCTTAACTTGAAGGCTAAATGTGCATATTGTTGGTTGAACATAAATCTAAGTCCATGAACCCCAAAGAACCGAATTCTACAAGTTTTAATATGTAAAAGAAAGTAAAAATAGTTTATTAAAAGGAAACAAGTGGTATTCAAATCTTTATGACTTAGCAATGAATTGTCATAACCAAGGAGAGCAAGGGATTCATTGTAGACCTACTCTTGGTGAATGATTAGGGCTATATTGGCTTGGTCATAAAGGTAAGAATACATGCTTGTCTAAAGAATAAAGTGATAAAACTAGAATCTACACAATCTGGTGGCAAGTAAGAAAAATAAACGAAGTGTAAAGGCTAAGCTCGAAACTCAAAATTCGGAACTAGGAACTCAAAAACTTAGGCCATTAACTCTAAACGGAATTCGGTGAAATGATGTTTTCTATTTAAACTTGTAAAACTATCAAGATTTAAGCCTCAAAATAATTGACTAAATCACTTAGTAACCTTACATGACTATGAAAACAAAGAAAACATTTAAAACCTAACCATATAAGGCCACGGCCTTCTAAGGTTAATTAAAGAGAAAAGACTTTTAAATCCCCAAATGTAAGAAAATTAAGGTTCAAAATGTATAATTAAGAGGAACATTAATTTTTTGCTTAAGAAGGAGAAGTTAAAACCTCTAGGAACCTTCCCTTAAGAATCAGCTACTTTAGCAAATTGATGGACATTTTATAAGTCACTTAAAGGATAAAACAAGATCTTAAAACACTTACTTAGTACATTAAATGAACTCACAAGAAAATAATAATAATAATAGACTAAAAGACTTAGAATTGTGTAAGGTTGGATTCAATCATGCTACCAAGCAAAATGAGAAATAAGTATAAATAATTTACGTTAATTAATATGGTTACCACAAACTTATGTTGACCGAAGTTCACTGGAAAGAAAGGTGGCAACGACCACAGTATGAGCTTATTATCATTTTCATGTCGAGAGTGGTGAGTATGTGAATGCATACCCAAAGTTTGTATATCGTAACATATGCCCAAGTAAAGTAAAGTAAAGTGAGTTAATGCTAAGGCCAAAGTCAATGAAAGAAATTATATGCAGAGAATAGCATATAAGTGTTCATGCATTCATTTATGTTTATGTTTCCACTTCCATAACTGTTGTATATATATTTGTGGAAGAGTAAATAAAATAGAAACCACTTCGGGCTATGTACTTTTGAAACTAGTTAAAAAAATGGAATCTATGCATGTCCACCTTTTATAAGAAAATTTGAAGTGGGTGGGATGATAACGACGACACTTGCATGTTGGGTTAGAATCCTACTGAAAAGTATTATTTCACACATTCATTTTTTCATATCATTTCCAAATCTTGATGGAGTATTCGATGGAGTTCCTCCTGGAACCACCAATTCATGAGTGGTTCTATGATGAGGAGAAAGACGCAATAGTGGCTTCGACCACCATTACTTCCTGCGTCTATGTTTACCTCAATTGTTTCAATGGTGCTACCACCCGTGGTGTTCTTGCTATTCTACTACATCTCCTGTATCTTATGTTGTGGGTTTAGCCAGCCCCATGTATCCCTAGCCATCTCCGGTGTTGCCTGAGCTCTAGCTATGTCATCCGACCTCCCTTTTCCTGAGCTTGTGCCCCCGGAGGTGCCTGTGGTAGACCTTAGTTCTGCTAACACTTCGGCCTCATGGTTCAGGTCACCAGCTTTGCTTGACTACCATCCTGCATCCCACACCATCGAGTCAGACCCATTAGAGGAGACATCCACTACTTTTAGTCATGTGGAGGGCCCTCTAAGGGGACTATGAAGGGGACCACATTTCATCATTACGCCAATCGTCCCTAAAGGATGCAGTAGGCATGGACATGGTCACTCCTACTCCTGCCACAACTCGATTGGCAACCGCTTATTTCAGACATGTGGGTGGATGCTGTTAGAGTCCTTTTTTGCTGCTGCTATGGAGATATAGGATTATGGCTCATGGTTTTACCAGTGTTGGACAGAAGTATTTATGTTATATTTCTATTTTTATGGTTATTGTATTTCGACTTATGGCTACTAGTGTTAGGTTCTGTAGTAATCCACCTCTAGCCCCCCATCTATATATATTTATGTCATGGTTTATGTTTCTACTATGATATCTATGGTTTGTCATGTGTGCATAATTATCGTCATTAGTTGCTTTTACTTCCTGCGATGATTTGATTATGTTCATGGTTTTATGTTTATCCACTACGACGCTTATGGCTCTCACAATTTCAAAATGCTAGACTTATTTCAAAAAAAAAAAAAAATTGCAATATTTTCCACATAACTTAATTTAAAGGTGAAGTTTAAGTTTTTCCACAAATAAAAATAACAACTAATAAAATTCCATAATACGACTTAAGCATAGTATGGATTTATTAGAGTATTACACATAATGTGCCAAATCAACAACTGTTAACGCCCACTGACAAGGCACTAATGCTAGTGACTGGCATGATCGATAAATGACAACTTCAAGGACCTCAGGTGTGCTTTTCAAATGATAAGGACCAATTTCTAGTCAACTGCCTACTCCAACCTTTTTTAATTGTGTGTGTGTGTGTGATATACACTACCAATATAAAAAAATTTTACAATATCATCTAATCATATACTATCATATGTGAAACTTTTGATGTAGCAGATATAAAAGTCAAATTGAGGTATCAATACTTCATTGGATATTTGTATAAAATACTTTTATATAGACAGCATATCAAAATTAAAGTTTATAAGTATATTTCTTCTTATAAAATATGAAAATTAACATAATATAGCATCTTTTAATCTGAAACAAAATATTTTGCTATAATTAGACTAGGATCAAGATTCAAAAATTAGCTCCATCAAGAATATATATATATATATATATATATATATATATATATATATATATATATATATAGCATTTGGTATGACATTGTATAAGATACTATGATATATAATATAACATTATTGTCATACTTTTAAAATATTTTTAATTATGAAAAAGAGTTAAAAAAATTAAATTGTATTAAAATAATACTTTCAGTAATTATTTAATTATAAATTAAAAATTTAAATGGTGCTTTTTAAATAGTTTACGAATATTTATTAATTTTAATTATATAAAATTGAAATTTATATTTGATGTTATTTATTATTCAATTCAATATTTTCAATAATTATTTTTTATCTTTATAAACTATAAAAACTAAAAATATATAATACTTTCTTTCTTTTATACATTTTAATAAATTGTACTTGTACTTTTCATAATAATATGTAAAAAGAAAATATATTGAAGTAATAATTTTTATTAACCATTTACATATAAATTTTAACAATACTAATTTTAAATATTTATTCATCAATTATAATTATTTTAAACATTTTTTAATTTATATCATGTATAATTATATTTTATATTACATATTATTTATTTTAAAAATTAAATATTTTCAATAATTATAAAAATTAAAAAATATATAATACTTTCTTTCTTTTATACATTTTAATAAATTGTCCTTGTACTTTTCATAATAATATGTAAAAGAAAAAAGAAAATACATTAAAGTAATAACTTTTATTAAACATTTGCATATAAATTTTAACAATACTAATTTTAAATATTTATTTATCAATTAGAATTATTTAAAAAAATTTTAATTTATATCATATATAATTATGTTTTATGTTAAATATTATTTGTCATGTATTATTTATTTTTAATAATTAATTATGATTTTATATTATTCTAAATATTTATTTATATATTAAATATTTTATTTTAAAAATATTTATTTCTAAATTTTTTAATAAAATAATTATTTTTAATTATTTATATAATTTTAATTAATTAATAATTTTTTAATAAAATATAAATAATCAAATTAGAAAAGAAATCTTATATATTAAAAGTTAATTAGGCCTAATATAACATCTTTTGATTTGATAAGTTATCCATCATTCTGATAGATATGGGGGTTATGATAGATAAGTTTATATAATATATTTTTTATACCAAATAATAGATAAAAATATGACATATAGTATTAACTTATTCTATCATGCCAAGTACAATATGTCAAATGTACCTTTATTTGACTTATCCATGAAGTATTAGACATATAAATAATCAAATCATGAAAAAAGTTTTATACATTAAGAACTAATTAAACTTAATACAGCATTCTTTGATTTGATAAATTATCTATTATTTTGATGGATGCGAGGGCTACGATGGATAAACTTATATAATATATTTTTTTGTACCAAATAGCGAATAAAAGCATGACATATAGTATTAACTTATTCTATCATATTAGATACAATACGTCAAATGCATCCTTAGGGCCCGTTTGGTATGCTTGATAGTATAAGACCTAATTGTATAAGGCATGATAAAAATTTAATATTATACAATATTTGGTATGTCACTGTATAAAATATTAAATTATATAAAATATAACTAGAAGAAAAGATTATAATAAACATAATTTTTAAATAGTTATTATAATTATTTTAGCTATTTTTTAATTATATATAAAATTAATTTTATATTTAAAATTATTTATTTATTTATTTTTAATATTGTTTCATAAATATAAGAGAGAGAGAGAGAAAGAGTGAGTGAGTGAGTGAGTGAAATAGAGATAGAATTTTTATACATCAAAATCTAAACAGGCTTAGTATCACATTCTTATATTTGGTTATATTTTTTTATTATATATAATTAAATTTATGTTAAATATTATTATTTATATATTTTAATAATAAATTTTTATTCCTATATTTTTATTTTAGTTTAAATAGTTATTTTATAATTATTTTTTAAAAATATTTATTAATTATTAAATAATAATATTTTTTATTTATATATTTTTATTTTTATTTTTTATTTAATAATTAATTTTTTAATAAAATATATTAAAAGATAAAAAAGTGAAAGAATTCTTATACATTAAAAGTTAATCAGGTCTAATACGGTCTCTCTAGGCTTGATTAAGTTATCCATCATTATAACGTATAAGAGAGATTTGATGGATAAGTTTATATAATACATTAACTATACCAAATAACAAATAAAATCATAACGTATTATATTACCTTATTCTATTACGCCGAATATGGCGTACCAAACACCTCTTTATATGACTTATCCACGAAGTATTAGACGTAATAAATCGTCTTCCCTACAAAAATATCCAAGATCCACCGCAGATTGGGAGCACTTGAAAAGGCCCATGATATTGTAAAGCCTATAATATTGCTGGTGAGACCCAAACCCAACATTGGAAGATTGACTTCGGAAGAAGGCCCAGCAAAATCCTTGGACAGCACGCACAAAAAATAGCAGAATAATAATAGAGAGAATGAAACCCTAGGGTTTCAGAGAGGTGTGCGGTATTATATATACTGCGGCCTTCCATCATTTCCCTCTTCTGCGATAGCATCGGCAGCTATCAATCCACACCGCCAGAAGAAGAAGAAGGTAAGGGGAAGATGGTTTCTCTAAAACTTCAGAAGCGGCTTGCTGCCAGCGTTCTCAAGTGTGGCAGGGGCAAGGTTTGGCTTGACCCTAATGAGGTCAATGAAATCTCCATGGCCAATTCCCGTACGTTCTTTCTTCCTCTCTTATTTACGTTCCTTTTTTTTTTTTCCCATTTTATTTAAGCTATGAGATTCAGAGATTTTGTTTCAGTTCACTGATGCGACTTTTGCTTATTTTACTTTTGAACTTGTTTTTGGAGCTTCTAGTAACGGAGAGGAATAATTTTCTTTTATTTCAACGAGAAAATATTTTTTTTAATTTTATTTTCATATATGTATGGAACCCGATCCTTGTTTATAAGCTTCCGCGCTTCCTGGACCCGATTATTATTATTTTTTTCTCCCCTTTAGCTCAGGCTCGATTTAGCGTGGATTCATTTTCAGTGTCAAATTAATCTCTAAAATGAAATTCAATTATTATACATTCTTGAGAGTGCGGCTGAAGTGTCTGATGTATTTTTCTCTGATTATCTAGTGTACAAGGCTAGTCATATTATGTGTTGTATTGTTCAATTTATATTGTCTGCGACTGTGTTTAATAGCTTGGTGGATTTTCATTTGCAGGCCAAAACATAAGGAAATTGGTTAAGGATGGTTTCATTATCAGGAAGCCAACCAAGATTCACTCCCGCTCCCGTGCCAGGAGAATGAAGGAGGCCAAGAGGAAGGGACGTCATTCTGGATATGGTATTTATTTTTAGCCTTAAGTTCGTTCATGTCAAATGAATTTGTAGTCATTAGATGTTGGTGTGTGATTTGTGTTAGTTTGTAAGCTGCTAGTGCTTATATCTTGTCTGATATTCGGCAAGTACACATCTTCACATGATTCTGTAGAGTTGCATTATCAGTGTAATAAATCTGGAAAATGCACGTCATCATAGATGCAAAAAATGTATATGAAACATTGTTGGGGGTGCATGGCATGAATTGCTATCTTTGCACAAAAGCTTTATTTTGTAATCATAATTCTTGCCTAATTAGGTAAGCGTAAGGGTACAAGGGAGGCAAGGCTTCCCACCAAAATCCTTTGGATGAGGAGGATGCGTGTCCTCAGGCGCTTGCTTCGTAAGTACAGGGAATCAAAGAAGATTGACAAGCACATGTACCATGATATGTACATGAAGGTAAAGGGTAATGTGTTCAAGAACAAGAGAGTCCTAATGGAGAGCATACACAAATCCAAGGCTGAGAAGGCAAGAGAGAAGACCTTGTCTGACCAGTTTGAAGCCAAGCGTGCCAAGAACAAGGCCAGCAGGGAAAGGAAGATTGCTCGAAGAGAAGAGCGCTTGGCCCAGGTGAGTTCTTTAATATTTCATGGATCTATTTTATATTTTTATCATATGTACAGTGAATTGGTGTTTTTTCTTAATATGCTGTACTCCGAATAATTGTCACTCAACTAGGTAATTTTGGAATTTGGCACTTACTCCTTTCTATCTAAAACTTTTAGGGTCCTGGAGAGAAGCCATCAGCAGCACCAGCTGCTGCTCCTGCAGCAGCTTCCCAGCCAGCCCAGTGAGTATTATGGTTTATGCTTCTGCTTGCTTGTTACTTTTTGCAATGTTATGTTGTGGTCTGAATGAATGTCTTTCTGATTGCAGAGCGCAAAAGAAATCCAAGAAGTGAGCCACGTGTTTAGACAGATTGGAAGCATTTTGAAAGGCTGGCATCCTGAGTTACTATGCTAATGTTGTTTTGATGTCTAATTTTGTTGGTTTAGAACATGATAGCTTTTGTTGGAAGTATAAGTTTTAACATTCCTTGCACAATTTATATTTTGTTTATTGGGTTTATGCTATTTTTGATATGGAGGTTTTTCTAGTTGCCGAATTGCTTGTGTTATCGTTGTTTCAGTTATGTAGTTACTCTCTCGATTCTTATCCCAAGCATCCTTGCATACCCGTTACAATTCCACCGTTATGCCTAATGCAAATATGTATGCAATGGCCAACCCCTTATTTGCGTTGTTTAGGGTTAAAGGTGAGGCTTTACACTTTGATGAATAATCTTTAAATGATACGCCTGAAATTAGTCGAGAGAATTGTAAATTAATTTGAGAATTAAACCTAGGTTGCTATAAAGTTATATGCGGAAAAGTAATTAGATAATTATTTCAACAAATTCACAGCTAATAGCCTAATCTTAATCCATATCATTCAGCAACATTTTAACAGTTATAAAGCCAATATTACAAGGTAACCGAGAGGTCACTTAAAAGCGATGTTCAATCCTAAGCCTCGATAACATACCTGTTCTATATATATATAAGTGTTTTTAACAGGTATAATTATTAAACAATAAAGTCATTTGAGAATTTTCAGTTCATTTGCTTTTGGTAGTAGGCGTCTGCTGTGAGCTTAGCAGGTCCAGTAATGGATAGCTGCTTCCTCCATTGGGGTAGCTCTTGAATCTTGACCACTATAACAAATTATTTGATAGGGGTTCAGATTTTTTGTTTTTTCATGTTATTTTATAATGCAATAGCATTATGTTATGATATCGTTGAAATGGCGTGGAAATTTCAATCAAGACAGAAGACTAGATTATCATTTCGTTCTTGATATTTAAATTTTGATTTTGTATTATTCAATCTTATGATCACTTTTCACATATTATCCGATTCTAACTTAAAAATTTATTATTGCCAGAGCTCTATGTCTGCGATATAGAGAAAAACTTGTGTTCTGTACTTGAAAAAAGAAGCAAATGAAATACCCTCACATTGGAACTTTTGCCTGTGAGTGCTGCTTATGTTCCATAATTGTCGACATTTTAACAAAATTCAACATGATTCAAGAGTGGAGACAGGATTTCGGGAAAAGAAAAATAATCGTCTAGTATTTTTCTTTATCTTTTAATATTCCATGCAGTGTTTCTCCACGTGACACGAGGGTAAAATTTTCTCAAGTCTTCATTATTTCTCTCTCTGTTTTTTGGTCTCAATTCATGTGAATCATCCGCCACAGATGGACTTTCTCGTTTATTTATTCGAGCAACTAAACACTTAAACCAACAAACAAACAAACCAAAAAAAAGCTAATAATCATTTGGCTGGTGAACCATCAAATCAAGTTCAGCAACTCATTCATACTGTTATAGCAGAAAGTGTCATCTCCATAAACCAAAAGTCGCGCCAAATATTAACAACGTGATGGAAGTCAAAACAAGCAATCGATGATCTCTCAACTCTGTTTCTTCGTATCGCATACTAATTAACATGACATGACTTCAGCATGGTAATCCTAATCTGTGGCTGCAAACTGCAAAGTGTACAATCTGGCATATGTAAAATGATAGTAAATTGTCATCCAGTCGAAGGTACAATTTTGGTCCTAAAAAAATCACTGATTTAATTCCCTGGATACAATTTGGTTAATTTAGAGACTTCGTTGATAGCGTCGATTAGACACACCTAGGTCGTCATTATCTTGGACAAAGGGCTTATATCCAATGAGGTCTGCACTTCCGCTGTATGCTTGGCCTCTGTTAGCAGCTTGGTTCCCTGACGGATTTGGATTGCCACAAATCCCAAGTTTGACAATGAATGTAGTTGTGCTTCCTTTATCAAGGCCCTCGCTCTCAATCCATATATGACCTCCCATGAGATTTACAAACCTGATTCAATTTTGAGGACGAGTGTCAATAAATTAATGAATGAACAAAGGATTTAGATTACAAGTGTAAGTGGTAAATACTTATGAAAAAAAAAATAGATAAAGGTGGTTTAAACAAATTCTTAATTTTTTATCAACTCTTAATTTGTTATCAACTTTGCACGCTGCACTCTAGCAGATCTTGATCCCCATATAAACAATAGCATTGGCCTTTAGAATAGATCTAAATTACTGAACCGTCAGAAGCTCTTTGCAAACTCAAATTAGTATTAGAAGGTATGGTTTTGCTTCTACCTTTTACAAAGAGCAAGCCCAAGACCTGCACCACTGCCAGTTCGAGCCGATCCGCTCCGATACTGAGCAAATTTGGTAAAGAGATGTGGAATGTCTTGTGGGAGAATGCCACATCCAGAATCCTTGACCTGCACAAAGAGGATGTTAGACATAAATCTATTTGTCTTACTAGCTTAAGCTTTTGGAAGATGTGTTTCATCACATACAAATCCTAAGGTAGATAAACAATGAGATCACAAGCAACAAGCAAGTAGTTTCAAACAGTGGCTATATTCCTAGGCATCTAGGCATGGACGCCCACAAAACTTAATTATTTAGATATCTAGGGCACTCAATCACATTAGAACCTGTTTATAAAACACATGGAATTGTTCCACAAACTGAAGACAAAAATATAGAACGAATAAGGCTCAGATATTTGGACCTGCACTCTAATGAAGAAATGGCCATCACTTGATGCTGGATAAAACTCAGGAGGTCGCCAATCGTGTAAACATTCTGGTTTTGCAACAGATGCCCTTATAGAAACATAGCCCTCCTTAGTGAATTTAACAGCATTACCCGCAACATTTAAAAGAGTTTGCATAAGCCGTTTTTCATCACCAATGGCAAAAACAGGCAGGTCGGGGGCCAGAATTAAAGTCATAGGCAATTTCTTCACTGATGCTATAGGCTTTATCATGTTGATGACCTACATTTAAGAGTTAAGATGTAAAAAATGAAGACTATGTAAGTTCTTTGCAAGATAAAGAACTATGTTACTGCTGTTTCAAAACACCAGGAGAATATTTATAGCAACTACCTCTCTCAGAACACCATGAAGGCTGAATTTGGCCATTTCTAATTCAAGGCTACCATCTTCCAGTTTAGAAAGATCTAGAACATCATTGATAAGTGTTGCCAAAACGTTACTACTCTTTAATACTGTCTCGATCATAACCCTCTGCTCCGGACAAAGTTCAGTCTCTAAGAGAAGTGATGATAATGCTATAATTGCATGCATTGGTGTCCTCATTTCATGATTCATGACCGAAAGAAAATCATTGCGAGCATGAACCGCCATCTCTGCCTCTCGTCGAGCTAAATCTAAAGCAACATTTTGTTCCATGAGTTGATCACGGGCTCGCATGGACTCTTCCAAAATAGCAGCATGTGAAAGGGCAACTGCCACCTGTTGGAAAACTAGAAATGAACCAAGCTTGTAAAGGAATATACCATGAATGCCCTACATCTTGGGTACCTTATACAGAACAAAAATGTCTACACAGCACTTCCGGCTGTGAATTTTGAAATGGTAACTGTGGCAATATATGTGATGTCACAAAACCAAATTCCAATACAATGTTAACAAGGTCAATGGGGCAAATTATAAAATATTATTCAGGTGAAGTGTGCATTTGAACAAAAAGTAACATGTAGATAGGTTAATTAGTTGTTATTTGCAATGAAGAAATGACAAAAAGCAACTCAACCACTTCTCTCGAGACATACTATCAAATGTTGTTTTTCTACTCCTTTTCAACTCTCCAAACAGGGTTATTTGCTAATTTACCAAAATGAGATATATATTTGAGAAATAACCTCTATAGCTCTGCCTTTTAAAGTTGGTACTTGGTAGCCATTCCTATTTGTTTTTAATCTACATTATAGTCCAAAACAACATATTCACCATGATAGTCAGAATTAAACATCCAAATTCCAATGAACCATCCTGTTTACTTGGACCAACTAACTTAGAGACAAGGAATATGGAGTTATGGAAATAAGGTAGAAAAGGAAGATATGATTAATGCAAGAATAAATGGCAGTTAATGGAGAGGAAATCTCAAGTAGGACCTGATCCGCAACAACATCAACAAGTTCCAACTCATGGTCTCGCCATTTTCTAGCACTGTTAGTAGGAAGGATGAGAACCATGATCGCGTAGCTTTTGGCTGAATGTTCAGGCCAATCATTAATTTGGAAATTCGAGAGATGTAAAAGAGGCACCCGAACAGCAGCAACTTCAGGCGTCACAAATCGTCCCACAAGAGGTCTGGTCCCTGCCAGGGGACAGGTGTGGGGAATTCGAATTGCTCGAGGACTAGTGAAAACCTCATTGACTATAGGAAGATTCGTTGGCACAGTGGAGCCAACTTGTACCTGGTAGCTCAAAGTATGGGAAAGTTGCAGATTCATACTACTCCTTGTTGGCATCCACAACGCACATTCCTCCAAGCGTAAAGTCCTACCAAGCTCAACTAGAGTGGTCTCGAGAATGGTGTGCCTGTCAAGTGTGCTCCTAATTTCATGAGTCAACATTCTAACATGCCTTCCTGTTTCTTCTTGAGTGAGCATAAGTCCCATCTCCCTGTCAAGCTCTTCGGCCTTGTTCTTAAGAAACAGCTCGCGAGTTTTGACACTCAACAGATCAGGGATGATGTGGACGAGCATAAGCGCGGTGGCGCAGGACACGACAGCACAGGAGACTTTGGCAACAGTCATCACAACAGCAACAGCTTTGGAGTGCACAGTGAATGTCCACAAGTTTATGAAGTGAGTTGCTCCACAAAGAACAATAAAAGCCCCAAACTGCACAAGCACCCATCTATATGGGAAGAAAGCAGACTTCTGAACAAAATAGATCAGCTCCACAGGAATTGAGAAATATGCAAGTGCAATAAGGACATCTGAGATATACTGATATTTCACAAGAAGCTCATCCGGGGGCCATTGCGTGTCGATGCAGTCACAGGACTCCATCATCTTACCAAACCGTATGAATGGATCTGTTAACAACACCAAACACTGTCTCACAAAGTAAAATTCAATGCATCACAGCCATGAGTACAAATTCAAAAGCAGGGATAAGTGGTAACTATCATTTGCTTAAGCAAAGCCAAATCGAGATATTAAATTGAACTTATGACCGTAGGTTGAACTTGAAAATGAATGAATCTAAACATGAGTTCATAGACAAAAATACGTATGGTGCTAATGAAATCCATACGAAATATACTTAATATAGTATTTTAATTTATATATGACAATGATGGAACCAAATCTCCAGAAGCATAATATAGTATATATGATTCAACAGGTAATTGCTTTGTTATAGGCATTCACGAATGGATCCTAAGTTCAGGCAAAGAGTACGGAATGAAAAGTTACAGCAATGATTACCAAGAAGATGAAATCAGAAGGCAGATCAACCGCGGAGTTGCGCTCGGGTGATCAAAGCCGTCCATTTGAGTTGGAGGAGACATGAGTCATCATTGTTCATCATCATTCATTCATTCATCAAGAAGAAGAAGAAGAAGAAGAAGAAGCAGGAGAAGAAGAAGTGGAAACTGGAAAGGATGAGTAAAGTGCAAAGGTGAATCACGGACAAGGATGGCGAGTTGGTGACTAACTAATTCAATTCAGACATGATTCGCGCGTGCGTGGACTCCCACACCACCAGCTGCTTCTCTATCTTTCGTTTATTGAGAACTAGAATATAATATTCACATGAATATTATTTTTTGCATGAACTTTTTCTGATGGAAATTTTATTGCATGAAGTTTAATAATTTCTTACACCCATAAATATATTAAGTCTCATGTTACCTCTATATATATCATTTAACAAACATTTCCCCTTTTTTTTTAACTTGACACACGTAAGAGAAAAATTTTGACATTCATTTGCATTTGCTTTATTTTATTTTAGATGCATATAGCTAATGAAGTAAGATATTTTGGGATATGAGATGAGATGCTTAATAATTTTTCGAGGCGATAAATAATATTGGAAAACGAAATGTCACGGCCAAGATATGCGGGTTTACTGAAGTAGCATTTACCATTATACTAAAGCCTCAACCACAATAGTGATTAGTTCACATGCTTTAATGCTCATGAAAGAGTGGCCCTTATCGCTTACCTTACCTTATCACAATGAACGAATGTTATATAGTCAGAATTTGTCAGAATTTTTATTAGAATATATCAAAATTTAAAGATGATGATTAGATAATTCAAAGGAGAGAATATCACTCATTTATTTAAAAATTTGCATTTTAATGAGAGAATTCTAACTATATTATTTTTTATCTAAAAGGAAGATTAAAGTTGGACCTATCATATGGTAGGACAAATCTTTACCTTTTCATAACCCTTCGCCCTTTCAGGCTTGAGTCAAGAGGGCTTGTGGACCAGTGATACAATTGGGGAAGTCTTTTTTGCTTCGTGACCCTTTGCCCTACCAAACTCGAGTCAGGAGGGTTTGCGGACCAGCAGGTGGTCAAGCAAAGTGCCTTCCTAAGGCCACTAGCTAAAATGCTCTCCCAAGTCCCCTAGATAGAATGTCCTCTAAGGCCCTAGCTAGATGTCTCATCCACCTGACCCAAAGCCCACCTCAACACCCATATGGAGACGATCCCTCTATTTATGCCTTGATACGTGTCTTGTGTTAATAGTGGATACCACCTTTTAAACACCATAGCATGAGCAAGGGTTAAACAGGTTCATCTCAACGTAGGTACCGGTCTCTTCTCTACTTTCTTTACTTCTAATTGAGACAGTAACGAAAGTCATAATTGACATTTTGACTTTCTTTTTTTCTTGTACACATGTTTTGACTTTTGAATTCTATTTTGTATTAAAATTTAATTTGAATACACTGATAGTGCCACTATCATCCAATCATATCTTGTTGTATGAGTAAATATGGTTAAGTTTTACATTTACTTCTTGTTTATATGCATTTTATTTATAATCAATCCCAATTGCGATGCTTTTCAATGCAATCGAGGGCTGTGTTCAGATTCATCTTTTCTCCTCTTGCAGGGTTTAATCTGGTCTTGTTGGGGGACTTGGCTGGGGTTTCCCATGAAGATGTTTTTTTTGGTACAGTCCAATGGGGATGTTTAATTGTTGACTTATTGTTTTCTTTTCCCTCCTTTTTAATTTTTTGGGTACAACGAAGATGTTTAGTTTCTGTCAGTTTTCACTGGTTCTTTCTTTTCGGTTGCACCCAAAAAAGCAGATATGAAGAGTGACTGAGAAGGTCCATCGCCTTATTCTCCAAACATCGGGATGTTGGCCAATGTTCAATGTTTTTGCGATGGATAGTGACCCTTTCCTCCAATTACATTAGACATTATTAAACATCACATCGCCGTTAGACAGAATGTTAGAAATGCAAATTTGTCCATGGCGTTACTAGAGGCCCAGAGTTCCTCCTTTTCTTTACTTTTTTTTCATCTTCCGTGTTCTAGCATTTGTCGTTTCAACGATATCATTTCCAAGCCCTATGCTCACAATCTTGCACGGATGACGTGATAGTGTGATACTCATGTCTTTTTTTTTTTTTTTTTTAATGGAGAAAAACGATGTGTTAATATTTTGAAAATTTGGCATATTTATTAAAGACATAAAATTATACTCTCTACTTTTTCTTTTTTCTTTTCCCTTTTTTTTTTGTGTTTTCTGACTTGTTTAGTTGGAAGTATGCGTTAATAGAAATTTCATTTTATTTACTAGAGAATTGAAATTCCTCTTTTTTAATTTTTCTTTTACACTTATTTGTTTCATATTAAATAAGAGATTAATTTGTATGCACAGATAATTAGCTAATAAAAATGTAATAAAATACTAAATCATGATAATTATTTTATCATAATGAATAATTATCTAACATAATTTGATACATCTTTACATTTTTATTGGTTAATAATATAAAATTATTTTATATTATCAGTACATATAAATTAAACTCATTAAATAAACCAAATTTTCAAAAATTAATATAAAACTATCAGTAAGTAAGCTTTGCTAAATGCTACCAAAAAAAAAAAAAAAAATGAAACAAGGGAATAGCAAAGTGGATAGAATAACTAAAAGTTCTATTATTTAAATACCAAAAAGGTGGATGACATGGAATGGAACATGATGAAATAGATTTAATCTCATTCCATCATATTCCCCTATTTAATTGGATGAAATTTGTCATCTTTCTTTTTCAATAACATAGAATCATCATTTTATTGCTTTTCATACTATTTGTCAAATAACAGAATGGTAATTTTATTCCATTCTATTTGTGAATATCCAAACAATAAAATAAATTTTCATTCCATTTCACTCTAAGCTATTTCATTGACTATTAATTAAAATAGCCTAAAAATTTACACGATTTGTCATTATATCATAAAGTATAACAAATTTAAAATCATCACATCCTACGAAACATATTTGTCAGGATCGTAAATGTCTCAGGAGACAATAATTTATTTTTCTTTAAGAAAAAAGTACTGCCTAAAAGTACAAGGATTTAAGCAATTTATAATTGAACACTTCCTTTTTCACTTCTCCTTCCTCTATTATCCACCGACAGGGTCATGTGGCATATGCAAGTATAATTATTAAATTCGACTCGATCAAGCAGAGGATAAATGAATCATTAGTTCACCTGGTGAATTAATATCCAAACTGCATAAAATATGACAACATAACTATTTATTATAATTAAAAAAAATAAAAATTATACACATATTTCGGCCAACTATTTTTTATCTTTTTCTTTTGGTTGTTTTATATCCGTTTCTATCCAGCCTTTTATCCATACGAGCTTCTAAAAGCTCAAATCTTTCATCCACTTCTTAAGTTATTAACTGAAAGAAACCTGATGCAGCTAACTTATTTTCATATTCTATTCTCTGCGTTGCCCATCTAACAGAAGGAGGTAAGAGAGATAGGGAGAGCGAGGGCGCCACATAAGATGCCGTACCACTGAATTTGTTTGAAAATGTCCATTTGAGTCATGTGAACCACTGAGTCACCGATTTTTTGCAAAATCCAACCGCACCAAACTAATTGACAGAGTTGTACATAACCAATAACAATGGATACTTTCATATTAAATTATTACATAATTTTATCACGTATAATTTAAAACATGAAAACCAAACAGAACATATAACAAAAGAGAACTGATAATAAAAGATAACGCATGACATGATCATATAAAAATTTAATATAAGAAAATCCATTTCCTTAGACTAGGTAGCTAACTGGCAGGTTTATCAATTAACAGGTCAAAACATTCACTAGTTTAGTATCAATCTGATCCAAGTTTAATTACACTGTACGCAAGACAAAGCTAAATAGCAATATTTGATTTTCCTTGCTCAAAGTATCTCCGCACCTTTTGGGTGCTATTACATTTTCGCATGTTAGAACTCATAGCATTACAAAAGCCTCTCAATTGAGGATAAGGCTCCTATGCCCCATACTTTACATGTGTTGCACCTTGACATCCAACGAAAGATGCATCTATACACCTTTTTGTTATTGGTGCATCATAGTAGAATCCATTGAAACATCCCCCCACCCTTATTTATGCCACTTGCCAACCATCGCACCCATCACTTCGCCATCGCCAACCATTTTTCCCTCCTTTTCTCCCTCGCCATCGAGACCGCCGCCGCAACCTCCAAATCTTGCCACTTCGATGCCCCTTCTCCGGAAGTGACCACAGCAACAAACCCCTTCACCTCCAAGCATCCGTTCATGCTCACCCTAAGTGGCATCCCACGCTAGAACGAAGATCCACCATGGAACCAGACGCCGATGGCAGATTGCCAAAGGTTCGGCAATCACGACTCCCATGCGAGGGTGAGGGGAACCAATGGGAACCGAGGGTAAAGCGATGGTGGCTAGGAACTGGGCAGGAGGTAGGGCTCAGTTGGCGCTGTGGAGGAGGATGACCATAGCAAAGGTTGCAGGTTGTAGTAGACGATGGAGTTGGGGGTGTGTGCGTAAAAAAAAAAAAAATTTGTGGATCACATATAATTTGATACATAGATACAACCTCCATTCTAGGAGGAGGTCTAGCAATCACAACTCCAACACAAGGGTGGGGGTAACCAATGGGAACTGGGGGCAATGCAGTGATGGCTAGGAACAAGGCAGCGCAACTCGAATAGCGTTGTGGAGGAGGACGTCCGTAGCAGAGGTTGCAAGTTATAGCAAACGGTGGAGTTGGGGTGTGTGTGAGAGAGTAAAAAAGAAAATTATTATAAATCACATATAATTCGGTACATGGATACAACCTCTATTGGATGTCAAAGTGCATTGTGCACCTTGTAAAGTATGGGGCAAAGGAGCCTCCATTGATTGTTGGAGTTTACTTACCACTTGGGCAGCAACTTACTAGCAGGTGAGCAGGACTGGGTAACAACTATTAACTCAAATATTATAAACCAGAAAACACTAGAAAAGAAAGAATATAGTACAAGGAAAAGAGGGGGAAAAAAAAAAAAACCCTTTATTTGGCTTAGTAAATTTCTGCCCCCTTTATTTGGCTCAATAAATTTCTGCAGTACTATGTCTCGTTACAAATTTGGAGGAGCTATTTCCTCAAGAATATTGTCTTCGGAGGTCAAAATTGTCAAAATTATTGGCTGTTGAATTGCCGTTTCTCAATTTAATCAAAGAGCACGGTTCAAAAACACTACTTAGATGAAGTTGATGAAACAAGGAACTAATAACCAACTTTATATGCTAATCAATCAGATGGGCCAATCATTTTCTCAGGTACCACAAGATTATCGAATTCTTCAGAGCTCAGTACTCCAAGTTTCAATGCAGCTTCCTAAAAAATCATTTCAATTTTGATATTTCAGCCAAAAATTATCGGATATCTAAGAAACGCACATGGGCATTATTAAAAAGGAATCAATTTAACCATATACTATTAATGACAGTCAAACCAATACAGTTGTTCTGAAATGATATTTTCCGAGGATACTTGCAGAACAGAAATATGCTCAATCCAAGATGCCAGTATGGCCCTTTTTTTATATCCATCAAGAGAGTTCAAATATGCAAGATAAACAGAAAAACAAGAACAAGGTATCACCTTAAGAGTAGTCCCCTCTTTGTGGGCTGTCTTGGCAACTGATGCTGCCTTGTCATAACCAATTTTCTGGAACAGGCAAATTACGCTCATTATAACAAAAGAACATGAAATATAGGAAATAACATGAACATACAAGTGGAAACTTACTGGGTTCAAGGATGTGACAAGCATCAGTGACTGCAAGTGAATTAAAAGTCAAACAACAACAGAGCACATTAGCTAAGGCATCTAATATTTGGCATCATGTGAGAATTGTGTCAAAGAAGTCATCAACTCACCTCATGCAGTAATTTTGAAATCCTTTCCCTATTTGCTTGAATACCTCTAACACAATTCTTTTCAAACGAAGCAGATGAATCTCCAAGCAGTCTCAGTGACTATCAGAAATCAAAATAAAGATTAAGTTATTATGTACATCAATTTGGTCCTACAGTAGGGGATACATCATCCCATACGCATAAATTAAGAATCAACAACACAGCCTACACGATATTCTTATAGTGCACACAGCCCACCCTTTATCTTCTTTATTGGGTCATCACCATATATGGTATAACATCACACATAAGAAGCCTAAAACATACAACAACAATTAAGTCTTATCCCACTAAGTGGGGTCCCTATATAGATCAGACGATGCCATAGTGTTTTATCATAAATTATTTTAATATTTAAACCATTAACATCTAAATATCTTTTAATAGTTTCATCTATAGTTTTTCTAGGCCTCCCTCTATCTCTAGCTATTAGAATACCCTCCATTTGATCCGCTGTCCTTATTGGGGCCTCTACAAGTCTTCCCCATACATTCCAAATCACCTAAGGCAAGATTCTACCATCCTCTCTATAATAGGCACTACCCCAACCTTCTCTCTAGTGCACTCATTCCTAATCCTATCTTGTCTAATGTGTCCACTCATCCAACATAACATCCTCATCTCTGCAACATTTAACTTATTTTCTTGTTAACTTTTTACCGCTCAACATTCAATCTCATAAAACATTACCGGTCTTATAGTTGTGGTGTTAAATTTACCTTTAAGCTTTAATGGTACTGTTTTATCACAAATAACACCCAAAGTACACCTTCACTTTGACCATCTAGCTTGAATCTTATGGTTTAAATCTCCGTCTATTTCCCCATCATTTTGGATAATGAAATCAAGATACTTAAATCTTGTGACTTGTGATATGGTATCGTCCTCAATTGTCACTTCTAAGTTAGAATTTGTGCGTTAGAATTTGTGCATCTATTGCTAAACTTACATTCCATATACTTTGTCTTACTTCTACTAATACGAAAACCATGTACTTCCAAAGCTTATCTCCACAGCTCCAACTTCACATTTAATTCTTCTCTTGATTCTTGTCTTAGGACCATATCATCTGCAAAAACATGCACAATGGCACCAGGTATTGAATATGTTTAGTAAGTACGAACAAGACCAAGGTGAAAAGATAGGGACTTAGGGTTAACCCTTGGTGCAGTCCTATACTTATAGGAAAATCCTCTATTACCCCACCTTCTGTTCTCACACTAGCTATGACCCATCATACATATCTTTGATTGCCCAGATATAGGCTATCTAAACTCCTTTCTTCTCCAGAACCTTCCATAAAAGCTCTCTTGGCACACTATGGTACACCTTTTCCAAGTCAATGAAAACCATATGTAAATCTCTTTACTCCCTCCAATATCTCTCCATCAATCTCCATAATTCCATGATAGACCTTCCAGGCATAAAACCAAACTGATTCTCTACAATGCGAGTCTCTTGTCTCAATCTCCAATCAATTAGCTCTCCCATAACTTTATAATATGGCTCACAAGCTTAATCCCTCTGTAGCTTACATAATTATGTACGTCTCCCTTGTTTTTATAAATATGAACTAAGGTACTCTTTCTTCCCTTGCTCGACATCTTCTTCAACCTTAGAATCATGTTAAACACTTTGTGAGCCAACTTATGCCCTTTCCTCCTAGACACTTCTATACCTTAATTAGTATGTTATCAAGACCCATTGCCTTGCCATTTTCCAATCGCTTCAAAGGCTCCTTTATCTCAAACTCTCGAATTCTACAATTCAAGATACAATTTTAGTCTTCCTCACTTGTATCTGATTGCAAGAGTACCATGTTCTTCATTAAATAACTTGTGAAAGTAACTCTTCCATCCTTTTGCGATGCCTTGTTCTGTGACCAAAACTTTACTCTCTTCATCCTTAATGCATTTCACTTGGTTTAAATCTCTCGCCTTTCTTTCCCTACCTTTAGCTAGCCTGTAAATACTTCTTTCCCCCTCTTTAGTGCCTAAGGATTGGTATAACCCATCAAACACTCTAGTCCTCACTTCGCCCACCGCCTTTTCAGTTTCATTCCTAGCTATCTTATATTCTTTCCCTACCTTTAGCTAGCCCACCACCTTTTAATCTTAACCTTATCTTGCACACTTGTGTCCCACCACCAAGATTCTTTGTCTTTTAGTCCAAAGCCTCTTGATTCCCAAGTGTTTCCTTTGCTACCTTCCTAATCCCTTTCACCATCTCGTCCCACATTCATAGTATCTTTCATCTCCATTCCCTACTTGACTGAAAAAGCAAAAGCTTTTAGCTGGTGTAACAGATCTGAACCAAGTTAAAATCCTAGCCGGAGGTTCCACATTTGCATTTGAAATAACATAAGAAGACAATGGATATAAAACATACATGCAGGAGACTACTTGCAATCATTGGCTTGAACACATTAAGCTCAAAATGACCATTTGATCCACCCACTGTGATGGCAACATGGTTTCCCATCACCTGCAATACACAAATTGTAACAACAATTCGGAAATCGACAGTCATCAGAAAATTAAAAATGCCTGACTTTATTACGAGTACTAGAAAGGAAACACCAAATCTCCCAGCATTGTAGAGGCTTTAGCCAATCAGTACTCAGTCATAACAACAAAGTATGTTAATAAAATGACGTGAATTGATGTTTACCTGTGCACAGACCATTGTCAGAGCCTCACACTGGGTAGGGTTAACCTTTCCCTGAAACAGAATAAGATTGTGACTTAAAGCCAAATCCTAATTGTAAGACAAATATAATAAACTATTACAAGTAACAAGAAAACAGCTTGTTTCTGTAACAAATATGTGGTCACTTAGCATGAGGATCTTACAGGCATGATACTACTTCCTGGTTCATTTTCAGGAAGAATGAGTTCACCAAGGCCGCAACGGGGACCACTATAATAGAATAGCATTAAGAAAGCCAATGAATGAACATGAATAATTTTTCCTTTTCTAGAATAAAAAGAATTACGAAGAAGCCATGTGTCAGTTAGTGTCATATAACTAGCAACTTACCTTCCTAATAACCGTATGTCATTAGCAATCTTCATTAAAGAAGCCGCAATTGTATTGAGGGCACCACTAGATTCAACAAAGGCATCATGTGCAGCCTGCAAAAGGAGAATATGAGCACACAGCAAGCCAATGTTTTGTTGCATTTGACACTAAGATTACTGGAAGAAGCCAGTGCAATGAAATAGCATAGGACAAATTTTCAAGTCAAAGAAAATAAACAAGTTTTAGTAACAAACCAAGGCCTCAAACTTATTTTCTGCTGTGACAAAAGGCAGCTTTGTTTCTTCAGCTACTGCCACTGCTATCTTTGCGTCAAACCTGAATATCATCCAGAAAATTATCACTGTTTAACCAAATCTATATCTTTTAAAAGTCAAACCAAAACAGTTTTCTGCAAGCTAAAAAGGCAGGCCTAGATTCTTTCTCTCCATAATAAAATAGACCCATCTCCATAAGATTACCAGAGAAAATTCCATCTAATATTCAACAATGGCATCCATATTAAATAAAACTAAATATTGGTATATGTGCATGCACATCTATCCAGGCAATGCCACTACTTTTTGGTAGTGGAAGACTCTTCATAGTAAGTAATGGGATCATGCCTGATGAAAAACTCATCAAATCGAATAATATGCCACAAGGAATGAAAAGAAAGCTGCTATCATATTCGTTTTGGCAGACAAAGAGAAAATTGAAAACTAAACAATAAACTAAAAGTTGCAAAAATGAAAATAAAACAAGAGCAACTACTTAGCTATCAAAAAGCATACGTACCCCTTCTTTGTATTCAATCCAGTCCCTACAGCTGTACCACCCTGCGCAAGCTGCTCAAGTAACATGTCTACTCAGTTAGAACTCCAAAAGCAAATGAGTGAAGAACAAGTAGTTTATATTTATACTCGAGTGTCTAACCTGATACATGCGTGGCAAAGTGCCTATCACTCTATCAATGCCATACTTCACCTGCAGATAAAGGAAAAGGTAATGAAGAAACAATCCCCACAAAACTGTCCAGATTTTACAGCCAACACAACAGTGATAAACAGAATACCAAACAACATAGGCCAGAGGAAAGCAAGCTTACTTGTGTAGTATACCCACTAAACTCCTGTCCGAGAGTCAACGGCGTTGCATCTTGAGTATGAGTGCGTCCAATTTTGACAATATCTTTGAATTCAATTGACTAGTAAATTTATTTTAAAGAAAAGCCAAAAGAAAAAGATTAATACAGAAATCACAAAGACAATATAAAATGCCATTAACAGAAAAACAATAACAAAACCAAATGCCTTTGGTTTATAAAATCCCATCCTGCATATCAAGAGAAATAAAAATTTTGTAAAGTTAAGAGGTATCTAATATGTGTCCTGTCACAATAATTGCATACTTGATAGACCAAAAGGAAAATTGAGAGAAAGAGCCAGACAAAGCCATAAGCTCAGAATAAGACGATAGAAAGCTATCACGCAATAATGCAATCAAGGGAGTCCTGTTTTGACAATATTTGTACTAGTTTTGTAAAGTGGCCAGAATAAACAGACAAGACAACAACACAATATTAAATCATCACAATTTTCACATTCAAAATAACTTGTCAAGTATAATGCAAATCATTCAAAATCCCATCTAAACAGGATGACAAATGAATTAGCAGGAGGGGGACTGTAGTCTATTCTAACCACTATAACTCGTCTAAAAGTCTGAACTAATTCAATTCAAACCTTTGCGTTTAGTGTAGCATGTAAGGTTTTCAAATTGGGAATTAGTCTTGAGTTTATTTCCATGGCGGCTGCAATATGCATTACCTGGAAAGAGGGGAAAAAACTACAGATTAAAAGCAATAAAAAAGAACTGTTATTATAAGCAAAAACATTAAACCAGTACGTAAAGAAAGTATAGAAACAGTTAACTTCAGGAATTGCACCCCTTACATAGGGATCCAATCAAATAAGAAATTCGAGAAATTGCAATTGATAGAGACATGCAAAAGGCTTCTTACAGTTGGGAATGTATCATTAGATGATTGTGATCTATTGACATGGTCATTTGGGTGCACAAACTTTTCGCCACGCTTATAGCCAAGAATCTCTGCCGCTCTATTTGCAATAACCTGAAAAAGTCCAACACAAACTTTCACTCTAAGAATTGTTCAATGCAGTGATCAAATGCATGGAAGGGCTATGCAAGTCCGAATATCCACAGAGATTGGACAACACACAAATTTCCAGAACGTATTACTTCAGACATGTTCCTATTGATTCTCAAGTCTTTATCTAATTATCTATTACATACAATGATGATGAACATTTATAATCACAGGTCCACTAAGCCAAGCACATCAATTTTGTTGCAGTGCAGTGCACCAACCTCATTAGCATTCATGTTACTTTGTGTGCCACTGCCGGTTTGCCAAACAACAAGGGGGAAATGGTCATTTAGCTTGCCCTCGGCTACTTCTTGTGCTGCTTGCATCACTGCTTTCCCAATCGTGGGATCAAGACCGTACTCCATGTTCACCTGCATTACAAGAAGTTGGCTAAGCAACCCAAATGACCAATCCAACTTATTTATGTTCAAATCCAGACCCCCAAAAAAATCTTATTAATTGTTAAGAAAAATCACAAAATAAAAAAAAATGAGAAACTAGTGCATACTATATACTATGACAAACCTTAGCAGCGCATTTCTTCAAGATGCCAAAGGCGCGAATGATGGGTTCAGGCATGCGTTCACGAGGGCCACCGATGTCGAAATTTTGCAGGGATCTTTGAGTTTGTGCGCCCCATAATCTAACGGCACACTCACATAAAACAAAAGAGTTAGATTGATAAATAAAAGTGAGAGAGAGAGAGAGAGAGAGAGAGAGAGAGAGAGAGAGGATGTGGAGGAAGCAGAAAAGGGGAAACGGACTTGTCGGAGGGAACTTGAATGGGTCCAAAGGTGTCTCTTTCTTCCCTAAACGACGAGGAATAGGATCTGGAAGCAGCAAAACGCAGGGCGAGGGCGAGGGCGAGGTGGGAAGTGGATGCAGGTGATGAACGGCGAGACAGGACGTACAACGCCATGGTTGAGGTTTGAATCACTCGCCGGGGAGAGCTGCCACACGAGAAAGAATACTCTTTGTCCGATCAAATCAAATCAGAAACGATACAGGTGGGCAACTGGCGTCTGCTTTGGTCCACTTCCCAGCTAAAATAATGGGCACAGTAGCACAATAGCCCGATAGAGGCACGTCACGGCGCTGTCTTCTTGGAAGTTTATTTTTCCAAAAAAAAAGTGAAAAAACTTTGAAGAGGTTTTTTTGTTCCTAGTTGAAGACGGTTTCCTTGCCCACGAGGCTGATTGAGATCATGTGTCATAGAGAAATTTTTATGCGGTTTGGGAGATTACGTGGCTGTGGTTTCTGTCAATTATATAAATATTTTTTTATAAAATTATATATTAATAATAGATTTTATATAAAATATATTAATTTAAAAATATAATTATATAATACTTCTAAATTATATAAGTACTTTTTTATATTATATATCATCATATTATATTATATATCATTTTAAAAGAGGGCACAGAAATAGTGAGATAATATGACTAGATTAATTTGATTTTTCTCCAAATTTCACTGTCCATAATAGTCGATCAGTTTCTTTTTTATGTTTGTTTCTTAAATATTAATAACTTTTTATATACTTATTTGAGAAACTTTTTAAAAATAAATAAAATATGTCATAAATTTAATAGCTTGAAAAGTGAGGATAAAGAAACTTCTAAAAATGAATAAAATATGTCATAAATTAACCATTTTTATTAATAAAAATATTATAAATTTAATGGTTTAAAAAATAGGGGATGAAAAATTTTATAAGTTGTTTAAGACTTACTCACATAAATTGAAATTTTATAAGATTATTAGATAACTTATGGAAGTTTAATGACAAAAATAAAATTAGATATAGATTGATTTTCTAACTAATATTTATACATAAAATAAATGATACTAAATATATATTGCACAGATGATGTAAATATAAAAATTTTACTTTGAAGTGATACTAAATGTATATTATAGAGTGATGCAAACATATAAATTATATAAATAATAATTAATATATATTATAATTATTAAAAATTAAAACCAAATTTAAAATTAAATATTTGAACTTTAAAACTTATAGTACATTCTAAAGTTATATCAAATCTTTTTTTTCAATTAGCAACTTACATCACTATTAATTAATTTTTCTAATGTTACAACACTCAAATTATAGATTTATACCATTATGCATTTATATTTATAATCTATAAGGCTAGATATTTGAAGTTTTAATATGAAATATTATTTGCTTTTTTATTAATAAAAATGGCATAGATTTAATAGTTTGGAATGCAGAGGATGAAAAATTTTATAAGTTCTTTAAAATTTATTTATAGATTGAAATTTTATAATATTTTTAAATAACCTAAAGAATTTTAATGACATAAAAAATTATCATTAGATTGGTTTTCTAATTAATATTGGAACCTCAAATAGGCGATACTAAACATGTATTGCATAGATGATGTAAATATAAAAATTCCACTTTAAAGTGATATTAAACATATATCATATGAGTGATGCAAACATATAAATCGAATGAATAATAATTAATATACATTATAATTATTAACTATTAAAACCAAATTTAAAATTAAATATTTGAACTCTAAATCTTATAGTACATTCCAAAGTTATATCAATTCAGTTTTTTATTTAGTAGTTTAAATTACTATTAATTAATTTTTTTAATGTATTTATGATATAGCGTAGTACATCATAATGTTAAGAAAATAAAAGACACAGAAAGAAATTCACAATAAATACTTAAGATACATCCACAAAACTATATACAGGCTCATATATTCATATATAAGTTTCTGAGTATAAAATAGGGAACCGTCAAAATCATACATCCGGTCCATACTTTTCATCACTATCTTAGAACATGTCCACGTAGGGATGACTACTGAAAGTAGATAGGAATACATGAGAACAAAGGAAAATAATAGCTAAGTCTGTGGTCCAAGATCATGTAAAAAGATATCCAAAAGAGGGCCACCCCTGTATAAACAGTGCTAAATGTAATATCCTAATAAACCCATGCTATGCTTAAGTTATATTATGGTGCTTTATTAGTTATTGCTTATGCTCATAGAAAACTAAACTTCATTTATAGATTAAGTTACGTGGAAAATACAATAAGATTTTTTTTTTTAAATACGTCTTCGCTTTGTAGCATTTTATAAAGTAAAGCCTTGAGCGAGAATATAGATATAAAGAGAGCGTGTCACAGGAGAATCCATAACACAATATCATAAAACATGAGTAAGATAAATAATTAGTAATCACAAATACTTCGCATTACATAGCTAATCATTACATCTATATGGTATATATATATATATATGCATTACATCGAAGGAGGCTCATGGTCATGCCATGGCCCAAAAACTAGATACCAAATACAAACTTAAATAACAAAGCTCATTTCCAAAAGGAATATGTGAAGGTGCAGAGCAACAATAACTATAAGTCCAAAACAGCATAGTCTAGCATCCCTCATCATATGTCTGCTCGCAGTGTGGGGGATCCATGCTCCACTCCATCGGATGCGCCATTGGATTCTAGTGACAACACGAAAAATAACTAGGGTGAGAAATAAGCTTTTTCAGTAGGACTCGAACTCGACACGGAAGTGTCATTGTCATCGTCCTGGCCACTTCAGTTTTATAAATGAAAACAGTGAGCATTCATAAGGTCCAATTCTTAGGTTTTCGAAAACATAAGCATTCAAAGTGGATTCAATTGTTAACATACTCTCTAAGTCATGGGAATTATATCATATCATGCATGAGAACATGATACGAAACTTGGAAATGGATCATCTTGAAATTCAGTTTTAGGGAAGGATATTGACACCACACTTAAGAAAGATGAGAAGGTGAGCGATAAGTCATGAAGATTTTGATCGCCACAAGTTGCCTTGATAAAATTAGATTTAGTTTTTTGCCTAAGAACTCAAGGGAAACTCTCACAATAGAGAAAACTCAAATTTCATTCAAATTCAAGATGTTTTAGTAATACAAGAGTTCTCCTATTTATAGGCTTAGTGGAGGGCTGAAACATTGAACCTCTACTACACTTCCCACTAAGCATTTAATATCCACCAAGACCCACTAAGTACTAATTCTGCATCACTATCATGCATTCATGCATGTGACATTTATTTTCTACTAGTGCAGCTATAAGAGTCCACTAATCCTAATAATAACTTAGTAACTCTCAAAAGACATTAAAAATCCACAAAAGACATTAAAAATCCACTTTAGAAAAATCGCCCAAAAATACATACAAAAATACAAAGAAAATAATAAAAACTGAACTTATTTATTTTCGACTGAGGTCCACTAAATTGGACACTTGTAGCCCATGAAAGCATCTTTGATCATGCAGATTTGGGCCTTCACAATTATGTCTTCATGTTGGCTCAATTTCACTTTCAAGTTGAAGGAATGTGATCCATTTAGTTGTTGCCTCCATTGTGTATTGATCCTCCTTTTCCTTGAGCTCCATTATTAAGCCTTCCAAAGCTTGCTTCATTCTCTTAGTCTTGGACCTTGTCATGGGTCTTCCAATTCCCTTCAATGCCTCTTCTTCCTTGGGTTTGTCTTGTAAGCTTGTAACTCCTCCTTGGCTCACATCATTCCCTCCTTCTTTAAGTGAATTCATCCTCGAATTTAGGTTTTCATCACCTACATCAAAAGGACACAAATCAGCCACATTAAATGTTGCATTAACACCATAATCACCGGGCAAGTCAATTTTGTAAGCATTGTCATTAATTCTTTCCAACACTTGGAATGGTCTATCTCCTCTTGGTTGAAGCTTTGATTTCCTTTGGGCAGGAAACCTTTCCTTCCTCATATGAACCCACACCCAATCACCGGGTTCAAGGACAACTCTTTTTCTCCCTTTATTGGCTCTATTTGCATATTGCTCCATTTTCTTCTCAATTTAAGCTTTAACTTGCTCATGAAGCTTCTTCACATATTCTGCCTTTGTTTTGCCATCCTTGTGAACTAAAGAAGAAGAGTTAGGTAAAGGAAGCAAATCAAGACATGTTAGTGTATTGAATCCATAAACAATCTCAAAAAGAGAAAATTGAGTAGTAGAATGGGCAGCCCTATTATAAGCAAATTCAACATGGGGTAAACACTCTTTCCAAGACTTAATGTTCTTCTTAATAATTGCTCTAAGAAGAGTAGAAAGAGTCTTATTTACCACCTCAGTTTGGCCATCAGTTTGGAGGTGGCATGTGGTGGAGAAAAGAAGCTTTGTTCCTAACTTGTTCCATAAGGTCCTGCAAAAATGGCTTAAGAATTTGATGTCACGATCTAAAACAATGCTCCTAGGCATGCCATGAAGTCTTACCACCTCTTTGAAAAACAAATCTGCCACATGAGTTGCATCATCCACTTTGTGGCAAGGAATGAAGTGTGCCATCTTGAAGAATCTATCAACTACCACAAAAATGGAGTCCTTCCCTTTTTGGGTGCGTGGTAGCCCTAAACAAAATCCATAGACAAGTTAGTCCAAGGGGAATTAGGAATAGGCAAAGGAGTGTAAAGTCCATGAGGTGATACCTTAGATTTTGCTTTTCTACACACAATGCACCTTTCACAAAATTTCTGCACATCATGCTTCATGTGTGGCCAATGAAAATGTTCATGCAGCATTTCTAAGGTCTTTTGAACCCCAAAGTGTCCCATTAAACCCCCCTCATGTGCTTCCCTAACTAGCAATTCATGCATGGATCCTTTAGGCACACAAAGTCTATTATTCTTAAACAAGTAGTTATCATGCCTAACAAACCCATTTTGTGATTTCTTTTCACATGCAGCATATAATTGGGAAAATTCATTATCATGCACATACAATTCCTTGATATGTTCAAAGCCAAGCAATTTAGTTTCAAGTGTAGCAAGCAAATTATACCTTCTTGAAAGCGCATCTGCTACAACATTTACCTTTCCTTGCTTATGCTTAATCACATAAGGAAATTGTTCAAGAAATTCAACCCATTTGGCATGCCTCTTGTTGAGCTTTCCTTGCCCTTTCAAATACTTCAAAGATTCATGATCACTATGAATGACAAATTCTTTAGGCAAAAGATAATGCTGCCATGTTTGCAAAGCTCTAACAAGTGCATACAATTCTTTATCATAAGTGGAATAGTTAAGAGTGGCTCCACTTAATTTCTCACTAAAATATGCAATGGGATGACCATCTTGAAGTAAAACAGCCCCAATACCCACATTAGATGCATCGCATTCAATTTCACATTATTTACAAAAATCAGGCAAAGCAAGAATGGGTGCATGTGTGAGTTTGTCCTTAAGTCCTTGAAATGCATTTTCTTGATTCTCCCTGTAACATCCCGATTTTCGAGTTCCGACTTCATCTTCAAACTTCACATAAAATGGGATAATTTCCAATTTCCGAGTTCGTCTTGTGTTAATCTACGACTTCCGACCTCATCTCAGCGAAATGGTCATAATTCCGTCCTCCGACTTCATCTCCAAATCCCCAATGAAATGGCTATTATTTACGATTTTCGACTTTATGCTTCAAACACAAAGTATACAAGTTCCGACTTCATGGTCGATTGTTCAACCAGAATAAGATACGATTCCCGACCTACGAGTTAATGGACGCGAGATTAGATCTTAGAGTTGGTCTCCAAGTTCGACTGAAATTTATGTGGGTTCTGACCTCATACTTTACTCCCAAGGTTGAAATGAGGTGGACATGATTTCCGGTCTCCGAATTTACTCCCAAGTGTCAAATAAGGTTGGACGAGTTCCGACATCCGGCTTCAACTCCAAGTTCAAATAAAAAGGACGCAGGTTCTGACTTTAGACATAATAGACACGAGTTCCGAGTTCAGATAGAATGGAAGTGAGTCTTACTTTTGGGATGACGTGGAGAGCAATTTAGCCACAAAAGTGGGAGACATGGTCGAACTTTAACCACAAAATTCCAACCAATCAATACTATAATTCCAACTACTCTCATGTATTTAAATCAGACTCTCCTCTCCATTTTGATTTGATTTATGTCTCCCTTTCCCCTTGTTCCAGCCTCCTTCTTCCCTTCTCTCAAACAACTCCATCACTCCTTCAAGCTTAGCAAGGTTCTATCAACTCAAGCTTCAATACTTAGCTCAAATCACACTCCAAAGAGGTAGGATTCTATTTCTATTCTTGAATTACTTGCACTATGATTGCATGAAATTGTACTCTTCTCTATGAATTTGATGAATTATTGGATATATTATGATTGGATTAATAGGAGATCTTAAGTTGGAATTATGGTTAGAAGGAGAAAATTAGAAGGAATGGAAGATTAGGAAGCTGTCTTGGTGAAGAGTCCTCAGCAGTCCGGATGGCAGAGTGTACGGCTCCACCTACAATTGGTTAAATCCAATGAAACTATTTTTAGATGAAAGTAGACATTCAGGGCTTTCCATCTATGTATAATATAAGGTTATTGGATTAGTATTGAGAGAGATATGAATTTTTGAAGTTTGACCTAGGAATCAGGACTTTCATCCGGGCAGGGTGACTTGAGGAGGGTATAACTCACCCTATACAACTCCAAATCGAGTGAAAGTAACTTTGTTAGAAAGCTTACATATAGGGAACATCCCAATATGAAATTCTGAGTTTGTTATTGTAACATCCTACTAATTTAATGTTATGCTTAAGTCATAGCATGAAATTAGGTAGTCTGTGTTACCGTGTTAACATTCTGCTTGAATCTCGTGATTAGTATCACAAAATAGTTGAAACGGTGTGCTATTATTTAATAAACATGAATTGCCTTGTATAACGTAATAAAGTTTAATATAACCTAATAGAAAAGATACGGATAAGTGATATATTATCAACTGTATATGTACATATGAAGGCTGGAAGCCAATGCTTCAGTCTATACATATATATATTAGAAGCAGATGAAATAAAGATACAGCAAAATCCCTATTGCTAGAAAGCAGAGACGGAACTAGCAGGAGCTGGCTGTGTCCAACGAGTCCAACTCGGAAACCTGGTGAAGCTACAGGACTGGGATCTCAATGAAAGGAGTGGTCGTTAAGCCCTTCGCCAGCGTCTGAGAATGATGTGGAAAATACAACACGGGGTGAGAATTTCAAGAAATTCTCAGTAGGGTTCGGCTATACTGGCTAACTGACATCACATATATTCTCAGTTGCCTCGGTTTTTACTTAATTATAAAAACATGTGTTCAAACTGAGATATCCATTTCAATGAGTTCAAGAAAATATCTGGTCCGAGGCAAGGTTCAATTTTATTTTAGACGGCACAAGAAATAAAATAGATTACTAATAATGGTATGTAGTAGGATAAACAGAATAAATGAATAAACAGTAGTAAATAAATATAGTAGACAACTGTAACATGTTGACATAACTATTTCATGCATTTATGCATTCATGTAATCATGCAAACTCATACTTGAACTTTCCTTTTTAAACTTTTCATTTCCTTTCATCATTTTTTCCATCTCTTGGTCCCCTGGGAGTTGTTGGCCATTTAAACTCCTGGTAATAGTTTGCTTATCAGGATCAAGCTTGTTCCTATACAGGAAGTGCCGGGTTTACTTTCCCCGACGTTCCCACCGATCTATTCCCCTTAACTTCTTATCTGGGGCTGGCCCAAGTAGCATGGAACTTTCATGGTAACATAGTTCTTCTCATAACTTTCATAACTTTCCTTGAAATGTATATGCATTAACATGTAACTCATAACTTGTATATGGGTTCTACCGAAATTTCCAAAGATAATCTAACGTGTCCGCTTCCCCATGAATAGTGCCAGCCAACCAGTACATTTATACACTTACAATTTTAGTATAGAGCAACAATTATACATGTACATTCATAACACCATTCAACAATCTCAATTATACATGTACATTCATAGTCTCAAACATAAATTTCAATTTAAACATCAATAGAGTTTCAATTTAACCTCCTCTGTTCTGCCCGAATTTGGTGTGCCTCATTTCTCATTCAATTCAATTCATTTAAATCTAATCTTTGGATATGTCATAGTCTCATATGTCTAGATTCTAACCCTTTTGGTCCCATCTCATTTTGATGTGTATAACTATAGATATTCAGGTTTTACCCCGGCCTGCCCAATGGCTAGCCAGAATTAGGCAACTAAAATTAAAAATCCACTAAAAATCGAAAACTGAATCAAATTACACGAAATTGGATTCATATTAAAGCTAACAGGGTAAAGTTTCATTTGCAAAAATTTCCATTTCATTTGGCTTAGTAGGGCTCGAGTTATAAGCCCCAAATTCTGACCTTCCTAAACTGCTTTGTTCTAGCCCAGTTTGGACATAGAGCAACTTTCTTGGATCATTGGGAGCAATTGGGACCTTATCTAATTCTGAAATTTTTATGGGACATTCTCCTATGTGTAAGCTTTCGAAAAAAGTTAGTTTCATTCATTTTTGAGTAGTGTAGGTCGAGTTCTACCCTAAACAACCTAGTCTGCTCGGAGCTAGAGTCAAAACCCTAGGCCGAAATTCAAAAATTCATAACTCTCTCAATTCTAGTCCAAAAGCCTTATATGATATATCCATGGAAAGCCCTGGATGTGTAGTTTCATTGAAAATTGGTTTCATCAAATTTGATTGGCTATAGGCGGAGCCGTACACTCCGTGGTACGGACTACCGAGGGGTTTTGGTTCTCCAGCCCCTCAGCTCTTCTCATTTCTATTCTTTCATGCTTTAAATCCGATTTTAACCAAACCAACAGCCCAAAACCAATCACATATCATCATAATCATCCATTTAACATATCAAAAATCATGAAAATAATCCAAGCTCAGCCAGCTATAATCACAGAATTGATGTAAGAAGAGAACTGCTACCTTTGTTCCAAGTGATTGTGCTGGATTTTTGAAGCTTGGATGATCAAGGCTGGAATTGGTTTGAGTTTTTGGTGTGTGAGGAAGAGAGAAAGAGAGCTGAATGAGAGGAGAGAAAGTGGCGCTGGATGTGGTCAGAATTGGGTGAAAAGGAGTTGAAAAATTCTGATCACATGGGAGTGTTTAGGTGGCTTTCTTCTTGCATTTTGATTGGTCTAAAAGGCTTGGCTGAAATTCAGCCAGCCTTCTTCACTTTCTATGGCCATCTTTGCGCCATTTAGAGGGCTTAAGTGGCTGAGGTCTCAGCCACTTAAAGTAGGGTTAATGGGTTGAAATTCTATTGGTTCGGTTCCGACAGTTTAAAATACCGTAATGTTACCGATTTCCTTTAAACCGGTAAATCGGTTTTTAATAAAATTTTATGAAATCTCCTATACTCTAACTTAAATCTCTCTTATCTAAACTCAAGTAATTGCTAATCAATTGATTCTAAATAATTATTTAACCGAATTTTAATTAATCTCAATTATTCGATAAAAACCGAACAATTGAATGGAAAACGATAAAAAGATTTCGGAGGATGCTACAATAAATCCTTAAACATCGCCCAGGTGACTATGGTCTGAGATTCTTCAAACAGTCTTCGTACGCTGTTCCACCAAAACTCGGCGTCTGCCTCGAGCATATAGGTGGCAAAAGTCACCTTCTGATGATCTGAGCAATCTAGAACAGAGAAAATCTTCTCCATGGCTTTGATCCACTCATCGGCTTTATCAGGGTTATATGCCCCTCGGAAGCTGGGCGGATTCGCCTTTCTAAACTCAGCAAATTTGAGATATTCCAGGTTACCCTCCGGGCCATGTGGGTTCCCTTCACAGCCTGCTGCAGGTCGCCTACCTAGCTGTTCCATCATCTGGTGAGCTGCCGCGGCTTGCTCCCGCATTGCGTGAGCCATTTCTTGCATTGTGGCCATCAGGTCATTCGGGTCCTCTCGAGCTGGTTCTCAGACGCGGTCTGCCTCGCCTTCCGGAAGCCATTAAGTTCTGAGCACACAAAACAAAAGTTATTGAGTTGATCAGGCTCAATACTAAGTCTAATGTGCTAGTAAATAACAGTTGACACGGTCAGGCATGTCATACAAATGCACAACTATATCTCAACCATACAGGCAAGATTTAATGCATGTCATCAGCTAAAAACACAGAATATGCGTGAAGCATAGTCAGTCCAATCCTCAGGCCTTAGCTAGGATGAACTGCTCTGATACCAAAAATGTAACACCCTACTAATTTAATGTTATGCTTAAGTCATAGCATGGAATTAGGTAGTCTGTGTTACCATGTAAACATTCTGCTTGAATCTCGTGATTAGTATCACAAAATAGTTGAAACGGCGCGCTGTTATTTAATAAACATGAATTGCCTTGTATAACGTAATAAAGTTTAATATAACATAACAGAAAAGATACGGATAAGTGATATATTATCAACTGTATATGTACATATGAAGGCTGGAAGCCAATGCTTCAGTCTATACATATATATATTAGAAGCAGATGAAATAAAGATACAGCAAAATCCCTATTGCTAGAAAGCGAGACTTTAACTAGCGGAGGTTGTGTCCAACGAGTCCAACTCGGAAACCTAGTGAAGCTACAGGACTGGGATCTCAATGAAAGGAATGGTCGTTAAGCCCTTCGCCAGCGTCTAAGAATGATGTGGAAAATACAACACGGGGTGAAATTCTCAGTAGGGTTCGGCTATACTGGCTAACTGACATCACATACATTCTCAGTTGCCTCAGTTTTTACTTAATTATAAAAACATGTGTTCAAACTGAGATATCCATTTAAATGAGTTCAAGAAAATATCTAGTCCGAGGCAAGGTTCAATTTTATTTTAGACGGCACAAGAAATAAAATAGATTACTAATAATGGTATGTAGTAGGATAAACAGAATAAATGAATAAACAGCAGTAAATAAATATAGTAGACCACTGTAACATCTTGACATAACTATTTCATGCATTTATGCATTCATGTAATCATGCAACACCCACATTAGGTAGCGTGCATGCTGTAGTTCTTACAACTCCCAAAACTCTTAAGTTATACCAAATAAAGATAACCAGTAGCTTTAAAGACCGGATTCGGCAAGCACAGCAGCAGGATGCTAATTTTCAGCATACGACTAATCTCGTGCAACTGGGGAAACTAACGGGTTTTGCCCAAGATAAAGAAGGCATCTGGCGGTGTCACAACAGGGTGTGTGTTCCTGAAAGGGATGACCTCCGAAGAAGAATCTTGGAAGAAGCACATAAAAGCGAATTTGCTGTAGATCCTGGCATAACCAAGATGTATCAAGACCTCAAGAAGATGTTTTGGTGGCCGGGCATGAAGTCAGATGTAGCAAACTTCGTGGGCAGATGCTTGACCTGTCAGAAGGTGAAAGCGGAACATCAGAAACCTTCTAGGACATTACAACCCTTGGAAATCCCTGAGTGGAAGTGGGAGAGTATCTCCATGGATTTTATAATGGGGTTACTAAGGACATCAACAGGATATGATGCGATATGGGTTATTGTGGATAGATTAACCAAATCTGCTCATTTCCTGCCTATTCGAGCAAATTATCCGCTGGAAAAACTAGCTCAGCTGTACATTCAAGAGATTATAAGGTTGCATGGGACCCCTTCAACTATTATCTTTGATCGAGACCCAAGGTTTACCTCTCGATTTTGGGGAGCTTTACAGAAGGCGTTCGGTGCGAAGCTGTGTTTAAGCACTGCATATCACCCACAAATAGATGGCCAAACTAAAAGAACGATTCAAACCTTGGAAGATATGCTACGAGCTTATATACTGGAGCAACGCGAAAATTGGGATCGATACTTACCGTTGGCCGAATTCGCATACAACAATAGCTATCACGCTAGCATCGGCATGGCTCCTCACGGCTAATCGTATGGATCAAGCGCCAATCTCCCCTATGCTGGTACGAGACAGGAGAATCAACTTTATTGGGGCTTGATTTAGTCGAGCAGACCACCAAGCAAATCAAGAAAATACGAAGCAAGATGCTTGCCGCCCAAAGCAGCCAGAAAAGTTACGCGGATACTAGGAGGAAACCTCTAGAATTTCAGGAAGGAGACCACGTATTTCTGAAGGTTACTCCTACAACAGGGATTGGCAGAGCGATCAAAGTCAAGAAGCTAAATCCTCGTTTCATTGGTCCCTTTCAAATCTTGAAGCGAATCGGATCAGTTGCATATCGAGTTGCTTTGCCTCCACATCTATCAAACCTTCATGATGTTTTCCATGTCTCCCAACTTAGAAAATATCAATCTGACCCCACACACTTCCTAGAACCCGAGTCAATACAGTTAAAAAAGGATCTAACTTTTCGCGTACAACCAGCACGGATCGTAGATAGAAGTACCAAACAACTTCGGAATAAGACCGTGCAGCTAGTAAAGGTAGCATGGGGAAAAGAAGATACGGAGGACTACACTTGAGAGCTAGAATCAGATATGAGAAAGGAGTATCCTGAACTATTCTCAGGTACTAAATTTTGAGGACAAAATTTTTTTTAAGGAGGGTGGTAATGTAACATCCTCCGAAATCTTTTTATCGTTTTCCGTTCAATTGTTCGGTTTTTATCAAATAATTGAGATTAATTAAAATTCGGTTAAATAATTATTTAGAATCAATTGATTAGCAATTACTTGAGTTTAGATAAGAGAGAATTAAGTTAGAGTGTAGGAGATTTCATAAAATTTTATTGAAAACCGATTTACCGGTTTAAAGGAAATCGGTAACATTACGGTATTTTAAACTATTTAACAGGACCAATAGAATTTCAACCCATTAACCCTACTTTAAGTGGCTGAGAACTCAGCCACTTAAGCCCCCTAAATGGCGCAAAGATGGCCATAGAAAGTGAAGAAGGCTGGCTGAATTTCAGCCAAGCCTTTTAGACCAATCAAAATGCAAGAAGAAAGCCACCTAAACACTCCCATGTGATCAGAATTTTTCAACTCCTTTTCACCCAATTCTGACCACATCCAGCGCCACTTTCTCTCCTCTCATTCAGCTCTCTTTCTCTCTTCTTCACACACTAAAAACTCAAGCCAATTCCAGCCTTGATCATCCAAGCTTCAAAAAACCAGCACAATCACTTGGAACAAAGGTAGGAGTTCTCTTCTTACATCAATTCTGTGGTTATGGCTAGCTGAGCTTGGATTATTTTCATGATTTTTGATGTGTTAAATGGATGATTATGATGATATGTGATTGGTTTTGGGCTGTTGGTTTGGTTAAAATCGGGTTTGAAGCATGAAAGAATAGAAATGAGAAGAGCTGAGGGGCTGGAGAACCAAAACCCCTCGGCAGCCCGTACGGCGGAGTGTACGGCTCTGCCTACAGCCGATCAAATTTGATGACACCAATTTTAAATGAAACTAGACATCCAGGGCTTTCTATGGACATATCATATAAGGCTTTTGGATTAGAATTGAGAGAGTTATGAATTTTTGAATTTCGGCCTAGGGTTTTGACTTTGGCTCCGGGCAGACTAGGTTGTTTAGGGTAGAACTCGATCTACACTACTCGAAAATGAATGAAACCAACATGTCCCATAAAAATTTCAGAATTAGATAAGGTCCCAATTGCTCCCAGTGATCCAAGAAAGTTGCCCTATGTCCAAACCGGGCTAGAACAAAGCAGTTTAGGAAGGTTAGAATTTGGGGCTTATAACTCGAGCCCTACTAAGCCAAATGAAATAAAACTTTTTGCAAATGAAACTTTACCCTGTTAGCTTTAATATGAGTCCAATTTCGTGTAATTTGAGTCAGTTTTCGATTTTTAGTGGATTTTTAATTTTAGTTGCCTAATTCTAGCTAGCCATTGGGCAGGCCGGGGTAAAACCTGAATATCTATAGTTATACGCATCAAAATGAGATGGGACCAAAAGGGTTAGAATCTAGACATATGAGACTATGACATATCCAAAGATTAGATTTAAATGAATTGAATTGAATGAGAAATGAGGCACACCAAATTCGGGCAGAACAGAGGAGGTTAAATTGAAACTCTATTGATGTTTAAATTGAAATTGTTGATTGAGACTATGAATGTACATGTATAATTGAGATTGTTGAATGGTGTTATGAATGTACATGTATAATTGTTGCTCTATACTGAAATTGTAAGTGTATAAATGTACTGGTTGGTTGGCACTATTCATAGGAAAGCGGACACATTCCGTTATGCTGCCGAAATTTCGGTAGAACCCATATACAAGTTATGAGTTACATGTTAATGCATATATATTTCAAGGAAAGTTATGAAAGTTATATGAAGAACTATGTTACCATGAAAGTTGCATGCTACTTGGGCCAGCCCCGGATAAGAAGTTAAGGGGAATAGATCGGTGGGAACGTCGGGGAAAGTAAACCCTAAGACTTCCCAGATAGGAACGAGCTCAATCCTGATAAGCAGACTATTATCCAGGAGTCTAAATGGCCAAGAACTCCTAGGAGACCAAGAAAAGGAAAGTTCAAGTATAAGTTTGCATGATTACATGAATGCATAAATGTATGAAATAGTTATGTCAAGATGTTACAATTGTCTACTATATTTATTTACTATTGTTTATTCATTTTTTCTGTTTATCCTACTACATACCATTATTAGTAATCTATTTTATTTCTTGTGCCGCCTAAAATAAAATTGAACGTTGCCTCGGATCAGATATTTTCTTGAACTCATTGAAATGGATATCTCAGTTTGAACACATGTTTTTATAATTAAGTAAAAACCGAGGCAACTGAGAATGTATGTGATGTCAGTTAGCCAATATACCCGAACCCTACTGAGAATTTCTTGAAATTCTCACCCCGTTTTGTATCTTCCACACCATTCTCAGACGCTGGCGAATGACTCCACCGCGACCCTCTTCATTGAGATTCCTGCTTTATAGCTTCACCACGACCCAGAGTTGGATTCACTGTATATAGCCGGCTCGTGCAACTTCCGTCTCTACCTCTTCAGCAACAGGAACTTTGATGTTCCTTTACATCATCCCATCTTCGACCCTGCTAGTCCTTACATCGCCGTCCCGCTGCACATGGCACACCTACCTCCTGCTCCTCCTGCACAGTAACCCGAGCAAAGACTGCGACCTTGCCCCTGAGTCACCACCGCAGGCAGTCCCTGATATCCCATTGAGTTCAGAGAGTGACCCCTCAGAGGCCACCAGCTTGTCACCCTCTTCCTCCTCGGGACCCAGCGCAGACTACTCACCGGCCGAGCCTGGCGTGGCTAACGGCTATCTGACAGAGTAGCTTAGCAGCAGGAGATGTTGTACAGTATGACCCTCTTTTGGATAGCATGTAGCTCTGGGTCATAGACTTGACTGTAGGGTTAGCAGTAGGTTACGAAATGTCCTCTGAGGACCATAGGATGTTTTGTCTGATTCGGGCATCATGGTCTTTTTGACATCCAGCCCGCTTATGTATTTTACTTCGAAACTTTAAACATAAACTAAAGCAGAGGCTTCTGATATATTATATATACATATATTTGCACGTATACAGAAATGTTATTGTACTATTCTTGTCTTTGCAGGTATTTAGTTAAATTCATTTTGCTTTTAGTATAGCAGCGCGCCATTTCGTTTCGTCTGTTAAAAAATAAAAAAATAAAAATAAAAATATGATAATATGATGATGACTGTTTAAAGAAAAATAAATCAGGAAAGGTAAACAGAGTGTTAATACGGTAACACAATCTACCTAATTTCATGCTATGACTTAAGCATATCATCAAATTAGTAGGGTGTTACATTTTATTTTAGGTGGCACAAGAAATAAAATAGATTACTAATAATGGTATGTAGTAGGATAAACAGAATAAATGAATAAACAGCAGTAAATAAATATAGTAGACAACTGTAACATCTTGACATAACTATTTCATGCATTTATGCATTCATGTAATCATGCAAACTCATACTTGAACTTTCCTTTTTAAACTTTTCATTTCCTTTCATCATTTTTCCATCTCTTGGTCTCCTGGGAGTTCTTGGCCGTTTAGACTCCTGGGTAATAGTCTGCTTATCAGGATCGAGCTCGTTCCTATACAGGAAGTGCCGGGTTTACTTTCCCCGACGTTCCCACCGATCTATTCCCCTTAACTTCTTATCCGGGGCTGGACTAAGTAGCATGGAACTTTCATGGTAACATAGTTCTTCTCATAACTTTCATAACTTTTCTTGAAATGTATATGCATTAACATGTAACTCATAACTTGTATATGGGTTTTACCGAAATTTCGGCAGCATAACGGAACGTGTCCGCTTCCCCATGAATAGTGCCAGCCAACCAGTACATTTATACACTTACAATTTCAGTATAGAGCAACAATTATACATGTACATTCATAACACCATTCAACAATCTCAATTATACATGTACATTCATAGTCTCAATCATAAATTTCAATTTAAACATCAATAGAGTTTCAATTTAACCTCCTCTGTTCTGCCCGAATTTAGTGTGCCTCATTTCTCATTCAATTCAATTCATTTAAATCTAATCTTTGGATATGTCATAGTCTCATATGTCTAGATTCTAACCCTTTTGGTCCCATCTCATTTTGATGTGTACAACTATAGATATTCAGGTTTTACCCCAGCCTGCCCAATGGCTAGCTAGAATTAGGCAACTAAAATTAAAAATCCACTAAAAATCGAAAACTAACTCAAATTACACGAAATTGGACTCATATTAAAGCTAACAGGGTAAAGTTTCATTTACAAAAATTTCCATTTCATTTGGCTTAGTAGAGCTCGAGTTATAAGCCCCAAATTCTGACCTTCCTAAACTGCTCTATTCTAGCCCGGTTTGGATATAGGGCAAATTTCTTGGATCACTGGGAGCAATTGGGACCTTATCTAATTCTGAAATTTTTATGGGACATTCTCCTATGTGTAAGCTTTCCAACAAAGTTAGTTTCATTCATTTTCGAGTAGTGTAGGTCGATTTCTACCCTAAACAACCTAGTTTGCCCGGAGCCAGAGTCAAAACCCTAGGCCGAAATTCAAAAATTCATAACTCTCTCAATTCTAATCCAAAAGCCTTATATGATATATCCATAGAAAGCCCTGAATGTCTATTTTCATTTAAAATTGGTATCATCAAATTTGATCAGCTGTAGGCGGAGCCGTACACTCCGCCGTACGGACTACCGAGGGGTTTTGGTTCTCCAGCCCCTCAGCTCTTCTCATTTCTATTCTTTCATGCTTCAAACCCGATTTTAACCAAACCAATAGCCCAAAACCAATCACATATCATCATAATCATCCATTTAACACATCAAAAATCATGAAAATAATCCAAGCTCAGCCAGCCATAACCACAGAATTGATGTAAGAAGAGAACTCCTACCTTTGTTCCAAGTGATTGTGCTGGATTTTTGAAGCTTGGATGATCAAGGCTAGAATTGGCTTGAGTTTTTGGTGTGTGAGGAAGAGAGAAAGAGAGCTGAATGAGAGGAGAGAAAGTGGCACTGGATGTGGTCAGAATTGGGTGAAAAGGAGTTGAAAAATTCTGATCACATGGGAGTGTTTAGGTGGCTTTCTTCTTGCATTTTGATTGGTCTAAAAGGCTTGGCTGAAATTCAGCCAGCCTTCTTCACTTTCTATGGCCATCTTTGCGCCATTTAGGGGGCTTCAATGGCTGAGTTCTCAGCCACTTAAAGTAGGGTTAATGGGTTGAAATTCTATTGGTTCGGTTCCGACAGTTTAAAATACCGTAATGTTACCGATTTCCTTTAAACCGGTAAATCGGTTTTCAATAAAATTTTATGAAATCTCCTATACTCTAACTTAATTCTCTCTGATCTAAACTCAAGTAATTGCTAATCAATTGATTCTAAATAATTATTTAACCGAATTTTAATTAATCTCAATTATTCGATAAAAATCGAACAATTGAACGGAAAACGATAAAAAGATTTCGGAGGATGTTACAGTTATGACCCCAATTGATCCCAGTGGTTCGAGGAAGTTACCCTATGTCCAAATCGAGCCAAAACAGAGCAGTTCAAAAAGGTGGAATTTCAGGACTTATAACTCGAGCTATACTAAAGCAAATGGAATAAAACTTGTTGCAAATAAAAGGTTGTCCTGTTAGCTTCAATATGAGACTAATTTCGTATGATTTGAGCTTACTTTCGATTTTTAGTAAATTTATACTTCTAGGAGTGTAATTCGGGCCAGTGACTGAATAGGCTAAGGTAAAATTTGAATATCTTGAGTTATATAAATCAAAATGATATGGGACCAAAGAGGTTAGAAAGTAGACATATAGAGCTATGACATATCTAAAATTCAGGTTTAAATGAGTTGAATAGAAATAAAGGTGGATTATACAAAATTCGGACAGAACTGAATAGATTGGCAGAAGTGACCCAATTGATGATTTCACAAGTGTTAGTGAACATATAAGGTTTAAGTTGATGGTTGCAAGTTTTACATGGATAGATATGTTAGATTGATTATACTGTTATGACTGAATTGTCTATGAAAACTGGCACTATTCATGGGGAAACGGATCTGATCCGTTATGCTGTCGAATTTACGGCAGAAGTCTATGAATGTTTATATGCAAGGATGACTTAAAGTATGATATGAGTTATGAAGTATATGAAAGTAAATAAAGTATATGTACGAGTACATTCAGCATGACTATGCTTGAGTATGTATGAGAATGAAAGGCATAAGTATATTAAATGTGAATCCCTTCACTTGGAGGTAGTTGCACATTGAATCCCTCCTTGTGAAAGCAGCTAAAACTTGGATCCCTTTATATTGAAGGCACGTGGTCAGATGAGATCTCTCAGTTTTGAGGCACGTGACCAGAAGAGATCCCTTCAATTAGAGGCACGTGGCCAGAATGAGATCCTTCCAACCTAGAGGCAGTGGGTCCCCTTGTGGGTGAGCCGGTGTGACGACGGTCACGGGTGCAGTTGACGAGCTCACTCCAAGGCCATGCTACCCAAGGGCAATAATGGCTAAAGACTAAAGACTAAAGATTAAAGTGTAACACCCTAATAAACCCATACTACGCTTAAGTCGTATTACGGCATTTTATTAGTTGTTACTTATGCTCGTGGAAAACTAACACTGCACTTGAAATTAAATTACGCGGAAAATACGGTAAAATTTTTCTTTTTCTTTTGAAATACGTCGTCACTTTTTGAAAATAAAGCCTTGAACGAGAAGCTAGACAGAGTAACGGCGTGTCATATAAAATACGTACTCCAATATCATAAAATCAGATAAAGATAAATGAATAGTAATTCACAAGTACATTGCATTATATAGCAAAGTCATTACATCGATATGGGTTCATAATATATATACATACATATATATCAACATTACATCAAAGGAGGCTCATGGTCGGGCCATGGTCCAAATACTAGATACTAAGTACAAATTTGAATGACAATGCTCAGCTCAAAAGAAATATGTGGAGGTGCGAGGCGATGGTCGCTACAAGTCCCAAAACAACTTCGTCTTGCATCCCACGTCACACGTCCGCTCACAGTGTTGGGGATCCACGCTCCACTCTACCGGATGCGCCCTCGAGATCTGGTGACGATACGGAAGAATAACGAGGGTGAGAAATGGAATTTCTCAGTAGGACTCGAACCCGACACGAAAGTGTCATCGTCATCGTCCCAGCCACTTCGGTTTTATTAATGAAAATAGTGAGCATGCATACGGTTCAATTCTTGCATTTTTCGAAATCGTGAACATCCGGCGGATTCAATTTTAACATACTCTCTAATCAATTATATCATAACATACATGAGCATAAGTATAATTATATAAAAATGCATGACTGTGCTATAAGTTTTTTCTTAACTTCTTCCCTTGCTAGGGTTTGGACCAAGTCCTTTTTCTTTTCTTAACTTGACTTTATCTTTTCACCCACTAAACATAAGTGGTAATGAGCTCATACCAGTGCCGTCGCCACCATAGAATTTCGTACTTACACTAGGTGGGTCATGCCATGCCTCATGTAAGACCTATCCCTATACTCACACTAGTGGGTCATGCCATGCCTCATGTGAGTCGTGGGTGAGGAAACTTAAATTAGATTACCTTCCTTTTGAAGGATCACTTACTTGAATTAAACTTCTTCTTATTAAGCATTATGATGCAAAAATATTTCTAAGTCCATAATTCTTACAAAATTTCTAAGACATAACTTGAGGTAGAAAGCTTTTCCCAAAATTTTGCCAAACAGAGAAACCAATATCATACAACATTAAGCATCATATCATATCATCATCATCATGATCATAATCATAACATCATCATACCATCATCATCATCATCATCATCATAACATCATGCTTGCACATAAACATAGGCATACTCTCAAGCAAAGTTTTATGAGCTTAGCTTAGTAAATTTAGTGCAAGCTTTTAATTGAGGTTGTCTCTTGTGTAAACTTCTTTTATTGAGCATAAAGCCACTTTTGTCTAATGTCCTTTTTGACACTTTTTAAGTTGAATTATGAGGGTTCTCTAATGCTTAATGTAAGGGTATTAATGTCTTAAAGCTTATTTCTCCTTATTCTTTAACTTTTACCATAACCAGTTTTTAATTTTATAGTGGGACAGTAACTTTGAAAATTCACCATAATTTCATCTTTTACTCTTTTATTTCGAATTTTTGTGTGGATATACTTCTCTGAGTCTATTTTTAAACAAAAGAAACCCCACTTAAAAATTCATTTTGTAGCTTGAGTTATGCATATTTTATTCTGACTGTTCAGTTTCTAAGTTCACTCCCGGTACAGTGGATTGTTACTGCTCATTATAATTACTCAGAAGGAATCTGAGAAAACTGTTTTATGGGTTTGTTCCTCTATGTCTTAGCTTTCATTTAAACTTGGTCTCACTCAAAAATCATTTTTGTAGCTCGAGTTATACACATTTTAGTGTAGACTGCCCAGACAGAAACCAATCCGAGAACAGTCCACTTTGAAAAATCATATCTCACTCATTTCAACTCCGAATCTTATGTATTTTATATGTATGGAAAGCTCTTTGAGTCTATTTTCATATAAAATTGGTTCCACTAATTTTTGAGTTCTCTGGAAAAAGTTATACCGTTCGGTTTACAGACTGCCAGAAAATCCAGATTTCACGTTTTGATTTTCCTCATGTTTTCTCCAAAACACTCAACCTCACTTTCAAGAAAACATTCTCAAGTTATAAAACACTCATATACCATGAAAGATTAGTGAAAAACTAACATGTTGGAGTTCAAAAATATTGAGTTCAACCATGTATCACACCAAACCGAAAATATGTTTTCAACAGACCACCATACAAGCAACAACATCTCATTCTATGACAAGAATGGCTATGATGCCCATAATCAATCTTTAAAACCACCTAGCTATGGAGAGCATAGGAGTTCTAAAGCTTGAAAAACAAGAGAGAAAAAGAGTTTAGAGCCACTACCAAGGAGAGTTTTCTTGAAGGATTTTGAAGGTGGAGATGGTTGGAGAGAGCCTTCCTCCTTGGATGCTTGGAAATGGGGCTTGGTGAGTGTTTGTTTTGTTTCTCCAAGAACCAAAGAGGGTGGTTCTTGAAGGGCTTGTGAGAATGGTAAATGGAGATGAGTGGGGAGTAGTATGAGGGTTGGAAGAAAAACAATGAAACTTGGAAGAAGAAGAGAGTATGAGACTTGGAGAGAGGAGAGAGCTTTGTGCTTCTTTGAGAGAGGAAATGAAAAATAGAATGAGGAGAGAGGGGGGCTGATGGGTGGCGCAAAAAGAGGGGGGGGGAGGATGTGATTTTTTTGCTTCTTACACAAGCTAGAGAGTGGGAAAAACCATAGGGCAAAAGAGTGTGTTGTGTTTCCTTTGAGTCTTGGCAATTGGGTAAAGACTATGTAGTGTTTTTGTCAAGTGGTTAAAAGCATGAGCTCTCTTAGGATTGGACATTGGATGGCTAGGATCACACCAAGTGTCATGATCTTGGTGAAGAAGAGTACAACTCTTGTCATGACTTAAGGGATCTACTAATGTGGACTCTTGCTCTTGTGGTGTATGATGAGAAAGTAAATGGATGGTTGGATATGGCTCTTGCTTTGACCAAACTTTCAAACTATAATTAAAGGGAAGTTTCTACATCTTTCTAATTGTTGTAATTATCTAAATGTTAATTAATTCACTTGGTTTAAATTACTCATTAGCACATTTTAATTAAGAAGGATTTTTCCTCATTAATTTTGTAAGAAGATGTGAAGGTTAATATGATTAAGTTTTGAATCTTATATGCTCTTAGTTAATTAGATTAAACCATCTTGACTTTTATGTTCTAAATCATGGATTAATAAGGATTGGGCAATTAGGCTTTTAATTATAACTTTTAATGTATTAAATCTCAATTGTTGACTTGCCTTTAATTTACTAAGCCCTTACTCTCGAGATTAATCGATTAATTCTCAATTAATCGTTAATCCCTCTAATTAGCCGGGAACACCGAGCTAATTAACTTAGGTGAAAATGGGGATGTTACAATCTCCCCTCCTTAAAAAGAATTTTGCCCTCAAAATTCGTTACAGAACTGCCCAGTCGAGGCCAGGCTTGCCCCTGGTGCAGTTCCTTGCAAAATGCCCAGGCTGTCCACATTTGTAACAGACATTTTGTCCAGCGTAGCAGATCCCTTTGTGTTGTTTCTCACACTTTGGGCAGGTGGGATTCATTGCGAGCTTCGAGGGCTGGTCGACAGGCCTTGGAGGTTTGGCGGAGAGCTCTTGTGGCTGGTTGCCCTTGGATCCTTCACCGTAGTAGGGCTTCTTTTGCAAGGGCTCCTTCGTGTGTTGCTCTTGAGACGCCTGTCTCCTCTTACGGGCCTCTGATCTCTGGACCGCCAACTTTCGATTACATTCTTCTACTACACGGCTCTTATTAACAAGTGCCGCATAGTTCCTTATCTCCAATGGGGCCACTGATGCCAGGATGTCGGCCCGCAATCCTCCCTCATACTTCATGCATTTCCAATGCTCATCCGGGTTTCGCTGATACAATGTAGAAAACTTGCACAGCTCCTCAAATTTCGCCGTGTACTCAGCAATGCTCATACCTCCTTGGTAGAGCCTCAGGAATTCCATCTCCTTCGCGTTCCTTACGGACATTGGGAAGTACTTCTCATAAAAAGCCACCTTGAAGGCATCCCATGTGATCTCCCTCTGATCACTTTCCATCAAGCTTTTCGCTCCTTTCCACCAGAACTCGGCATCCGCCTTCAACATGTAAGTGGCAAAGGCCACCTTTTGGGTCTCTGAGCAAGCTAGCACAGAGTAGACCTTCTCAATCTCTTTGATCCACTCGTCGGCTTCGTCAGGGTTGAAAGCCCCCTTGAAACTGGGCGGGTTCGCCTTACGAAACTCCGAGAATTTCTGATACTCGCCATCAGCTCCATTTCCACCAACAGTAGCTTTGGATCTTCGATTCAGCTGGTCCATCATATGCTCAGCAGCTGTAGCTTGAGCTTGCATTGCATTTGCCATCTGCTGGAAGGTCCTCATGAACTCGGCGAGGTTCGCGTTGTCGTTGTTCTCGTTGGAGGTACGTCTGCGAGTTGCCATTAGTTCCTGAACACACCATACAAAGATATCGAGTTGATCAGGCCCAATATTAAGCATATGCATGGCAGCAACTAAAGGCAATCTCACATGACGGTCATGCATTCTAAGTCCTATATCCCATCATACAGACAGGATTCTCAGCACGACTTAACATAGCGCACGTAGAGTTATGCTTGGAAGCATAGTCAGTCCAACCTCAGGCTTTAACAGGATGAACTGCTCTGATACCATAATGTAACACCCTAATAAACCCATACTACGCTTAAGTCGTATTACGGCATTTTATTAGTTGTTACTTATGCTCGTGGAAAACTAACACTGCACTTGAAATTAAATTACGCGGAAAATACGGTAAAATTTTTCTTTTTCTTTTGAAATACGTCGTCACTTTTTGAAAATAAAGCCTTGAACGAGAAGCTGAAGCGAATGCTTGGCGTGTCATATAAAATACGTACTCCAATATCATAAAATCAGATAAAGATAAATGAATAGTAATTCACAAGTACATTGCATTATATAGCAAAGTCATTACATCGATATGGGTTCATAATATATATACATACATATATATCAACATTACATCAAAGGAGGCTCATGGTCGGGCCATGGTCCAAATACTAGATACTAAGTACAAATTTGAATGACAATGCTCAGCTCAAAAGAAATATGCGGAGGTGCAGAGCGATGGTCGCTACAAGTCCCAAAACAACTTCGTCTTGCATCCCACGTCACACGTCCGCTCACAGTGTTGGGGATCCACGCTCCACTCTCTGGGATCGCCCTCGAGATCTGGTGACGATACGGAAGAATAACGAGGGTGAGAAATGGAATTTCTCGATGAGACTCGAACCCGACACGAAAGTGTCATCGTCATCGTCCCGACCACTTCCGGTTTTATTAATGAAAATAGTGAGCATGCATACGGTTCAATTCTTGCATTTTTCGAAATCGTGAACATCCGAAGCGGATTCAATTTTAACATACTCTCTAATCAATTATATCATAACATACATGAGCATAAGTATAATTATATAAAAATGCATGACTGTGCTATAAGTTTTTTCTTAACTTCTTCCCTTGCTAGGGTTTTGGACCGAAGTCCCTTTTTCTTTTCTTAACTTGACTTTATCTTTTCACCCACTAAACATAAGTGGTAATGAGCTCATACAGTGTAGCCGCCACCATAGAATTTCGGTACTTACACTATTTGGGTCATGCCATGCCTCATGTAAGACCTATCCCATCTCTCACACTAGCTGGGTCATGCCATGCCTCATGTGAGTCGTGGGTGAGGGGAAACTTAAATTAGATTACCTTCCCTTTTGAAGGATCACTTACTTGAATTAAACTTCTTCTTATTAAGCATTATGATGCAAAAATATTTCTAAGTCCATAATTCTTACAAAATTTCGGCAAAGATAACATATAATAGACCGAAGCTTCCCAAAATTTTGCCAAACAGAGAAACCAATATCATACAACATTAAGCATCATATCATATCATCATCATCATGATCATAATCATAACATCATCATACCATCATCATCATCATCATCATCATAACATCATGCTTGCACATAAACATAGGCATACTCTCAAGCAAAGTTTTATGAGCTTAGCTTAGTAAATTTAGTGCAAGCTTTTAATTGAGGTTGTCTCTTGTGTAAACTTCTTTTATTGAGCATAAAGCCACTTTTGTCTAATGTCCTTTTTGACACTTTTTAAGTTGAATTATGAGGGTTCTCTAATGCTTAATGTAAGGGTATTAATGTCTTAAAGCTTATTTCTCCTTATTCTTTAACTTTTACCATAACCAGTTTTTAATTTTATAGTGGGACAGTAACTTTGAAAATTCACCATAATTTCATCTTTTACTCTTTTTATTTCGAATTTTTGTGTGGATATACTTCTCTGAGTCTATTTTTAAACAAAAGAAACCCCACTTAAAAATTCATTTTGTAGCTTGAGTTATGCATATTTTATTCTGACTGTTCAGTTTCTAAGTTCACTCCCGGTACAGTGGATTGTTACTGCTCATTATAATTACTCAGAAGGAATCTGAGAAAACTGTTTTATGGGTTTGTTCCTCTATGTCTTAGCTTTCATTTAAACTTGGTCTCACTCAAAAATCATTTTTGTAGCTCGAGTTATACACATTTTAGTGTAGACTGCCCAGACAGAAACCAATCCGAGAACAGTCCACTTTGAAAAATCATATCTCACTCATTTCAACTCCGAATCTTATGTATTTTATATGTATGGAAAGCTCTTTGAGTCTATTTTCATATAAAATTGGTTCCACTAATTTTGAGTTCTCTGGAAAAAGTTATACCGTTCGGTTTACAGACTGCCAGAGAATCCAGATTTCACGTTTTGATTTTCCTCATGTTTTCTCAAAACACTCAACCTCACTTTCAAGAAAACATTCTCAAGTTATAAAACACTCATATACCATGAAAGATTAGTGAAAAACTAACATGTTGGAGTTCAAAATATTGAGTTCAACCATGTATCACACCAAACCGAAAATATGTTTTCAACAGACCACCATACAAGCAACAACATCTCATTCTATGACAAGAATGGCTATGATGCCCATAATCAATCTTTAAAACCACCTAGCTATGGAGAGCATAGGAGTTCTAAAGCTTGAAAAACAAGAGAGAAAAAGAGTTTAGAGCCACTACCAAGGAGAGTTTTCTTGAAGGATTTTGAAGGTGGAGATGGTTGGAGAGAGCCTTCCTCCTTGGATGCTTGGAAATGGGGCTTGGTGAGTGTTTGTTTTGTTTCTCCAAGAACCAAAGAGGGTGGTTCTTGAAGGGCTTGTGAGAATGGTAAATGGAGATGAGTGGGGAGTAGTATGAGGGTTGGAAGAAAAACAATGAAACTTGGAAGAAGAAGAGAGTATGAGACTTGGAGAGAGGAGAGAGCTTTGTGCTTCTTTGAGAGAGGAAATGAAAAATAGAATGAGGAGAGAGGGGGGCTGATGGGTGGCGCAAAAAGAGGGGGGGAGGATGTGATTTTTTGCTTCTTACACAAGCTAGAGAGTGGGAAAAACCATAGGGCAAAAAGAGTGTGTTGTGTTTCATTTGAGTCTTGCTTGATTGGGTAAAGGCTATGTAGTGTTTTTGTCCAGTGGTTAAGCATGAGCTCTCTTAGGATTGGGCATTGGATGGCTAGGATCACACCAAGTGTCATGATCTTGGTGAAGAAGAGTACAACTCTTGTCATGACTTAAGGGATCTACTAATGTGGACTCTTGCTCTTGTGGTGTATGATGAGAAAGTAAATGGATGGTTGGATATGGCTCTTGCTTTGACCAAACTTTCAAACTATAATTAAAGGGAAGTTTCTACATCTTTCTAATTGTTGTAATTATCTAAATGTTAATTAATTCACTTGGTTTAAATTACTCATTAGCACATTTTAATTAAGAAGGATTTTTCCTCATTAATTTTGTAAGAAGATGTGAAGGTTAATATGATTAAGTTTTGAATCTTATATGCTCTTAGTTAATTAGATTAAACCATCTTGACTTTTATGTTCTAAATCATGGATTAATAAGGATTGGGCAATTAGGCTTTTAATTATAACTTTTAATGTATTAAATCTCAATTGTTGACTTGCCTTTAATTTACTAAGCCCTTACTCTCGAGATTAATCGATTAATTCTCAATTAATCGTTAATCCCTCTAATTAGCCGGGAACACCGAGCTAATTAACTTAGGTGAAAATGGGGATGTTACATAAAGCATATGCAAACACCCCACTCACATGAGGCATGGCATTGACCCAGCTAGTGTGAGTATAGGGCACAGAACTTATATGAGGCATGGCATGACCCAGCTAGTGTAAGTATCGAATGAAGGTCCCATATTCTTAAGGAACATAATATGGCGATCACGCTCTGATGGGGTATGACATGGCGATTATACTCTGGAATGTGGCATGTAAAGATATGATGATGAGTCTATATTCCTAAGGAACGTGACATGGCGATCACACTCTGATAGGGTATGACATGGCGATCATACTCTGGAATATAGCATGATGATTCCACACCCTAAGGAATGTGACATGGCAATCACATTCTGATGGAGTATGACATGGCGATCATACTCTAGGATGTGGTAGGAAGAACATATTCCTAAGGAATGTGACATGGCGATCACATCCCGATGGAGAATGACATGGCGATCATACTCTGGAATATATGTAACAAGTAAAGGAAGATAAAGAAAGGAAAGTAAATGTTATGTATCTATATAAATTCAAGTATAAGTAAATTCATGTGAAGATGTTATGTCTCCAGTATATTGATGCTATTATATTTCATTATGTTTCAGTTATTATTCATAATTTGATTTGTATGGGCCATTCCAAATGCTAAATGTATGAGTAAAAATGAATTTTGCTTCGGATAATATATTTTTTGAAATGTAAAATTAAACAGTTTGTATAGCATATTCACCTTTTTCATAATAAACCGAAGCAAACTGGAGATTTCAACGATGACATTATGTGTGTTATAGAGAATCCTACTGAGAATTTGTAATTCTCACTCCTATTTCCATGTTATCTCCAAATAGTTCAAGAAGTTCCAAAGATGGCTGAAGTTGCTGTCAGAAAAGGTCCATTCAGGTAACAGTAATAACTATAGGGTGTGGTACTATGACTTAAGCATAGTATTGTACTTGGAACGATGTTATACTCCCCCCATTTAAAACCCATGTTTTTCTTAACAATTTCATTTAGAGGTGCTACCAATGTGCTAAGATCCTTCACAAACCTTCTATAGAAACTTGCCAACCCATGGAAGCTCCTAACCTCACTCATAGTTTTAGGAGTTGGCTAATCTCTAATGGCCTTAACTTTCTCTTCATCAACCTGTACTCCTTTAGAACTTATAACAAAACTAAGAAAAACTACATGATCAGTGTAAAAAGAACACTTTTCCAAGTTAGCATATAGTTTCTCCTTTCTAAGGACATGCAAGACAGATTGGAGATGTGCAACATGCTCATCAAAACTCTTGGAATATACCAAAATATCATCAAAGTATACAACCAAAAATTTTCCAAGAAATTCTCGTAAGACATGGTTCATAAGCCTCATAAAAGTGCTTGGTGCATTAGTTAACCCAAAAGGCATTACCAATCATTCATACAATCCATATTTAGTTTTGAAAGCAGTTTTCCATTCATCCCCTTCCCTTATCCTAATTTGATGGTACCCACTTTTCAAATCAATTTTAGAAAAGAAGCAAGCACCATGCAATTCATCAAGCAGATCATCAAGTCTAGGGATAGGATGTCTATATCGAATTGTGATGTTGTTGATTGCTCTACAGTCAGTGCACATCCTCCATGATCCATCCTTTTTGGGCACCAAAATTACGGGTACAGCACAAGGACTTAAGCTCACTCTAACCCATCCTTTTTGCAACAACTCCTCCACTTGATTTTGTATCTCCTTTATTTCTTGAGGGTTGCTCCTATAGGCTGGCCTATTGGGTAGAGAAGCACTAGGAATGAGGTCTATGTGGTGTTCTATCCCCCTTATTGGTGGCAAACTATGAGGCACTTCCTTAGGAAACACATTCTCGAAATCTTGCAAAATGACAACAACATCACTAGGCAAGGAGTTAGTATTAGATTCCAAGCAGGTTTCTTTGCACAAAAGAAGAAATATAGGCTACCTTGTCAAATAAGCTCTCTTCACCTCACTTCCTCTTGCAAACAAATTTTCTATTTTTCTCTCTTTCTTTTCCTCATTCTCTCTTTTCTTTTCTTTCCCTCCTTTCTTTTGAGTTTTGTCCTCAAAATCAAGTATTTTCTTTTTCACACACTCTTTCTCTTTTTTAAGCTCTCGCTCTTCTTTTTCTCTTTTCTCTCTCATTTTTATTTGATCCTCACAAACCTCCCTAGGTGATAATGGTACAAGTGTGACTTTGCGAGAATTGTGAACAAAAGAAAACTTGTTGGAGAATCCATCATGGTGAACTCGCATATCAAACTGCCAAGGTTTTCCAAGAAGAATGTGGCTTTCCTCCATAGGCACAATATCACATAGAACTTGATCTTCATATTTGCCAATGGCGAAATTAATCAACACTTGTTGATTCACTACCAATTCACCACCATTACTTAGCCATTGGAGCTTATATGGTCTTGCATGTAGTGTAATCTTTAGGTTGAGTTTGGTGACCAACCTAGTCCTTGCCACATTGGTGCAATTCCCACCGTCAATGATCATAGAGCATGTTTTACCTTGAATAAGGCAGCGGGTATGAAAAATATTTTCTCTTTGGTCCTCCTCATAATTCTTGGCTTGACTTCCCAATAACCTCCTAACCACCAAGAGATCTCCATCTTGTGCATAGGCTGCTCCATCATTTTCCTCATCGCTTGAGGAAGAGGAATGAGAAGAAATTTCTTCACTAGAGATACTCCCATTATCCCTCACCACCATAGTCTTCTTATTCGGGTATTTGGATGCAATATGTCCTTTTCCCAAACACCTAAAGCACTTGATATCCCTACTCTTAGAAGTAGAAGAAGAAGTAGTAGGAATAGGCTTCTTAGTGCTTGCTATCTCCTTAGAATTAGAAGAAGAACCCTCCTTCTTTGGCTTGTCCTTCCAACTTAAAGAGTAGTTTGAAGAAGATGATTTCTTCATAGTACCCTTTCTCTTTAATTGTTGCTCTACTTTCATTGCTTGATGAACTAAGTCTTCAAGCTCCACATAATGTTGTAACTCTACAATGTCTCCAATATCTCGGTTAATCGAGCCATGGTTACTTCCTTATCCTCCACGATATTAGCCCTAATCAAAGCCACCTCCATCTCTTTGTAATACTCATCCACACTCTTACTCCCTTGGGTGAGTCTTTGCAATTTGTTGTGCAATTCCCCATGCTAATGGGAAGGCACAAATCTCCTTCTCATCAAAGTCTTTATTTCATTCCAACTGTTGATAGGATACTCTCCATATCTTCTTCTCTCTTTTTGCACTTGATCCCACCAAATTAAGGCATAATCAATGAACTCAAGGGCAGCCACCTTCACTTTCTTTGCATCATTGTAATTGTGGCATGAGAAGATTTGATCTATTTTCATCTCCCACTCAAGGTATGTTTCAGGATTATTCCTCCCTTGGAAGGAAGGTACCTTGACTTTCATACTTCCTAGATCATCATCACATCTATGGTCTCTACCTCCTCTTTCACATCTTCTTCCCCCTTCACGCCTCCTTCTTTCTCTTGGGGAATCATAGAATGGGTCACTTTCTTGATGAGATTCTTTATGATTAGAATTGCCCCAATGGTTGGAAACTCTTCCTCCTTCAAGTCGGTCCATCCTTTCGTGTAATCCTTCAAGTTGTCTTTGAAGCATTCTCTCAAAGTGTTGAGTAAGTGCCTCTATTTGAAGCCTATTAAGATCTTGCCTAGGGGAATTAGGTGATCTTTCCCCACTCATGCTTGCAACAAAAAGAAGATGACAAGGAAAATTACAAAAGAAATGCTAGAAGGACCTCACCACTCTACTCACATGTTTGCACTCAAATTTATCCACTCGTGTTTTCCACTCAAATAGGCTTTTGTATAATATTCACTCTTGCCTTTTACCACTCAACTTCCATTATAAGCTCTTAAGAAAAGAACCTTATCAATGATTTTTCTCAAGACAGCAAGTAGACAATCAAGTGAGCAAGAAATCAACAAGAAAATATGAATGGAACAAGAGACATAAACAGATAGAACAAGAAATTCAACAAAGATCAAGAGCAATGAAAGGAATATCTTTGAATTCAGATTTCACAAAGAAAGAATATTGAGTCCTTTTAATTCACAAATCCTTTTTTTTTATTCTGCCCAGAATTTTCGTTTTTCTTTTTCTTTTTGAATTTTCCTTCTCTTTTTTGTTTCTTTTTTTCAATCAGAAACACAATGACTCAAGTAACACATTTTTCTTTTTTTGAGTTTAGGACCCAAAATTAGTAAGAGAACAGAAATTGGTGACAAATAGAGATGGAAAATGAAAAGACACTAATAGTACACTATGGATGAGAGATCAACAAAGATGAACAAGAACAAAAATGGAAACATTTTTTTTTTTGAACTGACAAAGAAAACACAAACCTGAAAATCAAGGATCTAAAGCTCTAGATACCAAATGATACGAAACTTGGAAATGGATCGCCTTAAAATTCAGTTTTAGGGAAGGATATTGATGCCATACTCAAGAAAAATGAGAAGGTGAGTGATAAGTCATGAAGGTTTTGATCGCCACAAGTTGCCTTGATAAGATCAGATTTAGTTCTTTGCCCAAGAACTCAAGGGAAGCTCTCGCAATAGAGAAAACTTAGATTTCATTCAAATTCAAGATGTTTTAGTAATACAAGAGTTCTCCTATTTATAGGCTTAGTGGAGGGCTGAAACATTGAACCTCTACTACACTTCCCACTAAGCATTTAATATCCACTAAGACCCACTAAGCACTAATTCTGCACCACTATCATGCATTCATGCATGTGACATTTATTTTCCACTAGTGCAGCCATAAGAGTCCACTAATCCTAATAATAACTTAGTAACTCTCAAAAGACATTAAAAACCCACTTCAGAAAAATCCCCCAAAAATACATACGAAAATACAAAGAAAATAATAAAAATTGGACTTATTTATTTTCCACTAAGGTCCAAGATTCTTAACGCACCAAATTGGACACTTGTAGCCCATGAATGCATCTTTGATCATGCAGATTTGGGCCTTTACAATTATGTCTTCATGTTGGCTCAATTTCACTTTCAAGTTGAAGGAATGTGATCCATTTAGTTGTTGCCTTCATGTTGGCTCAATTTCACTTTCAAGTTGAAGGAATGTGATCCATTTAGTTGTTGCCTCCATTGTGCATTGATCCTCCTTTTCCTTGAGCTTCATTATTAAGCCTTCCAAAGCTTGCTTCATTCTCTTAGTCTTGGACCTTGTCATGGGTCCTCCAATTCCCTTCAATGCCTCTTCCTCCTTGGGTTTGTCTTGTAAGCTTGTAACTTCTCCTTGGCTCACATCAGAATAAGTATAATTACATATGACATTCATGGATGTGTATTAGGCTTCTCCTAATACCTTCCTTTCAAAGGTTTGGACCAAAGTCCATTTGCTTTCTTTAACTTAACTTTGTCTTAAGTCCTTTTTACCCACTATACATAAGTGGTAATTACCTCATACCGTGGCCACTGCCATCATAAATTTTCGATACATACACTAGCTGGGTCAAGCCATGCCTCATGTAAGCGCTATCCCCTGTACTCACACTAGCTGGGTCTTTGCCATGCCTCATGCGAGTCGCGGGTGGAAGGGGAGTTTAATACGGGTCACCTTCTCTTTTGAAGGATCACACCCTGTTCAATCTCTTCTTATCAAAGCTTATAATACAAAAATTATTCTAAGTCCATAGATTTTGCGGAATTTCGGCAGCATAATAGCTAAGCCGGAGCTTCCCAAAATTTTGCCAAACAGAGAATCCAATATCACATATCATTAAGCATCATTATCATCATCGTAACAACATCATATCAACATTATCATTATCATATAATCATCATCATCATCATCATTATCATATTGGCATATAGAGGCATATATAACACACAAAGTCTTTTGAGCTTAACTTAGTAAATTTGGTGCAAGCTTTTAATTAAATTTGCTTCTTGTGTCAATTTTTTTATTTTACATAGAGTCAATTTCATCTATTATCTATTTTAAAACTTTTAAGTTGAATTATGAAGTCTTCCCATATCTTAATTTGAGGGTCTTAATGTCTTCAATCTTATTTCTTATTAACCTTTAAAACTTAACCATAACCAGTTTTACTTTTATAGTGGGGCAGTAAATTTAAAAATTCGCCATAATTTCATTTTTTACTCTTTTGACTTAAATTTTGGTATGATTATACTTCTTTGAGTCTATTTTTAAACAAAATAAACCCTACTAAAAAATTCATCCTATAACTTGAGTTATGCATGTTTTATTATGACTGCTCAGTCTTTTTAATTCATTTTCGATATAGTGACTTCGAAACTTTACTGGGAGCTACTCATAAGGAATCTACCAAAACTATTTTATGGGAGTGTTCCTCTATGTCTTAGCTTTCTAATAAACTTGGTCCCACTCAAAAATGTTCTGTATAACTGAGTTATTAAGATTTGAGTACATACTGCCTAAACAGAAACACATATGGGGATAGCACACTTTGAAAATTCATATCTATCTCTTTTTAAGGTCAAATTTCATGTATTTTATATGTATAAAAAGCTCAACGAGTCTATTTTCAAATAAAATTAGTTCATTACATTTGGAGTTATATTAAATGAGTTATGGGTCACGTAAAACAGACTGCTAGAATTTTCAACTTCAACAGTTTTGTTTCCATTAGTTTTCTTGTAAAAATATTAAGTCCCTCAAGTAACCACTTTTCTTTTCCAAACCACTTTTATATTTTGAGATCTTCGATATTTTGAATAGCAAAAAGTTGGGTTCAACATAAAATAAATACATAACTAAAGCCATTTTCCAAGAGAAGAGCAACAACCACAAGCAAACTTCTTATAATAAGAGTATAGCCATAAGGCCTTTAGAGCAAGTTCTAAAGCCACCTAGCTATGGAGAGCTTAGGAGTTCTAGAGCTTGAAAACATGGAAGAAGAAAGGGTTAGAGTCACTGCCTCAAGAGTTTCTTGGAGAGCTTGAAGGGAAGATAAGTGTTAGAGGTGGCCTTCCTCCTCTTAAGCTTGCAAATGAGGCTAAATGAGTGTTTGTTTTGCTCTACCAAAGACCAAAGAATGTGATCCTTAATAAGTTAGTGAGGGTGGTGATAGAAGATGAGGGTGATGGTGGTGGAAAAAAGACAAGAACAAGAAGGAGAGTAGGAAGAACACAGAGAGGTGGAGAGAAGTGAGAGCTTTTGTGTCTAAGAGAGAGAATCGAAGGTTGCAAAATGAGAGAGTGAATGAGGGGGCTGATTAGTGTCCCACATCAAGGCCAACGAGTAGGTGAGTTTTGCTTCTTTTACAATAAGAAGGCTAGAAAGCTTGGGGTAAAAGGGTTGGTTGTGTTTTCTTTGAGTCTTGGTGCATGCTATAGACCATTTTGTATTTTCTCAGGTTGGCAAAGGCAAGGTCTACCCACTCTTGAGAGTTGATTGACTTGAGTCTACCTACCTCATGTGATAAGACTCTAGTGAAGGCTAGCTCTTCCTTAGGTTAGGGTTGACTAGGGAATGATGTAACGTCCCGATTTTCGAGATCCGACTTCGCCCTAACGACTGATCAATTTCAATTCCCGACTTCATCTTCGAATTCTACACAAACTGGGATAAATTAGAGTTAGAGTTAGTCTAACGTAGGTACATGATTTTCGACGTCATCTTATGATATTCTCCGATTTCCGAGTTCGTCTCACCTATGTCCATGACTTCCGACTTAATCTGGACTATTTCTACAACTTCCGAGTTTAACATTCGAGTCCGAACAATGTGAGTGATTTCCGATGTCCGATTTCACATCAGAGGAAAACGGACCCATTTCCGATCTCATAACTTATCTCCAAGTTTCAAGTAAAATACATGTGAGCTCCGACTTCATGTTTCAAGGACAAATATACCCGGTTTCCGATCTCATCAACCACATTATATATAAATCCCGACTTCCGGGTTTAAGTACTTAGGTTTGGCCATGTGATTCGAATTCTAGAGTTCCGATCTCCAATTTTACATCCAGCATTGACATTCCCGAGTTCAAATAGGGAGTTCCGAGATTTTATGATTGTCAGCTGCATGACTTCCGACTTGAGCTTTGATTCCAAGACTCAAAGTAAACAAGATTTCCTCAAGTCACAAATAGCATTAGTACGAGTTCGACATCCGTCTTGGCTTCAAGCAGGTGTAAAATAGCCACGAGCTCAGGCTTTGGCGAGAAAGAGACGAGTTCAGATTTGAGAATGCGGTGGAAACGAGTTCCACTTTTAAGCGACGTGGAGAGCAATTTGGCCACAAAAGTGAGAGACATGGCCGAACTTCAACCGCAAAACTTCAGCCAATCAACACCACAACTTTCATCTATTTAAATTAGACTTCTCTCTTCATTCCCAGCTGATTTACGTCTCCCTCTCCTCTTTGCTCCAGCCTTCGTCTTCCCTTCCTCTCTCAAATCCCACTCCATCAAATCTCCAAGCTTTGGCAAAGTTCCATCAATCCAAACTCAAATTCAGCAAAGTCATACTCCAAAGAGGTAGGATTCAATCTCTAATATTAATTTCTCTAAACTAAGGATGCATGAAAGATTACTTTTTATGATTATTTGATGATATATTGGATGTGTATGATTGGATTAATATGGGATTAATATGAAATCTTGAGTGGCAATTAGAAATAGAAGAAGAAAACTAAGAGAAATGGATGGATGAGGGTGCTATCCTGGTGGAGATTTCCACGGCAGTTCGTACGGCGGAGAGTACGGCTCCGTCTACAATCGGTCAAATCCGATGAAACTATTTTTAGATGAAAGTAGACATTCAGGTCTTTTCATAGATATATCATATAAGATTATTGGATTAGTATTGAAGGAGATACAAATTTTTGAAGTTTGACCTAGGGTTCAGGATTTTCATCCGGACAGGGTGACATGAGGAGGGTATAACTCACCCTATACAACTCCAAATTGAGTGAAACTAAATTTGTTAGAAAGCTTACACATAGGGGAACATCCCAATATGAGATTTCGAGTTTGTTATGGTCCCAATTGTTCCCAGTAATCCAAGGAACTTATTCTATGTCCAAATCGAGCCGAAACAGGGTAGCTTAGGAAAGTCGACTTTTAGGACTTATAACTCGAGGTATATTTAAGCAAATGGAGTGAAACTTGTGGCAAATGAAAGGTGGTCCTGTTAGCTTCAATATGAGACCAATTTCGTATGGTTTGAGCCTAGTTTCGATTTTTAGTGAATTTATAATTCCAGGAGTGTAATTCGGGCTAGAAACTGAACAGGCTGAGGTAAAAGTTAAATATCAGGAGTTATATAAATCAAAATGTTATGGGACCAAAGAGGTTAGAAAGTAGACATATAGAGCTATGATATATCCAAATTTCAGATCTAAATGAGTTGAATAGAAATAAAAGTGGATCATATGAAATTCGGGCAGAACCGAATAGAAGGTAGCAGAATGGCCAAAGTGATAGTTTCACAAAGTGACCCAATTGAAGATTTCACAAGTATTATGGAAACATAAAAAGTTTGAGTTGAGGATTGCCAGTTTGACATTGATATATATGTGTGTTAAGTTGATTTATGTTGCTATGATTGGTTTGTCCGTGGGAACTGACACTATTCATGGGGAAACGAATATGATCAGATTATCTTTGCCGATTTTCTGGCGAAGTTTATGAACCTAGGGATATTTATATGCAAGAATGATATAAGGGTGATATGAGGTATATGAGAAATCTTGATGAAGCATATGCAGTACATTTAGCATGACTATACTTGACAATGCATGAGAATGAAAAGATATAAGTATATTAAATGTGAATATAAAGATGTGAATCCCCTTGTGGGTGAGTCGGTGTGACAATGGTCAATGAGTTGGTGACAAGCTCACTCCAAGGCCAGGCTACCCAAGGGCAGTAAAGGTTAAAGAGTAAAGACTTAAAGACCAAAGAATTAAGTATATGCCCCACTCACATCAGGCATGGCATCGACCCAGCTAGTGTGAGTATATGGGGGGTAGGACTTACATGAGGCATGGCATAACCCAGCTAGTGTAAGTATCGAATGAAGGTCCTATATTCCTAAGGAACGTGACATGGCGATCACGCTCTGACGGGGTATGACATGGCGATCATACTCTGGAATATAGCATGAAGACCCCATATTCCTAAGGAACGTGACATGGCGATCACGCTCCGACGGGGTATGACATGGCGATCATACTCTGGAATGTGGCATGCAAAGATATGATGATGAGTCTATATTCCTAAGGAATGTGACATGGCGATCACGCTCTGACGGGGTATGACATGGCGATTATACTCTGGCATATAGCACGAGGATACCATATTCCTAAGGAACGTGACATGGCGATCACGCTCTGATGGGGTATGACATGGCGATCATACTCTGGGATGTGGTATGATCTGTCGCACTTGAGGGCGGCGATACTTAACGCTCAAGTGTAGAGCGGATGCAAGCACCTAGGACGGCGATACGTAACGCCTAGGTGTGTCGAATGAAAGAAAAGTAAAATTTTATGTATGTGTATGAATTCAAGTGCAAGTTAAGTTATGTATAGAGGTTATGTTCCCAGTAGATTAATGCTATGTGTGTTTTATATGTTGAAGTTATTATCCATGGTATTATTCATGAATTAATCTTGTGTAGACTTCCCCAAATGACCAGTATATGAGTAAAAATGAACTTTGCTTCGGATAAGACATTTTTTTTGAAATGTAAAATTAAATAGTTTGCGCAGCATGTTCACCTTTTTCATAATAAACCGAAGTAAACTGGAGATGATAATGATGACATTACATGTGTATCATAGAGAATCCTACTGAGAATTTATAATTCTCACTCCTATTTTCCGTGTTGTCTCCAGAAAGTTCAAGAGGTATCAGAGTAGCGCAGCGGAAGTTGCTGTCAGATAAGGTCCGTTCAGGTAACCGTAACAACTCTAGGGTGTGGTACTATGACTTAAGCATAGTACTGTACTTGGGAGGGTGTTAAAAATGATGCCAAAATAAGCTTGATCTAAAGGTGCAAGATTAGGAAGCAATGGATAGTTGAATCTTGCTCTTGTCTTGGCCAAGATTTTAATGCAACAATTAGGAGGAATTTTTGAATTTTTAAAGCTATTAGAATTATCTAAGTGGTTAATTAATTTGATTAGTTTAATTGCTCATTAGTCAATTTTGGTTAATTACACTTTTAAGTCATTTCTCCTCTAAAGGAATTATTCTTATGAATTATGTATTTAGGGTTTAGAAATTAATTTATCTCAATTGATTAAGCAAAAGAATTGTCATGTACTAAATTTATGAGATTATATTAGCATAATCATATTTCTAATTACGGATTAATGATGTTCGAATGATTAGACTTCAATTAAAACGTTTAATACATTATAATTCAATTATGGACTTGACTTAGTTTACTAAGCTCTTGCTCATCGAGATTAGCCGATTAGTCCTCAGTTAATCATTAATCTCTCTAATTAGCCAGGGTTACTAAGCTAATTAGCTTAAACAAAATTGGGGATGTTACACTAAACAACCTTATAGTAACTATAGTCTCCCACAAAGTACAACTGTAACGTCCGATTTCTGACTTCCGATCCCATTTAATGTTGAAAATTCCGATTTCCGAGTTTGTCTTATAAATTCCAACTTCCGATCTCGTTTAATATTGAAATTTCTGAATTCTTTAACTTTCAGATAAATTCCGACTTCCGACATTAGTATTAGCTTCGATTTCCGATTTCGTTTCCAAGGCTTAAGAAAAAAGGACTGACTGTATTTTCTGTTTTTCGACTTTATGCTCGAGTAGGGATGAACATGATATCCGAGTTCCGACCTTAGTTGATTCAAGATGGACACGAATACGACTTAGAGTTTATACGAGATTGGATTAGAGTTCAACCAAGAATTTTCACGAGTTCCGATATCAAGCTAATTACTAGAAGCTTTTCATTTCTCAATTTCCCGAGTTCCGATATCAAGTTAGAATGCCGAGATCCTATGATTTCCGACTTCCAGGTTCGAGTGTTTTGGTTTCACATTCATTCGACCTTCGATTTAAAGGTGATTGTACCTTACGAATTCCGAGTTTCGACTTTACTCTCCAATTTTGAATAAAACAAGATGATTATTCCGAGTTACGACTTGAGTATGCACGAATTCCGACTTTAGGAAGTACACGAGTTCCGATGTCAAGTTTGAATACGCTGGAAGCGAGTTTCACTTCTCTGGCGACGTGGAGAGCAATTTTAACACAAAAGAGGGACACATGGTTGAACCTTGCCCACAAAATTTCATCCAATCAAAGCCACTCATTCTAACTACCACTTCGAAGCTTTGTCTATATATATGTGTCCTCCTCCTGCCTCTTCAGCTCATTTTTTTACGTTGCTTCTCTTCATCACCTCAGTTCCCTTTCCTCTTCTCAACTCTCCTACTCTATCCAAATTCTTCAAGTTCAAATTGACTCTAATATTCAAACTCAAAGCAAGAGGTAGAGGTTTTTAATTCTTGTCTTGGATTTTTTGATTTTGAATGATTATTGGTAGTTTAATTCTTCAATCCTGATATATTGACTGAGTGATCATGATGAATTGTTGCTGATCTATTGGCTGTTTGAGAGATTAAAATTGAGTTGGAAACAAGAGAGAATGATGATATGAGGAAGTTGAGAGGCTGGAAAACTCAAAAATCCTCGGCAGTCCGTACGGCGGAGTGTACGGCTCCGCCTCCCGCCGTTCAAACTCAATGAAACCATTTTTATGCAAAACTAGACATCTAGGGCTTTCTACACATATATCATATAAGACCATTGGAGCAATATTGAGAGAGGTATGAATTTTTGAAGTCTGACCTAGGCATCAGGACATCCACCCGGGCAGTATGGGTTGAAAAGGGTGTAACTCACCCTATACAACTCCAAATTGAGTGAAACTAATTTTGTTGGAAAGCTTACACATCCTACCCAGAAATTCCGAGTTTGTTACTATCCTATTTGTTCCCAGTGATTTGAAGAAGTTAACCTATGTCCAAACCGAGCCAAAACAGAGCAGTTCAAGAAGGTTAAGTTTCGGGGCTTATAACTCGAGCCCTACTAGGTCAAATGGAATGGGACTTTTTGCAAATGAAAGATGGTTCTATCAGCTTTAATATGAGACCGATTTCGTATCATTTGATCCAGTTTTCGATTTTTAGTAGATTTTTACTTTTGAGTGGACAATTCTGGCTAGCTACTGGGCAGGCCGGGATAAAACCTGAATATCCTGAGCTATAGATATCAAAATTAGATGGGACCAAAAAGGTTAGAAACTAGACATATAAGGCTACAACATATCCGAAAATCAGGTTTAAAGGAGTTACATTGAAATAAAGGTGGGCTATACCATAACCGGGCAGAAATAGGCAGAATCAGTTAAAAGTTCTATTGAAGCTTGTTGAAGCTATGAATGAATTTATGAATGTATGTGCATAATTGCTGCTCTATATTGAAATTGCAAATTGTGTAACTGTATTGGTTGGCTAGCACTATTCATGAGGAAGCGGACACGTTCCGTTATGCCGCCAAAAATTGCGGTAGAGCATATGAATAAGTTATGATGTACATATAGATGCATGTGCATTCTCACAAAAAGCTATGAAGTTCATGTTATGATGACCAAGAATATGTTATGATGAAAGTTCCATGATACTTGGGCCAGCCCCGGATAAAAAGTTAAGGGGAATAGATCGGTGGGGACGTCGGGGAAAGTAAACCGGGCCATCCCTGTATAGGAACGAGCTCGATCCTGATAAGCAGACTATTACCCAGGAGTCTAAAATGGCCAAGAACTCCCAGGGGACCAAGTGATGGAAAATGATGAAAGTAATGGAAAAGTTTATGAGTAATGAAGAAAGTATACGAGTAAAGGAAAGTTCAAGAGCAAGTTTTGCATGATTGCATTAAGTACATGATTACATGTTATTTACTGATTTATCATGTTTTACTTACAACATATGTTCATTTATTACGCCAATTATCTTGTGTATCATTGTTAGTAGTTTAATCATTCCTTATCTTTGGCTAAAGTAAAGCGGACCTGCCTCGGACCAGACATTTTCTCAACCTTATCAATTATGAATAGTTAAGTTTAATCTCATGATTTTATAATTAAATAAAACCTGAGGCAGCTGAGAATGAACGCGACGTCAGTTAAACGTCATGCACGACCCTACTGAGAATTTTCTTAAATTCTCTCCTTGCTTTGCATTTCTGCCTCATTCTCAGACGTGGACGATGGACGCGATAGCTACCCTCTTCGTTGAGGTGCCCGACTTGCAGATTCACCATGACCGGCGATGAGGCTCGTTGTACATAGCCGGCTCTTGCCAGTTCCGTCTTTATCTTTTTAGTGATAGGAACTTTGCCGTCCCTTTGCACCATCCAGCTTTTGATCCTGCCACCCCTTACTTTGCGGTTCCACTACATGTGGCACACCCTCCGCCCTTGACACCCTGCACTGTAGTACCTCAGCTCAGCTCCGATCTGCGCTGATTCACCTTCGTAGGTAGTACCCGACATCCCACTCAGCTCCGAGAGCGACCCGTTAGAGGCCACCGGCTCATCATCCTCCTCCTCCTCCGGACCCAGTATGGACTACTCACCAGCTGGGCTAGGTATAACCCACTACCTGGTGAGTAGATCAGCCGTAAGCAGTATTGTATATTATGACCCTCTTTTGGCAGCATACAGCCTTGGGTCAAAGACCTAGTGGTAGGTTTTTTTTTGAAATGTCCTTTGAGGACCATATAGGATCAGGTTGACTTACATAGGCCTTATGTCGTTTGGTACACGGCCTTCCTCATTTTGATACATTGTATATAAACTAAAGCAGAGGCTTCTGGTATGTACATAAATATATACATAAATATATATATAAGCACGTATTCAGTAATGTTATTGTACTATTCTCATCTTTACGATATTCAGTTGAATTCGTTTCACTTTTTAGCATAGCATAGCATTAACATAGTAACACAATCTACTTAATTTTATGCTATGACTTAAGCATAACATTAAATTAGTAGGGTGTTACAACAACAAAATTCCTTTAAACTAACTCAAAGGAAAAGAAACCATTCTCCATGATGCCCATAGTCTCGGGGTCGCCAGGTGGATGCTCACCAACTCCAGAAGCAAAAGAGGAGGAGGAGGTGGAGGCACTCGCCTCTGAAAGGTCAATCTCTGAAGAAGTAGGTGGTGAGGGCTGGAGTAGTGCGGCAATGGGCGGGCCATGTACAATGAAATCCCATTGAAAAGAGCCTCAGGGTTGAAGAACCATCTCAAAATTGAAATAGCAAAAGGACGTTGGAAAAATATATATAGACACATGCAGGAGGTCACCATCAAATGTAAAGTGTCCAAGGTAGGATCATAATGTCACTGCCACTCAAGTACTTTGGCAAAGAATGCCATTGCCGCCATTGCTATCATCTAAGAATGACACGAATACATACAAATGGTATAAGAATTTGAAATTTTCAGTAGGGTCTCCTAGACTATCATATACACTGACATCATAAGCATTCTTAGCTGCTCCGATTTATTTCAAAAATGATGTGGAAAAGTGTAAATATTAAAACATAGCTTCCAATCGTTAGGTTTTGAAACCATAATATCCGAAGAAGATTTCATTTTCATACACTTGATAAATAGAAGGAAAATTCTATAATAATCACAATAGGTCAATAGGCAAACAAACACTATACACAAATAGATGCAAATAATTCATGATGCAAGTGCACTTGTTTTCTCCTTTTCTTTAACTTAAATCATAAATATCAATACTTGGTGCTCTAGGAGTAATTTGGCATTTATAACTCCTGGATAATAGTCTACTTTTCAAGATCGAGCTCGTTCCTATATGTGATTATCGGGTTTACTTTTCCTAATGCTCACACCGACTTATTCCACTTAATTCATTTCGGGGCTAGCCCAAGTAATATCAAATCATAATTATATTAAAAACTCATATTCATGTATCAATATGCTTCATGTACTTATGATTATGCTACATAACTCATAACTTGTACTGACGATTCGACAACATGACATTTGAAATATAAAGGTTTCCTACATAGTGTCACGACCCAACCCGGGCCGTGACCGGCGCATAGGGATAAGTCCCCATGCAAGCCTTTCACCACAAAATTTTATAAAAATTTTGACAAAGTCCCCTTTGTAATTTGGATATTTTCTAATTACAAAAGGTTACCCTGCAAGATAAACAAACACAATTTTCCATCGGGGATCCAGGTATTCTCAGAATACACCCCTCAACACATAGTATAATAGTAAAATATGTAAATACAATCATATGTCCGAAAATACATAGTTCAAGTTCTTCAGAAAACAAATCCTTTTCACAACTTTAATTCCAACAAGTTGAAATATATATACATATATATATATATATATATATATATATATATATATATATATATATATATATATATATATATATACATATATATATATATGAATGAATACATAACAACAACAAAAATAGAACAAGGCCGGACTCTGTCTATAGTACTATGGAGCTATCACTATCTAAGAGTTCCTCAAAATTCAACTATTTACAATATACCCTTAAGTAGAGAAGGGTTTATCCATAAAACTCGGAGTTTAATCATGAAGGCTGAAGGATTAGATCCTACCAGAATACCTGCATCGAAAACAGAGAAAGAAACAATAGGATGAGTTTATGAAACTCTGTGAGAGATAGAGTGTCCCTAACCCACATGAGACAATGTACAACTTATAGATATTAAGGTGATACTATAATAAGTATAACGAAACCAAAAATAGAAATCTTAATCAATATTATCCAAATTTCCTTTTCCAAAACAGAGTCCATCTATTCCAGGATAAATCCATCAGGAATCACACTTAGGTGGCCTTTCCTTCATGTGAAACCCATAATCAGGCACGCACCACTCTTTCAGTAGCCGTGAATATCAGGCACGCACCACACTATATGTGTGGCAGTGAATAACAGGCATGCACCACTCTCTTGAGTGGCCATGAAATCCAACATCCTAGGTGCACCCAAGGTTAACGCTTGCTGCCGTTAGCCTACAGATCCCGGTCTAGACTTTCTCAAATCTTTCTTTTCCATTATACAGAATATTTAATAAAGATTCTTATAAAACAAACCAATATACCTTATATAAAACAATAAAATCGTAACTTTAAAGAAAGTAAAGCTTTAACACCTTAATAAATCAAAAACGAGTAAAAGTCCAAAGCTTTTATCCAAAAACCTTTCAAAACAAAGAGAATTTTCCAAAGTTTAATAGGAAACTAATGCAACAAATATTTGTCATATTTTCTTCCCGAAAATCAAGCATTGTCTCATGTGATCAAGTCGAAGTAAATAAGCTACCTAAATTTAAATTATATTGCTAAGACATACCAAATCATTTACATATGAATATATATAGACAAAAATACGTTAAAACTAAGAAAGGGATAAGCTATCCACTCATAGACTTAACGCCAAAAGCGAAATCCTAATCCCATGAACTCTGAGAGCCAAAGCCAGTCCTCCAGTGGTATATACTATCAATAATATGAAAATTTAATTCAAGGTTAGTCACTTAGACTAAGGATTGATTTATTATACTCCCAGATATGAAAATTCCTAATTCTTCTAAAGTAGGGTTCTCCAGGAACTCACCATAGAGGAAATAATCTATAATTCAAAGGAAAGGAAGAGGAAAGGAGTTTGAAGATTACCTTTTTGAAGGGAGTATGGAAGAAGAAATCTTTAGGAGCCTTGGTGTCACCTCCTCCAAGCTCCAAGACCAAATATGTTGATTTTTGGATGAGGTATGATTTGAGATTAAAGAAAGAAATTGAGTTTAAGTGAATAGGAATGGTGTAATTTGATGGAAAGATGTGAAGGATTGGGTTTAAGAAGGAAGGGAGATATATTTTAGAGAGAAGGGAGAGAGTTTTGAGGGTAGAGAGAGAAAGGAAATTTGAAAATGAGAGGAAGGGACGCGTCTCAGCTTATATATTGACTTGTGATAATCGATTACCAAGGACTAGTAATCGATTACCACAATAGTAATCGATTACCACAAAGAACTGGTAATCAATTACCAATTATAGTAATCGATTACCACAGCCAAAGAGCTAGTAATCGATTATCAAAAACCCAGAACTGGTAATCGATTACCAAAGATGGTAATCGATTACCACGTGAAAAATTTCAATCCGTGGGCATACAGAGAGGATTGTAATCGATTACAGATCCTCTGTAATAGATTACCAACTCCAAAAACTTGGTTCCCTCCTTTTGCAGCCCATTCCCAGGTCCAGGATATTGCACAAACTTATTTACATTTCTTAATGTCCTATTTAACTTTACTCTCCATTAACTTTAAAACATAACCTCTTTAACTTCACTCTCCATTAACTTTAAAACATAACTCTCCATTAACTTTAAAACATAAATGTAAATTAGGGAATACCCCCCATTTGGATTCAATAAAAATATCTAAAAATTCAAAATCCTTAGGAATTAGAATCCAACTTTGGGTTTTAGTACAATACTCCGAAAACTTGCATTTTTATAAACTTGAGGTTGAAAACGAAGGGGTTATCCATTCCCTAAAATTCGTTAAAAATCCCTCTTTAACTCATTCATGGCTAGAGAACCATTACCGGGACTTTTGATCTTAAGAAAATACCTCAAACCTATAGCCCTCCAAGGAGGCATAGGGTTTAGACTTAGAATTTCTCAGGTTCCGGTTTCGATAGGTAACTGCACTCAGGCTGGGGTGTTACACATAGATAATAATTTAATAGCCAGCTAGTCATAGAAATGATAATCTCAACATGATACCAATAAGAGTTCAAGTATGATCATCATAAAAAATACGCCGACATGGCATCATTCTAATAGGTAGTTGCATAAATGTTCAACCCATTTAGTCCAACATAATTTTGAGACCTTTAAGCCATGTAATTCACAAGTTGTCTTACTTTTCTTAGAATCTATCTAGACTTTCTAAATTATACTAAAACATCATTTTAATTCATTTTAATCTCAAATTTTACTAGAATATAGCCCTGTTAGTCTACTTTTAAACTTTGGTTTCACTAATTTTGAGATGTATAGTTTAAGTTATTAAAATTTTACTCAAAGTTACCCTGTTTTAAGATAGACTTGCATACCTAAAATTAGAAAATTACTAAAAATTCATCTTACATTCTTTTACTCCAAAATTCTACTAGGATATACCTATGTAAACCCTCTTTCAAATCCAACAAGTTTCACTTTATTTAAGTAGGTAGAGCTCAAGTTATGAGCTCCCCATTAGGGCTGCCCTATTTCAATCTGAATAGAGCATAGGGCAAATTCAAAGATTTACTGGAAACAATCCATCAGGGATTTGATTCTGAAATTTTATATACATGGTTCTCTATGTGTTAGCTTTCTAACAAAAGTGGTTGCATTCAAATTGAAGTTATATAGGGCAAGTTATACCCACTACACACACTGGTCAAGACAGAGGGTATTAACCAACAGCCTATTTCTAAAAATCATAACTCTTTCATCCCAAGTCCAATGGGCCTATATTTTATATGTGGATTTATCTTCGACTCAGGTTTCATCTAAAATTAGTTTCACTTCAAATTGAATTTTGTAGCTTGAGATATGCCCTTCATAGTACATACTACCCCTAGTTTCCTTGGAGCAAGTTTTTGTTTTTTAGTTATTTTGGTTTTCTAGTCTACTCTTCAACACTAATCAAGTTTCCCTAACCTTAAATCACTAGAAAGGGACATATTAACATCATACTAAGCTCTAAGTGAATGGATTAAAATGATTCAAGAAAAACTTTAACTTCAAGAAAACCCTAAAATGCAAATAAGTTTTAGGAGCCAACCTCAAATCCAAATATTGCAACTCTCTAGCTTAAATATTTTGATGCTCTTGTCTCTCTATAGCCTCAAGAAGGAGTTTTTGGCTTGTATGAGGACTTTTAAATGGTAAAGAAGTGAAAGAGTTGGAGATTTAGGTAAGAACAAGCAAGACACAAGGGTTTTAAGTGAGTGTGAGTAAGTCGAAGAGGAAAAATGGAAGTCAAGAGAAAGGGAGAGTGGCTGCCAAATTTGGGGAGAAAAGGAGAGAAAGTCATCTTACTTGATGGATGATTCTTATTGGATGGATTTGAAAAATAATTTAAATCTTCTTAAGTACAAATTTGAATGGTCATCTTTTGTCCACCAAGATGACTAGTGTAGCTAATTTCTTGCCACTCATCCTAAGGTTTTCAATAGATATTATACCATTTTATAGTATAAATTCCTACCAATTCAATTTCTTGTATTACAAGACACTGCTAGTAAGAAAAAAAATTTCTGGCTAGCAAAACATAACTATTTTTCTACAAAGACGATTTGAAATTACATTACCCTATAATTAACATTTTCTTATTACCTTCTTGTATATCTATAATATATCTAAAAATTAATTATTCAACAATGTTAGTTATACACACTATTACTCAAGATGTTATACATCACACAAATAACTACACTAGTTAGTAATTTAATTTAGGATTTATGTTTAATTAATTTATTGTATATTTTGGATAAAATTAGATAGGGCCAAGCGTGTCATAACAATGTCATGTAAGAGCGTAACATATATTTTGTTAACAATAATGGAGCCAATTGATGGTTGGCTGTATTTGGCAAATGAAAGCAATCTTTGGGATACCATAGGATAATATAGTACTCCTTTCATCCATTTATAACTGTCATTTTGGCAATGTATTTGGATATAATTTTTATCCAAATACATTGCCAAAATTATAGTTATAAATGGACAGAGAGAGTATCTTTTTGAAGTTAATTTATTAGTATATTAATCTTTCTGGGGCCAAATTAGTAGTTCTCCATTTCTTTATTTATTTTTTGGGCCTTTTGTGTTTATTCAGTTTTTCTTTTGTTGATTGTGAGCTAATTCTTTTTTTTATTGGGTTAATTCATTTCTTTTATGATAAAGTTTCGATAGCAATTTTTTGGCTTGAGGCTTGCATGTGTTTGAATTAATTTTATTACTCTCTCTATCAAAAATTTTCTTTTAAAAAATAAAAAAAAAATGAAAAATATGGAAAAAAAAAAGTATATAAAAATGTAAAAAACGTACTTGAATTTTTTTAGTGAATTTGGTTTACTAGTTAAATGTTTGGGCTTGATCATTTAATTCTTGAATTGTTTTATGATTTCTTTTTTAACTTTAATTATTTGCACCATTTAACTGTGCAGCTTGTGTTTATCATTTTTTTTTTGAATAAATAGTAAATAAATTCTTTTGTAATTTTTTTTATCCATGCAACAATAAATCATTGTGATTGAGTAACTAATGTTACCTTCATCATTATTTGAATTGTAAGAGTTAACTGAGTATTCTAGTGTTAACTTTGGGGCTATTTGGAAACGGTTTTCGAAAATAGTTTTCAACTTTTAAAAATAAAAAAAAAAAAACAAAAAAAGTTGTTTGGTAAGTTGTTTTATGTATGTTGGTTTTAAAAATAAAAAAACAAGATGTGGGTTTTAAAATCAGAAAGTGTAAAACAATTTTAAGTTATTTTTGGTCTTTTGTTTTGGAAAACAAGGAAAGAGGAGGTGGCAACTTTGTAAATAATCAATTTTTTTTTTTGTCTTGGCCTTTTATCAAATCCATTCATTAATCTCTCTTTTTTTTTTTTATTTCACCATGCAAACCCTAACACTTTCCATTCTTCTTCAGTAGTGCACGCCGTCTATGTCCTCTAATCTTCTCCTCTACCCTTTAATCTCACGGGTCACTTGTGTCAGACATTGGCGCCAACTACCTCTACCACCGTAGTCGCCTTTGCCCTCAACTCCCTCTCTTGAGTCTCTTTGTCTTTCTATTTCTCTCTATCTCTCTCTATTTTTGCATGTGCTAAGTGTCTAGTCAAAGGAAGTTTTGATTGTTATAATGAATTACAAGCAGGATGTGGTTGGTAGTGGAGTAAGGATCTTTTGTAGTATGTCTATTAATGTCTTATTCTTTGGATTAGAGGGTGGTGTGTGAGGTATTGGTGGATTTTGGCTTTGGATGTTATATTGTGGAGTTGTGGGTTATCTTTCTTGTTTCCTTTTGCATTAGTGCAGATTTTCTAAAATGAAATTTTGGTGGTTCATGTTTCAAGTTTCATTAGGAGTTATATATATGATGTCTTGCTTCTTTAGGAGTAGATTTTTCAGCTAATTAATACATGTGGAAAATAAAATAAGACATGAGCAGTAGCTTATAACAAATAAAGCACTTCTAAAGCTGCTGAAATTGTAAAAAGTATCAAAATAGGCATAACTGACAACACTGATATTGCTTAACTAGATAGCTTGACTAGAACAGGGTAATAAGTTGTTTGAAGAAAATTTGCTAATGAGCTTTACTTGAAAAAAGGATCAAGTAATTTGATAATGCTTAGTAGTATTGAAGTTATTAATATATAAATGCTAAAGACATGTGGCAGGATCGTAAGGAAAGACAACTACATGTGTTGCAATCACCTACTCATGCTAATAATTTGACTCTTGCAATCTATATAATAAGCCTGAGACACTTTCCAACTTTAAATTTTCAAAGTTCATTGGTAAACATGGTAAATCAAAAATTCAAATAAGTTGTTACAGACAGGATTAAGAAAGCAGTGGTTTTGCGGGGACTAAAGTTGGAAATATGATTCATGTTGCATGTAGAAATATGTGTTAGAGCATATTGGACCATATGTATACCCAATACACCAATGCTTCAGTCATGACTTCACAAATTATCCATATTAGATCTCTTTATATTCACATGGGCCAGTTATTATATGATTTTAGACCACTTTTATTATGTTAATTTTGGTTGCAAAGTATGACCATAGTGTTTTGGTATACCTCTGCTTATTTCTAGTTTTTACTTGGTGTTCCATACTTAGCTGCACTTTCAAATTCCCATTAGACTTTTCCTAGTAAAGGCAAACTGATAAAATACAGCACCATTGCCTCAAAACGTAGTATTCTATTCTATAGTGATTGTTTAGTTCCGTCTTTCCCTATAATTGCAATTGATACATTGTTGATCTTGTCTTGCAAGTTCAAGGGAATATTTATTAGCTTTACTATGCCTATTGTTAGTCAAACAAAAGCTGCTGATAGCATTTGTTGCAATATTTCTCATTTGTTTATAATATTTACTGTTAGAAGACAAAAGTTTTGCTTAATATATGCAAGCTTTGAAAAATATCTCTTTCAAAATTCAAATTGTAAGATATTTATAGTATTCTGTTTGATTAGTTAAACCTATTTGAATTCATACTAACATTTATCAATTTAATTTGTAAATCTTAATTAAAAACAAATAATGTTGAACAACATGCATGTTAGATAATTAGTACCCAAAAAAATGATGCGGATGAGAGTAGCTATCTTTCTTTCTTACTCCCTCCTATAATGCTATTGCTAGCATATGTAAAATAACAACTGAGAATTTGCAACCATTATAAATTGCTTGGGATTCTAATTTCTTGCATTTTTTTCTCTCTAATCTTTGATCAATGTACATATAAATGTTGATGTAAGACTAATATCATAGACATGATTTTTATATTTAGAACATAACTCACTTAGCCCAACAATGCTAAATTCTTGTTAATCTTTCCCATATAAATAACTAAAGTCATGCTTTCATTTCATTAACATGCTTTGCTAGAGTATAGTTTATAATACTATGAGACAAGATAGATTCACATAAATTTATATATAGGTTTCTCAGAGTATAAAATCAATGTGCCAAAGACTTTTGGGATTTTAAGTGAAAATCTTTATTTTCTCATTAACCACAAGGAAATAATTTAATCAAGTGTTTTCTGTATATTTTTCAACCTGTTTAGATTGAAGCTCAAACTATTTGTAAGCTTGTGTCAGTAGATCTAAATCATGTTATGAATTTAATTTGACTATTGTAGTCTATATAATAAGCTTGAGGCACTTTTTTTTTTTTGGGATTAGTTTAGAAGCATATTTTATTGATAAAGTTATTGGATTTGATATCACCATTGTAGATGGAAAATGAGAAGAAAAAGATAGACCTCACTTTGGACCTCATCCATGGTCAAAGTTTATATGGACATTATGATCGAAGAGGTTAATAAGGAAACATGAGAAATAATGTATTTTCACCCAAAGTGTGGCAAACTATATTGCATACACTTAAGGAAAGAACTGGGCATGACTTTGATATGAAACAAATAAAGCAAAAATTTAATACGTTTAGGCAACAACATGGAACCTTTTCTCACTTGCTATAATAAACTGGATTTGGATAGGATGCAGAAACTAATAGAGTCATTGCTATTGAAGAAGTTTGGTCAACCTATCTTTGAGTCCACGTCAAATAGAATCTACCATGTGTTTTTATATTTAATATTTTTAGATTTAGTATATATAATTTATTTATTTTCCTTATAGGCACCGCTTGATGCTACACCATTTAAGAAGAAACGTTTGGAACATTATAAACTTTTAGGAGTGATTTTCAATAAAAGTAGTGCAATTGGGGTGCTTCACTATTCATCCACCTAAGACCCACCTAATATAGATGATGAAAATGAGCTTGACAATGAATTTTTGCATGATGGGATTCATGTAAATCTAGATGATGATGATGAGGAAGAGGAGCACAACACAAGAATTGAAAGAGTTACTCGCAGTGGTAAGTGGACCATTAATGTTAAAAATCGTAGGTCAAAAATAGAGTTTAGGGCCTTTCAAGTTGAAGATGTACTTCATGCATGGATTGAGTCATCCAAGCTGAAAGCGGATGCTATAGTTGAAGCATCTAAGTTGAAAGCAAAAGCTTCTTTGGCTAGATTTGAAAGGCATAGGGCAAAGAGTGCAGAGGCCACAAGTTCTATTGCCACATTATCTGAGTATACTATTGCTAGATGTGTAAAAAAACTTAATGAGATAGCCGATATCTCGGATGAGTCTTATATGAAAGTGGTGGAAAAGTTTAAAGATGCTGATTATAGAGAAGCATTTCTAAATATGATTGAGGATAGCAAAAAAGCATAGATTAATAGGCTTGTGTGACTACTTTTGGTGTAGCACTCTTAGGTTGGCTTAATCATGTTGTGTATTTGTGTTAGAACTATTTATTATGTATGACTTTTTTAAAATTGTGTGGTTGGTTTGTATTTTGACATATTTCGTGTGTTTAGAATAGTATATAGTGTTGACTTATATTTGTGCTTGGATACTAAAGTTTATAACAATATTTATTATTTGTACTTTTATTTAAATGCATATCATGTTTAATGGCAGGTTTTATTATGATGGAAATAGATAATCACCCTTCAGGCAGTGATAGTATCTCAATGGATATTTTTGAAAGGTCTTCATCCTCATCCGACTCTAGTGATGATGATTTTGAATTTGATGAAATACTAATGCTTAACTTGATTGGTGATTATGAGTACAAATTTTATACTAAAGTTCCGGTTAGAATATTTGCACTAAGTGGTCAAGAATTTGGTAATGAGCTTTTGAAGGAATCTGAAATAGTTTGCTATGAGTTGTTGCTAATGGAAAAGGCATGTTATGTCAATTTGTGTGACGAACTAAGGAGAAAGAATTATCTGGAAGACTCAAGAGGTATGTTTTTAGAAGAATAAGTGGCAATGTTCTTATTCATCATAGGACACAATGTGTGTCATAGAGTAATAGCAAATCGGTTTCAACATTCCACTTAAACTGTTTAACACCATTTCAAGAATGTTTTAAGAGCAATTTGTTGCTTAGGTAAAGAAATCATAAAGTAGAAGTCCACATAATTGCCTTAACATGTTAAAAATAATCCAAAATATCATCCAATTTTCAAGGTTAGTGCCTTTTTTATCACATGGTTAACTATATGGTGCATGATATAATTTTATATTGTCAAATATAGATAGTAGGAGAAATTGATATATTTGTATTATATATTTTTACAAATTTGTGTAGGCGCAATTGATGGAACACATATAGGCGCATGGGCTCTAGCTGATAAGTAGACATCATGTAGAAGTAGAAAAACAAGCATCACACAAAATATTATGTGCATATGTGACTTCAATATGCTATTCACATATTTGTATTCAAGTTAGGAAGGTACTGCTCATGATTCAAAAATTTTTTTGGATGCACTTAGCAATCCAAATGCAAATTTTCCTTGGCCTTCTGAAGGTGATATGCTTTTATTTAATGCAAGAGTTGTTCATTGGTTATATGTTAAATTTGATAGTCTTATGTCATGGATCATTTCATTTAATATTTGCTCTTTGATTTAGGTTCATTTTATCTTGTAGATTCTGGTTATCCATGTACTGGAGGCTTTCTCCCACTTTATAGAGGTCAAAGATATTATGCACAAGAATTTATATGGTCATGGTCAACAAGTTAAAACTCCTCAAGAGTTGTTTAATTATAGACACTCCTATTTAATAATGACAATTGAATGTTGTTTTAGAGTGTTGAAAGCAAGATTTCCCATTTTAAAACTAATGCCACCATATAAGCCTTCTAGACAATATCTTATTATCATAGCTTGTTGTGCAATTCATAACTATGTGCGTAAGTGGAGAATGTGTGATAATTTGTTTAGAGAATGAGAGAACATGGATCCTTTTGAAATTGAAGCTTTGAATCACAATACAAATTTACAAGTGAATTTCAATAATGATAACATGACAAGATTAACTGATAAAGCTACAAGGAAAATGGCAAGAAAACGTGACCAAATTGCAAACTGGATGTGGCAACAAGAAAATAATGCAAGGATGAAATAGATTTATTAATATTCAAATACACCAAATTGTATTAGACTTTATTATTGAGACTATATAAAAATATTATGTATCAAACTTAAAATTTTATGTTAAATTATGTTATTTATAATATTGCATCTATGTTATATCTATGTATCAAACTTTAAAAAATATTAAAAAGTACTTTTAAAACTTGATGACCATTATTGCATTGCCAAACAATTTTTTTGTTTTATTACTTTTAAAACTTGTTTCTAAAAGCAATCATTCAAACAGATTTTTTGTTTTCAACCATTAAAAAATTGTTTTTAAAACAAAGTTGCCAAGCAAAATTTTTTGTTCTTTTAATTTTTAAAATTGAATTTAAACTTACTTTTTAATGTTTTAGAAAACATAAAAACAAAAACACTTCCAAATAGGCCTGTTAACTCTGTATAAGAGCAAATTTTATCTTGAGTTAAAATGTTTTCATTTAAGATTTGTTTTCGAATTTATCAAAAATCTTTTCATAAATAAAATTAACCAACCCACACTCATTATATATGGAACTACATGACTCTGAGTTCCTTATTGCATTAGAGAATATGTAGAAGCACAAGTCAAATGGTAAATTTTCATAATTTTGCTGCTATCCCATTTCTTTGTTGTAAAGATTTTATTTGGCCTTGGTTATTTATTTATTATAAATTAATAATCTAATTTGCTTATTTGTTCTTAAATGTCTCTATGAGAAAATTTGAAATATAAGAGTTATTTAATTTGCACAACTAATTTTAGGGTAATTGTTTTAGGACAAATGTATTAGGGATGTAGTGAAATTCAATTTTTACCCTTCGTTTTGTGTAATCAGACTCTTGAATTTGACTTTGTTTTCACATGTTAAATTGTTTTAAAAGATTTTTCCAATAATTTTCCTTAAATAAATTTAAGTGGCGACTCCAAGACATTTTTAACAATTTTTTTCCATGAAAAGTCTCCAAACAATTTTGGGTGGCCTTTCCTCGCAACACCCTCAATGCAGGTTGTAACACTTATCATGAATGATCATGCCTTAGCAAAAGTTACGTTTTACCAAAAAAATAAAATAAAATTACATAAATAAACTTTTAAAATTATTAGCTTCTTTTATTTTTCTAGAGCAATGGATCTTGTTCAGAAGTGGGTTACCTGGAATGAGCTTCGAACTAGTTTTTGGGCACCAAAGTTGCTCCAATTTGGGTTTCGACTGATTAAGGCTGGATTTCCACGGTGATGGGGGTGTATTTGCAAGGACTCTAACGCTCAAGTCAGGCAGTGTAAAAGGTATTGTGTACATAGTGAATAAGGCATGCCTAATTTCAATAATTGGCCATCTATTTATAGAGGTCGGTAGTTGAGGATGAGTGAGGATGTTCCATGATTCCAGGGGGTGCCTCAGGGTTTCCAACGGCTTAATCCTCATTCGTGGGTCCGAGATGGGCAACAGCACATTAGATGAGTGTTGTTCCTGCTTGATTGTGGACATTGTTTTAATGACCCTGTCCTTGTGTGGTGTAGAATGTTCCATCACTCAAGTTCTGAGTTAGGCCTCAAATAATGGCATGTGGACATCCAAGTTGGGCCTTCCAAAATTACGTTGAGTTGGGCTTCTTAATCCTAGTATGGAATATTACCCCTAACTCAACTTTCGAGGTGACAACATCGGATGCCGAGTTTCTTTGAAAAATTCTAACCCTCGATTTTGATCTAAAAGAGTAGATCATTATTGTCCGAATCGACTTTGTTTAGGGATACGTTCCTTTCTTGTCTTGATGGGGGTTCACATTGTGGGTTGTGTCCCATCACCCCAACTGGACATGTGGCATTTTTGGTGCCTCGTTTCATGCGCCCTCATCATTTCAATAGAGGCGGTTTCTCCATTTAGCCCCCAATCTTATGGTGCAAAAAGACAATGTACTGCCCTTCACGACCTTTGGGCTTGTGCGACAAGGGACATTACTATTCCCTATAAATCTCCTTTTCCATTTTTCTTCTTCATTTTCTACTCCTGCCCATTTTACTGTGTGAAGAGTGTGAAAGAGAATCATGGGAGAAGATTTTGCAAAAACTTTGAGTGTTCTTCATGGTTCTTCCGCACCTTCTATGAAAGGTATGCTTCTTTCCCTTCCTTTCTTCAGTATTTGTAGTTTGTTTCTTTGGCAAAATGTGGTGTTGTGGTTTAGTGGTGGTGGGTCTGGTTTCCCACCACGTTGTTTTTGTGCTGTTGAGGGGTGGTCTCCAACCCTGACTTTTCATTTTCCCTTGTCTCTGTTGTAATGTCCCATTTCCGATTTTTGACCTTATCAGTAATAAATTCCAATTTTCAATTTCATTAGCTCAAATGGAGTGGCTGATGCTTCCGATTTCCGATCTTAAGATTTCCGACTTAACACGAAATCCGACATCCGATTTGATCTCAACCAGAAATGGACGCGAGATCAGATCTCTAAATTGATCTCCAAGTTCGACTCAAAATTTCACGAGTTCTGATCTCAAGTTTAATACCAAGAGCTTTCATTTCTCTATTTTCCTGAGTTCCGAGATCGAGTTTAGAGTGCCGAGGTCCTATAAGTCCCGATTTCCTGGTACACAAGATTAATGTTTTGAATTCCGATCTCTGGTGTTATGCTTAGAATCGATTTGAGTTTACCTGATTTACCGACTTCCGACTTTAAGTGCTTGGTTTCACATCTGACTTTGCTTTCAAGTTTCGAGTAAACCAGACAATATTTCCGAGTTCCAACTTCATCTCCAGGATGTGCACGAGTTTCGACTTTAAGAATAGTACGAGTTCCGATGTCATTTTCAGAACATACTAGAAGCGAGTCCCACTTTTAGGCGATGTAGAGAGCATTTTGGTCACAAAAAGAGAGAAAGGTTGGCTGAAATTCAGCCTTGTGTTTTGAGGCCAATCAAAACCTTCCAAGTTAACTACCACTCATGCCTATATAACACACTCTCCTCCTCTCATTTAGACCCCCTTCTACGTAACTTCTTCCTCACTTTAGCTCTCTTTTCTCTTCTCCACTCACCCACTCCATCCAACCTTCAAGTTCAAATAAGCACCATTCCCAAACTCAAGCTTAATAACAAGAGGTAGAGGTTTTCTTCTTGCTTGATTTTCTGACTATTGGATGATTGGTGGTGATTTAATTTCTTAATTTTGATATATTGATTGACTGATTATGATGAAATATAATTGGTTTATTGGCTGTTTGTGAGATTAAAAATGGAATTGGAAACAAGAGAGGATGAAGATAGGAAGAGTTGAGAGGCTGGAACACTCAAAACCCTCGGCAGTCCATACGGCGGAGTGTACGGCTCTGCCTTCCGCCGTTTAAAATTAATGAAACCATTTTTATGTGAGACTATACATCTAGGGCTTTCTACACATATATCATATAAGACCATTGGAGTAATATGGAGAGAGATATGAATTTTTGAAGTTCGACTTAGAAATCAGGACACTCGCCCGGGTAGTATAGGTTGAAAAGGGTGTAACTCACCCTATACAACTCCAAATTGAGTGAAATTAATCTTGTTGGAAATCTTACACATATAAGAACATCATCCAAAGAAATTCTGAGTTTGTTATTATCTCAGTTGTTCCCAGTGATTTGAAGAAGTTACTCTATGTCTAAACTAGGCCAAAACAGAGCAGTTTAGGAAGGTTAAGTTTCGAGGCTTATAACTCGAGCCCTGCTAAGGCAAATGAAATGGAACTTTTGCATATGAAAGTTTGTCATGTTAGCTTTGATAAGAGACCAATTTTGTATGATTTGAGTCAGTTTTCGATTTTTAGTAGATTTTTACTTTTAGGTGTCTGATTCTGGCTAGCCACTGGGCAGGCCGGGATAAAAGCTAAATATCTTGAGCTATAGATATCAGAATTAGATGGGACTAAAGAGGTTAGAAAGTAGACACATAACATTTTAACATATTCAAAATTGAGGTCCAAATGAGTTAAATAGACATTATGGCTTGATTTAGAAGAACTAGGTTGGCTGACTATGTTGAGGTAGAAACTTTGCCTTAATGAGATTATTGTTATTATGAGTTCCATGTTGAAGTATGTGCGCAATATTGTAATCTTTGTGATAAATTGGTGTTCTGGTATGCTACTACTATTCATGGGAAAGCGGACACATTCTGTTTTACTGCCGAAATTTCGGTACAATCCATGTATAAGTTATGAATTGCATGTTAATGCATGTGCAATCTCAAGAAAGCTATGAAAGTTATGATAAGAATTATATTACTATGAAAGTTTCATGCTACTTGAGCCAGCCCCAAATAAGAAGTTAAGGGGAATAGATCGGTGGAAAGTCGGGGAAAATAAACCCGGCATTCCTGTATAGGAACGAGCTCGATCCTGAAAAGCAGACTATTACCCAAGAGTCTAAACTGGCCAAGAACTCCCAGGGGACCAAGTGATGGAAAATGATGAAAAGTAATGATGAAAAGTTTATGAGGAATGGAAAAGTTTATGAAGAAAGGTTCAAGAGCAAGTTTGCATGATTGCATTAAATGCATAATTACATTGAATGATCATTATAAGTCATTTACAGTTTATTTATTACATTCACTTATTGCCGTATGCTCATTATTCTGTGTATTGTTGCTATTAGTTTATTCTGTTCCTTATGTTGCCTTAAGTAAAATTGGACCTTGCCTCGGACCAGATAATTTTCCCAACTTTATTAAATATGAATAGTTAAGCATGATCTCATTTTTTTTTTATAATTAAATAAAACCCGAGGCAACTGAGAATAAACGCGATGTCAGTTAAGCCCCACATGCGAACCCTACTGAGAATTTCTTCAAATTCTCACCTCGTTTTGCATTTCCGCCTCATTCTCAGACGTAGGCGATGGACTTGACTGCTACCCTCTTCATTAAGATTCCAGACCTGCAGCTTCACCAGGACCCCGAGTTGGACTCGTTGTACCTAGCTAGCTTCTGCCATTTCCAGCACTAAAGGGCAAGATGGGAATTTCAACATGCCCGTGGGACCTATCACAAGGGCAAGAGCAAAGATGCTGAAAGAAAGCTTTGGGAACTTAGCCAAGTCATTTGTGGAAGAGATGCATCAAGAATGGGCTAAGGAAGAGAAGACAAAGCTAAATGGGCCACCTAGTGAAAGCGGGCAGCCCAAATCTCTAAGTATGGCACAATGGGATTAAAATGTATTATGTCCATAATTGGGCCAAGCTTTATTTAATTAACTTTGTTAGTTTTTATTTGGAAGACATTTAGTTGTTTTGAGGTGTTTTATTCAGCCCAATTGTTTGTCTAGTAAGTTGGGCCTTTTTCTAGTGGGCTTAGGTTTAATTTAACCTAATGTAAGAGGTATAAATACCTCATAAGCAAGTGTAGCAGCAGCTTTCTCTGATTATTGAATTTCATTTTCTGGTTTCTTCTAAGAAACTCTCAAGTGTGTGCAAGTGAGGAGTGATCATCTTTACTTGTTGCATCAAGAAACTGAATAGGCTATTACAAAGGTAAATTCTCTTGTGACATTTGTTCAGTTTCATCTTTCTTATCCCAATTATCTACGTTTCTAAGAACGGGTTTCTTAGGGGTTTAGTAGGGAGGGTGTTTATCCTATTGCTTGTCTCCTATCAAAGTGTGTGTTTGGGGTTTTGGGATCGTTATATCCTTGGGGTTCCGCATCATTTGGTATCAGAGCAGGCTGTAGATAAATTCCTATTTCTCTACATTTTTGTTGGCTATATTTTGTCATTTTTTTTTTCTGTTCTGGGTTTTTCTCTGCCATCCCATTTTTTTTCTGTTCTGCTGTTCTATTGTTTCTATTTTTGCTATTTTGTGTTTTAGACCAAAAAAAAAATGTGGAAAAAAAAAAGAAAAACATGAAAAAAAAGAGTGTCTGCAGAATTCATTAAAAAAAATGTGAAAAAAAAACGAAAAAAAACGCGAAAAAAAAACTGCAGAATTTCCAGAATTTTGTTTCAGTAATTGTGGGTGTTCTTGTGAATTTTGGGTTGAGTTCTTGCATTAATTTCGTGTTTCGCCACTTTTAATCCAAAATTGAAACCAGTTTTGGTGTGTTTCTTATTTTGTTTTTCTGCTGTCACCACTTTCTTTGGTTCCAATCTTGTGTTTTCTTGACACATTCTTGGCCTTAATTTGCACTAGTTTTCCTTCATTTGTTAGTGCCTATTTTTCTTGCTAGTTTTTGCATTTCCTTTGGTCCTAAACTAGAGTTTTCTTTTGCTGATTTATCATTCATTTTCTATCCCAAATATTACTTGTGAATTTGAGTTTGTTTTGGTTTGTTTAATTTCTGAAGTGCAACAACCAAAAGTGGTCAAAAGAGGTAAAAGGCAAGAGTGTTGAGTTCAAAAGAGGGTAAAAGCCTGAATTGAGTGCAAACACGAGTGCTCCCAAATTTCTGAGTGAAAACACGTGAGAGAGTGAACTGTGAGGTTATTTTATTAACACTTTGCAGGTTGTTTCTGATGGCTGAAGAGGAAGCTCCCATGACACCAGACATGAAGGTGATATACCAAGCCTTTGTTTCTCAATTTCAGAAATTGAATAGTAGACTTGATGATATGGATGAATGTAGAAGGGAAGTGACACAAGCTATCTCCGAGAGTAGTAGATGGGGTGATCAGAGACATAGACGAAATCACAATGATTTCAATCGTGATCCATATGAGGAGGAGTCTGATGGAGCTGAATCAGTTAGAAATAGGAACCGAGGAAGACAAGATAGCAACATTAATGCTATCAAAATGCAAATTCCTCCATTCAAGGGAAGAAACGATGCTGAAGCCTACTTAGAATGGGAAAGAAAAGTTAAGATGATCTTTGCATGCCATTATTATGCTGAAGAGAAGAAAATGAGATTGGCTACAGTGGAGTTTTCAGATTATGCACTAGTTTGGTGGGATGAGCTAATGAAGTCTAGAAGGAGGAATGGTGAGTGGCCTATTGAGACTTGGGAAGAGATGAAGCAAGTGATGAAGAAGAGATTTGTACCTTCTTATTATTACAGGGAGGTGCACCAGAAATTACATAGGCTCACACAAGGTTCTAAATCAGTGGAGGATTACCACAAAGAGATAGAGATGCTCATGATCAAGGCCAACATAGAGGAGGACATGGAAGTGACTATGGCACGATTTATGGGTGGTCTAAACAAAGAAATTGCAGATGTGGTGGAATTACAACATTATGTGGAGATGGATGATTTGGTTAGCATGACAATGCAGGTGGAGAAGCAACAAAATCAAAGGAGGGTAGCCAAGGCATTTTCCAATTCCAACTCAAAGTGGAGTTCTAAATGGCCAAAATATGAGGACACCAAGAAGAACAAAGGTTTAGATTCCAAGGAAAAGGGGCTAGATACAACAAGGAAGAAAGGTAGTTCTAACTCATCTTCTTCTATTGCTAATTCTAGACATAAAGATATCAAATGCTTCAAATGTCAAGGTTTGGGTCATTATGCATCTGATTGCCCAAACAAGAAGATGATGGTAATTAGGGGTGGAGAAGTTGTATTTGAATCTGATGATGGTAATGAGTCTTATACGAGTGATAGTATGCCACCTTTGGAGGATTATTCTGATGCTGATGAACATGTGGAGTATGCTGTGCATGGTGAGTCTCTTGTTGCTAGGCGTGCATTGAATTTGCAAGTTAAAGAAGACAGCTTGGAGCAAAGGGAAAATATATTCCACACTAAGTGCTTAGTTGGTGGAAAGGTATGTAACTTGATTATTGATGGTGGAAATTGTACTAGTGTTGCGAGTACTACTTTAGTTGAGAAGCTAGGGTTGAAGTGTGATAAGCATCCTAATCCATATAGGTTGCAGTGGTTGAATGATAGTGGAGAAGTGAAAGTTACTAGACAAGTTGTGGTTGCATTTTCTATTGGAAAATATTGTGGTGAAGTGGTGTGTGATGTAGTACCCATGCAAGCTAGTTATTTGTTGTTGGGGAGACCATGGCAATTTGATAGGCGTGTGCAACATGATGGGTACAAGAATAGTTATTCCTTTGAGCATAATGGTCACAAGTTCACACTTGCTCCATTATTGCCCAAAGAGATGTATCTTGATCATGTAAAACTTCAACAATCTTCTCTTGGGAATTTAGAAAGTAAGGCAAAAGAAAAAGAAGAGAGAAAAGAGGGCATGAGAGAAAAGAAAAAGATAAGGGCCCAATGGTGAGTGAAAAGAAAGGAAAGAATCTGAATAGTGAAAAGAAAAAGATGAGTGAAAGAAAAGAAAAGAGTGAAAAAAATGAAGAAAGTGAAAGAATTGAGAGAAAATCATGTTTCTATGCGAAAGAGAGGGATTTGAAAGGTGCTTTTCTAGGCAAGAGAGCAATGGTTATGATAAGGTTTAGGGAGGTTTTTCTTACTGAAACTAACCTTAACCCAAATTTGCCTAGTAGATTTGTTTCTTTGTTGCAGGAATTTGAGGATGTTTTCCCTAATGAGGTGTCAAGTGGATTACCACTATTGAGAGGAACTTTATTGTGTGCAGTTATTGGTAAGAATTTGAAAACTTGGGAAGATTGTTTGCCTTTTATTGAGTTTGCTTATAATAGGACTATACATTCTTCTACAGGTTTTTCTCCATTTGAGATTGTGTATGGTTTTAATCCTTTAACTATTTTGGATTTAATGCCTTTGCCTTTGAGTGATATTGTTAGTTTAGATGGTGAAAGCAAGGCTGAAAAGGTTAAAGAGATGCACATGAAGGCACGTGAGATGATTGAGAAGAGAAGCAGGTTGACAGCCCAAAGAGTGAATAAGGGCCGCAAACAAATTGTGTTTAAACCTAGTGATTGGGTTTGGATTCATTTAAGGAAGGACATGTTTCCTACTCATAGGAAATCTAAACTTGACTCAAGGGGAGATGGTCCATTTCAAGTGCTAGAAAGGATCAATGACAATGCATATAAGATTGACCTCCCAAGTGAGTACAATGTTTTAGCTACTTTTAATGTTTCTGACCTTTCTCCATTTGATATGGATGCAGATTCGAGGATGAATCTTTTTGAGGAGGGAGGGAATGATACGAGCTCAGGAGGGCAAATTGGACATTCTAGCACTAAAGGGCAAAATGGGAATTTCAACATGCCCGTGGGACCTATCACAAGGACAAGAGCAAAGATGCTGAAAGAAAGCTTTGGGAACTTAGCCAAGTCATTTGTGGAAGAGATGCATCAAGAATGGGCTAAGGAAGAGAAGACAAAGCTAAATGGGCCACCTAGTGAAAGCGGGCAGCCCAAATCTCTAAGTATGGCACAATGGGATTAAAATGTATTATGTCCATAATTGGGCCAAGCTTTATTTAATTAACTTTGTTAGTTTTTATTTGGAAGACATTTAGTTATTTTGAGGTATTTTATTCAGCCCAATTGTTTGTCTAGTAAGTTGGGCATTTTTCTAGTGGGCTTAGGTTTAATTTAACCTAATGTAAGAGGTATAAATACCTCATAAGCAAGTGTAGCAGCAGCTTTCCCTGATTATTGAAATACATTTTCTGGTTTCTTCTAAGAAACTCTCAAGTGTGTGCAAGTGAGGAGTGATCATCTTTACTTGTTGCATCAAGAAACTGAATAGGCTATTACAAAGGTAAATTCTCTTGTGATATTTGTTCAGTTTCATCTTTCTTATCCCAATTATCTACATTTCTAAAAACGGGTTTCTTAGGGGTTTAGTAGGGAGGGTGTTTATCCTATTGCTTGTCTCCTATCAAAGTGTGTGTTTGGGGGGGATCATTATATCCTTGGGGTTCCGCATCATTCGGCTTCCAACTTATATATGTAAAAATGCAACAAATTATATTTCTATGCTAATCACGTTTATTATATAAAGCACCTTGTTTCGTAAGAATATACGTCAGTCATATACATATATATCAGAATATAAAATAATGAATACAGCTTTAGATAGAAGACTAATACGATAACGCAACCTATCTAATTTCATGCTATGACTTAAGCATAACATTAAGTTGGTAGGGTGTTACATCTATTGCTCACGAGTGGCTTGATTCCTTAGTAGGGAAACCACCTTAGGCCTCTCTTTTTTCTTTTTGCTTGGTCCTTAGCTTTCTAACCTTGTTTTTTCCGAGTTTGTAATCTAGAGGTGGTTTTCTTGTATAGGTTCATATCGAAGCCCGAGATGGGGGAAAAAAACAAAAAAAACTCGTGTTTTCCTCCCTAAATTCATTAGATGTATCGCTAGGTTAAGCCCAAGGTGCTAGGAACTCTGTTGGTTGTGATATTCGAGTTCCTAGGTCACTTTAGGGAGAAGAATTTAATTATGCCAGAGGGTGAATATGAAGAGGACTACATCTTAGAAGCCTCCAGTCCAAGAAAAAGGGTGTGTTACCTTAACCACAAAAGGGGCACAAATTGGATGTGGATATACGATGTCCTCATTTCTAAATTTGGCGTCCGAATTCCATTTACTCATTTCCAAACCACTATGTTATAGTAGATTGAAGCCGCTCCTTCCCAGTTATATCCAAATAGTTGGACTATGACACGAGGCATCAAGATAATTTGTGAGTATCTTGATGTGTCGCCTTCCCCCAATGTCTTCTTCTTCCTTTTTACCCTTACTCGCCCCATTGGCGATAGTTTGACCACGGGTTGATTATCTTTCTGAGCCCATACTAATCGGAAGGTGTTCCTTCTTTATGAAGAGTCCTTCCATCATTTCAAACATGTCTATTTCATGGTCCTCGAGGCTCTAAGCACAACTCTATTCTGGGAGACCTTGGAAGGTGAGCTCTAACTTAATTGCTGTTGGTGCAAACATTTTGAAGCACCTCAGATAAATGAGGATACCTTTAAGCCTACGGAACAAGCTATAGTTCAATTTCTTTTTCAAAGCTTTGGGAAGAATTATTTAAATTTGAAGAACATAGTCAACAGAGAGGCTGAGGTAACTAGGAGATACCTAGGTTGTCCCTTTTCCCTTTATTATTTATATTCCTTTTTCATGCTTCAATTATTAACTTATGTTCTTTTTGCAGACGAGATGGCTCCAAAGTCAGCTTTGGCCGAGTTCCGACGCTACATCCTCGAGAGGCCACTCAAAGGAGACGAGAGCAATAGCCTTGGATTCGAGGGTTCTAGAGATCCAATGTTCATGTCGGCACCTGACACCTCTGCACCCAAGGTCCATCTTCCCAAGAAGCAGAAAGGGAAGAAGGTGGCCAAAAAAAAGAAAAACATCTAAATTGACCCAACGATTCTCCGATTTTGGGGAGAAAGTCGGAGCTTAATGTGTTGGCAAAGGATTTCACTTATCTGAAGTTCATGGATAAGGAGCTTGATATAGAAATTTCAGTGGGCCGACCGCATGTTGTTGTGGTCAACGGCATTGCTTAGGTACTCAAAGCCAGCAATCTCTTCCGGCATCCAAGCTATCTGGGACATCAAAGATTTAGAGAAGAGAATAACTCTTCTCCAAAATGAGAAGCTGGCCTTGGAAAAGGCTAAACAAGCCGAGATTAACAAGTTGAGGGGGCAGGTGCAGTCTAAAGACTAGTAGCTGGAGGAATTAAGGGCCCAACTATTGGAGCTTAAGAAAGACTACATCAAGTCATCTGAGATGGCTTCCAAATTGAAGGCTGAAGTCAAGTTTATTGAGGAACCATGGGAGAAATCAACCTTTGAGATCAAAGGCAATATCTTGGCCTAATGTCAGGTTATTTGCCCGGAGGCCAACTTTAACAACGTTGGGCTTAATAAACATGTCATTGATGGGTGCATCAAGGTTGCCCCTCATGATAATAATGAGGATGATCTCGAAGGTCTAGAGTCCAAGCTGGCTAATCCTACAACTGACCTCTGAAGCCATCCTTGTTTATGTTTTTGTAATTTGTTTTCATACTCTTGCGCCCTTGTATGGGCTTTATGTAATTCAACGTTTTCTTGATTTTTAGGCTCATTAATGCAATTACTTTTGCTAATTGAATGTGCCTTTTATTTTTTGCCTATGTTCAATAACTTGAAGGGACTATTAGCAACATTCAAATTGCGTAAAGAACTATCCAAGGTCACAAAGAATACTTGGCTTTTTCAGACTTATGACCGAATTGGATTTTCCAGATTAGCTATGTCTAAATTGGATTATCCGAACTAGTTCAGTCCGAGTCGGATTTTCCGAGGTATTTAATAACCTGGTTTTAATTCTATTCAAGTTTAAAACCTAAGGAATTTTAGTTTCGCTTAAGTTAAATTGAAGGGTTTATATGGGTTCAAGGTGAAAACTTGGACTATTCCGAGGTAATAATAAACCTAGATTAAGTGTTTCACTTAAGTAGACTACTTAAGGGTTGTACAGTAATTATCTAAGCCATTTACTAACTAGGATTTCATATGCTGTAGTTCCCAAGGTGTTGGACTTGGGTTTTGTTTATCTCGACTAAGGGGTGATTAGTCCCATAGGATAATAAAACGAATAATAATGAATATGAACAATAGGTGAAATGGATTAGAGGAACTTCATTATAACTATAAATCGGAATACAAAAAAGATGGTCTTTGATGTTGGAAAATGAAAAATGGAACAGAAATATGTGAATACCAATCGGCCCATGAATTAAAACCTCCCCAAGAAAACCCAGTGGAACAAAACCCGAGGTCGGAAAAAGAGTACGGTAACTTAGTGTGGTCTACATCATCAAACAAAAAATCTTTGAAAGTTCGAGGAATTCCACAACCTCAGAACTTTGGATCCTGTGAGCATGAACAGCTTGTAAGCTCCTTTTCCCAAGATTTAAATGACTTTGTAAGGACCTTCCTAATTGGCTGCTAGCTCTCCTTGCTCGGGAGGAGGTGGTCCGATGTTGGCACATTAGAGTACTAAGTCTCTCTCTTGGGACTTTCGGGGAATAACATCGGTGTTGTATGTAACACCTTACTAACTAACTATTATCACACAATTTATTTTACCTTATTTAATTTTGATAATAATTAGCTAACAGAATATTACTAACTTCCTACCTTAATTTTTTTGGGGTAATTTTTTTTTTTTTTGCCGATTATCATGTATAATTCCATCCTCTATTCATTGATTTTAAGTGGAAGATTAGTTCTATTGTATGCTAGTCGGTAATTCCTACAGTTAAGGCAATCATCACATACTAAAACATCCATTATAATTACCAAGTCTCATAAGGGTTACATAGGTACCCAAAACAAGTACATAAGCAGAATACAACAAGGGAAGCGTCCTATACAATAATAGCAATACTAAGTATGCGATCTAAAATAACTAGATTGACTTTGTGAGTGACAAAGTCGTATACTAAAGCCGCATCCATCTCAATGGTCACTGTGATCCGTGCCATCTGGAAACACTAAAGAAAAAGGGTGAGAGAGATCTTTTAGTAGGGTGGTGTTTTCACAGGAGTCCCGCTTCATCCAAAAAATGCTAAGAATAAGGCGAGAATGCAGCAATATGCATAACACATAATTAAACAAATCACATGTAAAATCATTAAAACATTTAGCAATAAAATGACACTTAATAAGTCATAGTAATTATCATTTCCGACCATTTCATAGAGTCAAGCAAGCTGGCAGTGCATACTTATAAGCAATAACAGTAAAGCAACAACACAAATACTAAATTCATCTGCATAACTCATAAATACTAACAAGTTTACTATCCAATTCCTTTTTGCTATTTTCTAATATTTTTTGATAGCTGAAATCTATAGGGTCTTCCATAGTAAATTCAGATATGTGAAAATCTCTCTTTGTTAGGGCATCCCCTAGTCAAATCAGCAAATACACTACTTATTCACTGGTTGATGTATCGCCATAAGTTAATACACCACTTGTCCACTGTGATATGGGGCCGATGTCTTACCTTTGGTAAGTGTACCACTTATCCACTGTGAGGTAGGGCCAATACACTACCATGGACTACTGTCATATAGTGAACATACCACCTGTCCACTACGAGGTGGTGTTGATATGTTACCTAATAAATATGCCACTAGTCCACTGCAAAGTGGGGTTGATATATTCACTTCACAGCTCCATTTTCCATGGTATAGCCACAAGACAAACTATAACATATATGGTGCATTTACACATAGTCTTGCCATCAATTTAACATCAAATATATTGTGTACACATTCATTTCATAGAACTCATCATATATCAATCATCAAGTGCATACAATAAGATTACAATCAAAAAATCTCATTTCTCTACGAGATCACGTGATTACCAAGTCCCTATCCACTACAAGGCGGGGCCCAAGGTGCCACAAAATGACCACCAAGTCCTCGTCCACTAGCATGGCAGGGCCCGAGGTGTCATTGTTTCCTTTACTTTCACATAGTAGCCAAACACATAGTGAACACAAAGGGTCTCATGTTTATCATATAGGTGCACATAACTATCATGCTCAATACGTCATGCCATCGATAAAGAAATTCCAAGTCCATCAAAGCAATTGCCATAAAGAATCATAATCATATTCATATGCTTATTCTAATAATTCCATGTCATAATCAATCCAAATCGAATATCATTATCCTTTATGCTAGTATAAATTCCAAAGCTTCGAATGTAAATAACTCATATCACATAAGCACATGTAATAGCACATATTCAAAGCCAATTCTTATGCTCATATTCAAACATGCTCAAAACCATGCCAAACATATTCTCATATTCAATTTATAATGCCACCAATTAACAATCAAAGCAAATACTATTAATCTCTAAATTAATTTTATAATCATATTCATCTGCATAATTCACCAATTTCACATCACACTCAATTCAAGCTAAGAAATTCTATTTACCATAACATGGATAACTTAAAGGCATTTAGACATAGGATAATATAAGAATACATATAGTAACACATAATTCAACTAAGCTTTCATGTATAAAACTTGAAACTCATATTAAGAAAAGTGGACATATTCTTATACAAGAAGAAGTTCCAAAAACAAATCTCAAGGAATAGTTCAAGAAGACACTTGTTCTTAAACCCAAGCTTAGAAAACCACTTCAAGCAAGGAATTAGCTAGTTTATACAATATTTCTAAAGGGACCTTTAACTTACATCTTCATGAATAATGTTTATTAGTGTAATTAAAAGTGTAATTAAGTCCAATGTCTATAGACATAGTCCAAAGTCCATAGACTAATATTCATCATCTAATATCCAAGCATAGGTACTCCAATGCATAGATATGACCATAAATGATCTCAAATAGGTCTAATGCAAGTCTCAAGGTCTCATAACAGTCCAAATAAGTTCATACAAAGTCCAATAGCATAGGTCAAGGTCCATAAGGTCATAAACTCCATACCATAGGTCATGATTCATTTTAGTAAGTTTTAAGTGTCTTTTAGAAGCTTATTAAGTCTTAATGGTCCCAAAAGAAACTATCACATAAACCACACTAATTCAAACATGATCAAAGGTTTGAAAACATCTCAATATAGTAAAAGGATTAAAACAACTTTCATGTTAAAAGGGAATATATGGCTGAAGCCTTATATATGGCTATAAACAAGGTATTTTATTTCAAAACTTCTCAAACTTGTGCACAATGCTTTATCAAGTAAAAATACATGATATAAGACATCAAACCAAGTTTATAAAATACTAAAATAAGAGAAATAACCTTGAAAAGTGTAACACCCTCCTCAGTACAGTATTATGCTTAAGTCATAGTGCCACACCTTAGAGTTGCTACTGTTACCTGAACGGACCTTATCTAACAGCAGCTTCAGCCGTCTTTGGAAACTTTTGAAACTATCTGGAGACAACACGAAAATAGGAGTGAAAATTATAAATTCTCAGTAGGACTCTCTAAGTATCAATAATAATGTCATCGTTGTTATCTCCAGTTTGCTTCGGTTTATTATGAAAAAGGTGAACAGGCTATGTAGACTGTTTAATTTTACAGTTCGAAAATATAATGTCTGAAGCAAAGGTTCATTTTTACTCATAGACTTGTCATCTGGGAGAGCCCATACAACACCAATTCATAAATTATAGTATGAATAATAACTGAAATATAGTAAAGCACAATAGCCTCAATACACTGGATACATAACTTTTGCACCTACCTTTTTGTGTATTTGAACTTATGCAAAAATATAAGATTTATGGGAAAAACCCATAAAAATCAATTCCTGAATGATATCATGGATAACAAGTGCAACATATTAAACTACACATAGCATTTGCACATAACTTTATCTCTACTTGAATTCATGCATATACATAATATTTGCTTTTCTTTCTTCATCTCTCTTTTCATCATAAAATCTTTACGTGCCATATTCCAGAGTATGATCGCCATGTCATACCCCATCAGAGTGTGATCGCCATGACACATTCCTTAGGAATGTGGGATCTTCCTTTGGTACTTACACTAGCTGGGTCATGCCATGCCTCACGTAAGTTCTGTCCCCTGTACTCATACTAGCTGGGTCGATGCCATGCCTCACGTGAGTGGGGTGCTTGCATATGCCTTAATCTTTAGTCTTTAGTCTTTACTCTTTAGCTTTTACTTGGCACACCTAGGCATTACATATCATCGTCCCTAAGGTGCTATTACTACCCTTGGGTAGCCTGGCCTTGGAGTGAGCTCGTCAGCTTCACCCGTGACCGTCGTCACACCGACTCACCTGCAAGGGGACCCATGTGCCTCTAGTCTTGGAGGGATCTCATTCTGGTCACGTGCCTCCAATTGAAGGGATCTCTTCTGGTCACGTGCCTCAAAATTGAGGGATCTCATCTGACCACGTGCCTTCAATATAGAGGGATCTCATCTGACCACGTGCCTCCAAGGTAGAGGGTAGCTGCCTTCATAGGGAGTAATTCAAAGTGCAACTGCCTCCAAGTGAAGGGATTCACATCTTTATCTTTTAATTGCCTTCATAAGGAGGGATTCAAAGTGCAGCTGCCTCCAAGTGAAGGGATTCACATTCAATATATTCATATCTTTTCATTCTCATACATGGTCATGCATAGACGTGCTGAATGTACTCATACATATACTTCATCACTTACTTCCCTATATCATTGCACATATGATCTTTATGTACGTATTCATAACGTATAAAGGCTCGTAGCCTCTTTACCATTCTACCGGCACTTGTACATATACTACACCATTTACCTTCATATACCTCATATCACGCTTATATCATTATTGCATACAAACATTCCTAGTGTCATAGACTTCTGCCGTAAATTTGGCAGCATAACGGATCAGTTCCGTTTTCTCATGAATAGTGCCAGTTCTCATAGACAAACCAATCATAGCAACATAATCAATCTAACACATATATATCAATGTCAAACTAGCAATCCTCAACTCAAACCTTATATGTGCACTAACACTTGTAAAATTATCAATTTGACCATTCTGCCAATCATACTCCGTTATGCCCGGATTTTGTATAATCCACCTTTATCTGTATTCAACTCATTTAAATTTGAGTTTTGGGTATATCATAGCTCTATGTGTCTACTTTCTAACCTCTTTCGTCTCATATCATTTTGATCTACACAACTTAGGATATTTAAATTTTACCTCAGCTTGTTCAGTCACTAGCCCGAATTACACTCCTAGAAGTATAAATTCATTAAAAACCGAAACTAAGCTCAAATCATACAGAATTGGTCTCATATTGAAGCTAACAGGACAACCTTTCATTTGCCGCAAGTTTCATTCCATTTGCTTTAGTATAGCTTGAGTTATAAGTCCTGAAACTTGACTTTTCTGAACTACTCTATTTTGGCTTGGTTTGGACATAGGGTAACTTCCTCAAATCACTGGGGACAATTGGGATCACAACAAACTCGGAATTTCATATTGGAATGTTCCCCTATGTGTAAGCTTTCTGACAAAGTTAGTTTTACTCAATTTGGAGTCGCGTAGGGCAAGTTATACCCTCCTCAAGTCACCCTGCCCGGATGAAAGTCCTGGTTCCTAGGTTAATATTCAAAAATTCATATCTCTCTCACTACTAATCCAATGGCCTTATATTATGTATCTATGGAAAGCTCTGAATGTCTACTTTCATCTAAAACTAGTTTCATCGGATTTAACAGATTGTAGGCGACTCCATACACTCCGCCGTACGGACTGCCGTGGAATTCCTCAACTAGATAGCATTCCAACTTTCACTTCTCCTAGTTTTCTTCTTCTAACCTTAATTCCAACTCAATATTTCATGTTAATTCAATCATAATCCATCATAATACATCTATTAACTCATCAAATACATGAATAAGAATACAAGATCATATAGCCATAGGGCAAATAATTCAAGAATAGAAGTAGAATCCTACCTCTTTGGAGTATGATTTGAGCTAAGTGCTGAAACTTGGAGTGTTAGAACCTTGCTAAGCTTGAAGGAGTAATGAAATTGATTGAAAGAAGGGAAGAAGGAGGCTGGAACAAGAGGGAGAGAAGGAGGCGTAGATCAGTCAGAAATGAGGGGGAGAGATTGACTTAAATACATGGGGGTAGTTAGGATTATGAGTGTTGATTAGTTGAAATTTTGTGATTGAAGTTCGGCCATGTCTCCCACTGTTGTGGCCAAATTACTCTCCACGTCGTTCCAAAAGTGGGATATGCTTCCGTCCGACTGAAATCGGAACTCGTCTATATTATGCTTGAAGTCGGAACTCGTGCCATTTTACTTGAGCTTGGAGCTGAAGCCGGATGTCGGAACTCGCCCCTCTTGTTTGTGACTCGAGGAAATCTTGTCTGGTTTATTTCGAGACTTGGAAGTAAAGTTGGACGTCGGAAGTCATACAGCTTGCAATCATATAATCTCGGAACTCCTCATTTGAACTCGGGAACGCCAGCAGAGATGGAAAGCTCCAGCGAATAAGATTGGATATCGGAACTCGTTTGTGACTGGGAAACCAGCTCAAGGATTCGAACTCATGTCCATTGAGTCCAACTCTAAGGCGGGAACTCATTACATCAAAATCGGACGTTGGCACTTGTATCGTTGTTTTAAAGCATCAACTTGGGTCAAGTTCGAAGTCGGAATGAGGATGCTTAAGGTCGGAACTCGGGAATTCCTATCACATTGCCAAACTCAAGTACTTAAACACGAAAGCCGGGATCTTATATGGTTTAGATCGGAAACCGGGTATATTTGTCTTTAAGACATGAAGTCGGATACCGGGTGAATCACGTTCATGTTGTTCGGACTTGGAGGTTAAGTTGGAAGTCGGTAAATTATGCTAACATTCGTTAACGAACTTGGAAGTCGGAAGTGGTACATTTTATGTGAAATTCGATGATGTAATGAGGCGAAGTCGGAAGTCAGGCATAATCAAAATTAGGCTAAATCGGAAGTCAGAGTCATGAAGTCAGAAATTGTGCATGACTAACTCGGAACTCGGAAATATTCCCTTTTTACCTGAAATTCGAAGATGGAGTCGGGAATGGGATTGGATCAAACTTAAAGGTGAAGTCAGAACTTGGAAATTGGGGATGCTACATTACTATCCTCGTTAAAAAAATTTTGTCCTCAAAATTTAATTACAAAACCAACTATTTGTTATCAAAAGTTTGAAGAAAAGGTCACACACAAGCATACTAAAGATGAACAAACATAGTCAAAGAAAATACAGTAGACCTAGTTATATAATTTAACATAACGTAGTTAACAAAAAGAGGATCCTTGTCCTAGGTTATCTCTAATCCTCGCGATGACTCGTCTGGGGTGTCGCCTCCTCCGTTTACAATGAAGACTCTCCCTGAACGTTGCGGTTTAGGAGTCGGTGGTTGGCTTTCAGGGCATTCTCTGATCATATGTCCTGGCTTGCCACACCTGAAACATACATTATGTCCGGCTCGACAAGGCCTTCCTCCATGATACTTTCCACACTTAGAGCACGCTTGCCCTGCGCTTGGCTCCTGAAAGGGTCCATCCCCACGTCCATTAAATTGACGCAGTTTCTTTGGTGGTGAGGCATATTCAAGTTCCTGGTTTTCAAGTGCAGGCCTCTTTCGATGAGTATTAGACTGGGAATTCTCCAATTTCTTATTATAATCTTCCACAAGTCTGCACTTGTTTACCAAGGTAGGAAAATCCCTGATCTCCATAGGGCCTATTGTGGCGAGGATATCTTCCCTCAACCCGCCTTCAAATTTGACACACTTCCACGTCTCATCTGGATTTCGCTGATAGATTGTGGAAAACTTACATAACTCCTCAAACTTAGCGATGTACTTTGACAAGCTATTACTTCCCTGCCGGAGTTGCATAAACTCCAATTCCTTGGCATTTCGAACTGATGGAGGAAAGTATTTCTGGTAAAAAGCATCCTTGAACACAATCCAAGTGATTTCCGTCTGAGATTCTTCTAATAACCGTTTCACACCATTCCACCAGAATTCTGCGTCTGCTTCGAGCATATAGGTGGCAAATGCTACTTTCTGGCGATCTGTATAATCCAAAACAGAGAAAACCTTTTCCATCGCCTTAATCCATTCGTCAGCCTTGTCAAGGTTGAAAGTTCCTCTAAAGCTAGGTGGGTATGTTTTTCTGAATTCCACAAACTTGAGATATTCCAGGTCTAATCCTAGGCCATGTGGATTTCCTACATGGCTGGCCTCGGGCCGCCTACCCAACTGGTCCATCATTTGATGAGCTGCAGCGGCTTGCTCTCGCATGGCATGAGCCATTTCACGCATCGTGTCCATAAAATCAGCAGGATCTTCTGGAGTGGGTACAATTCGTAGCCTACCACGCCCTTTGGAAGCCATTAGTTCCTAATCACACACAACAAAGAATTGAGTTGATCAGGCTCAATAATAAATTAAGTGTGATAGCAACTAATATCATTCACAGTTAGGTGGTCATGCATATCTAATTCCCTATATCTTATCTAAATAGATAAGATTTGTCACATGACATTTTCTAAGAGTTCCAGAGTGCACTGGAAACGTAGTCAGTCCAAATCCTCAGGTCCGGGGAGGATCGAACTGCTCTGATACCATTAATGTAACACCCTCCTCAGTACAGTACTATGCTTAAGTCATAGTGCCACACCTTGGAGTTGCTACTGTTACCTGAACGAACCTTATCTGACAGCAACTTCAGCCGTCTTCGGAAAATTCTGAAACTATCTGGAGACAATACGGAAATAGGAGTGAGAATTATAAATTCTCAGCAGGACTCTCTAAGTATCAATAATAATGCCATCGTTCTTATCTCCAGTTTGCCTCAGTTTATTATGAAAAAGGTGAACAGGCTATGTAGATTGTTTAATTTTACAGTTCGAAAATACAATGTCCAAAGCAAAGGTTCAGTTTTACTCATAGACTTGTCATCTGGGAGAGCCCATACAACACCAATTCATAAATTATAGTATGAATAATAACTGAAACATAGTAAAGCACAATAGCCTCAATACATTGGATACATAACTTCTGCAACTACCTTTTCGTGTATTTGAACTTATGCAAAAATATAAGATTTATGGAAAAACCCATAAAAATCAATTCTTGAACGATATCATGGATAACAAGTGCAACATATTAAACTACACAAAGCATTTGCACATAACTTTATCTCTACTTGAATTCATGCATATACATAATATTTGCTTTTCTTTCTTTATCTCTCTTTTCATCATAGAATCTTTACGTGCCACATTCTAGAGTATGATCGCCATGTCATACCCCATCAGAGCGTGATCGCCATGTCACGTTCCTTAGGAATGTGGGATCTTTCTTTGGTACTTACACTAGCTGGGTCGATGCCATGCCTCATGCGATTGGGATGCTTGCATATGCCTTAATCTTTAGTCTTTACTCTTTACTCTTTAGCTTTTACTTGGCACACCTAAGCGTTACATATCGCCATCCCTAGGGTGCTATTACTGCCCTTAGGTAGCCTGGCCTTGGAGTGAGCTCGTCAGCTTCACCCGCGACCGTCGTCACACCGACTCACCTGCAAGGGGACCCACGTGCCTCTAGTCTTGCAGGGATCTCATTCTGGTCACGTGCCTCTAATTGAAGGGATCTCTTCTGGTCACGTGCCTCAAATTGAGGGATCTCATCTGACCACGTGCCTCTAAGGTAGAGGGTAGCTGCCTTCACAGGGAGGGATTCAAAGTGCAACTGTCTCCAAGTGAAGGGATTCACATCTTTATCTTTTAACTGCCTTCACAAGGAGGGATTCAAAGTGCAACTGCCTCCAAGTGAAGGGATCCACATTCAATATATTCATATCTTTTCATTCTCATACATGGTCATGCATAGACGTGCTGAATGTACTCATACATATACTTCATCACTTACTTCCCTATATCATTGCACATATGATCTTTATGTACGTATTTATAACGTATAAAGGCTCGTAACCTCTTTACCATTCTACCGGCACTCATACATATACTACATCATTTACCTTCATATACCTCATATCACGCTTATATCACTCTTGCATACAAACATTCCTAGTGTCATAGACTTCTGTCATAAATTTGGCAGCATAACGGATCAGTTCCGTTTCCTCATGAATAGTGCCAGTTCTCACAGACAAACCAGTCATAGCAACATAATCCATCTAACACATATATATCAATGTCAAACTGACAATCCTCAACTCAAACCTTATATGTGCACTAACACTTGTAAAATTATCAATTTGACCATTCTGCCAATCATACTCCGTTATGCCCGGATTTTGTATAATCCACCTTTATCTCTATTCAACTCATTTAAATTTGAGTTTTGGGTATATCATAGCTCTATGTGTCTACTTTCTAACCTCTTTCATCCCATATCATTTTGATCCACACAACTCAGGATATTTAAATTTTACCTTAGCTTGTTCAGTCACTAGCCCGAATTACACTCCTAGAAGTATAAATTCACTAAAAACCGAAACTAAGCTCAAATCATACAGAATTGGTCTCATATTGAAGCTAACAGGACAACCTTTCATTTGCCGCAAGTTTCATTCCATTTGCTTTAGTATAGCTTGAGTTATAAGTCCTGAAACTCGACTTTTCTGAACTACTCTATTTTGGCTCGGTTTGGACATAGGGTAACTTCCTCAAATCACTGGGGGCAATTGGGACCACAACAAACTCGGAATTTCATATTGGAATGTTCCCCTATGTGTAAGCTTTCTGAAAAAGTTAGTTTTACTCAATTTGGAGTCGCGTAGGGCAAGTTATACCCTCCTCAAGTCACCCTGCCCGGATGAAAGTCCTAGTTCCTAGGTTAATATTCAAAAATTCATATCTCTCTCACTACTAATCCAATGGCCTTATATTATATATCTATGGAAAGCTCTGAATGTCTACTTTCATCTAAAACTAGTTTCATCGGATTTAACTGATTGTAGGCGACTCCATACACTCCGCCGTACGGACTGCCGTGGAATTCCTCAACTAGATAGCATTCCAACTTTCACTTCTCCTAGTTTTCTTCTTCTAACCTTAATTCCAACTCAATATTTCATGTTAATTCAATCATAATCCATCATAATACATCTATTAACTCATCAAATACATGAATAAGAATACAAGATCATATAGCCATAGGGCAAATAATTCAAGAATAGAAGTAGAATCCTACCTCTTTGGAGTATGATTTGAGCTAAGTGCTGAAACTTGGAGTGTTAGAACCTTGCTAAGCTTGAAGGAGTAATGAAATTGATTGAAAGAAGGGAAGAAGGAGGCTGGAACAAGAGGGAGAGAAGGAGGCATAGATCAGTCAGAAATGAGGGGGAGAGACTGACTTAAATACATGGGGGTAGTTAGGATTATGAGTGTTGATTGGTTGAAATTTTGTGATTGAAGTTCGGCCATTTCTCCCACTGTTGTGGCCAAATTACTCTCCACGTCGTTCCAAAAGTGGGATATGCTTCCGTCCGACTGAAATCGGAACTCGTCTCTATTATGCTTGAAGTCGGAACTCGTGCCATTTTACTTGAGCTTGGAGCTGAAGCTGGATGTCAGAACTCGCCCCTCTTGTTTGTGACTCGAGGAAATCTTGTCTAGTTTATTTCGAGACTTGGAAGTAAAGTCAAACATCGGAAGTCATACAGCTTGCAATCATATAATCTCGGAACTCCTCATTTGAACTCGGGAATGCCAGTAGAGATGGAAAGCTCCAGCGAATAAGATCGGATATCGGAACTCATTTGTGACTGGGAAACCAGCTCAAGGATTCGAACTCATGTCCATTGAGTCCAACTCTAAGGCGGGAACTCATTACATCAAAATCGGACGTTGGCACTTGTATCATTGTTTTAAAGCATCAACTTGGGTCAAGTCCGAAGTCGGAATGAGGATGCTTAAGGTCGGAACTCGGGAATTCCTATCACATTACCAAACTCAAGTACTTAAACACGGAAGCCGGGATCTTATATGGATTAGATCGGAAACCGGGTATATTTGTCTTTGAGACATGAAGTCGGATACCGGGTGAATCACATTCATGTTGTTCGGACTTGGAGGTTAAGTCGGAAGTCGGTAAATTATGCTAACATTCGTTAACGAACTCAGAAGTCAGAAGTAGTACATTTTATGAGAAATTCGATCATGTAATGAGGCGAAGTCGGAAGTCAGGAATAATCAAAATTAGGCTAAATTGGAAGTCGGAGACATGAAGTCGAAAACTGTGCATGACTAACTCGGAACTCGGAAATATTCCCTTTTTACCTGAAATTCGAAGATGGAGTCGGGAATGGGATTGGATCAAACTTAAAGGTGAAGTCAGAATTTGGAAATTGGGGATGTTACAAAAAGCTTGCTGCCCAAAATAGGCCAAATTTGAAACTCAACTTTTAATTATGGAAATCGACTCCAAAATTCAAGAAACTTAGCAAGTAAACTTATGACAGGATAATATAGATTCTTAAGCATCAAACCATCAATTTAAGGACAATGAAACATTTTAAAACCATGTCAAAGAGTCATGGCTTAAAGGGTACAGAATATGTAATTGAACATGTTCATGTGCATCAAATGTAATAAGTAAGAAAATAACATATATCTTGCACATTCTAATTCAAAACCTTAAATAAGTGATAGTGCATCGATTAAGGTTCAAAACCAACCTTTTAATTGCTCAAAATATATGGGATAAATTGAGTTAAGGTGCTACCCTCAAAACCAATTAGAAACATAAGTTTCATGCACCAAATTCATGTAGAATTAACATATAGGCACATAACATAATATCAATCTATAAGTTATGTGACATCAAAAGCACAATTTTTCTTACTTTAAACATGCAAGAAACATGCTAGAAATTACACACAAGAGCAAGGCAGCAAACATACATATGAGAAAATTACAAGTTCATGTCTCAAATTGCAATTATATAAGAATCTAGCTACTATAGAACAAGTGCAACATATTAAGACATTAATTCATCATTTATAAACTCTAAAAACACATGAAAACACAAGATTCATCCACTGTCCTAGGTGAGGCCGTGAGGTTCATCTACACATATTAAAGGATTATTGAACTTTAATCACCCAAAACTCATGGTAGCCATGCTCTAACACTTAAAGCATCATCAAAAGAACATATAAACACCATGGAAATTAATGAAACAAAACTATCATGCTTAGCCATAGCTATGGCCAAAAGTCACATGAGCAAGAACAAGGTGATTTTAGTCACAAACATGCAAAGAAACATGCTTTTAAGCATCAAAACTCAAGAATATATATAAATAGAACTTCAAATCCTTAAAAGAAACTCTTGAAACCTCAACCTTTAATAAACTTTTAGAAGCTTAAAGGATGAACATATATTCTGAAATATGAAGTTAAAAGCTTCAAATAACACAAAAAATCACATAAAACACATGCATGAAACCTAAAGAGTGAAAAAGAAAGCCCTACTTGTGTTATGATGCTTGACTTGATTTATGCAAGGGCTGGACCTGCAGTTTTGCAGCCTATCTAACCTTCTTTTGAGGGCTGAACCATGAGGTAGAGGGGTGAGGAATGTTGGTGTTTGAGGGTGATGCAAATTGATGGAGTTTAGGTGGTGTTTCAATGGAGGTTTCTTGGAGTTTTTGAGAGAAAATGGTGGAAGAAGAGGGAGGAGAGGGTTGTAGCCTTGGGGCTATACATGGGGCTAAGGAAGATGTCTCTAAAGTGTGAGGGTGTATGTCTATTTATAAAAAAAGGGCAGAATTAATTAAAGTTAATCATATGGTTAGTTTTATTCTAATTAGGTAGTTTAATTGGTTAACTATGTCACCAATGATTAATTAATTTAACAACCAATCAAAACTAATTTAGACACACTATAATACTTATCTTGAGTGTTGATTAAGGTTTAAGAAAAGATTAAAGTGGTTTAAGGCTTATTTAGTGCATAATTAGCAATTTTACTTAAATCTATATTGCACAATTTAATCTTTAATTAACAAAATAAATGGAAAATAATTAAATTTATTTAATCTATCATCAAATCCATGTTTAAATATGTGTTATATGATATCCCTGAATTTTTTAGAATTTTTCTACAATTTTTAGTAATTTTTTAGTGAATTTTTACCTTAATTAAGCCTATTTTAAGTTAATTAACACAATTAATTATCTAAAATAAAAATAAAAATCTGCTGCAACTGTCCATGAGCTGTGCTATGCTGCCTTGGCTGGTTGAGGAGACAAGAATCACTTAGTAAAAGATTTGGATCAAAGTTGAAAGAATTAGTAAGAGATTAATTAATAAAATGTTGACTAGATGTCACTTGGTAAAAACTCACTAATCCTTTTCACATTCTGCCTAAAACTGAATCAAGGGTTTGGACACACAGCTCGGGGTGTCCATGGACTGAAGCTTATGATTTTATATTTTTTATTTAATTTATTTTAGATTTTATGAAGTAATGTTAGCCTTTTGGTGTAATTAGGTCCAAATTTGCTTCAAAAATTGATGAGTCCAATCCAACGGCTACCAAGGCCCATTTAGAAGCCCAATCATGTGATCCATCAAGTCTAGGCTTAGAACCCCATTGATTCTTTGCCGTATTGCAAGTTAAAGTGGTCTTATAAGGTTTTAGGGACTTGTTTTGCACCCTTGTGAGGTTATTTTTATGTAATTATATAAATATTGTTCAATTTTGCTAAAAATTGGTATTTATCTTCAAAAATATGTTAAAAATGTATTTGTAATTTTTTTGAAATTTTTGGGGTCTTTCGGATAGTTTTTGGCCTTCTATAAGCCCTCTAGTGTTTTTTTGCCTATTTTCTATCGGAGTTTTTACTATATTTTCTACTTTCTATAATTAATGGCATTTTTGTAATTTTGAGCAAGTCTAGGGGGATCCCATGTCATTTCACACTTGGATACCTCCGTGGCTTAATTGGCTAAGATTTAGGTTTCTATGGCTCCACAATGTTATTCTACTCTACTTAAACTCCTATTCTACTAATTTTAACAATGTAGGGACCTAAATTTCATCTTCTAAAAAATTCTAAGTTTAGAATGTGAATAGATTTTGGGACCTAAGTGTAATTACTAAAAATCTTGGGGCAATTCTATAAATATCAAAGTTTACACTATAGGGGCATTTTCATCTTTTTATAATTTTTTTAATATACAGCAGTGCCATAATTTCAACGGTGGTCATACCACTCGATAATTCTCAATGCGAGGATCATCTAGGAATAGTGTGCCTGAGAAATTTTCACACCGTCTAAGTGAAATGTATCAGAGTTCTTATTATGCTATGTTAAGAAAAATGGGGATGTTACATTGTACCTGTTGGCTAACCAATGTTTCAATGCCTTTTCCTGGATGTATGCCATTTCCTGGCCTCGTTAACAAAATCGGCTTTGTAACATCCCCATTTTTACCTAAGTTAATTAGCTCGGTGTTCCCGGCTAATTAGAGGGGTTAACGATAAATTGAGAATTAATCGATTAATCTCGAGAGCAAGAGCTTAGTAAATTAAAGGCAAGTCAACAATTGAGACATAATGCATTAAAAGTTACAATTAAAAGCCTAATTGCCCAATCCTTATTAATCCATGATTTAGCACATAAAAATCAAGGTGATCTAACCTAATTAACTAGGAACATATAAGTATCACATCTTAATCACATTAACCTTCACATCTTCTTACAAAATTAATGAGGAAAATCCTTCTTAATTAAAATGTGCTAATGAGTAATTTAAACCAATCGAATTAATTAGCATTTAGATAATTGCAACAATTATAAAGATGTAGAAACTTCCCTTTAATTATTATTTGAAAGCTTGGTCAAAGCAAGAGCCATATCCAACCATCCATTTGCCTTCTCATCATACACCACTAGATCAAGAGTCCATGTTAGTAGATCCCTTGAGTCATGACAAAAGATCCACTCTTCTCCATCAAGATTGTGACACTTGGAGTGATCACAACCATTCAATGCAAATCCTAGGATAGATCATGCTTTTAACCACTAGAAAAGAAGCACTACAAACTTTTACCCAAGTGCCAAGACTCAAAGGAAACACAATACTCTCTTTTGCCCCAAGGTTTTTCCACTCCCTAGCTTGTGTAAGAAGCAAAAATCATATCATCTCCTCCCTCATTTGTGCGCCACTTTCAGCCCTCCCTCTCTCCTCAATTCATTTTTCATTTCCTCTCTCAAGAATACACACAAAGCTCTCACCTCTCTCTAAACCTCTCTTTACTCTTTCTACTCTTCTTCTTGTTCTTCTTCTTTTCCTACCCTAAGTCCTCACTTTTCTACCACCATCACCCTCATCTCCTATCACCACATTCACAATCCCTTCAAGGACTATCATTTTTGGTTCTTGGAGAAACAAAGCCACACATACACAAGCCCCAATATCAAGCTCAAGGAGAAGGAGGCCATCTCCAACCACTTCATTTTTCAAACTTCCAAGAGAAACCTCATTTGGTAATGACTCTATCCTTCTTCTCCATGTAATTTTTTCAAGTTTTAGAACCCCTAAGCTCTTCATGATTAGGTGGTTTTAAAGCTTGCTTCAAGGTCTCATGACCACACTTTTCTCTATGAGTTTTCTTATCTTGTTGAAAGTGTTATTTTGAAATGAAATTTTGTGGGATGATGGCTTGTTATGTATCTTGCTTTATTTTGTTTTAAAGTACTGATTTGATAACTGAAATATTGAAGATGATGATGAGATAAGGCATAAAAATGGTGATTGGAATTGGTATAACAACATCTCTATAAGTTTGATATGTAAAACTCAAAAACGAGTTAAGCTGAAATTCTAGCAGTCTATAATACGTATAGTATAACTCATTCTACAAAACTCAAAATGGAACAAAACTAATTTTCTGTGAAAATAGACTCAAAGAGCTTTTTATACATATAAAATATGTGAGATTTGGCTTTAAAACGAGAGAGATATGAATTTTCAAAGTTTTCTGTTCCTGGATGGATTTCTGTCCGGGCAGTGGGTGATAAAACGTGCATAACTCAAGTTATACATAACAGTTTTGAGTGGGACCAAGTTTTTTAGAAAGCTAAGACATAGAGGAACACTCCCATAAAACAGTTTTGTCAGATTCCATGTGTGGAACTCCCAGTGAAGTGGACAAGCCACTGACCCGAGTTGAACTTTCAATCCTGAACAGTCAGAATAAAATGTGCATAACTCAAGCTACAAAATGAATTTTTAAGTGGGGTTTATTTTGTTTGAAAATAGACTCAGAGAAGTACATCCACACAAAAATTTGAAATAAAAGAGTAAAAGATGAAATTATGGTGAATTTTCAAATTTACTGCCCCACTGTAAAAGTAAAAACTGGTTATGGTAAAAGTTAAAGAATAAGGAGGAATAAGCTCTAAGACATTAATACCCTTATATTAAGCATTGGAAAAACCTTTATAATACAACTTAAAAGTGTCAAAGAGGATAATAGATGAAATTAGCACTATGCCCAATAAAAGAAGTTTACACAAGAGACAATTTCAATTAAAAGCTTGCACCAAATTTATTAAGCTAAGCTCATAAAATGTTGCTTGAGAATATGCCTATGTTTATGTGCAAGCATGATGTTATGATGATGATTATGATGATGTTATGATTATGATAATGATATGATGCTTAATGTTATATGATATTGGTCTCTCTGTTTGGCAAAATTTTGGGAAGCTTTCTCTAGCCATTATCTTCTAAATTTTGTTAAAATTATGGACTTAGAAATATTTTGCATCATAAGCTTTAATAAGAAGAAATTTAATTCAAGTAAGTGATCCTTCAAAAGGGAAGGTGACCTAATTTAAGCTCCCCTCACCCACGACTCACATGAGGCATGGCATGACCCAACTAGTGTGAGAATAGGGGATAGGTCTTACATGAGGCATGGCATGACCCAAATATAGTGTAAAGATTTCAAATTTATGGTGGCGACGGCCACTAGATGGAGCTCATTACCACTTATGTTTAGTGGGTGAAAAGATAAAGTCAAGTTAAGAAAAAAAAAGGGACCTCGGTCCAAAACCCTAAAAAGGGAAGAAGTTAAGAGAATCTTCTAGCTTGGACATGCATGTTTTATACGATTACACTTGTGCTTATGGTTATTATGATACAAATGATTAGAAGGTATGTTAAAAATTGAATCCGCTTCGGATACTCATGATTTCGAAAATCTAAGAATTGAATTTGATGCATGCTCACTATTTTTATTTATAAAACCGAAGTGGCTGGGACGATGACGATGACACTTACGTGTTAGGGTCGAGTCCTACGAGAAATCTTATTTCTCACCCTAGTTGTTTTTCCGTCTCGTCACCAGATAATCATGGCTCACCCCGTGGAGTGGAGCGTGGACCCTCCCCACCATGAATAGGCCTACGATGGAGATACTCACGCTATTGTGGCCACGACCACCACAATAGTCCACACATATTTTTACGGGTGGATTTTTTGAGGAAGAGGCGGAAGTCCCACACCGGACATTTCATCTGGCTACCTTGACAAATTTCTAGGTCCTGGGATTTTCCGCTCGAGCCGTGGTTCGACATCGAGATGGAGCGATGTCGCCGGGTTGCCCGCTGCCGAAGTTCGTGCCACCGCCGGAGATCCTCGTGATAGATGTGGAGCTCGACGGATCCCTTGTGGCCGCCACGCCGCTTCCACGAGTATCACCCTCACGAGTCCGAAGGATCCCTTCGAGGCACGTTTCCTGCGGGCCGCCTATACCCCAGTCGTCGCAAGGCCATTGAGGTGATGAGGCACCCTCGCATTATCCGTGACTCTCACGTGCCGAGGCCGAGAGCGAGGGACCAGGCACTCGAGGACTTGAGCCCATCCGATCGAGAGGCACGGGAGGGGTAGAGAAATCAGCATGTGTCTGCATGAGCCTATTTTTATTTGTGTTCCTTATCCTATGTATTTCATTTTGTATCGGGCCTTGTCAGACTTGTGTATTCTTTATCTTTTAGGGCCATGGCATGACCATGAGTTCCCTTTTTATGTATTATGAGACTAATTATAATTATGTGGTTGTTGTAGTAATTTGAATGCATGGTATCTTGATTTATCCCTTGTTCCTTTAATTCATACTGAAATTTTTGCGATACGCTTGTTTATTGCTATCTTCTCGCGCAAGGCTTTACTTTCCAAACGTGACGACGTATTTCAAAAAAAAAAAATTTTACCGTATTTTCCGCGTAATTTAATTTCAAGCGAAGTTTAGTTTTTCCACGAGCATAAGTAACAACTAATAAAACACCATAATACGACTTAAGCGTAGTATGGGTTTATTAGGGTGTTACAAGCTTCCTCTCAGAGGGCTTGTGAACGCATGGATCGAAAAATAACTTGTGGACTAGGCTCCTTGACCTCAACCAGTATCACGGCATCTATCCCCGTAAGTAAACTTGAAGAGGGTTTCTCCCGTAGTTGACTACAGGGTTGTTCGATAAGACCATTGGACACTACCAAGCTCATAAGCCCATGCCCCTTCCATCTCATCAATTCTCTTTTTTTATCCTTAGAGCACCACCTTATTGGCTGCTTCGACTTGGCCGTTGGCTGGGGGTGGTCAACGGAAGTGAAGTGGTGTTTAACTTTGTAGTTGGCGAGGAAACCTTGAAACTTTTGGTCAATAAATTGGGTTCCGTTGTTAGTCACTACGGAGTTCAGTATCCTAAAGTGGGTGAAGATGTTCCTCCAAAAGAACTTCCAAGCTTGGGCAGTTGTGATGGTGGAAATCACTTCAACTTCCATCCACTTAATTGGTGAAATAGTCAATTGCCACGATAAGATATTTCACCTATCCCAAGGCAAATAGGAAAGGACCTAGGAGGTTGATTCCACTTATTGAACGGCAAAGGGGACATGATCATGGAGAGTTCCTCGGCAGGAGCAACATGGAAAGGAGCGTGCTTTTGGCATTTCGAACACTTTTTTCACGTAGTCGACAGAGTCCTTGGTTATGTAGGGCCAATAGTAGCCAGCTCGCAAGACTTTCAGGGCTAGTGCCTTCCCTCTGAGATGGTGGCTACAAGATCCTTCATGGACTTCTTCAAGATTGAAAGGAAGCTGATATGGACTGAGACACTTTGACAATGGTTATGAGAGACCCCTCCTATATAACTGTCCTTCAATGATAGTGTAGTAAGAAACTTCTTTGGCCATCCTTTTTACTTCCATGGGGTGTTCTAGTCGGATTCTATTCCATAAATACTGAATGATAAAGGTCATCCAGTTTGAAATTTCCTCAATGGTCAAAGTCGGGAGTGAATATATTATGAAGGGAGACTTTAGTGTCTCCTGGATCAAGCTTTAGTTGTTTTCTCCTAGCTTCGTATTGGCCAATTTGGAAAGGATATCGGCCCGATATTCTTTTCTCTTGGGACATGCCGAACCTCAGGGGCATCAAGTGGCTTCAATGGGTCTTTTGCCTTTGTGAGATATTTTTGAAGTAGTATATCCTTGGCTTGGTATGTCCCATTTATTTGCGATATCACAATTTGGGAGTGGCTACAAATCATAAGTTCGGAGGCTCCGACATCATTAGCTAGCTTGAGTCCAACTATTAAGGCCTCATATTTGGCTTGGTTGATCAAAATAAGGAAATTGAACATTATGGAGAGCTCGATGATGATCTCCCCTTCTTTTTCCAATATTACTCTGCCTTCGCTACCCTTGGAGTTGTAGGCTCCATCAACATGCAGTGTCCACCTTAGCTCATAAGGCTCTTCGTCTTCCACCATCTCTGCCAAAAAATCCATTAAGGCTTGGGCTTTTATGGCCGTTATTGGCTTGTATTGAATGTCAAATTCTGAGAGCTCAATTGACCATGCCACCATCCTTCTAGCCAAGTCTGGCTTTTGCAGGATTTGTCGAATTGGCTGGTCGATTCTAACCACAATGATGTGAGCTTGGAAATATTGGTAGAGCCTTTGTGTAGTGATAACTAAAGCTAAGGTCACTTTCTCCAACTTTCGATATCTTGCCTCGGGTCCCTTTAGTACTTTATTAATGAAGTACATAGGATGTTGTTGTCGAGAATCTTCTTGGACTAAAGCATTGGCTATAGCCACGTTGCTTTCAGAGAGGTACAAAAACATTGGTTTGCCGGTTTCCAGCTTGCTCAAAATCAGAGGGGAGGAAAGATATCTTTTAAACTAGGTGAATGCGACTTCACAATTTGGCATCCACTCGAAGGTACTTCTTTCTTCAAGAGAGAGAAAAAGGGGAGGGCCTTCCGAGTCAATGTTGCCATGAACCCAGAAAGGGATGCCATCCTTCCAATCAAGCGCTGAACTTCCTTTACTGACATCGAGCTCTTCATCTCCAAGATTGCTCAACACTTATCGAGGTTTGCTTTGATTCCATAATGTGCGAGCATAAAACCTAGGAACTTTCTGGCCTCGACTGCAAATGAACACTTCTACGAGTTCAACTTCATATTATGCCATCGTAGGCAACTAAAAACCACTTCCAAGTCAGACAGGAGGCTGTCTTCTTCCTTGGTCTTGACCAGCGTGTCATCTATGTAGATTTCCATTAGGTTTTCAATATGCTCTGAAAAGACTTTATTCATTAGTCTTTGGTATATGGCCCCAACATTTACTAGCCCGAATGGCATTACCTTGTAATAGTAGTTATTCATTTGTGTTATGAATGCTATCTTTCCTTTGTTGAGTGTATGCATCAGGATCTGGTTGTATCCCAAGTAAGCGTCCATGAAGCAAATTGGAAGCTAAAAGTGTAACATCTCGAACCTTAAGGATAGATTGGGATAGAAGGAAGTTTGGGCCCGAGGTAAGGGTAAAATTGTAATTAGATAAATTATAGAAAAAGTGGGAATGAAATTGTAATTATTGAATTATAATGGCAAAATCGTTAAGTGTTTATGGTTGTCGGGAAGGGCAACCATAGAAAATTCCTGTTTTCGGAGATTTTGTGGGTTTCAAGATATTGGTAGATAACTAAAATACTTGTAATAACTTTAAATTAAGGTTTTCTACCCATGGTTTAGACAAAAGTGTGAGATTTATTCACACAATGTTGCATTGTCTCAGGTAGCTTAGGATACCCGAACTGTTAACCATACCCAAATTGTTAGTTGGGCACCTTGAATTTAAATTCAAGGGTCCTACATTGTTTTTGTGAATGACAACTCCAAGAGAATAATCCCATAGAGACTTGATAAACTTGACCTAAGATGAGCCAATAGGAGAATTTAGATTTTTGCTCCAAACCCACCAATGAAATTTAACCCACAAAGGTTACCGAATAGGCCAAACCAACTTAAGCATTAAGTGACCATTTCTCCCCTTTTTGCCCTTCAAATTTGAGCCTCTCCTTCCCCCCTCATTTCTCCATCTCCATCTTCTTCTTATTCCTTTCTTTCCTCCACCTCCATGGCCAAAGAGTTTCAAGCTCAAAATTGGAAGCCTTCTTGGCCTCAAATCCACTAACTCCTTTTATGAAAATTAATCTTCATCCTCTTCTCTACAAAACCCCTCTAACAATTTCATGATTAAACCTCAAGTGGAGTCTCTCCATATTCATATGAGTTGCTTCCATGAGAGGAGGGGAAGGCTAGAAGTTGCTGTTGCCTTCCTTGCTTCCATAGTTTCAAGGATTTTGAGGTAGGTAGCTCAAATCCTTAGCTTTTATTGCTTTGTATGAGTTTTGTGGCTGAAGTGATCCTCTTGTGACATCCTTGGCTCATGCTTGTATGATGGTGTTATGGTGTTTTTCTAGTGATTTGAGATAGAAAAATTGAGTTTGGGTTGAAGAATAGCTCAAAAGATCAAAAGAAGCCCAAAACAGAAAAGTTATGAGATAGAACCCAAGATGCCATCTATAACACATAGCCCATAACTCACCCTACAGAACTCAAATTCAAACAAAAATAATTTTAGATGAAACTAGACTTCAAGAGCAATCCAGACATATAAATTATAAGACCATTGAATTTAAAATGAATTAGTTATGAATTTTTGAAGTTGACTATTGGAATTCACTCTTTGTCCTAACCAGAGTGTGATGCAAGGGACATAACTCCCCCTATATAACTTTAAATTAAGTGAAACTAATTAGAAAGCTAATACATAGGATAATACATCATAAAATTTTCAAAATTAGATTATGAGTGAATTTTCTCCAATAATTCTTTAAAGTTGACTAATGCTTTATTCGGGTGAAAACAAAGCAGCTCACTTGAAGAGCTCATAACTTAAGCTCTAGTTATCCAATTGGAGTGAAACCTGTGAGAATTCAAATATGGTTCTAATAGCTACAATTTGATACAAATTTCAGATAAAAATGATATAGGATGGATTTTTAATGATTTTCTAAAGATAAGTGTGCAAGTTTATCCTGAAACAGGGCAACCTTGAGTAAAACTTTAATAACTCAAGTTATAAATCTCAAAATTTAGTGAAATTGCTTCTAATTATTTTATTTCTTATGCTTTTTATTATAGTTAATATATTTTATATTTTTAATTATGTAAAAATTTAAACAATTAAATAAAATAATCAAAAGAAAATTAATGTAAATAATAACAATTAGTCATAATGAATATAATTGAAATTAAAAAATAATTAAAATTATTTTTATCGACGAATTTTCCATTGAAAATTAAACAAAATTTAAATTAATTAATTAATTTATTTTATTTTTACCAACGGAAAATCTCGCAGTAAATTATGGAAATATATATAATTTTGGACAAAAAATTTGTCAGTAAAATTAGATAAACCCTCGGTGATTTTCTAAAAATTGACAAAAATTTGTCGAAGTTTCCATTTATTAATAGACGGAAATTAAAAAATATCGGTCGGTAAATTCAACGCAAATTACCAATAGATAAATAACATCTGTTGATAATTTTTACCAACGGATTTTATCCATCACAAAATCTGTCAGTAAAATAAAAATTCATTGGTAAAAATTATATATCTGTCGGTAAATCCATTGGTATTCCATGTGTTTCTATTAGTGAGACCAAAATCCATACTATGCCATCTCTAACTCATCCAGGAGCCTAAGGTTCAACTTTCTAGCCTAGTTTGGGACTGGGACATCATCCTCTTAATGCTTTCATTCTTCATTTACAAACCTTTGGGTTGTCCATTGAATTGATTGTGAATAACATGTTGACTCTGGTACCCAACAGAATTTAATCTTGCCATTTTGTAATCAAGAATAGACTATTTGGATAAACCCCTTTAATTTGTTTAAAAATTATTAATTAAACATAATAAAAACGTTAAAGGCTTAGTTTGCCACCTCACTTGAGTTAGTTGCCAAATATTTTCAGAAAACTTGATTCGGGCTAATTACTCTAGCTACGTAGCAACACTAATTATATTTTACTTGCAGATGGTTAATGAGAATATAAGCCGTAGAGGGACTCAAAGAGAATATAAGGCATAGAGATGGCAAAATTGGTGAAATTGGTGGACCCATTCAATTTGTAAATTAGGTTATATTTTACAATCCATTTTTATAAGTGGGTTATTTTTAACTTGCACCACATAACGTGGGTTGTGACATGAAGCGGGATGTCTCGACTTATCAGGTAATTTTATTTTTTTCGTCTCTCGTTTTTCTTTTTAATTTGCTAACAGAGTAAGATTAACTTGGAATGAAATCACATATCTTCAAATTATGTTCCATTCCATTTGGAAAGTAACATTTTTGAAAAACAAAAGGAAGTAAAAATAAATTTAATTTTAAATAAATATACTCTAATCTGAGATTGTTTTGAAATAAAATAAATAAAACTATATATTATCATAAAACCCTCTACATTTCTTTTCTAACTTTATAAACACTTTTAATTTTTTAATTAAAAAGTAAACATTTTACCTTCCTTTTTCTTTTCTCTTCAATACCCCGCATGAGAGATCCTTTTAATATTTGCCCGTCTTTTAATTTAAACTTTTTGGTACATCTTTTAATTTAAACTTTGGTTGCTTAAAACTATGCCCAACCATTTTTGTACTAATATTATCATCTTTTTTTTTTTTCTAAAGCATAAGTCAATCATATAGATCTATTTTTTAATTTTTAAGTAAAAATCATTCCATTTTTTAATCTCACCCTTTCATTAAAAATATTATTTTATTTCTTTTTCACTCACTTTTGTATAACCTCTTTATATAACTTCCTAATAATAATATATTAAGGCCACAAGAATTTATATTAATTACAAAAAGTAAAATTTAATTTTAAAAATATAATGTAAAGAATATATATATTTATTGTAAAAACTAAAATTTAAATTAAGAAAAGTTATTAACTATCCTCAAATATTTTTATCTAATAACATTTTTTTTTATAAAACTTTTAATTCTGTACATAACAAGTTTCTTATAAAACATATTAGAATAGTAATAGTAAGTTATTATATAAAGTACAAATATTGTTTAAAATAATTAACTTGTTCAATAAAAATTTCACAACTACTTTTTTACTTATATGAGTACTTTATTTTACATAATTTTAGTTAAATAATATTTAAATTAATTTATATAACCATATTTTATATTTTATTATACTTATACAACAAAATAGAATGTCAACAATAAATTATTATATCAAATTATATTATATATTTCTCAGTGTTTATACCCATGCATTGCATGGGTTAAATAAATATGAATATTATAACATCCGAAAAATTCTATCATTTTTTTTTTAAGCAAGTTGTTCAGTTTTATCAAATACTTGATATTAATTAGAATTTGATTAAATATTTACTTAAAGCCAATTAAGTATCATTTAGAGAAATTAGATGTGAGGGAGTTAGATCAAAAGCATAGAAAGCTTCATAGGATTTTTTTTTCCAAAACTGATTTACCGATTTAAAGGAAATCGGTAAGATTTCTATATTTTAAATTGTCTAAACCAAATCAAAGAAATTATATTGTGAGAACCCTAGATTGATTGGCCAAGATTTAGCCAACTTAACCCTTAATGTGGCACAACATCAGCCCTAAAGTGGGCAGCCACACCAAATTGAAGAAAGAAAATAAGTCTACCAATCAAAATCAAACTTCCTACAAAAGTTTCTAACAAATTCCTTCCCTCTCCCTTGTAGATTTTCGGCCTATATACAGTAGATGCCTTTTCATTTTCTTTCCTTCTCATCTCATATTCACTCCTTCTTCAGCAAGCTTCCAAATTCCAACAAGTTCCAACAACTTTTCTTGCTCTATGACTTGAATCTAACAAGCTTAACACATAGCAAAGGTAGGAATTCTAAATTCTATTCTTGCTTTCTATAGATTGGGGCTATTTGGGGTTCCTCTTTCTTTCATTATTCTGAAGTTATATGGGATGGATATGATGAATTAAGTTAGGTTTAATATGTATTATTGAATTAGAATTGATGTTGGTGAGGAAGAATTTGAAAATAGAAGAAGCAAGAAGTTGTTTGGGTGAAAATCCTACGGCGTCAGTATGTTCATATTATATGGAACAAAATCTAGCCATAAAAACCTAATGAATCTATTTTTATATAAAACTAGACATTTAGAGCTTTCCAACCATATAAAATATAAGCCCATTGGATTTGTATAGAGTAAGTTATGAATTTTTTAAATTTAGCCCAAAATTCTAGGTCCTCTTCTGAGCAGTATGAGTTGAGAAGGTTGTAACTCACTCTAAAAAACTCTAAATTGAGTGTAACTAACTCTGTTTGAAAGCTAACATGTAGAGAAATATCTCATAAAAATTTCAGAGTTAGATTCATTCCCATTTATTCCCAGTAATTCAATGAAATCGTCTTAAGTCCAAATAGGACTAGAATAGGGCAGTCCAAGAGGGTCAAATTATGGGGCTTATAACTCAAGCTCTACTTGTGAAAATGAGATGCAACTTATTGTAAATAAAATCTTGTCGTGTTACATTTAATTTGGTATAAGTTTCGTATGATTCCACTAAGATTTCTAATTTTTGTGAATTTTTACTTCTACGGGTGCATTTCTGGCTAGTTGTAGGGCAGACCGAAATAAATTTTGAATAACTTGAGCTACACAAATCAAAATGAGATGGGACTAAAAGGGTTGGAAACTAAATACATAGCACTATAACATATCCAAAATTTAGGTCCAAATGAATTGAATAGAAATTATGGTGAATTTTTCAAAATCGGGCAGAATTGAGTAGAATGAGCAGAAAACCTAAGTTATGTATTTATGTTGACATATTATATGATTGATATTATTGTTATAAAACTCGATGCTCTATGTTGGTTTTATTGCTTGATTGATCTTTCTGGTAGTCTGGCACTATTCATGGATAAGCAGACTTGATCCGTCATGCTACCGAAATTTCGGCAAAACCTATGCATAGGTTATGAAATACACTTTGATACATATGCATTCATGATTATGATTAAAGCTATAATAAAGATTCTATATGACTTGGGTCAGCCCCTGAACAAATTTAAGGGGAATAGATCAGTGTGAGGGTCGTGAAAGTAAACCCGTCACTCATGTATAGGTACGAGCTCGGACCTGAAAAGCAGGCTATCACCAAGAGAGGAGAGAGGCCATTCACCTCTAGGAGACAAAGTGTAGAGGAAACTAAGAAAGTACTGATACTCTAAGGATGACGATACGTAATGCCTAGATGTATCAAGTAAAGATGGAAAAAGGGAAGCATAAGTGCATATCAGAATGTTATAATGAGCAAGTACATCAAAAAGACATCTACATCCATTTATGAATGTCATTCCATTGTTGCTTATTTTATTTTTAATCTATGCATCTTATTTAATTATTCTTTATATTATTATGTTGATGGTTGAGATTCTTTCTCTAGTTAACTAGTGTATGAGAAAATGAATCTGCTTCGGAACAGATGTTTTTGAACTCACTAAAATGAAATCTATAGTTCATATAGCATGATCACTTTTTTTTTAATATACCGAAGCAGCTGGAATGACTACGATAACATGGATTGCCAAGTAGCTTAGGAATCCTACTGAGAATATCAAATTCTCATCCCTATGTGTGTTTTCGTGTCATCTCTAGATAGCTCAGAAGGTCTTGAAGGAGATCAACCTAGAGGAGCGTGGCCGAGACTAGAGCAGCTATGGACGAAATTTGTATATATGTTTAGATATGTGTTTATGGTTACTAATGTTTGAAGGTTTATTTAGTTATGCTCCTATTCGCAGGATGTAATAGAACTCTGTTTTAATTTGGTGGGAAATAAGACAAAATAATGAGTCATGTAACATCCCCCACTTTCTTAATTGGAGTATAATAGAAACTTTGAATTATTTTTCTTAGGTAGTGTGAGAATTTCTCAGGCAGCGCTATGCTATGACGATTCTCACACTTGAAATTATAGGGTAGTATAACACTACCGTTGAAAATATGGCATTGCCATATGTTAAAAATTAGGAAATGACAAAAGTGCCTCTATCAACTTTTGTTAATTTCACTCTTGCCCAAAAGTTTTAGAAATTGTACTTTAACCCCAAGTGGATATTTCCACAATAACCCTAGAACTTTTCATGAAATGACCTTTATGTCCCTACATCTATAAGATTAGTAGAATGAGATTTTAAGCAGAGCAGAATCACGTGGTGAAACCATAAAAGTTTAAATCTTTGCCGATTGGGCCATGGAGGCAGTCTTGTGTGAAATGACGAGGGGTGCCTTGGACTTGCTCAAAATTACGAAAATGCCATTAGTTATAGAAAATTGGACATAGAAAGGCTCCGGATTTACGAAAATGTCTAATTTACTCCGTTAATTCACTTATTCGGTTTCAATAGTTATGTAAGAGCAATTAGAGGTTAAGTAAATATTAATCAAGAGTTAACTAGATATTAGTTAAAGAGAATAGGCTTAAGATAAATTAAAAATGAACATGCAGACATCTTACAAAACTATTAAGTAACGTTTGACCGGTTTGGAGAAAATCGGCGAAGATTCGGTATTTTAAAGCACCAAAACCGAACTAGTAGAATTTTCTATTGGAATCCCTCACTTAAGTGGCTGAAATCCAGCCTCTCCTACCACATATGAGTGGCGCCAAGTGTTGCTCAAGATAGTGGAAAAACTTGGCTTTACCTTCATCAGATTTTTATCGTTTTCGCCTAGTTGTTCGATTTTATCAACTATTTAAGATTAATTAGCATTCGATTAAATATTTACTTAGAGCCAATTAAGTATCATTTAGAGAAAATAGATATGAGAGAATTAGATTGAAAGCATAGGAAACTTCATAGAATTTTTCCAAAACCGATTTACCGATTTAAAAGAAATCGGCAAGATTTCGGTATTTCAAACTGTCGGAACCGGACCAATAGAAATTTTTCTATGAGTGCCCTAGGATCAATAGCTAAGATTTAGCCAAGCAAATCCCCCAAGTGGCACCTTGATCAGCCCTTGATGATGGGGAAGCCAAGCCAAATTGGAGAAGGGAGTGAAATCCACCAATCAAGGCAAAGTGTCTCCAAATATCTCAACCTTTTCTTTCCTTCTCTTATCCAAATTTTCGGCCATCCCTCTCCAGCTGTTGAAGCTCATCTCCTTCTCTTCTCTTTACTCTCATTCCCACTCCATTCTCACCCATTTTCAAGTCTCATCACAAGTGCTTTCATCAAAGACACAAAATCCACTCAAATTCAGCTAGATAAGGTAGGAAATCCTACTTCTCCTCTTGTTTCTCTGATTTAGGGCTGCATGTTGGGCATGCATAATATGAGATGTTGGTGCTTTATAGAGTGATGATGATATTTTATGACTGATTTTGCATGTACGTTGTGATTAAAATTGGATTTGATGGCAAATAGCTTGAAGGAGGAAGATAAATCTAGAGGCTGTTAGGGTTTTCCCTCGGCAGTCCGTACGGCGGAGTGTACGGCTCCTCCTACCGCCATTTAAATTGGATGAAACCATTTTTAAATGAAACTAGACATCTAGGGATTTCCATACATATATCATAATAGGCCATTGGATTAGTATAGAATTAGTTATGAATTTTTGAAGTTAGACCTAGAAATCTAGGTTCTCACCCGGGTAGCAAGGGTTGAGAAGAGTGTAACTCACCCTATACAATCTCAAATTGAGTGCAACCAAAGTTTTTTGAAAGCTAACACATGAGAGAACATCCCATAAAAGTTTTAGAATTTAATTCGTTGTCATTTGTTCCCAGCACATCAATGAAGTTGGCTTAAGTTTAAACTGGCCTAGAACAGGACAGCCCAGTAAGGTAATGTTTCGAGACTCATAACTCAAAATCTACTTAGGCAAATGACATGAAACTTAACTCATTTTAAAGCTTGTTATGTTAGCTTTAGTTTGATAAAATTCGCATGATTTCACCTAGTTTTCAATTTTTAGTGAATTTTCTTTTATAGGAACCCAATTCTGGCTAAGAACAGGGCATGCTGAGAGAAAATGGTTATATCTTGAGCTATACAACTTAAAATGAGATGGGACTAAAAGGGTTAGAAACTAGACATATAAGCCTACAACATATCCAAAAATTAGGTTTAAATAAGTTGAATTGAAATAAGGGTGAAGCATACAAGACTCGGGCAGGACAGGGAAGAGTAAACTGAGGCCATATCAATGCTGAGTTGAAACTAATGAAGGAATTTATGAATGCATATGTATAATTGCTGGTTTATATTGAATTGTAAGTTTGTATAATTGTACTGGTTGTCTAGCACTATTCATGGGGAAGCAGACTCGATCATTATCTTTACTTAGAATTTTGAGGATTTATAAGAACTTATGCTATGGGTGATTATGCCTTGAACATATTTATATGTCATGTTCATGTACGTCATGCATGCAAGCATAATTAGAATATGATATGAGAAGTAAGGCAATAGACATATCCGTGAATGCTCAAAGCATCCGCATGCATGGTAAGATATGGAAAGAAAAGGATAATAAGAACTTGCAAGAGGGACGTACCAAGCTACCACGTGAGGCATGGCATAGACCCAGCTAGCGTGGGCCAGAGTGGTACTGTCTAAGACTTGGGCCCGCCCTCGACCAGATTTAAGGGGAATAGACCGGTGTGAGGGTCGAGGAAAGTAAACCCGTCACTCATGTATAGATACGAGCTCGAACCTGAAAAGCAGGCTATTACCCAGGGGTGAGAGAGGCCATTCACCTCCGGGGGACCAAGTACAGAAAAGAGCAAGATCAAGTTGCAAGTTAAAGAAAGGGATAAGTTAAGTTAAGTGCACTTGCATACAATTAAGTACAAGCATCTACATATGCATTTCTAATTATCTCATTATGTCATGATATTGTTATGATTCTTATTGAAGTATATTACCCTGTTCATGTTTCTATGTCTATCATATGAAATGGCAAGTGGCTGCTAAAATATATCCCGCTTTGAGTAAGGTGTTTTCAACTTAAAATTGAACCACTTTTTGTTTATATGTGCTCATATTTTCATAATAAACCGAAGCGGCTGAAATGTTTACGACGACGTTGTAAGATTGGTTTGTGTTTACCTACTGAGAACCTTAGGTTCTCACTGCCTGCTTGTATATTTTTTTTTTTTCTTTCCGTAAACATTCCAGCACCTAAGTTGGAAATCAAGTATGAGGCAGAGTACAGGGTCTTTCATTGAGCAAGAAGTAAGCCAGACCAAGAGACTCTTGAAGCCAGCTAACGACTAGTCGGATGTAAACGCTATGTACTATGTCAGTCACAATTTCTTGCAAAGTGTAATTATTTTATTTTCTATGTATCAGAGATTATTAGTCAGTAATAAAGTGAGCAGTTAAAGGGTCATGTATTATATTTTCCATATATTAAAGATTTTCTTAGTATAGTGACAACCTCTTAATATAACTCCATGACTCGAGCATGGCTTATATAATAGAGGGTGTTACATTTATTGGTATTAGAGCGGTTCGTCCTGTATAGGCCCGTGGATGGACTGATTATGCTTCTAATGCATACTCTGAGAATCTAGATGTACCATGCTTTAGGCCCTCGCATGAAGAGGGCATAGAAATATCATGCATGGTAGCCTTGTTGTGAGTGTTGTGGACTACTTGTTGCACTTGACTGAATGTTGAGCTTGATCACCTCAATATAAGGTTTTGTGTAAATAGAAGCCTGAAACACCCAGCAGGCTTATTAGGAACCTTCTATACATAATTATTAGGGATAAAACTCCTAGAAAGTAGCGATGGCATAAAGGGGTAGACTGTGACGTCCCAATTTCCGACCTTCTTACACACATCTTCCCGACTTCCGACGTTATTCAACTCCAACAACGGACGTCCGACTTCACCTTCAAGTTTGATCAAATCCCATTCCCGACTCAATCTTCGAATTTCAGACAGAAGGGATTATTTCCGAGTTCCGAGTTCGTCCTGCATAATTTCCGACTTCATGACCTCCGATTTTCGATTTCATATAATTTTGACACTTCCTGATTTCCGACTTCATCTTTGAATTTCACGTATGTATAATCCCCGATTTCCGAGTTCATATGCCTGTCTTGATGACTTCCGACTTTACCTCATTACATCATCGAATTTCACATAAAGTGTACCACTTTCAATTATGAGTTCAAGCATTTGGGTTTGATGCATTCCAAATTACCGAGTTCCGACCTTGCTTATTCTATCCGACTTCATGTTTCAAAGAGAGTGTACCCGATTTCCGGTCTTACACTGTAGCTTCAAGTTCCAGAAAGAGATTTCGAGTTCCGACCTAATACTTTCAAAATAGTTTACGCGATTTCCGACCTTAAGCATCCCCAGCATTCTTATTCCGACTTCCGACTTGACTCCAAGTTGATACTTTAACATTATAATACAAGTACCGACTTCGGATTCAAACGTAACGAGTTCCGGGTTTAAAGTTGGACCCAATGGATATGAGTTCGAGTCCTTGAGCTGATTTCCACGACACACACGAGTTCCGATATCCGATCTTATTCTCTGGAGCTTTCCATTTCTACTGTGTTCCCGAGTTTGAATGGGGAGTTCCGAGGTTATATGATTGCCAGCTCCATGACTTCCGACCTCCGACCTTGATTCCAAGTCTCAACATAAACAAGATTTCCCCAAGTCACAAACAAGTGGACAAGTTCCGACTTCAAGCGTTAGAGGCGAGTTCTGAGTTAAGATAAAATAGAAGCGGGTCTCAGTTTGAGGGACGACGTGGAGAGCAAGTTGGCCACTAAAGAGGGAGACATGGCCGAATTTCAACCACAAAACTCCAGCCAATCAACACCACCACTCTCATGTATTTAAGTCAGACTTTCCTCCTCATTCTGATCTGATTTACATCCCCCTCTCCTCTTGCTCCAACCTTCTTCTCCTTCCTTTCCTCTCTCAAATCCAACTCCATCAAATCTCCAAGCTTTGGCAAAGTTCCATCAATCCAAACTCAAATTCAGCAAAGTCATACTCCAAAGAGGTATGATTCTACTCCGTTCTTGAATTCTTTGTATGATTGTATGAAATTTTACTTCTCTTCAGGTGTTTGATGATATACTGAATATATATTATGAATTATGATAGGATTATGATAGGATTAATAGGAAATCTTGAGTTGAAATTATGGTTAGAAGAGAAAATTAGAAGGAGAGAAGCATCAGGATGCTGTCTTGGTGAGGAATCCCACGGCAGTCTGTACGACGGAGTGTGCGGCGCCGCCTAGAATCGGTTAAATCCAATAAAACCATTTTTAGATGAAAGTAGACATTCAGGGCTTTCCATATACATATAATATAAGGCCATTGGATTAGTATTGAGAGAGATATGAATTTTTGATGTTTGACCTAGGAACCAGGGTTTTCATTCGGGCAGGGTGACTTATGGAGGGTATAACTCGCCCTATACAACCCCAAATTGAGTGAAACTAATTTTGTTAGAAAGCTTACACATAGGGGAACATCCCAGTATAAAATTTCGAGTTTGTTATGGCACCAATTGATCCCAGTGGTTCGAGGAGTTACTATATGTCCAATCCAGACCAAAACAGGGTAGTGCAGGAAGGTCGACTTTCAGGACTTATAACTCAAGCTGTACTTAAGTAAATCAAGTGAAACTTGTGGCAAATAAAAGGTTGTCCTGTCAGCTTCAATATGAGACCAATTTCGTATGATTTGAGCTTAGTCTCGATTTTTAGTGAATTTATACTTCCAAGAGTGTAACTCAGGCTAGTGACTGGACAGGTTGAGGTAAGATTTGAATATCTTGAGTTATATGGATCAAAATGATATGGGACCAAAGACGTTAGAAAGTAGACATATAGATCTATGACATATCCAAAATTCAGGTTCAAATGAGTTGAATAGAAATAAAGGTGGATCATATGAAATTCGGGCAGAACTGAATAGATGGGCAAAAGTGACCCAATTGATGATTTCAAAAGTGTTAGTAAAACATATAAGGTATGAGTTGAGAATTGCCAGTTTGACATTAATACATATGTGTTAAATTGATTATATTGCTACGATTGAATTGTCTGTGAGAACTGGCACTATTCATGGGGAAACGGATCTGATCCGTTATGCTGCCGAATTTAAGGCAGGAGTCTAGGAGACTATGGGTGTCTAGATTATAAGGAATTTATGATATGAATAGCCATACAATTATGAGTATGTATGTGGAAATTCTATATGCGAGGATGACATAAGTATGATACAAGTTATATGAGAATAAATTATGAAGCATATATGCAAGAACGACATAAGTACGACATGAGTACATCTTGCATGTTTATGCTGGATTATGCATGAAAAATGAAAGAATGTAAATATATTGAATGTAAGTCCCTTCACTTGGAGGCAGTTATTTGAGGTCCCTCCTTGTGAAGGCAGCTAAATAAGATAAGATGTGGGTCCCTTCACTCGGAGGCAGTTATTTGAGATCCCTCCCTATGAAGGCAGTTAAATATAAAGATATGAATCCCTTCACCTGGAGGCAGTTGCACTTTGAATCCCTCCTTGTGAAGGCAGCTAAAACTATGAGATCCCTCTACCTTGGAGGCACGTGGTCAGATGAGATCCCTCAGTTTTGAGGCACGTGACCAGAAGAGATCCCTTCACTTAGAGGCACGTGACCAGAATGAGATCCCTCCAAGACTAAAGGCACGTGGGTCCCTTTGCGGGTGAGTCGGTGTGACGACGGTCACGGGTGAAGCTGACGAGCTCACTCCAAGGCCAGGCTACCCAAGGGTAGTAAAGGCATCCTAGGGACGGCGATACGTAATGCCTAGGTGTGCCAAGTAAAAGCTAAAGATTAAAGACTAAAGACTAAAGATTAAAGCTTATGCAGGCACCCCACTCACATGAGGCATGGCATCGACCTAGCTAATGTGAGTATAGGGGACAGAACTTACATGAGGCATGGCATGATCCAGCTAGTGTAAGTACCAAAGAAAGATCCCATATTCCTAAGGAACGTGACATGGCAATCACGCTCTGATGGGGTATGACATGGCGATCATACTTTGGAATGTGGCACGAAAAGATTTTATGATGAAAAGAGAGACGAGAAAAGAGAAGTACATTTTATGTATATGCTTAAATTCAAGGGCAAGTAAAGCCATGGGCAAATTTTATGTGTTCAGTATATTGGTATTAATGTATTCTTAGTATGTTTCAGTTATTTATGTGCAGGCGTTATGTTCCTAGTATATTAATGCTATATGCGCTCTTATATGTTTACAGTTATTATTCATGATATTATTCATGAGTTAATTTTGTATAGGCTTTCCCAAATGACAAGTCTATGAGTAAAACTGAACCTTTGCTTCGGACATTATATTTTCAAACTGTAAAATTAGACAGTGTACATAACATGTTCACCTTTTTCAAAATAAACCGAAGCAACTGGAGATGACAACGATGACATTATTTATGATACTTAGAGAATCCTACTGAGAATTTATGATTCTCACTCCTATTTCCGTGTTGTCCCCAGATAGTTTCAGAAGTTTCCGAGGGCGGTGATTCTTTGTCCTGACAAGGTCCGCTCAAGTAACAGTAACAACTGCAGGGTATGGTGCTATGACTTAAGCATAGTACTGTACTTGGGAGGGTGTTACATAGACAATTGAGCAAGTCAAGGAGTGCAGAGAATTGGAGATTCAATCAAAGGAAATGTGTCGGACGGTTTGCTATGGACATGGTAAACCTAGTTATATCGAAAAAAAAAAAAGGTTGTTTGTAAAGTATTGCTGGGTAGCTGATGATTTCCTATCATCAAGGGCAGGATCTTAGTTGGAGATGAGTTAAGTAAAAATCTTCTTCACCTTGATGGGGCTTGGTTCAAGCTTCATTGGAGTAAGGTGATTACCTGCTGATAAGTTTATCTTGTGTGGCATGAATAATGCCCTTATTTTCTTTATGGATGAGATTACCCTGAAGGTACCTACTTGACAAATTGATGAATGGTTTTTAATCTGGATTATGGTAATGCCAGATCAAAAATACCCGATCCTTCATTATGAAGTTTGAAGTGTGGACAGATGAGGCAAAGTTTTAGAAAAGGGAATTAAGGTTAGGAGCCTCAGTTAGGTATAAGGGGAAAATCTTTTCAAGACTCTATTCAGATGTTAAAATGGTTTCCTTTTTCGAGTGCTTGTAAAACTGAGGAGCATTAAGCAGGATTTCAGCCTCAAGGGAAAACATTAATAAATTGTGAACAAATTCATCTAATTATAAGTTATATCAGAGTAGAGGCGCGGTTATTCGTGGTACGAAAACGAAGTAAAGCTACACGAATAAGCATCCTTTAAAGCAAGGGCCAGACATTTCTTACTAACCAGAAGTAGGGACGCTTTTAGACTAGGGCAGCACACGAAGCAAGCTTGGCGTTTCTTATCCGTTAAGGGTAAAGGAGGAATCAAAAGATCGGGTTACATTGGAACTCTATCGATCTTAGTCATCATAAGCACCACATGATGTGACTATTTTCAACATTAGTAAAGAGATGCAGTTATCTGGAGAAGAAATGCGAGATATAAAGGTCATCATTGGACATCATTACGAATGCTATCAATGGGGAAACTCGAGAAGGAATGTATTCAAATTCAGGTGAGAATAACAAGGAGTTAGAGTGTGCAACGGATCTCAATAAGACGAGATAGCAGTAGTATAGGAGGCTATAACAAGCTAAGACCAAGATAAGCTTCTAATAATAGGACATTACAAGAAAAGAGAAAGAGGCAGTCTTGATTTTCGAGTGGCCTATTACCCAGTATGAAATTATGGTACAAACGAAAGTTTGTACTAGGTAACGACTAGGCGGTCTTTTCACCAGTAAAAAGTACAACCAATCTGATACACCCTAGACAGGATTGGGGATGCACCAATATGAAATTAAAAGATTTGGAAATATGTTCTATGTTGGTTAAGTTTACAATACAAGATTGGGGGAAGTCCGCTAATTCTTCAGACTCGAAGCTAGATTAGGTACGCGCATAGCAGCGCTAACGTACCGAATCCCATTAGTACCCTATGGCTAAGTATGCTTGGACAAGAGTAATACTGAGATGGGTGACCTTCTGGGAAGTCTCAGTGTTGTAACCCCAATAGGGAGACAAGACTATTAATTCCTTCTCTCACATTGGGTAGTTGCACTTGGGTACAAGATAGTGTGGTAAATAGTAAAAAGGTTCAGTAATGAGAGTGATATGAAATTTGACCACTAAGACTGATATGCATTGTATGGAGGCTAACCATCGATGAGGACGATAACTTTGGGAACCACAAGACTTCTTAAGTTAGCATAAAAGACCCGGAGGGATAGATATCAATACATCAAACGAGGGACCTCCGCGTTATTAAGATGAAGAGATAAGGCAAGGTAGGATCCTTGCAAATCAATAAGGAGGCAAAGCTGCTATTTCCTCTTTCTCCCATCGAGTTGATCTTGTTTTGAGAAAATAAACTCATGAGGAGCACTAAGAGTTTTCATAGAAAAGATAATCTGAGACCTCTCTAACACGCATTGAGATACGAAATAAAGCTTATAAAGAAGAAGAAATTCTAAGGCGAAACTCCTACCTATAATTCCAAAGGAGAACTTTTTAAGCCTTCATAAGGGTCATACATCTGAAATAGTAGTATAGTCGATCGAGATGCCAAGAATAGTTGGATCCATGGAATCGTACTATGATAACTCTAACTAATGAAACAGGAGAGAATGTCCCAGCTACTCCATGTATAGAGAGATATATGCTATAGACCCAATATAAATGCAACGTACTTCTTGATGATTAGTACAAGATTTTCTTAAAAGTCAAGTAACAAAGGACACTCATCGTTAGACACGTTGGACTCTACTTGTAACCTTTGGTATCCGATAACTCAGGCTGAGCCGCAGCTTCAAGAAGATTTCACAAGGAAATTTCCCAGCATAACCTCATGACTTGTTAGCCATACGCTAACCGCAGTAGAGCGAGGAAGCATGCCCCAAGTCATTTGGGAGTTAGTAGACAGAAGTAGGCATCCATGCTAAACAACATGATTAGAGAGTTGTTGCGAAGGAAAATCATAGGTCAAGATCACCATTTAAGATCTAAGGAAGAGTGTAACCCTACAAGTGGGATTTAACAGAAAGAGCTTCTACATATGATCAAGGGTGATCACATAAGTAGAAATTCTTAAATTTGCAAAACCAACTTCCCAGCACCAAATATAGCTACTGTGACTACCACATATTGAAGTTAACTATTGCTATAAGTGATAATAGTAGAACTCATAAGGCTGCCTGAAGTAATAAAGGAGGCAAGTACCCTTTTGGAGAACTCAGAATTGGGTCAGAGTGTTATATGTAGGGTGTTATTGAGGTAAATACTTTAATATGGTCGTCGTAATCATGACATGCTGACGTCGAACATGGTGACAACTGGTACCCTTTAAAACCACGAATCTTCATTAGTCGATATTTGGAGTCTTGAGTATGCACAACAAAAAGTTTAATGGCTACTACTAAGCAAAGTAGTTGGGCACAAAAATAAAGAAGATGAGAATAGTCTCCAATAAATTGGATGCTGGTTTAGGGCATCATAAAAACTAGACAAACCTGGGCACCAACTTGTTGCCATCAGCAAGCAACACCATGAGAAGGAATGTCTCTGTAGGATAGGAATTTTTTTTTTTTCCTCAACCATTCTTCGCCACGGAATTTTGGGGACAAAATTCTTTTAAGGAGGGTAGAATGTAACATCCCCCACTTTCTTAATTGGAGTATAATAGAAACTTTGAATTATTTTTCTTAGGTAGTGTAAGAATTTCTCAGGCAGCGCTATGCCATGACGATTCTCACACTTGAAATTATAGGGTAGTACAACACTGCCGTTGAAAATATGGCACTGCCATATGTTAAAAATTAGGAAATGACAAAAGTGTCCCTATCAACTTTTGTTAATTTCACTCTTGCCCAAAAGTTTTAGAAATTGTACTTTAATCCCAAGTGAATATTTCCACAATAATCCTAGAACTTTTTATGAAATGACATTTATGTCCCTACATCTATAAGATTAGCAGAATGGGATTTTAAGCAGAGCAGAATTACGTGGTGAAACCATAAAAGTTTAAATCTCTGCCGATTGGGCCATGGAGGCAGTCTGGTATGAAATGACAAGGGGTGCCCTTGGACTTGCTCAAAATTACGAAAATGCCATTAGTTACAAAAAATTGGAAATAGAAAGGCTCTGGATTTACGAAATTGTCTAATTTACTCCGTTAATTCACTTATTCGGTTTCAATAGTTATGTAAGAGCAATTAGAAGTTAAGTAAATATTAATCAAGAGTTAACTAGATATTAGTTAGAGAGAATAGGCTTAAGATAAATTAAAAATGAATATGCAGACATCTTACAAAACTATTAAGTAACGTTTGACCGGTTTGGAGAAAATCGGCGAAGATTCGATATTTTAAACCACCAAAACTGAACCAGTAGAATTTTCTACTGGAATCCCTCACTTAAGTGGCTGAAATCCAGCCTCTCCTACCACATATGAGTGGCGCCAAGTGTTGCTCAAGATAGTGGAAAAACTTGGCTTTACCTTCATCAGATTTTTATCATTTTCGCCTAGTTGTTCGGTTTTATCAACTACTTAAGATTAATTAGCATTTGATTAAATATTTACTTAGAGCCAATTAAGTATCATTTAGAGAAAATAGATATAAGAGAATTAGATTGAAAGCATAGGAAACTTCATAGAATTTTTCCAAAACCAATTTACCGATTTAAAGGAAATTGGAAAGATTTCGGTATTTCAAACTGTCGGAACCGGACCAATAGAAATTTTTCTATGAGTGCCCTAGGATCAATGGCTAAGATTTAGCCAAGCAAATCCCCCAAGTGGCACCTTGTTCAGCCCTTGATGATGGGGAAGCCAAGCCAAATTGGAGAAGGGAGTGAAATCCACCAATCAAGGCAAAGTGTCTCCAAATATCTCAACCTTTTCTTTCCTTCTCTTATCCAAATTTTCTGCCATCCCTCTCCAGCTGCTGAAGCTCATCTCCTTCTCTTCTCTTTACTCTCATTTCCACTTCATTCTCACCCATTTTCAAGTCTCATCACAAGTGCTTTCATCAAAGACACAAAATCCACTCAAATTCAGCTAGATAAGGTAGGAAATCCTACTTCTCCTCTTGTTTCTCTAATTTGGAGCTGCATGTTGGGCATGCATAATCTGAGATGTTGGTGCTTTATAGAGTTATGATGATGTTTTATGACTGATTTTGCATGTATGTTGTGATTAAAATTGGATTTGAGGGCAAATAGCTTGAAGGAGGAAGATAAATCTAGAGGCTGTTAGGGTTTTCCCTAGGCAGTCCGTATGGTGGAGTGTACGGATCCTCCTATCGCCATTTAAATTGGATAAAAACATTTTTAAATGAAACTAGACATCTAGGGCTTTCCATACATTTATCATAATAGGCCATTGGATTAGTATAGAATTAGTTATGAATTTTTGAATTTAGACCTAGAAATCTGGGTTCTCACCTGGGCAGCATGGGTTGAGAAGGGTGTAACTCACCGTATACAACTTCAAATTGAGTGCAACCAAAGTTTTTTGAAAGCTAACACATGATAGAACATCCCATAAAAATTTCAGAATTTAATTCATTGTCATTTGTTCCCAGCACATCAATGAAGTTGGCTTAAGTTTAAACTAGCCTAGAACAGGACAGCTCAGTAAGGTAATGTTTCGAGACTCATAACTCAAAATCTACTTAGGCAAATGACATGAAACTTAACTCATTTTAAAGCTTGTTATGTTAGCTTTACTTTGACATAAAATCCGCATGATTTCACCTAGTTTTCGATTTTTAGTGAATTTTCTTTTATAGGAACCCAATTATGGCTAAGAACAGGGCATGCTGAGAGAAAATGGTTATATCTTGAGCTATACAACTTAAAATGAGATGGGACTAAAAGGGTTAGAAACTAGACATATAAGGCTACAACATGTCCAAAAATTAGGTTTAAATAAGTTGAATTGAAATAAGGGTGAAGCATACAAAACTCGGGCAGGACAGGGAAAAGTAAACTGAGGCCATATCAATGCTGAGTTGAAACTAATGAAGGAATTTATGAATGCATATGTATAATTGCTGGTTTGTATTGAATTGTAGGTTTGTATAATTGTACTGGTTGTCTGGCACTATTTATGGGGAAGCGGACTCGATCCATTATGCTGCCGAATTTTCGGCAGGGATTTATGAGAACTTATGCTATGGGTGATTATGCCTTGAACATATTTATATGTCATGTTCATGTACGTCATGTATGCAAGCATAATTAGAATATGATATGAGAAGTAAGGCAATAGACATATCCGTGAATGCTCAAAGCATCCGCATGCATGGTAAGATATGGAAAGAAAAGGATAATAAGAACTTACAAGAGGGACGTACCAAGCTACCACGTGAGGCATGGCATAGACCCAGCTAGCGTGGGCCAGAGTGGTACTATCTAAGACTTGGGCCAGCCCTCGACCAGATTTAAGGGGAATAAACCGGTGTGAGGGTCGGGGAAAGTAAACCCGTCACTCATGTATAGGTACGAGCTTGAACCTGAAAAGTAGGCTATTACCCAAGGGTGAGAGAGGCCATTCACCTCCGGGGGACCAAGTACAGAAAAGAGCAAGATCAAGTTGCAAGTTAAAGAAAGGGATAAGTTAAGTTAAGTGCACTTGCATACAATTAAGTACAAGCATCTACATATGCATTTCTAATTATCTCATTATGTCATGATATTGTTATGATTCTTATTGAAGTATATTACCCTGTTCATGTTTCTATGTCTATCATATGAAATGGCAAGTAGCTGTTAAAATATATCCCGCTTCGAGTAAGGTGTTTTCAACTTAAAATTGAATCACTTTTTGTTTATATGTGCTCATATTTTCATAATAAACCGAAGCGGCTGGAATGTTTACAATGACGTTGTAAGATTGGTTTGAGTTTACCTACTGAGAACCTTAGGTTCTCACTGCCTGCTTGTATGTTTTTTTTTTTCTTTTCGTAAACATTCCAGCACCTAAGTTGGAAATCAAGTATGAGGCGGAGTACAGGATCTTTCATTGAGCAAGAAGTAAGCTGTAACACCCTAATAAACCCATACTACGCTTAAGTCGTATTACAGCGTTTTATTAGTTGTTACTTATGCTCGTGGAAAACTAATCTTTGCTTGAAATTAAGTTACGCGGAAAATACGATAAGATTTTTCTTTTAAATACGTCGTTGCTTTGCAGCGTTTTGAAAAGTAAAGCCTTGAACGAGAAGCTAGACAGAGAAAGAGCGTGTCGCATACTATACGTACTCCAATATCATAAAACAAGAGAAAGGTAAATGAATAGTAATTCACAAATACATTGCATTATATAGCAAAATCATTACATCGATATAGGTTCATAATATATATACATACATATATATCAGCATTACATCAAAAGAGGCTCATAGTCGTGCCATGATCCAAATACTAGATACAAACTAAAATCGACATCGTTCGTCACAAAAGAGATGAATGAAGATGCAGAGCTACGACGACGACAAGTCCACATCAGCAATCGTCTGACATCCCATGTCATATGCCTGCTCACAGTGTCGGGGATCCATGATCTGCTCCACCGGATGCGCCATCGAGATCTGGTGACGATACGGGAGAATAACTAGGGTGAGAAATGGAATTTCCCAATAGGACTCGAACCCGACACGAAAGTGTCATCGTCATCGTCCCAGCCACTTCGGTTTTATTAATGAAAATAGTGAGCATGCATAAGGTTCAATTCTTGGATTTTCGAAATCATGAATATCCGAAGCGGATTCAATTTTAACATACTCTCTAATCATTTATATCATAACATACATGGGCATAAGTATAATCATATAAAACATGCATGTTCATGCTATAAGATTCTCTTAACTTCTTTCCCTTTCTAGGGTTTTGGACTCTAAGTCCCTTTTTCTTTTCTTAACTTGACTTTAACTTTTCACCCACTAAACATAAGTGGTAATGAGCTCATACCGTGGCCGTTGCCACCATAGAATTTCGGTACTTACACTATCTGGGTCATGTCATGCCTCATGTAAGACCTATCCCCTATACTCACACTAGCTGGGTCATGCCATGCCTCATGTGAGTCGTGGGTGAGGAAACTTAAATTAGGTTACCTTCCCTTTTGAAGGATCACTTACTTGAATTAAACTTCTTCTTATTTAAGCATTATGATGCAAAATATTTCTAAGTCCATAAGTCTTACAAAATTTCTAAGAAGATAATCTGCCAGACTGCCTTCCCAAAATTTTGCCAAACAGAGAAACCAATATCATAGTATCATCAAGCATCATATCATATCATCATTATCATATCATCATCATCATATCATCATCATAACATCATCATATCATCATCATCATCATCATCATCATAACATCATGCTTGCACATAAACATAGGCATATTCTCAAGCAACATTTTATGAGCTTAGCTTAATAAATTGGGTGCAAGCTTTTAATTGAGGTTGTCTCTTGTGTAAACTTCTTTTATTGGGCATAATGCCAATTTTGTCCAATGTCCTTTTTGATACTTTTTAAGTTGAATTATGAGGGTTCTCTAATACTTAATGTAAGGGTATTAATATCTTAAAGCTTATTTCTCCTTATTCTTTAACTTTTACCCTAACCAGTTTTACTTTTACAGTGGGGCAGTAACTTTGAAAATTGACCACAATTTCATCTTTTACTCTTTTATTTCGAATTTTTGTGTGGATATACTTCTCTGAGTCTATTTTTAAACAAAATAAACCCCACTTAAAAATTCATTTTGTAGCTTGAGTTATGCACATTTTATTCTGACTGTTCAGGATTGAAAGTTCATCTCGGGTCAGTGGATTGTCCACTTCACTGGGAGTTCCTCACATGGAATCTGACAAAACTGTTTTATGGGAGTGTTCCTCTATGTCTTAGCTTTCTAACAAACTTGGTCCCACTCAAAAATGTTATGTATAACTTGAGTTATGCATGTTTTATTACCTACTGCTCGGACAGAAACCCATCCAGGAACAGCAAACTTTGAAAAATCATATCTCTCTCGTTTTAAGGCCAAATCTTACATATTTTATATGTATGGAAAGATATTTGAGTCTACTTTCATAGAAAATTAGTTTCGTTTCATTTTGAGTTCTGCAGAAATAAATATACCGCACACTTTACAGACTGCCAGAATTCCAGATTTACTAGTTTTTAAGTTTTACATATCAATCTTGTGGAAATGTTGCTATACCACTTCAAATCACTATTTTTATATTTTATCTCATCATCATACTCAAAGTTTTAGTCACCAAATCAGTATTTTTAACCAAACTAAAGCAAGATACATAAATCCATCATGCCACATATTCTCACTTTAAAAACAACACTTTCAACAAGACAAGAAAACTCATAGGGCAAGGAATGGTCATGAGACCTTGGAGCAAGTCCTAAAACCACCTAGCTATGAAGAGCTTAGGAGTTCTAGAGCTTGAAAAACATAGAAGAAGGAAGGGTTAGAATCACTACCAATTGGATTTCTTGAAAGCTTGAAGAGAAAGAAAGATGTTGGAGATGGCCTCCTTCTCCTTGAGCTTGATAGTGAGGCTTGTGTATGAGTGGCTTTGTTTCTCAAGGACCAAAATGGTAGTCCTTGAAGGGATAGTGATGGTGGTGATAGGAGATGAGGGTGATGGTGGTAGAAAAGTGAGGACTTAGGGTAGGAAAACAAGAAGAACAAGAAGAAGAGTAGGAAGAACAAAGAGAGGTTTAGAGAGAGGTGAGAGCTTTTGTGTGTATTCTTGAGAGAGGAAATGAAAATGAATTGAGGAGAGAGGGAGGGCTGAAAGTGGTGCACAAATGGGGAGAAAGGTGATGTGATTTTTGCTTCTTACACAAGCTAGGGAGTGGGAAAAACCTAGGGGCAAAAGAGAGTGTTGTGTTTCCTTTGAGTCTTGGAAATTGGGTAAAGACTATGTAGTGTTTTTGTCAAGTGGTTAAAAGCATGAGTTCTCCTAGGATTTGGCATTGGATGGCTAGGATCACACCAAGTGTCATTATCTTGATGAAGGAGAGGACAACTCTTGTCATGACTTAAAGGATCTATTAATATGGACTCTTGATCTTGTGGTGTATGATGAGAAAGCAAATGGATGGTTGGATATGGCTCTTGCTTTGACTAAACTTTCAAACCATAATTAAAGGGAAGTTTCTACATCTTTATAATTGTTACAATTATCTAAATGCTAATTAATTCAATTGGTTAAAATTACACATTAGCACATTTTAATTGAGAAGGATTTTCCTCATTAATTATGTAAGAAGATGTGAGGGTTAATGTGATTAAGATGTGAGACTTATATGCTCTCAGTTAATTAGGTTAGATCACCTTGATTTTATGTTCTAAATCATGGATTAATAAGGATTGGGCAATTAGGCTTTTAATTGTAACTTTTAATGCATTATGTTTCAATTGTTGACTTGCCTTTAATTTACTAAGCTCTTGCTCTCGAGATTAATCGATTAATTCTCAATTAATCGTTAACCTCTCTAATTAGCCAGGATCACTGAGCTAATTAGCTTAGACAAAAATCGGGAATGTTACATAAGCCAGCCAAGAGACTCTTGAAGCCAGCTAACGACTAGTCGGATGTAAACGCTATATACTATGTCAGTCACAATTTCTTGCAAAGTGTAATTATTTTATTTTCTATGTATCAGATATTATTAGTCAGTAATAAAGTGAGCAGTTAAAGGGCCATGTATTATATTTTCCATATATTAAAGATTTTCTTAGTATAGTGACAACCTTTTAATATAACTCCATGACTCGAGCATGGCTTATATAATAGAGGGTGTTACAAGTTAAGGTTTGTTTATTTAATTGTAACAACTCCTAATGAGATAGTATGACTTAAGCATAGTATCAATTTGGAAGGACATTACAAATATTATGGAGGATTGAAAATAGTATAAAAAATCATTTGAATAGTTCTTTGAAAAAACTTAAAAAACAAAAAATAAACTTCTATTTAGTTATAGAAATGCTTCCACTTCCACCCATTTCAAAGAAGAATCCATGAGATGTTGTCAAAGATATTAGAGAAAAATGTTGCTGGACTTCATGGGTTAAAAGAAAATTATAGAGTAGATGTAGTTGATAAGTAAGAGTAGATGTAGTTGGACTTCATAGGCTTCCTTAAAAGAAAATTATAGAAGAAGATTTGGGTGGCTTATCAAGGAAGCTATTTGAAGTAAGGATAGGTTAGTAAAAGTGTTGAAGAAGGGAATTAGTGGATTTATATTATCGAGATAGTGAGAGAGGTGTAAAAAAGTGGTGAAAGACTTAACCAATAGGGATTTAGATAATATATTTTTATTATATTTTTCTTTAGTTATGTAGATTTCTTTTACAAACCTTCCTACTTTAGTAAGTTTTTTGAATTATGAAAGAGAGAGAATGAGCTGGAAGCTGCCACTTGGTAGCACTTTGCAATTTATGGTTTCAAATTATTAATAGTATAGATATATTTCTCATAATTTACATCCATGCATTGCACAGGTTAAATAAATTTGAATATTATATAGGACTGAAAATAGTATAAAGAACCATTTGAATAGTTCTTTGAAAAAGCTTACAAAATATGAATTTCTATTTAGTTATAGAAATGCTTCCACTTCCATACATTTCAAAGAAGATTCCATAAGATGTTGCCAAATATATTAAAGAAACATGTAGTTGGACTTCATGGGTTAAAAGAAAATTGTAGAGTAGATGTAGTTGGACTTCATATGCTTCCTTAAAAGAAAATTGTAGAGGAAGATTTGGGTGGCTTATCAAGAAAGCTAATTGAAGTAAGGATAGGTTGGTAAAACTGTTGAAGAGGGGAATTAGTGGGTTTGTGTTATCGAGAAAGTGGGAGAGATGTAAAAGAGTGGCGGAAGATTTAACCAATAGCGATTTAGATAATATATTTTTATTATAATTTTTTTAATTGTGTAGATTCCTTTTACAGACCTCCCTTGTAACACCCTAATAATACCATACTATGCTTAAGTCATTTTATGGCATCACTAGTTGTTACTCTTAACTAGCGAAAGTTCTTGTCTAATGAAATTAGCGTAATATACGAAAATAGCATGTAAATTTTTTTTTTTTTTGTAAAACCTTTATGCTTGGAAACTGAGCCTTTACGCACTTACTTACTCGCATACGTGTGAACGTTGTTCTTCATATCGCTGAGTTATTAATAAGACATATGACAAAATGGAAACAACATAACACAATACCTTAAGCCAAGAATGCAATCAGAGATAATCAAGGTCATCATTACACTTAATAAGTATCACATACGTAATATGTCAAATTAAGCAGCATGACTTCCTACATGCTCTTAATTACACATGAACTGCCCAATTAGGGCTCATAAGAAAATGAAGATACTATGCTACTCTCCTGATTCTCCTTAGCTAGGTGAAGAAACATGGCGACTCTCGCCTTATCCACCAGGTATCATCGTAGTGCTACCATTGATGCTATCAACTCCATCTCAAGACGACACGAAACGTAGGAGTTGAGAAATGCAAGATTTCTCAAGAGGATCGCGACTAGACAAACACTGTGTCATCGCCATCGCCCAGGCACTTGGGTTTAATTATAAAAGCGGGATGATATAAGTTCAATTTTAATGATTTTGAAAACTTAAACCCCGAAGCGGGTTGCTTTTAGATTTAACATCATAACTACATCATCATAATCTAACATACATGCTGAAACATAGAATAAACATTTATAATGCAAATGGACAACATCAGTACATGCAAGGAGATGCATTATCATAGACTTAACCATGGTTATACTGTTGACTTTACTTTCATTTTTAGCACGTGCTTAACATTCTTTACTTTCCTTTGAAATAGACTGCTTTTGGACATGAGCTCATTCCGTGACCGTCGTCACGCAGTACTAACCAAATCAGACTAAGCCGATATTGGTTACCTCTAAGTTGGAGGGTCCTCCATGTCACCCTTGCCTCCCTCATAGAGGTTCCTTGAGTCTTTGTGGATCGCTGTCTCTCACTTCCCTTACCGAAGTGATTGAAGGGTCATGTCCCATTAATTCTTTGCTTATCATTATACTTTACATGCATGATACTTCTTTGACTAGACACATGCAATGATATGACTAAGTCCATAATTCTGACGGAAATCCGGCAGCATAACGGCTAGACCGGAGCTTTCCCAAAATGTCAATCACAAACTTTCAACCAACAGTTCATCATATCTATATCATATCATCACACTCATCATTCAATCATGAGACAAAGCTCAATCAAACTCATCATCTATCATGCCGAATGGCATCACCCATTCATACCCTAAAGGGGGTTTATAGCTGTGTTTTTCTTTGAAGAATATTATGAATCATCGTATGATTTCTCGTGGTTACCCATGAGAAAATCACATAGTTAGGATATGTGTTCGTGGTCTTTTAGTTACTTAGTCCTCGTATGGAAGTATTCTTTACTTAAGTACATGCTTATGGAATACTTGTTCAAATTAATTAAGTTAAGTGATTGTTCCCTTTCCTTTAGATAGTGCACTTAGTGATTCCTGGGTTCATGGTATGCTCAGAGGCCCTAATCATACTTCTGTTCCCAAGGAGTTCGAGATCCCTCTAATCCTTGGGTCACGACAACGCATAACCACATCATGAACCCAACAACACCATGTTCACTAATCACCAAGGGTGATTTTTAACTTCTTCAAGTTACAAGGTTTTTAAACTTTTACTCATAACATACCAAGGTTTTACCTTAAACATTATTAAAGTTATCATTCTTTATAAAGTAGTCATAAAGTTTTATTCTTTATGAAAGTGAGTGCCTTTGACATTAAGCTCTTATCTTAAGATTGGATCTTTATTGATACAAGTTACTAGCTTTTTGAAATAAAAGTCTTGTCCTTTATAAAAGTTAACACCTTTTTGCATTGTTCTGGTTCAAGATCAAAACTTTATGAATTAAATGTTACAAAACACCACTTTTATGACTTAAAGATTTCATTCTTGATTAAAGTTTGAAACTTTATGAAAGATCTTTTCTTAAAGGGTGGATTTCTAAGACATAAAGTAACAAGATATCATTTTATAACTCAAAAGGCTTGTTATTCTAAAAAGCTTAGACTTTTTCATGTATCTTTGTCTTCAAAATAAAACAAAAGAAGACTTTATGATGGCACTAAAACTTGCGCCACTTTTTGTGTATCAAGAAGCAAACTTTTTAAAGTTTAAAGCTTTTAGAATGTTCATAGTCTTATCAAATCATGAAAACACAAAAAGGTGAAGCTTTTCTAATCATTAACTCATCATAAAAAGAAAGGAACAACTTTAAGCAAGATACCAACAAGAACATACTTTTCTAAAAGAGGAAACTTAAGAACACATGAAGAACATCAAGAACACATTTTACTAAAAGAGGAAACTTAAGAACACATGAAGAACATGAAGAACATCAAGAACACATTTTTCCAAAAGGGGAAACTTAAGAACACATGAAGAATCATCAAGAACACATTTTTCCAAAAGAGGAAACTTAAGAACACATGAAGAACATTAAGAACACATTTTACTAAAAGAGGAAACTTAAGAACACATGAAGAATCATCAAGAACACATTTTTCCAAAAGGGGAAACTTAAGAACACATGAAGAACATCAAGAACACATTTTACTAAAAGAGGAAACTTAAGAACACATGAAGAATCATCAAGAACACATTTTTCCAAAAGGGGAAACTTAAGAACACATGAAGAATCATCAAGAACACATTTTTCCAAAAGGGGAAACTTAAGAACACATGAGGAATCATGAAGAACACATTTTTCCAAAAGAGGAAACTTAAGAACACATGAAGAATCATCAAGAACACATTTTTCCAAAAGGGGAAACTTAAGAACACATGAAGAATCATCAAGAACACATTTTTCCAAAAGAGGAAACTTAAGAACACATGAAGAACATCAAGAACATATTTTTCAAAAATGAAAACCTTGGCTCTTGAAGAGCATGAAGGATCTTCTCAAGCTTTCACTTAGAAATCTTGGTCATGAAAAAACCAAGCTCCAAGCTTTCTTGAGTAAACAAAATGAAAAAGATGAAGATCACTACCTTTCTTGAAGGTGGCGCAAAAACAAGAGAGGAGGAAGAAGAAGATGATGGCTCCTCTTGATGATGATGGTGGCGGTTTTGGCAAGAAGGAAGGAGAAGCTCTTGAGATTTTGTGACAATGGAGGTTGTAGTGTTTAGATCTTGTCTCCAAAGACCCAAAGATGAGGTCTTTGAAGGGCTAAGTGAGTGGTTTAGGGTGGTGGTGGTGGAGAAAGGAAGAAGAAGATGAAGAGAGTTTTAGAGAGAAGTTGGAGAATTTGGCTTGAAGAGAGAGAATAGGATGAGTGAAAATGAAAATGGATGAGGAGGAGAGAGAGAAGATGGCGTCCATGATTAAGGGAGGAGGGTGAGATATTTTGCTTAATTTTGTGTCATCTTGTGTTAATTAGTGATTAAGGGGACAAATGGGATGATGGGGAGACAAAGCATGGTCAAACTCTTACATAAAGTAGTCTTGTCTAATGCTTTATGCTTTAATGACATCACTCTCTACTTTATTGTCTAGTTGACTAAATTTGAATTTAATCATGTGATTAAGTGCTCATACAACTTAATTAAGGTGATTAAGCAAGGATTAGTGATTAACACACAAGAACATGATTAACAAAATTTAATCTTACGATTAAGCTTAATTAACCTTAATTAAACTCGAGTAAGCTAATTAAGGGCGATTAGTGCTTAATTAAGCTATAAGGCTCTGACTTGCTTAATTAGAGATTATCTAATCTCGATTAAGCATTCTCTTGACTCTTCTCATCCGAGTCAACCCTTTAATTAAGCCTTAATCTCATAATTTCTCATTAAGTGCCTAATTACTCCGAGTTACTGAGGTAATTTAGCACAACATGAAATTGAGGATGTTACATCCCTCTTTTAGAAAGTTTTTTGAATTGTGAAAGAGAGAGAATAAATTGGAAGCTGCCACTTGATAGCACTTTCTAGTTTATGGTTCTTAATTATTAATGGTATAGATAGATAGATGTACTTGAAAGAAAATTGTAGAGGAAGATTTGGATGGCTTGTTAAGAAAGCTAATTGAAGTAAGGATTGATTAATAAAAGTGTTGAAGAAGGAAATTAGTGGTTTTATGTTATCAAAATAGTGGGAGAGATGTAAAAAAGTAGTGGAAGATTTAACCACTAGGGACTTAGATAATATATTTTTATTATAATTTTTTTTAATTCTATAGATTTTTTTTTTTTTTTATAAACCTTCCTCTTTTAGTAAGTTTTTGTTGAATTGTGGAAATGAGAGAATAAACTAGAAGTTGTCGCTTGACAACACTTTCCAATTTATAGTTCTCAATTATTAATAATATAGATAGATGGCTTAAGATTCGTTGGTCCCAGTAGACTCTTGAACCAATGTTACTCCCTTTTATTAATTGCAAAAAGAACCTCACAAATAATTGCTAAGGACAGCCTAAGAGTTTTTTTTTTGCCAAGAGATCATTGGACCAATTCCCCAAAATTCATCAGAGTATTTTGCTTTTGTGGGTTAATGGGTTCTTTGTCTTGTGTGGTAGCCAATGTCATTTGTCTCGTAGCGGTAGTCTCCATCCCTTTGCATTGAACCTAGAGTTGGAACCACAAAGAAGAGGACTTTAGTAGACATGTAAGCCTTGGCAATGTGCAAATAGAGTTCCCGATTTGTGATGTGCCACACAGACGGCGACGGAAGATCAGAGCTGTTTGGGACTGAGTAGAATAGTTGTATTTGTATGTTTTTGCGATCTGTACTTCATTTGGGTCATTTTTGGGGCAATATCCCATTTTAATCTTCTTTTTGTGATGCTTGAGAACATGACTGGCTAGTTCTGCCATTTGCAATGCACAACACCTCCCCCACAATCGCGGTGCCTCCCTATGCTATGTCATTGGTAAAATAACGTATTGGAATTCATATGCAAATTTTTATTCGACAAACCCTAAAACAAAAAAGTTATTAGTTAGAAAACACAGCTCAAACATCAGCCGTTGGATTCAAAATAACAAAGATGCAACTTTTAAATTGCATGGGAGTAATGTTGGTCCAAGAGTTTGCCTGGACCAACGAATCCTAAGCCTAGATAGATATTATTAATAATATAGATATAGATAATCCAATTGGGCCCAAAAGAAAAGGGCCATGAATGCTACAATTACTCAACCTCAATTCACTGCACAGCCCATTAGAATGTTAGCGTAGCCCATTATAGTTTTAACCTTTCCTTTGTCATTCTTCTCGATTGATCAAAAGATATAAAAAAGTGGTTGAGAAGGCACGATCATGGCCAAAAAAGGTGAAAGGCCGAGGCAAGATGGTAAAAATTAGAGATAGCAAAACAGACTCAATCTGTCGGGTTGGCTCGCCAAACTCGCCAAAAATAACAAGTTAGATTGACATATTTAGCCCGCAAAAAATTTTTAACCCGCCTAACCCGTGGGCTTTGGCAGGCCGGGGCGAGTTGGTCAGCCGGGCCAATCTTGTCTCTTATTTTTTTTTTTTGGTGTAAGAGTGTTTTTTAAAAAAAATTTTAGATTTTTATTATAAATTATGTTGTTATTATATTTTTATTAATTTGTGAACTTTATATTATAAATTTATAGTTAATTATTATTTATAAACTTATTTATATATCCTAATTAATTTATTATATTTATATTTGAATTAAATTTGGATACAAATTATATAATTTAATTATTTTATTCTATTTTATTTAAATCGATTTTTCATTCGATATATTTTTTTAATTTTTAAAATAATTTAACTCATAAAAAATATTAAAATAAATTTATTTATATTTCTTATTTTTTTGATGGACTAACCCATCAACTTATCCTTAAATGAGACAAGTTAAAATATTGAACTCACGTTCCTAATTTGGCCCACCCGCTTTTGGTTGGCTTTTAATGGGTTGGGGTGGACCGCGCGGGCCAGCCCACTTTGCTATCACTAGCAAAAATGTAGTATACTACATTCGGGTTCGACCCACCTCCATTCAAATTACCCCCCTCCCCGACCCACAATAAAAAAAAATAAAAAATAAAAATAAAAAAGCTATTGGGGAATCGATGGAGGATGACTCACCGTTAACAAAGTAAAATAAAATTCTTTTTGAAAAAAAAGAGGTATAGGAGAAAGGGAAGAAGGTGGTTGAAATCAGAAGCTTAGAACTATATAATTAAGAATTCTGACTATTCGTTTTGGTGGTTGATCGGTTCCATTGTGGTCGTTTGAGAAACTTGAACTACAAATTAAAAGTTGTTGTTGCCTCTGAAGGTTTAACCTTCAATTCAAATGGCGACGAGAAACCGAACTGTCCAGTTCAGGAAGTACAGAGACGCCGTCAAGGGCGTGCGCGCTCCTTTGTCGTCGTCAGCGCCTGGTCCTGTCATTGAAATGGTGAGCACTTCGCTTCTTCGTTCCAACCCTTCTTCCTATGCTCCTCTAAGCACTGAAGAACCAGGTCCCTCCACTTCAAGGTATTTCTTCTCTCTTTTTCGATTTTTCCCATTACTTTCCCCTTTCTATTACTGTTTTTTTTTTTTTTTCAATTTTTTTCAAGGCATATAACTCCCCCTTATATCTGCTAGTGATTCTGCTTTTATATTTCATTTATAATATGCATAATTAAGATCATAAATTTTGGTCTTTTTGTCAACTCCCGCTGGTTGAATTTGTATGATCGTTTTTGAAGAGCAAACTTCAAACCTAAAGCCCCTTGTAGATGAGAACTTTCAATATCTTGACATGTGTTTGGAATCCACATCTGGGAATAAATCTGTAAAATATATTGTTTGGTCAGGACTGAGGGAACAAGGAGAGTTTGTTTGGTTTGATTTACTCTCTTTGTTAACTGTAGTTACTTAATATTCTTATAACCATGATCACATCTGAGAATTTCTTTGCTTTTTATGGCTTACAAGAAATAACCTTGTACTGTAGACTAGAGTCTGAGAAAGAATTATGCCCCTTATAGCAGTGAAACCACGCTTTTCTCCCCCCTTTTATATGTTGCTTCATCTAACTAGTAGATATATCATATATCAGATGGCAAATAATATCTGTTAAAGGAAATTATTTTGTTGACTTGAGGGATTTGGTCTGTAGTTTGAGAAGTTTGAATCTGAGACTTTTGTGAGTTTGTAAGTTTGGTATTTGACTTGCGTTGAGGGTATGGTTATTGAACTCTTAAGTTAACTCTTAGACTCTTAGGATTTACGATTCTACCACAAAAAAGAGTTGACTTGCACACAAAATTTTCTTTTTATCAAACTCGTACAAATTTAAGTAAATTCTAACAAATTAAGTAAGCTCTCAATTCTGCGAAAATGTTTATGAGTCTAAATTTAGACTTGATTTTGCTCTCAAAATGTAAAATATTTGTCACTTTTGTTTGATTCTTCAGTTGATTTGTTTATGTTATGCAATATTAATTGGGTTTATTAAGCTAACTTTGTATGTTTATTATTATTTAATTATGTTTAGTTGAACTACAAAATAATATACATATGGAGTAAAGTATAGTATAAAAATTTAGTCATGTATTAAGCTTTATTTTACGATATTTTTACCTTTTGTTTTGTTATGAAGTTAAAATAGTTCAATATTACTCATAAATATGTTATTTAATTATATTTAGTTATTGATATACGTTTTTGAAGTAATATTTTTGTAACATGTAAACTCTTATGAGCCTACAAGTCGAGTTTATGATCCGAGTTTGTTGAGACTTCACAAGTTTTTCTAAACTCTTGAGTTTGACTACCTTGGTTGTGGCTAGATTTATGAATTCCTTATTGACCTGTCAATAACCCATTATGCTTTAGTGTATGGAGTATTTGGTTCATTTGTCATTTTGCCTGACTCAAAACTTAAGCCATTACTTTACCCAAGTTTTAAACACTGTAGAAGTTATGTCTTCAAAATGTGAGCTTCAGATGCTGTCTAATCATCATATATTGTGCCTGGGTGTTTAGAGATGCATTGACAGTTGGTTTGCCGCCATCATGGGTGGATGATTCTGAAGAAATTGCTACAAATATACAGCAAGCTCAGATTAAAATGTCTGAGCTTGTCAAAGCTCATGCAAAGGCTTTAATGCCCTCCTTTGGTGATGGCAAAGAAGATCAACGTCAGATTGAAACTCTCACCCGGGAGATTACAGCTCTCCTAAGAAAGTCTGAAATGAGACTAAAAAGGCTTTCCACTGCTGGTGGGTCTTCTGAGGATTCTATTGTCAGAAAAAATGTGCAGGTATTCTGTTGTAAATTCTTATATATCACCATTCACCACACTAATTTGTTCAAACTTGACACCTTTTTTTTTTCTGTTGATGTTCACTCTTAATATTTTTACTTATGGTGCATGTAGGATCTTGCCTAATTATTTGTTTTGGGGGAAGAAGAGAAATATATAAGTTACTGGATAACTTAGGTTATACTCGTTCAGCAGATTGTCCCCAAAATATGTTATATAAGATACTACAGAAAGTTTATATGCTATTTCAATTCAACTATGAGTAGTTGACCTCTTCTTGAAATATAGTTTTGGTCTCCCCTATCTTTGAAAGCCATATTTGGACCTTTGTTGTTTCTCCTTCTTTTAAGTGACATATTATTTTACACAAATTTATTTCCTCTGTTCATAAGACTTCTGTTGTTCGTCGTAAAGATAATTTATGTCAAAATTGATTTTCCATTTCTGTTGTGAAAATATAGTTTCTTGGTAAAAGGTAGAAGCTTGTAAATAGATAAGCATATAATTTTATTTTGTCTAATTGCTTCAAGATTTAGCCAATTTATAGGATGCAATACTTTTCTTATAGACCTTGCAACTTTTAGCGATTGGTATGACTCACTTTTTATATACTTTGCACAGCGTTCCCTTGCTACAGACCTTCAGAACCTTTCAATGGACCTCCGGCGGAAGCAGTCAACATATTTGAAACGTTTGCAGCAGCAAAAAGAGGTTGCAACTTTGTATGCTTAGCCAACTTTTCCATTATGGATTATTGCATATTATTTTTCACCATTTTTCATAGTCTGGGTTCCATATTGGCTAATTAATCAATTTATTTTTGAGGACTCACTGCTTCTTGAGCTTTATTCTGTTTGTAATTCTTCTGGTTTTCTCGTGATTCAAATTATGACAACTGTTCCAACTCACAATCTGTTGTGCCTTGAATTATACCCATATTATTGCTTCACTAATATATATATATTTGGGTGTGATTGTACAGGGTTATGATGGGGTAGACTTGGAGATTAACTTGAACGGGAGTAAATTTGGATTGCAGGATGAAGGATTTAGTGATGTGGTATGCTGTTTACAGCAACTAATTGCTCTATCAGGACCTTATTTCTTGCAAAGAAATCTTAAAACAGTGCAACTAGAAGTTTATGCATTTTTTCCCTTGTCAAGTGACTAGTGGTTTATTTTCGTTCCTACTGACTGTCAAGTGACGCATTTGGCCTATTATGATCCCCCAGTTACAAGACAGTAAAAATACAGCTTAAGCATATTTATATGAACATTGGTAGCAACTGACTATTATCCTTGATTCTATGACTAAGTTGGGTCTGCTTGGATTAAAGCACTAGACATTTCCTTGCTTTATTTTGTGTTATAGTTCCTGGGTTAAAAGGTGTTCCTCTATATCTTTTCTCCGGTCTTTAACTTTTGTTTTAGAAGGATTTGTAGTCCTTATTTTGTTGTCATTGCTTTTTCTATACCCTCCGCATTCAGCCCCCACCCTCCGCTTGGGGCCAGGCTGCCCCCGTCCATACCCCCCCCTCCCCAAAAAACAAAAAAAAGCAAGAACATTTTGCAATACAATCTGGATTTTGTAATAAATGCCATCTGCTTGTGTCTGAAAAATTCCTTGAGAATTTTATTTTCCTCTTTTTAAAGTTTTGAAAATATGAGGATTTATTTATCAATTATCACTTATTGTCAGAGGGAGATAGTGATTTATTAAGATAATTTTCGTTGTGACTTGACTGATCCAGGGTTTCAGTGAGGCGCAGATAACAAAGCTACAGAAAAGTGAGCAGTTCTCAGAGGAAAGGGATAGAGAGATTGAACAGGCAATTTGATGCCACTCGATGTTTTTCCTGAAGACAGATCTCATTCTGTACCTTGTCTGACATTGTAAAATGTTCTGTAGGTCACAAAATCAGTCAACGAACTTGCTCAGATCATGAAGGATCTCTCTGTCCTTGTGATAGACCAGGTATATGCCCTGCCCTTGTATTAGATTTTGATTCATTGAATAAAAAGAAGGTTGATTGAGGAAGCTAATAATTGTGCAGGGAACAATCGTGGATAGAATCGACTACAACATTCAAAATGTTGCAACATCTGTTGAAGAGGGCTTTAAGCAGTTGCAGAAGGTTATTTTCTCTTTCCCTCTTACTTCCATAAAAAGAGTAGGGACTTGGCTCGTTCTTTTGGAATTTGTTAGGGGATACATCATCATCTTAAAATGACTTGCAGGCAGAGAGAACCCAGAAAAAAGGAGGAATGGTTATGTGTGCAACGGTGCTTGTTATAATGTGCTTTATCATGCTGGTTCTCTTGATACTCAAGGAGATATTCTTCTAGTGATATGTTAAGTTGTCATTATAATTCACTTTCCTACGGCCGTGGAGAGTCAAATGGCATTCTTTTTGAAGGCAGTATCATCAATACTATTATAATGCACTTCAGGTCTGGGAACTTTTTTCATGCAAGGGCCTTTGGTTTTCAGGATCCCGCTAATTATTGAGGCAGTTGGTTTAACACCTAAGACTAGTTCGTGATTGTTGCTTTGTACAAATGTATACCTATAAATACATTTGTGAAGATTCGTATTTCAATCCAATTTTATGCTTCATCTGAGCACAAGAAAATTTGTATATGAGATTAGTTTTATCAAATCAAATTAACCTCCTTGTAACCAGACTCGTTTTTCTTTAAAGATAATGTTTTTGTCTTTTATGTTCCCTTTTCTTATTTTCACCAGGAAAAAAATATATTAAATTTCCAAAACTGAATACTCATTTGGCATAATTATCAGCATGTATAAAGCACGGATATGGCCCAGATCACAGATATGATGGGCTATGAATATAATGATATATGGTCAATTTTAAAGTTTATAAAATGTGAATATAATGTAATATGTAAAATTAGTATGAGATAGGAATATAACTATAAATTTTAAAAGAAAAAAAGAGGAATGATATTTTAAAAGCTAGCATCAGTTGTTATGAGATATAATAAATTCTTATTATTCATTTGATTATTGGGGCATTTCGATTAATATTAGCATGAAATTTTTTGAAAATTGATCAAATGCAGCGAGAAGTATTTACAAAGTATCTAACATGAACACTTCTGGGAAACGAATAAGGCAACTACTTTGATCTATCTTTAAGCGTTCTAGCTATTAATGTCAGAATGTTTGCATCGGTCGGGTGTTCCGCAAAAGATTATCTCTATAAAGTCTGATCATCTCTTGCAGCTCTTTGTTGAAAAGTATCGGACGCCAAAATAGCTTCCCTATGGTTGTATTGTAGCTGAAATGTCTGCACTGGAAGGGTTGATTTTTGCTGTCTCGAGTCATGGTTCTGCTAGGAATCCGGCCAAACTTAATGGCCCTAATTCTAATGTTCAATATGAGTGAGAGAGAGAGAGGACGTGGTTGTGTGTGTCTTGTGAATTGTGATGTGTGTGCTTGAATAGGGTTTAAGGTTTAAGATTTACAGTTGCAATGTGTGTTAGTAATGAGAGTGTGGTAACAGAATGTAAATTTATAAGTACATTATAAGGGAGGGCAACATAGCGAAAGTTTAGTTAGGAAAGAGTCATTCTGCAGTATCCCAGTGAGTAAGGATTTTCTTCCTCCATGAGCTGCCTACATCGTAAGATCTCTAAACTTTGTCCTACAAGTGGGTCCCATGCAAGTATCCAAAGGTGACAATTCGTAGTGGAGGAAGAAAAGCTCTTTCTCTTTCTCGCGGAGCATGTTAGAATTTTTCCGTTAGGAAAATAGTGGGACTGTGGGACTGAAATAGGGGCACCTTGAGAGTTTTCTATTTTCTATCTTGTAGACACCGTTTTAGAGCTGATTTCCCCCGCTGGGATTCAGCCAATACAGTGTTATTTTCCTTCATTTCTCCTCTTTAATACCAGGTTTCTATCAGGTTCATGCTGTTGACCTGTAGAAAACTTCACACAATTATCTAGAATCAATTACGGCACTTGTGTGAGATTTGCTTTAGGATCATCACCTCCAGTTCTAGTCCCTTTCTAAGTGCTTAGAGTCACTACCAACGTTCAATCTATCACCAACACGAAAATCTTCTCCACGAAATAAAAAAAATATGGACGATGGAGCCTTCTACCCAGCTAGGCTATCCTAGGTTAAACACCACCATCACCATTGCTGCCTGCATATTTAACTTCGTTTTCAGAATACAGAAAGGAAATCATGATAGAAACCCAATTCCACGTTGTACTAGAGTCACATTCTGAAGATCATATATAAGTCAACACCGTCATCACAAGGAGTGATTGCACAATAGAAGGGAACATAATAATTGAGCTTGTCTTTCACTTGTTCAGGTTATGCTGGAATTATGGGAGGAATTGTCACTATTGCCTCACATTGAAGTGCATGGAGAAGATAATGTTTGGGTCGGTTTTATTTGCATGCCTGGTTTCTGGGTGTTAGCCGAGCATGGTTAATTGTGCCCATACAATGCATAGCAATATTCTTTCAACAAGGTCCCCTCTAGCTTATGTTTCTTGTGTGTCACCATAGTGACACACTCAAGGACAATGTGTGAGCTTATTAAGTAATGTTACACAAGCAAACAATTTTCGAAGGAAAGGAATATGCTGTATGTCTTTGTTATTGGACTACCTTTTACTATACATAGTACATTAATGTGACACATTGTAAATCTAATAGAACAAATTAAAAAATTTCTTTCTTTCAGTAAGGTCCCTGCTAGCTTATGTTTCTTATGTGTCACCATGACCTAGTGACACACTCAAGGACAATGTGTGAGCTTATTGAGTAATGTTACACAAGCAAACAATTTTTGAAGGAAAGGAATGTGGTGAATGTATGTATGTGCAATTGGACTACTTTTTACTATACATAGTACTACCTCCATTCTGAAATAACTATCCACTTTTAAATGTGCAAAAGAATTAAGAAAATGATTGGAGAAACTTCAATGTTAAATAAAATTATATGTATTTTACAAAATTATCTTATTGCTTTATTTCCCCTTTCTTAATTGTCTCTTTCCATTTGCTCTCTCTCTTTCTTTCATTTAATAGGGATATAATTGAAAAAAAATAATTAATATTATCTGAATTTCTTAAATGAACAATTATTTATAGACAAATAAAATTTTAAAAGTGAATAGTTATTTTAGGGTGGAGGTAGTACAATATTATATAAGATAAATTGTAGATCAAGCCACACAAATTAAAAATTATAACTTTGTATCTAGTATTAGCCTTTCTTATTGAGAAATGATATTTTGATATAGTACACCTTGTACTTTAGGCCGACATATCACTCATACATCATTGGATGGGTGTGTGGCCCCCATTTAAACTGGATCCCACATTCATCCAATTATGGATAGGTGGTATATCAGCCAAGAGTACGAGGTGGGCTATATACAAATAACACATTTCTTTCTTATTTGTGTTAGAGTGTCCTGGAACCAGTATTCCCCCCATATATTGAACCCATTGATCAGTGTCTAAGAGAAATTAATAAGAGTCACACACCAAAGAGAGTGATTAGTCCCTTTTAGGAGCTCAATGGATTTTATTGAGATGGTCCCCGCCTATCACGATCTTGGAGGAAACAATCTTGTTATGGAAATGGGACAGGCAACAAAGAAACACGTGTTGTTCGTCCCTCTCGGCCCAGTTAGCAGCCTGGAAGTTACTTCACTTCATCTGATGTTGATTTTGAACTCCCATGTTTCTATCTTATCTCTGTTAACATCAATAGATAGCAATCAAGAGCTCGTGAATCCAAACTGTGTGTAGTACATAATAAACAAGGCACAAGAAATCGGGGAGAAAGAATATTCCGCCACCTTGATAGTGTTAACCATCTATTCCAAAAGTTTAAGTTGTTAATTAAAAGCACATAAATAATTTTGTATTGGGATCAAATTTTAAATCATCTGATCATAAAAACTCTTACATCATGTTAAAAGTTTAAGCTATTCGGTAAAGACACCGGAATGGTTTTAGATCTATCAATTACATCAAGTTTGTAACCAAAGCCATAATGGCATGTCAACTAGAGATGACAATAAAACCTATTTAAATGGATACTTACGGGGATTACCCATGACGGGATGGTTTTGGTCCCCATGGGGATGACAAGATATATATATATATATATATATATATATATATATATATATATATATATATATATATATATATATATATCAAGTTATACTAGTTTAACTTTGAGTAAAGTTATATCTCTTAATAACTCTATGTAAAATATAATTTTTATTGATTTAACCATTGAATTCTAATTACCTTTTATAAAGATCATTTGTGTCAAATTTCATAAAAATTGAATATTAATAATAATATAAATCAAATAATTCTTATTCATGTATATTTTAAATATATATATTATGTTAATTTTGATATATATAAAAAGTATATCAAACAATTTTAAATTAATATGAAATTTTATAGAAATAATCTATATACACCGGTTAAAAGTTATTCAAAGGTGTAATAATTGTTTAAAATTATACCGATATAATTTGACCATAATCCTATATATACACCCCTTATAATTGTTGTTAAAATTATTAGATTTTTATCATGTATTTTTATTGTTAATTTTGACTGTATTGTCTTATTAGTAACATAATAGATTATGTATATAATATATGTTTTATTCAAATTTAAGAGAATTTTTATATAATTTTCTTTTTTTTTTGAATTTTTAAAATTTTTTTAATAAATCCGAGAATATTTGTGGGGATTCTACGGAGGGCAAAGGATAAATTTCTAAATGCTAACGGATGATAGAGGCATGGGCTCACCCCCACCCAAATAGATGCCCATTGCAATCCCTAGTGTCTGCTTTGCGCCTACTTATTCACCTTCCAACAGGTATTTTAAGATGGAGCTGGAGTTTGATATGAAAATTAACTCAGAATAGCCGGGGTTAAAAATTGCGGCAAGCTGGTTAGGAAAGGTCTGCTATTGTGTCAGAAAGGACCTTCCTTCATTAACTGCTTCTGCCTTCTCTGGCTAACCATTGAGAAAAGTTTCCATGCTTGTCATAAAAACGATCAAAGTTAAGGTCCCCAGGAATTAAAACACTCTTTGCAGTTTTCAAGTGATGGTGTCCTTCCCATGGGCACCCCCAGAGGCCAAAATCCATTTGAGTTCACATACTCATTTTTAATGAGTTGACTTGTGATAATGAGGTTAGTCTAGGGAGAAAGCTTTTATACCATGAAAATGTTTCATGTTTCATACGTGTGAGAAAAGAGAGGGAGCACCTTTGGTGGTGGACCACATAATGTTTATGGTCCTCTGAACCCAAAGTAACTCAACCCATGGATTCTAGCTGTATAAGCTCCAAAGGCCTCCTCTCATTTTTGGTTACTTTTGTAGTTCCTCCTCTTCTCCACTTTGTTCCTTTCCTTTGTGTTATAACGACTGGTGAACATGCCAGATTCTGAAACCAAATCTGTCCCTGCTTCTAAGGATCTTAACCATTATGTGTGGTTCAAATCAGAAGTAATGTAAGCGATCTATATAATATCTGCTTCTTTTAGAGGAGGCTTTCTCGTTTGCTATGCCAACAGCTCACTCCTGCCACAGGAATGATTTTTGTACCTTCAGTCCTTCACACTTCACAATGCATTTCATAATGGACATATTGTGCATTAGGTAGGAAAGAGATAAAATAAAAATTAAAAAATAAAGTGTTTTTAACCACAAATTTCACATCATGTCTAAAATTATATCTAATAGTTATGCTCAAATATGGTAATCCCTCTTGCAAATAAAGTCGTGTTACTATAAATAAAGTCATTAAGACATGATAATATGTTTATTTATGTTAGGTTATTAAAAATACAAAACCATTATCTGTACACAAATTTGTTAGATAATATTGGCACATCTAATGAATCATGTATTAATAACTAGATATTTCAGTTGTGTTACTAATGAAATTGATGGTGAAAAAAAATAGGAAATTATATGTTATTAAATGAAAATTTTAGTTATCTTCTAGGTGAATCTAGTGAAATAATTTCGCACCTATTTGAGTCTCACTCAAGTTCATAAGAGGAACTCTCTCAATGGTGTTTATACTGTATAGCTTTAACTCGGGTGAAAAGGATACCATCCTCATAATTGATGTAAAATTTTTTTTGTTGAAGATGTTTTAGTGGATAACCATGTAGAAAAGTCAGGGAAATTTAATTCAATAGTGGAAAGTGAAAATTTGTCCTTCCACCCTTTTTTTTTTCTTTTCCTGGATGCTATAATATTACTAGGAATTTGAGTGTTATTTTCTAGGGATTTCAGTTTCATGCCATGTATTACTAAGAATTTGAGCATTATTTTTGAGGAATTTTGGTGTATTGGTGGGGAATTAAACTCCCCCTCTCTACCTTTTTTCCATCTCCATCGTTATCTTTTTTCATGTGTTTGTACACATACAAAGTCCAATCGCCCCTAACACACTAAAATCACAAGAAAATAACAGTAAGATCCCAATGAAATCATGGTGAGGAAAAAAGTGGAGAGAGATAACTTTTTACTCTCCACTATTGAATTTAATGATCTTGGCTTTCTTACATGGTTCCTAATAAAATATGTTTAACAAAAAAAGTAATTACAAGTGTTGCAAGTATTGAAAACTCCTACATTGATTGTTAGGATTGTATATAGAGAAACCCCAACCTAAGGCACCATGCTTAAAAGGATCCAATTCTCTTTTACTCATACCAAAATACGCTAGTTAATTACATTATAATTTTAATAGAATAAAATTTAACTATAATATTTAAAAGATACTTAATATTATGACCTAATATAATACAATAACATAAATATGAAAGTAACATAAAATATTTTATTAAATAACTGATTAAAAATGGGTTATAAGAGAAAAAGAAGGGCTTGTTCTAAAAGTGAAAAAAAATATATAAGGTAAAATAAGTAGAAAAATAATACAAAAATTATTTAAATAATTTTTTTACCAAAAAAAGATAACCAAGTTAACCTAAGTCGATCAAGTGGTTTGGGTCGATCAGGTCATTTGAACAAATTGTGTGAATTTGATTGACTTAATGAAAATTATAATCCAAAATATCAAGTAGATCAATTCAAAAACCAAATCACAAGTTTTCCCTATCGATTTGAATCCTAAAACTATGCACGAGATGATATACACCATTGGTTGCTATTGTAACATTCCGATTTCATGGTGCGTCTGATTAGCACTGTTAATCATTTTATTTCGTTGCATTAGAGAGATACGATTAATTAGGGTTGAAATATGAATGTCAGGGTTAGAAGTATTTAGGTTTGCAAGTAGAAAATTTTTGAAGATTAATTAGGGTTGAAAATATATCTTGCCAATTTAAGAAGAATCTGTTTGATTTTGGTGTTGTGTAACGCAAGAATCGAATCGGTAGAAATTTATGCTGTTAAAAACCCAAAATTGAGTGGCTAGGATTCAGCCACACACCCCCTAAAGGTGGCACCCCAACAGCCACCAAATGGGAAGCTTAACCAAAATTTATTAACACAAAATACACCAATGAGGGTGTTATGAGTCATCCTCCCATTTATGACCCAAAACCCAAAATTTCCCCATTTTATCCTTCCATTTTTAGCCCCAAGGAATTGACCTCTCTCCCTTATTTTTCTTCTTCTACTCATCCCAACATCTTTACTTCTTCATCCTATTCAATCTTCTACAACCAAGACTTTCTTCTTATTAGCTCAAACTTGAAATCTTGGTAGGATTTCTTGAATTTTATTGATGATACATGTTATGTGGTTGATTAGGGTTTTCATATTCCTCCTTATTTTGAAGTTGTATGATGGTTTTTTGACTTGTTTTAATTGATTAAACATGGATATTCTTGGTTGGGTTTGTTAATTGATCAAGAAACTCAAAATAAAACTCAAATAGACTTGCTAAAATTCGAAACCGTAGGAGCTGACCATATTGTGTACAATACATTTTGACCTACAATTTTCAAAATTGGATGAAACTATTTTTAGAAGAAACTAGACATTTAGAGTTATTCAACCATATAAATTATAAGTCATTGGACTTGAAATGAAAAAGTTATGAATTTTTGAATTAAACCCTTGAATCCTATCCTTTGTTCTGACCAGTATGAGTTGTGAGAGGCATATCTAGCCTATACAACTTCAAATTGAGTATAACTAATTTTGTTAGAAAGCTAACATATAGATGTTCATTTCATAAAAATTTCAGTTCATATCTTATGTATAGTGTTCCTAGAAATTCTTCAAAGTTTCCCTATGTACTGTCTAGGTTGAGATAGGGCAAACCCTTTTAGCCAAATTTGACAGCTCATAACTTGGGCTTTGCTTACCAAATTAAAATGGAACTTATGGGAAATGAAAGATGATTCAATTAGCTTTTAGATGTAAATTTTAGATGAAACTAATGAAAATTGTATTTTTAGTGAATTTCTACATTTAAGTGGTCAAACATGTCCAACAATAGGGCAGTCTTGAGTAAAATTTCAATAACTTAATTTATACTCATCAAAACTTAATGGGACTAAAGAGAACTAAAAATAGACTAATATTGCCACAACGTACTAAATTTTTAGATTTAGATAAGTTAAAATAAAATTATGGTACAATTTACAAAACTAGATAGATTCAAAAATTTCAAGGGACCTTGGCAAAATTTAATTAGTTGAATGCCTTGCATTATGAACAATCACTTATTGAGATTGTTAATTAAAATTCTCTATTAGACTGTTGTAAATGTTGGTTTATGATTTATGATTGATTCTGGTAATCTGACTTGCTGGTTGAAAGTATTCTGTTGTATTTTGGGGATGCATTTTTTTAATCATTATGTAGCCAAATTTTTGGCAGAAATGTGTAAGAGTCATGAATGTTTATACATTATGTACATGAACATCATGTAAGCATGAATATTTGAAAGTAAGATGTGAAGCATGTGCATAAGTCTCTTTAGCATATGCATACATGAATATATGAGCAAATGAACCATGAAGAATATGAAAGACAAGATAAGATCCCTTCACTTGGAGGCAGTTATTAGATCCCTCTCTATAAAGGCAATTAAATAATAAGATGTAGATCTCTTCACTTGGAGGCAGTTGGCCAAATGAGATCCCTCCAATTTAGAGGCATGTAGATCCCTTTGCAGGTCAACATTGTGTGATGACGGTCACGAGTTGAGCTCACTCCTAGATCAGTCTACCCAAGGGCATTAAAGTTCAAATAAAGCTAAAGAAAGACAAGTGCACTTGCATATGTCAAAAGTATGCATGAGTTATGAATTTTGAAGCATTTTATTAAGTTGTAATGTTATTATGATAATGACTGAAATATTATATTGCTGCTTTTATTATACTTGTCATGATGTATGCCAAGTGGTTGCTAAAAGTAACCCCGCTTCTGGAAATATGTTTTCAAACTTAAAATTGAACCTATTTGTATTGTCCACATTTTCATAACAAACCGAAGCGGTGGAGATAATAGCAATGACACTGTATTTGATAATCTAGGAAATCCTACTGAGAATTTGTAATTCTCACCCCTATATATATTTCTGTGTTATCTCCAGATATCTCAGAAGGTATTACTGGACAGAGTTGTTTAATATTAGAAGATGGTTGAGGGTTGCTATCACACAAGGTCCATTCTTATAACAGTAACAACTCCTAAGTGTAGTATTATGAATTAAGCATGGCACTATGCTTGGAAGGGTATTGTAGCTATAACAAAAGTCTTCCATAACTGCATAATGCTAATGTTATGGCTGTTGAAAAAATAGAAAAAAAAAATGAAAAATGAACTTACATGCTTTCACAAAAGAAGAAAAAGATGCCAATCCTTTACCAATTCCTTCAACCAGTTTTAGTGAAACATAGATTCATTAAATAGTATGTATTATGTTGATCGATAACATGTACTTTTGGTTCTTTGCAGCAAGAAATTTTGATTATAGAATAGGATTTTTTCTAAAGTAATTAGCCTGCTCACATATGAATAATATTCCACCAACAATATTCCAAATTATTTGAAGAAGCATTATTTGATATTTTTATGCTTGTAATGCTTAACGGAGCCTTCTTCAAAACCAACTTGACATAAGGAAATACTTGAAATAGGCCTATTTGGAAAAGATACAAGGTTGTGTTTTGATTAGAAAAAGTCGATGTATATGGAAACAGAAGGGAGTCAAGACTCAGAAAATAAGGAATGCTACTAGATAAGTCAAAAGAGAGCAGGGCGTGAGATCGAGAAGAGAGAATTGAGATGCGAGCTAAGCTGAGCATCAAGTTTGTTGAATCAAACAAATAGGCTACCACACTTTGAGATATGTCATGTGAAAATAGAAGGGGTTCTAGAAGGATGTAGAACATGGATCACCAGAGAGACCTATACACAATCCCAAACAAGGATTTCAAGAACATGGATCAATTGAGGCAAAGGTGAATATGGGGCTTAAGGATAAATCTCTAGGATGTGGGCTTCAAGGATGAAGATGGAGAACATGAAGAAGATCGGGATTAGTTTTTAGGAAATTTTTTACTATAAATATTAGAAGTAGAGGCTAGTTTAGGGACAGACTTTTGGCATACTTGAAAACACCTCAAAACTGATACACACTGAAATAACATGAAGACTGGAACAAGGATGAAGGGTGCATCGAGTTGGGCGATTGACTATGGCAATTAGTCTTTAAAATTTTATCATTCAGTTTGTTATACAGGATTAGCTTGTTTCATGGTTTCCCATCTCATTAGCTGTTACATAGGAATAGTTGAATTGCATTATCTTTTGCTTAGTTAGTTACGTAGGGATTGCATGGAAGATAGAGAAGCATGCGCCTATAAATACTACTAGAAGGTTCATCATTAGGATATCAAACTTTTATTTGAATACAGTATCTCTTGAGCCCTTCAAGAATTGGAGTTTCGTAAGCTTCCTCGAATAAGCTTAACACTAGGGCTTTCATTGATGTGCTTTCTCCACCATGGTTGAAGGTACACATTTATCCAAGATCGAAAAAAAGTTGGCTCGCATGGAGATCGAATTACACGATGCCAAAAAGCAATGATAGACCTTTCAAGAGAGCATTGATGCTCAATTTACTCAATTACGGGAACTAATGGAAAGGCAACTTTCTACCAGAATGATTCAGAGACCACCCCACTGCTGACCCCCACTTCACTCACCTATGAATAATGCCATCCCCCACTCCAGTAGTTTTGGTCGAACTTCCCTCTGAGAGTACAAACATGATATCCCCTCGTTTAACAGTGAGGATGCTGATGATTAGCTCTTTCGCATCGAGGAATACTTCGACCTTGCTGGTACCCCAGCGGATCAATGTATCAAGATAGCATCATTCTATATGATTGGGTCTACCTACTCCTGGTAGAAGTGGCTCGTCTGTAACCACTATACCCAAGACCGGTTAGTTTTCACTAATGCTATTCAATAATGTTTTGGCTCTGTTCTTTACGACAACCCTTAAAAGGCCCTAAAAGAACTCAAACAGACTGGCTCTGTTGTAGACCATTAGAGTCAATTTGAGAAACTCTCCACCAAAGTTACCGATTTATTTGAAGCATGGCTCATTAGTTTCTTTATTGCTAGTTTGAAGGACTATCTTAAGTGCCAATTGCGTTTGGCCAAACCACGCACATATCCGGAAGCTGTGGCCCTAACTTGCCTCCACAAACAAAACTACTTGGCCTTCAAACACTCCTTGCAACCCCAGACTCCACTATCCCTTTCTCGCACCCGTTTTAATCCTATACCCTCTTCCACCTTGGCGTCAAAACCACCCTTGCTTACACAAGAGAAACACCTTACCACTACCGACCACCCAGTATCAATGCTCCCCACACCAAGTCAACCCGTCACCGGTTTGTCCACTAATGGCCCATACAAATGCTTTACAGTAGTCGAGTTGCGCGAAAGGCACAGCTAAGGCTTGTGTTATAACTGCGACAAGAAATATAGCCCCTCGCATAATTGTCGTGCCCAATGCTATGCGTTATTGGCCCCAGATGAATTAGAGGCACTGTTTCTAGCCCCAGAAACTGACTTCTTCTCGACAACCCTGATCCTTTGCCAATACTCGAAGTCAGTTTCAATGTGCTCATGGAGGAATACAGCCCCAAAACCTTGTGTTTTACTGGCATCTACCAAGGCCACAGGGTGAGCATCCTCGTCTATAGTGGCAGCATCTTTAACTTTGTCAAACCATGTGTCGTGTAACGCTTGGCCCTTCCTCAGTTGGTGGTGGAACCTTTTAAAGTTTATGTACTACAACACCATTAGCAGCATAGTGGTCTTGACCACACAAAATGTCCCCTTCACAATGGACCTTTTTCACTTAGACATCTCGGGTGCAGACATGGTCTTTGGCATGGTGGGGTTAAAGAGCCTCGGTAGGGTCTTGACTGACTATAATCTCTTCACCATGAAGTTCTTCCACCATGGAGCACCCATAATTCTATATGGTGACGACTTGCCTCAAGTCGACTGTTTGCAAGGACGTAGTGTCAAGAAGCTCCTTCATCATGATGGTTTATTCTCCATGTGCCAGATGTTGATCTCACTAGAAGACTCCACTACACTTACTTTCCATATTCCCATTGCAGTGTAGCATCTTCTAGACCAATTTCAAGACATTTTTCATGAACTTCACGACTTACCACCTCTACGTAACATCACCCATCATATTGATCTTTGAGATGGATCGAAACCAATCCATGTTCATGCATACAAAAACCCTCACTTTCAGAAAGCCGAGATTGAAAGACTAGTCACAGAAATGCTTCAAGCAGGGATAATTCGCGACAGCACTAGTGTATTCTCATCCCCAATCCTCTTAATCGAAAAGAAGGATGACTCATGGTGCTTTTGTATTGACTATCGAGCCCTCAACGCCATCACCATCCGTGATCAATTCCCTATGCTGACAATCGAGGAAAATTTGGACAAATTAAATGGGGTAACCCTTTTCTGTAAATTAGACTTGCTTTCTGGTTTTCATCATATCTACATGCACAATGTTGACATCCACAAAATAGCTTTCTGCACTCATTCTGGTCACTATGAATTTTTGGTCATGTTATTTGGCCTCACCAAAGCTCCATCTAGCTTCCAAGTAACCATGAATAAGATCTTCAAGCCTTTCTTTTGAAACTTTGTTGTTGTTTTTTTTTATGACATTCTTGTTTATAGCAAAAATTTAGATGACCATCTTACTCATTTGCGTTTGGTGTTGGAGATGTTGCAACAAAGCAACTTCTTTGTTAAGTTGGCCAAATGTGACTTATGCAAAGAGTCTATGCATTACCTAGGGCATGTGGTCTCGGCAAAAGGTGTCCAAGTGGATACTGCAAAAATTGATGATGTCTTAAATTGGCCGTTTTCCCAAAGCATCAAATAACTTTGCGATTTTCTCGACCTCTCTAGCTACTACCATTGTTTCGTGAAGGATTATGCTAGTATTGCTTGGCCCCTCACTGAGATGCTTAAAAAGGACTTTTTTCATTGTACCCCGGTTTTGGAATATGCCTTTCATCAACTTAAGGAAGCATTGGTCAACACCCTGATATTGGCCTTATCATATTTTTCACAAATTTTTGTAGTGGAAGCCAATGCAAGCAAGCACCCATGGCATTGGCACTGTTCTCTCTCAACAAGGCCATCCTATTGCATACTTCAGCAAGAAATTGTCTCCCCAAATGACCCCACACAAGGCATTATGTGGGTCTAACCCCAAATTACTTCTTGTTTATAATCCTGATTCTGTCATAGTCAAAAAGGTGGATTTGACCTTATAGGCTCACCAATAGCTCCAACATCAACTGTAGATCACTTCGCCAAAGCTCAAGCACGGATGCGTAAGTATGATACTAATGCTAAATGCATTAATACAAGTTTTGAGGTTGGTGATAATGTGTGGACAAAGATCCATCATTACAAGCAGTAATCTGTAGCTAAACGGCTCAATTTCAAGTTAGCCAAACGATAATTTGGTCCCTTTCAAGTTGTGACCAAAGTAGGGCCAGTGGCATATCAACTCGATCTCCCTGTAGACAGCAAGATTCATCCCATTCTGCACATCTCATTGCTAAAAACTTACAAGGGCCCTATGCCTCCAATAGAAGTGGTATGTGATGAATCTGCCTCTACCTCGCTTCCCCAACCATAGGCCATTGTCGTTGAAAGGACTATCCTAGCAGCCGCAGGTGATGATTATCAAGTTTTGGTGGAGTGGGTGGGACTACCTTGTAACATCCACCCCGTGTCTCGATTTCTGACTTCATCTTCAAGTTTGATTATTTCCGATTTCCGACTTCATCTTCTAGTTCCAAATTAAATGGAGTGGTTTTCGAGTTCCAACCTCCAACTTCGAGTTTCAAATATATTGTACATAATTTCCGACTTCCGAGATTCGGGTATCAGGTTTCCTATTCTGGTACCAACTTCCAAGTTTATGTAAAAATCCCGACTTCTGGGTTTAAGTGTAACGTCCGAGAAATTCTATCCTTAATAATCCAGTTATTCGATTTTTATCGAATAAGTGGGTTTAATCAGAATCTGATTAAACACTTACTTAAAGCCAATTAAGGGTGAATTGAAAGGATTAAGCTTGATGGAATTAGGTTAGGAGTGTAGAAAACCTCACAGAAAAATTTCAAACCGATTTACAGATTTAAAAGAAATCGGTAAGATTTCGGTATTTCAAACTGTCGGAATCGGACCAATGGAAATTTTCTATGAGTGCCCTAGAATCAACGGCTAAGATTTAGCCAAATACCTCCCTCAAGTGGCGCCTTGGCAGCCCTTGATGATGAGAAGCTAAGCTAGAATTGAGAGCAAGGTTGAATCCACCAATCATCATACACCTTGCCTCAAAAATCTTTACTTTTTCTTTCTTTCCCTCATCCAAAATTTCGGCCACTCCTTGCTGAAGCTCTCTTCACTTCTCTCCTCACTCTCATCTCCACTCCATTTCCATCTCTTCTTCAAGTCTCATCACAAGTTACTACTATCAAAGGCACAAAATCAACACAAATTGCATTAGACAAGGTAGGAAATCTTACTTCTCTTCTTGTTTTCTCTGATTTGGGGCTGCATGGTAAGGATGTTCAATCTGAAATATTGATGTTATATAGAGTGATGATGATGGTTTATGACTAGCTTTGCATGTATATTGTCATTAAAATTGGAATTGAGAGCAAATAGCTTGAAGGAGGGAGACAAATCTAGAAGCTATTAGGATTTTTCCTCGGCGGTCCGTACGGCAGAGTGTACGGCTCCGCCTACCACTGTTTAAATTTGATGAAACCATTTTTATATGAAACTAGACATCCAGGCTTTCCATACAGATAAAATATAAGGCCATTGGATTAGTATAGAATTAGTTATGAATTTTTGAAGTTAGACCTAGAAATCTAGGTTCTTACCCGGGCAGCATGAGTTGAGAAGGGTATAACTCACCCTATACAACTCCAAATTGAGTGCAACTAAAGTTGTTTGAAAGCTAACATATAATAGAACATTCCATAAAAATTTCAGAAATTAATTCATTGTCATTTGTTCCCAGCATATCAATGAATTTGGCATAGGTTTAAACTGGCCTAGAACAGGGCAGTCTAGTAGGGTAATATTTCGGGACTCATAACTCAAAACCTACTTAGGCAAATGACATGAAACTTAACACATTTTAAATCTTGTTGTGTTAAATTTAGTTTGATATAAAATTCGCATGATTTCACCTAGTTTTCGATTTTTAGTAAATTTTCTTTTATAGGAACCCAATTCTAGCTAAGAACAGGGCATACTGAGGTAAAATGTTTATATCTTGAGTTATACAACTCAAAATGAGATGGGACCAAAGGGGTTAGAAACTAGACATGTAATGCTACAACATATCCAAAAATTAGGTTTAAATGAGTTAAATTGAAATAAGGGTGGAGTATACTATAACCGGGTAGAATGAAGAAGAATGAACTGAAAGCCCTATTGATGATTGAGTTGAAACTAAGGAATGAATCTATGAATATATATACATATTTGCTAGTTTATATTGAATTGCAAGTTGTTCAATTGTACTGGTTGTCTAGCACTATTCATGGGGAAGTGGACTCGATCCGTTATTCTGCCAAAATTTCGGTAAGAGATTCATGTGTTGTGTGATTTGAAATGGCATGAATATATGATACTTGAAGAATCAAGCTACATGTGCATTCAATTCATGATATTGTAATGGATTCCATTTTACTTGGGCCAGCCCCAGAATAAATTAAGGGGAATAGATCAGTGGGAAGGTCGGGGAAAGTAAACCCGGCAATCCTGTATAGGAACGAGCTCGGTCTTGAAAAGCGGACTATTACCCAGGAGTATATGGCTAATGACTCCCAAGGGACCAAGGATGGAAATAAGTTCAAATAGGCGAAAGCCTTCAAGGATAATATGCATTTTCTAATTGCACATGCATATGCATAATGTAATGCTTCTTAATTGATTGTTCTAGATCCCTGTTTATTATTCTCAGTATGCTATTGCTCCACCATGATTGCTGTTTGAGTACATTAGTGTATCTATTAACTAAAATTGATATTGTTTCGGCGTATACTTTACAAACAAGTATTTAAGTTAAATATTATCATTGTACCATACTATTTGAAAAATGTTGCACGACTGAAACAACTGGGAATGATAGCGATGACATATGTATAGAAACTAGGAGTTCCTACTGAGAAATATTTATTTCTCACCCTATTGTATATTCCGTGTCATTCTCAGACCATGGAGCACGCAGCGACCGGAGTGTTATTCATCGAGTTCCCTGAGCTACATATACACCTTGACCCATTTTTGGATTCTGTATATATATCCGGCTGATGTCAGTTCCGTCTCTACTTCTTCTTCTAGAGGGACTTCGCCGTCCTGCTTATGCACCCTCTTTTTGATCCTATTGTCCCTTATATTGTCATACCTCTTCACATGGCCCATCCATTTCCACCTTCACCACCACCACCACCACCAGCCCCAGCTCCTATGGCCCCTCCTGCTTCACCACCGCAGCAGATACTGTCCGCCTTGATGTCCGAGGAGGACCCATTTGAGTTAGCGAGTTCCTCCTCGTCCTCTGCTCCTAGCGCCGGCCATCCCCCTACAGACGCACCCATGGCGAATGGGTTTCTCTCTTCAGACTCTGGTTAGACAATGGATATGCCGTGGCGAAAGTAGATGTACAGGATGACCCTCTTTTAGTAGTATGGGCCATGGATAGATGAGTATAGATTAGGAGTAGTATATGAAATGTCCCATGGGGACCACCCAGGGTAGTGTTCTTAGGGACCGGCCATTTTATTTTGTGCTAGCGGCCTCATATTTTCTTTTACCCTATATCATTTTGTCAAACTTTGAAACAGACGTTTATGTATATATTTAAGATATATGTTGCAGTAGTTCCGTCCTTATTGCACTTTTATTTATGTTATGTTGTTTACAGTATACTAATTAACAAGTATTTATTCCGTTGTCCAACAGAAAATATTATTACGCGATTAGTCGCCTTTATATGACTGATTAATAATGATACAGAAAATAAAATTTAATCAGTTCACTACACGTAATCACTTATCAGATAATCTATTATGACTTAAGCGTAGTACTTTTCTGGTAAGGTGTTACATTAAGTATTTTAGGTTTGATATTCTTGTCCATGACTTTCGATTTCAAAATGTTTTATGTGCTTGTGATCCCGATTTCCGACATTTATCCATATTGGTCTTCCGAGTTATGAATGTTTCCTAAGTCTTGAGTTCCAGCCTTAACCGTACCCAGTATTCACTCATTTCTAATTTCCGACTTCATGTTTCAAAATAAACTGTACAGGGTTTCCGACCTCTGAGTTGATAGTTTAAGAGAATGGTCACAAGTACCGACCTCCGGGTTGAATGCAACGAGCTCCGACCTTAGAGTTGAACTCAACTAGAATGGACACGAGTTCAGATCTTTGAGTTGATCTCCAAGTTCGATCAAAACTTACACGATTTTCGATCTCCTACTTTATTCCCAAACTTCAAATAAAACGGACATGATTTCCGATCTCCAAATTTATTTCCAAGTTTCATATAAGGTGGGCACGAGTTTCGGAATCCGACTTCAGCTCCAAGTTCAAATAAAATGGACCCGAGCTCCGACCTTACATAGAATAGAGACGAGTTCCGATTTAAAATAGAATGGAAGCGAGTTCCACTTTTGGGGCGATGTGGAGAATAACTTAGCCACAAAAGAGGGAGACATGACTGAACTTCAATCATAAAATTTCAACCAATCAAAACACACAAAGCCAACAACTTCTTCAATACTTAAATCAGATTTTTCTCTTCTCCTTGCTGACTTGCATCTCATTCTCATCTGGTTTCATCCTTCTTCTTCTCTTCTTCTCTTCTCCTCTTAACTTACTCCATCAAACCTCCAAGCTTGACAAGGTTCCATCCAAACTCCAAAACTTGGCAAAATCACGTACTAAGAGGTAGGATTCCATTTCTGTTCTTAAATTCTCTGAACTGTGGCTGCATGAAATTTCACTCTTCTTCAGTTATTTGATGATATATTGGATGTATTTGGTGGTTTGTGGCTGGATTAACATGAAATCTTGAGTTGGAATTAAAGTTAGAAGGAGAAAACTAGAAAGAGTGGAGAATTAGGATGCTGTCTAGGTGAAAAGTCCACAGCAGTCTGGATGGCGGAGTGTATGGCTCCACCTACAGCCAGTTAAATCCAATGAAACTATTTTTATATGAAAATAGACATTCATAGCTTTCCATACATATATAACATAAGGCCATTGAATTAGTATTGAAAGAGATATGAATTTTTGAATTTTGACCTAAGAATCAGGGCTTTCAACAGGGTAGTGTGAATTGAGAAGGGTGTAACTCACCCTACACAACTCCAAATTGAGAGAAACTAACTTTGTTAGAAAGCTTACACACAGGGAAACATCCTATAATGAAATTCTGAGTTTGTTATAATCCCATTTGTTCCCAGTGGTTCGAGGAAGTTGCTCTATGTCCAAACTAGACCAAAACAAGGTAGTTCAAGAAGGTCGAATTTCAGGACTTATAACTCGAGCTACACTAAAGCAAATGAAATGAAACTTATTGCAAATGAAAGGTTGTCCTGTTAGTTTTAATAGGAGGCCAATTCTGTATGATTTGAATTAGATTTCGATTTTTAGGGCATTTTTACTTTTAAGTGTGTAATTCTGGTCAGCTATAGGGCAGACCAGGATAAAACCTAAATAACTTGAGTTATATTTATCAAAATTAGATGGGACGAAAGATGTTAGAAAGTAGACACATAACACTTTAACATATCCAAAATTTAGATCTAGATGAGTTAAATAGAAATTTTAGCTTGAATTACAAAAATCGGGTTGAATAGATGTGCTGGGACTGCAACTATGTGTTAAATGCAAAGATTGTTCTTATGAGATTGATGATTGAAATATGAATGAAGTGTTATGATTTCTCTGTACAATTGGTTTTCTGAGTACTGGCACTATTCATGGGGAAGCGGACATGTTAGTTATCTATGCGAATTTTGGCGAGAATCATATGAAGTTATAATAGCTTGTGTTATGAAGATTTAAGTTATGAACATGAAATTCTACTTGCAAGGATATATGAGAGTAAATGATGCAGCATATGTATGAGTGCAGTTAGCATGTCTATGCATGATTATGTATGAGAATGAAAGGATATGAATATATTAAATGTGAATCCCTGCACTTGGAGGCAGTTGCACATTGAATGTGTCCTTGTGAAGGCAGTTAAATAAGATAAGATGTGGGTCTCTTCACTTGGAGGCAGTTGCACATTGAATCCCTCCCTGTGAAGGCAGTATAAAACTATGAGATCCCTCTACCTTGGAGGCACATGGTCAGATGAGATCCCTCTACATTGAAGGCACGTGGTCAGATGAGATCCCTCTATTCTTGAGGCACGTGATCAGAAAAGATCCCTTCAATTTAGAGACACGTGAACAAAATGAGATCCTTCCAAGACTAGAGGCACGTGAATCCCCTTGTAGGTTAGTTCTGTGTGACAACGGTCACGAGTTGAGCTCACTCCTAGATCAGACTACCTAAGGGCAGTAAAGAATAAAGATTAAAGCATATGCAAGTACCCCACTCACATGAGGCATGGCATCGACCCAGCTAGTGTGAGTATAGGAGTTAGGGCTTACATGAGACGTGACATGACCCAGCTAGTGTAAGTACAAAAAATTTATGGTGGCATATAAATATTCACGATAAAAAGATATAATAAAGGTCCCATATTCCTAAGGAACGTGACATGGCGATCATGCTCTGATGCGGTATGACATGGCGATCATACTCTGGAATATGGCATGATAAGCACATCCTAAGGAACGTGACATGGCGATCACGCTCTGATAGGGTATGACATGGTGATCATACTCTGGAATATGGCATGTAAAGATTCTATGATGAAGGATATGATGATGAGACTATATTCCTAAGGAACGTGGCATGGCGATCACGCTCTGATGGGGTATGACATGGCAATCATACTTTAGAATGTAGCATAATGATCCCACACCCTAAGGAATATGACATGGTGATCACATCCCGATAGAGTATGACATGGCGATCATACTCTGGGATGTGTTAGGAAGAACATATTCCTAAGGAGTGTAACATGGTGATCACACCCCGATGGAGTATGACATAGCGATCATACTCTGGAAAATATGTAACAAGTAAAGGAAGATAAAGGAAAAAAAAGAAAATTATGTGTATCTGCATAAATTCAAGTACAAGCAAAGGGTGTGTGCAGATTTTATATTTTCAGTATATTGGTGCTATTGTATTTTAATATGTTTCAGTTATTAGTTATAGTATAATTCATGAATTGACTTTGTATTGGCTCACCTAAATGACAAGTGTATGAATAAAAGGAACCTTGCTTCGGACAGTATGTTTTCGAACTATAAAATCAAATAGCATGTATAACATGATCACCTTTTTCATAATAAACCGAAGCAACTGGAGATGACAACGATGACTTTATGTATGATAGTTAAAGAATTTTACTGGGAATTTAAAATTCTTACTCTTGTTTCTATGTTATCTCCAGATAGTTCGATAAGTTGCACAGACGGCTAACGTTGCTGTCAGTTAAGGTCCGCTCAAGTAACAGTAACAACTCCAGAGTGTGGTACTATGACTTAAGCATAGTACTATACTTGGGAGGATGTTACATACCTCATGAAGATTCTATTTGGGAAACCTGGCATAACTTGGTGGACATATATTTTGAACCAACCCTAGAAGACAAGGTTATTTTCCATGGGAGGGGTAATGATACACATCGAAATAACATGAAGACTGGAACAAGGATGAAAAGGCCACCGAGTTGGACGGCTGACTATGTCAGTTAGTTTTTCAAATGTTGTTGTTCAGTTTGTTACACAAGATTAGCTTGTTTAAGGGTTTCCTTATCTAATTAGCTGTTACGTAGGAATAGTTGAATTGCATTGTCTTTTGCTTAGTTAGTTACATAGGGACTACATGGAAGATAGAGAACCATGCACTTATAAATACTACAGGAAGCTTTGTCATTAGGATATCAGACACTTATTTGAATACAATATCTCTTGAGCCCTTCAAGAATTGGAGTTTCGTACGCTTCCTCGAATAAGCTCAACAAAAGCTCTAACCAAATGTTCACTTCAACATTGAAGAGTGCATAGGAACTCAAATAATTGTCCTCTGCATCTTTCTTTCATTTGATTTTTGATCTTGTTTTATGTTTACAATCACCATTATTATTATTCCTAAATGTTTTAACTTTATTTTTGGCATTTTATTTCATTTTTGTTTATTTAAATTCTATTTAGTTTTTTTATATGATACTTTCATATTATGAGAATCTATCAAAGGAACCACTTTTGTTCCCTGAATTGAGATTTGTGAAGCAAATTGATAGTTGTTGATTTATTTGTCTTGTCGACTAAAAATTAAATAAATAAATTGGCATGCCTAATGGGATAGAAAAGAAAAGTGTTAGGAAAATAAAAAAATATACTAGCTTAAATAGTAGATGATCTAGAGGAGTGGCACCATTTTATCCAATATGGCTAGGTCAAAAACCCCATCATCTAAGAATTCTTCCTCAAGTGATGAGGTGAACAATGAGGGAGAAAATTCTCTTGTTGGTAACTAGCCATTAGAGCTAGTTTTGACTCCAGTAACTACTACTGGACAAACGATAACTACTCAGGCACCGAGCAACATAAGTACAATGGCCATGAGCAAAATACTAATATATGGCCTGCCACCTGGTTTTGTACCACCCATAGCTACACAAGCTTAGGCTCATCCAGGAAATGGGGGCGATTACAACAACATTTCAAAATCTATTGTACACAAACACTATTATGGCTAATTTACCTTCTTTGGGTCACTGCTAGGGCCTTCAGCGAGCACAAGATAGAATGTGGGGAATCCATCGATGGGCCCCATATAAACCACCATGTCAAGGTTGATGCCATTAACAACACCCTCATATACTAACAAGCCTTTGGCTATTTTCCGACAACAGCTAGAAGAAACCCATCACGAGTTAGTAAACTTGTTGACTCACTAAATGGCCACTGTCATAACACCCTTGCTAGAAACGAATAACACTAGATATGAGCAATTAGCTCAACAAGTCAATCATATAGCCTCCATAGTTGATGTTGTCGATGAACTTACTGACTAACCTAGGGCAAGGCTAAGGGGAAATGTCAAGAATATCGACCAAGGGAATGTTCTTCTACCCCCACCAGAAAATCAAATACTCGACAATGCAAACATCATGTCAATTGAGGACAAACTACAGATCAAGTGCTACAAAGGTTAAGACAAAACAATGCTGGGGTGCATCAAAATTTAACTAGGGCAGTCGAACAAGTTTTAAACTGATTTGGCTTTAATGTGGGTTACTCAAACCAACCCTATTTTGTCTTTGCATTCCCTAACTATGTGTAATATGTAGAGCTTCCTCGAGGATGGAAGGCACGCCTAAGTCATTAACAAAGTTTTCAAGGGAAAACGGGGAATCTACACTCGAGCACAGCGCTCGATACACTATTGAAATTGGGGAACTGCCAATGTGGAATATTTAAAAATTTTGTAAATACCACCAAATTGTTGGACATTCGACTAACAATTGTGTCAGTTTCAGGGACTTGATTCAATAGGCGATCAAGGAAAGACGGTTTAAATTTGAGGAAAAGCCTCAATCAACCATGACAATCGATGTCAACCCATTCGAGATGAACTCTGCTTTTATCGAGCCAATATTCATGTCAATCAATACTGTGGGATTTGATGAAGATGTAGAAGAGAAAATGAAAGAAGACATGAAGCTTGATGCATATGAAAACACAAAGGGGCCTATATACCCTAAAGCTGGGGAAGATTTGCTCGATTTCTTATTAATATGGCCACTAGTCCAAGGTGCAGTGCAGTGTTCGACAAGAATGTTGCTAAAACATTTGAAGAACAGAAAAAGGCCGAGGTCAAAAAAGAAAGAGAAAACATTGAGCAAGAAAGAAAGGAGGTCAAGAAAAAGTTACCTGAGAGAGAAGCCGAAGTAGCGAGGCTAAGAAGAGACATTATTGGAAAACAGAAGATTGCTATTGACACTAAAAAGTTGGGATCAAACATTGTTCAACCTAGCATGGGTACAAATTAAAAAGTCTAGACGGTTGTTGTAGTTGATCAAAACCCAGAAAGAGTGCGAATGAAAACTTGAGTACCCCATTGAATGTAATGAACAACAAATGGAGTCACAACATTCAAAATGCCCCTCGACCTTACATTCAAATGCCACAAAAGAAAAAAGTGAAATGGGTGAAGTCTAGTTATCACGAAATCCTGTTACCTAGTCATATATGGCAAAGGAAGGAACATATGTAGCCATGGGTTAACCCAAATAGGTCGGTTTATTGCCCTCAACAACAGTATCAAGGGTTAATGTATCGACCAAGGATGCAAGAAGGGATGAATCAACAAGGTGTTGAAAAATATCTTGAGTATAATCCCTTGGATAATTTCCATGCCCAACTCGAGAAGTGCCTATCCAGCAACCTAACCCAAGGATGGCATCGACAGCCAGTTCCTCTTCTGAGTCAAATGAAGGAAAGATAGTCCAATCAAAAAGGGTGAAAGACTTCAAATTTGAGGGCGAGGATGATCTTTTAGCAGAAAACTTTGAAATAGGATTTGATGATGATCTGGAAGCCATTCTGGGGGTTGATTTTATTGGAGTCATTAGAATTTTGCCGGCTAAATTCATGAATACAACAAGAACAAAAAATTGGGATGATGATTATTTTGATGTGCTCCCAAGACAAGAATGCCTTTTCTTGGATGAAGATTCTAATGAAATGTGCTATTTGGAAGACTTGACGAGCATATGAAGTCACACCTATGACCATTACACATCAAAGCTGATATAGTAAGAAAAATGGTTAATCGAGTTTTGGTAGATGGAAGAGCGGCCATTAATTTTCTACCCGAATCCATGTTGGCCAAATTTGGGAAAACTGTCGACCAACTTATAAAGGCGAATATAGTTGTTACTGACTTCACGGGCAAGACCTCAATCTCAAAAGGAATAATCACACTGAACGTGAGGGTTAGGAATGTTGATAGAGTCACACCTTTTGTAGTGGTGGCTTAAAAGGCTGGCTACAATACGTTGTTAGGAAGAGAATAGATTCATGGTGCTTGGGTGGTTCCTTTGACACTCTATCAAAAATTGATCATATGGAAATATGAAGGCAATGTCGAAGTAGTATATGCTAATGATAGTCCCTGCTATTTTCAATAGGCTCATGTGGATTTCAAAGTCTACAATCCTAAGATAAAGCCTCTTCTTGTGGATATTAGCATCTTTGACCCTGAACTCATCGATGGATGCAATTTTTGGCCTAATGGTTTATGCTTTATGCCCAAGGCCGAGGCAGGATCGGCCAAACAAGAGACTTAGGTGATGGACCTATTGAGCCACCTGGCTCAATTGTCAAACAATTATGTACAGAGGAAGTAGGCTTAGATTGTATTTATAATTCTAGTCCCTTAGGATTTGTGTAACATCCCTACTTTCGTAAGCAAAACGTAATGGGAATTTTGAATTATTTCTCTTAGGCAGTGTGAGAATTTCTCAGGCAGCACTATGCCATGACGATTCTCACACTTGGAATTATAGGGTAGTGTAACGCTGCCATTGAAAATATGGCATTGCCCTATGTTAAAAATTAGGAAATGATAACAGTGCCCTTGTAAACCTTTAATAATTACAACGACACCCAAAATTTTTAGAAATTATATTTTGACCCCAAAGAATTATTTCCACAACAACCCTTGGACTTTTTATAAAATGACCTTTGTGTCCACTCCATAACTTTTCATAAAATGACCCTTATGTCCCCACATATATAGGATTAGCAAAATAGGGTTTTAAACGGAGCAGAATCACGTGGTGAAAGCGTAGAAATTTAAATCTCTGCCGATTAGGCCATGGAGGCAGTCGGGTGTGAAATGACGTGGGGTGCCCCTGGACTTGCTCAAAATTACGGATATGCCATTAGCTATAGAAAACAGAAAACAGAAAGGATCGGAATTTTGCAAAACGTTTAATCTACACTATTAATCGATCTATTCGATCTTATTGATTAGGTAAGGCTAATTAGAAATTTATTAAAGGATAATTAGAGATTAATTAGATGTTAATTAGAGAGATTAGGCTTAAGATAAATTAAAATGAACACGAAGACATCTTACCAAAACTATTAAGTAACGTTTTACCGGTTTGGAGAAAATCGGTAAATATTCGGTGTTCTAAATCGCCAGAACCGAATCAGTAGAATTTCATTAGTTTGAGTGTGGTTTAGAATGATTAGGTATAATGGAATTAGATTAGAGCCATAGGAAACTTCATAGGATTCTTCTAAAACCGTTTTACTGATTTAAAGGAAATCGGTAAGATTATGGTGTTTTAAACTGTCGGAACCAGATCAGTACGATTTTTCTATGAGTGCCCTAGAATCAACGGCTAAGATTTAGCCAAATACTCCCCTCAAGTGGCACCTAGACAGCCCTTGATGATGGGAGGTAAATCAGATTTTATGAGCAAATGGGATCCACCAATCAAAACCAAGCTAGCTTCAAATATCTCCACTTTTCTCCTCATCCATTTTCGGCCTCCCCCACAACCAGCCTCATTTCCCCACTCTTCTTCATCTTCTTCCACTTTCTCTCATCCCCAACTCAAGCCCCAACCATCAACTTCACTCCAAGATCAAATTCCATCAAGATTTCACACCACCAAGATAGGAATTCCTACTCCTTTTCTTGTTTTCTTTGAATTGGGCTGATTGGGACTCCATTTTCTTCCCAATTTCTTGCAAGATTATGATGCTATCTTGAGTGATGATGATGAATTAAGATTGGTTTAAGGTGTATATGTGAGTTTGAATTGAAGATTGGGTGGATTGATTAGAGAAAAACATGAATCCAAGGAGAGTTCAAGAAGCTGTTAGTGTTTTCTCCTCGATGGTCCGTACGGCGGAGTGTACGGATCCGTCTACCACCATTTAAATTTGATGAAACCATTTTTAAATGAAACTAGACATCCAGGGATTTCTATACATATAAAATATAAGGCTATTGGATTAGTATAGAATTAGTTATGAATTTTTGAAATTAGACCTAGAAATCTGGGTTCTCAACCGGGCAGCATGGGTTGAGAAGGGTGTATCCCACCCTATACAACCTCAAATTGAGTGCAACCAAATATGTTTGAAAGCTAACACATGAGAGAACATCCCATAAAAATTTCAGAATTTAATTCGTTGTCCTTTGATCCCAGCACATCAATGAAGTTGGCTTAAGTTTAAACTGGCCTAGAACAGGACAGACCAGTAGGGTAATGTTTCGAGGGTCATAACTCAAAATTTACTTAGGCAAATGACATGAAACTTAACTCATTTTAAAGCTTGTTGTGTTAGCTTTAGTTTGATATAAATTCGCATGATTTCACCTAGTTTTCAATTTTTAGTGAATTTTCTTCTATAGGAACCCAATTCTGGCTAAGAACAGGACATGCTAAGATAAAATGTTTATATCTTGAGTTATACAACTCAAAATGAGATGGGACCAAAAAGGTTAGAAACTAGACACATAATGCTATGATATATCCAAAAATTAGACTCAAATAAGTTGAATTCCAATAAAGGTGGAGTATACCAAAATCGGGCAGAATAGGAAGGAGTAAACTGAAAACCTTATAGATGCTTGAATTGAACTTGATGAATGATTCTATGAATATCTATATAATGGCTGATCCATATTGAATTACAAGTTTGAAAGATTGTACTGGTGGTCTGGCACTATTCATGGGGAAGCGGACTCGATCCGTTATGCTGCCGAAATTCCGGCAAGGATTTATGAGAACTTATGCTATGAATGATTATGCTTTGAATGTATTTACGTTTACATGTCATATTCATGAACATCATGCATGCAAGTATATGCTTAGAACATGATATGATGTATAAAGTATGAGACATACTCATGAATGCACCAAGCGTCTGCATGCATGACAAGATATGAAAAGGAAAAAGATAATAAGAACTTGCAAGAAAGACGTACCAAGCTACCGCGTAAAGCATGACATAGACCCAGCTAGCGTGGGCCAGAGCGGTACTGTCTAAGACTTGGGGCAGCCCCCGACCAGATTTAAGGGGAATAGACCGGTGTGAGGGTCGGGGAAAGTAAACCCGTCACTCATGTATAGGTACGAGCTCGGACTTGAAAAGCAGGCTATCACCCAGGGGTGAGAGAGGCCATTCACCTCCGGGGGACCAAGTACAGAAAAGAGCAAGATCAAGTTGCAAGTTAAAAAAAGATCCGAATTAAGTCAAGTGCACTTGCATACAGATAAGTACAAGCATCTTTATGTGCATCTTCAGTTATCCCATTAAGTCATAAGGTTATTAAGATTCTTGTTGAAGCATATTGCACTATTTGTATTTCTATGTTTTTCATATAATATGGCAAGTGATTGTTAAAACATAACCCGCTTCAAGAAAGATGTTTTCCACTTAAAATTGAACCATTGTTTGTGTATATGTGCTCATATTTTCATAATAAACCGAAGCGGCAGGAATGTTTATGATGGCACTGTATGAGAATAGTTCATGTTTACCTACTGAGAACCTTAGGTTCTCATTGCCTACTTGCATGTTTTTCTGTTCCATAAACATTCCAGTACCCAAGTTGGAAACCAAGTACGAGGCAGCGTACCGGGCCATTCATGGAGCAAGCATTGGGCGTAAGCCACACCAAGAGATCATTGAAGCTAGTAACGACTAGTCAGAAGTAGACGCTGTGTATTATATCAGTCACAGTTTCTTTTAAAGTGTAACTATTTTATATTTTTTCGTGTATCAGAGACTATTAGTCGGTAATAAAGTAAGCAGTTAAAAGGCCATGTATTATATTTTCCATATTTTAAAGTTTTCTTAGCACAGTGACAACCTCTTAATATAACTCCATGACTCGAGCATAGCTTATATAATAGAGGGTGTTACAATTTGAGCAGTCTTCAGAAGAAAGAATAAAAAGAGTTGAAGTACAAGATCCACTTAAGGAGGTTGATTTAGGGGAAAATGGTGTGTATCGACCTACATATGTCAATACCTTGATTGCTCCGAAATTCAAGAACAATTTGATCAAAGTCCTTAAAGAATATAAGGATTATTTTGCCTAGGAATATGAAGCAATGCTAGGATTGAGTCAAACTCTAATCGAACACTAGCTTCTAACAATAACAAATGTTCGACACATAAAACAAGCACCTAGCCGATTTTTGCTAGAAATAGTGTCGAAGGTGAAAGAAGAAATCCAAAGATTATTAAAAGCCAAATTCATTCGAACCACCAGGTATGCTGATTGTATCTCTAACATTGTCCCTATCCTAAAAAAGAATGGCAACCTTAGGATTTGCATCAATTTTAGAAATTCATATAATGCTACACCGAAAGATGAATATCCTATGCCTATTATAGATATGTTAGTTAATTCGGCTTCCGGCCACAAAATCTTGAGTTTTCTCAATGGGTAGTTTGGCTATAATCAAATTTATATCGTAGAAGATGATGTGTCAAAAATAGCATTTCGATGTCCGGGTGCCATTGGCACATATGAATGCCTTTTGGCTTATAAATGTTACGGCCACATATCAATAAGCAATGAATACAATATTCCATGAATACATTGGTAAGTTCATGGAAGTGTATATCGATGATGTGGCCATCAAATCCAACGCTAACAATATCCATCTCAACAATTTAAGATTGGCTTTTGAAAAAATGCATAGGTACAATTTAAAAATGGATCCATTAAACTGTGCACTTGGTGTGTTTGCGGGGAACTTTCTTGGATTTCTCATTCATAAAAAGGGGATCGAAGTCAATAAAAATAAAGCAAAAGCTATAATAGAATTAAAACCTCTATCAAGTAAAAAAGAGTTGCAAATCTTCCTCGGCAAAGTCGACTATTTGAGAAAATTTATTTCGAACTTGTTGAGAAGAATGAAGGTCTTTGCCTTACTGATCAAGCTCAAAAAAAAGAGGAATTTTTTTGGATGCAAGAACATCAAGAAGCATTCGAACAAATCAAGACATATTTATCTGCTCCCCCAATCATGGCTCCTTCAAGGCATGGAAAACCCATGAAGCTATACATTTTAGCATCAGAAACCACGATAGGTAGTATACTAGCACAGGATGATGAAAATGGTGTTGAAGGAGTAGCGTACTACCTTAGTCAAACATTAGTCAACATTGAAACTAGATATAGTCCAATTGAAAAATTGTGTCTAGCCTTGTATTTTTCTTGTACAAAACTCAAGTATTATTTAATCCCATGTGAGTTCTTTGTTATTTCTCAAGTTAATGTTATTAAGTATATGTTTTCTTCCCCTATGTTACATAATCGAGTTGGAAAATGGATGCTAGCTATTATAGAGTTTTCAATCCATTTTGTCCCCGCCAAATCAGTAAAGGGGCATGTGTTGGCTGATTTCCTAGTCGACCACCTAGGGCTTGAAATCAAAGAAGTTAATTTAATCAGAAAAAAACCCTGGAAGTTATACTTCGACAATTCAAGACACCAAAAAGGAGTCGAAATTGGAATTTTATTGATATCTCTGATGGGAGAACCACCTAAATTCCTTTTTGAAATCAACAAAGATTGCTCTAATAACGAAGCTAAATATGAAGTCTTAATATTGGGACTTGAAATATTAATTGAAAAAAAGGATTAGAATTATTGAAATCATGGGAGATTCCCAATTGGTTATAAAGCAGGTGTCAAAAAGAATATAAATGTGTAAATAAAAACTTGCTTAGATACCTATCACTTGCCCTAAGGTTACTAGATCAGTTGGATAATGTTACTATTCGACACGTACCTAGGGAAGAGAATTTCGAAGCTAATGAACTTGCCCAATTAGCTTCAAAATACAAAATCAATACTTCAACATTGAAGAAGTTGATTGAATTGAAAGGGTAGTGCATCTCTGTCAAGGAGCAAGAAGTATCTTTACTCGATCAATTAAGTTCCTCGGATTGGAGAAAGCCTATCATCAAATTTTTGAGAGACTCCAATGCAGCTATTGATAGAAAAACTAAAAACAGGGCTTTAAACTATGTAATTTTGGGAGATTCCTTGTTTAAAAAATTTGTTGATGGAAATTTATTGACCTGCTTAAGCGAATCGGAAGCTTATATAGCTTTGGCCTAGGTGCACAAAGGGAAATGCAAAGCTCATCAAGCAGGCGAGAAAATGAAGTGGGTTTTGTATAGGTAGAAGGTGTATTGGCCATTAATAGAGCATGCATCTATGCATTATTCTAGTGTCATTCCTAGCTTGTTTACATCATAATTGTGCTTTAATTGATGCAAATAAATGAGTTTGGTGACATTGACCTTCATTGAGAACTTGCATAAATGTGTGCTAATTTTCGGATTTCATACTTATTTCGACCTTTCTATCTTCTGCAGCCCATATCTTGAGCTACAAATATCAGAATTGAGCAATCTTTAGCTCGTGGGAAAGAAAATGAAAAATCCTACAACTTTATTGAAGACCTCAAGACCGAAATCTGTCAGATTTTGGATGTAATTTTCATTGCAAAGAGGTTGTAGTAAATGGGCCAGAACTATGTCAATTGGGCCCAAAATTGAGTCCTTCTTGAACCTATTTGTTTCTGATGGGCTTGGCTCTCTTTTGAAGTTTTTAGTTTTCTGAAAACACTATGATATAGGGAATTGATTAGGAAAAAGGGGGAGGGGATTTTTGGAATTTTTGAGAATTGAAATTTGAGGAATTTAGGTTTCTTAGAGAGTAAGTTTTCATAACTTCTTTTTCTTCTTCATATTTTCTTCTATGCTTTTTGTTTTTGTCCGTGGAGATGGAAGGCTAAATCTTCTTTCAGCTTAGGAGATTCATCACTCAATGCATAGATTCTGAGATTTAGTGTTTAATTAGATTCAATTTCAGTTTCTATTCTTCTCTTTCTCTCTACAATTTTGATTTTTCGTTTTTCTCTCTCAAGCATTAATCAATGCTTGATGAAGCTATTCTGATTAGAATAGAATTCTTTGTTTCAAAATTGAATCCTAATTAGATTTGGATTGATTAATTTGCATTGAATTAGGTTTAAATAGAGGCTAATCTCATATTTGGAAATTAGGTTAAAATTGAATTAAATACTTGAAGATCTTCTTGTGTTTAATTTGAAATTAACGGAATGGAACTGAATTCGAAGTGCTTCTTGTGAATCTATGACAACTCCTAATTGATGTGAATGAATTTCCTAAGTTGATCCTTAATCAAGCGATTTTTCTGCAACTGTTCTTGATTCTATTTTCAATTAGCTTTTTAAATTCTTGTTAATGAAACCCCTCCAACCTTACTTATCCTAATGTATTCATGAAATTTAGAATAATTCCTTGGAAAACAATCTAGGTTTGCACCTACTACTACATTCTTTTGTTCAAAACCTAGTCTATTTGAGTGCATTGCGATAGTGCACGTAAGCCATCGATGGTTAAAGATTGTTTTGAATTTGTGAAGTCTTATGAGGAATACCAAAAGCATGGCCATATTCAACAAGTACCAGCAACAAATTTGCAATCGATTGTGAAGCCGTGGCCTTTTTGAGGATGGCCACTTGACCTAATTGAGGAAATCTACCCCTTTCATCTAAAGGGCATAAATATATTTCAGTGGCTATGGACTACTTTATGAGGTGGGTTAAAGCAAACTAAAAAAAGTAACCCAAATCGAGATCATTGACTTTATCGAAGAACATATTGTGCATAGGTTTGGAATCCCACAAACATTAACGACTAACCAAGGAATGATGTTTACTAGATGTAGGGTGTTGGAATATGCTGAAAGTAGACAAATAAAGATGTTTACATCCTCCCCCTACTATGCTCAAGCAAACGATCAAGTCGAGGAAGTGAATAAGTCAATAATTACTTTAATAAAGAAGAACATTAATTGACGCCTAAGAAATTGGCATAATTTGTTGGGTCATATGTTATAGGCATATCAAAATTCACCTAAAGATGCGACAAGTACTACACCCTTTAAGCTTGTTCATGGGCATGATGCAGTGTTGCCTATCGAGATTAATTTGCAAAATTTTCAGATTGCAAGGCAAAATGACTTGCTTGTTGAAGACTACTAGAATGCATTATTCGATATGTTGAATGAGTTAGAAAAAGAAAGGTTGAATGCATTGGAGAAGTTAAATTGACAAAAGGAATTAATTGCTAAAAGCTATAATCATCGGGTTAAGCCAAAGGTATTTAGTATGGGTGATTTGGTTTGAAAATCATTTTACCGCTAGATAAAAAGTCGAGAATACTTGGCAAATGGTCCCTGAATTGAGAAGGATCTTTTAAAATTGAAAAGATATTTTTGGGAAATGTATATGCACTAGTCGATATCAACACCAATTTAAAAATTGCGGCAATAAATCGAAAATATTTAAAGCAATATAAGCCAGCAATATATGAAATAAAAATTTGACAATAAAAAGTGCTTATAATTTTCAAAAGCCATACAGGGCTAAAAAATGGCACCATTAATGGTAGAAAGTTTGTACATAATTATCAAAAGAGGGAAAAAAAATTACAAAGAAACTAAGACAAAAAAGCCCTAACAGCCAGTTTTAACTACTCTTGTTGACGAGCCACACCTTCCTTGGCAGATCTAGCTTCTTCCAAAACTTTCTGGGCCCCTTCGACAAATGCCATTATTTCTTGACGTTGGGCTTGTTTATTCCAAAGCTTGCTCTCCACCTTGATGATATCAAGTCGGAGCTTTCCAATGGCCTTGTTAAGTTTCTCTTTTTACTCCTACAAATCCCTCAATTTTTGCTCAGCAATGGCTATTTCAAAAGCCATATCCTATACTTGAGATTTGCCAGCGAATAATTTCGATGAAGCTACGTTCTTAGCTTTCATTGATCCTTTTAGTTCCTTGTCAAAAGTCCCAAGATTTTGAGAGGCTTCGGCAAAAGAAGCCTCAACAATATCAACTTTTGGCACTTTCTCTAAGAGGTCTTTTGTGACTCAACATAGGGACCGGTACAAGGGCTGAACAAATGAAGGTAATGCAGCTTTGCTCAAGGAGGAAATGTTATCAATCAAAGATTGCTTAGCTTCACCATCAGCAGCAAGAGAGTCCAATGAGTTGATGAGGAGAGTGGAAATGGAATCGAATAGATTAACTGGTAGCTTGATTAGTGAAGCTTGAGTCAACAAAGGAGGAGTCGAATTTGTTGGAGCTGAGGAAAAGGGATTTCCCAGAGACTTTTGCACCTTTCAACCAGAAATGACAGGAATCTTCTTATCAGGAATTGCAAAATTTGTTGATAGAATCTCATCGAAGGCGCTTAGGTCACTAAAATCGACATCATCATTGTTGTAGTTAGCTTCTTGCGTTTTGCCTTGATCTAGTTATGAAGGGATGGTTTCCAAGAGGGTTGAGCTAGAAATAATGATGGTCGGAACAGGCTCTTTTTGTGGCTAATCGATAGCCTCCTTCTCTTGATCATCAACAATAATGACATCTTTGTCCACAGCAGGAGATACCACACTATCATCCTTATAGGGATTTTTCTGCCCTGAGGTAGTCTTGAACTCCTTTTCTCCTGTATCTTCTTTCTCCTCTTTGACCTTTTCTCAGAAGTTTAGGGCATCATTCTAAAAATAAGTAATGCAAAATTAAACAAAAGGAAAAGAAGAGAAATAAGCAAAAGAAAGTGGTTAAAGGGTTGAAAAGTACCTTTGTACTAGAAGACTCTTTATCATCATGAGTCTCTGCGAGGTTCACCCAGGGAGAGTTGCCCGAAACCCTTCCTATCCCAAACTTAAAAAAAAAAAAAAGAATGAATGAATAACAATATAATATCGTCAATAAGCAATAACAATGAAAACAAAGAAAAGGAAAAGACCAAAAAGTACCTTAGCCGAAAGAGCCTTCTTCGAAAATTGGCTTGAAAGAAAAAGGGCGTTTTTTACCCGAACCTTCTTTTTGGGAAGGATCTTTTTCTTTTTCCTTCCCTTAGAGACAGGGGCTTTTCTTTTTCGACCCTTGGTAGGGGACTTGTCTTCATTTTCTGGATTGTCCCAATTCTTAGTAGGCTTGTTGGGAGCGATATTAGATATTTTTATGGCTTTGTTGGCTGCAAAAAAGAAAAAGAAAAAGAAAAAGAAAAAGAAACAATGTAGGATAACAAGGTTCAAAATATTAAAACAAGTTTAAGGAAAAAGTAAACCACTTAGTGGAGGATATTCAAGGGCCCTTTGATTATTATTGGACTAAGTGTTTAGTCATTTTCGACAAGTAAAAGCCAATGAACATCATGGCTGTGTCGAGGATGTAAATAAAGTGTTCCAAGAGGTCCTAAGGATGTATCTGGATAGCAGTCGACAATACCAAATGGAGCGTTTGGTAATGGAGGAAATAAATATGGAGTCATATAGGATTGATGTCGAGCTAAAGGGTTAATAGACTTAGCTTTTTTAAAAGCGCGCTAACATCGACCATCATGTTGCTCCTTTTTTCATTTAAAAACATCCATGGCATCCCGAACCACCCTCAAGACCGCTTGTGTGTTATATTTAACTTATAAATCCTTTTCAAATTGAAGAATTTCTCGAACATGTGTACCTTTGGTTTTTGTCAATGCTATCCCTTTCTACAAAGAAATATTAGGAAGGTTAGCAACCCAAATGTCTTTGCAAACTAAAATTCTTTGATGTTGGGACTTGTAATATTTGAGCCACCAAGCAGTAAAAGACAGAGTAGAAAAGAAACTATTTTCAAAATCAAAAGGAGAATATAGGCTTCATAGACCTTATTCTCACTCAAGAAATACTCAAGGTCAGAGAAAGACCCAAGCGATGCACCACATAGTTAGACTTGTGGGTCGAGCAAATAAGGTGCATGAATAGCTTGCAAAAACTTGAATTGTCGAGCAACAAAAGAAGGTTATGGAGCTCAACATTTCTATTCTTGGAATCAGGAAGGTCCATAAGGAAAGCTTGGCAACATAGGAAGTTAGACCAGGTTTTGTTTTAATTTGATTGAATAGAGAGGATCGAAGCAATTCTTGAACAGGTGAACCATGACGACTCAAAAATTCGATCACTGTAAGGAGAAAGGTTCAATCCCCATGTGTTGGAAAAGGATAGTTAATGGTGATGTTTGAAAAAGAAGTAAAACTCATCAATCACCGGAGTAGTTCTCGGGACATCTCGACGAAGGTAGTAGAGTCAAGGGTCATCTAAATCCCATGGAAGATTTGCTAGTGCTGAGTCAAGAAGAAAGATTCAAAAATGGCATTCGCTGATGGCTGTAGGAATGATATTGGGCTTCTAGGGTTGATTGAATCATCGTGTTGAAGTTTGGTCACATTTGATCCCATCTTTTCATAGAGTTGAGCAATAATCAACTTGGCCAAGCAAAGTTGATGCCTTTTATGAAGCATAACAGCCGACAAATAGTAACATTGTTGCATTTGAAGACTTCGACCACAAAAAACTATTGCATTGAGCTAGTACAAGAGAAGGCCACATGCTCATTGCTAGAAATCGGGGTCGATGGAGAACCCATATTGTTCCTAACAAAAGCTGAATCATTCGAAGTCATCAAAGTTATAGGCTTTCACGTAATCAAGTACTAGATCGAAGTGCATGATTTTCCTCTTAGGTAGAAGGCCAGTAATGGTAGCAAGTTCAAAGAAGTTAGGAGAGATCATACTATATGGAAGCTATAGTGTATTGGTGGTTTTGTTCCAAAAGTAAAAGATGGGACCAAGCATCGAAAGGTTAAAAGAAATTTGGTGTCAAAAGAGCTACATAAAATTGAAAATCCTATTTCTTTCCAAAAGTGACCTTTAGCCAGTTGTACCCTATCAAACCAATGGATAAACTCAAGAGTATTCTTTGGAGGTTTCCTAAAAGTGCATTTGGCAAGAACAAATTGTTTAATGAAGATTTCTTCTTAGTTGGCTAGGATAGATTGGTCATGGGCACAAGGGAAGAAAGATTGGATTTTTGAGCTTCTGAGGAGAGGATCGAGAAAGGCATGTGTTGATGAACCAAGAGAGAAAGGGAGCATTACCTGGCTTTGAAGTAACTTAGTGGCCTTAAGGTCTAGTGCCATGCAGTGGTTGCCGTCAATAATGGGTCTTGGAGAGGAGGCTACAATTTGGGGCTAAAAAGAGTTGGCCATTATTATGGATGAAGAAAAGGAAGCAGAAAGAATGGTGGTAAAAGGATTATGAGGAAATGAAGAATGCAGAAAGAAAAATGGAATCTTGCAGAAGAGAAATAGAGAGAAAGATTTAAGTTTGAGAAGATGAAAAGTGTGAGTTTGATGAGAATGCGTAGAGAAGAAGAAAAATGTAGCAGCAAGAAGGCTATTTGTAGGGAAAGGAAAAGTAAGAAAGAGAGGGAAATCATTAAATTGAAAAGACAGTTAAAATAACAAAGATTTGAGGGGATGTAACACGCATATTAGCAATAATGATCAATTTTTGGGAAAATGAAAAGGAAAAGCAATCGCCAGAAGAGTTGATACCACAACTAACATTTGATTTTCTCATTAGAAAACTCAAATCTTGGGGGGCATCATGTTTGAAAAAAATACAAGGTTGTGTTTTGATTAGAAAAAGTCAAAGTATGGAAATAGAAGGGGGTCAAGATTTGAAAAATAAGGAATGTTACTAGATAAATCAAAAGAGACTAGGGCACGAGATCAAGAAGGGAGAATTGAGATGCGGGCTAAGCTAAGCACCAAGTTTGTTGAATCAAACAAATAGGCCGCCACACTTCCAGACATGTCAAAATGTGAAAATGGAAGGGGTTCTAGAATGATGCAAAACATGGATTAGTAAAGGGACCCACACATGATGCCTAAACAAGGATTTGAAGAACGATGATTAGTTGAGGCAAAGGTGAACGTGGGGCTTGAGGATGAATATCCAAGACGTGGGCTTCAAGGATGAAGATGGAGAACGTGAAGAAGATTGGGCTTAGTTTTTAGGAAATTTTTGACTATAAATATTAGAAGTTGAGTCCAATTTAGGAACAGACTTTTAGCATATTTGAAAACACATCAAACTTTGACAAAATGTTTACTTTAACATTGGAGAGTGTGTAGGATCTCAAGTAATTCTCGTTTGTATCTTTCTTTCATTTGATTTTTGATCTTATTTACGTTTACAATCACCATTGTTACTGTTCCTAAATGTTTTAACTTCATTTTTGGCATTTTATTTCATTTTGGTTTATTTATATTCTATTTAGGTTTTTTATTTGATACTTTTCATATTTTAAGAATATACCAGAGGAATCGTTTCCGTTCCCCAAATTGAGATACGTGAAACAAATTGATAGTAGTCAATTTATTTGTCTTGTCAACTAAAAATCAAGTAAATAAGGCCAAAATAAAAATAAAAGAGTTAAGAGTAAACCAATAATTCAGTCCTTAAAATTATTATTTGCTTGTAATTTTATTCTTAAATTTAATTTATAGATATTAGTTTATAAATTTATAGAACTCATAATAACAAAGTCTTTTTTCATTTCACGTTAATTTTTTTAAAAAAAATGAGTAAATATAAGTTTTATAAATTTAAAAAGTAATTTATATTAACTAAATCCACGGGTTAAAATAAAGGCTTTTCAATTTTTTAATGTGAATTATGGGTTAAAAATATCATAATATGGGATAATTTGCACAAATATGAGATTGTGGGAAGATTAAACACATTTCGCTGTACACTAAGTAGGGTTTAGTTTTTATTAATATTTTTAACAAACCTTACATGGAGCAAGCGGAAACCTAAGACAAGAAAAACAGTTAAAAAGCACATCATACTAGCCCAAAAAATGGGCTACAAAGCTTGCAAGAATCTCTGATGCTCACGAAACTCTACTTGTTACACGGCGAAATGTGGCATACCACAAACTAAGCCTGCAAAAGCTGGAGAATCTTTGTTGCTTTAAACTCTACTTGGTGTAGGGTGAAATGTGGCAACACCTTGGACCGAGGAGAATTGTAACACCCTAATAATACCATACTATGCTTAAGTCATTTTATGGCATCACTAGTTGTTACTTTTAACTAACGGAAGTTCTTATCTTTGAAATTAGCGTAATATATGAAAATAGTGTGTAATTTTTTTTTTTTGTAAAACCTTTATACTTGAAAACTGAGCCTTTTTGTGCTTACTTACTGGCATACGTGTGAATGTTGTTCTTCATATCGCTAAGTTACTAATAAGACATATGACAAAATGGAAACAACATAACACAATACCTTAAGCCAAGAATAAAATCAGAGATAATCAAGGTCATCATTACACTTAATATGTATCACATACGTAATATGTCAAATTAAGCAGCATGACTTCCTACATGCTCTTAATTACACATGAACTGCCCAACTAGGGCTCTTAAGAAAATGAAAATACTATGCTACTATCTCGATCCTCCTTAGCTAGGTGAAGAAACATGGCAGCTCCTCGTCTTATCCAGGCAGGTATCATCAGTAGTGCTACCACTATGCTATCAGCTCCATCTGAAGATGACACGGAAATGTAGGAATGACAAATGCAAGATTTCTCAATAGGATCGCGACTAGACAAACACTGTGTCATCATCATCATCCTAGCCACTTCGGGTTTAATTATGAAAATAGTAAGCATGCATAAGTTCTATTTTTAAAGGGTTTGAAAACATAGATTCCCGAAGTGGGTTTCTTTTAATCTTTCCCATATAAACATAATATAAAGAAACTCAAAACAACTATATAAGAGCAAATACATATGGGAACATGGTATAAACATTTATAATGCGCATGAGAAATATAGAAACATGCATGACTATGCAACTCATCAATTTGACCATGGTTCTACTTTGACTTTACTTTCATTTTTAGCACGTGCTTAACATTCTTTACTTTCCTTTGAGATAGACTGCTTTTGGACATGAGCTCATTCCGTGATCGTTGTGACGCAGTACTAAACCAAATCAGACTAAGTCGATATTGGTTACCCCTAAGTGTGAGGGTCCTCTATGTCACCCTTACCTCCCTCATAAAGGTTCCTTGTGGATAGCCGTCTTTCACTTCCCGGAAGTGATCGAGGGGTCATATCCCATGGTTTCTTTTCTTATCATTATGATTTACATGCATAGTACTTCTTTGACTAGACATATGCAATGATATGACTAAGTCCATAATTTTGATGGAAATCCGGCAGCATAACGGCTAGACTGGAACTTCCCTAAAATGCCAATCATAAACTTTCAACCAATAGTTCATCATATCTATATCATATCATCACAGTCATCATTCAATCATAAGACAAAGCTCAATCAAACTTGTCATTCATCATGCCGAATGGCATCATACATTCATACCCTAAAGGGGGTTCATAGTTGTGTGATTCTTAGTGAAGAATATTATGAATCATTATATGATTTCTCGTGGTTACCCATAAGAGAATCACATAGTTAAGATATGTGTATGTGGTCTTTTAGTTACTTAGCTCTCATATGAAATTATTCTTTACTTAAGTACATGTCTTATGGAACACTTGTTCAAATTAATTAAGTTAAGTGATTGTTTCCTTTCCTTGAGATAGTGCACTTAGTGATTCCTAGGTTCATGGTATGCTCAGAGGCCCTAATCATACTTCTGTTCCCAAGGAGTTCGAGATCCCTCTAATCCTTACGTCATGACAACGCATAACCACATCAAGAACCCAACAACACCATGTTCACTAACCGCCAAGGGTGATTTTTAACTTAACCAAGTTACAAAGTTTCAAGCTTTCATCACTAACATAACAAGAACTTACCTTAAGTATTATAAAAGTTATCATTCTTATAGAGTAGTCACAAAGTTTTTATTTTTTATGAAAGTAAGTGCCTTTAAAATTAAGCTCTTATCTTAAAGATTAGATCTTCATGAAATAATGATACAAGTTACTAGCTTTTTAACTAAAAAGTCTTGTTCTTTATGAAAGTTGACTCTTTTAATTATTCTAAGACCATCAAGGTCTCAACTTTATGACTTAAAATTGTCTCTACATTAAAAAGGTTCCTACTTTATCAACTAGTGATATGAAACATTAACTTCAAGGTCAAAAAGTCTTGTTCCTTATAAAAGTTAACACCTTTTAGCATTGTTTTGGTTCAAGATCTAAACTTTATGAATTAAATGTTACAAAACAACACTTTTATGACTTAAAGGCCTCATTCTTGATTAAAGTTTGAAACTTTATGAAAGGTCTTTTCTGTAAGGTTGATTTCTAAGACATAAAGTGACAAGATATCATTTTTCTAACTCAAAAAGGCTTATTATACCAAAAAGCTTAGACTTTTAAATGTATTCTTGCCTTCAGAACAAAACAAAATAAGACTTTTATGAAGGCACTAAACTTGCGTTTTTTGTGCTCCAAGAAACAAACTTTTTAAAGTTTTAAGCTTTTAGAATGTTCATGGTCTTATCAAATCATGAAAAACATAAAAAGATAAGGCTTTTCCAATCATCAACTCATCACAAGAAAAGAAACAACTTTAAACAAGATACAATCAAGAATACTCAATGATAAGAACATAGTTTCCAAAAGTAGAAACATCAGGAACACTTGAAGAATAACAAGAACATATTTTTCCAAAAGTAGAAACATCAAGAACACTTGAAGAACATCAAGAACATATTTTGCTAAAAAGGGAAACTCAAGAACACTTGAAGAACAACAAGAACATATTTTGCCAAAAGTAGAAACTTTTGCTCTTGAAGAGCATGAAGGATCTTCTCAAGTTTTCATCTAGAGATCTTGGTCATGAAAGAACCAAGCTCCAAGCTTTCTTGAGCAAACAAAATGAAAAAGATGAAGATCACGACCTTCACTTTGAAGATGGCGCTACAACAAGAGAAGAAGAAGAAGAAGAAGATGATGTCTCCTCTTGATGATGATGGTGGCGTTTTTGGATGAACCAAGGGAGAACTCTTATGTTCTCTTGAAAATGATGTTGGTAATGTTTAGATCTTGTCTTCAAAGACCTAAAGATGAGGTCCTTGAAGGGCTAAGTAAGAGGTTTTGGTTATCGTGGAGGTGGAGAAAGGAAGAAGAAGATGAAGAAGAAGAAGGGAATTTTAGAGAGAAGTGAGAGGATGAGAGTCTTAGAGAGAGAATGAGAAGTGTGAAAATGAAAATGAATGGGTGTGAGAGGGCGAGGGAGGCCGTAACTTCTATGAGGGTGGGGAGAAAATATTTTGCTTCATTTTGTGCTAATTAGTGATTAAGGAGACAAAGTGGATGATGGGGGAACAAAGCATGGTCAAACTCTTACATAAAGCACTATTGTCCAATACTTTATGCTTTTATGACATCACCTTTTACTTTATTGTCTAGTTGACTAAATTTGAATTTAATGATGCGATTAAGTGCTCATACAACTTAATTAAGATGATTAAGCAAGGATTAGTGATTAATACACAAGAACATGATTAACAAAAATTAATCTTGTGATTAAGTTTAATTAACCTTAATTAAACTCGATTAAGCTAATTAAGGGCAATTAGTGCTTAATTAAGCTATAGAGGCTTTAACTTACTTAATTAGAGATTATCTAATCTCCATTAAGCATTCTCTTGACTCTTCTCATCCGAGTTAACCCTTTAATTAAGCCTTAATCTCATAATTTCTTATTAAGTGCCTAATTACTTAGGGTTACTGAGGTAATTTAGCACGACATGAAATTGAGGATGTTACAAGAATCACTGTCCTATTGTCATGTTGGTCAAGTTTTCCTACATGTAGTAAAGCAAAATGTTTATGCATGCATAGTTAATGAACCTTGACCACTGTTATTGGATGGACTCAGCAGCTCTATAAGTGAAGGGGAGGGGGTGTTAGTGGTGCACATTGTTAAAATTTCTAAGGGGTGTTACGTTTTTTGTAACACCCTCTACCATATAAGCCATGCTCGAGTTATGGAGTTATATTAAGAAGTTGTCACTGTGCTAAGAGATCTTTCAAATGTGGAAAATATAATATATGGCCCTTTAACTGCACTCTTTATTACTGATAATGGTTAAATTTTGTCATCTCTGATTCATAGAGAATAAAATAATTACAATTTAAGAATTTTTTTTATCTAACATTATAAACAGAAGTTGCTTCTGCTGCGCGGCTGTTGCCCTTACTGAACTTCAACCGGCCTCTATGGTCTTCCGGGTTGACTTAAGCCTGAGTCTTGCATGATGAACATCCTAGGATTCTGCCTCGTTCTTAAATTTTAGCCTAGGCACTGGAATGTTTATGGAAAAGAAAAACATACGAGTAGGCAGTGAGAACCTAAGGTTCTCAGTAGGTAAACTCAAACCATCACTCATACAGTGTCATCATAAACATTCAGCCGCTTCAGTTTCTTATGAAAATGTGCACATATACATAAGCAGTGGTTCAATTTTAAGTTGAAAACATCTTTCTCGAAGCGGGTTATATTTTAACAACCACTTGGCATATTATATGACAGACATAAAAGCACGAATAGTATCATATACTTCAATAAGAATCATAATAGCATTACGACAAAATAAGATAATTAGAGATGCACATGTAGATGCTTATACTTGACTTAATTCATCTCTTTCTTTAACTTGCAACTTGATCTTGCTCTTCTGTACTTGGTCCCCCGGAGGTGAATGGCTTTTCTCACCCCTAGGTACTAGCCTGCTTTTTAGGTCCGAGCTCGTACCTATATATGAGTGACGGGTTTACTTTCTTTGACCCTCACACCTGTCTATTCCCCTTGAATCTGGTCAAGGACTGGCCCAAGTCTTAGACAGTACTGCTCTGGCCCACGCTAACTAAGTTTATGCCATGCCTCACGTGGTAGCTTAGTACGTCCCTCTTGCAAGCTCTCATTATTTTTTCCTTTCCATATCTTATCATGCATGTGGATGTTTTGTGCGTTCATGGATATGTTTTACACCTTACTTCTCACATCATATTCTAATTATGCTTGCATGCACGATGTACATGAACATGACATGTAAATGTAAATATATTCAAAGCATAATCACCCATAGCATAAGTTCTCATAACTTCATAAACTTCTGCCAAAAATTCGGTAGTATAATGGATTGAGTCCGCTTCCCTGTGAACAATGCCAGCCAACTCAGTTAACATAAATGTCATAGGCATATATCCTCACTTCAATAGTTTGATAAAGGCTTTGATCAAGGAAATTAGCTAAGCCTATGAATTAGAGTTCAAGAATGTTTCCAATTTCTTAAGGTTTCTTATTCTATTTTATGCCCTCTATTCTATGCAGTTTTTGTAAATTCTGCCATAATTTCTACTTAATGTATTAAATTCTAAATTTTTGATATGTTGAAGTATTATGTGTCTAGTTTTTAACCTCTTTGGTCCCATTTGATTTTGATAAGTATAACTCAAGTTATTGGAGATTTACCTTGGCCTGCCCTGTAGCTGGCCAAATTTGTACACTCAAAAGTAAAAATTGACTAAAAATAGAAACCTGGTTGAAATCATACAAAAATTATATCATATTAAAGCTAACAGAACATATTTTCATTTTTGATAAGTTTCATCTCATTTGTATAAGCAGAGCTCGAGTTATAAGCTCTTAAATTTGGCTAATATGGATTGTCCCCTCAAAATCTAGTCTGCTCAGAATCAGGGTCAAAATCTTAGGGTAAACTTCAAAAATTCATATCTCTCTCAATACTAATTCAATGACCTTATAATTTATATGGTTGGAAACCCTAGATGTCTAGTTTCACATAAAATTATTTTCATTGAAATTAAACGGCTGTAGGAGGAGCCGTATGCTCCGCCGTACGGACCGCCGTAGGTTTCCTTAACCTAATCCATTCTGTTTGCTTCTCTTCACTAGATAATCATCCACAAGTCAATTTACACACAACAATCCAGCCATAAACCTTCATATAGACTCAGAATAACATTAAATACATGTATCTAAATGAGTTTACAGCAAGCCCAATTCACAAAAAAATTCAAAGAAGAGGTTGAATCCTACCTCAAATTTGGAGTTTGAGCTAGAAATATGGAAGCTTTGGATGTAGAAACCTATGTAGGGTGAAGAAGCAAGGAGGAAAGAATGAAATGGAAGACAAAAATGAGGGAGGGAGGTCTAAGATGATCACCGAATTATGGGGGAGAGAATGGAGATATTTGTGGCTTATGTCATAATGAATGAAAGTGACTCATGGTAGTTGATTGGTGGATGCCTCAAGTAGTTGGAAATCAACCAAGTCTCCCCCATTGTGTGGCTGAAGGTGGCGCCATTTGTGGGGGTAGAGTTGACTGAATTCTTAGCCACCTAATTTAGGGCTTGCAGTATAAAATTCTATTGACTGAATTCTATATAATATCCAAATAACTCCTAATTATCCTTTAATTACTTTCTAATTAACCTTACTTAGTTAATAAAAATTGAATAAATTGACTAATGATGTAAATTAAATGTTTTGCAAATTTAGAGCCTTTCTATTCTCTGTTTCCTATAGCTAATGGCATTTCCGTAATTTTGAGTAAGTCTAGGGGCACCCCATATCATTTCACACCTGACTACTCCCGTGGCTCGAACGGCCGAGATTTAAACTTCTACAGTTTTACCATGTGATTCTGCTCCGCTTATAGCTCTATTTTGCTAACTCTACAGACGAGGGAACATAGATGTCATTTTCTAAAAAGATCTAGAGTCCTTATGGAAATATCCTTGTGGGGTCAAAGTATGATTTCTAAAAGTTCTAAGCAACACTACAAATAACAAAAGCTCACAGGGGCACTTTTATAATTTTCTAATTTTTAACATATGGTAGTGTCATATTTTTGATGGCAGTATTATGCTACCCTATATTTCTGAGTGTGAGAATCGTTAGGGTATAGCACTGCCTAAGAAATTACCATGCTGCCTAAGGGAAATAATTCGAGGTTTCTATTATTCTTTATTTAAGAAAGTGGAGATGTTACATTTTTGGAGTACTAAAGCAGAAGACTGCCAGTTTTTTATTTAGTTGGAGCAACGAGTTTCAATTTTGAGGGTGGTGCTAGAGTAAGAAGAAAGTTTTTTAAGTGTGGTCTGGGTTGGTATGTGATCAACAAGGAAAGAAAGATAATACAAGAATGAGCTGATGTAATCGATAACATGATTCAACAATGGATTCAAGCAGCCATATTGCAATGCGAGTTCCTGATGTAATATATTTATTTTTAGAAATTATGTTTGTTATGTATGGAATTTTGTAGTGATATTATGTTTAAAATTAGTTGTAGTATGTTAGGATTCTATGTTTATCAGTTACATTATGGTAAAGAGTTGTATATTTTTCTCTGCAAGAAAGGCTATTTTTTAAAAAAGGTTATTTATTTTTCTAGAGGTAGTATTCTTATGATAAAAATAAATGAGATGGATACTACTAATATATATATGAGGCCCCCTTTTTCTAGAATTGATGGTATAACAGATTTTAATTTAATAAATCAATGTTTTTTTTAACTGCTTGAGTAATTTTTTTTTTACTTTTTTTCACTTTAATTTATTTTTTGCTGGTATTATTATTATTATTATTATTATTATTATCATTGGAAGAATAACATAAAAGTAATGTTGAGTATATAGTTTAAAATTTAAATAGTTAAATTAAAATGACATTTAATTTAAAAAAAAAGTAAGAATAGAAATAATGATATTGATTTTTATTTTTTTTGTTAAGAGTGATTTGTTAATTCATGTTATTATTTATAATAATAATGCAACTATTTTTATTATAAATGTATAAAGTAAAATGTTAGGGTTTAGGAGAAGTGAGAAATTATATTTTGATATGTTTTGTTTGGAATTTTGTAATGATATGAATATCTGTGACATTAATTTTACTATTTTTAGATATCATATATATTTAAACATAAATGACATTAGTCATTAGATTAGTTAAGTTAGTCAGAACATGTCATATGTTTAAATTGCGTTAGCTATTAGATTAGTTATATCACATTAGATTGGCCATTTGATGAATATTATAGTTTTCAGTGATTAAAAAATTTTGGAGCATACAATTTAGAATTTAAATTAATTGTTTAATATATATTATAGTTTATAATCTTTTAGTGTAATGTATCATAATAAAGAAGTTATAATAAATTAACATTTTGATTCATAAATTCATAAAAATATGTGCTATATTTCTAAAAATTAATTTTAATTTATTTGAAAATTTATTATTATAAGAGGTATTTTAATTTAATGAATTGATTTTTGAATTTAATTATAGCAACTCTTTTTGTAATAAATTTATCTAATTTATTATTTTATGATAATGTAATAGGACGATAAATAGATGCGTACACGATATAAGAACGTGAAGCCACCACATCATGGGATAGAAGAGTACTTACAGAGGGCGAGACTCAATAAGGTTGCTAATATCGGGAAATTTCATCTGCTTCCAAATCTAATCAGTGCATTGGTGGAACGATAGATGCCAAAGTGTCACACGTTTCATTTTTCTTGTAGAGAGTGTACTATGACTCTAGAAGATGTTGCACTCCACCTTGGGCTACCCATCAATAGGCTGGTTGTTACTAGAACCACTGATTTGGATTTCCCATTGCTTTAAGAGATGTGTGAGGCGTGGCTTAGAGGACGAATTGAAGTCAATGATTTTGTTGGTTGTGCGATCAGCATGTCTTGGCTGCAGACTCTTAATTCAACACTCGCAACAAATGCCGACCAGGAGACAATAGAGTGCTTTGATCATGTTTGTATGTTGCGCTTGTTGGACAGTAAAGTAATGTCGAACAAGACATCGTCGACCATCCATGGAAAGTATCTTACATTGTTTTTAAAATTGGACCAGATTGGCCAATATAGCTGGGGTTTGGCATGCCTCACTATGATATATCGATGATTATGCTGTGCTTCACAGAAAAGTACAAAGGAAGTCGACGGCTATCTCATACTGCTACAGTCATGGGTCTGGCATCAGCTCCCTTTTTGTGTCTTGTGGTTAGGCCAATTCAATTTCCCCTATGTACGAGGTAAACTAATTTAACTTAATTATTTGTTAATTAAAATGATAAACTAATAAAAAATGATTAATATTGCTACCTTTTCGATTCTTATGTGATCTATGATTTGTATTTTCTGTAAAGAAATTAGTCCTTGATTTTTTTCATCAAATACGTTAAATTTTTTTTTCAAAAAATATAATTTTTTATTTAAATCACAAAAAGGAAAAAATAATTAAACTTGATAAGAAGATTTTAATATTAAAACTATTAATTGTAAATTGAATAATTTAGTTTAAATTTATAGGTTTGAAATTTATTATTTTAAATTTAATTCAAATGATTTATTTATCGTTATCAATTTTTATTTTTATATGCAGTAAACTTATTTAAGTTAATTATTTGCTAACATAAATTAATTATATTGGTTAGTATTCTAAAGAACAGTGTTTTGTTATTGTCATATTTATATCTATTTAATATAACATTACACAGATGAGCTAGAGTTGAATACCCACAGAGATTTAACTATTCCACCATTGCCAATATGAAGGGGACTTTAGATCGTATGGGCTTGCAGAACCAAATAGTGAATAGAATATTATAGCAATTCCTATAACCTAATTATCAACATTATATGTATATCTCATGTTATTTCTTCTTTATTTTATAATGCAGTTGCAGTTTTTATGATGTCCCTATGTGATTTTTGCGATTATTTCATGAATTCCACAACATTTGCGTGAAGACCGTAACGTACCCATCCGTCACTACACTTGTGTGCTTTGAGGTGGTTGAGTAGCACCTGAGCAACTACGTAACGTGTCAATTTGGCATTTATCTGCTTATTCTATCCAATCCCATCACCCTAGGGGAATCTCATAACCAAGATTTAAGGGGAAAGACAAATTGGAATTAGATACAGATGCATCAACATTCGATTAATATATGGCACAGTCGATATGAGAATGTGCCACATAGGGGTCCCATTATTGATTACACACCTTCCCCCCAATATTGGAAATGGTATCAGTAGCACGCTGCAGTTACTCGTGCAACATTGTGGTTGTCTACAGAATTCCACGTGCAAGATCCATGATAGTATGGCCATATGCCGCCCCCAGCATCATTTCCACATGCCATCGCCACCCTCCTAGCAGTTGTCCTGTATGGCAGCCCCTACCAACATGTCCATATGGATCCCCTAAAAATGTCAGTTGATCCTGGGGCATTCCATGCCAATGCTGGTCCTAGTTGGGGGCAACAATTTCAGCCAAGACATATGTCGGTGGATTCATCGAGTAGCAGCATGTCAAATTTGAATAAATTTCAGTCTGTATATGATGTTGATGAACTTAACTATACTCGTCCTTTACATGTTGATATAAACACTCCAACAGAAAACCTTTATGGGGCAGCCAGTGGACCAGCCGATGGACGAGCCAGCCGAGGATCTATACATCTCGATGATGGATGAGTTATTGCGGACACCACCTCCAAATTCTCAAGTTGCAGTTGCAATTGCACTTGTAAATTGGAATTTTGATTGCAATCAGATAAGAGGTTATGAACCCTGGTTCAGGGCTATGGCCATCTATCTATTCAAGGTGAGGCGGTAGTGGTAGAGGAGCAAGACGAAGATACAGTTGATAAGGGGGTGAGGGGGATAAGCTGGGTGAGGGGGGTGAAGGGGATAAGGTTGGTGAAGGTGGTGGGGGAAAAGGGAGAAGGGGATTTAGGTTTCTAGGTATCTTACGGGAGATTGTTAGAGGCCCCCAAAGATGGTCCCCTTCATTAATAAAAAAGAAAAAGAGCAAAGGGCATAAGTAGTTTAGTTTCTGTATTTTTTTTTCCTTTCTCGTGTAGTTTGATGTGTTAGTCATTAAATCATTTATATTATTGTATATACTTCAATTTAACACATGCTAATTATTATGTGATGCCTCTTTTGTCAGCTTTGTAGTTTGTATTGAACTTTATTATTTTTAATTTAATTCAAAATGATTTATTTTTATCTTTGTCAATTTTTATTTTAAATTTTTATGTGAACCTGAAACTTGGAACCCTAAATTTGTATTGAACTTGGAACCTAGATTCAAGGACCTAAAACCCTTGGTCACCTCGGCAAGCATCCTTACCCAAAGCAGGGAGGAATTTGGAACCTAGAACTTGGAACCCTTGGTCACCTTGGCAACCATCCCTACTCAAAGCAGGGAGGAACTTGGAACCTAAAACCTAGAACTTGGGAGGTATTTTTAAATACTCAATTTTTTGTAATTGGATAATTATCACATTGAGAAAATGTTCATTCAAAATGCTTTAACATGTATTTATATTCTAATAATTTAAACTATATAAACTAATTTTTAGTCAAGAGTAGCTAAAGTAAAAACATATTGGACTTTAAATTTAATTAACATACTAAAATTCCAAATTACATTAACCAACAAATGTTCAAACAACAACCATTTACTGCTCACTACTAATTAGCTCTAAGTTTGAGTGGACATTATCTGTGGCTATGTCCTTCACCATGGCATAGACCACACCGTTTTGGTTCTTGCATTTCATGCATATCCATTTCATTTAGAAAACTGGTTGATCTTGGTCGACATATCATGTTGCGCTTTAACTGGGGGTTAGGATGAATCATCGGACCATTATATGGCGACCATGTACTTTGATTCCCCATGACCTGAAACTTCCCTATCATACACTTTGCAAACCTTCTCCATGCTATATACGATTGACATACACTTGCCAATCGATGTTCTAATTATCACAGCATGCAATTATGTGATGGCATGGGTATCGATCTATCTAGAAATTGTCACAGTCACAATAACTTCACATCATATCAATGCTGAACTCATTCCTATTCATTAACTCTTGAATATGGAAAACTTAATTCTACCTTGAAAACCATGTGACACATGCATTACCAGCTGCTTGCTCGATTTCTTGCAACCGTGTTGTGAGGCTTCTGAGAAAACAAATCATGCATCTCTTCGAGCATATGCCTCCCTACCTTTGATAGCAAACAACTCAGTCAACCAAAAGTATGTTGCTCAAACCAAAGCCATAATGGGACGATTGTGAGTGCCCTTTAACATAGAATTGAGCACTCGACTAGGTTTGTGGTCATATGCCTGTTCTTATGCCCACCATCAAAAGCCTGAATCCACTTCTCTAGTGGAATTTTGTCAAGCCAACTAGTATATGTAACATCCCCAATTTTTGTCTAAGTTAATTAGCTTAGTGATCCTGGCTAATTAGAGAGATTAACGATTAACTGAGGATTAATCGACTAATCTCGATGAGCAAGAGCTTAGTAAATTGAGTCAAGTCAATAATTGAATCATAATGCACTAAATGTTTTAATTTAAAACCTAATTATTTGAACCTCATTAATTCATAATTTAGAAATATAATTAAGTTAATCCAATCTTATTAAGTACAAGACAATTGTTCTACCTTACCCATTTGAGATAGATTAATTCTTACACTCTAGTTACATAATTCATAAGAGCAATTTTACTAATCGAATTGAATTAACAACTTAAGTAATTCTAATAGCTTTGAAGAATTAAAAAATTTCTCCTAATTGATGCACCAAATTTTGGCCAAGGATAAGAGCAAAATCCAACCATCCATTTGCCTTCTCATCATGCACCACTAGATCAAGAGTCCATGTTAGTAGTATTCCTTGAGTCAAGCCAAGAGATGTACTCTCCTCCATCAAGATTGTGACACTTGGAGTGATCATATCCACCTAAGCCAATCCCAAGAGTGGTCATGCTTTTAACCACTTGAAAAAAACACTACATGGTCTTTACCCAAGTGCTAAGACTCAAAGGAAACACAACCCACCCTTTTACCCCAAGGTTCCCCCACTCTCTTGCTTGTTGTAAGAAGCAAAATCACATCACTCTTCCCCCTCCTCTTTTGCGCCAATCAACCCATCTCTCTCCCACTCATTTCATTTTTCATTTCCTCTCTCAAGACACAAAGTGTAACACCCTAATAAATCCATACTACGCTTAAGTCGTATTACGGCGTTTTATTAGTTGTTACTTATGCTCGTGGAAAACTAAACTTTACTTGAAATTAAGTTACATGGAAAATACGATAAGATTTTTTTTTCTTTGAAATATATCGTCGCTTTGCAGTGTTTTGAAAAGTAAAGCCTTGAACGAGAAGATAGCTAGAGAAATAGCGTGTCGCATAAAATATATACCCAAAAATTGTAAAACACGAGAAAGGTAAACAAATAATAATTCACACATACATTGCATTAAATAACTAACCATTACATTCATATGGGTTCATAATATATATATATATATATATATATATATATATATATATATATATATATATATATCAAAGATTATAAAGAAAGGAGGCTCATGGTCATGCCATGATCCAAATACTAGATACAAACTGAAATCGACATCGTTTGTCACAAAAGAAATGAATGAAGATGCAAAGCTACGGCGACTACAAGTCCACATCAGCAATTGTCTGACATCCCACGTCATACGCCTGCTCACAGTGTCGGGGATCCATGCTCTGCTCCACCGGATGCGCTATCAAGATCTGGTGACGATACGGAAGAATAACTAGGCTGAGAAATGGAATTTCTCAGTAGGACTCGAACCCGACACGAAAGTGTCATCGTCATCGTCCTAGCCACTTCGGTTTTATTAATGAAAATAGTGAGCATTCATAAGGTTCAATTTTTGGATTTTCGAAATCATGAATATCCGAAGCGAATTCAATTTTAACATACTCTTGAGTCATTTATATCATAACATACATGGACACAAGTATAATTATAAAACATGCATGTCTACGCTATAAGATTTTCTTAACTTCTTCCCTTTCTAGGGTTTGGACCGAAGTCTCTTTTCTTTTCTTAACTTGACTTTATCTTTTCACCCACTAAACATAAGTGGTAATGTAATGAGCTCATACCGTGGCCGTCGCCACCATAAAATTTCGGTACTTACACTAGCTGGGTCATGCCATGCCTCATGTAAGACCTATCCCCTATATTCACACTAGCTGGGTCATGCCATGTCTCATGTGAGTCATGGGTAAGGGAAGCTTACTTCGGGTCACCTTCCCTTTTGAAGGATCACGCCCTTAGTTTACTTTTTCTTCTTATTAAGGCTTATGATGCAAAATTATTCTGATTCTTTTCCACATTTAGGCGTTACGTATCGCTGTCCCCAGGGTGTTCATATTTATTAATTCTTTCATGTATATCATTAAGCATCATATCATCAACATATCATATTCATATTATTATCAGTCATCATCACATTGCCATCATATCGTTGTCATTCTTATCATCATAAAATTATCATAATCATCATCATCATGTCATATCATCATCACCATGATTATCATCATATCATATCATCATCATCATCATCATCATATCATTGTCGTCATAATGACACATAAAGGCATACACATCACACAAAGTCTTATGAGCTTAGCTTAGTAAACTTGGATACAAGCTTTTAATTAATTTGCTTCTTGTATAAATTCTTTTATTAGGCATAGGGCCAACTTTGTCCATTATCCTTTTTGAAACTTTTAAGTTGAATTATGAGGGTCTTCCAATGCTTAGTGTAAGGGTCTTAATGTCTTAAAGCTTATTTCTCATTAACCTTTAAAACTTACCATAACCAGTTTTACTTTTACAATGGGACAGTAACTTCAAAAATTCACCATAATTTCATCTTTTATTCTTTTGTTTCGAATTTTGATATGATTATATTTCTCTGAGTCTATTTTTAAACAAAATAAGTCCCACTCAAAAATTCATTTTGTAGCTTGAGTTATGCACATTTTATTCTGACTGTTCAGACTTGAAAGGTCAACTCGGGTCAGTGGCTTGTCCACTTCACTGGGAGTTTCTCACATGGAATCTGACAAAAATGCTTTTATGGGCGTGTTCCTCTATGTCTTAGCTTTCTATCAAACTTGGTCCCACTCAAAAATAATTTTTGTAGCTTCAGTTATAAGGTTTTTAGTGGAGACTGCCCAAACAGAAACCCATCCGGGAACAGCTAACTTTGAAAAATCATATCTCCCTCATTTTAAATCTAAGTTTCACGTATTTTATATGTATAAAAAGCTCTATGAGTATATTTTCACAGAAAATTAGTTTCATTACATTTTAAGTTTTGTAAAATGACTTATACTGCACTCATTGCAGACTGCCAGAATTCCAACTTAACTAGTTTTTAAGTTTTATGTATCAAACTTATAGAGATGTTGTTATACCACTTCAAATCACCATTTTTATGTTTTATCTCATCATTATATTCAAGGTTTTAGTCACCAAATCAGTATTTTAAAACAAAATAGAGCAAGATATATAAAACCATCATGCCACATATTCTCACTTCAAGACAACATTTTTCAACAAGACAAAAAAACTTATAGAGCAAGAAATGGTCATGAGACCTTGAAGCAAGTCCTAAAACCACCTAGCTATAAAGAGCTTAGGAGTTCTAGAGCTTGAAAAATACATGAAAAGAGTAGGTTAGAGTCACTACCAAAGAGAGCTTCTTGAAGAGTTGAAGTATGGAGAAAGTTGGAGAGAGCCTCCCTCCTTGAAAACTTGGAAATGAAGCTTGTGTGTGTGTTATCTTGTTTCTCCAAAGACCAAAAATGGTGGTCCTTGAAGGGATTGTGAGGGTGGTGATGGAAATGGGGTGGGAGGTAGTGAGGAGGTTAGAAGAAGAACAAAGAAGGTTGGAAGAACAAAAGAGCTAGAATGAAGTTTAGAGAGAGGTGGGAGCTTGGGCTTGTAGTGAGAGGATGAAAATCACAAATGAGGGAGTGGGGGAGGCTAATTGGGGCTCAAAATGGGTGAAGGGGGGCTAATTGGTTTGGCTCCTCTAACAAGCAAGAGTAAGTAGGTGAGTTTTACTTCTTTTTCAAGTAAAAGGGCTAGGAACCTTAGGGTAAAAGGGTGAGTTGTGTTTTCTTTGAGTTTTGGCACTTGGGTAAAGACCATTTTGTTTTTTTCCCAAGTGGTTAAAAGCATGACTACTCTTGGGATTGGCTTGGGTGAATATAATCACTCCAAGTGGCATAATCCTAAAGGAGGAAGGTACTTCTCTTATCTTGACTAAAGAGATACTACTAACCTAGACTCTTGATCTAATGGTGCATGATGAGAAGACAAATGGATGGTTGGATTTCGCTCTTGCCCTTGGCCAAGATTTGGTGCATCAATTAAGAGAAATTTTTAAATCTTCAAAGCTACGAGAATTACTTAAGTTGTTAATTAAATTTGATTAGTTAAATTGCTCTTTAACTGATTTCGATTAATTACATCTTTAAGACGTTTTTCCTCTTAAAAGAATTGATCTTATGAATTATGTAATTAGGGTGTAAGAATTAATCTATCTCAATTGGTAAGGTAGAACAATTATCTTGTACTTAATTAATAAGATTGGATTAGCTTAATTATATCTCTAAGTTATGAACTAATGAGGTTCGAATAATTAGGTTTTAATTAAAACATTTAGTGCATTATGATTTAATTATCGACTTGGCTCAATTTACTAAGCTCTTGCTCATCGAGATTAGCTGATTAGTCCTCAGTTAATCGTTAACCTCTCTAATTAGCCAGGATCACTGAGCTAATTAGCTTAGACAAAAATTGGGGATGTTACACAAAGCTCTCACCTCTCTCTAAACCTCTCTTTGTTCTTCCTAATCTTCTTCTTGTTCTTCTTGTTTTCCCTAATCTAACTCATCTCATTTCCACCACCATTCTCACAAGCCCTTCAAGGACCACCCTCTTTAGTTCTTGAGGAAGCAAAAACAAACACTCACTTAGCCCCATTGTCAAGCTCAAGAAGAAGGAGGTCATCGCCAACATCTTTCTTTCTCTTCAAGCTTTCAAGAAACCTATTTGGTAATGACTTTAACCCTTCTTTTTTCTATGTTTTTCAAGCTCTAGAACTCCTAAGCTCTCCTTAACTAGGTGGTTTTATGACTTGCTCTAAAGGCCTCATGGCCATGCTTTCATTATAAGAAGTTGTTTGTGATCTTTACTCTTTTCTTGGAAAATGATTTGTTATGCATTTATTCTTATTTTGAACCAAACTTTTTAGAACTCAAAATATTGTTTTTTCACCAAGATCTCAAAGTATAAAAGTGGTTTGGAAGAGAAAAGTGGTCACTTAAGGAGAAGACTTAATGTTTTTACAAGAAAACTCATTGAAACCAAAACCGTGGAAGCTGAAAAATTCTGGCAGTTTGTATAGCACAACTGATAACTCTATCAATATAACTCCAAATGGAACAAAACTAATTTTAAATGAAAATAGACTCATAGAGATTTTTATACATATAAAATACGTGAAATTTGGCCTTAAAACGAGAGAGATATGAATTTTCAAAATGTTTTGTCCCTAGATGTGTTTTTGTTCGGGCAGTATGTAATAAAATGTGCATAACTCAAGTTATACAGAACATTTTCGAGTGGGACCCAGTTTGTTAAAAAGCTAAGACATAGAGGAACATTCCCATGAAATAGTTTTGTCAAATTCCTTTTGAGAAACTCCCAGTAAAGTTTAAAATTCACTATACTGAGAATAAACTTAAAAGCTAAGTAGTCAGAATAAAATGTGCATATCTCAAGTGACAAAATGAATTTTTGAGTGGGGTTTATTTTTTAAAAAAATAGACTTAGAGAACTATAATGATACCAAAATTCAAGTCAAAATTGTAAAAGATAAAATTATGGTGAATTTTTGAAGTTACTACCCCACTGTAAAAGTAAAACTGGTTATGGTTAAGTTTCAAAGGTTAACAAGAAATAAACTTAAAGATATTAAGACCCTTACAACAAGATATTGGAAGACCTTCATAATTCAACTTAAAAGTTTCAAAAAGGATAATAGATGAAATTGGCTCCATGCCTAATAAAAGTATTTTATACAAGAGGCAATCTCAATTAAAAGTTTGCACCAAATTTACTAAGCTAAGCCCATAAGACTTTGTGTGATATGTATGCCTCTATGTGTCAATATGATGACAATGATATGATGATGATGATTATGACAATGACATGATGATGATGATGATGATGATGATGATGATATGATATGTGATGATCATGATGATGATGATTATGATAATGATATGATGACGATATGAATATGATATGTTGATGATATGATGCTTAATGATATGCGATAAAGGAATCACATTTGGGGACGGCGATACGTAACGCCTAAATGTGGAAAAGAATTAGAATAATTTTGCATCATAAGCTTTAATAAGAAGAGATTGAACTAAGGGTATAATCCTTCGAAAGGGAAGGTGACCCAAAGTAAGCTCCCCTCACCCACGACTCACATGAGGCATGGCATGACCCAGCTAGTGTAAGTACCAAAAAGTTATGGTAGCGACGGCCACGGTATGAGCTCATTACCACTTATGTTTAGTGGGTGAAAAGATAAGACTTAAGATAAAGTCAAGTTAAGAAAAGAAAAGGGACTTCAGTCCAAACCCTTGAAGGGATGAAGTTAAGAGAAGCTTATAGCATAGCCATGCATGTTTTATGTAATTATACTTGTGCCCATGTATGTTATGATATAGATGATTAGAGGGTATGTTAAAATTGAATCCGTTTCGGATATTCATGTTTTCGAAAACCTAAGAACTGAACCTTATGAATGCTCACTATTTTCATTAATAAAACCGAAGTGGCTGGGACGATGACGATGACACTTTCGTGTCGGGTTCAAGTCCTACTGAGAAATCCCATTTCTCACCCTAGTTATTCTTCTGTATCGTCACCAAATCTCGATGGCATACCCTGTGGAGTGGAACATGGAGCCCCTCATCATAAGTAGGCTTTCGATGACAACGCTCAGGCCATCGTGGTGACAACCACTACAGTGGTGCGCACCTATTTTTACCTTGGCCGTATACATGAGGATGTGGGGCTCGATGTCCTGCCTGCCCTAGCTGACATTCCTGCCGCCTACCCTGGACAACCGTTAGGTTCTTGGGATTTTCCGCCCGAGCCGTTGCCGGATATTGAGATGGAGCCGATGTCTCCGGAGCTACCTGCCGCCGAGCCTTTGCGGCAGCCGAAGATTCTTGTGATTGAGCTGAGCTCCATGGCTACCCCTAGGGCCGCAGCCACCTCGCCGTCGTACCCTGAGTATCATCCTGAGACTTCGAAGGAGGATCCTTTTGAGGAGCGGTCCTCAACAGCCAGCTGTGACCCAAATCAGGCCAGCTTGAGTCACCGTGTTCGTCGAATTGAAGTAATTCGTAGGCACCCCCTATCATACGCACACCTCATGTCCCTCGAGGGCGAGGAGCTAGGAGGAGTCACATCTCTGGGCCACGACATCGATAGATCGGAGGGTGCATTGTGAAGACTGATCTTAGGATTTGGTGTGGAACCAAGATGCATAGACTTTTGCGATTTCTGCTTCCTTGTGTATCTCTGCTGCTTAAAAGCTTGCTATGCTAGATTGCATTCTATATGTAGCGATGACTTGATTATGAGTATCTTTATGTAATGATGGATATTATGAATTATATTTATGTGGCATGAGTATGTAAGAGTTTTTATGTATTATGTATCTCGTATGGTTTTTATTCCACTTGTGAATCGAACTCTCGTACGTCATGCTCTTTCTCTATCTGTCTTCTCGCTCCAGACTTTACTTTCCAAAACGCTGCAAAGCGACGACGTACTTCAAAAAAAAAATTATAATACATATACCGTCTTTTTCGCGTAACTTAACTTATAAATGAAGTTTAGTTTTCCACGAGCATAAGTAACAACTAATAAAACGCCGTAATACGACTTAAGCGTAGTATGGGTTTATTAGGGTGTTACAGTATATACCTCACCATGTTGGTGCATTTGTTCATAGTGATGATTAAATTCATGTTTCGTCCTCGAATACCCTGCAAAACAAAATGTGGTCAATAGATTATAAAAAAAAATGCATTTAGAAATACAAACAAAATATAAGTTACCTATGCTCGCAACAAGTCAATGCAAGTACAGCTTCTTGAATCTCCTTAAGAAGTTGGTTGCGATGTGTCTAATGCAATGCATGTGGAATGCTCTCAAAGGTTCCCACTGACCTTGACTCTGTCTTTTTATTGCTTTGATTGAGTCGTGCCAATTGGAAATAATGCCAACCCCATTCTCGATCACTACATGTATACGTAAATGGTTTAGGAAAAATGACCATGCATTTGCGGTCTCACCTCGACAATTGCAAAAGCAACAGGCAATATGTTTTGATTGCCATCTTGTGTAACTTCAATCAATAAAGTCCCTTTGTATTGCCTATATAAATGTGTTCCGTCAACCTGCACTAATGGTTTGTAGTGTCTGAAAGCTCTCCTATAAGGACCAAAAGTCCAAAACACCTGCTTGAATATTCGAGTGTTCGGCACTAGCTCAGTTTCATGGTAGGCCGACATAGCTTCGAACTCAACACTTGCATGTCAATCAAAAGAACACACTACTCCCAGCTATTTGGGTAATTCTTCATACGAACCTTCCTAACTACCATAAACCCTTTCAACTGGCCTTTGCTTCGCCACCCATACTTTCCGGTATGTTGTCAAGTATCCATATCGATTTTGGATCTCTACAATCACACTCTTTACTTTTAAAGATGGGTTAGCTCTTATCATAGATTCTATATATTGTGCAGTCATGTCAGAATCCAATATTGTTTACTTAATCCTGGTTCTTTTTGAAACTAACCCTAATAAGCCATTAACACCCAAAGCCAAAGTGTTTGCACTTACAGTAAAAGATCAATGGTTCTGACTCGTGCACTTTGTAATCCACTAATCTAGATATGCCATAGCTCTTAACTGCTCGTACTACATCCTCCCGATCGCTGCATATCATTCCAGCATAAAATTCACCATTAGCAACATAACCATTAACCATATTCACATAATCTGGAAACTCAAGAGCATGCATAGCCACAAGATGTAAAGCGCGCATTAAAAGTGGAGTATCCTCTGCATGCTAAACTGCTATCGTTGTGTTTGGTCCACCCTCGTCATCTGTATCATCATTGCCACTTTTCATGCTCTCCTTTATAGTATTCGGCATCACTTTCACCTTCATTGTTGTCAACCATGCACTTTGTGCCTCTTATTGGAAATAGGCTAGGTTTAGCTTCACACTGATGTTGGATTAAAAAGAATTAAGTAAATTAACACATATATTATATTAATTAACATACAAATTTAATTGAATTAAAGATAAACAATTAATTAAAATGATAAACTAATATTAAATAATTAATCCTGGAACATTTTTTTTATTTTTATGTGAAATTAACATATTTAACTCAATTACTCCCATCTAACTAGCAAATTTGTTTCTTTAATTTTTTTCTTAATATAACAACTATCTACAATAATTATAATGGTGAGTATTCTAACAAACAACGAATAAAACTAAATAAAAATAAAAAAATTAACATATTGAAATTCATTTTAAACAAAAACATTTTCTTAATTTTTTTAAATACTCAATCTTTTGTAATTAGATAACTATCATATTGACAAAAGTTTGAAAAAAAAAACTTTAACATTTATATATATTCTAATAATTGTGTTAGATAAGCTAATTAGACATAAATAATTAAAGTATTTAATAGTATATCACTTGGCTTACTGGATACAAATTGGAAGCAATATTGTAGTCATGCTGTCTAGCTGCATAAGAAGCGGTACCAGTTTGAGCAATATGATATTGAAAACAAAAATTATTTAAAAGTATTAACTAAAATAACAGATATTATATTGATCAAGATAAAAATTTAGTTCAACTCAAGAAAAACTATTAATCATAACAACACAAACTTATAGAATGAAACTAAGTAATAAATAAATTCCACCATATCAAAGAATTTGCCTACATAAATAATTTTGAAATAAAAAACCTAATAAAATATCACATGACTCACTGGATATGAACTAGGAACAATGTCATAGTCATGATGCCTGGCAGCATAGGAACTAGTACTAGTTTCAACAACATGATATTGACGCTAGATTATTAACAAGAATTAACTAAATTCATAGAAATATTATATTAATAAACATCAAAATTTAATTCAAGTAAAGAAAAACTATTAATCGCAAGAGCACAAAATTACACAATTAAACTAATTAATAAATTGCAACATAAGAAATAAATTATGTTAGATAAATAACTTTCAAATCAAGATTTAATAAAATATCACATGACTCACTGGATATAAATTAGGAGTAGTGTCATGGTCATACTGTCTAGTTCTAGTTTCAGCAACATGATATTGATGAAAGGATTATTGAAAGGTATTAAGTAAAATAATACAAGTGTTATATTAGTTAACATAAAAATTTAATTCAACAAAAACTGTTAATTAGATTACTACATAATTATATAATAAATAAATTTACATAAATAACTTCAAAATAAAAAATTTAATAAACTATCATATGACTCACTTGATATGAAGTGGGGACAGTGTCTTTGTGTCCAGTGAGATATGCACTTCAAACAGTTTCGTTGTGATGCAGATTAGTTCGACCAGCATCAACAACAATTTCTTCGAAATCGACGAATAATTCAATGGCAATAATGTGCTATAGATATTGCCTATACATCCTAAATATTATTTGTATATCTCTGTGACTGCTTATTTTAACTGGTCGAAACTATATTTTGTTATTAAGATTTGAGATCGAACACTTATATCTAATTCTCATTACTCTCTTAGGAGTGCAGACATTTATGCTTTGACAAAGTGCAACATTTAGTGCATCAAACGATGTGGTTTGAGGAGCGAAAATGATAAGCGGCTCGTCAAACATAAATATCATACTTTCCTTTATATTTTTAATAACAGAGCCATTAAAATATGTAACAACAGTAATATTTGTACTGTTATCCAAAATTTTCTTTCACTTTTCTTGTATTATTATTCACTTTCACTTTAAAGGAAGCAAAGCAAGACACACTAATAAAAGGAAAGCGACAACAATGGAGAATGGGAGAATAACAAGAATGGAGAAAGGAAAAATAACAAGAATGGAGAAAGGATAGGTGACCAGTCATGTAATGAAGCTTGAGAGGAGGGGGCTATATATATAAAACCGAATCTGAGAGCCATTGAAGTCTTTCAATCGTTGGAAAATTGAAAGTTGAGTTTGTATCAGGATCCGCCATGCTGCACGTAGGTATTCAAAATAATTTTTTTCTTCACAATCCTACGTCTTGGGGGCAAATTCTCTAACAAATTAATGCTCTCAAATTTCGCCCCTTCTAAGTAGGATTTTGTGCAAGAAATTTTTTTTATTCTACCACATTCGTACACACTTGAGCGCGAAATGTCAACACAATTTTTCTCCTCCCTCCACAGGGGATTGTCTCTAACCATCCCATAAACCCGAAATAAAATTCAAAATGCAATATTGTGATTATATTGGTACACTAAACTCATATTCAAATCACAGAGCCTAAAATAAATCCTTAACTCATGTACGCAAATTACGTTCCTATGATATGACTTCTGAACAACGGGGAAAGAAAATCACGAGCAAATACACCACGAGGAGATGGGGACCGATAGATTAAGATTTGATATGGGCTCAATCTCGGGCACCTCCCAGCATCCAGAAAGAGCCGTGAGAAATTTTGGAAATTCGTACCTAATGAGTTGGTTTTATTTACCTTTTATCTGGTTTACAATAAATCCACGAAACTATCAGCATATTGACATTGGAATAACGAATCACGTTCCAATTCCATCCACGTGAATTAACTACATTTACCCACAGAAATTTTGGTGACAAACAACTCTTTTTGAGAGAATAATTTATGTTGTCTTATGCACATGAAGCCATTGAAAGTGCTAAGAGACAAGAAATGAAAATAAAAATAAAAATAATGAAAACCCTTTTCAGTCAACCAAAAAAAAGCAGAATAAAACCTTGAAATTGAATAATTAAATTAGAAGACCATATTAGCTAGATAATCATCAATGGTGGGAATGAAATGAGCTACACGGCCAGAGTGGCCTATGCGTCTAGCTGCCCCGTCTTCCGCCTCATCTCATGTCTGCCTCATGTGTCCATCTCCATATTCCAGAACCCTTACTGACATATTGTATCAAATCCGAAAAAATTACATTAAATTTTGATTATAGTAATTGTGGTAACAAACATGTCAATGTCAAAAAAATAGTCCTTCACCATTTGCCCATACAATATATTATATTCCCAGGCAACCGTTGCCACGTCCTAATCCTTTATTAGTAGTATCTCATCTTCAACCCGACATTAGATCTTTCTTATTAGATCTTTCTTGCATAATTTAATCTACTATCCATGTATTATATAGCCCCAGCTAGTGATGCTAAGAAAGCCAGCGGTCTTGCTCACATAAGCATAATTTGGATACATTATTAACAACCTACTTTGGATTGTATAATTCGATTAAAAAAAAAAAACAATCGAATGATAGGCTCCATTCTAACCGATCACATGTATTTTGCACAGTGGCTTCTTCTTTTATGTTCTCGAATACCTTTTAGAAAAATAATAGCCCGGAACTAAAAAGAAGACTCCAAGTAACTGACCACGTGTGATTCCAAGGGTAAAGAGGGATCGAATCGGTCCCCACAGCTTCTCGTTGAGCAGACACTTACAAGCAACAGTGACATCGGAGCTATCAACCCACATAACCATTGAACTTGATTTGTTCAACCTCCTCCAAACCATGCTTTCATCACAAATTTTTAGATGTGTAATTCTTTTTTCGAATGAAATTAAATTATCCATCAGTGTCGTGAGGATTCGGGATTAATTTTCGGGGGACTTGGAAGAAGCATGATGAATGGGAATAGAGAAGAGAAGAGGAGAAAGAATAGCTAGCCAAGTGTGCAAAAGACAAAATGAGAGAGAGACGTGAGGAATTGAATGAAGAATGGAGAAGATAGCTCACAAATGTTCCGCCGCTGCCACCGAAGCATTCCTTCCCGAGGCCTTAGCTTTAGCCTTTAATTTAACTTTAAGCTTAGCTGCCAACGCAATCCCCAAAACTCATTGGGTTGTTGCCATGCCTGATTTGGCTAGTGCTGCCGGCAAGAGTAGACTCCCTAGTCTTAAACAATAATAGACGTGTCTTCCTCCTGCTTGTTACGTTATTAACCACAAATAACTACAAAGCACAATTCAGCTTCTCTTCTTGGTTCTCACTAGCAGGCAGCAATTTAAGTAGCGGTACCAATTTCCCAACACAAATTCGAATATAAAATGCAAATTTTCAGCATGACATCAAAGCCTCACCACTAAATCTGGTCGGTCTCCACCGCTTGGCTGATGATGCCAATAAGAGAAAATTGCCGAGATTCAAACAAGAGCAGAGGGAGACATCAACCAGAAAACAAATAAATAAAATTTAATATGTCGTGTAATTTTACGGCCGTTACAGTGATTTTAATTAAACGTCTTTGTTAAAAAGCACAATTATTGTCTTCTTTTTCTATTCAAGAGAGCAGCTTTTTCCCGAAGTTCATACTGTCCGGAATGCTTGGCATATCCTATGCTCAGTCTATGGTTCAGCTTAAAATGCGCACAAAAAAAATAAAACAAAATTACAATATCACCACCTGTTTCTTTTTTCCCTTTTCATTATTTCCAGAGCAAAAACCACTTAATCGAATAGAATAGAATGATACAATACAAAAGAAAACTGCCCTGAGAGTAGAGTCTAAATATCTGATCTGTTCAAAGGAACCAGAAAAAAAAAAGAAAGAAAAAAGAAGACCGAAATGAGAATTAAATTTAAATGAACAGAATTTACCGGCGATTAAATGAGGGATTCTTTTCACTAATGAGTATGTCCGTACAAGTCGTATGGTGCCCATAGCGCGTCTAACGGGCAAGGCCGCTTGGAGTCAAGACGGAGCCAGGGCTTCCCGCTACCCGACCAATGCAGCAGGCTGACCGGCCCAGCATGGAGGTCCCTGCAGCTGCCCCTTACATTATCCCCACCCAACCCGTGCTGGTTCCACCGGTGCTCGATGGGCGCCACGTGTCCCGCAAACACCAGTAGAAACGGCGGCAACGACCCGAGCTCGTAGATCCGCTCCTTCTTCTGGATCTCCATCCACCTCTCTATCCTCCCCGTGTACCCTCCCTCCCTCCACTTCACCAGATCCATCACCATCACGCCCGTGTTGAAGTAGCACGCCCTCCGCCCCTCGAACGCACCCGAAAACTTCCTCTCCGCCCAGAACCCCGCCGTGAAGTACTTGCTGAAGTTCGCGTGGCAGTACTCCGGCGCGCCGATGGTTCTAGAACCCAGCCTCGTCCTCCACAGCTTCGCTATGTCGTCCACCACCACCAGATCGGAATCCAGATATATCACCCTGTGAACGCAGCTCTCCAAGAGATCCGCGATGTAGTTCCTCGCGTAGTTCAAGGGCTGTTCTAAGGCTTGCCGTATTGAGGTTGAGATCAGGTTTCGGACAATTTCTGGATCGAAGTGGTAGAGCTTGAACTTCAACTGTGGGAACGTGGATTGGACTAGCTGCTTGAGGTTGTTGCTGGCTTCGTCGGAGGCGATTATGAAGTGGAAGAAGATGTCTTCGGGGCACTGGGAGTGCTGGAGGATGGAGTGGACGGCTGCGATTGAGCCGCGGAGGTATTGGACGTCGAGGGTGATTGCCACGTGGACTAAGGAAGGGTCGCAGACGCCGGAGAAGGAAGCGGCTCGGCGGTTGGAGCGGCATTTGTCGGCATTGCGGAAGGCGGGGGCTTTGCGGAAGGAGAAGGGGTTTTGACTGTGTGATGAGAGTTGGGAGGAGCGGATGGCTTCGGCTGGGTGGAAGGATTGGAGGGATGGGGAGAGGACGATGAGGACCATTGCGAAGGAGAAGAACCACGAGAGCCTCATGAGCCACAGCATTTTGATCTTGAAGAAGTTCCCACCCTTCTTCTTCTGCTTCTTCCTCTTCCTCTTCTTGGACTTGAAATCGAAGAAGCGATCGGCGAGAATCGACAAGAGGAACGGGCCAAAATCTTGTATTCCCTTTATGTAAGCCAGTCTGGGGAATAATAATAATGGAATCGGTGCTTTTCTAGTGAGACAATCAGAGTGAGTGAGGATGCCGTGGGAATGAAGCGAGCTGGTGGAGAGAGAAAGCGGAGGAGGAGGAGGAGAGAGAAGGCAAGTAAGAGGGAACCATGGAAAGGGCCTGGGTGCTAATTAGGTGCGCACCGTCGTGCTCTCTGCCTCTTCCTCTGCTTCTGTGTTCCCTCTTAGCCTCCCCGCTGCCCCCCTCTCTCTATGCTATAAGCAATGTTGCTCTGGAATAATTTATTTATATATAATAATGGAGCAATATATTGGAATTTGGAACTGCTTCAGCAGGACGGATACGAGCAGAGACAGAGACGGACACAGAGTGTGTGTGTGTGTGTGTGTGAGAGAGAGAGAGAGAGAGAGAGAGAGAGAGGGGCCTTTTTCTTTCCTTCCAGCTTAGCTTAGCTTAGCTTAGCCTAGCCTCTGAGATTGCGATTTGCACCATAGAAATGTCTCAAGGCCCCAAAACGCGATTACATCTTTTTATAAGGGTAAGTTTTATGATTATGATTATGCCTTTAATAATGTTGCTCTAATTGGTGGATAATTAAATGAAAGAATAAAATAAAAACGTTCCCCGTTACGGGAATGGAATGGAACGGAACGGGGAGAGCGTCGCATAAGGACACGTTGTTCCTCGACCCTTTTGCTAAGTATATTATAATACCATTATGTATATATTTTATGTTGTTAGTATATTTAAATTATATATATATATATAGAGAGAGAGAGAGGTACGCACCATTATATTTACATACTTTCTATATTTCTACACATACTCTATACATTTCTATTCCGCCGTTTACGCTTTATTATATATATATATTGGTATGCGAGAGAGAGAGAGAGGTACGCACCATTATATTTACATACTTTATATATTTCTACACATACTCTATACATTTCTATTCCGCCGTTTACGCTTTATTATATATATATATATATATATATATATATATATTGGTACGCACTATTATATTTACGTACTCTATACATTTCTACTCCGCCGTCTACGCTTTATTCTATATTCTTTTCTTATTTGTTAGGACATGTAATAACTTGAGCCAACTCGTAATTTAATTTTGAGAAATGTTATTTTGACATCTCTTTATAGACATATACGGTGTCCACCGTATCTAGAGTTGGAAAACGACAAAAGCCACTGTATAGAGAAGCAACCATACGGTAGATGATGCAAGCATCCATTTTATCTAAGATTGAAAGCAAGAATGAAAATAAAAAAGAGGGAAAACAACCCGCGCAAACAACCCGCGCATATTTCCTCCTTCATCCTCCTCCCTCCTTGCCAAACGACCCTGTAAACAACTCCAATCCCGGTATGAACTTCAACCTCTGCACCCAACTCTCACTTTGAACTTGAAACCCCCTTCTCCACCTGCAAAATCTCACTTTGAGCTCCAACTATCTCACTCCTTCTCTCACTTTCTTTGAAGGCAGAATCCCAAGAAGCAAAATCGACAAAACGCGGCCAGCTCCTTTTCTCACTTTGAAGACTGTGAAGGCGATAAAGCTCACACCTGCTGAGTGTACAGCCCAACTCCATAGTCACGGTCTCTTGCCTCTAGTAAGTTTTTACCATCGCTTTCTTCTTTTCTTTGGTTTATAGCTTCTCTTTGCCGATCGTAAGGCCCAAACAAGCCAGTAACTTTAGTGTATGATTACTGTTGAAAACCCATTTATATCTGAAATGAAAACCCATCAATGAAAACCCTATCCGTTCAGCAAACCCATTTGTGTTGATGATTGTTCTTGTCTTTGATGTATGTGTTTTCTTTTGGGGTTATGCAAAATATGAGAACTTGCTTAATCATTGGTAGTTTGAAAATGAGCAGTCATGACTAGAGGAGTTTGTGAAAATTACTTCGCATAGATGGTTAAGTCTTTAATTTGGGGAGGTTGGTTTGCTTTGTTTACTACATCAGTCTTATTACTCTGCTTTTTCACTTTGAGTTGCTTTGCTTTTTCACTATGTGTTGCAGTTGCATAATGTCCTTCTTGTTATGACTGGTAAAAAGAGTCTTCAGCATAATGAGTGTCATAATGAGTGATAGCTAAATTTGGTAACATAATGAGTGTCATTGAGAGTCAAATTTGGTAGTCAATTGGCATGGCTTTCTGTAATCTGTACAAGTACTAGCAAATATTGTCTTGATTATTGGTTATAAGATTCTTTAGTGAACATTTTGTCCTGCTTTAGGCAAAGTAAGTAATTTGCACATTTATTCATGAACCGAACATCTTGTTATAAACATAGAAGACCATAATTGTTTCACTATCTAATAAGAGATTCACTCCCTATATGAAAAGGAGACATATAGCATGTAGTGAAGGTAATAATTTTGGACCTTTGTATCTTGGTAAGCTGCTTGTGAATGTGTCTAAAGAGACCAAAGTATGAATAATTGAAAACATGTAATATAGCTTTATATATACTTTGTGATTTTGGTGGAAAATGCCAAATTAGGAATAGAACCAAAACTCAGTACCTGAAAAGTTACCAGCTTTTTACAAAAGTTACTAGCTTATTGAACTAAAGTTACTAGCTTTTTAGGTGTAGTTACTAACCAAGTGCAGGTTCTTACTTAAGCATATCAAGTCACTCCCCACATGGGGATGAAGCTCCCCTCATCAAAATAACTTGAAAGGATATATGGTTTTACCTTGTTTGGATGGACCTATCCTTTCCCCAAGGGCAATAGAACCAAAACTCAGTACCTGAAAAGTTACCAGCTTTTTAGAATAGTTACTAGCTTATTGAACTAAAGTTACTAGCTTTTTAGATGTAGTTACTAACCAAGTGCAGGTTCTTACTTAGGCATATCAAGTCACTCCCCACGTGGGAATGAAGCTCCCCTCACCAAAATAGCTTGAAGGGGTATGGTTATACCTTATTTGGATGGACCCATCCATTCCGTAAGGGCAATAGAATCAAAACTGAGTACCTAAAAAGTTACCAGCATTTTAGAAAAGTTATTATCTTATTAAACTAAAGTTACTAGCTTTTAAGGTGTAGGTACCAACCAACTACATGTTCTTACTTAGATATATCAAGTCACTCCCCACATGGGAATGAAGCTCCCCTCACCAAAATAGCTTGAAGGGGTGTGGTCTTAACTTGTTTAGATGCACCTATCCATTCCCCAAGGGTAATAGAACCAAAACTCAGTACCTGAAAAGTTACCAGCTTTTTAAAAAAGTTACTAGCTTATTGAACTGAAGTTACCAGCTTATAAGTTGTAGTTACCAACCAACTGCAGATTCTTACTTAGGCATATCGAGTCACTCCCCACATGGGGATGAAGCTTCCGTCACCAATCTAGCCTAAATATACCTTGTGATTTTATTAGAAAATGCCAAACTCATGTAATTTGGCTTTGTATATACTTTTATATTGTCTACTTCCTATGTAGCATGTTTTTAGGAGTGTTGCTAATGGTAAAGAAGCAATTGAATGTTTGAAGCCTCTTTTTCTTTAGCTGCTACATAATTTTCGTCATTTATGCTTCATTGATAATGATAAAGATTTTTTCCAATTAAATTATTTGCTTTGTGCCAGTGCCACTTATGTAGATAGTGTTAGCTATTGCAAAAAATCAAAACTATTATACTATCAGTAAGTTATCAGAGGATTATGAAGTTGTAATGAATTACGATAATGAATATTTTATTTTTGGATGAATTATTGAATAAAAATGAAAGAACACATGATGCAAAGGAAGGTACTCTTTCATATTGTAGCAGAGCCCAGTTAATTTTCTTTTCCTATTTTGTGTAGGTTGGTCCATCGTGTGCAGCAAAACTCTATGGAAGATACAAGTGGTGGTGATGCGGACCGGGTTGTTGGATCCGTACCGGAGGTTGATACCTTTAAGGGCAATGCTGAAATAGTTGAGCCAAGTGTTGGGATGATATTTCATTCGACTGAAGAAATAAAAGCATTTTACCAAAAGTATGCAAAAGTGATGGGGTTTGGATGGAAAATACGGAATTCGAAAAAAAGAGATGATGGGGAGTTGAATTATCTGATGCTTGCTTGCACACGAGAGGGAGGCCGGGTGTCAAATATTCCAGCAACATTGAAGACACAACCTACACAAGTTGCAAAATGTCGTGCAAAGATTACTGCAAGCAAGGCATCAGATGGTTTATGGTCTATAAAGTCAGTTATTCTTGATCATACTCATGATATTAGCCCCACGAAGTCAAGAATGTATAAGGCAAATAAGAATATCAGTCTGCATGTGAAGAGAACTATCGAGGTAAATGATGAGGCAGGAGTAAGGATCAGCAAGACATTCCAAGCTCTTGTACAAGATGCAGGAGGGTATGAGAATCTTCCGTTTGTTGAACAAGATGTGAGGAACTACATTAATAAGGAAAGACGTGCAATTGGGAAGGAAGGAGATGCCAAAGCTTTGGTAAAGTACTTCGATAAGATGAAGGAGCTGAATTGTAATTTTTGGTATGACATTGATTTTGATGATCAGTTTCATGTGAGAAATATATTTTGGGCAGATGCTAGGAGTAGAGCTGCATATGAAGCATTCGGAGATGTTGTGAGTTTTGACACAACGTATTTGACAAATAAGTATGAAATGCCATTTGTGGTATTTGTGGGTGTAAACCACCATGGCCAATCGATCTTATTTGGGTGTGGTTTGCTTTCAGCTGAAGATACGGAATCATTTGTTTGGCTTTTTGAGTGTTGGGTTAGATGCATGGCTGGGAAGCATCCTGGAGGTCTAGTAACTGACCAATGCAAGGCTATGCGTAAAGCAATTGGGATAGCTTTGCCCAAAACCCGCTATAGGTGGTGCTTGTGGCACATAATGAGAAAGATCCGATAAACTCAAAGGATATGCTACATATAAGAGAATCAAATATGCAATGAAGGAAGCCATTTATGACACTCTCACAGAGGAAGAATTTAATGACAAATGGTGCTTTTTTGTGAAAGAATTTCAACTTGAACAGAATGAATGGCTGAATGGATTGTTCAGTGAGCGACATAGGTGGGTTCCAGTCTTCTTGAGGAAGGATTTTTGGGCAGGGTTATCCACCACCCAACGTAGTGAGAGCATACATGCTTTCTTTGACGGATATGTCAATGCTAAAACAAGCCTTCAACAATTTGTAAAGCAGTATGACAATGCTCTTAGGAGCAGGGCAGAAAGGGAGTTTGAAGCTGATTTTCGCTCCATGAATACTACAATTTCCTGTGGGTCAAACTCCTAATTGAAAACAATTTCAAGCTGAATACACACATGCAAAGTTTAATGAAGTTCAAGCTGAATTCAGAGGGAAAATGAATTGTGGCACATCCATCAAATATGTAGAGGGGATTATTGCCACTTATAATGTGGTTGAGGAGGTTTTGGTTGGCAGCCACGTGAAGGAGGTTTTATATGAGGTTAAATTTAATCGTGACAACCATGATGTCAGCTGCCAATGCTTGTTGTTTGAATTTAGGGGCATTATGTGTAGGCACTCACTTTCTGTGCTTGCTCTTGAAAGAGTAAAGCATGTGCCTTCGAAATATATTTTGGCGAGATGGAGCAAGAAAATCAAGTGGCGACATTCATACATTAGAAGCAGTTATGATGTGACTGAGTTAAAACCAACGTCAGAGAGATTTGATAAGTTGTGCAAGCATTTCTATAATGTGGCGTATAGCTGCAGATCTAATGATGCAAGCAATGTCCTCCATAGTGCACTCGATAAAGTCCTTGGTGATATGCATGGAATGGCTTTTTCTCAAAAGGAAATGAATGCAACTTGTAAGGACACTTGCTTAGAGGCCACCATGGGTGAGGGGTGTATGGATCACATGATTCAAATTCGTAGCCCTTCCCGTGTAGCACGTAAAGGTCGACCACCCTCAAAGAGAAAAAATCTCTCATGGCGAGAAGGTTGTGCAGAAATATAGAAAGCAAAGCATGAATGGTGCCAAATTAGTTATGAAGGTTAGTTTATTATATCATCTATTATTGTTTGTGTTTACTGAAATGGTATCAATGGAAATAAATCTTAATGTTTGATTTCGATTGCAACCTATAGGACTCCATTGATGGACTTGTCATCCAGCAACTTGGAAGCAACTTCTCCATAGAGTCCTCGGTGGAGGTTGGACCTACAATGAATGTAACTGATGACAATTTCATGTTGTGTGTGCGCATGGATTTAACATTAAATCTGTAACTTTGGTTTCGTCTTAATCTGCATATGCAAATTAATTTTTTTTTCCACTTTGTTGTGGTATTTGATGTGAATTGTGAGATAAATTGTATTGACGAGATGATGTTTAAATTCGGGAAATACTTTGTTCTGTACGATGTTGTGCATCTATTAATTGAATGTGGAAAAAATGGTCCATATTGTGTAATGATTGCACAAATGTATTTATGGACTTTTGGAATCTATTATTTTATTCTTACATGCACTTAGTGAGAATGTTAGTTTTATGAGCGGCACTCATAGGCATAGATTCATAGGGATGGACAATTAACAATGATTCAACTACCACGAGTGTGACATGAAGTGACCACTAATTGTTACTTGTCTAATATTGCTTAGAGCCAGAGCAGGGGTATTCCTGTCAATGAAGCTGATGCAGTTCCCAATTATGAAGAAACTCGTTTGGTTTCAGAATTATCAATTGTTCAACAAGGTGGATTTGTATCATTGCTCGAAGGCTTTACTGCTGATATTGGTCTATCTATGCAGGCATGTAAACAACTTGGGTATTTTTGAGTGTAGTTTGGGATTATTTTACTTATACTATCCTCTTATATTGATCCGCAGGAACACCTCCCCAGTCCCACATATGCTAAGGATGATTCTGAAAATGTTGCGGAATCATTGTGATATTATGTTAAGTATTTTGACTTTTTGACTGACGATATTTGCTATATGTAAGCAATACAGATATATTGGCTAATGTAAATGGAGAATGATGCCTTCCTTTTTGTATAGGTAAGTAGATTATTAGTAGTGCATTTGTTATTTGGTTTAACAAAAATTTTTCCCATTTATTCCTTATGTTTCAATTTTTTATGTGCAGGACCAGGATTACAGGTGTACATTTTACATAGCCATTTTTTTCCAAGGACACTTACAGTCATGAAGCACATCTTTTTTGTTTTTTTACTATGGATGTGCTTCATATGAAGACAAGGGAAGTAGCCAAATAGGAAATCACCCAATATCTGGAGCATATGGGAGAATATTTGGGAGGGCACAGATCAATGCTATAAGAATTTGATTTTTTTTGTTTTAAGTTTTTGTATTTGGAGTCTGAAAAGTGTAATAGAGTAGACAGTTTATTTGATGGCACATGAGTTATTTACAATTATCTGTTCTTCGTAGTACTATGTGGTGTAGGAAAGCTTTATGGTGGATGTTGCATAATATCCATGTGCCTTCAAATATACTATTTGCAATTTTAATTGGCTATAATAAAAATGAATATTGTATAACAAAATATGATTTGGATTATGAAGAATTGATTGGTATCTTGTAGTGGGTTTGTATATTGCATGTTTAATTTATTTGCTATCACAAGAGTAACTTTGAAAGAATAAAATCAGATGCAAGCCAATAAGTCGTAGGAAAAGCTTTGAACTGTAGTCCAATTAATTGCCTATCGATATGTTGGTCTTATTGTTTATAACTTTCCTGATTTAGCTGACAGAGCATGCCTCTTGGGCTGACAATTTTAAGTGTACTTAAATGTTGAGGTTATATAAATTTGTGGAGGTTATAGCTTCTTGACTAAATTTATGTAACGATAGGTTGACATATATCATTTGTGATATACATTTTCTTAATAATTTTGTTCACTTTTAAAGGTTTGTAGCATGAAGATACGTGGTTTTAGCTTGTTTGGATGCACCAATGCATTGTATAAGGCCAATAGGAAGAAAACTCAAAGTAATCGATAAGTTACTAGCTTTTAAAAGAAGTTACTAGCTTTTTGAACTAAAGTTACTACTTTTTGGGTGCGATTACCAACCATGTCTGGCCAGTAATTAGGCATTTCAAGACACTTCCCAAGTGGGAATGATGGTCCCTCACCAACCTAGCATGAAGGTCATAAGTTGTTTGATGCACCAATGCATTGTACAAGGCCAATAGGAAGAAAACTCAAAGTAACTGATAAGTTACCAGCTTTTAAAAGAAGTTACTAGCTTTTTGAACTAAAGTTACCAGCTTTTTGGGTGCAGTTACCAACCATGTCTGGGCCAGAATTAGGCATTTCAAGACACTTCCCAAGTGGGAATGATGGTCCCCTCACCAACCTAGCATGAAGGGGGGCGGTCATAAGTTGTTTGGATGCACCAATGCATTGTACAAGGCCAATAGGAAGAAAACTCAAAGTAACTGATAAGTTACCAGCTTTTAAAAGAAGTTACTAGCTTTTTGAACTAAAGTTACCAGCTTTTTGGGTGCAGTTACAAACCATGTTCAGTTTCTTAGTTATTGGCATAAGCCATCTTTAGTGGTTGAAAGGTATTGAATTTAGGGAAACTTTATGAGAAAAAATATATGGTTCGTGATGTGCCTCATCACTTATGTGAATATCTAAACTCCAATCATTATCACTTAGTCTATGTACACCATTACTGGAAGATTCGTATCCAATTGATCCTTCATTACTAGTTGGACTCATAAATTATAAACTTCTGCAGCAATTATTTTTCTAAATTAATTGAGCTCATGGATCACAGTTTGTTTTAGAGAAATAATTAGAAGACAATTTTTTTCATTTGGTTTTTGGGTCAAGAGTATACCATAACTACTTGTTACAGATCAAAGAATTATGAAATTTGGAACCAGAAGTGTCCACTCATAACAAATGATAACATTGTCGAAATTAAGTGAGTCACGTTATTAGTTTCACAAATTCAAGTGACGGAAGAAAATTTTTATAAATCACATTCATAGCTAAATTGTTACAAAGTGTGTCAACACAAGTTACACATTTAAATTTTGTTCAAGCAAGGCACAAACATCTTAAATCAAATAATATTTCCAGCGCTCTCTGTGTTTCTACTTATGGCTGCTGGAATAAATACATATTACCTATGTTCTAAGACCACTAAAGGTCAAAAAAAAAAAGATACAAGTTAACAGGGGAAAGCTACCCAAGTATGACACAACAGCAAAATGTGGACTGCAATCAATCATGAGGGGAGATGCTCAACAGGTTAACAAACTCCTGTGTTTCTACTTAGTAGGTCTCATGTTCATTTTCTCCTCTCATTTTTGCCCATCAGGTATTTTCAGCTTAAAGTGTTTGTAGACCACCTTTGTGAAGTCTCCTGGCATATTTAACGAGCACTATAATCCCACCAATCTATAAGCTTCCTTTTGAAGAGACTTGAGCAAAGTGTCTTACACAAAGTTATGTGCATGGATGCATCTGTCTAGGTCAACACCTTTTCTTCAAATCTCCATGTCAAAGAACCGCATTCACCTAACAGAGATATCATTTTGTAGCACCAAATACTTGCTGCATGTGAACATTTAAGAGACTTGAGCACATAAAACTATAAACCTTTAAAAAAAAAATACATAACTTGATATGCACATACATACATATTCTCACAAAATATCGTGACTGCATCAATATTTGTACCATGCATCAGAGAAGCAAAACTCCGAATCTTTCCTTTTAGAGGAACCACAGCCCCATGTTCAAATGATTTTATCAAGTCTTGTCTTTTATTTTCAAAAGCAGTGGTGTAGGAATTATCAATTTGGTGTGCATAAACAAAGATGTGGACTTTTGGAGCAGACCATTGCAAACCTATCATTGTATTCCTTACCAATTATACATAAAATTGTTCCCCTAAGACAGTCGGGACAAAGGATAGGCCAGCCTCATCACTCAAAAAGACCAAAACAGAATTGTATGCCACTATCACTTTCTTGGCCTCAAACGACGCAATGGTGTATAGGGGGTTCTCGTTCTAGGTGCAGGTTTTCGCTTTCTTCCGTAAGTCTTGACCCTCGTTGCAACGGTTGATCTCGGCTTCTCCTGGGTTTTAACTGTCCTACCATCTTCATCAACACCTTTTAACATAGACAGGAAATATTTAACAATCAAATTGACATACTAATTATATTTAACAATCATTAAAGCCTGTCTATGCATATAACTACTTCATGTCCATCAATCTATGCACATACCTTTGGCATTATCTTCATACACTAGTAAGTCTCGATTGGCAGTGCTAGTAGAGTCCTGTATTGGAGTGTCCATGCGACAAGAAGAGACATCTGCACCTGATGGGGTGCGGCAATGAACGGGATGTGATAGCATAGCACAAGATCAACTCCTCGCATCGTGGTGCAACTTTGCTCGCACACATTTCTCTTATCTAATACCCAACTGGTTAGCAACTCACGCCGCAACCTTTCAGCCTCATCCTGTGGCAATCGAACTTGTAATGTTAGATAATGTGAAACTAAACTACCATAGTTCCAATATACGGACCAAACAATAGAAAGCTCACCTCACCCAATCGTGCATGGTGTCAGCTTCCCTCGTATGTTGTGACCCCATCCCACATCTCCATGTACTTAATGGTGTACAAACCACAATCATCACTTCACAAGAACCATACAAGGCGAAAACCCCAAACAACAAGTTATGCTAACATGATAGGTCCAATTGATGAATATAGAGAGTAAATTTTATAAATAAAATGCACTACAACTCACCTATTCTTTTGTTTTGGCAGGAAAATACTTTCAACTCTCAATTCCACTTCATTAGGATTCAACGTCGGCACTGTTAACACCAACATCTCCTTGAAACGAGTGGCCTACAGGTTGACAGAATGAAATAGATTCAATATAATTCGGCAGCACACAGCGGATGCATTTTTTAGTTTGCATTTGTACCAGTCATTTTCACATTCAGAGCATGCATTTTCTATTACCAAGGAAGTCAACAATTTCATTTCTAAATGCTATTAACCAATATCATCCTAATGGTAATATAAGATTACTACTAGACACTCCCTGTTCACTTCTTGCTCCATTTTCCTTAATTTCACTATGGATGCATCCTCACATGACATCCGTTTTCTTCATTGACTTATAGTGTCCACCATCGACCATTAACTATCCTTCTATTTTCTACAATGTTTACCAAAATGCATGATACAAAGAGACTACTAACAACTTCTTTGCTATTGAAATGGAGTGAAAACTCAATCAAGGCTTAAATACTGAGGAGTGAACAAAAAGGTTTAAATCAAGGCTATTGAAATGGAGTCAAAAAGGTTTAAATTTTGCTCCATCAAATATTTGCTGGATTCCTTCTATGTTCATGTAATATTGTACAAAGGATAGAAAGAGTGAACAAGTGATTACCAACTATGCCATCAACTCTACAAGTTTAGAAAAAAGAATAGATTCAATGGACTTTTTAACAGCCAAATACTGAGGATACGTATAAAATAAAGTAATCAAGTTATTTGTAGTGCCATACCGCCAGTTTGTCAAGGTGAGCCTTGTCACCCTTATGCCTTCCCCCCAAAGAGTCTAATATATATAACCTCTTCTTTTCCCGGTTGAAAGCATAGCACCACCAGTGGTGATCAAACACAATAGGCGCAAACACCTTTACCAACAACGTAGAAAATATCATTACCCTATAACCATATTATATAAAATGGACTGACATAGACGATGAAATTGAATACCAGGTTGCTAGTGGCAATGACAGATTGAAGGTCCCCGAAACCAGTCGGTAGCGTATCCCATGGTTGGTGGCGATGTCTCCTGAAGGCTTCCAAACCATGTGCGACCTTCTCCTAAATTCAGAGAAACAAACATAAGCACACCGAACCAATTCTGAATTAAAATATGCATGTCAAACATATCTAAGTTAGATGACATCACCATGAAATATGAAGGCAAACAATAACGGCCCCTCGCCTTTCGTCCCTGCTCAGACTCATTAAACATCGCTCCCGCAAAAGTAACAACCTGACACAACAATTGAATATTCGTTACTAACCAGTTCACTCCAAGGCAAGTATGCAATTCAGACTAAAACACTGATATTAAGAGTTATTATTACATAATTACTAATCCAAATTTCGGTCCCAAGTGTTTGAGCATCATGCCGATCCAGAAACTAGCCAAACATGCTAACCAAATTCCTGAATCACATACCCAAAGTAATTAGAGAAATATCATATGAAGTAAGTTTGCTCATTACAAGTATCTAGACTGGGGCAAAAAACGTTCAAGTAAATATCCATACTCGCTTGCAACCCCTGCCTGGGTGCAGTACGTATAAAGATCAAGTAGCATTTTCTCTTCCCTTTTCCCACCAGTGCGAAAGGGTCATCCCGAATATCTGAATCAGCCCCTACCACTTTCTTCTTCTTCTCATAAGCAGCAGGTTCGGCCTCCTTGAAGCTTGGCAAATTAGGGACAAAACGGCGTGCATCGTACTTGCCTGCCATAATGGCATCATCCATATCCTTTAGCATCTGCAAATGTGCCACAACCCAGTCCTGCACAATCTGCATACACATGATTATGTCAAGGGAAATAAAAAATTTGCAAGTGGGCACAAGCATAATAGAACTTCAGTAGAAATAAGTGCTTCAAAAATAAAAGACATCAATTTAAGGAAGTGAGAATCAGCTTCGGCTCAAAATCCATCCAATTATGCACAAAAAAGACAACGGATGCTAGCATCTCCCTCATTTACGTTGCCACCCTAAATCTTTAATCACTCCCACTGAATCCACCTTTTACAAATTGCATATACTCACATAAATGCATATATTAAGAATCAAGGTCTTTATAATATCAGTTTTGGACTTCATACTTGTGCAACGAAAATCAATAACTAAATTCACAAATAAAATTATAAAATATAATAAAACCATAATTTTAAATAAACCATTGACCAATCAAAAAGCTAATCAATTTTTTTGGATAACATAAGGAAAATATGCTTAAATCAGAACCTTCTCAATTATTGAGGCATTAAATAATCCCCATTACCTCTGCCTTATAAGTCTTCTTTAACCACACTTCATCATATAGCTCACTTCTACTGAAAGCGATACAATATACCCTATCAAAAATTCAACGGATGGCATGAAGAAAAGCGGTGGAAAATACACAATACCAAAAACTTTGAAATTAAGTTATTGACCTTAATCTCATGGAAAAAACAAGAACCACGTAACATTTTTTCACATACATACATAATCCTATTTATCCGAGTTACCTGTTTTAAGCTTCTCTCTATGCGAATCCGACTTCGCACCCTTTCGTCATCCCAATATGCTAGCAATGAACCAGTGGATGCCGGATCCCTAACACCAAGCGGCCAGCGATGAAGGTATATAATCTGTGCAATGCCAAGTCAAATCACAAATTAGGTTACCGACATATACGTATGTATAGGCAATAGACAAGTATACACAAGCATGATAAACTATCAGTAGAAAGGCTTTTCAAGAAGCTTCACTGCATCAGAAAAATAATGATGCATTACATACCATCAGGAAGAAAAGGCATCCACCGATGCTCCCCGTCTTCCGATGACTTGACTTGTAGCTTGTGATCTGAACTACAAGCCAATCGAAGATGAACTGGCTCCAATTATACTTTTTGACATTCTCAACATCAACAATGGCACCAAATAACTTTGGACTAGGTGCCATCTTCGATGTTGGGCAGAAGAACCCAGACATAACATACAGGATGAAGGCTCGCCTGAAGCTATCATCAACTTTGCCCTGCTGGATCATCTGCTCTAATCGGGCGATCAAGAACTCTGCCAAAATCATTCAACAAAAGCTTCTGCTCTTCAGTCAACGATGTAGGAATCTCCAACCCTAATATTGCATGGTTAGCATGCTTACTCATCATGTACCAAAAAAAAAAATAGCAATGACAAACAGGTAGGTTGTAATACCTGAAGCCGGCAAGTCAAAAACCATGCCTACATCATGGTATGTAAGTGGGATCGGCTCACCCTTCACGAAAATGCACATCTTGGTTATATCCAGTGCATTGACTAGCTCCAAGCATAATACCCGCTCGATCCGGCACTTGACATCAAATACTGTGCCAAATCCCATCTCCTTCACAAGCTCAGCTTGCTGTTCCGTCAAAATTTGGCACAGCTTCTGCAATCGGAAAGGCGAACACCGCTGCACTAAAAGCAAATTTAAAATTCACACGCATTGCAATCAGTACATCTAGGTTTACAAAATCACTATGGATGCCGCAACAGAAAATTATCTAAATAACTACATCATAAAGCAATACAACAAGTAGGGCGTGATTTACCACTCCATGACTAGACTGGCGAGAACCTTTCTCAGCAAGAGACCTGCCATAGCTTCCCCTCTTATCCTAACCAAAACAATGCAAAATACTCATACAGTCCCTCATTTTAAATGCATTTATTACATAGATCACATTTGTATTACTTAACACTTACATTTGCTTGATTCTTCCTATCACGCTTTCTTGCCTGCCTAGCCACACCTTTAGCTCCCGGGCTATCGGGGTCAGCAGACCATTCTTTACTATCACTTCTTTGATCTGTACACAATATTGTAAGATAAGCATATAATTCACTGTACCACTAAATAAAACTAAAATTAAATTTTCGTAAAAGACATTATATGGACTAACGGCTCCCATCCTCACCCACTGCAGAAGGATAAAACTCAGGATCAGATGTAGAATCTCCATTTGGCGACACATCCTTCACATGTTGGCCTGCCAATTGAAAAGATATCTACAGTTAGAATACATTATGAATATTTAATCTAATACATGGAACAATTTGTATTGCAAAAGAAGGATTACAGGGAAATGCAAATCGAAGTAAAGACAATGAAAAAGTTACACTGATAAATTCGTCAAATAGAAGAAATGAGGGATTCGCAAATCATTTCTTATAAAATCTAACATATTTGACTAATTTCATGAATCAAAAAAGCATTTATAACAGAATCACAGGTGGCAAATACAAATTATAACCAAACAAAAACAACAACTAACAAATAAAAAATGATATAACTTACTACCAGTCCCATACTAAGGTGAAGGTTGTACGAAAAAATTTATCACCAAACAAAATGTGTAGGACAAATTAAAGTTGCTTCAACAAAAAGGGTTCTTAGAAAAGAACTGGGAATAAAGTGACAATAACAAGTGTCTTTGTGGTGGACTAATCACAATTATTAGGCTATCAGTAAGGGTTGAATTGCTTTGCTTGTGAAATTGGTTTGGTCCTCTACTTTATTTAAACATCATCACTGTACCTATTATCACGAATTATGACAAAACACTCATTTCCAATTGGCCCTTAGGTCAACTACATCACATCATTATAAAGTTTACACAACCATCAATATTCAATGAAGCTCTGTTTAATATTACCTATTAACTTTAAGTTGAACCCATGCATATTATCCAACCCCACTTACTTGGGGAAAGCAGGGTGTATTGCCAACTTTCCCAACATTCACCCCCTCCCAAACCAAACAACTAATAATAGCATGACAAACCTGTAGCACGACTTCTAGCATTTGCTTTCCCTCGCCCCATTTCGCCTCAGACGCTTGATATTGCTCTAACAAAGATGACGTTGACTCACCTATAATAAAACACCAAATGTTAATAACCACGCATTCCAACACAGTACATACTATTTAAGCCCAATAACAATTAATACCACAGCCACACATGGTTAACTAAGTCGTAGAAAGTTAATTTGCTTCATCCTATTTCGAAATTAAAATTCTCATACCTATCTTCCAAGTCATAATCACAATAGAAAAAAGTCGATCCAAATACTTAACTTCTATGCAATGATTTTATTTTATTTTATTTTTAAAAACAGACAGACAACAAGAACAAGAACAAGTTTAATGGGAAAGGAAGTTACCCAATTCCAAGAAAAACTGATATTTGGAAGTAACACTACCACAATAATATTTCACTTTCCTTTTGCTTGTACCGCTGATCATATTTACTCTTTCCTTTTGTCGTTTTGTTGGTTTAGGTACAGTTGACACCATATATGTTGATAAAAAGGATGGCAAAATAACATTTCTCATAATGAGAATGTTTCGAGCTACTTAGTTTCATTTGTTAGATGAGCAGAAAGATAAATTCAAGCTAATATTCAACTAACAGAGGGACTCAACAAATTTCCAAGCACAGAAAACAATCAGCAATGATATTGACAAGAAAGAGAGTATAACATGGGTATATTGTCCAATAAGCAACAGATGGTGTTTCTTGATTTGATTAAGGTGAATATGAAACTATACCTGTAGAAGTACTATAAGCACAGCTTAAATTGTTACCAATTTCATATAATTTATCTTTAATTTAAATGGAATTTATTTTTCCCTGTAAGCTACTACAACAATTAGCAGCATAACTTGCAGATTCAAAGCATAACCAAGCCTAAAATGCCATCTATAAAAGCATATGAATGGTTAATGATTTCTATTGACACCAAGGAAGAAGTTTTAGATATACTAGTCATGAGAGGAATTTTGTCACTGATCAAAACACTCATGCAGTAATGAAAAGCCATCAATAAAATGTCATGATGAACTTTCCACAGTGAAGACCATTTCAGTTGACAAAAGTGGATGTTAAATGAGACACCACAAATAGAAATTATTAAATCAACAACTTCACCTTTGGGTTTCGGAATGACAACTCCCTAATGCGTCCAGCTATTGTGTTGTAGTCAAACTGAATAGCAGTGGTGAATACTGCATTATTAAGTTGACATTAAAGTGAAGCATATGTAAGATGTAAGTTTAAGGTTAATAAACAAACCATAACCTATAAATGCATCATCATAAAAGATTATATGAACCTTGTTTGTCAGGCCAAAACCTGACACATGTCCGTTGTCGATCTTTCTTTTTGTCTGCAAGCACAAGGCATGTCAGAGTTGTCACTGCCTTCCCACAATAATACTTTTGCTTGTATTCTAATCCATCAAACCAAACTGTTACCTCTGGCGCCTGTTACATGAGATATCGAATACGATGTTTATGTAACATTAAACATTTTGAATATTTACCTAAGCTGGTTATTAGGTGGATTTGGATGTCACTGTGGTTCTCCTTATATCAATATAGCTGGAAAGCAAAAAAACAAATGTGATGCATATTAATATTCAAGAATACAATGAAAACGAGAAGACAAACTACCATAAAATCAGGTAAGTGTGATGATTGCAGCTAAATTACTGCATTAGCATAGAAAATAAAATAATAGCTCATACTCCATGATACACAGAATCTTCAATTGTAAACAACAACTTTTGAAGACTACACCACAATCAATGCAAATAAATACAAAGGATATTGAATAATATTCGTGCTTAAAGTCAACAAAACAGAAAACATACTTCTATGTAAGCTCAAACAACAAATAGCAGCCACAAATAGCAGTCTTTCGCTGAATGCCCCAAAGCTTGCCGGGAACACTTAGTGTTTGTTAGGGATGAGTTCGCAGGGGGGAAAGTTTCAGCCGAGGGGTAGTGGGGAGAGAGGTTCAGACAAATGAGTGTGCAAAGTGGTAAAGGGCGTGGGTTCAATATATCAAATTGTGAGCAGTGTGAAGGGATTTAGAGAGTTGGTGAGTGAGTGAGCATGGACAAGAGAATCTTAAAATACGGAACCTACATCAAAGAAATCATTGAAAAGATAATCTTAAAATATATCATAATCTTAAAATATATCAAAGACAAAAATAGAAGTCAAAATCAAGAGAAGCTTTAAAATGCTTTGTTCATAATTCATAACATTGAAAATAAGATCAAGGAAAACACTACATTAGCACTTTTAGAATGCCATGCACTTTATAAAGATACATATAACACATTTAAGAGACATAATTAGCCAAAAACATCACAGTGTCATGCATTGCATAAAAGAAAGCTTGAACAACACTTGAGAGAAACATATATTCAAAACAAGCACAATCAACAGCAAGATAAGGCCATACTAAAAGAACACCAAATAATTAGTACAAAAATTAACAGTACAAATATTAATATATATATCTATGCCTTAGTGACATTAACTAAGGAAACTCATGATTAAGAGCATGGATTAGACTAACTCAGATTAAAACCTTGGCACGACTAAAACAATACATTTAAGCATTTCAATGGATGAGGATTTAAAAAACCCAATGCATAAAAATTCAAACAATAGCTTCAATGGAACAATTCAGAAACTAAATATAACAATCATTCAATTGACAAAGTGACAAATAAAGAAAACACCATGACAAACGAAACAATGATAGTAGAATTTTAAAAGTTACTCACTCAACCATGTGAAAACATATCAAAAGTACAGTGAAGCCAAAACCGAAACTAAACCATGCCATTTAAAACCTATTTCAACACATTGGAATCGAAACAAAAATTAACATAAAGTAAAAGCAAAGAATAAAGATAAAGTAAATACAACAAAGAATATTAGAGAATTTCAACACTTACAATAAGTTCATACACAAATCAAAAAGTAACCAAGGCTAACACGCTTTTCATTTTTTTATTCCAGGAATTAGTCTTATAAGTACATTGATTGGATAAAAACAAAACTAATTTTGAGAGATATAGTTGGTCCACATTTGCCTAGCAATGCTATCTCTCATTCTTTCTGATTCTACACCATCAATGCCTCTATGCTCTCTTCTTGCATGTTCACATTTAAGCTCTCTTTCCATAAGCTCTCTATCAACTTTTGATATATGTTCTTCATCAGGATTAATACCCATATAAAATAGTTAACAATCTAGTAGTCACCACAGAATAATTCAACTATTTAACTATGCATATGAGTAATGTTTGAAACAAAACAAACTATTGTTTATTAGTGCGCTGCTTCCAATTGGGCACTAGACCAGTGAAAAAGTTTCATGTTAAGTATGTAAGTAGATAATAAACCATAAAGAAGCTCAGCAAAATGCTAAAAACCAAATAGCATTTCCCACTGCCTAACTAATAACTAACATAAACTAAAAATCTTGTGTTTAACTTGTAAGGATAAAATTTCCTGCTCATCAGTAAGATGACTAAACATAGGAGCACCTGAGATCCTATTCCTCAGCCTCACTCTTATCTTTACCCCTTATCATCATTACCTGTGACAAAGGAACAACAATAAACCAATTACAATCAATTTTTTTCCTTCTCTCTTTCAGTCATTTTGTCAAACAGAATAATTAAGTAACCTTCATCAACATAAATAGCAACACGGAAGTCATAATCCTCAACAATATTAAGCATGTGTATCACATGTGCATTCTAAACAATAGGCACAACTTGAATCCAGCTATACATTTTCACCCCCCCAAAAAGAACAGGCTTAAATTTAATTTCAAATCCATATTTGGTTGTTTTTTTCTTGACATGGTTTAGGTAGACAACAGAATAAACCAAATCTTACTTCAATTGTCTTTTCAACCACAGGTTCAAGTAGGACAGTGAAGGAACCAACTGAACATGTGAATGTACTACTACATGGAGAAAAACAAATAGAATTCACTGCCCAAATTTCTACCACACAAAAGGATATCACCACTCCCATTGCCACAATTGCAAACTTGGTTCCCACCACTCCCACATTTTCAACATCTCCCTTCCTGAATCCTAATGCCAACACTGACACAAAATGGATAATAGCAATTGTGGAAAAGAATTATGTCTAATATGGGTGGGGTTCAGTTATTGCAGCTCTCACCAAAACAGTTTTGCCTCTTGCTACAAGACCATCAACAACAGGACATACATGGTAGAAACACTGTAGAAAGAAAAAGGAATCTATGATGGATATTTGTAGAGATGAACATCGTACATATGTTTTTTAACGCCTTTTGTATTGTTAGAAAAACAATATATCTTTGAAGTTCCCTTATCTCTTTGATTATACAAATAACTGATCAAATTTATTGTCTTAGTCAATCGTAACAGATGGATCAGATTAATCTGAAAAATGTAAAATTTTTCACGGATATGTAATGACAGATTCTCAAACATTCGCCTATAAGTTAGTTAAAGACATGGGAAGCCAAAAACTCGTGATTGCCTATATGAAAGACCATACTAGAACAACTTGAACAAAATTGTTGCACTCTTGTATGGGTTCAAAATTGTTGCACTTTTGCACAATTTTTACACTACGTTTACAACTACACCCAACTCTTGTTAGCCTAATTTCAGTTTAGTTTATCTTATCTAACTTATTTTTAACTAAATGTAAGATTGATGCTCATATCACCAAACACCACTAATTTAAGTTTGGTTTTCCATCATTGGAATTTGTTCACAAGCCCTGCCCATAGGTCCCCCACTCCACTCATTGAGGTTTATTGCTTTGTAGCAGTAATAATAATAATTGAAATAGATTTATTGGATCAATTTAATAAGCTCTCACATCTTCAACTGCATGCAGCATGGAGAAGCAGGTGGAGGATAAAAACAATTCCATTCCCTCCTCCAACCACTACCTGGACCACTTTTTCACTACTAGATAAGCAACAACCTTCTATATTTATCCCTTCGAAAGGAAGTTACCCAATTCCAGGGAAAACTGATATTTGGAAGTAACACTACCACAATAATTTCATTACTAATACTGTAGTCTATAATAATGTCCTTCAGATTGTCTTAAAAATGAATTTAGTTAGCATTATCATTCATCAAATACAATATGTACACAAACAGGCCAAGAACAAGCAGATAACCAAATCCCCTGCTAAAAGTAACTAAACCCTAATCTTATCACTAGTCCTATAGTCTTTAATAAGATCCTTTAGGATGTCTTAAAAAGAATTTAGTTATTGTTACTAATCATCCAATACAAGGTGTAGATTCATGGATAAGACTATAGTAGTTTGGTAATTGACTATTAACATATAGGCAAAAGGATAAAATTACTAGTCTAAAAACACACAAGAATGCATTCTTATTCTTACGGCTACTAAACACAAGCATAAGAAAATGAAAATCTGAGTTCCATATATAGCAATCCTTCTCTTGGTTTGGAAAGCTTTTGCTGTATGCACAATGCAGAGGCAAAGAGACTGCTCTTCCTCTGATCCATATCCCTGATAAAATACCTTTTCAAAACTCGCCTCCCAAAATCTTATCATTTTTTCACCCTCCCTTCAAGACATATTTTTGTTTTCCAGTTAAGGTTAAAGATCATAAGTTCATCAACAGCAAGTAAATATATTATTTCCACATAATTTTGGCCATCTACTTTACACAAGTAAATATCTTATTTCCAGAGAATTTTGGACATCTAGTTAACACATTTGATGAGCACACCACATGCGGAATCTTAAGCACACCACTGGGGAATCTTAAACACAGATGTTGCTAGCTTTTTAAGTGCCTATACCTAAAACTACATTGATTGGCCACATTCCATAATAAACATCACTATGAACAAGTAGGAAGGTGAGTTTTCTTTCTGACACAGCCACAAATGCCCTCCATATCTACCATCTTTCAAAACCATGTTTAATAGAACACTAGCATCCACAGCTTCAAAAGCATATATAGAAGTGTAATTAAAATTTCCAAGAAAATAAATAAATAAATAAATAAATTCATTACTTCTAAGCCACAAAGACGTAATGCAGGCGAGTAAACATTCAAATCAAAACAGCATTGAGCTAAGTAGCTATTCCATTGGCTAAGCAGAAACTCCTAAAAAAATTGACTGCACAAGACAAAAGTACCACATTACCACATAGCCTACAGACTGGTATGGGAGAGAGATAAATCATTGAAGGAGGAGTTCAAGGAGAGCAAGCCATCCCATACAGATCATGCATAGCAGGGCATCAATTGCAAGAACATAAGCAGCTACTCCAATTTGCAAACACAGTTCAGGATGCTATAAATATATAATTTGCATTTCAAGGGACCAGGACCACTTTCCAAGCACAACTATAAGTATAACCAACCTCAACAAACCCAACTATGCAAGAGGTTAAAGGAATTGACCTAACATAACTGAAAACAGATCAATTTAACGAAAACAAACACCCCAAACTCAAAGCACTTGATAAAATAATGTAATGAACATAAACTTAAACTCTAACAGATTAGTTACTCAAACTGTCCACATGACCAACAGCCAACTCAAAATCTCTCAACAATTCCATCTATGATGTTGGTAACCCATAATTGCATTAGACCAAAAACCAGCTCATCAAACACAGATTAAGTAACAACCATGGACAAACAGAACAAAACACAAAGTCAAAGTCATCACATCAGATAGAAATGTGGCAACAAATGCAAACACAACTCACATACTTCACATATATATTAACATGGACAAAAACCAACTCAAAAAAATCTCACCGATTTCACTTTCTTGCAAAACTTCGAAATGGATTATTGAAATTTAAGAAAATAATAAGAAGCAGAGAAAAACCACGAGTTTACCTAAAATCGAAAAACCACGAAGTTCACTCTCTTGCGGTGATGGGTAGGGTTAAAGCAAGTCTTCCCGCCTAGAATAAGGGCACTGCAGCGAGGCTAGGGCACGGGCTTCCTCGCTGTCACTTTCGATTCCAATGGAAACTGGATTCCCCAATGGGTGTGGGTCGTGGTGGCTAGATGTGGCGGCCAGATTAGGGGATAAGTTGGTAGGGGAGGGGGGAAACTTTCAGACAGTCCCTCCGCTGGTGGGGGGGTGGGACAGAGGTTCAAAGTTCCACTAAGTCAACAATGAGAATGGATGTGGGTGTGGGGCGGTGGGGGAAGTGGGACAGAGGTTCACGGCTTGAGTAAGTCAGCAATGGGAATGGATGTCTCGCGGGTGAGGGGGGAGGAAGAAAGGTAAGGCAGGGGAGGAAGAAAAGCGAGGCTCTCGCGGGTGTGGGGATTTTGTTTTGAAATTTTCACTTTCCTTTTCTTGTACAGCTGACCGTAAACAAGTTGAGTTTAGATAAAATGGATGCTTGCATCATCTACCGTATGGTTGCTTCTCTATACAGTGGCTTTTGTCGTTTTCCAACTCTAGATACGGTGGACACCGTATATGTCTATAAAGAGATGTCAAAATAACATTTCTCTTTAATTTTTAACAAGTTACTGAATTAAAAGTTTTTAAATACTTTGTTAAACAAGTTCATCATTAATTTATTAATTTGCGCATATATATATATATATATATATATATATATATATATATATATATATATTAACACTTGATCAATTTAAGTAATTTAATAATTAATTTTTTAAAATAAAATTTTAAATTTGAGTTTTATGTATGAAAAAAAGCTAATATTAAAAATTTTTTACCTTTATAGTTAATCGACATGGCTCCAGCCACGAACCTAGTTCATTAAAATATTTATAATTAAGTACTTAAAGATTTTACTAGTAAACTATATGTTACCCTCTAGGAGTCTTAGAGCATATTGATGAGTTAGATAGTCTTTCTTTTAGATATAAGTACTCTTCAAAACAAAACAACATGCTGCAAATGCATTTCTATCCATCATCATTTGTGAAATTATTAGAGGGTGTGTCTTGATTTTGGCAGCTACCCAAGTGCATTTCCTTCATGATTTTGTGGAAAAAGGTGAGTTATTACTATATTGTTTAACTAATAAACCATATTTCTAATTTATTCTCAACAATTCTATGTATTTCGTATATGACTTTATTTGAAAATTGTCGAACCACTGATGAATTAATCGATAGTTTTTCACTTTGACATGTTTTATTATTAATGTTATCCTATAATTTGATTGAACGTACATTTATTTGAAAATACAACGTTTGATGTGTTAACTTAAACCTCTATGTAATCAAATATTTGATTAATTTGGCATTTGCATAATGAAAGCTTTTAAAGGTTCCTTTTTCTCCCGTTTGGCTCGTGGGCATAGGAATATTCAGTTTGATTATCTAGTTATTTCCTTTATGTTCCCATTTTGATTTTGGAGCTAATCCTTATTCAATTGTTTGAGCTAAAATATGTCCCATAAATTTATAGTTACCGGAACAAATTCATTTATCTTATATATCTATTTAATTGTTTTATGTGTATACATTGCAATTAATTGCTAACGAAGGTATGATTCCCACATTTATGATATTACAAAATTTGTTTCACAAGACAATTATAAAACTTATAAGTTTTATGCTTGTATTTATGAATTACAAAAGCAATAAAAAAAATTGAATCCCATCTAGCATAACGAAACAAAGAGAAAGAGTTCAAGATGAAATAATGAAATGAATTATTAGTACTAAGAGCTACTATAATATGATTTGCATGGGCTCCAAAGCTTTTTTAAACTTGTGTATCTTATTAAGAAATTATGGTGGTTTTTGGCTGACACAAAGAGCAACAATTGAAGTGTAAGTTGTATATTTTCTTTACATTGTTGGACACAGTATAAAGAATCATCCAATAATTTTTTTTTTTTCACAGATTCGGTTAAACTATTAGTCACCACTTCCATGATGTGATTGTAGCTATAATATAGTTGGAGGAGATCTTTTTGAAGTAACCAAATGGAGTACAAGTTCCTATAGAAACTAGCAGCCATTTGCTACTGTCATCTAACCTCATTAGTGGGCATCTCTAGTCCACTGTTATAATCAAAATATGTAAAAGCGTGCGACAAAAACTCACAATGATGATAGGCAAAAGCTAAGTTGTATAGATTTTCACAGTTGATCACTAGATACTACGCTTCTATAGTTTGGATTAGAGGGTCAAATCCAAAAGTGGTGAGTAGTTTAATGTATCCTCGGACATTAACACTTTTGCCTGACAAGCTGACCAGTGTATGATTTCAAAGATGACTCTGCAATTTACACATGTTTATCTTTCAACTATCAGTCATAATTTTGAGAATCGACTAGTCGGTTCAACTAAGAACCAGTCACTTGGCTAGTCTGATCATGTCACCAAAATTGAATTTCTAAAAATCGATGTTGAACTGTGAGAACTGGCTCAAAACTGATGAACTGGCTAAACTAGTTCGATTCTCTCGGTTGGGTTTTTTTTTTTTTAATAAACAAAAAAGAGGATAAAACTATAGAAGAGGAGATAGGGAATGATATCTAGACATGAAGAAGCAAGAAAAGGTTGCAACTTTCGAGAAAAAGGAAAAAAAAAAAAAATCAACATGGTGAAGGTCGCAACACAACTTGATCTAGCATCTCTGTAGTAGAGAGGGCAGTGATGCTATGCAAGCGAGTGGCACTGATGCTGTAGTAGGGTTGCTGTAACACCCTACCAAATATAATACTATGTTTAAGTTATAATATTACACTAGGTAGTTTGTCATGCAATACAAAGTTTAACTTAACTTTACTTTTGGATTATTAATTTAGCAGAGTTTATTTTTAACTGACTGCAAATGATTGGTTCTATTTCATTTACATGATATGCACCGCTCGGGCGTGTTACGGTATAAAAGAAAATAAAGGATATAAACAAAAATAATATTTTATCACAGTACATCTGATATCTATATTAACATCGTCTCATGTATTCGTATATACAAAAGTGTTAGGTACATCATGTTGGACGGTACATGTAACATCCCTATTTTCACCTAAGTTAATTAGCTCGGTGTTCCCGGCTAATTAGAGGGATTAACGATTAATTGAGAATTAATCGATTAATCTCGAGAGTAAGAGCTTAGTAAATTAAAGGCAAGCCGATAATTGAGATTTAATGAATTAAAAGTTACAATTAAAAGCCTAATTGCCCAATCCTTATTAATCCATGATTTAGAACATAAATTCAAGGTGATCTAATCTAATTAACTAAGAGCATATAAGTCTCAAAACTTAATCATATTAACCTTCACATCTTCTTACAAAATTAATGAGGAAAATCCTTTTTAATTAAAATGTGCTAATGAGTAATTTAAACTAAGTGAATTAATTAACATTTAGATAATTACAACAATTATAAAGATGTAGAAACTTCCCTTTAATTATGGTTTGAAAGTTTGCTCAAAGCAAGAGCCATATCTAACCATCCATTTACTTTCTCATCATACACCACAAGATCAAGAGTCCATATTAGTAGATCCCTTAAGTCATGACAAGAGTTGTACTCTCCTTCCTCAAGATAATGACACTTGGTGTGATCCTAGCCATCCAATGCCAAATCCTAAGAGAGCTCATGCTTTTAACCACTTGACAAAAACACTACATAGTCTTTACCCAATCTCCAAGACTCAAAGAAAACACAACACACTCTTTTGCCTCAAAGTTTTTCCACTCCCTAGCTTGTGTAAGAAGCAAAATCACATCACCTTTCTCCCCCATTTTTGCGTCACCATCAGCCCCTCTCTCTCCCTCATTTCATTTTTCACTTCCTCCCTCAAGACACACACACAAAGCTCTCTCCTCTCTCCTCTCTCCAAGTCTCATACTCTCTTATTCTCCCAAGCTTCATTGTGTTCTTCCAACCCTCATACTACTTCCTACTCATCTCCATTTACCATTCTCACAAGCCCTTCAAGGACCACCCTCTTTGGTTCTTGGAGAAACAAAACAAACACTCACCTAGCCCCCATATCAAGCTCAAGGAGAAGGAGGCCATCTCCAACCACTTCACTTTTCAAACTTCCAAGAGAAACACTTTGGGTAGTGATTCTAACTCTTCTTTCTCATGTATTTTTCAAGCCCTAGAATCTCCTATGCTCTTTATAGCTAGGTGGTTTTAGGACTTGCTTCAAGGTCTCATGACCATATCTTGCCTTATGAGTGTTCTTGCCTTGATGAAAATATTGTTTTGATAAGAGATTTTGTGGTATGGTGGTTTTTGTGTATCATGCTTTATTTTGCTTCAAAATACTGATTTTGGTGACTGAAACTTTGAGTATGATGATGAGTTAAAACATGAAAATGGTGATTTGAAGTGATATAACAATTTCTCCATAAGCTTGAAGTGAAAAACTTAAAAACTAGTAAATCTGGAATTCTGGCAGTCTGTAAAGCATGCAGTATATTTATTGCTGCAGAACTCAAAATGCAATGAAACTATTTTTCTATGAAAGTAGACTCAAAGATCATTTCATACATATAAAATATGTGAGATTTGGCTTTAAATTGAGAGAGATATGATTTTTCAAAGTTTGCTGTTCCTGGATGGATTTCTGTCTGGGCAGTAGGTAATAAAACATGCATAACTCAAGTTATACATAACATTTTTGAGTGGTACCAAGTTTGTTAGAAAGCTAAGACATAGAGGAACACTCCCATAAAACAGTTTTGTCAGATTCCATGTGAGGAACTCCCAGTGAAGTGGACAAGCCACTGACCCAAGATGAACTTTCAATCCTAAACAGTCAGAATAAAATGTGTATAACTCAAGCTACAAAATGAATTTTTAAGTGGGGTTTGTTTTGTTTAAAAATAGACTCAGAGAAGTATATCCACACAAAAATTCGAAATAAAATAGTAAAAGATGAAATTATGGTGAATTTTCAAAGTGACTGCCCCACTGTAAAAGTAAAACTGGTTAGGGTAAAAGTTAAAGAATAAGGAGAAATAAGCTCTAAGACATTAATACCCTTAAGTATTAGAAAACCTTCATAATTCAACTTAAAAGTGTCAAGGAGGATAATAGATGAAATTGGCATTATGCCCAATAAAAGAAGTTTACACAAGAGACAACCTCAATTAAAAGCTTGCACCCAATTTATTAAGCTAAGCTCATAAAATATTGCTTGAGAATATGCCTATGTTTATGTGCAAGCATGATGTTATGATGATGATCATGATGAAGATGATATGATGATGTTATGATTATGATAATGGTATGTTGATGATATGATGCTTAATGTTATATGATATTGGTCTCTCTGTTTGGCAAAATTTTGGGAAACTTCGGTCTAGCCGTTATGCTGCCGAAATTTTGTAAAAATTATGGACTTAGAAATATTTTGCATCATAAGCTTTAATAAGAAGAAATTTAATTCAAGTAAATGATCCTTCAAAAGGGAAGGTAACCTAATTTAAGCTCCCCTCACCCACGACTCACATGAGGCATGGCATGACCCAGCTAGTGTGAGTATAGGGGATAGGTCTTACATGAGGCATGGCATGATCTAGCTAGTATAAGTACCGAAATTCTATGGTGGCGACGGCCACGGTATGAGCTCATTACCACTTATGTTTAGTGGGTGAAAAGATAAAGTCAAGTTAAGAAAAGAAAAGGGACTTCGGTCCAAAACCCTAAAAAGGGAAGAAGTTAAGAGAATCTTCTAGCCTGGACATGTATATTTTATACGATTACACTTGTGCTTATGATTATTATGATTATGATACAAATGATTAGAAGGTATGTTAAAAATGGAATCCGCTTCGGATACTCATGATTTCGAAAATCTAAGAATTGACTTGGATGCATGCTCACTGTTTTTATTTATAAAACCGAAGTGGCTGGGACGATGACGATGACACTTACGTGTTAGGGTCGAGTCCTACTGAGAAATCTTATTTCTCACCCTAGTTGTTTTCCCGTCTCGTCACCAGATACTCATGGCATGTCCCGTGGCATGGAGCATGGAGCCTCCCCACCATGAGTGGGCCTATGATGAGGACGCCCACGCTATTGTGGCCACAACCACCACAATAGTCCGTACGTATTTCTACCCGGGTCGAGTTTTTGAGCAGGAGGAGCCAGAGATCCCGCTTGCCCCTGTAGACGTATCATCGGCGCACCTTGGATCGCTGCTGGGTCCTTGGGATTTCTCGCCTGAGCCATTGCCGGAGGTCGAGATGGAGCCAATGTCTCCGGGCCTACCCGTAGTCGAGCCCGTGCCACCGCCAGAGGTCCGGGTTATCGAAGTGAGTTCGACAGCTACTCCTAGGGCAGCAGCCGCTTCGCCGCCGCTCCCCGAGTATCGCCCTACCGAGTCCGAGGAGGATCCCTTCGAGGCACGTTCTTCAATCGCTAGCTATACTCCTGGCCGTCGCATTCGTCTCGTGGAGGTGATCAGTCGACACCCCTGTATCATCCGCACTCCTCACGTTCCCCGAGGCCGAGGAGCGAGGGGAACCAGGCACTCGAGGACCTGAGTCCATTCGATTGAAGGGCGTGGAAGGGGCAGAGAAGCCAACATATGTCTACGTGGGCCTATTTCATTAGTGCTCCTTATCTGTTGTATTTCATTTTGTATTAGACTTATGTACCTTTGATTTTGGGACTATAGCATGACCATGAGTTCCCTTTTTATGTATTTGTTGAATATTATGAGACTGATTATAATTATGTGGTTGTAGTACTAATGTGAATGTATGGTATTTTGATTTATCTCTGTTTCTTTAATTAATACTGAAATCTTTGCGATATGCTCGTTTATTACTATCTTCTCGCGCAAGGCTTTACTTTCCAAAAGTGACGACGTATTTTAAAGAAAAATTTTACCGTATTTTCCGCGTAATTTAATTTCAAGTAAAGATTAGTTTTCCACGAGCATAAGTAATAACTAATAAAACGTCGTAATACGACTTAAGCGTAGTATGGGTTTATTAGGGTGTTACAGTACACAAAAGAATTAGGTCCGTAACTGTGAAAGGCATCTCTATAGTGGTCCCCAAAAGGACATTTCAACTAACCCGAGTACATGAGAGAACACCAGAAACTAAAAATAAAAGAAACTATGCTTGTGACCCAAGGTCATAGAAGACACCAAAAGAGGGCCACTCTATATAATTACAGCCTACCAAGACGAATATCTCCCTTAACCAGACTCTGAAGAGAGGAATCCATTTAGTATAACACCTATGGATCTGGGGTTGGCGGGTGCAAGACCATCACTGGGTGCTGATGAGGAGGAAGAGGAAAACTCCATCCACGTTGATGGGTTGCTCTCGGAAGATGTCAGGTGTGCAGGCTAGGGTGGTGCGGGTTGTAACACCCTCTGTCATATAAGTCATGCTTGAGTCATAGAGTTATATAAAGAGGTTTTACTATGCTAAGAAATATTTAAAATAGGGAAAATATAATATATGACCTTTTAATGATGTATACTTTATTACTGAATAATGATTCATAAATTTTAGCTTTTTGATACAATTCAAGAGAAAGTTGTAGCTAACATTATACATAGAACTTGTTTTAGAACTGCAATTGTCGCTTTCACTGATCATTAGCTAGCCTCCATAGTCTCCCAGACTGGCTCATGGACGGGTCTTACACAGTACAGGACTCTGCCTCATACTTGAACTTTGGCTTAGGTACTAGAATGTTTACGGAAAAATATACAGGTAAGTAGTGAGAACCTAAGGTTCTCAATAGATAAACTCAAATCATTAAAAAAAATACGGTATCACTATAAATATTCCAACCACTTCGATTTATTATAAAAACAGGAGTACATTTACATAAGCAGTTATTCAATTTTAAGTTAAAAACACCTTTCTCGAAGCAGGTGGGTTATATTTTAACATTCACTTGGCAAATTCTATGGCAGACACAATAACAAGAATAATATAATATACTCTAACAAGAGTCATAATAACATTATGACATAATGAGATAACTAAAGGTGTATATGCTGATGCTTGTACTCGACTTTGTGCAAGTGCACTTGACTTTATTTATCTCTTTTTGGAACTTGCTACTTGATCTTGCTCCTTTGTACTTGATCCACCAGAGATGAATAGCCTTTCTCACCCCTAGGTAATAGCCTGCTTTTCAGATCCAAACTCATACCTATACATGAGTGACGGGTTTACTTTTCCGGACCTTCACATTGGTCTATTCCCCTTAAAATTGGTCAAGGGTTGGCCCAAGTCTTAGATAGTACTGCCCTAGCCTACTACCAGGTGGAGGCTTGGTATGTTTCTCTTGCAAGTTCTTATAATATTCATTCTCTTTTGGACATGATCATGCATGCAGATGCTATATGCATTTACCCATATACTTCATATCATGCTTAAATCATTCTTGCATGCAAGGTTTCCATATATGAATAACCTAGAAGATACTATCATGGCATTCATGAGTAAGTAAATGGGACTCACATGGTCCGTGTAGATTATATAATCATGATCAATTCAACTTGAACATCATAAAAATTTACACACATAACACATTAGATGCATAAGTTCTGTCAAAATTTCGGCAGCATAATAGATCAGGTTCGTTTCCTCATGAATAGTGCTAACTTAACTAGAAAAAGAGCAGTCCCAGTAGTGGAGCTAACATCATACATTAATCTTTCAGTATGATCTTATATATGCAATATTCAAGCTCTAATTGGAACTTTTACATGCATTAGAGTGGTCAAATGCTTAATTAACAATTCTGCTCATAGCACCCAAATCTAACTATTTTTCTGTCTTATGTCATAATTTCTACTTAAATTATTAAATTCTGAATTTTTATTATGTTGATGTGTTGTTTGTCTAGTTTTTAGCCTCTTTGGTCTCATTCAATTTTGATAACTATAACTTAAGATATTGGGAGTTTACTTAGGTCTGCCCTGTATTGGACAGAATAGAGGCTTAAATTGTAAAAATTTGTCAAAATTAGAAATCTTATTTGGTTTAAGTGAATCTTGCATCATTGTAAGGCTAACCGAGCCAGCTTTCATGTCCAATAAGTTTTATTTAATTTGAGTGGGTAGAGCTCAAGTTATAAGCTCACAAAGTTGATGAATTTGGCCTGTCCTATTTGTAACACCTTACCAGACAAAATATTACGCTTAAGTCATAATATATCACTTGATAAGTTATTACTGTGATGAACTAAGAGTTAACTATTCACTTTATTCAATTTCGGTTTTGCAGCGAGATATACACTAAACAGTCGTTGAATCAGAAATAAAGTAACACAAACAAAATTTGCGAAATAAACAAACTGCATCATATATATATATGTACATGTTTATACCTTTGTTTTCAAAGTTGTCAAAAGAAATATAACACAGTACAGGGTAAAAAAAATGAGGCTGCTAACACAAAATAAATTGGTTTGACTATATGATCGTCCCCTTACTGGTCCCCACGGGACATTTCATGTACCACTTCTAACTCCTACCCGTAGGCCTATGACCCAAACTATCAAAAGAAGGTCATCTTGTACATCTACTGCTGCTAAGTCAGGTACTCTAGATGGATTCTGAAGAAAGGAATCCATTCGCCATACCGGCATTAGCAGGGGTATAGTCTATACTCGAGGCAGAATATGAGGATGACAAGCTCGCTACCTCTGACGGATCCTCCTCAGACATAGAGGCAGAGGGGATCGGCTGCGATGGTGCGACTGGCGAAGTCATGGCTGGTGCTGCTACTACGGGTGGAGGTGGAAAGGGATGAGCCACGTGGAGAGGGATGGTGATGTAAGGGACGGCAGGGTCAAAAAGCGGGTGCATAAGGGGTACAGCAAAATCTCTCTAGAAAAAGAAGTAAAGACAAAACTAGCATCTACCAGATATGTACACGGAATCTATGAACGGATCGAGATGTATGTGGAGCTTTGGAAACTCAACGAACATGATGTCGATTGCCGCATTCTCCATGATCTGAGAATGATGCGGAAGTATATAATAGGATGAGAAATAAAGATTTCTTAGTAAAAATTCCTAAATCTATGCATATCTGTCATCGCTATCATTCTCAGGTGTTTCAGATTTTTGGTTAATTAGGAGAAAATAGTCCTACTCAATTAGTTATATAAATCATAGCTCGAAACACAACTTTGTTTTACTTAAGGAAAAAAGGGAAATTAAATAGAGAATAAACAACCAGATTCGTGTATTGAAATAGATAAGTGACAGCTATAAAGTGAGCAATAATATGTATATAATATCTAATGGTGCAATTTAACTCAATGCAATAAAACTGAAATCATGGATATGCATGAAAAATGATGCACTTGATCTTAACTCATATTTTTTCATACTTGGTCCCCTGGGAGTATATTGGCCATAAGACTCCTGGGTAATAGTCTGCATTTCAGGATTGAGCTCGTTCCTTTATAGGGTCATCGGGTTTGCTTTCCCCGACTTCCCCACTAATCTATTCCCCTTAACTTTGTTCAGAGGCTAGCCCAAGTCACATGGAAATCCTTCCTCATGCTTATAGGGTAGTATTGCTTGTCTAACACTTTGACCAATGCATGCATGACTTGAAAATTCACTTTAATTGCATTTTCTGCTTAAATCTCAGCAGCATAACGGATCATGTCCACTTTCCCATGAATAGTACCAGACAACCAGGAAATTTTAATCAAATAGCAAACTTAATACAAAACATCATATACATACCAAGAATATAACAATATCAACAAGTGCAAGATTTAGAATCTTAAGTATCAATCTATTTTGCAAGCTTTTAATTTTCATTAAGGTTCCCGAGTTCGACTTCTAAGATTTAATGGGTTCCGAGTTCCGGTCTTATACAAGTTCCAACCTTCGGGGTTATGTTCGGTCTCCTGAGATTATATAATTCCCGACTTCCGGGGTTGTGTTCGGTTTCTGGTCTTACCCCACGATTTGTCTTCTGAGACTTTGGTAAGCGTGTTTCCTAAATTCCAAGTTTCCTATTTACTAAGTCCCAAGTTCAACATTAAATATACCCGAGCTAGCTCTCCTTACCAAGTTCCGAGTTCAATCATTAAGTATACCCTTCCAAGTTCAACCTTAATTATACCCTTCCGAGTTCATCCGTAAGTGTGCCCTTCCGAGTTCAACCTCAAATATTCCGACCTAGCTTTCTGTTTTACTGAGTCTCAACTTCAACCTCAAGTATTCCCAACTGAGTCCTTTATTTACTAAGTTTAGAGTTCAATTTTTAAGTGTACCGACCTAGCTCTCTGTTTACTAAATCCCGCCTTCCGACATTAACTCAAGTTGTTTATATCTTATCCCAAAATTATCCTACTTCTAGCCAGAATTGCACCCTTCTAAAGAAAAATTCACTAAAAATAGAAATCTGGGTGAAATCATACGAAATTTATATCCATATAAAGCTAACAGAACAAGCTTTCAAATGAAGCAAGTTCATATTATTTGAATGAGTATAATTTATGATATAAGCTCTGAAACTTGACCCCACTGGACTATCTTGTTCTAGCCCGATTTGGACATAGGGCACCTTTCTCGACTCACTGGGAACAAATGGGACCTTATCTAATTCAGAAATTTTTATGGGATATTCTCCTATGTGTAAGCTTTTTAACAACATTCAATTTGGAGTTGTATAGGGTGAGTTACACCCTTCTCAACTCATACTGCTCGGATGAAAGTCCTAATTTCCAGGTCAAAATTCAAAAATTCATAACTATCTCTACACTGATCCAATGGCCTTATATTATATATGTATGAAAAGCTCTGAATGTATAGTTTCACATAAAAATAGATTCATGGACGTTAAATGGCTATAGACAGAGCCGTACACCCTGCCCTATGAACCGTCGAGGAAAAACCCTACCAGCTTTTTGAGTTTTCTCCTTTCTTCAAGTTCTTTCATACCAATTCTAATTCTGATCATAACATACATGCATAATCAACTATAATTCATCATCATCACTTCAAATCTCATTAGTAGCACAAAGTATACAAGACCCATACATAACTGCAAACCAAGGAAAATAAGAAGAGAAATAGGATTCCTACCTTTACTAGGTATAATTCTTGTTGAATTTGTGGTTGGAGTTAAAAAAATCTTGTTATGGCTTGAAGGTTTGTGGGAGAGGAAGATGATATGAGTTGACATGAGATGAGATGATGGAGAAAAAAATGGAGAGGGGTCAGATTAGATAAGGGTCGAAAGTGTGCAAGGGTAGAAAAGGAAAAATTTAAAAACTTCTAAAGCAAGTTACATGTGATTGGTGGATTTGAGTAGGTTATATAACTTGGTTTGGCAGCCCATTTGGAGGGCTGAGATGGCACCACTTGCATGGATAAGTTGGCTAAATCTTGGCCATCCATCCTAGGGTTCTCACAGTATAATTTCTATTGATCTGGTTTCAACAATTTAAATTACTGAAATCTTATCGATTTCTCTTAAATCGGTAAACCAGTTTTAAAAAAATTCTGTGAGGTTTCCTATGTTCCTAATCCAATTCCATCAAGCCTAAATACTTCTAAACTACACTTAATTGGCTTTAAGTAAATGCTTAATCGAATTTCGATTAAACCCACTTATTCAATAAAAATCAAACAACTCGGTTACTAACAATAAAATTCTTCGGACGTTACATTACTACCCTCATATCGGACTCTAGCTCCCACGTACAGTCCGCTGAGTCTTCGTGTCCCCATGCCACCTTCACCAACTGCACAGCTTTGTTCCGAAGGTGTTTGATACTCCTGTCCACTATCCGTGCTGGGGGTACATGAAAAGTCAAATCATCCCTTAACTGGATTGATTCAGGTTCCAAGAAATGAGTAAGGTCAGGCTAGTATTTTCTGAGTTGAGAGACATGGAAGACATCATGAAAATTTGACAGATATGGAGGTAAGGTGACCCGATACACTACTGGCTCGATTCGCTTCAAAATTTGAAAAGGACCTATAAAGCTAGGGCTTAGCTTTTTAACTTTAATGGCTCTACCTATTCCAATTGTGAGTGTGATCTTTAGAAACACATGGTCTCCTTCTTGGAACTCCAATGGCTTTCTCCTGATGTCTGCGTAGCTCTTTTAGCAGCTCTGAGCTGCAAGTATCTTGCTACGTGTAACGTCCTCATTTCCGATTTTCAACCTCATTAGTATTTCCGATTTCCGATTTTATTAAGGCTCTAATGGACTAGCTCGGATTTTCCGATTTCCGACCTTATGTACATAATAAACAAGTTCCGACATTATGATATACACGAAATTTGATGTCCGAGTTGATCTCAACCAGAAGTGAATGCGAGATCAGGTCTCTGAATTGGTCTCCAAGTTCAACCAAATTTACACGATTTTCGATATCCGAGTTTATTACCAAGAGCTCTTCATTTTCATTGATGCTCTCGAGTTTGTCTATAATAGACTTCCGAGATTAAATTTGGAGTTCTGAGATTCTATAAGTTCCGATTTCCTGGAATATAGGATTAATGATTTTGAATCCCGATCTCCAGTGTCATACTTAGAATCGATTCAAATTTACCAATGTCCCTGACTTCTGGATTTAAGTGTTTGGTTTCACATCCGACTTTGCTTTTAAGTTTCGAGTAAACCCGACAATAATTCCGAGTTCCGATTTCATCCGAATAGATATGCACGAGTTTCGACTTTAAAAAAAAAGAGTACGATTTCCGATGTCATTTTCAGAATATACTGGAAGCGAGTTTCATTTCTTAGGCGACGTGGAGAGCAATTTTGTCACAAAAGAGGGAGACATGGCTGAACTTTACGCACAAAAATTTCACCCAATCAAAGCCACCCATTCTAACTACCACTTCAAAGCCTTGTTTATAAATTCTCCTCCTTTCTCTTCAGCCCAAAGTCTACGCCACTCCTCTTCTCCCTTGCTTAGCTCTCTTCTCCTCTTCTTCACTCACTCAAACTCCATCAAAGCCCCAAGCTTAACAAGGTCTTGATAGCCCCAACCCCAAAAACAAGCCAAATCATTCATAGTAAGAGGTAAAGGTTTTAATTCTTGCTTGATTCTCTGATTCTTGGATGATTGCTGGTGGTCTAATTTCTTAATTTTGATATGTTGATTGAATGATTATGATGAATTATAGCTGGTTTATTGGCTGTTTATGAGATTAAAATTTGAATTGGAAGTAAGAAAGGATGAAGATATGAAGAAGTTGAGAGGCTGGAAAACTCAAAACCCTCGGCAGTCCGTACGGCAGAGTGTATGGCTCCACCTCCCGCCATTTAAAATTGATGAAACCATTTTTATGTGAAACTAGACATCTAGGGCTTTCTATAAATATATCATATAAGGCCATTGGATTAATATTGAGAGAGATATGAATTTTTAAAATTTAACCTAGGGATCAAGACATTCACCCGGGCAGTATGGGTTAAAAAGGGTGTAACTCACCCTACACAACTCCAAATTGAGTGAAACCAATTTTGTTAGAAAGCTTATACATAGGAGAATATCCTAAAAAGAAATTTCGAGTTTGTTACTATCTCATTTGTTCCCAGTGATTAGAATAAGTTACCCTATGTCCAAACCGAGACAAAATAGGGCAGTTCAGGAAGGTCAAGTTTCTAGGCTTATAACTCGAGCCCTACTAAGTCAAATGGAATGGAACTTTTTGCAAATGAAAGATGGTTCTGTTAGCTTTAATATGAGACTGATTTCGTATGTTTTACCCAATTTTCAATTTTTAGTAGATTTTTACTTTTAAGTGTGCAATTCTGGCTAGCTACTGGGCAGGCCGGGATAAAACCTGAATAACTTGAGTTATGGTTATCAAAATTAGGTGGGACCAAAGAGGTTAGAAAATAGACACATAACACTTTAACATGTCCAAAATTGAGGTCCAACTGAGTTAAGTAGAAATTATGGCATGATTTACAAAAAGTGGGTTGAATGATTTATGTTGAGGCTATAACTTTGCCTTAAGGAGACTAATGCTTCTATGAGTTCCATGATGAATTGTGCATGCAATATTATAATTTCTATGAGAAATTGGTATTCTGATGTACTGGCACTATTTATGGGGAAGCGGACATGTTCCGTTATGCCGCCAAAATTGCAGTAAAGTATATGCATAAGTTATGAAATACATGTAGATGCTTGTGCATTTTCAAGAAAGCTATGAAAGTTATGTTATGATGAACTCAAAGAATATGTTATGATAAAAGTTCCATGATACTTGGGCCAGCCCCGGATAGAAAGGTAAGGGGAATAGATCGGTGGGAACATCAGGGAAAGTAAACTCGGCAATTCTTGTATAGGAACGAGCTCGATCCTGAGAAGCAGACTATTATCCAGGAGTCTAAAATGGCCAAGAACTCCCAGAGGACCAAGTAATGGAAAAGTTTATGAGAAATGGAAGAGTTTATGAGGAAAAGTTCAAGAATGAGATTTACATGATTACATTAAGTGCATGATTGCATTGAACAGTCATTACAGAATGTTTACAGCTTGTCTGTTATATTTACTTACTGGTGTATATTCATTTATCCTGCCCTTCATTCTATGTTTTAATGTCAGTAGTTTATTCTATTCCTTATGCTGTTTTAAGTAAAACTGGATTTTGCCTCGGACTAGACATTTTCCCAAATTGATCAAATATGAATAGTTGAGTTTGATCTCATGTTTTTATAATTAAATAAAACCCGAGGCAACTGAGAATGAATGCGACGTCAGTCAAACACCGTACGCGAACCCTACTGAGAATTTCTTCAAATTCTCACCTCATTTTGCATTTCCGCCTCATTCTCAGATGTGGACGATGGACACGACAGCTACCTTCTTCATTGAGGTTCCAGACTTGCAGCTCCACCATGACCTCGTAGTAGGCTCGCTGTATATAGCCGACTCTTGCCAGTTCCGTCTTTACCTTTTTAGTGATAGGAATTTTACCATCCTTTTACACCATCCTGCTTTTGACCCTGCCACCCCATACTTTGAGGTCCTGCTACACGTGGCACACCCTTCGCCAGCACCTCCTACACCTGCAGCATCTATAGCCCCTGCTGCCCCTGCACCAGAGTCACCTTCGCAGGTGGTACCTGACATCCCACTCAGCTCTGAGTGCGACCCTTCAGAGGCCACTAGCTCATCATCCTCCTCCTCCTTAGGACCCAGTACTGACTACTCACCAGGCCCGACTGATGGCCAGCGGCTATATGGAAATCGTCGACCCACAGTGATGTTGTACAACTTGACCCTTTTTGGCAGCATACAGCTTTGGGTCATAGACCTAGTGGTAGGTTTTGAAATATCCTCTAAGGACCTCATAGGATCGTGTTGACTCACACGTACCTTACGTCTTTTTGGTACACGACCCCACTTTTGTATCCTATTTTGAAACTTGTACATAAAACTGAAGCAGTGGCTTCATATATATATATGCTCATATATAGTTGACGGTATATATGTTATCTGTTCTTATTTTTCTATTCTATTGTGATATATTAAACTTTGTCGCGTTCATTATACACAGCGCTCCGCTCCTTCTGTTAAAAAAAGAAAAGAAAAAAAAATTAGTATGCTAAACAAAACGTAAGCAGAGCAAATACACCGTAACACATTCTACTTAATTTCATGCTATGACTTAAGCGTAACATTAAATTGGTAGGGTGTTACACTACGGATCTTTTTAATTTGCTCTGTAGTTTGCCTGACTAATTCCGGTCCCAATAGGCTTTGTTCTCCTGATTCATACCAACATAGGGGAGATTGACACTTTCGTCCGTATAAAGCCTCATATGGAGCCATGTCGATGCTAGTATGGTAACTGTTGTTGTATGCAAATTCGGCTAACGGTAAATATCGGTCCCAGCTCTCACGCTGTTCCAGAATGTATGCTCGCAGCATATCTTCCAAGGTCTAAATAGTTCGCTCAGTTTGACCATCTGTTTGTGGATGATATGCAATACTTAAACATAGCCTAGTACCAAATGCCTTTTGGAGTGCTCCCCAAAACCGTGAGGTGAACCTTGGATCTTGATATGAAATGATTGTTGAAGGAGTACCATGTAGTCGTACCGCTTCTTGAATGTATAATTGAGCTAGCTTCTCTAGAGGATAATTCGCTCGAATGGGCAAAAAGTGAGTGGACTTAGTTGGTTTATCCATTATGACCCATATAGCATCATATCTTGAGGGTGTTCTTGGTAAGTCCATCATGAAATCCATAGAAATGCTTTCCCACTTCCATTCCGGAATCTCTAAGGGTTGTAGTGTCCTTGCTGGTTTCTAATGCTCTATTTTTACCTTCTGGCAGGTTAAACATTTATTCACGAAATTTGCCACATCTGTCTTAAGGCCTGGCCACCAAAACATCCTTCTGAGATCTTGATACATTTTATTAATGCCAGGATGTATAGTAAACTCGCTCTTATAGGCTTCCTCTAAGATCTTCTTTCTGAGGTTATCCTCCTCAGGTACGCATATTCTCCTCTGATATCGCCATATTCCTTCTGCATCCCGAGTGAATCCTGTTAGCTTGCCAGATTGCACTAGTTGCACTATATGCTGGAAGTCATCATTTCTTTGTTGTGTTTGCCGGATCTGGTCCTTGAAATCACTGGTTATCTTAAGTTGGTTTAACTGAATGGCATTGGGAGTCATAGAGATTCCCAAATTGAGATCTCGAAAATTCTCTATGAGTTCCATCTCTTTGATTATCATCCATGCCACAGTTAAAGATTTCCTACTTAGGGCATCTGCCACCACATTTGCTTTGCCAGGGTGGTACTTTAGCTAAAATTCGTAATCTTTAAGAAACTCCATCCACCGTCGCTGCCTCATGTTCAGTTCTTTTTGATCAAAAGGTATTTCAAGCTTTTATGATAAGAAAATACTTCAAACTTCACTCCATAGAGGTGGTGCCTCCATATCCTTAGAGCAAACACTACCGCCTTTAACTCTAGGTCATGCATTGGATAATTTCTTTCGTGAGTTTTCAATTGCCTGTAAGCATAGGTGATGACGTTCCTGTTCTGCATTAACACGCACCCTAATCCTTTCTTAGAAGCATCACAGTAGACTTCGAATGGTCCATGAGGATTAGGTAGAGTAAGTACTGGAGCTGTCGTCAACTTTTCTTTTAATTCTTGGAAACTCTGCTTGCACTCAGGTGTCCATTCAAATAGGGCATTCTTCTTGGTTAACTTTGTTAGGGGAAGGGTTATTTGAGAGAAGTTCTTAACAAATCTCCTGTAGTATCTTGCCAACCCTAAGAAGCTCCTAACTTCCATAACTATCATCGGTCGTTCCTAGTTTAATACTGCTTCTACCTTACTAGGGTCTCCTGAAATTCCCCCATGGGATACCATATGGCCAATAAATTTTACTTCTCTCATCCAAAATTCACATTTGGATAGCTTGGCATAAAGTTTCTTTTCTCTTAAAATTTGCAGAACCAGTCGCAAATGTTCTGCGTACTCTTGCTCCATTTTTGAGTAAACAAGTATGTTATCAATGAATACCACCACAAATTTATCAAGATATGGTCGGAATATCCGATTCATGTAATCCATAAATATTGCCGGTGCATTTGTCAACCCAAAGGACATCACAGTGTATTCATAATATCCATAACGAGTCCGAAACGCCGTCTTCAGAATATCTTCTTCTCAAACCCGAATCTGGTGATACCCATACCGTAAATCAATCTTGGAGAATACAGTTGGCCCTTGCAGTTGATCCATGAGGTCATCGATCCTTGGCAACGGATACTTATTCTTGATCGTCGCCTTATTCAATTGCCTATAATCCACACATAGTCGCATGCCTCCATCTTTTTTCTTAACTAACAGGACTAGGGCTCCCCATGGTGATGCACTTGGCCTAATAAATTTCTTTTCCAGGAGTTCTTCAATCTGCTTCTTAAGTTTGGTCAGCTCTAAGGGTGACATTTGGATGGCGCTATAGATATTGGTCCTGCTCCCGGTACCAATTCAATGACGAACTCAATTTCTCTCTCTCTCTCTCGGAAAATCAGGAATATCTTCGGGGAAATCATCGGGAAATTCCTTAACAACTGGAATATTATCTAACTTCTTATCAACCTCTACTATATTGGTTGATAAGAGAATATACCCTTGACTTTTATCCCTATAGTGATGTACTACTAAGGAGCTTAAATAAAGGGTTACAGGGATTACTAATTCAAAAGATGAAATAGAGGGAAGCATAATGGATTTATCAGAGTAATTTAACAGGGCCTGGTTGACAGAGAGCCAATCCATTCCCAAAATAATGTCAAGTTCGGACAAGGGAAGACAAATTAAATTGGCTAAAAAAGCTCGACCTCCTATCTGACAGAGGACATTCATACAGATATGATTGGTCTTAACAAGCTCACTTGTAGGAGTAGAAACTAGCAAGTCATAGGATAATTCAGAAATAGGTAATTGCAAGGCTGACATGCAATCATAATAGATGAAAGAGTGAGATGCACTTGAATCGTATAAAACAATTAAGGTCTTACCATTTACTTCATAGGTATCTTGAATCCAGTCTTCCGATTTGCTGACCTCCTGTGCATCCATAGTGAAAACTCTTCCCTAGCGTTGTGGCCTGGGAGTCGTCTGAGGATTTCTGGCAGGGCATTCATAGATCTTGTGGCCTGGCTTGCCACATCCAAAACAAACATTCTGTCCTGCCAGACACGGGCAGTTGCCATGATTCTTGCCGCACTGGCTGTAGGTCTGGTTCCCAAAAGGCCTCTGAGGTTGCTTGCCTTTACTATGCACAAGCTGAAACTTTCTCTGCTGCTGAAAGTTGGGCTTGAACCTTGGGCCTTATAGAGCTAACCTTTTCTTACAGTTATTGCCGGTTGACCTAGCAGCAACCAACTTCTTGTTACAATCCTCCACTAGGCGGCACTTGTTTGCCAAAGTAGGGAAATCTCTTATCTTTATTGGTCCTATAGTGGTAAGGATGTCTTCTCTCAGCCCACCTTCGAATTTCATGTATTTCTAGGCTTTGTCGGGGTTTCATTGATAAATGGTGAAGAATTTTCCCAACTCCTCAAGTTTAGCAATGTATTCCGATACACTACTATTCCCTTGATAGAGGTGCATGAACCCCAACTCCTTAGCATTGCGGATAGACGCAGGGAGTACTTTTGATAGAACGCATCTCTGAATATGTCTCAAGTAATGTTTGTTTGAGATCCCTCTAATAACCAGCATGCACCATTCCACCAGAACTCTGCATCTACTTCCAGCATATAGGTGGCAAAGGTTACCTTCTGACGATCTGTGCAATCTAATATGGAGAAGACCTTCTCCATAGCTTTAACCCACTCATCCGCCTTATCTAGGTTAAAGACCCCCATGAAACTAGGTGGGTTGGCCTTCATGAACTCAACAAATTTGAGATATTCCAGATCCACCCCCGTGCCATTATGATTTCCTCCAAGACCTACCTCTGGTTGTCTTCCTCGTTGGCCCATCATTTGAGCCACCGCAGCTGCCTGTTCGTGCATAGCGTGCACCATTTCTCGCATTATGTCCAGGAACTTCGTAGATTCCTCCTAGGCTGGGGAAGTTCGCGACCTACCTTGCCTTCCAGAAGCTATCAAGTTCTGAACACACGAAACAAAAGTAATTAAGTTGATCATGCTCAATACTAAGTTCAGTATGCTAGTAAATAATAGCATACGGTTAGGCAATCCTCTCACATGCATCTTATCCCTATGGACAAGACTTAGTGCATGATAATGTCTAAGGAACACGGAGCATATACGGAGCATAGTCAGTCCAATCCTCAGGCCTTTATTAGGATGAATTGCTCTGATACTAAAAATGTAACACCTTACCAGACAAAATACTATGCTTAAGTCATAATATATTACTTGATAACTATTACGTGTGGTGAACTAAGAGTTAACTATTCACTTTATTCAATTTCGGTTTGGCAGCGAGATATACACTAAACAGTCATTGTATCGGAAATAAAGTAACACAAACAAAATTTGCAAAACAAACTGACTGCATCATATATATATGTACATGCTTATACCTTTGTTTTCAAAGTTGTCAAAAGAAATATAACATAGTACAGGGTAAAAAAAATGAGGTCGCTAAAACAAAATAAATCGGTCCGACTATATGATCGTCCCCCTACTGGTCCCCACGGGATATTTCATGTACCACTACTAACTTCTACCCGTAGGCCTATGACCCAATAATATGTATATAACATCCAATGGTACAATTTAACTCAATGCAATAAAACTGAAATTATGGATATGTATGAAAAATGATGTACTTGATCTTAACTCATATTTTTCCATACTTGGTCCCCTGAGAGTATATTGGCCATAAGACTCCTGGGTAATAGTCCACTTTTCAAGATTGAGTTCGTTCCTTTACAGGGTCATCGGGTTTGCTTTCCCCGACTTTCCCACTGATCTATTCCCCTTAACTTTGTTCAGGGGCTGGCCCAAGTCATATGGAAATCCTTCCTCATGCTTATAGGATAGTATTGCTTGTCTAACACTTTGACCAATGCATGCATGACTTGAAAATTCACTTTAATTGCATTTTCTGCTGAAATCTCAGCAGCATAACGGATCATGTCCGCTTCCCCATGAATAGTGCTAGACAACCAGGAAATTTTAATTAAACAGCAAACTTAATACAAAACATTATATTCATACCAAGAATTTAACAATATCAACAAGTGCAAGATTTAGAATCTTAAGTATCAATCTATCTTGCAAGCTTTTAATTTTCATTAAGGTTCCCGAGTTCGACTTCGAAGATTTAATGGGTTCCGAGTTCCGGTCTTATACAAGTTCCAACCTCCAGGATTATGTTCGGTCTCCTGAGATTATATAATTCTCGACTTTCGGGGTTGTGTTCGATTTCCGATCTTACCCTACCATTTGTCTTCTGAGACTTTGGTAAGCGTGTTTCCTAAATTCCAAGTTTCCTATTTATTAAGTCCCGAGTTCAACATTAAATATACCCGATCTAGCTCTCCTTACCAAGTTCCGAGTTCAATTATTAAGTATACCCTTCCAAGTTCAACCTTAATTATACCCTTCCGAGTTCATCCTTAAGTGTACCCTTCTGAGTTCAACCTTAAATATTCCAACCTAGCTTTCTATTTTACTGAGTTCCGACTTCAACCTCAAGTATTCCTGACCTAGTCCTTTATTTAGTAAGTTTAGAGTTCAATTGTTAAGTGTACCGACCTAGCTCTCTGTTTACTAAATCCCGCCTTTCGATATTAACTCAAGTTGTTTATGTCTTATCCCAAACTTGTCTTACTTCTAGCCAAAATTGCACCCTTCTAAAGAAAAATTCACTAAAAAAAGAAATCTGGGTGAAATTATACGAAATTTATATCCATGTAAAGCTAACAGAACAAGCTTTCAAATGAAACAAGTTCATATTATTTGAATGAGTATGATTTAAGATATAAGCTCTGAAACTTGACCCTACTGGACTATCCTATTCTAGCCCGGTTTGGACATAGGGCAATTTTCTCGACTCACTGGGAACAAACGGTACCTTATCTAATTCGAAAATTTTTATGGGATATTCTTCTATGTGTAAGCTTTCTAACAACGTTGGAATCACTCAATTTGGAGTTGTATAGAGTGAGTTACACCTTTCTCAACTCATACTGCTCGGATGAAAGTCCTGATTTCTAGGTCAAACTTCAAAAATTCATAACTACCTCTACATTGATCCAATGGCCTTATATTATATATTTATGGAAAGCTCTGAATCTCTAGTTTCATATAAAAATAGATTCATGGACGTTAAATGGATGTCAGCAGAGCCATACATCCCGTCGTACAGATCGCTAAGGAAAAGCCCTACCAGCTTCTTGAGTTTTCTCCTTTCTTCAAGTTCTTTCATACCAATTCTAATTCTAATCATAACATACATGCATAATCAACTATAATTCATCATCATCACTTCAAATCTCATCAGTAGCACAAAGTATACAAGACCCACACATAACTCCAAACCACAAAAAATAAGAAGAGAAGTAGGATTTCAACCTTTACTAGGTATGATTCTTGTTGAATTTGTGGTTGGAGTTAAAGAAATCTTGTTATGGCTTGAAGGTTTGTGGGAGAGGAAGATGATAGAAGTTGAGATGAGATGAGATGAGATGAGATGATGGAGAAAAAAAATGGAGGGGGGGTTAGATTAGATAAGGGCCGAAAATATACAAGGGTAGAAAAGGAAAAATTTAAAAACTTCTAAAGCAATTACATATGATTGGTGGATTTGAGTAGGTTATGTAAGTTGGTTTGGTAGCCCATTTGGAGGACTGAGATGGCACCACTTGCATGGGTAAGTTGGCTAAATCTTGGCCATCCATCCTCGGGTTCTCACAGTATAATTTCTATTAATCTGGTTTCGACAGTTTAAATTACTGAAATCTTACCGATTTCTCTTAAATCGGTAAACCAGTTTTAGAAAAATTCTGTGAGGTTTCCTATGTTCCTAATCCAATTCCATCAAGCCTAAATACTTCTAAATCACACTTAATTGGCTTTAAGTAAATGCTTAATCAAATTTCGATTAAACCCACTTATTCGATAAAAATCGAATAACTCGGTTACTAACGATAAAATTCTTTGGACGTTACACTATTTCTATTTAGTCAGGATATAGGGAAACTTTGATGAATTACTGGGTGGAACAAAGATCAAATTTGATAAAAAAATTTTATGGAATGTTGCGCTATGTGTAGGCTTTGTAACAAAATTGATTGCACTTAAATTGAAGTTGTATAAGACGAGTTATGCCATGCACAACCCAGTCCGGTTAGGTCTAGGGGTAGAAATCTAGGGTTAGATTCAAAAATTCATATCTCACTCATTACAGATCTAATGGCCATAAAATTTATATGGCTGGAAAGCTCTAAATGTCTAGTTTCATGTAAAATTCGTTTCATCAAATTTTGATGGCCGTAGGTGAATCCATACATGTTGCAATATGGACATGGTCAGGGTTTTTCAATCCCTCCAATTCTGTTTGAGTTTTTCTTTTGAGTTTTTGCTCAATTCCTTAACCCAAACTAAGTTTTTCCATTTCAATTCACTAGAAAAACATCATAACATCATCATACAAGTATGAACCAAGGATAACATAAGAAGAACATAGCAGCCATATAGTCACACAACACCTCAAATAACTAAGGATTTGAGCTACCTACCTCAAAATTCTTGAAACCATGGAAGCAAGGAAGCCAAAGACCAACTCTTAGCCTTCTTCCTTCACCATGGCAGTAGCTCATATGAATGTGGGGAGGCTCCATTTAATGTTTAATCATGAAATTGTTAGAGAAGTTTTGTAAAGAAGGAGGTGAGGATCAATTTTCATAAGAGGAGCAAGAGGATTTGAGGTCAAGAAGGCTTCCAATCTTGAGCTTGAAGCTCTTGGTCATATAGGTAAGGAAAGAAAGCAAGATGAAGATAGAAAGCTTGTAATTAGTGGAGGCTTTGGTGGTGGTGGTTAAGCCAAATTTCTTTCTTTCCTTGGGCAGCATGTGGCACCCTAAAGTAGGGTAGAAGTGGCTAAATTGCAGCCACTCAAATTAAGGTTTTTAGTATAAAATTCCATTGATTTAGTTTCGATAGTATAAAATACCGAAACTTAACCAATTTCCTTCAAACCGGCAAACTATTACTAGTAACTTTGTAAGATTTTCTGCATGTCTATTCTAATTTTCCTTAATCCTAATCTTTTTAACCTCTAATTAACTCCTAATTAATCTTTAGTTAACTTCTAATTGCTCTTACATAACTATTAAAACCGAATAAATCGATTAATATCATAAATTAACCGCTTTGAAAATTTAGTGCCTTTTTATTTTTTGTTTTCCATAACTAATGACATTTCCATAATTTTGAGCATGTCTAGGGAGTCCGTGGCTCAATCGGCAAATATTTAAACTTCTACGGTTTCGCTATGTAATTCTAGTTTGTTTAAAGCCTTATTCTGCTAACTCTACATATGCGGGGATGTAAATATCATTTTTTAAAAAGTTCTAGATTATTATGGAAATAACCATGTAGGGTCAAAGTGAAATTTGCTAAAAGTTTTGGGCAACCTTGAAAATAACAAAAGTTTATAGGGGCATTTTCATAATTTCCTAATTTTTAATATATGGCAGCACTATATTTTCAACGGCAGTGTTACGCTACCCTATAGTTCTAAGTACAAGGATCGTCAAGGCATAACACTGCTTAAGAAATTTTCACACTGCCTAAAGAAAATAATTCAAAGTTTCTATTAAGCTATGTTTAAGAAAGTGGGGAAGTTATACTCTACCCACCTTAAAAAGAATTTGGCCCTCAAAATTTTACGATTAAGAATATTTGAGAATAACTATTTAACATATTGGGGTAACTTTCTTGTTGAGTTGGTGTCTTGTCCTAAGATTGTTTACCAATAGTTATGAGGCATTGTTTTAGTACATGCAAAGAGTCCTTAAGGATTATGTTGGCACCCAAATTTAACTTATCTCAATGACGTCTTGAACCATCATTGGGTTCATTAGAGACTTTCCTTATTTACCTTGCTTTGTTCTCAGCTACTTTTGTTTAGTAGTAGCTGCTAAATCTTTCGCTACTTGTACTTGAGACTTTAGATATCAATTCATGAAGATTCGCGGTTATAAGAATTATCAGTTATTGCCGTGATTACTATCAATATACAGCAATGACAATGGCTGCATCAAAGTTTTAATAGGCTCATACAACCTATTCTAAGATTCTAATTCACATGAATACCCTTAACCCAATAATAAATTTTTCTCCATTAAAGTCCTTTTGAAATAGGTCTTAAGTCTCTCCTCAGAATTTTAGCTAGGAGCTTTGTCTTAAAATTCCCTTTTTCCTTATAAACTTTACCTCATCCTCCAATACTTGTGGGAGGATCTCATGTTGCTCCCACTATACAGTTTAATCCCTAAAGCTTGTGACTCCTCTTATTACCACTCTGATGTCCTTATTAATTCCAAGTTATTAAGGTATGGACAATTTGGCATAGAAATGAGAGTTAATAATCATATCTGCTTTTTGAGTTGTAGAGTTTTCCTTACCCTATTGTTATTTTATATATCTTTTTCTACAAGGTGCCTTTCCAGTATATGCAAAGAGTCCTTGTGGATTATATGGGCGTCAAAGGATACTTTGTCTTGATAACACCCTGACCCATTACCAAGTTCGCCAAGGACGTTACTCGTCATCTTTGTCCCGTGTTTGACTATTTTGCTCTGCGATTTCTGATAAACTTTTAACTACTTGTACCTTGGATCTTAGACACCAACTCGAGAAGTTTTACCATTACGAGGGCTATTGTCTACAATAGTAGTCAATTTTGAAAGGTAGTGGTCATAGTGACTTCGTCAAAATTTTTGGGAAATTAATTTAGCTGTTTCCAAGATTCTTACCCACTTGACCACCTTTGATCCATGATGAATCCTCTTCTATTGAGTCTAGAATTTAGGGCCAAAATCTTCTTCTAAACTGTAGCTATAGGCCTTGCTTGGAAACTTCTCTTTTCCTTATGAGCCTTATCCCTTTGTCTTATTATTTGCTAACCAAATTTCATGTCATTCTCGTTACTAATCTCCTCAATAACTATCACAATATCTTATTCCCAAGATATGATTAGCTCAATGGGAGAAAAGGATTGTTGAGCTATAAGGATCTTACCACTATCTTACTTTCTTTAACTTGCTAGCAAGGAAATTCCTCGTCTATTGTGTTGATGCCCACCTTCCTCTGGGCTTTAAATACCAGCTTAAGAAATCCCATAATTACCAACATTGCCCTTCTCATTGATGGTCAGACCCAATACAATATATATATAAATATATATATATATATATATATATATACATATATACTAGTTTTAGTGGCTAAGTGTTATATTATTCTCACTACTAAGCCCTTTGGTTATCCCTCGCAATTATCTTATCTCTAAGGTGTAACTTATTCAATGTAAGAAAAGAAGGTGATAGTTTCTTCTTCCCTATTGGAGTTGCAACATGAGCACTTCCCAGATGGTCACCCATCTTAGTATTATTCTCACTCGAGCATGCTTAACTATGGAATTCTGATGGAATCCAGGGCATTTGTGCTGGTATAATCACACCCAATCTAGCTTTGAGTATGGAGACGTATCTGACTACCTCCGCTCCTATCTCGTAACCTTGACCATCATGGGCATGTCTCCAAATCCTTTAATTTTATATTGGTGCATCACCCAGTCTTGCTTAGGGTGCCTTGGGTTAATTACACTCATTATTGGTGTCAAAGCAACCTTGTTCAGTACTTCGTACAAACTCTTTTTTGAGCATCATTCGATACTAGATAGCTTTTTGCTTTTTAATGGGCCATTCAAAATCAAAACTTCCTCTTTTCGATATCTCTCCTATAATGCCCATTGTCCTTGTAAAAATTTGCTTTTGTTTTAGTTCGTCAGGACCTTCCATACTATTGCTATCTCGGTCTATCAAGTTTAGCTGCATGCTTTAAGTCTTTATTGCTCACGCCTGAATCTAAATATATTCCTCATCAAGCTACTCCACCTATAACATATGCAATGGTGTCTGAAGGTGATCGTTAGACTTCGCCTTCCTTCTGCATTCCTTTACTAACAACATGTTGAAGACAATCTTATCATGTAGTTCCAATGGTGGCTAAGGTTGATATAGTTTGAGCATAACTAGATTTTTTGACACTTTTTTTTATCCTTAATAGGTAGGAAACATTACACTTGCTTCATGTGCCACCCTAATTCGAAAGTGTCTCTACTTTAGGGTAATGGGACATATACTGCCTTCACTCCCAAAGGATATTTCCGGATTTCCTCTTATAACTTCGTCTCCTTCCTATACCATGTATAACCGTATCTCTATCTCGTTGCAATGTATAGTTAGATGGGTTCCTTCAAAGTTTATCTAACTATTCCCCTTTGAAGTTGAGATTCCACTTAATGCTTTTCCAATTTGCAATCACTATAGTGTTGGTTCCTATTATTGTTGAGGAGGAAAGTCATTCCATCGTCTAAATGAAGACTTAGAAAGGTCTTCCTTATACCTAATTGAAGCTCCTGCTCTTAACTTCTCTCACTAAATTTCTGCCTCATCTGTCTATGCTCCAAACTTCTCAATGAAGGATCGAGCCTTTACAATGTAGTATTACCATAATCCAAAATAAAAGCCATTGACTGAATTTGTCGGTGGAGTACTTTCAAGGTGATCTCATCTACGAAGAAAATAAGGGTATTATCCGTGCCACATAATATAACCTTATTAACGGATTATTGCTTACTGTTATCGAATATCCATTAATCTACAAAACCAGGCAAAAGAATTGCCTAGATTCAATATAGAGAAAATAACCTGAATCAAGTTATTGCAAATAAAGCTCAAAATAAGCCTCATAAGGGTGTAGAAGATTCTTATTCGACTAATCTCCAACTAAGATCCTGCCTTAATGACATGAGATTCTTGACTGCCCGGCGACACTTGATAACCAGGTTTATTATGTCCATAGCAAACCGTCCAACACAATTTCTTGATTAAATCTCCAATCCTCTACACTCCTTGACTTGCTCAATCGTCCACCCCTTTTTGCCATCGCTACTTCCCAGGAGTTTCATCCATAATAACTATGTTGAGGAGGTTCCTGATAAGTCTACCAGGTGTCATAGGCTTCTAGCAACACAAAACCTTATATTGAGCTGATCAAGCTCAACATTTAGCTAAATGCAACAGATTGTCTTCAACACTCACAACAAGGCTACCATGCACAATTATCGATGTCCTCATCATTTAAGGATCTAAAGCATAGTTTATCTAGACTCTCAGAGTATGCCTCATAAGCATAGTCAATCCATCCACGGGTCTATACAAAATGAACTGCTCTGATACCAGTAAATATAACACATGCTGTCATATAAGCCATGCTTGAGTCATGGAGTTATACTAAGAGGTTTCTATTATGCTGAGAAATGTTTAAAATGAGAAAAATATAATATATGGCCCTTTGATGACATATACTTTATTATTGAATAATGGTTTATAAATTTCAGCATTCTGATATATATATGTATATGTAATTACAATTTAAGAGAAAGTTGTAGCTAACATTATACATAGAACTTGTTTCAGAACTGCAATTGTCGCTTTCATTGGTCATTAGCTGGTCTCCACAGTCTCCCGAATTGGCTCACGCACAAGTCTTACATAATAATGTCTCGGGACTCTGCCTTGTACTTGAACTCTAGCTTAGGTACTGGAATGCTTACGAAAAAACATATAGGTAAGTAGTAAGAACCTAAAGCTCTCAGTAGATAAACTCAAATCATTAGAAAAAAATAGGGTGTCACCATAAACATTCTAGCCATTTCAGTTTATTATGAAAATGGGAGTACATTTACATAAGCAGTTGTTCAATTTTTAGTTGAAAACACTTTTCTCGAAATAGTGGGTTATATTTTAACATTCACTTGGCAAATTCTATGGCAGATACAGTAACAAGAATAATATAATATACTCTAATAAGAGTCATAATAATATTATGACATAATGAGATATCTAAAGGTGTATATGCAGATGATTGTACTCGACTTTATGCAAGTGTACTTGACTTTATTTATCTTTTTTTGTAACTTGCTACTTGATCTTGCTCCTTTTTACTTGATCCCCTAGAGGTGAATGGTCTTTCTCACCCCTGGGTAATAGCCTACTTTTCAGGTCCGAGCACATATCTATACATAAGTGACGGGTTTACTTTCCCCGACCCTTACACCGATCTATTCTCCTTAAAACTGCTCGGGGGGCTGGCCCAAGTTTTAGAAAGTACCACCCTAGCCCACTGCGAAGTGGAGGCTCGGTACATCCCTCTTGCAAGTTCTTATAATATTCATTCTCCTTTGGACATAATCATGCATACATATGTTATATGAATTTACCTATATACTTCTTATCATGCTTAAATCATTCACGCATGTATGGTTTCCATATATAAATAACCTAAAAGATACTATCATGGCATTCATGAGTAAGTAAATGGGACTCACATAGTCTGTATAGATTATATAATCATCATCAATTCAACTTGAACATCATAAGAATTCACACATATAACACATTAGATGCATAAGTTTTGCCGAAATTTCGGCAGCATAACAGATCAAGTTCGCCTCCTCATAAATAATGCCAGTTTAACCAGAAAAAAGAGTAGTCCCAATAGCAGAGCTAATATCATACATTAATCTATCAGTATTATCATAGGTGTGCAATATTCAAGCTTGAATTGTAACTTGCCCATGCATTAGAGTGGTTAAATGCTTAATTAACAATTCTGCTCATAGCACCCAAATCTGCCCATTTTTGTGTCTTATGCCATAATTTCTACTTAAATTATTAAATTCTAAATTTTTACTATGTTGAAGTGTTGTTTGTCTACTTTTTAACCTCTTTAGTTCGATTCAATTTTGGTAAGTATAACTTAAGATATTGGGAGTTTACCTAAGTCTACCTTGTGTTGGATGGAATAGATACTTAAAGTGGAAAAATTCTCTAAAATTAGAAATCTTATCTCATTTTAGTGGATCTTACATCATTATATAGCTAACTGAGTTGGTTTCATGTCCAAGAAGTTTCATTTAATTTGACTAGGTTGAGCTCAGGTTGTAAGTTTCCAAAGTTGGTGAATTTGCCCTGTCCTATTTCTGTCCAATTACAACATAAGGAAACTTTGACAAATTACTAGGAGCAACAAGGATCGAATTTGACTCCAAAATTTTTATGGAATGTTTCTCTATGTGTATGCTTTTTAACAAAATTGGTTGCATTTAAATTGAAGTTGGATAAGGCAAGTTATATCCTGCACAACCTAGTCTAGCCAGATCCAAAGGTAGAAATCTAAGGTTAAATTCAAAAATTCATATCTCACTCATTACAAGTCCAATGACCTTATAATTTATATGATTGAAAATATTTAAATGTCTAGTTTCATCTAAAATTGGTTTCATCAAATTCTAATGGCCGTAGGTGAATCCATACATGTCGCAGTACAGACATAGTCGGGGTTTTTCAATCCCTCCAATTCTATTTGAGTTTTTCTTTTGAGTTTTTGCTCAATTCCTCAACCCAAACTAAGTTTTTCCATTTCAAATCACTAGAAAAACATCATAACATCATCATACAAGCATGAATCAAGGATAACATAAGAAGAACATAGCAGCCATATAGTCACACAACACCTCAAATAACTAAGGATTTGAGCTACCTACCTCAAAATTCTTGAAACCATAGAAGCAAGGAAGCCAAAAACCAACTCTTAGCCTTCTTCCTTCACCATGGCAGCAGCTTTTATGAATGTGGGGAGGCTTCATTTGATGTTTAATCATTAAATTGTTAGAGGGGTTTTGTAGAAATGGAGATGAGGATCAATTTTCATAAAAGGAGTAAGAGGATTTGAGGTCAAGAAGGCTTCCAATCTTGAGCTTGAAGCTCTTGGTTATGGAGGTAAGGAAAGAAAGCAAGAAGAAAAAGAAGAAATGGAGGGGGAGCTGCAGCTTGTGGGGGTGAAAATAAGGAGGATTTAGAAGGAAATCTTTTAATTTTATAACACAAAGGATGGAGATAGAAAGCTTGTGATTGGTGGAGGCTTTGGTAGTAGTGGTTAAGCCAATTTCTTCCCTTCCTTAGGTAGCATGTGGTGCCCTTAAGTGGGGTCGGAGTGGCTAAATTTCAGCTTCTCAAATTAAGGTTTTTAGTATAAAATTCTACTTATTTGATTCCGACAGTATAAAATACCGAAGCTTAACCGATTTCCTTCAAACTGGCAAACTATTACTAGTAACTTTGTAAGATTTTTTGCATGTCTATTCTAATTTTCCTTAATTCTAATATCTTTAATTAACCTCTAATTAACCTTTAGTTAATTTCTAATCGCTCTTACATAAGTATTAAAATCGAATAAATCGATTAATAGCGCAAATTAACCGCTTTGAAAATTTCGGGCCTTTCTATTTTTTGTTTTCCGTAAGTAATGGCATTTCCGTAATTTTGAGTAAGTCTAAGGGTACCCTATGTCATTTCACACCCAAATATCTCCATGGCTCAATCGATAGAGATTTAAACTTCTATACGGTTCCGCTACGTGATTCTACTTTATTTAAAGCCTTATTTTGCTAGCTTTACAGATACATGGACATAAATATCACTTTCTAAAAAGTTCTAGGGTGATTATGGAAATAACCTTGTGGGGTCAAAGTGAAATTCTCTAAATGTTCTGGGCAATTTGCAAATAATAAAAGTTTATAGGGGCATTTTCATAATTGCCTGATTTTTAACACATGGCAGTGCCATATTTTCAGCAGTGGTATTACGCTACCCTATAGTTCTAAGTACAAGAATCGTCAGGGCATAGCACTGCCTAAGAAATTCTCACACTACCTAAGAAAAATAATTCAAAGTTTCTATTAAGCTATGTTTCAGAAAGTAGGGATGTTACATAGGTGGTGCTGCCTGGTGTGGTGGTAATGGGATCGAGTAAGCAATGTGCAGGGGTACTCCTAGAAATGGAGCAACTGGATCAAAAATGGGGCTAAGAATGGGTGAAGCAAAAGCCTGCTGGAAGAATATGTACAAGTGGACTCGAGAGATAGCAATCAAGTATAGGGAATCCATAAAAGGGTTATAATGCCAATGCCACTCGGGTACCTCAGTGAAGAAGACTATCACCGCCATTGTCACCGTCTGAGAATGACACAAACATATCATAGGATGAGAATTAGAAAATTCTCAATAGGATTTTCTATTTAGTACATACTGACATCATAATCATTCTCAGTTGCTTCGGTTTAGTTTAATTAAGTAGAAGTACGACTAGTAAAATAAATGCTTCAATTTATAAGTGTTAAAAATGTGGTTCGAAGCAAAGTTCTATTTTACTCATAAAATTAATAAACATAGAAGCACATATATGATAAACAAGGTAAAAATCACAGATAAATATTTGTAAATCTAACTAAACTATAATTAACCATATGACATGTATAATTAAGTGCAAAGTAAAATTTAATGCATATGCACTTGACTTCTCCTCTTTCTTTGGTCACATTATAACTTTCGATACTTGGTTCCCTGGGAGTTTTAGGCCATATAACTCCTGGGTAATAGTCTACTTCTCAAGATTGAGCTCGTTCCTATACAGGATACCCGGGTTAACTTTTCTCGACTTTTCCACCAATCTATTCTCCTTAGTTTCATTACGGGGCTATTCCAAGTGATATGGAATTCTTATATTTCTCATAACTTATGTAATCATGACCAATCAAACTTGAGGGATGTATACATTTATAATGCATCATACACATAGATTTTGCCGAAATTTCGGTAGTATAATGGCTTAAAATCTGCTTCCCTAAAATGCAATAGGCACATTTCTAGAACTAGTCAAGATACCAGAATTAACATGATAATATACCAACATTTCAGTAATAGAATAGAGGAATTTCATAAACAAATCTCAATCTTTAGTTATTCATGGTCTAAGGGTGTTCAACCACCTAAACTTGGCACTTGCACTTCAATTTCCTAATTTTGCCTTGTTTTAAAAATTTTGCCATAATTTCATCTTAACTCATTGAAATATGACATTTGGATATTATGTCGTACTGTTTGTCTATTTTTAGTTCTCTTTAGTCCCACTAAGTTTTGTATAAATTGAGTTATTGATATTTGACCTAAGGCTGCCCTACTATTGGGCAAAATTGCACACTTAAATGTAAAAATTCACAAAAAATAAATACTTATTAGTTTTATCCAAAATTAATATATACTTAAAATGCAATAGGCACATTTCTAGAACTAGTCAAGATACCAGAATTAACATGATAATATACCAACATTTCAGTAATAGAATAGAGGAATTTCATAAACAAATCTCAATCTTTAGTTATTCATGGTCTAAGGGTGTTCAACCACCTAAACTTGGCACTTGCACTTCAATTTCCTAATTTTGCCTTGTTTTAAAAATTTTGCCATAATTTCATCTTAACTCATTGAAATATGACATTTGGATATTATGTCGTACTGTTTGTCTATTTTTAGTTCTCTTTAGTCCCACTAAGTTTTGTATAAATTGAGTTATTGATATTTGACCTAAGGCTGCCCTACTATTGGGCAAAATTGCACACTTAAATGTAAAAATTCACAAAAAATAAATACTTATTAGTTTTATCCAAAATTAATATATACTTAAAGCTAATTGAACCATCTTTCATTTTTCACAAGTTTCATTTTGTTTAGGTAAGTATAGCTCAAGTTATGAGCTCTCAAATTTGGCTAAAAGGGCTTGCCCTGTTTCAATATGGATAGGATATAAGGCAACTTTGAAGAATTTCTGGGTGCAATGTACTCGAGATATAGTTTGAAATTTTTAGCATGAGAATCTATGTGCTAACTTTCTAACAAAATTAGTTTCACTCAATTTAAAGTTGTATAGGGTAAGTTATACCCTTCACAACTTATACTGGTTAGAACAAGGGGTGGAAGTCAAGGGTTTTCTTCAAAAATGCATAACTCTCTCATTATAAAGCCAATGGTCTTATAATTTATATGGTTGGAAAGCTCTGAATGTCTAGTTTCACTAAAAATGGTTTCATCAAATTTCGATGCCTACAGGTGAAGCTGTATCATTCGTGGTACGGATAGGTTCCTAGGGTTCAATTTTCAGAAATCCTGTTTTAGCTCTTTCTTGAGTTTTTGATCAATTTTCCAACCCAAATAAAAAACCCCGTGTTCGATCAACTATAACCAGTCATATAATCATCATAAGCATCATACCACATCATAAAAGAGAGAATGCAAAAATCATACCTAGCCACAAAGTTCTAAAATCAAGCAAATATAAGAAATCCTACCTAGATTCCAAGTTTGAATCACTAAAAGCAAGCTTTGGGGTGATGGGAATTGTGTAGGATAAAGAAGAGAGGATGAACGGATGAGATGAAGAACAAAATAAGGGAGGGGGTCAGCTCTTTGAGGGCCAAAAATAAGAAAAGGAAATTGGGAATTATGAGTATTTTATGTCATAATTAAAGGAAAGAACTTGTGTAGTTTTCATTGGTGGATCTTTGTGTGAGTAAAGTTTGGTCAAATTCCTCCATTTTGTGGCTGATAGTGGCACCACCTCGTAGTGTGTATATGGTTGAATTCTAGCCACCAATTTAGGGTTTTAATAGTATAAATTTCTACTAACTCAGTGCTTGCGGTGCACAATACCGGGATTGAACCGATTTCCTTCAAATTTGGGAAACATTGCTAATCATCCTCGTAAATTTTCTACATAACATCTTCAAATTCCTTTAGCTCTACCATGTATAATTTAACCCTAATTACTCTTATTTCTCTAATGTAATGGAATAAATTAGTTAATAGTGCAAAGCAGATGCTTTGTGCTTTAGGATGTTACACTACGACCCTCCTAAAAGAAAAAGTTTGTCCTCAAAATTTAATTACCTGGAAATAGTTCGAGATAATCTTTCTTCATGTCTGACTTTAACTCCTAGGTGTAATCTTCCATTCCTTCTTTTCCCCATGCTACCTTTAATAATTGCACGAATTTGTTTCTAAGCTGCTTAACACTTTTGTCTACTATACGTGCTAGGGGGTACATGGAAGGTTAGGTCGTCCTTTAGTTGTATTAATTCGAGTTCTAAGAAGTGTGTGGGATTAAGATGGTACCTTCTGAGTTAGGAGATATGAAAAATGTCATGAAGGTTATGCTATTGGCCCAATTTGTTTTAAAATCTAGAAGGGACCTATGAATTGGGGACTTAACTTCTTTACTTTGATGGCTCGTCCTATTCCTGCTGTGGATGTTATCTTCAAGAATACGTGGTCTCCTTTTAGAAACTAACGGTTTCCTCCTTGTATTGGCACAACTCTTTTGATAGCTTTGAGCAGTGAGGATCTTACTCTAGATCTTCTTTATTTGTTCCATGGTTTGTTTGACCAAATCAGGTCCTAGCAGACCCCTTTCCCCTGGTTCATACCAACACATCAGAGATTGGCATTTCTGTTCGTATAATGCTTCATATGGAGCCATGGCAATACCAGCGTGATAACTGTTATTATAGGCGAACTGTAACACCCTAATAAACCCATACTACGCTTAAGTCGTATTACGGCATTTTATTAGTTGTTACTTATGCTCGTGGAAAACTAAACTTCATTTATAAGTTAAGTTACGCGGAAAATACAGTAAATTTTTTTTTTTTGAAATACGTCGTCGCTTTGCAGCATTTTGAAAAGCAAAGCCTTGAGCGAGAAGACAGATAGAGAAAGAGCGTGTCACATAAAATACATACCCCAATATCATAAAACATGAGAAAGGTAAATAAATAGTAATTCACAAATATATTGCATTATATAACTAATCATTACATTCATTTGGGTTCATAATATATATATACATACATATATATTAGCATTACATCGAAGAAGGCTCATGGTCATGCCATGATCCAAATACTAGATACAAATTTAAATTGACATCATTCGTCACAAAAAGGAATGTATGAAGATGCAAAGCTACAGCAACTACAAGTCCAAATCAGCATTGTCTGACATCCCACGTCATACGTCCGCTCATAGTGTAGGGGATCCATGCTCCACTCCACCTGATGCGCAATCGGATTCTGGTAATGATACGGAAAAGTAACTAGAGTGAGAAATAAGATTTCTCAGTAGGACTCGAACCCGAAACTAAAGTGTCATCGTCATTATCCCAGCCACTTCAGTTTTATAAATGAAAACAGTGAGCATGCATAAGGTCCAATTCTTAGATTTTAAAAAACATAGCCATCTGAAGCGGATTCAATTTTAACATGTGCTCTAATCATTTATATCATAACAAGCATAGGAACAACTATAATTACATAAAACATGTATGGCTGTGCTATAAGCTTCTCTTAACTTCTTCCCTTCAAGGGTTTGGACCAAAGTCCCTTTTCTTTTCTTAACTTGACTTTATCTTAAGTCTTTTTCTTTTCACCCACTAAACATAAGTGGTAATGAGCTCATACCATGGTCGTTGCCATTATAAATTTTCGTTATTTACACTAGCTAGGTCATGCCATGCCTCATGTAAGCCCTATCCCCTATACTCATACTAGTAGGGTCGATGCCATGCCTCATGTGAGTCGTGGGTGAGGGGAGCTTCTTATTACGGGTCACCTTCCCTTTTGAAGGATCATACCCTTAGTTCATTTTCTTCTTATTAAGGCTTATGATGCAAAATTATTCTAATTCTTTTTCACATCTAGACATTACGTATCGCCGTCCCCAAATGTGATTCCTTTATCGCATATCATTAAGTATCATATCATCAACATATCATATTCATATCATCATCATTCATTATCGTATCGTCATCATATCATTATCATCCTTATCATCATCATATCACTATCATAATCATCATCATCATATCATATCATCGTCATCATCATCATCATCATATCATATTATCATATTGACACATAGAGGCATACATGTCACACAAAGTCTTTAGTAAATTTGATGCAAGCTTTTAATTAAGGTTGCCTTTTGTATAAATTCTTTTATTAGGCATGGGGCCAATTTTGTCTATTATCCTTTTTGAAACTTTTAAGGTGAATTATGAAGTTTTCCAATATCTTAAATTGAGGGTCCTAGTGTGCTTATGTAAGATTATCATTAGTGTTAGAAATTTTATCTTAACTAGTTTTTACTTTTACTGTAGGGCAGTAACTTTAAAAATTTGCCATAATTTCACTTTCACTCTTTTGAATTAAATTTTGGTATGATTATACTTCTCTGAGTCTACTTTTAAACAAAAAAACCCCACTCAAAAATTCATTTTGCAACTTGAGATATGCAACTTTTAATTTGACTGCTTAGCTTTTAAGTTTATTCTCGGTATAGTGACTTTTAAACGTTACTGGGAGTTCCTCACCAGAAATTTGACAAAACTGTTTTATGGGGATGTTTCTATATGTCTTATCTTTCTAACAAACTTTGTCCCACTCAAAAATGTTATGTATAGCTCGAGTTATGCATGTTTTAGTACAGACTGCCCGAACAGAAACACATCTGGGAACAACCTACTTTGAAAATTCATATCTCTCTCGTTTTAAGGCCAAAGTTTATGTATTTTATATGTATAAAAATATCTATGAGTCTATTTTTATTTAAGATTAGTTTCTTTGCATTTGTAGTTATATTGAAAGAGTTATTAGTCACGCCATACAGACTGCCAGAATTTCCCAGCTTCCATAGTTTTGGTTTCAATGAGTTTTCTTATAAAAACATTAAGTCTTTTCTTCAAGTGACTACTTTTCTCTTCCAAACCAATTTTTATACTTTGAGATCTTGGTAAAAATCAATATTTTGAGTTCTACAAAGTTGGGTTCAACATAAAACAAAATGCACAACCAAAGTCATTTTCCAAAAGAAGAGCAAAATCACAAACAACTTCTTATAATGAAAGCATGGCCATGAGACCTCTAGAGCAAGTTCTAAAACCACCTAGCTATGGAGAGCTTAGAAGTTCTAGAGCTTGAAAAACGAAGAAGAAAGAGGGGTTAGAGTCACTACCAAATGGGTTGCTTGAAGAGTAGAAAGAGTTGATGGGTTGAAGATGGCCTTCCTCCTTTTTGAGCTTGACAATAGGGCTAAATATGTGTTCAAGTATATCCTTCAAAGACCAAAAGAGGTGGTCCTTGAAGAGCTTGTGAGAATGGTGGTGGAAATGAGATGAGTTAGAGTAGGAAAGCAAGAAGAACAAGAAGAAGATTAGGAAGAACAAAGAGAGGTTTAGAGAGAGGTGAGAGCTGTGACTTTGTGAGAGAATGAAGTTGCAAAAATGAGAATGTGAGAGGAGAGAGAGAGTGGCATCCCACCCTAAGCCATGGGGTGGTTGGATTTTGCTTCTTTTGCAAGCAAGGAGGCTAGGAACCATGGGGTAAAAGAGAAGGTTGTGTTTCTCTTGAGTCTTGGTAAGGACCATTTTGTGTTTCCTCAAGTAGTTAAAGGCATGACCACTCTTGGGATTGGCTTAGGTGAATATGATCACTCCAAGTGGCATAATGTTGATGGAGGGAAGTACATCTCCTATCTTGACTCAAGGAATACTACTAACATAGACTCTTGATTTAAGGGTGCATGATGAGAAGGCAAATGGATGGTTGGATTTTGCTCTTGTCCTTGGCCGAAATTTGGTGCATCAATTAGGAGAAATATTTAAATCTTCAAAGCTATTAGGATTGCCTAAGTTATTAATCAATTTGATTAGTAAATTGCTCTTTAACCGATTTCAGTTAATTACAATTTTAAGACGTTTTTTCTCTAAAAGAATTGATCTTATGAATTATGTAATTAGGTGTAAGAATTAATCTATCTCAATTGGTAAGGTAGAACAATTGTCTTGTACTTAATTAATAAGATTGGATTAGCTTAATTATATTTCTAGGTTACGAATTAATGAGGTTCGAATAATTAGGTTTTAATTAAAACATTTAGTGCATTATGATTCAATTATTGACTTGACTCAATTTACTAAGCTCTTGCTCATCAAGATTAGCCGATTAGTCCTCAGTTAATCGTTAACCTCTCTAATTAGCCAGGATCATTGAGCTAATTAGCTTAGACAAAAATTGGGGATGCTACACGAACTCAGCTAGTGGCAAGTTTCGATCCCAATTCCCTTGTTGCTTCATTATGTATGCCCTTAACATATCCTCCAGAGTTTGAATGATTCTTTCTGTTTGCCCATTTGTTTGAGGATGATAGGCGGTACTCAAATAAAGTCTTGTACCAAATACCTTCTAGAGTGCTCTCCAAAATCATGAAGTAAATCTTGGGTCTCGATTTGAGATGATAGTTGAAGGGATTCTGTGCAGCCATACTATTTCTTGAATGTATAGTTGAGCTACCTTCTCCAAGGGGTAGTTTGCTCGAACAGGTAAAAAGTGAGCAGACTTGGTTAGTCTGTCCACAATAACCCATATAACGTCATACCCAGCGAATGTCGTTATCAACCTTACTACAAAACTATTGAAATGCTCGCCCATTTCCATTTAGGAATTTCTAAAGGCTGCAAGGTTCTAGATGGCTTCTAGTGTTCTATCTTTGTTTTCTTATAGACTAAGCATCTATTGATGAAGTTTGCTAGGTCTGACTTCATACCTGGCTAATAAAACATTCTCTTAAGATCTTGATACATTTTGTTGATTCCAGGGTGCACTGTGAATTCACTCTTGTGTGCTTCTTCTAAAATCCTATTTTAAAGACCATCTCTTACAGGCACACATACTCTTCCTTGATGTCTCCATAGTCCTTCTTTATCTTGAGTGAACCCCTTCAATTGCCCCGATTGCACTAATGTTAAGGTGTTCTGGAAGTTTGGGTCCTGCTGTTCTGCGCATTGAATCTACTCTTTAAAATAATTGCCTATTGTAACGTCCGATTTTCGACTTCCGATCTCATCACTTAATATTGAAATTTCCGATTTTCGAGTTTGTCTTTAACTTCAGATGAATTATGACTTCCGACCTTAGTAATACAACATCGGAGTTCCGATTTCCGACTTCGTCTCCAAGGCTTAAAAAGGACTGGCTGTATCTTTCAATTTACGACCTTATGCACGTAATATGCGATTTCCGACCTTATGCTCGAGTTAGAATAAACACGATATCCCGATTTCCGATTTCGTTAGTTCAAATGTAGTGGCTTATGTTTCCGATTTCCGATATTAAGTTTTGAGTTCCGATCTCGAGTTTATTAGCAGAAGCTTTCATTTCTCTTACTCCCCGAGTTCCGATATCGAGTTGAAGTGCCGAGATCCTATGAGTTCTGATTTCTTGGTACACTTGATTAATGTTTTGAATTCTGATATCCGGTGTCATCCTTAGAATCGATTTGAGTTTACTATGTCTCCCGACTTCCGGGTTCGAGTATTTTGGTTTCACATTCTGGCCCTTGACCTTCGATTTGAAGGTAATTGTATCTTACGATCCCGAAGTCCGACTTTACCTTGTGAATAAACCAAGGCAATATTTCCGAGTTCCGACTTCATCTGAATAGATAGGCACGAATTTCGACCTTAAGAGTGCGAGTTCCGACGTCATGCTCAGATACGCAGGAAGCGAGTTTCACTTCTCTGGCGACATGGAGAGCAATTTTGACACAAAAGAGGGAGACATGGCTGAACTTTGCCCACAAAATTTCACCCAATCAAAGCCACTCATTCTAACTACCACTTCGAGGCCTTGTCTATATATATCCCTTTCCTGCCTCTTCAGCTCATTTCTTGCGTTGCTTTCCCTTCCTCACTTCAGCTCTCTTTCCTCTTCTCAACTCTCCCACTCTATACAGCCTTCAAGTTCATTGACTCTATTTCCAAACTCAAAGCAAGAGGTAGAGGTTTTAATTCCTATTTTGATTTTTCTGATTTTGAATGATTATTGGTGGTTTAATTCTTCAATTCTGATATATTGACTAAGTGATTCATAATGAATTGTGGCTGGTTTATTGACTATTTGTGAAATTAAAGTTGAATTGGAAACAAGAAAGGATGCAGATATGGAGAAGTTGAGAGGCTGGGAAACTCAAAAACTCTCGGCAGTCCATACGGCGGAGTGTACGGCTCCACCTCTCGCTGTTCAAAATTAATGAAACCATTTTTATGTGAAACTAGATATCTAGGGCTTTCCATACATATATCATATAAGACCATTGGATTAATATTGAGAGAGATATGAATTTTTAAAGTTTGACCTAGGAATCCAGACATCCACCCGGCCAGTATGGGTTGAAAAGGGTGTAACTCACCCTATACAACTCCAAATTGAGTGAAACTAATTTTGTTGGAAAGCTTACACATAGGAGAACATCCTACCCAGAAATTTCGAGTTTGTTACTATCCTATTTGTTCCCAGTGATTTGAACAAGTTAACCTATGTCCAAACCGAGCCAAATCAGAGCAGTTCAAGAAGGTTAAGTTTCGGGGCTTATAACTCAAGCCCTACCAAGCCAAATGGGATGGGACTTTTTGTAAATGAAAATTTACCCTATTAAATTTAATATGAGTCCAATTTCATATCATTCGAGTTAGTTTTCGATTTTTAGTGGATTTTTACTTTTAGTTGCCTGACTTTGGCAAGCCACTGGGCATGCCGGGATAAAATCTGAATATCTTGAGCTATAGATATCAAAATTAGATGGGACCAAAAAGGTTAGAAACTAGACATATAAGGCTACAACATATCCAAAAATCAGGTTTAAAGGAGTTAAATTGAAAAAAAGGTGGGCTATACCATAACCGGGTTAGTTGATTATGCTAGGGCAGAAACTCTGCCTTAATGAATTTGATGTTGATATGAGTTCAATATTGGAATATGTATGTGATGTTGGGTTCTTTATGACAAATTGATATTCTGGTATGCTGGCACTATTCATGGGGAAGCGGACATGTTCCGTCATGCTGCCAAAATTTTGGTAGAACTCCCGCATGAGTTATGAATTACATGTTAATCCATGCACAAGTTATGAATTTCATGATAATACATGTGCATTTCAATGAAAGTTATAAAGTATATTAAGACTCATGTCACTATGAAAGTTCCATGCTACTTGGGCCAGCCCCGGATAAGAAGTTAAGGGGAATAGATCGGTGGGAACGTCGGGGAAAGTAAACCCAGCAATTCCTGTATAGGAACGAGCTCGATCCTGATAAGCAGACTATTACCCAGGAGTCTAAAATGGCCAAGAACTCCCAGGGGACCAAGTAATGGAAAAATTTATGAGTAATGAAGAAAGTATATGAGCAAAGGAAAAGTTTATGAAGGAAAGTTCAAGAGCAAGTTTGCATGATCGCATTAAGTGCATGATTACAAGTTATTTACAGTTTAACTATTATGCTTACTTATAGCATGTGTTCACTTATCCTGCCCATTATTTTGTATATTACTGTTAGTAGTTTAGATGATTTCTTATGCTGTTTAAAGTAAAACTGGACCTTGCCTCGGACCAGACATTTTCTTAACCTTATTAAATATGAATGGTTAAATTTGATCTCATGTTTTCATAATTAAATGAAACCCGAGGCAACTGAGAATGAAAGCGACGTCAGTTAAACGCCATGTACGACCTGCGAGAATTTCCTTAAATTCTCACCTCGTTTTGCATTTCCGCCTCATTCTCAGACGTGGACAATAGACACGACAGCTACCTTCTTCATTGAGGTGCCAGACTTGCAGCTCCACCATGACCCTGCAGTAGGCTCGCTGTATATAGCCGGCTCTTGCCAGTTCCGTCTCTACCTTTTTAGTGATAGGAACTTTGCCGTCCCTTTGCACCATCTCGCTTTTGATCCTGCTTCCCCTTACTTTGCGGTTCCGTTGTCTGCACACACCTCCCCAAAGACCTCTTGCGCTGCAAAGACTGCACCCTCGCCGACCCTGCACCAGAGTCACCTCCGCAAGTCGTACCTGACATCTCGCTCAGCTCCGATAGCGACCCTTCAGAGGCCACTAGCTCAGCATCCTCCTCCTCAGGACCCAGTACTGACTACCGCCAGCCGGGCCTGATATGGCCAACGGCTACCTGACTGAGTAGGTCAGCCATAGGCAGTATTGTATAGCATGACTCTCTTTTGGCAGCATGCAGCTTTGGGTCATAGACTAGTGATAGGTTTTTGAAATGTCCTCTGAGGACCACATAGGATCAGGTTGACTGACATGGGCCTTATGTCTTTTTGGTACACGACCCCACTCATGTATTTTATTTTGATAGTTTGTATATAAACTAAAGCAGAGGCTTCTGATATATATATAAATATATACATAAATATATATATAGGCACGTATTCTGTAATGTTAGTGTACTATTCGCATCTTTATGATATTCCGTTGAATTCGTTTCACTTTTAGCATAGTAGCGCGCCGTTTCTTTTGTTCAAAAAAAAAAAAAAGAGAACGTAAATGGAGCATTAACACAGTAACACAATCTACTTAATTTCATGCTATGACTTAAGCATAACATTAAATTAGTAGGGTGTTACACCTATCTTGATTTGACTTAGTTGGATGCTTTGAGGAATGTAACACCCTTTATTACATAAGCCATGCTCGAGTCCTGGAGTTATATCAAAACGGTGTCACTGTACTAAGCAAGCTTTAAAATATGGAAAATATAATACCTGGCCCTTTAACTGCACACTTTATTACTGACTAATAGTTCATAAACTTCGTTGTCTCTGATACATAGAGAATAGAATAGTTACAATTTAAAAGAAATTGTGACTAACATAATACACAGCATTTGCTTTCGACTAGTCGTTAGCTAGCTTCAATAGCCTCTTGGTCTAGTTTGCACCCGAGTCTTGATCAGTGAATGTCCCAGTACTCTGCCTCGCACTTGATTTCCAACCTAGGTGCTAGAATATTTACGGAAAAGAAAAACATACAAGTAGACAGTGAGAAACTAAGGTTCTCAGTAGGTAAGCTCAAACCAATTTTACAGTGTCATCATAAACATTCCAGCCGCTTCGGTTTATTATGGAAATATGAGCACATATACTCAAATAGTAGTTCAATTTAAGTTGAAAACATCTTTCTCGAAGTGGGTTATATTTTAACAACCACTTGCCATATTATATGACAGACATAGAAATACTAATAGTATAATATGCTTCAACAAGAATCATAATAACAGTATGGCTTAACGAGATAATTGAAGATGCACATATAGATGCTTATACTTGACTGTATGCAAGTGCACTTGACATAATTTGTATATTTCTTTAACTTGTAACTTAACCTTGCTATTCTGTACTTGGTCCCCCAGAGGTGAATGGCCTCTCTCACCCCTGAGTAATCACCTGCTTTTCAGGTTCGAGCTCGTACCTATACATGAGTGATGGGTTTACTTTCCCCGACCCTCACACTGATCTATTCTCCTTAAATCTGGTCGAGGGCTGACCCAAGTCTTAGACAGTATCGCTCTGGCCCACGCTAGCTGGGTCTATGTCATGCCTCACGTGGTAGCTTGGTATGTCTTTCTTGCAAGTTCTCATAAATCTTATTCTTCTTTGGACATGATTATACATGCATATGCTACATGCATTCATTCATATACTTCATATCATACTAAATCATTCTTGCATATATGAATCTTATGAGCATAACATATAAATGTATAACATTCATATAATTCACATATTTCTGCCGGAATTTCGGTAGCATAATGGATCGAGTCCGCTTCCCCATGAATAGTGCCAGACTACCAGAAGGATCAATCAAGCAGCAAAACCAACATAGAGCAACAAGTTTTATAATAATAATATCAATCATATAACATGTCAACATAAATACATAACTTAGGTTTTCTGCTTATTCTACTCAATTCTGTCTGATTTTGTAAAATTCACCATAATTTCTATTCAATTCAATTGGACCTAAATTTTTAATATATTATACCTCTATGTGTCTAGTTTCTAACCCTTTTGGTCCTATCTCATTTTGATTTATGTAGCTCAAGTTATTCAAAGTTTACTTCTGTCTGCCCTACAACTAGCCAGAATTGCACTCTTAGAAGTAAAAATTCACTAAAAATAGGAAACTAGGTGAAATCATACTGAATTTATATCAAATTAAAGCTAACTTTTCATATCATTTGCATGAGTATATTTTGAGATATAAGCCCCAAAACTTGACCCTACTAGACTACCCTGTTCCAGCCCGGTTTGAACTTAAAGTAACTTCAATGATGTGCTGGGTATAAATGACTACGAATCTAACTCTAAAATTTTTATGGAATGTTTCCTTGCATGTTAGCTTTCAAAAAGCGTTAGTTGTACTCAATTTTAGAGTTGTGTAGGGTGAGTTACATGCTTCTCCATTCATACTGCCTAGATGAGAATCCAGATTTCTTGGTCAAAATTCAAAAATTTATAAATAATTCTATACTAATCCAACAGCCTTATATTTTGTATGTATGGAAATCCATGAATGTCTAGTTTCATATAAAAATGGATTCATCAAATTTAAATGGCTGTAGGTGGAGCCGTACACTCCGCCGTACGGACCATCGAGGGGAAAACCCTACCAACTTCTTGGATTCTTCTTGAATTCATGTTTTCTTTAAATCTATCCATCCAATCTTCAATTCAAACTCACATATACACCTTAAACCAACCTTAATTCATCATCCCCACCCCTCACAACATCAGAATCATGGATGAACAAGGGACCCTAGACAACCCCAAATCAAAGAAAAGAAGGAGAAAGTTGAAGTTCCTACCTTGGTAGTGTGAAATCTTGGTAGAACTTGATCTTGGAGTGAAGTTGATGGTTGGAGCTTGAGCTTGGGGATGAGAGGAAGTGGAAGAAGATGAAGGAAAGTGGGAAAATGAGGCTGGTCTCCATCTATTGTGAGGAGGCCAAAATTTTAAGGGGAGAAGGAAGAAAGAAGAAAAAAAAATGAAAACTTATGAAGGAAGCTAGCTTTTGATTGGTGGACTTCAATCCTCATTCAAACTTGGCTTGGCTTCCCTCTTTATGGCTGATTTGTGGCACCACTTGTGAGGAGTGTTGGCTAAATCTTGGCCATCTGTCCTAGGGTTCTCACAGTATAATTTCTATCTGCTCGGTTCCGACAGTTTAAAATATCGAAATCTTATCGATTTCTTTTAAATTGGTAAGCTGGTTTTAGAAAATTTCTATTAGGTTTCCTATGGTTCTAATCTAATTACATTAAGTCTAATCTTTCTCAATCACACTTAATTGGCTTTAAGTGAATGCTTAACCAAATCCTAATTAATCCCAATTATCCGATGAAAATCGAACAACTCGGTTAATAATGATAAAATTTTTTGGACGTTACACTCTCCACTCACTTGGCAACCAATTGGTGCCATCCATAGGGGTAGAAGTGGCTCAATTTTCAGCCACTCAAACTAGTGGTGCTAGTGTGAAATTCTATTGATTCGGTTCTTGCGGTTTAAAATATCGAATCTTTGCCGATTTTCTTCAAATCGGCAAAACTTTACTAAATGACTCTGAGAGAATTTCTATATCTTTATGCTAATTGTTCCTAAGTCTCATCCCTCTAATTAACATCTAATTAACTCTTAATTAATATTTAATTAACTCGTGATTGCCCTTACATAACTATTGATACCGAATAAATAGATTAACGGCGTAAATTAGACATTTTCGCAAATTTGGAGCCTTTTTGTTTTCTATTTTCTACAACTAATGGCATTTCCATAATTTTGAGTAAGTCCAGGGGCACCCTATGTCATTTCACACCAGACTGCCTCCACCGCCCAATCGGCAGAGATTTAAACTTCTACGGTTTCACCACGTAATTCTACTCTATTTAAAATCCCATCCTGCTAATTCTACAGATGTGGGGACATAAAGGTTATTTCATGAAAAGTTATAGGGTTATTGTGGGAATAAGTCATTGGGGTCAAAATATAATTTCTAAAAATTTTGTGCATCACTGCAATTAACAAAAGTTTATAAGGGCACTTTTGTCATTTCTTAATTTTTAACATATGGCAGTACCATATTTTTAACGGCAGTATTACACTACCCTATAATTCTGAGTGTAAGGATCATCATAGCATAGCGCTGCTTGAGAAATTTTCACACTGCCTAAGGGAAATAATTCAAAGTTTCTATCACGTTTTGTTCACAAAAGTAGGGATGTTATATTCTACCCACCTTAAAAAGAATTTTGTCCTCAAAATTCCAGGGCTAAGAATGGTTGAGGAAGATTTTCTTAATCCACAAGGGCACTTTTCTTTTTGAGGTTGCCTCTTGTTCTAAGATTGCTTGTTGGTAAGTACGAGGTAATGCTTCGATATGTACAAAGGATCCATAAGGCATATGTTGGCGCCTAAGCCTATCTTGTCTCTATGATGCCCCGAACCATCATTTAGTTCATTGGAGACTTCCCTCACCTTCTTCACTTAGTACCCTACTACTTTCGCTTAATAGTGGCCATTAAATTTTCTGTTATTTGTACTCGAGTCTCCGTAGCCATTAAACTTTCTGTTGTTTCTTGAGTCTCCAAATATCAATTTGCAAAGATTCGCAGTTTTTAAAGAACCAGTTGTCGCCATAATTGACATCAATATGTAGTAACGATGATGGTTGTGTCCAAGTTTTAGGAGGTTCGTATATCCTTTCCCAAGATTCTTATTCGCTTAGTTACCATTTGTTCAATCATAAATTCACCTTCGATATTGCCCTTTAGAAGTATAAGCTTAGGTCTCTTCTCAAAATTATAACTAGAAACTTTATCTTAAAATTCCTTTTCCTTATAAACTTCACCTCATGCTCCATTACTTGTGGGAAGATCTCAGGTCACTCTCACTGTATGGTTAAAGTTTATAAGATTCATAGCTCTTCTTATTACCATCATCTTATTCTCCTTGATTTTTAGCTATCAAGGTATATGTAATTCGGCATAGAAATGAGGGTTAATAGCCATATTTCCTTAGCGAAGTTGCAGACTCTTCCTTATCCCATTTCTTTTCTACAAGATACCTTCCTAACACGTCAAGAGTCCCCTTAGATTGTATGACCGCCCAAAGTACACTTGATCTTGACGATGGCCTAATCCGTTAACGAACTTGCCGAGAAAGTTACTTATCTTTCTTGCCATGTGTCTAATTACTATTGCATTGTGATTTCTTGTAAACTCTTCATTACTTGTGTCTTTAGTCTTCGACACCAACTCGTAGCGGTTTCCAAGGTTTTTGGTGCACTTGACCACCTTTGATCAATGATGAGTTCCCTTGTGTTTAGTCTAGAGTGTAGGACTAGAACATTTTCATAAGCTGTGACTACAGGCCTTGCTTTGAAATCTCTCCTCTCCTTATGGGCCTTATTCTATTTTTCTCATTATCTGCCAGTCGGATTTCGTGTAGTCCCTGTTGAGCTTCTTAATGACTATTGCAATATCCTTTCCCCCAGAATATGATCAATTCAATTTGAGAAAAAGGATTGTTGATTTGAAAAGATTCCATCACTCTCCTATCTTCTTCAATTTGGTAGTGAGGAGATTCCTTGTTTATTATGTCGACATCGACCTTCTTCGAAACTTGAAATACCAACTTAAGGAATCTAGTGGCTACCAGCACTACATTCCTCATTGATGGTCAATCCTAGTATAATATATATATCAAGTTTATAATTAAACTTTACATTACTCTCACTATTGAGTCTCCTGGTTATCCCTTGTAACATCTTGCCCCTAGGATGTAATCCATTTGTTATAAGAGATGGAAATGATGGTCTTGCTACCCTGTTGAAGTTACAATATGAGGACTTCCCAGAAGGTCATCCATCTCAATATTACTCTCGTTTGAGCACACTTAACTACGGAACTCTGATGGAACCTAGTGCGTTAGTGATAACCGCATTTAATCTGGCCCAAGGCATGGAAACTCTTCTGACTGCCTCTAATTCCGACATCGTAACCTTGCCCCTCATGGGCACGCTTCCAAATCCTTTTTGTTCTTATATTGGTGTATCATCCGGTCTTACTTAGGGTGCATTGGGTCTGTTACACTTATGATCGGTTCCAAGGCAACCCTGCTTGGTATTTGGTACACAATCTTATTTGTACCATAATCTCATACTAAGTAGCTTTTCTCTTTTTAATAGGCCAGTCAGAAATCCAAACTTCCCCTTTTCCTACCTCGTTCCTACTATGTTCTATTGTTCCTACAGAAATTTGTCTATTTTCATTTGTCAGGACTTACCTTGTGGTTGCTCCCTTAGTCTATCGGGATTAGTTGCATACTTTAAGTCTTTATTACTCTTGCCTGAGTCTGAATACATTCCTTATCGAGTTAATCTACCTATAGCATATATAATGGCACCTAAAGGCAATTGGTAGACTTAGCCTTTCTTCTCTAAATAGCCTCATTCCTTTACTAATAATATGTTGAAGATGATCCTATCATCCAGTTCCTGTGGTGGCTGAGATTGATAGAATTTGAACATGACTAGATTTTCTAGCACTTCCTATATCCTGAAAGGTAGGAAAAATTACACTTGGTTCGTATGCCACCTCTAGTCTGAAAGTGTTCCTACTTTAGGTTAGTAGGAGATATACTGCCTCTCTCTCTTGTTACACTTATAACTTCATCAGCTTTCCATATCATGTATAACTGTATGTCTATCTTGATTCAATGTACATTTGGAAGGGTCTCTTTACAGTTTGCTCAACGTTTCCCTTTCAAAGCCAAGATTCCACTTAGTACTCTTCCAATTTGCAATCGCTACAAGGTTAGTCCCCAATACCCTTGAGGAAGAAACCACTCCATCCTCTGGACGGGGACTTAAAAAAGTCTCCCGTATACCTAACCCAAGCTTCTGCCCTTAGCTTCTTTCACTGATTCTCTGTTTCATTCATCCACTCTACAAATTTCTTAATGAAGGATCAGGTCTTTATAATGTGGTGTTACCATAATCCAAAATAAAAACCATTAACTGAATTTGCTAGCGAGGTATCCTTGGGGTAACCTCATCTATAAAGAAAATAAGGGCACTATCCATGCCACATAAGATAACCTCATCAGCGAGTAATTACCTTACTCCTGTCGAGTATTAAAGTTACAAAACCAAGTAAAAGAATCCCCTAGATTCAATCTAGAGAAGATAGCCTGGATTGAGTAATCGCAAGGAAGCTTGACACAAGCCCTATTAGGGTGGAAAAAGATTCTTACTCAGCTCGTCTCCAACTAAGATCCTGCCTGTGATGATGGGAAATCTTTGGCTACTCGACAACACTTTACAAACAACCATTTTCAATATAACTAGGTTTACTATGTCCATAGCAAACCATTCGATACAGTTCCTATAATTGAATCCCCAATTCTCTATACTCCTTAACTTGCTCAATTGTCTACCCCTTTATGACATCTTTACTTTCTAGGAGTCTTATCCCTAATAATCATGTATAGAAGGCTCCTAATAAGCCTGCTAGGTGTTTTAGGCTTCTGTTTACACAAAATCTTATATTGACATGATCAGGCTTAATACTCAGTCAAGTGCAATAGGTTGTCCACAACACTCAGAATAAGGCTACCATGCATAATATTTCTATGTCTTCTTCACGTGACGACCTAAAGCATGGTTTATCTAAATTCTCAGAGTATGCATCAGAAGCATAATCAATCCATCCACGGGCCTATACAAGACGAACAGCTTTGATTCCAAATTGTAAAACCTTTTATTATATAAGCCATGCTCGAGTCATGGAGTTATATCAAAATGGTGTCACTGTATTAAACAAGCTTTAAAATATGGAAAATATAATATCTGGCCCTTTAACTGCACACTTTATTACTGACTAATAGTTCATAAACTTCGTCATCTCTGATATATAGAGAATAGAATAGTTACAATTTAAAAGAAATTGTGACTAACATAATACACAGCATTTGCTTCCGACTAGTCATTAGCTAGCTTCAATAGCCTCTTGGTCTGGTTTGCGCCCGAGTCTTGATCAGTGAATGTCCCAGTACTCCACCTCGCACTTGATTTCCAACTTGGGTGCTGGAATGTTTACGGAAAAGAAAAACATACAAGTAGGCAGTGAGAACCTAAGGTTTTTAGTAAGTAAGCTCAAACCAATCTTATAGTGTCATCATAAACATTCCAGCCGCTTCGGTTTATTATGAAAATATGAGCATATATACTCAAATAATGGTTCAATTTAAGTTGAAAACATCTTTCTCAAAGCGGGTTATATTTTAACAATCACTTGCCATAGTATATGACAGACATAGAAATACTAATAGTATAATATCCTTCAACAAGAATCATAATAACAGTATGACTTAACGAGATAATTGAAGATGCACATATAGATGCTATACTTAACTGTATGCAAGTGCACTTGACTTAATTCATATCTTTATTTAACTTGCAACTTAACCTTGCTATTCTGTACTTGGTCCCCCGGAGGTGAATGGCCTGTCTCACCCCTGAATAATAGCCTGCTTTTCAGGTCCGAGCTCGTATCTATATATGAGTGACGGGTTTACTTTCCCCAACCCTCACACCGGTCTATTCCCCTTAAATCTGGTCGAGCGTTGGCCCAAGTCTTAGACAGTACCGCTCTGGCCCACGCTAGCTGGATCTATGCCATGTCTCATGTGGTAGCTTGGTACGTCTTTCTTGCAAGTTCTCATAAATCTTATTCTTCTTTAGACATGATTATACATGCATTCATTCATATACTTTCATATCATACTTAAATCATTCTTGCATATATGAATCTTATAAGCATAACATATAAATGTATAACATTCATATAATTCACATATTTCTGCCGGAATTTCGGCAGCATAACGAATTGAGTTCACTTTCCCATGAATAGTGCCAGACTACCAGAAGGATCAATCAAACAACAAAACCAACATAGAGCATTAAGTTTTATAATAATAATATCAATCATATAACATGTCAATATAAATACATAACTTAGGTTTTCTGCTTATTCTACTCAATTCTGTCTGATTTTGTAAAATTCACCATAATTTCTATTCAATATAGTTGGACCTAAATTTTGAATATGTTATAGCTATATGTGTCTAGTTTCCAACTCTTTTAGTCCCATCTCATTTTGATTTATGTAGCTCAAGTTATCCAAAGTTTACTTCTGTCTGCCCTACAACTAGCCAGAATTGCACTCTTAGAAGTAAAAATTCACTAAAAATAGGAAACTAGGTGAAATCATACTAAATTTATATCAAATTAAATCTAACAGGACAACCTTTTAAATGAAATAATTTCATATCACTTGCATGAGTATATTTTGAGATATAAGCCCCAAAACTTGACCTTACTGGACTACCCTGTTCCATCCCGATTTGAACTTAAGGTAAATTCATTGATGTGCTGGGAATAAATGGCAACGAACCTAACTTTAAAATTTTTATGGGATGTTTCCTTATATGTAAACTTTCAAAAAATGTAGTTGCACTCAATTAGAGTTGTGTAGAGTGAGTTACCCCCTTCTCCATTCATACTGCCTAGATGAGAATCTAGATTTCTAGGTCAAACTTCAAAAATTCATAAATAATTCTATACTAATCCAATGGCCTTATATGTATATGTATGGAAATCTATGAATGTCTAGTTTCATATAAAAATGGATTCATCAAATTTAAATGGCTGTAGATAGAGCCGTACACTCCGCCATACGGACCATCGAGGGGAAAACCCTACCAGCTTCTTGGATTCTTCTTGAATTCATGTTTTCTTTAAATCTATCCATCCAATCTTCAATTCAAACTCACATATACACCTTAAACCAACCTTAATTCATCATCCCCACCCCTCACAACATTAGAATCATGGATGAACAAGGGACCCTAGATAGCCCCAAATCAAAGAAAAGAAGGAGAAAGTTGAAGTTCCTACTTTGGTGGTGTGAAATCTTGGTGAAACTTGATCTTGGAGTGAAGTTGATGGTTGGAGCTTGAGCTTAGGGATAAGAGGAAGTGGAAGAAGATGAAGGAAAGTGGGAAAATGAGGATGGTCTCCATCTATTATGGAGAGGCCAAAATTTAAGGGGAGAAGGAAGAAAGAAGAAAAAAAAATGAAAACTTATGAAGGAAGCTAGCTTTTGATTGGTGGACTTCAATCCTCATTCAAACTTGGCTTGGCTTTCCTCTTTATGGCTAATTTGTGGCGCCACTTGTGAGGAGTGTTGGCTGAATCTTGGCCATCCATCCTAGGGTTCTCACAGTATAATTTCTATCAGTTCGGTTCCGACAGTTTAAATTACCGAAATCTTATTGATTTCTTTTAAATCGGTTAGCCAGTTTTAGAAAACTCCTATTAGGTTTCCTATGGTTCTAATCTAATTACATCAAGTCTAATCTTTCTCAATCACACTTAATTGGCTTTAATAGAATGCATAACCGAATCCTAATTAATCCCAATTATCCGATGAAAACCGAATAACTCGGTTAATAACAATAAAATTTTTTGGACGTTACACTCTCTACTCACTTGGCAACCAATTGGTGCCATCCATAGGGGTAGAAGTGGCTCAATTTTTAGCCACTCAAACTAGTGGTGCTAGTGTGAAATTCTACTGATTCAGTTCTTGCGGTTTAAAATACTGAATCTTTGCCGATTTTCTTCAAATCGGCAAAACTTTACTAAATGACTCTGAGAGAATTTCTATATCTCTATCCTAATTGTTCATAAGCCTCATCCCTCTAATTAACATCTAATTAACTCCAAATTAATATTTAATTAACTCTTAATTACCTTTACATAACTATTGAAACCGAATAAATAGATTAACGACGTAAATTAGACATTTTCGCAAATTTGGAGCCTTTTTGTTTTCTGTTTTCTACAACTAATGGCATTTCCGTAATTTTGAGCAAGTCCAGGGGCACCCCACGTCATTTCACACCAGACTGCCTCCACCGCCCAATCGGCAGAGATTTAAACTTTTACGGTTTTACCACGTAATTCTACTCTATTTAAAATCTCATCCTGCTAATTCTACAGATGTGGGGACATAAAAGGTTATTTCATGAAAAGCTATAGGGTTATTGTGGGAATAAGTCATTGGGGTCAAAATATAATTTCTAAAAATTCTAGGCATCACTGCAATTAACAAAAGTTTATAGGGGCACTTTTGTCATTTCTTAATATTTAACATATGGCAATGCCATATTTTCAATGGCAGTGTTACACTACCCTATAATTCTGAGTGTGAGGATCATCATGGCATAGCGCTGCCTGAGAAATTCTCACACTGCCTAAGGGAAATAATTCAAAGTTTCCATCATTTTTGTTCACGAAAGTAGGGATGTTACAAGGAGTCATAGAAATCCCTAAGTTGAGATCTCGGAAACTTTCTACAAGCTTGGTCTCCTTAATCATCATCCAGGATACAATTAGGGATTTTTGGTTCAGGGCATCAGCTACAACATTCGCTTTATCAGGATGGTAATTCAAGTCAAACTCATAGTCCTTAAGGAATTCTATTCACCTTCGTTGCCTTATATTTAGTTCCTTCTGATCGAAGAGGTATTTCAAACTCTTATGATCAAAGAATATCTCAAACTTTATTCCATAGAGGTGATGTCTCCATATCTTTAGAGTGAATACCACGGCTGCTAACTCAAGATCATGAGTTAGATAATTCATCTCATGAGGTTTCAATTGTCTTGAGGCATATGCCACTACATTTATGATCTGCATCAACACACACCCTAATCATTTTTTGGAGGCATCGCAATAAACCTCAAATGGCCCAAGAGGATCTGGTAATGTCAGCACTGGTGCTGTAGTTAACTTCTCCTTTAGTTCCTGAAAGCTCCATTCACAGTCTAAAGTCCACTCAAATGGAGCATTCTTCCTCGTTAACTTCGACAAGGGTAGGGCTATTGGGAGAAACCTTTGATAAACCATCTATAATATCCAACTAGACTCAAAAAACTCCTGACTTCAGTGACAGTGGTTGGTCATTCCTAACTTACCACTGCCTCAGCTTTGCTAGGATCCATAGAAATTCCTCCCTAAGATACCACATGTCCTAGCAATTTGACTTCTTTCATCTAGAATTCACACTTGGATAGCTTTGCATAGAGTTTCTTTCTCCTCAAAATCTGCAACACTAGTCTTAAATGCTCTGCATGTTCTTGTTTAGTCTTTGAATAGACAAGTATTTCATCGATGAAGACTATTATGAACTTGTCTAACATGTAAGGGAATAACCAATAAAAATTTCAGAGTCAGATTCATTGCCAAGTATTCCCAGTACATCAATGAATTTACCTTAAGTTCAAGCTAGGCTAAAATAGGGTGGTCCAATAAGGTCAAGTTACGAGGCTTATATCTCAAAATATACTCATGCAAATGATATGAAACTTATTTCATTTGAAAGGTTGTCCTGTTAGCTTTAATTGGATACAAATTTCGTATGATTTCACCTAGTTTCCTATTTTTAGTGAATTTTTACTTCTAAGAGTGCAATTTTGGCTAGTTGTAGGGCAGATAGAAGTAAACTTTGAATAACTTGAGCTACATAAATCAAAATGAGATGAGACTAAAAGGGTTGGAAACTAGACACATAGAACTATAACATGTTCAAAATTTAGGTCCAACTGAATTGAATAGAAATTTGGTGAATTTTACAAAATTGGGTAGAATTGAATAAAATGAGTAGAAAACCTAAGTTATGTATTTATATTGACATGTTATATAATTGATATTATTTTTATAAACCTTGATGCTCTATGTTGGTTTTACTGCTTGATTGATCCTTCTGGTAGTCTGGCACTCTTAGTGAATTTTTACTTCTAAGAATGCAATTCTAGCTAGTTGTAGGGCAGATAGAAGTAAACTTTGAATAACTTAAGCTACATAAATCAAAATGGGATGAGACTAAAAGGGTTGGAAACTAGACACATAGAACTATAACATGTTCAAAATTTAGGTCCAACTGAATTGAATAGAAATTTGGTGAATTTTATGAAATAGGGCAGAATTGAATAGAATGAGCAGAAAACCTAAGTTATGTATTTATATTGACATGTTATATGATTGATATTATTTTTATAAAACTTGATGCTCTATGTTGGTTTTACTGCTTTACTGATCCTTCTAGTAGTCTGGCACTATTCATGGGGAAACAGACTCGATCCATTATACTGCTGAAATTCCGGTAGAAATATGTGAATTATATGAATGTTATACATTTATATGTTATGCTCATAAGATTCATATATGCAAGAATGATTTAAGTATGATATGAAGTATATGAATGAATGCATGTAGCATATGCATGCATAATCATGTCCAAAGAAGAATAAGATTTATGAAAACTTGCAAGAAAGACGTACCAAGCTACCACGTGAGGCATGGCATAGACCCAGCTAGCGTGGGCTAGAGCGGTACTGTCTAAGACTTGGGCCAGCCTTCGACCAGATTTAAGGGGAATAGACCAGTGTGAGGGTCGGGGAAAGTAAACCCGTCACTCATGTATAGGTACGAGCTCGGACCTGAAAAGCAGGCTATTACCCAGGGGTGAGAGAGGCCATTCACCTCCAGGGGACCAAGTACAGAAGAGCAAGGTTAAGTTACAAGTTAAAGAAATATATGAATTAAGTCAAGTGCACTGGCATACAGTCAATTATAAGCATCTATATGTGCATATTCAATTATCTCATTAAGTTGTAATGTTATTATGATTCTTGTTGAAGCATATTATACTATTCGTATTTCTATGTCTGTCATATGATATGGCAAGTGGTTGTTAAAATATAACCCGCCTCGAGAAAGGTGTTTTCAACTTAAAATTGAACCACTATTTGAGTATATATTGATAAGTGCATTTTATTCACTTATTTTATATTCTTTTCTATGCTTGTTTATAGCTTTAATCTTGCAAATATAATGCTTTTATTTTACTCTTTGTGTTTTGTAGGAAAATAAAGCTTAAGGATGATTTTTGAGCTGAACAAGAGTAAAATGACCCAATTTGGAGCTAATTCAAGAAAATGCTAAGAATTGAGTGCTGGACAGCATGAGCAGTATGTCTTTCCAAGGGCATAACTTTTTGGTCCAAAGTCAAAATGACATGATTCTACTTGGAAATGAAAGTAGACATCCAGAGCTTTAATTTGACACCAAGATCACTCAAAAAGTCCAACGGACCAGAGAGATTGAAGCTGCCAAAGTTGGGCCTGGCGCTGACCCGTCACTACATTCAATGCAGTTTTGCTCAATTCAGTTCTCCCTTGATATAAGCCCAAATGGGATGATTCCAGAGCCAAAAATGAAGCCCAAGATGTTAACTTTCCAATGGTGGTCGAATTACTCTCATCCAAGTCCATTTGGTCAATGAAATTTACGTGTGAAGTAGAGCTGCCAGAAAAAAATCGAAACGTCAAATTTTGATTAATGAATAGTGGGCAATTGAGTTCAATTCATTTGTGGGTTTTCATTGTCACGATTATAGGTATTAGAAACTTAAGTATCAGAATTATTTCTGATAATCACCAAGGCTTTGTGAGAATGTAACCTATGAAGCTAGTTTAATGTGGAGTTACAATGGGAGCTTGATTACAATTTGGATATTTGAGATTACATTTTGACAAGAACGACGAGAAGAGAGAGGATGAGCTTTTTGGCTCACGGCTAGAGAGAGAAATTTTCGTGGAGAGAGAGAGTTTCAGCCACTCATCCTTAGAAACCATAGTTACAATATTGGAGTTGGAAAAGTGACATTTTCATCAAGCTTGCAATGTGGAGATCACTTTTTGTCAGCTTCTTTAGGGATTTAATTGAGGACAAGAAGAAGAGATGAGTCTTTGAAGATTAGAGTTTGGAGCAACTTTGCTTTCACCCTTTAGTGCACATGTTTTCTTTCTTTCTTAACTCATGTCATGTATTCTTCAATTTGTGATATGGTTTTCTTTAGAATGTTAGGCTAAGTTATTTTCATGGTTATGGGTGAACTTTGAACCCTAAATTATCATGTAATTAATTGATTTTCAGACCTCTATTTTCTGAAGAGTTGATTATATTCTCCTACTCACTTCATGATTATGGTAGTAATGTGACATGTTTGGATTGGCCACCCTTATATTTCATATTATGGCTGATTGCTAGATTTAGGATTATGATGTTCATTATCCTTTATCCATATGTAGTAACTTGTGTGCAAACTTAATGGTCAAGTTTTGATTGTATGCAAGTGGAGAATATAACCTAAGTCACTTAGTCCTATGTTAGAGACCAAAACTTAGATCAATCTGTCCTTCTAGTTGCAATTGTTAATTGAACTTAGTGGATGTTCCCTATGTCAATTAGTGATTAGAATAGGTTAATGGATGTTCCTTAATCTATTTAAAAGAAGGTAGGTAATAGAATGTTTCATTGCTAAAGATTGGTAACTATAAAAGGAGAATTGGAGGCTGAAATTGAGAACTAATTGCATGATATAATTTAGTGGGGAAAAGGGATCCCATAACCAGTTTTAATTGATTTCAACAGAACAACATCATTTGCTCTTGTTTATTTTTTTATTTTCGTGTAATTTTATTATATAATTTTTGTTTGATTTATAGATACAACCCGACCCCCCCATTTTATGTTACTTTATCTTTTTAGAGTTTATTAGAATCAGAATCTAAATTTAGCTAAATAATTAAATTAATTCAATTCCTTGTGGATCGACCCTTTGCTCATTACTAAACTAATTTTTCCTAAACCAAGCAAAGGTTTTTAATTTGGTAGTTTAACGACATATCAAATTTTGGCGCCGTTGCCGGGGAATTGACATTAATTGGATTATTTTGTTCATTTAGGTTCTGTTCTATTTTGTTGGTGTTCTTTAGTATTTTTAAGTTTTGGTTTAGTCTTGTTTGTTTTTGTGTTTTTCTTTGTTTCATTAAGTTTTGTTTTGATTGTTCTTAAATTTGTATTTGTCTAATCATTTTGTTGGAGTTTTGCTTTCTTGGTGTTCTTTAGGTGCATGTCGGAGAACAATTTTTATATTGAGAGAAACAGAAGACTCAACAATTTCTTTGAAGCTAGAAGACACATTTTTGCACCAATACCACCACCATCACTACATTCTCCATCCTCATCATCTTTAGGCTTTTCACCATCCCAAATTGAACAAGCCATCAACCTCTTTCAAGTTCAACATCTGAATTTTACCGGAAGAAGAAGAAGAGATGATGGCCGAAATCAAACCTTGAGGAGCTTCTTGCTCCTAATCTTGATCAACAACCTTTGTGCATAGAATTTCCAGCTATTGAAGAAGGTGGGTTTGAGTTGAAGTGCAGGATGATCCATTTGCTTCCAAAGTTTAATGGTCTTGCAGGAGAAGACCCAAACAAGCACCTTAAGGAATTTCAAATTGTTTGCTCTACCATGAGACCTTCAAACATCTTAGAAGAACAAGTGAAGCTGAGAGCATTTCCATTCTCTTTGGATGGTGCTACAAAAGACTGGCTCTACTACTTACCTCCAGGCTCAATTGGTTCTTGGGTTGGCGAAAAAAGAAGCTTCCTTGAAAGATATGTTCCCACGCATCTAAGGCTACCAACATAAGGAAGGAAATGTGGTATTAGACGGATGAATGGGGAAACATTACATGAATATTGGGAGAGGTTTAAGCGTCTCAAGCTAGTTGTCCTAATCATCAAATTAGTGAGCAATTGCTTATTCAATATTTATATATGGGACTCACTCCAATGGATAGGAGTATGATTGATCACGACTTAGTGGTGGTGCTTTGATGAACAAGACTCCTCAAGAAGCAAAAAGATTTGATTACCAACATGGCAGTAATACTCATCAATTTGGCACTAGACAAGATATGAGGAGGGTTAATGAAGTGTCATCATTTTCCTTGGAGCAACAAATTTCTGCCAACACTCAACAAATTTCAAATTTGGCAACCTTAATGCAACAACTCATGGTTGGTAATGTGCGACAAGTGAAGGCTTGCGGAATTTGTTCAATTTTGGGCATCCTACTGATATGTGCCCTACACTTCAAGAAGAAGATTGCAATGCAATTGGAGGATTTCAAGAGCACGCCCTCAATATGGTCGGAATAATCGACCAAGGCTTTAGTTCCGGTTGGAAGTCAACAACCTCATGCAATATTTAACAAACCACCTGGTTTTTCAAAGCCAACACATTTCCAACAAAGACCTCAAGAGCAACAAGGTTCTAATAATGAAATGAAAGAGATGATGAAGACTTTTGCTTCAAATACAATCCAATTGCAACAAACTGTTTCTCAAATGCAGTCTGGCATGAAGAATATGGAGAATCAGAGTGGACAACTTGCATCATCTTTAAGCAATTTGGAGGCTAAAGTGTCAAACAAAATTCCTTCTCAAAACTATAGTGAATCCTAATGTTCAAAATGCTAGTGCCATCACTTTGAGGAGTGGAAAAGACCTTACAAAAATAGCACCCAAAACATTGAGGAATGATGAAGAACAAGAAGTGGTGGTTTCCAAAGAAACTCATGATTCCACCCAATCTCCAAGGAAGCACACATCTCCAACACTTGATGCTTATGTGCATCCTCCACCTTTCACTCAAAGGCTAACAAAGTCCAAAAAAGAGGAACAAGAAAAAGAGATTTTGGACACTTTCAAGAAGGTGTAGATCAATATTCCATTGCTTGAGGCTATTAAGCAAGTTCCCAGGTATGCCAAATTTTTGAAGGATTTGTCCACAAACAAGAGGAAGTTAAAAGGTAATGAAAAGGTTTGCATGGGAGAACAAGTTTTTGCTGTTTTCAAAAGAAATTTCCTCCAAAATGTAAAGATCGAGTTCATTTACAATTCCTTGCATCATTGGTGATAAAATTTTGAGAGATGCATGTTAGATCTAGGTGCTTCTATTAGTGTAATGCCTTTTCTATTTACAAATCTTTGAATCTTGGTCCATTAGAAGAAACGGCATCATAATTGAGTTAGGTAGCCAGATCTCATGCATATCCTAAAGGAGTTGTAGAAGATGTTCTTGTGAAAGTGAATGAACTTGTTTTTCCTGTTGATTTTTATGTTCTAGATATGGAGGATGAGTGTGCACTTAACCTACTCCTATTTTGCTTGGAAGACCATTTTAATGACTGCTAGAACTAAGATTGATGTGTGTGAAGGAACTCTTTCTATGGAATTTGATGGGCATGTCATTAAATTTAGTTTGTTTGATACAATGAAATACCCTTGTGATTCATCTTCTTTATGTTCCATTGAAAGTTATTGATGCAATTGACTTATTAGTGCAGCAAGTGTTTGAATTAGGGAAGGAAGATAGCTTGGAAGTGGCTCTTGTCAACAATCTTGAGTTAAAGAAGCTTAATGAGCCAAAGTGGGAGCTAGAATTGCAAGATGAGATCATTGAAGAGGTTGCTGCCTTGAAACCATGTCTCTCATTCTTCTACACATGGTGTCATACCTTGAGCTTCCAACACTTAAGAAAGCTTTCCCCATCCATTGTTAAGGCACTGAGCTTGAATTGAAGCCTTTACCAAGTCATCTCAAATATGCATTCTTGGGAGAGAAAGAAACACTTCTGTGATCATTGCTAACAATTTGACACCATCCCAAGAAGAAAGGCTTATTAGAGTCCTTAGAGACCACAAGACTGACCATGGCATGGTCAGTGCAGATATAAAGGAATTAGCCCTTACTGTGTGTATGCATAGGATCTTAATTGAAGATGGAGCAAAGCCAAGCGAGAGAACCTCAAAGAAGACTTAATCCTAACATGATGGAGGTTGTGAAAAAGGAAATTGGAGAATTCAGTAGCGATCTTTGGTATCATCTATGCCATTTACGATTCAAAATGGGTGAGCCACTGTGCAGCTGGTTTCCTAAGAAATGCAGCATCACAGTTGATCAAGAATGAAGACAATGAGTTGGTTCCAACAAGGGTGCAAACTGGTTTAGAGAATATGTATTGACTATAGGAAGCTTAATTCACCACAAGGAAGGATCATTTTCCTCTTCCTTTCATGGATCAAATCTTTGGAAAGATTGTTTGGGACACTCTCACTTTTGCTTCCTTGATGGTTATTCAGATACAACCAAATTGTGATTGCTCCGAAGATCAAGAAAAGACCACATTCACATGTCCTTATGGTGTCTATGCTTATAGAAGAATGCCCTTTGGTTTATGTAATGCCCCTTCTACTTTTCAAAGGTGCATGGTAAGCATCTTTTCTGATTACATTGAAAGCATTATTGAGGTATTTATGGATGATTTCTCTGTTTATGGTAATTCTTTTGATAAATGCCTTGATAATTTGTCTCTTGTTTTGGAAAGATGCTTAGAAACAAATCTTGTTTTAAATTGGGAAAAATGCCATTTTATGGTTGATCAAGGAATTGTTTTGGGACATGTGATTTCAGCCAAAGGAATTGAGGTAGATAAAGCTAAAGTAGACCTTGTTAAATCCTTACCATACCCAGCCGGTGAGGAGGTTACGTTCTGCCTTTCTTGGACATGCGAGGTTTCTCTGAAGATATATCAAGGATTTCTCAAAGATTTCTCATCCTCTCTGCAAGTTGCTGCAAAAAGAAGTGGCGTTTGATTTCAGTGAAGAGTGCAAGATGGCATTCAACAAGCTAAATGAGCTTCTCACTTCAGCTCCCATTGTTGATCACCATTGGAGCTTACCTTTTGAGGTTATGTGTGATGCAAGTGATTTTGCTATTAGTCTTTGTTTTGGGTCGACCAAAAAGGAAGTTGCCTCATGTCATTTATTATGCTTCTCGTACTCTAAATGATGCACAACTAAACTATTCTACCACTTTGAAAAGAATTTCTTGCTGTAATCTTTGCTTTGGAGAAGTTTAGATCATATTTGGTTGGATCTAAAGTTGTTGTTTATAGTGATCATGACACTTAAGTATTTGCTTTCTAAGAAAGATGCAAAGCCTAGATTGATCAGGTGGATTCTTTTATTGCAGGAATTTGACATTGAGATCAAAGACAAGAAGGAAGTGAAAACTTAGTGGCTGATCATCTTAGTAAGCAGCTCTTGAAGAGGATGCCTTACCTTTGGGAGAGAAGTTCACGATGAGCAACTCTTCGCCATTAATGTCGGTGTTCCTTGGTATCTTTGATATTGTCAATTTTAAGGTCACAAAAGGAGCTACCAAAGTTGCTCGAGCTCAAAGGACAAGATTAAGAGTGACTCCAAGTATTATATTTGGGATGATCCTTATCTATGGAAGCATTGTTCGATCAGGTAATAAGAAGGTGTGTCCCTGAACTGAGTTTAACTCAATTTTAAGTTTACATGCTTATGCTTGTGGTGGCCATTTTGGACCAAAGAGAACAGACTCTTAAAGTGCTTGAATGTGGTTTTTATTGGCCTTCTTTGTTTAAGGATGCATATTTGTTTTGCAAAGCATGTGATAGATGCCAGCGTGTTGGTAATTTAAGCCCTAAAAACCAAATGCCCCAATCACCCATACTTGTTGTTGAAATTTTTGATGTTTGGGGAATTGATTTTATGGGACCATTTGTTTCTTCCTTTGGTAATGTTTACATTCTTCTTGCAGTTGACTATGTCTCTAAGTGGATTGAGGCTAAGGCCACTAGGTTGAATGATGCTAAAAGCTGTTTGTAATTTTGTGAGAACTAATATCTTTGCAAGATTTGGCACTCCTAAAGCTATTATTAGCGATAGGGGTACTCATTTTATGTAACAGGTCTTTTTCAAGCTCTCTTGAAGAAGTATAATGTTGTCCATAAATTTCCTTGCATATCATCCTCAAACAAGTGGACAAGCTGAATTGTCAAATAGAGAGTGAAATCCATCTTAGAAAAGCAGTGAATCCAAATTTAAAGGATTGGAGCTTAAGGCTTGATGATGCATTGTGGGCTTATAGGGCTGACCTATAAACGCCTTTGGGAATGTCTCCATCTGAGATTGCTTTATGGCAAACCTTGTCATTTACCTGTGGAGCTTGAACATAAAGCTTATTGGGCTGTTAAGCAATGTAACATGAATTTAGATGAAAGCTGGAATTCATAGAAAGTTACAATTGCAAGAACTTGAAGAAATCGGGGAACAATGCATATGAGAATGCAAGAATCTATAAGGAGAAGACAAAGATGTTCCATGACAAGATGATTTTGAGAAGGATTTTCCATTGGTCAAAAAATTCTTCTTTTTCATTCGAAGCTAAAACTGTTTCCTGGTAAGTTAAGATCAAGGTGGATTGGTCCTTTTATTGTCACTAACATATTTCCCCATAGTGCAGTTGAAATTAAGGCTTTAGATACAGGGAAAGTATTCAAGGTTAATGGTCATAGATTGAAGCCTTATTATGATTTACCATCTCCTAGTTTTGATGAGATTGAGGAGATAAAGTTGGAAGAGCCTTCTTATGACCATCTCTGATCTTCTGAGGAAAAGTCAGGCTAAGGACAATAAACCAAGCGCTTTTGGGAGGCAACCCAATGGATAGAGAGCTTTGGAAATCAGATTTGATCTCTCTTATTCTTTATCATTTTACTCCTTTATTTTGTTTGCTTTTGTAGTTTGTTATTTTTCTTTTTTTTCCTTTCACTTTAATTCATATTTTTGTCTTACATTGAGGACAATGCAAGGATTAAGTGTGGGGGGAATGGTTTTGGTTAATTTCTTGTTTAAAAAAAAAAAATCAAACTTTAAAAAAAAAAAATTTCTGGTTTTTTTTTTTTTTTTTCCAACAAAATGATGAGATTTTGAGCTTTAATTCATAGCTTTGATTGATGACAAGTTTAGAGTTGGATTTGACTTCATTCTCTTGTTAATGCATTTTTATGATGTCATACTCTTTTAAATGTTACTTACTTTGCTTTTGGTATAGTTATAATGCATACTTTAACCTTGCTTGCATTCTTGAAATTTACACTTGGATAGTCATTAGATTTAATTGTTTGATTGTTGAGCTAAAAATTCTCTTTTGAAGTGCTTTTGGATTTGAAACGATTTACGCCACTTTGGAAAATGATTAAGGCATTTTGTTGTCTAACACCATGGCCAAATGGACCTGTTCCCTACATTTTGATGTTCCAAAGTGAACACAAATCCTTAGTGAGCCAATTTGAGCCTTCTTAGAATTTAGTCTTATTTTCTTTGGCACCCTTGTCTTCTTTACCTAGCTTGATATAAATTTTTGTCCTAACCTTTGTTTCTTTGAAGGAATAGAGTTAGAGACTTGATTGATGTGTAACGTATTGGTAATTCAAGTATGGTAAAGATGAGAAGTGTGGGAAATTTGTTATCTTTCAACAATTAGTGGAATGAAAAAAAACAGCGAGAAGAAAAGAAAAAAAAGAAAAAAGAGTGTTCAATAAACTACTGTTGAAGTTCAAAGTATGTTGGAGTGTTACAAGAGTAAAGAAAGGTGAAGGAAGGGTCCACACTAAAAAAAATTGACCTTCATGTTTGTTCTATGGAGTTTTGACTTAAACATGCTTGCATTATCATTTTCATATCTCATTTCTAGGAATTCAAAGAAACTCTTGTGTATTTCCTTTTCCTTTGTTTCTTAAGATACATTACAACCCCATTGACCCCATTACAACCAAAGAAAAAGACCTTTTGATTCCATTGTAATTGTTTTGATGATGATTTGACATTTGCATGAATTAAGAGAATTTGATGCTTGACATGATTGCATGAAAATTGAAAGCTTGAATTGTGGAGATGGAAAAGTGAAGCTGTTTAAAGTGTTGCATAGTTTTCTTCACCATTAGCTTAGTTGTTTCATTTACTTGAGTATGATGTTCATTGGATGCATTATCTTGAGAATGGTTGATGATAACATTTTTCTTGTTTGATTTCAAAGTTGTGCATTTCTAGTTCTCTAAAATCTTTGGAAAGAATAGGTGTTTGTGGGTATCATCGGAAGCCCTCACGAGACTATAACTCGTCCTCTATGGGCCCACCTAGAGGTTTAAAGGCTTGTTGCATATGCTAAATGCAATCGTGATTTCCCTCTGAAAGTGGATTAGCTTAGGTTTTATCTTAGTCTTGCTTGAGGACAAGCAAGGTTCAAGTGTGGGGGAAATTGATAAGTGCATTTTATTCACTTATTTTATATTCTTTTCTATGCTTGTTTATAGCTTTAATCTTGCAAATATAATGCTTTTATTTTACTCTTTGTGTTTTGTAGGAAAATAAAGCTTAAGGATGATTTTTGAGCTGAACAAGAGTAAAATGACCCAATTTGGAGCTAATTCAAGAAAATGCTAAGAATTGAGTGCTGGACAGCATGAGCAGTATGTCTTTCCAAGGGCATAACTTTTTGTTCCGAAGTCAAAATGATATGATTACTTGGAAATGAAAGTAGACATCCAGAGCTTTAATTTGACACCAAGATCACTCAAAAAGTCCAACGGACCAGAGAGATTGAAGCTGCCAAAGTTGGGCCTGGCGCTGACCCGTCACTACATTCAATGCAGTTTTGCTCAATTCAGTTCTCCCTTGATATAAGCCCAAATGGGATGATTCCAGAGCCAAAAATGAAGCCCAAGATGTTAACTTTCCAATGGTGGTCGAATTACTCTCATCCAAGTCCATTTGGTCAATGAAATTTACGTGTGAAGTAGAGCTGCCAGAAAAAACCGAACTGGCCCATCAATTTTGATTAATGAATAGTGGGCAATTGAGTTCAATTTCATTTGTGGGTTTCATTATACGATTATAGGCTGTTAGAAACTTAAGTATCAGAATTATTTCTGATAATCACCAAGGCTTTGTGAGAATGTAACCTATGAAGCTAGTTTAATGTGGAGTTACAATGGGGCAGTTACAATTTGGATGGTGAGATTACATTTTGACAAGAAACCAAAGACGAGAGAAAGGGGAGAGCAGGATGAGCTTTTTGGCTCGCTAGAGAGAAATTTTCGTGGAGAGAGAGGTTTCAGCCACTCATCCTTAGAAACCATAGTTACAATATTGGAGTTGGAAAAGTGACATTTTCATCAAGCTTGCCATTTGTGGAGATCACTTTTTCTTTGCTCTTTAGGGATTTAATTGAGGACAAGAAGAAGAGATAGAGTCTCTTGAAGATTAGAGTTTGGGCAACTTTGCTTTCACCCTTTAGTGCACATGTTTTCTTTCTTTCTTAACTCATGTCATGTATTCTTTCAATTTGTGATATGGTTTTCTTTAGAATGTTAGGCTAAGTTATTTTCATGGTTATGGGTGAACTTTGAACCCTAAATTATCATGTAATTAATTGATTTTCAGACCTCTATTTTCTGAAGAGTTGATTATATTCTCCTACTCACTTCATGATTATGGTAGTAATGTGACATGTATGCATTAGCCACCCTTATATTTCATATTATGGCTGATTGCTAGATTTAGGATTATGATGTTCATTATCCTTTATCCATATGTAGTAACTTGTGTGCAAACTTAATGGTCAAGTTTTGATTGTATGCAAGAGAATATAACCTAAGTCACTTAGTCCTATGTTAGAGACCAAAACTTAGATCAATCTGTCCTTCTAGTTGCAATTGTTAATTGAACTTAGTGGATGTTCCCTATGTCAATTAGTGATTAGAATAGGTTAATGGATGTTCCTTAATCTATTTAAAAGAAGGTAGGTAATAGAATGTTTCATTGCCTAAGATTGGTAACTATAAAAGGAGAATTGGAGGCTGAAATTGAGAACTAATTGCATGATATAATTTAGTGGGGAAAAGGGATCCCATAACCAGTTTTAATTGATTTCAACAGAACAACATCATTTGCTCTTGTTTATCTTTTTTATTTTCGTGTAATTTTTTTTATATAATTTTTGTTTGATTTATAGAAACAACCAACCCCCCCCATTTTATGTTACTTTATCTTTTTAGAGTTTATTAGAATCAGAATCTAAATTTAGCTAAATAATTAAATTAATTCAATTCCTTGTGGATCGACCCTTTGCTCATTACTAAAATAATTTTTCCTAAACCAAGCAAAGGTTTTTAATTTGGTAGTTTAACGACATATCATATATGCTCATATTTTCATAATAAACCGAAGCAGCTGGAATGTTTATGATGACACTGTAAGATTGGTTTGAGCTTACCTACTGAGAACCTTAGGTTCTCACTACCCACTTGTATGTTTTTCTTTTCCATAAACATTCCAGCATCCAAGTTGGAAATCAAGTGCGAGGTGGAGTACAAGGGCATTCACTGAGCAAGTCTCGGGTGCAAACCAGACCAAGAGACTATTGAAGCTAGCTAGCAGCTAGTCGAAAGCAAGTTCTGTGTATTATGTTTGTCACAATTCCTTTTAAATTGTAATTATTTTATTCTCTATGTATCAGAGATGACGAAATTTATGAATTATTATTTAGTAATAAAGTGTCCAGTTAAAGGGCCATATATTATATTTTCTATATTTTAAAGCTTTCTTAGCACAGTGACAACCTCATAATATAACTCCATGACTTGAGCATAGCTTATATGATAGAGGATGTTACAGAAATCCCAACCTTCATCAGCCACACACAAGAGAACTATGGGGATTATTGAACCCTACCTTCAATTTTTGATGCAAGACTAATTAGTTTTGAGCTCCTCTTGATGAGGAAGTGATGGAAGCTTGAAGATGAGGTGAAATAAAATGAAATGAAGGAAGAAATGGTGGAGAAGATGCAGCTAAAGGGGCAGCACGAAAATGAAGGGATAAGGAAGGAAAAGACTCTCCCAAAAGCTAGATGAAGTGCTTGGCAAGTTTCATTCATATTGGTTGAAATTTTTGTGGCTGAATTGCAGCCAACTCCACTCATTTTGGGGCTATTTTGTGCCACAAATTGAGTGGTTATGTGACTGTGTATTTAGCCATTAAACATAGGGTTTAGGATGTGCAATTATATTGATTAGGTTCTGGCAGTTAAAAATACCGAATATCTACCGATTTCCTTCAAATCGGCAAAATAGTTTGGAAAAGTTTTTGTGAAAGTTTCTATGTGTCTATTCTAATTTCCTCAAGTCTAGTTTCTCTAATTAATATTTAATTAACTACTAATTAACCTTTCATTAACTTCTAATTAATTCTACACATTCAATAAAGTCAAATAAATCGATTAATAACGTATATTAAATTTAGCATAATTCCGGACATTATACTAAATAATTTCTCATAGTCTTTTACACAACAATCTAAATTTCCTTTAGCTCTAGTATTTATAATTCATCATTAATTACTCTTATTTTTCTAATAAATTGATTAACAGCGCAAATCAATTGCACTATTTCTTTGGGATTGTTATCTTTTCACTTTTTCATAAATCCTTTAATTGCTTGGTTTCCGGAACTAATGACATTTTTGTAATTATGGGCATGTCTAAGGGCATCCCACGTCATTTCATATGTGGGAACCTCTGTGGTCCAATTGGTTAAGAATTTACTTTCTACATTTTTGCTATGTGATTCTGCTTCGTTTAAAACCCTATTCTACTAATTCTATTGATCTAAGGACCTAATGTCATTTTCTGAAAAGTTTAGGGGCAAGGTTGTAAATAATAAAAGTTTGCCCAAGGACGTTTTTTATCATTTCCTATTATGTTATATGGGGATGTTACACTTTCAATCTCCAACTTCTCTATGCACCTTCTTCATTCTTCTTCATCTTCTTCTTCCTTTCTCCACTACCACCATAACCAAAAACTCTCACTAAGCCTTTCAAAGGCCACGTCTTTTGGTCTTTGAAGACAAAATCTACACGCTATAAATTCCATTTCATCAAGAACTCAAGAGCTCTCTCCTTCCTCATTCAAAACCACCACCATCATCGTCAAGGAGGAGCCTTCATCTTCTTCTTCTCCGATTATGAAAGATGCCACATTTTGACCCTAGGTTGTAATACCCAGTTTAGAATAAATGCTTAATTAGAATAACACATTAGTAACCAAAAACTTTTAAAAATTTTCATAGTTTACATTTTTGGGTATTTCCTTTAATTTCTTTTAGGAATATAGTGAAAAAAAATAAATAAAAATTGTTAGATAAACTTTTTGAAGTTTTTGTTTAAAAAAAAAAAGGCCATGAGGGACCATGGTGTACCATAAGTGATATGGTGCACCATAAACCCTTCTCCTCCTTTATTTTCAAATCCAGAGGCTTCCTTACGGAGTTATTCCTCCGCCTTTCTCCTTTCTTCTTTCCGCAATTTTTCCTTTCTTCCTATTACGCTCCCATCACTCTTTTCCTCTCAAGTTCACCTTCTTCTCTTTTATCCTCACTCCTTCTCAACCTCACATCATCATCACCATCGCGTATCTCCCCCTCTACCACGCTGTTGCTATCTCTCAACCTCTTTTTCTTTCCATCCTTCATTTGCATTTTGCTTCTTGAGGTGGCTGGGTTCTTATTCTACTTGCTTTTAAAACCAACACATAATGGTGAGCTTCCTTCCTTGAAACTAGTTGCTGATTTTGTTTTGCCTATAGTCAAATTAAATCTTATGGGTATTTGGATTTCTTAGTCTTGTGAGGGTGGAAGGGTGAGTGTAGAAATGTTTACAGTTTTAAATTTGGATTATGGTATATAGTAGTTAGGATATTTTACTCACTAGAAAAATAACATGTAAATTTAATTTGCAAGGGTAGACAAAGAGGACAAGGACTAGATGCTAAATCAAATTTGTGCTTAAGTGGAAAATAATTGCTTATGTATGCTTTCCAATTCCCTAGGAGATCAACCCAGCAGTTTAGCAGCTCCCAAGATGTAAATAGGATGCTCTTCGATATTTTTGTGAGTGGACAATATTTCTATAGCATATGCATTTTATGCAAGTAGTACTTGGTTTGATTTGAAATCAAATTTGGAAGCTACTTTTATACTTACAGTTGATCCTAAAAATTTTGTTTGATTTTGCTTAAATTATTCTATACTTTGGCATGGGTACTATTTATGGATATTTACTCTTGTTTTGGAGAAACTAAGTTTGTAAAAATGTATTGATTGTTTAAAAGACTTTTAGAAAGGTATTATGAATTTTATAAATGAAAGGACATGCTCTAATCTTTGTTTGGATTACTGAATTGATTTATTGAGTAAATTACATTTTGGACTTTGAAACTTTGATGAATACTCTGTGCTTTGAAAATTTGATTTAATAATTGTTACTTAGCTTTCATTAATATTTATTACTTTAGTTCCTATATACTTTATAGGAGGATTTTCAGTTAATCAGTAGCTAGTGGTCGCTGACGCTAGCCTTGGTGCATCTTGGTTCGAACCCAGCTAGCAGGGTTATTGCTAGCTTGATGAGTGTGTGTGAGGCCAACATGCACTACTGACTTAGTCAAATACGAAGGCATTAACCCTTATTTGGATATTCTCAGAATTGGAAACCTCCCTGCTTTGATATTTACATTTGAGAGATGTATTTTTGAAGTTGTAAGATAATATTAATTTTATTTATTTTGAGAATTATCATTCAAATTGTGAAATAATATTTATTCTTTATGTATCGCATAGTTTTATGTTAATTCCTTAGTTATATTTAATTTATGATATTAACTTTTTATTTATATCCAATTTGTTTATTTTAGAGCTTGTCCTCATATGCTATAGTTTTATTACTCCTCACTGAGTCGGTTGGACTCACTTAATTTCCCTTCCTATTTCAGATTCTAGTGTTGTATCTGTTTCGGGTCCTCTAGTGGTATAGAGTGTAGATGCTTTTGATAGCCCCTCCATATGTGAGGGCTTTTTCTAGACTTTTATTTTGAGGTTTTGAATATAACTGCCACCTTAGAGTTGCTCCACGATCCACAGATAGGAACTTGTTGCTTGTCATTCTTTTTGGGATGGGATATGTGTATAGGAACTCGTTTATTTTGTAAACCATGTTTCTTGAGCACTATGTTGTTATGGATGTGTATATAAAAATGTGTAAGTAGATAGACATAAATATGTTGTTATTATAATGAATGAATGCTTATATGTCAAATTGGATATATGTGCTGGTTGACTGTTGGAACAGGCCTGGCTTTTACATGAAAGTTGGAAAAATAGAGGAAACTTTGTCCGTTTGTCACGAAAAATCTGATGTTTATGGCTTGCTAGAGGTCCGTCACCTCCAAGCACCGGTCATGACTCAAGGTGGGTCGTGACATAGGTAGTGATTTCTACTCTTTTCTTTTTGGTACTCAAGAAGCTTGAAGCTTGGCTCTCACCATGGCCAAGATCTTCAAGTGAGAACTTGAGAAAGTTTCCTTTTTTATAAAAAAGTTTGCTTCTTGAACCTTGTTCCTAGGTGTTGATGTGGATGTCTTGAGTTTTCTTCATGAATGCCCTAAAAGTTTCTATTTTTAGCAAAATATGTTCTTGATCTTATTCATGAGTTGTTCCTATTTATTGAAAGTTTCTCTCTTTGAATGCTTTAAAGTTTCTATTTTTCTTTCTTAATGCATGAGTTTCTTGATGTTTTCTTGTGGGTTGTTAAAAAAGATTGATGTTCTTGGTGGTATTTGGTTAAAAGTTTGTTTCTTCTCTTATAATAAGCTTATGATTAGAGAGTTTTCATCGTTACATGTTTTTCATGATTTTAAAAGACTATGAATATCCTAAAAGCATAAAACTTTAAAAAGTTTGCTTCTTGATGTATATAAGTGGCACTATATCCATGCTTCCTTAAAGTTTTATTTTGTTCTTGTTAAAGATAAGGTTATGTATAAAGTTCCAAACTTTTTAGAATATGAAGCTTTTTAAGTCATAAAAATGAGAACTTGTCACTTTATGTTTTAAAGATTGAATCTTGAAGACAAGACCTTTTATAAAGTTTCAAACTTTAATCAAGAATGTAACTTTTAAGTCATAAAGATGTAGATTTAGACTTTAATCTTGTAAAGGTTAAATCTTGAGATAGAAATGTTGAGTAAAGTTCAAATCTTTCTTCAAAAAAGAATCATTTTTAATTCTAAGGCAACTTTCAATCATAAAGTTGGAATCTTGATGGTCTTATAATGGTTAAAAGTGTCAACTTTCTTAAAGAATAAGACTTGAATGATTTTCTTATAAAGGTTGAATCTTTAAGATAAGAATATAATTTTAAAGACTCATACTTTCATAAAGGATAAAACTTTATAATCATAAAGGTAAAATCTTGCTATTCTAATTACTAAAGTTTGAATCTTATAACTTGTTGAAATAAAACATATCTCTTGATGATTGTTGAACATGGTGTTGTTGGGTTCATAAGTGTGGTTATGCATTGTCATGACCCAAGGGACCAGAGGGATCTCGAAATCCCTTGGGAACAGAAGTATGATTAGGGTCTCTGAGCATTCCAAGAAGCTAGAAATCATTGAGTGCACTATCTTAAGGAAAGAAAAGGAAATAATTACCTAACTTAGTTGGCTTGAACAAAGTAGTCCATAAGATTTGTAGCTAAGTAAAGAGTAACTTTACTCAAGCATTGAGTAACTAAAAGACTACACACACAATCATTTCAACTATATGATTCTCTCATGAGTAAACATGGGAAATCATATGAAGGCTCATAAGACTTTTCACAAATAATAACATAACTATAAACCCCCTTTAAGGTACCAATGTATGATGCCATTTGGCATAATATATGACAAATTTGATTGAGCAATCTCTCATGATTGAATAATTGGTATGATGATATGAGATGGATATAATAGATTGTTGGTTGAAAGTTCATGTTCAGCATTTTGGGGAAGCTTTGATCTAGCCGTTATGCTGCTGGATTTTCGTCAAAATTTTGGACTTAGTCATACCGTTGCATGTCCACATCTGTTTTGTCAATGATTGTAATGCACGTAGGATGTGGTCAAAACAAAAGAAAACAAAGAATAGGATATGACCCTTTGATCACTTCGGTAAGGGAAGTGAGAGATGGTGATCCACAAATATTCAAGGAACCTCTATGGGGGAGGCAAGGGTGACATGAAAGACCCTCCAACTTAGAGGTAACCAATATCAGCTTAGTCTGATTTGGTTTAGTATTGCGTGACGACAGTCATGGAATGAGCTCATGTCCAAATGCAGTTTATTTCAAAAGAGAAGTAAAGAATGTTAAGCACGTGCTAAAATGAAAGTAAAGTCAAAGCAAAAGCATGGTGAAGTTAATGAGGTTGTATAGATATGCATGTATCTATATTGTCCATATGCATCATAAAGGTTTATTCCATGTTTTAGCTTGTATGTTTATGTATGATGTTATGATTATGATGTTAAACTTAAAAGTAACTCCCTTTGGGAACTTATGTTTTGAAATTTTCTAAAATTGAACCTATGCATGTCCACTATTTTTATAATTAAACCCAAAGTGGTTGGGACGATGATGATAACACAATGGTTGTCTAGTCGCAATCCTACTAAGAAATCTTGTATTTGTCACCCTATATTTCTATGTCGTCTTCAGAGGATGCCGGCGTCAGGCATGGTGTGATCTTCGTTAAGTTCTCGATGATGCATTGGCACTTTGACCTAGTGCTAAATGTATCTGTGCTGACACTCAAGAAGTGATACGGGTCTACATATTTCATAGCCGCCGGTTCCGTGCACTTGTGATGAGTCCGTTTTTCTACCTTCACGAGCTACTCGAGGACATTACCATGGATGACGTTTGTCCACCTTTTCATCCTCTAAGGTACTCGATAGATGGGGATTCTGACTCTGACACTCGATTGACGCCGACTATTTCAATAAAGACGGATCCTTCAGAGTCATCATACTCGACTCATTTTGTGGAATCCTACCACTAGGATCCATCTCAGCCTTCGGTGATTCACTTGTCTTTCGATTCTTTTGCTTCGTCTCCTGGCCCAGCTCCACCCCTGATTCACGATCGTGGGTTCATTCATACCCGTGCCATACCCTGTGAGTGTGGACATGCACGAGGAGTAGGATGTGAAGGTGATGTTGCCAGTGGTTTTGGGAATGGATACCTTCCGTTCGATGGTTGACTCGAATAGCACACACAAAGCCGATCACCAAGATAACCCTTTTTGGTTAGTGATTATAGGGTTATCATTTTCTTTGGCATGTATGGGTAGATCAGAAAAAAATGCTATCTTTCATGTTTCTACTACTCTTCTTGATTTTCTAATGTGATCATCTTCGAAAAGAATGTGTAAAGTTTTAATCTTTACTCATTTTTAGTCAAGAGCTCTTAGCCCTAGCTATGATTATGATGCTCTTGGTATATTTCTTGTTTTTACCTCTTAGACTCTAAAGTTTGCATCTTTTTGAGTGTTTGGTTGACTCCTCACTTTTATGATCATATCTACAAAAAGTTTCTTTCTTGAGTTTAATTGATGGATTGTTGAAAAGTGACCATGAGAAAGTGGTTTTAAAACTTAAACATGGAAAAAGTCTCAAACTTTATCACTTATTTCATAGAATCAACACTTTTTAAGCTTATATCCATGTCCATAAGCCTTAATAAGCCTCAAACAAGTAGAAACAAGAAGAAAAACAAAATAAAAATTTAAGCTTGGCCTATGCATGGTTTTGGCCATGATAAGGAAATTATGAGGGGAAAAGAGTTTGATGTTTTTAGAGGTTGATCTATGGTTTATATAAAATATTAACACACTTTATGATAAAGAAAGTAAAAATAAAACTTTATCCAACCTTAAGGTATAATATTCGGCTACTAAGAAGGACAATAAAAGAAAATGTTTTTAATTAAAACAAGAGCAAAACTTAATAAATTTAAGTAACTAACTAAGGGTTGTTCCAAGTGTTATGACTTAACCATTAATTGTCAAAATCCAAAGAGAGTAAGGCGAATTCCTTGTAGCCTCCTTGGAGAAGTGATTAGGGCTATTGGCTTTGTCATAAAATTTTAAATGCATACATGTTTCTTAAATAAAAATCACAAGATAGAATTTTCATTAGAAATCCTAAAGGTGAGTCATAACCTTGAAGAAATAACAAGAAGATATATATAAAGAGTTAAAAGCCTAAATTAAGGTAATAATGTAAGCTTTAAGGATTATTAAACAAAGAAATGAATTTAAGAACCTCTTATCAAGATTAATTTAAGAATTAAGGGCAAAATTATAATTTAAAAGATTACACTTAATCACCCAACCATGTTCATAAGACTCTTGATTGCATTGGTGTGTTTGTCCCCTACTCGTAGGAGATATGATAAAATTGTTTGATATTGAGAATATTGATTAGTGAATTATAACACACTGAGATTAAGTGCTAGGATTCTTGAGGGGAAACCGGCCAGAATCATGATCTTTGCATGTGATGGATTAATTGTGGATGTATGAATATGGTATGAATGTTATGATTGCTTGTCATTTGTAGGTTTGCAATTTTCAGGAATCTCTTAATCTAGTCATTATGTTGCCGGATTTTCGTCAAAATTATGGACTTAGAATCAGATTTTTGTCAAAATTATGGACTTAAAAAGATTTGTCATATGCATATATATATATATATATATATATATATATTTTGTATTAACATGAGAAATGACTTAAGTCCTTAAACCTAAAACATTTATGACATAAGACTTAATACTAAGTTTTACGATATAAAAAGAAAAGAAAAGAAAAGAAAACAAAAAAGATAATTGGGCAAGATCCTTTGGTAAGGGAAAGTAATCCACAAAGGCAAGATCAATGGGCATGATCCTTTGGTAAGGGAAGGTGACCCACCAAGAGACCCTTCTGCTTTATAGGCACACTGCCGAGATGATCCCTTAAATTTATAGACAAGTGGATCTCGTTGTCAACTGAGTCTGATTTAATATTAGTACTGTATGACGATGATCACAAATGAGCTAATATCTTAGAAGAGTCTATCCAAGGGCACGTAAATGAAAGAATGTTGAGCATGAGCTAAGCATAAAAGTAAAGTAAAAGAAAGACTCTGGTCAAGTCAAAGTCAATTTTAATGAAGGTGCATAAGATGTGCATGTATCTATATCCTTTCTATATTCACTACTATGAATGCCTTATATCTATGCTTATGTGTGTACATGTATGCATTATAATGTTATTATTCATTATGATATGTTTATTTGAGATTTGGGCATGTATGTTTTCAAACTCATTTTAAATAGAACTTATGCATGTTCACTTATTTACAATTAAACACGAAGTGGCTGGGATGATAATGATGACACCTAACTATCTAGTTACAGTCCTACTGAGAAATTATATTTCTCAACCCTATTACTGTGTCGTCTTCAAACTAAGTTGGTGGCATCCACAGCAGTACTTCCAAAGGCTCTTGACCAGATATGATAAGAAGTGGTTGTGCCACACACCTTTAGCCAAGGAGGATCATGATAATAGTGTAGTATTTCTATTTTCTTAAAAGCCTTAGTCAGGCATTTTACGTGTAATTAAGAGCGTGCGAAAGTCTTGCTACTTAATTTGAGCTAATATTGCAATGATAAATATTATGCATGATTTATGATTCCATTATATGTCTTTTTATAACATTGCGACACAAGAAACGACATTTGTATTTATATAAGTAAGTAAGCACTTAAAGGTTCTGTTTTCAACTGTAGATGATTTTATCTTGAGAAAAAAATTTACACGCTATTTTAATATATTCTGCTAATTTCATTTAAAAGAACTTCTGCTAATTAAGAATGACAACTAGTAATGCCATAAAATGTGTAACATCCTCCCAAGCACAGTACTATGCTTAAGTCATAGTACCACACTCGGGAGTTATTACCGTTGCTTTAACGAACCTTGTATGACAGCATTCTTTGGCCATCTTCAATATCTCTAGTCAACTCTACCTATGGTGGCCGCCTTTGGTATTTCCTAAGCTATCTGGAGATAACATAGAAATGTACAGAGGAGTGAGAATTATAAATTCTCGGTAGAATTCATTAAACTACCACATACCGTGTCATCGTTATTATCTCCAGCTACTTCGATTAATTCTAAAAGTGAGCATATTATATAAATATTTTTAGTTTTATAGTTTGAAATCGTATTATCTGAAGCAAAGTTCATTTTAATCATATACTCGATAAACAGAGTAAGAGTTAAAGCATAAGCATAACAGATTGTGACTGACTTCATAATAATAACAATAGCCGATTGTGCATGTGCAATGACTCATCATGAATTCATACAAATGCACTTATACTTTCTTGTCTTCCTTTACTTAACATGCCTAAGCATTATGTATCGCCATCCCTAGGGTGTCTGCATGCATATATCTTTGTCTTTAATCTTTATTGCTCTTGGATAGTCTGACCTAGGAGTGAGCTCAACTCATGACTATCATCACACAGAATTAACCTACAAAGGGATCCACATACATCTAGTCTTGGAAGGATCTCATTTTGGCCACGTGCCTTTAAGATAAAGGGATCTCATAACTTTAACTGCCTTTACAAGGAAAGGCCCAAATAACTGCCTCCAGGTGAAGGTACCTATTCTTACATGATCATATATTTTCTTCGTTTGTATGCAAAGATGCAAACTTTCATAAAGAGAATCATGATCATATCATCATATAATATCCATATGCATTTTAGTACACTTATTTTCAAACATTCTTGCGTATAAAATCTCATATTCTTATCATAAATTTTCATGACACAGATTATCATAATTTCATAAACTTCTACTAAAAGTTCGGCAACATAACGGATTGAGTCCACTTCCCCATGAATAGTGCCAGCCAAGCATGTAACGTCTGAAAAATTTTATTGTTTTTTAACCGAGTTGTTCAGTTTGTAGCGAATAATTGGGATTAATTGGAATTCGATTAAGTATTTACCCAAAGCCAATTAAGTAACATTTAGAAGGATCACCTTTGATGGAATTGGATTAGGAACATAGGAAACCTCACAGAATTTTTCTAAAACCCATTTACCAATTTAAGAGAAATCGGTAAGATTTCGGTATTTTAAACTGTCGAAACTGGACCAATAGAAATAATACTGTGAGAACCCTAGGATGGATGGCCAAGATTCAGCTAACACACCCTCACAAGTGGTGCCACCATCAGCCCAAAAACGAGCAGCCAAGTCAAGTTTGAATGGGAGATGAAATCCACCAATCACATGCTACTTCCTTCAAAAGTCTTGAAATAATTCCTTCCTTCTCCCTTAGCATTTTCGGCCACAAAACCTACTAAGCCCTCATCATTTTGCTTTTATTCAAACTCATCTTCACTCCATCTTCATCAACTCTCCAAGTTTCATAAAAAATTTCTTCAATTCAAGGCACTAATCCAACAAGATTTCACTTAAGAAAGGTAGGAATTCACTCTATCTTCTTGTTTTCTTTGAATTGGGGCTGATTGGGACTCCACTTTCATTCCACTTTCTTGAATGATTTTGATGTTATCTTGAGTAGAGATGATGATTTATGGTTGATTTTGTATGTATGATATGATTTGAATTGAAATTGGAATAAAGAAACTTGAAAATTGAGAGAAGCAAGGAGCTGTTGGGTGAAAACCCTACAGTGTCTGTATGTTCGTCTTGTACGGACAAAAATCTTGGCATTAGACCTTGATGAATCTATTTTTTCATGAAACTAGACATCTAGGGCTTTCCAACCATATAAAATATAAGACCATTGGGTTAGTATAGAATTAGTTATAAATTTTTTAATTTTGACCTAGAAATTTGGCTTCTCATCTAAGCAGTATGAGTTGAGAAGGGTGTAACTCACCCTACACAACTCTAAATTGAGTGAAACTAATGCTGCTTTAAAGCTAACATGTAAGGAAACATCTCATAAAAATTTCAAAGTCATATTCATTGTCAATTATTCCCAGCACATCAATGAAGTTACCTTAAGTTCAAACTAGGCTGGAACAGGATAGTCTAGTAGGGTCAAGTTACGGGGCTTATATCTCAAGATATACTTATGAAAATGATATGAAATTCTTTTATTAAAATCTTGTTCTGTTAGCTTTAATCTGGTATAAATTTTGTATAATTTTACCTAAACTGAATTTTCACTTATAAGGGTGCAATTTTGGCTAAGTGTAGGGCAGTCTGAGGTAAAATACAAATAACTTGAGCTATACAAATCAAAATGAGATGGGGCAAAAAGGGTTGGAAACTAGACACATAGAGCTATAACATATCCTAAATTCAGGTTTAAATTAGTTGAATAGGAGTAAAGGTGAATTTTACAAAATTCGGGCAGAAGAGAATAGAGTAAGCAGAAAGCTCTATTGATATTCCTATTGATTTTAACACACCATATGATTGATACTATGGTTTTAAGTTTGCTGTCCCATATTGATTTGAATGCTTGATTGGTTTTACTGATAGCCTGGCACTATTCACGAAGAAGCGGACATGATCCGTCATGCTGCCAAATTTCCGATAGAAATTAGAGATAGTTCTAAATGTTGGTGTGTTAATATTATTATAGGACGTGTATGGATACCATGCAAGTATTATCATTTGAGAATAAGGTATGAAGCCTATGTATTTATGAATCTATGATGAAAGATATGATGATGAGTTCATATTCCGAAGGAACGTGACATGGCGATCACGCTCTGATGGGGTATGACATGGCAATCATACTCTAGAATATGACATGGCGATCACACCTCGATGGAGTATGACATGGCGATCATACTCTGGGACATGGTAGGATGAACATATTCCTAAGGAGTGTGACATGGTGATCACACCCCTACAGAGTATAATATGGTGATCGTACTTTGGAATATGTATGACAAGTAAAGAAAGATAAAGAAAGAAAAGAAAATTATGTGTATCTGCATAAATTCAAGTACAAGTAAAGGCTTATGCAGATTTTAAGTTTCTAGTATATTGGTACTATTATATTTTAATACCTTGCAGTTATTGTTTATAGTATAATTCATGAATTTATTTTGTATTGACTCTCTCAAATAACAAGTGTATATAACATGTCCACCTTTTTCATAATAAATAGAAGTAGTTGGAGATAATAACGATGACACGGCATGAAATTTCTTAGTAAATCCTACTAAGAATTTAAAATTTTTACTCCTGTTTCCATGTTATCTCCACATAGTTCGAGAAGTTTCAAAAACGGCTGAAGTTGCTGTCAGATAAGGTCCACTCAAGTAACAGTAACAACTTCAAAGTGTGGTACTATGACTTAAGCATAGTACTGTACAGAGAAGGATGTTACAAAGCAGACAATCATTAATACAAAAAATCAATATAATGTGCCAACCATTTCAATACTTATAAAAAACTTACAACTCTTCCACTTAAGTTGGATTCCTGCCAAGTCCTTCGATTCTGCTCGATTTTAGAAATTAAGCCATTGTATAGTTCATTTAGAGTTAAATTTTGGATATGTTGAAGTGTTATATGTATAGCTTTTAGCCTTTTTGGTCCTATTAAATTTTGATAAATATAACTCATGTTATTAACATTTTACCTAGGTATGTCTTGTTATTAGGCAGATTTGCACCCTAAAAAGTAAAAATTAACTAAAAATAGAAACCTTATTGGAATTATAGAAAACTTATATCATCTTAAATCTGACTGAACTTTCATTTCCAACAAGTTTCACTTCATTTGAGTAAGTAGAGCTCGGGTTATAAGCTCATGAATTTGGCATTTCTAAATTGCCCTGTTCTAGCCCAATTAGGACATGGGGCCATTTCAATAATTTTCTAGGAGCAATAGGGACCAAATTTGACTCTAAAATGTGTAAGCTTTCTAAAAAAATTGGTTGCACTCAATTTCGAGTTGTATAGGATGAAGTATATCCTTCACAACCCATACTGCCCAGAACAGAACATAAGATTCCTAGCTAAACTTCAAAAAAATCATATCTCCCTCAATATTAATCCAATGGCCTTATAATTTATATGGTTCGAAAGCTCGAGATGTCTAGTTTCACATGAAAATAATTTTATTAATTTATGATGGTTGGGTGAGAGTCTATACAGATAGAAAACACGGACGCTATAGGGTTTCCTGTTTGAATCTATTCTGGTTGCTCTCCTTTTTTATTCTTTCGTTAATTAATCAATCAAAATCCAATATATACACAACAATCTGGCCATAAACAATCATTTAAATTGAATATAACATCACATACATGAGTATAGGGGAATATCCAACAGCCACCAATTCACCAAAAATTAAGTAAAAAGGATGAGTCCTACCTCAAATTGATGCAAAGACTAGCTAGTTTTGAGCTCTTGGTGGAGAAAGTGGGTGGAGCTTAGAGATTTGAGAAAGATGAAATGAAAATGGAGAAGAGAAAAAGAGAGATGGTCTACTGAAAGTGGGAGGCCGAAAATTATGAGAGAAAGAAGAGATAATATGTTGGTTTGGGTTAGCATGATTAGTGGATTTGGTTTGGTAGCTTGGGTGGTTAAGAAGTGTTCCAAATCTCCCCATTTTGTGTGTGGCTGAACGGTGCCACTTGTGGGGGGTAAAATGACTGAGTTTTTAGCCACAAATTCCTACGATTTTTTTTGTGTGTAATTTTATTGATTTGGTTCCGGTAATTTAAAATATTGAATATCTGCAAATTTCCTTTAAATCGGCAAAACCGGCTAAATGGTTTCTATTATGATCCATTATCCATGAACCCTAATTTCTGGTGTATGTTGGTTGTAATTCAATCAAGGAGAAATAAAAATCACAAAAAGGATGGAAGAGATAAGGAATGGAATAGATTGAGCGCGCCACAATCAAGGATGATTGATAAGCCAAGGGTGATCGCCACAAGAGCAATTGGAAACTCTTGATAAGACCTAGGGTTCCAAGCAAGAACCAAAGAGACACTTTTCCTGAAAAAAGTAATTTGATTTCAATTTGCCAAAAACTTCCCCTCAAAAGGTGTTTACAAGGTTTATAAAATAAACTGAAGTTTAGCAAATGGGCTGCAACACTTAGCCCAAGATAAAAATCTAAGCTTATTAAAAATAAGTAAAGGACCAAATAGCTAAAAGCAAGTGACGGGCTATATGAAATTACAAGCCCAATTACATTATTACTAACTTAAAATTAACAAGCCCAAAGATATAACTAAGCTTGTTCAGCCACGTGAATGCAATGGACTAGTCTTGATTCGTCATCTTCTTGAATGGGCTTTGCCTCAAACAAACTTGAAATCATTTGGCCCAAAGCTTCCTTAGCTCTCTTTGATTTGGATCTAGTCATTGGTCCACCAAGTCCTTCTAAATGATCTCCTCCTTGCCTTTGCTTTCATAAGTCTTCTTTATCTTCCTTGATCACATCATCCCCTCCTTCTTCAAGAGAATTCGTCCTCGAATTTAGCTCCTCATTACCTACATCAAATAAGGACAAGTCAGCAACATTGAAAGTAGCACTTATCCCATACTCACCAGGTAAGTCGATCTTGTAGGCATTGTCATTTATTCTCTCCAAGACTTGGAAGGGTCCATCACCCCTAGGTTGGAGTTTGGATTTCCTTTGAGATGGAAACCTCTCCTTTCTCATGTGTACCCAAACCCAGTCACCGGGTTCAAATACAACCTTCTTTCTGCCCTTATTGGCTTGCTTTGCATAATTCTCCATTTTCTTCTTAATTTGGGCTTTTACTTGCTCATGCAGCTTCTTTACAAAGTCAACCTTTGCCTGCGCATCTTTATGCTTAAAAACAGAAATGTTAGACATAGGCAGTAAATCAAGAGGAGTCAAGGGGTTAAATCCATACACTATCTCGAAAGGAGAACAACTAGTAGTGCTATGGATAGCCCTATTATATGCAAACTCTACATGAGGCAAACACTCTTCCCATGACTTAATATTTCTCTTTATAACAGCCTTAAGGAGAGTATAAAGAGTCCTATTAACTACCTCAGTTTGCCCATCAGTTTGGGGGTGACAAGTAGTTGAGAATAGCAATTTAGTACCAACCTTACCTCATAGTATCCTCCAAAAGTGACTTAGGAACTTAGCATCCCTGTCACTCACAATGCTCCTAGGTAATCCATGTAGCCTCACTACCTCTTTGTAAAACAAGTCAACCACATGACAAGCATCATCCACCTTCTTGCAAGGTATGAAATGAGCCATCTTGGAGAACCTATCCACCACCACAAAAATGGAATCCTTGCCATTCTTTGTCTGAGGCAGTCCTAAAACAAAGTCCATAGATAAATCAATCCAAGGAAAATCAGGAATTGGCAAAGGAGTATAGAGTCCATGAGGCATTACCTTTGACTTAGACTTCTTACAAACAATGCATCTTTCACAAAATTTATGCACATCATGTTTCATGTATGGCCAATAAAAATATTCATGCAGTATGTCTAAAGTCTTTTGAACCCCAAAATGCCCCATTAAACCCCCCTCATGTGCCTCTCTCACAAGCAACTCTCTAATGGAACTTTTAGGCACACATAACCTTTTCTCTTTAAACAAATAATCCTTATGCCTAAAGTACCCATTTTGTACAGCATGCACACAATTCTTATAAATCTGAGAAAAATTTGGATCATGCTCATACAATTCCTTTATATGCTCAAAACCAATGAATTTAGTTTCAAGAGTAGAGAACAGAGCATACCTTCTTGAAAGTGCATCAGCAACCACATTAGCCTTACCTTTCTTATGCTTGATCACATAGGAAAATTGCTCAAGGAACTCAACCCATTGGACATGCCTCCTATTCAGCTTACCTTGTCCTTTTAAATACTTCAAGGACTCATGGTCATTATGAATCACAAATTCCTTGGGTAAAAGGTAATGCTACCATGTTTGTAATGCCCTTACTAATGCATACAACTCTTTATCATATGTGGGATAGTTAAGAATAGCACCATTTAATTTTTCACTAAAATAAGCAATTGGGTGCCCATCTTGCATCAAAACAGCCCCTATTCCCACACCAGATGCATCACATTCAATCTCAAAAGATTTAGCAAAATTAGGCAATGCAAGTATAGGTGCATGAGATAATTTTTCTTTGAGGGCAGCAAAAGCTTGCTCTTATTTTTCATCCCATTTAAATCCCACATGCCTTTTAATTACTTCATTCAAGGGTGCAGCTAATGTACTAAAATCTTTAACAAATCTCCTATAGAAACTAGCTAATACATGAAAGCTTCTTACCTGACTAACATTCTGAGGAGTTGGCCACTCTTGAATAGGTTTCACCTTTTCTTGATCAACCTGCACTCCTTGTGAGCTAACAACAAAACCAAGAAAAACCACATGATCTATACAAAAGATACATTTTTCCATGTTGGCATACAATTTCTCATGCCTAAAAGCTTCCAAAACACTCCTCAAATGCACATGATGATCATCATAGGATTTGCTATAAATCAAAATGTCATCAAAATAAACCACAACAAACTTTCCTAGGAATTCTCTTAACACATGATTCATCAATCTCATGAAGGTACTAGGAGCATTTGTTAATCCAAAGGGCATGACCTACCATTCATACAATCCATATTTGGTTTTGAAAGCAATTTTCCATTCATCCCCTTCTCTAATCCTAATCTGATGATATCCGCTTTTAAGATCAATTTTAGAAAACACACAAGCACCATGCAATTCATCCAATATATCATCTAATCTAGGAATGGGATGTCTATACTTTACCGTGATGTTATTGATGGCTCTACAATCAGTGCACATCCTCCAAGTTCCATCTTTCTTAGGCACTAGAATGACTGGAACTGCACACGGACTTAAGCTTTCTTGCACCCACCCTTTTTGCATCAAGTCTTCAACTTGCTTTTGAATCTCCTTGGTCTCTTGAGAATTACTCCTATAGGTTGGCCTATTAGGCAATGAAGCTCCTGGAATGAGATCAATTTTATGTTCTATGCCTCGTAGAGGGGGTAGACCGTGAGGTACCTCCTTGGGAAAGACATCTCCAAATTCCTGCAACAAAGAAGAAACTTCACAAGGAAGAGAGTTAGTAGCACCTGCTTCATTTAATTTACTTTCTTTACTCAAAAGTAAAAGCATTGGCTTTTTCATGAGCATAGCCTTTTTCACCTCTTTTTCTTTAATAAATAGATTTTGCAATTTTCCCTCTATTTTTCCACTCTCTTTTTCCTTTTTCTTTTCACTCCCTTTTTCTTTTCTCTTTTCACTCTCTTTTTCTTTTCTTTCCTATTTTCTTTTATCTCTCATTTTGGATTGATCTTCACCAACCTCTCTTAGAGACAAAGGGGCAAGAATAGTCTTGCACTCTTTATGTACAAATGAAAACTTATTTGTGAACCCATCATGTAGAGCTTTCTTATCATACTGCCAAGGCCTACCAAGAAGTAAATGGCAAGCCTCCATTGGCACCACATCACACAAAACTACATCATCATACTTCCATATGGAGAATTTAACCTCCACTTGCTTACTTACAGTCATTTCACCATCCTCACTAAGCCATTGAAGCTTATATGGCCGTGGATGTGGTTTAGTCTCCAAATTCAGTTTTGAGACCATCATTGCACTAGCAACATTAGTGCAGCTCCCTCCATCAATAATTAAAGAACAAACCTTCTCTTGGATGATACACCTTGTGTGAAAAATATTTTCCCTTTGGCTTTCATCCAAATCTGTTGCTTGGCTGCCTAACAACCTCCTCACCATGAACAAATCTTTCGGGTGCAATTTCCTCATCATACTCATCCTCACTAGTTGGGGCAAATTTGGATGAGGACTCACTAGTGATTTCTCCATTGTCTTTGAGAAGCATAGTCTTCTTGGTTGGGCATTCGGATGTTATGTGTCCTCTCCCCAAACACTTGAAGCATTTTATCTCACTACTCCTTGTCTTTTTAGAGGTCTCATTGGACTTGAGTTGAGTTCTTTGAGGTGCAGCATTGGTGTTGCTAGAAGCGGTACCTCCCTCCTTCTTATTTCTTTCCTTCCAATTTGAAGAATTGAAATTAGAAGAGCTCCTCCTCAATGTACCTTTTCTCTTAAGTTGCTGCTTCACTTTGGTAGCTTAATGTACCAATTCCTCTAACTCCACATAATTTTGTAGCTTAACCACATCTCTAATGTCATTATTCAGCCCATTCAGAAAGCATGCCATAGTAGCCTCCCTATCTTCATTCACATTGGCTCTAATCAAAGACACCTCCATCTCCTTGTAATATTCATCAACACTCCTATTACCTTGTGTGAGTCTTTGGAGCTTGTTATGAAGATCCCTATGATAATAGGAAGGGACAAATCTCCTCCTCATTAACCTCTTCATTTCAACCCAAGTATCCACCAAAGGTTCTTCATATCTAAGTCGCTCTTTTTGCAATTGATCCCACCAAATGAGAGCATAATCTGTGAACTCCATGGCTGCCACCTTCACCTTTTTATCTTCAGTATAGTTGTGGCAAGCAAAAAGTTGCTCAATATTCATCTCCCACTCTAAGTATGCCTTGGATCACTTTTCCCTTTAAAAGAGGGAATGTTGAGTTTTACTCCCTCAATTATGTCCTCCCTAGCATCACCCTCATTATCTCTTCTCCTCCTTCCATCAAGCCTCCTTCTACCTCCATCAGCATCATGATGTCCTTGATTTTCTAACCGCTCAATTCTCACATATAACTCCTCTGTATGCTCCCTCATCATCCTTTCCATTTGAGCTGTAATAGCCTCCACTAACAATCTGTTGTTTCCTTCAGGAGGAGGGCTACCACTACCACCTGTTCCTGCCATCATTCAAGTAAAAGAAAACAAAAGTGAAAGCAATGGAACCTCACCACACTTCTCACGTGTTTACACTCTTAAAGATGTACCACTCGTGTTTATTGCTCTCTAATAGGCTTTTGTGTAAGGCTCTTTCTTGCCTTTTACCACTCAAGTGCTCTTGTAGGCTCTTAAATGGAATCACAAGTCAATTCAAAGAGAAATTCCAAAGACACTTATGTCAAATCACAAAACAAACAAGAGGTCAAACAAAAAAGAAAACTCTAAGACAAAACTTTTAAGATCCAAAAGAGACAAGCAAGAAAAAAAACTAAACAAGGACAAGCACACTCAAATCAGAAGCCAAACAAGACAAGAACAAGCTAAAGGTTTGAAGAACAATAAGAAACAAGCCACTGTTTTGACCTTTTTTTTTTTTAAATTCTGCATTTTTTTAATTCTATTTTTTTTTTCTTTTTTTTTTCAATCTGTTCTTGATGATTGTAGATGAATAGACCAACTGGAATCACATCAAAACAAGCACATATTTAACAACTAAACATCAAACTAACAGAGATTAGAAAGATTAGAATGAAACAATTCCCAAGAACATCAAGAACATATGATGAACATTCTGCACCTTTTTTTTTTTTTAACCCACTGATCCAATGTAATATCAACAGAGACAGAGATGGAAATTAGAAGAACATCAAGAAATTAATCAAAGTAAAAAGGATGAATCAAACAAGAACTCAAAGAAAACAAATCGCAAAGTCGCACTAGACTGAGTTTGGAATAAAAAATCGCTGTATCTCGAGCTACAAAATTCCAATTTCAACGATTCAAAAGCGAGATGAAAGATGAGATTCTGAACTTCAGAAAAGACCCAAGAAACACCGAAATATGATGCAGAAAACTCAAGATATGAAACAAAGAAAATTGACCAATTTTGCAACTCAAAGACGCTAGCTCTGTTTACCAAATGTTATGATCCATTATCCATGAACCCTAATTTCTGGTGTATGTTGGTTGTAATTCAATCAAGGAGAAATAAAAATCACAAAAAGGATGGAAGAGATAAGGAATGGAATAGATTGAGGGTGCCACAATCAAGGATGATTGATAAGCTAAGGGTGATCACCACAAGAGCAATTGGAAACTCTTGATAAGACCTAGGGTTCCAAGCAAGAACCAAAGAGACACTTTTCCTGAAAAAAGTAATTTGATTTCAATTTGCCAAAAAAACTTCCCCTCAAAAGGTGTTTACAAGGTTTATAAAATAAACTGAAGTTTAGCAAATGGGCTGCAACACTTAGCCCAAGATAAAAATCTAAACTTATTAAAAATAAGTAAAGGACCAAATAGCTAAAAGCAAGTGACGGGCTATATGAAATTACAAGCCTAATTACATTATTACTAACTTAAAATTAACAAGCCCAAAGATATAACTAAGCTTGTTCAGACACGTGAATGCAATGGACTAGTCTTGATTCGTCATCTTCTTGAATGGGCTTTGCCTCAAACAAACTTGAAATCATTTGGCCCAAAGCTTCCTTAGCTCTCTTTGATTTGGATCTAGTCATTGGTCCACCAAGTCCTTCTAAAAGATCTCCTCCTTGCCTTTGCTTTCGTGAGTCTTCTTTATCTTCCTTGATCACATCAGTTTCCAAAAAATTTTGTGAGGTTTTCTATGTTTCTATTCTAATTATTTCTAATTTTAATCTCTCTAATTTAATACCTAATTAGACTAAACAAATGCTTAATCGATTTCTAGTTAATATCTATTATGCAATAAAATCAAATAAATCAATTTAATAACGTTAAAAATTTTTGGATGTTACAAAATGACTTAAGTATAGTATAGTATCATTAGGTTATTACATATGTGATATGTTCTCTTTGATTCCTTGCATTTTTCTTTCATTCATAACTTGCATTGAATGGTATTGATGTGTTGATTTTGAATGGGATCATTAATTGGGTTTTTTTTTAATTAATTAGTTAATTAGTAAGAACTCAATTAACTAAGGAATTAGGAGTTGGGTTTAGGTTCAAACCTAGGCTAATATAACTGGGGCTAAAAATCAATATAAGTTAATTACAATTGAGGTTTCAATTTCCTAAATAAATGTATGTTGGTAGAACACTTAGAAGTCTCTAAGTATAATTTTAGGATTATTGGTAGAGGTCTCTCTAATAGCTCAATTAGCCATATATCATATGTTTGATTATTTGTGTGTTAATGATTGATCAATCTTATGCCTTAGGAACCTCTTGAACTAGTGTCTTAATCACATATAATTTCTTGTTTTAGCTTTTAATCATCGCATGCAAAAAAAAAAAAAAGAACCTTTTCTTGCAAATCAAATGGCATAGACATCCAAGTAAGATGACACGAGTTGTACCACATTGCTACAATTTTTAGTGCAATCGGCTATTGTAATTTGGGTGGCTAAACTGTGACATTAACTACCAAGGATTGGTTACACCTTTCCTCTGATCATGCACCTAAGTATAAAAATTTGAATTTCAATCGCCTAAAAATACAAAAAAAGAAACATGAACAGTAAAATAGCATCATTCTCTCACATATAAATGATTTGAACCATTCAGGAAATTGTTCAAGAGATTGTTGACTATATAGTTGTTCAAAATACCTGTAAGCATACAACAAAATAGTTTATTAGTTACTTTCTAAATGACTTTACATAATCACAGTTTAACAATATATTTAAATGTGTAGAATTCCATTCATTCCTATCAGCCATCGGTCTTTGCATCATCCAGTAGCACGTTTAGGCAAGTTGAATACTAACAAGGTTGGTTCAATTAAGCTTTCACTACATTTTCATTTCAGCCAACTCTAATTCTCCTAGACTAGACATACAACTCAAAGTAATAGGAGCAAAGGTTAGATATCTCTTTCGAGATGTATGCTTGATATATCGAACCCTCTACTTTAGCCTTATTCTTCACTATTCTTTTGAACCCACCTATTTCTTACTTGAATGGGTACATCCACCTATATTGGACTAGCTCACACACCCATGCTTCGTATGCCAAGGGTATAGGCAAGTGTTTCATGGAGTCAAAAAATCCTAGAGGAAATATCATCTTTAATTTACACAAAATAATAGGAATATTCTTCTTTATCACCAAAAAATCATCGACCCTAAGAGTGGATGAACATAAGTCTCTGAAATACTCACTCAACTCAGTTAATGGCCTCTAAACATAGGCAATTCTATCAATGCAACAAGAAGCAAAACTCCATAAATATGTAACAGTCATAACTTTTCATGCCAAAAAACTTCCTTTGTGCAACATTCATATACCTACCCAAGTTTGAGGCTTAATAGTCAAGCATTTTTAACTCTTGCACCCACCCACTCACATCTTGTCTCTGCATAGAGGTCAACATATAACTGCCCTTAGACTTAGACCAATGATAATCTCTTAAGGGTTGAAAATTTAACTTAGGACGTCTATAGTACTCCTCTAAATCCATCCTTGCCTTCTCATTGTCTTTAGTTTGATCACTATTCATCACAATGTGTATAGTATTATCAAATATATTCTTCTCAACATGCATCTCATCTAACAATGACGAACTAAGTGATCCTTCCAATAAGGTAGTTCCCAGAATATATTTTGTGTGGTCTAATTGTGTTCTATCCTATAACCAGGCAATCTAATGGATTTCCTAACTTTTGTAATCTTTAGAAGTCGCATAACCCTTTTCCCAAATTTGGTGATCAGTAATTCTAATTGAAGCCTCCTCATTCTTTATGGTGTTCTTTTTAAATTCATACATACTATGCCTATAAGTATGATCTATATATAAAAACCTTCTATGATAGTCAAATCTAGAATTCTTACCGTCATACTTCAAAGTAAATGCTTTTGTATCCTCAATACATATTGGACTTGCCAATTTCCCAATAACATCCAGTAAGTTAAAAAATCATTGATGGTTCACATCCATGCTGCCTTTAACATAAAATTATGCTTGGTTGATATATCATAAGTCAAAACACTACTGTACCATAACTAATTTAATTTATCAATTAAAAGTTAGAGATAGACATCAATCTTGGTCTTTAGATTATCAGGACCGAGGATTATACAAGTTAAGAACAAATCAGGATCTTTGGTGCATATTTCAGGCGAAAGATCACAAGAAGTAACAACCACATGCCAACAAGAATATGGTTTACTAAATTGATTGTTAGGAGGAAAATCATCGACACAACTTAATATTGCAGGGATCAGATGCAAAATCAAGATAGGTTTGATCAAAATGTTGCCAAACTTCACTATGAGATAGACATGTCATTACGCCATCATTCCTTCGATTCTCAAAGTGCCACATCGCATGAAGTGCTAAACTCATTGATATATACAATCTTTTAAGTCTAATGATTAAGGGTAGATAATGTATTCTCTTATGTATAACATCCTTATACGCCACATTTTCCTTTCTCTTGGGTCTTAAACCTAGGCTCTCCACAAAATTTAAAATTAGTCAAGGCACCATCATCTTTGTAATAGAGCATGTAGCTTTCCAAATAGCAATCAATCTTTACTTCATTCAACCTAAGCTTAGAAACTAACTCTTTGGCTTAGTAAAAGCTCTTTGGGATAGATTTTGGCTATGGACTAATCTGACTCATTAATGAAGCCTACTGATCAAAGGAACTTTGACTCTAGTTCACCTCTAACTTATTACTTAACATTTTTACTGCTAAAGACAACTACAAATGCATATACCCTTTTCATAATGGCTGATTCACTACCTCTAACAAACTATAAAATTTCTCAACATCTAGATTGGGAACCTCTTCTGAAGGTTCGAAATGCATTCCAAACTTATGGTTAGTAGCATCAAAAGTCATTCCCTAGTAACGACTAAGGTTATCCTTCCAAGTCAAATTGCCATCCTCTTCATTACCTACATGGACCCCACTGGAACTACTTCCAACATAACCCATAACAAATTGATTCTCTGATGTAAGGACTTCCCCATGTTCAGTCCAAGCCTAGTAATCAGGCTTAAAGCCATCCTTGTACAAGTGATATCTAATGAACTCAATATCTAAAAATCTCCTACATCTATATTTAGCATTAGGACGTCCTTTCATGTTTGAATTCATCAACCCCTCATAAAATTTTGGTTTAAAACCCCCAACTTGAGTGCAATCTATCATATATCCATGATCAATTTGGAGCAACTATTGCCTCTCAACAATATAGAATACCTATACAACATAATAGTCACACATCAATTAAAAAAATTGGGCAGAGTCTCCATTTATTCTTGTTACAACACTTTTTTAGTCCAACACAATCTCTAGCATCAAAAAATTTTGGACAGAGTCTCCCCTTAAAATAGGAGCCTCCGATTATTATATTATAATTATCTAATTTAAACAACATTCTAAATAGTAAAAAAATCTAGGCAAAGGCTCCCTTTGAATAAAGAGTCTCCACTTATTACATTACAATAATTATTTAATTCAAATAATATTTTAAACAATAAAAAATATTTTAGCAGAGTCTCCTCTTAAATTAGAAAAAAATTAATTCATGAATCAAACACCAATAATAAACACACACAGTCATGCAAATCAACTAGTCAATCCTAAGAACTATTCTAGAGCGTACCCCCTTACTTCACATCATACAGGCACACAACACAACAATATACAATTCAAACAATGGGAAGGCACTCTAAGCTTTCCTCTAGTCATGCAACCCCATCCTCCTTCTTCTATCATACAAATCCACCTTAAAAAATATAAGTCTCTAATTTTTTAGAAAGCATAAAGTTACAAAAATTGTTCAATGTACATACCAATTTATTGATGAATGGTATACTCAAAATATTCTAACCACCCAAAACACCAGAGTGCAAATGCACTAGATAGGATCTTTAACAATCAAAACAACAAAATACATGAGTTCATTAACTTAGAAACTAAAAACATTACGTAAAGAAATACATTGAAAAAAAAAGGCTAAACAAAAAAAAAACAATTAAAATGTTCAATAAGGTACTAGGAGCACAATGATGCTCTTAGGAGGCAAAATGGAAGCTTCAGCTGCAATGAAACAGCTAGCAGTCGTGAGTGGTTGTGGTGAGAGAGAAAGAGAGAGAGAGAAAGAGAGAACGCTTGAATGAGGAAAAAGAAGGGGGCTCATATGTTAACATCTAACTTTTCTCATTTAAATGAAATGCATAATTTCACTAATTGCCTATTATTGACGGATTTTCCATCGGTATTGACAAAAACAAAACGATTTGTTTTATTTTCCTTTTTTACTGATGAAAAATCCATAGGTAATTGGCGATTAGTGAAACGATGCATTTCACTTAAAAATTACTAACAGATTTAATCCGTCGGTAATGTAACAAACATTGAATTTGAAGCATCATCAGTGATAACAGCTAAATTTAAAATACCGACGAAAATAAATTAAAAATATTACCGACAAAAAATCCATTGGTAATATTAAATTTTTTAAAAAATTTCTTATCTTAATCGACGGAAATTCCTTCGGAATATTTACAATGAAGTGTCAATTGGTAAATTCGTTGGTAAATATTTGGCGCGAATTGGCATGAAATTACCGACAGAGTTACCAACGTATTTCCTTTTTCATTAGTGAATTTTCTTCTTTTTTTTTATTTTTTGTTGATTTTTGTTAGTAATTTTATCTGAAATTCCGATGAGAATAATCTGCTAGAAATTAATGTGTTTCTAGAAGTGCCTCATCATTCAAAAACTTACATTTTCAAATTACTATAGAACTTCAACTATTATTAAAGAGTCTATCTCTCTTAACATTGTTTCACATATTTTCAAATGATAACATAAAAAATTTATATTGAGACAAACTCAAATCTAAACTCATGTAAAAATATCTTTAAATTCAACATAATATATTTTAGGAAAAAAAAGCACTTTACCCCCTGGCTTTTAAAAACGTGCAAATTGATCCCTAAAATTTCTTAATCATGCAAATCAACCCTTCTATCATTTTTAATGACTTAACTACCTTCATCTTTTTCCCTTCTTTCTCCTCCTCCCTAATCTTTTTCAAGCTCTTCTTCTTCCTTCTCCCCTCCCTCCACCCCACAACCTCCCACATCATCTCCACCTCGAAGAAATTAAAATTGAACCATCCAAAATTGAATATTCACCCTTCTTCATTTGTAATCTTTTCTCTCTATCAAAAACCTCATTGTAGCAAAAAATTACATATGCATAAGGGTGCATATTTAGTTTTGGTTAGTTCAGTCTTAGTTTCTTAGGGGTAGAAGTGATGTGGGAGGTTGTAGGGTGAAGGGAAGGGAGAGAGAGTAAGAAGAGCTTGAAGAAGAATAAGGAGGAGGAGAGACAAAAAGATAGAAATTAGGGATAGTTTGGTCATTAAAAGTGGCAATGGGGTTGATTTGTACGATTAAAAAATCTCAGGGTTCAATTTGTACGTTTTAAAAGTCAGGGACTATACTATATATAGCCTATAATTTAGGAAGGTAAAATGTTTTTCCCTATAAGTTGTGTCTAATAGACATGTTTAATATGATTTGACAAAGACACACTCATCTCTAAAGACATCCATGCTTCATGTAACATACCAATCTGAAAGTAGCGCAAAACTTAATTAGTTAATTACATTTTAGTCTACAAGCATAAATCAAATGGCATGCTACATTGAGCCATGCTTTACTAATAATTAATGCTAAACTAAATTGTACAAGGTTACTAGGCCCAGTATTTGTAACATACTAATTAACAAATTCCACTTAGAACTTTTTTCTTTTTCTATTTGCTTCTATTGTATATGTAACATCCCCATATAACGTAATAGGAAGTAATAACAACAAACTTTTGTTATTCACCACTTTGCCCCTAAACTTTCTAGAAATGACATTTAGGTCCCTATTTCAATAGAATTAGCAGAATAAGGTTTTAAATGAAACAGAATCACGTAGCGAAAACGTAGAAACCTAAACCTCGGCCGATTGAGCCATGGAGGTATCCATACATGAAATGATGAGGGGTGCCCCTGGACTTGCTCAAAATTACGGAAATGCCATTAGTTATAGAAAATAGAAAACAAAAAGACTCCGAAATTGCGAAAATGTCTAACTTATGAATTAATCTATCTATTTGGTTTCAACAGTTATGTAAGGGCAATTAGGAGTTAATTAAATATTAATTAGGAGTTAAATAGATGTTAATTAGAGGGATGAGGCTTAGGAACAATTAGGATAGAGATATAAAAATCCTCTCAAAGTCATTTGGTAAAGTTTTGCCGATTTGAAGAAAATCGGCGAAGATTTGGTGCTTTAAACCGCCAGAACTGAATCAGTAAAATTTCACTTGTTTGAGTGGATGAAAATTGAGCCACTTCTACCCTAATGGATGGCGCCAATTGGCTGCCATGTGAGTGAAGAGTGTAACGTCCGAAAAATTCTATCGTTATTAACCGAGTTTTCGATTTTCATCGAATAATTGGGATTAATTAGGATTCAATTAAGCATTCACTTAAAGCCAATTGAGTGTGGTTTAGAATGATTAGGTATAATGAAATTAGATTAGAACCATAGGAAACTTTATAGGATTTTTCTAAAACCAGTTTACCGATTTAAAGGAAATCGGTAAGATTTCGGTACTTCAAACTGTCGGAACCGGACCAGTAGAATTTTTCTATGAATGCCCTAGAATCAACGGCTAAGATTTAGCCAAATAACTCCCTCAAGTGGCGCCTTAATAGCCCTTGATGATGGGAAGTTAAACCAGATTTTATGACTAAGTTGAATCCACCAATCAAGACTAAGTAACTTCCAAATATCTCACCTTTTCTTTCCTTCTTCTTATCATTTTCGACCTCCCCACTACCAGCCTCATTTCCCTACTCTTCTTCATCTTCTTCCACTTCCACTCATCCCCAAACTCAAGCCCCAACCATCAACTTCACTCCAAGATCAAGTTCCATCAATATTTCACACCACCAAGGTAGGAATTCCAACTTCTTTTCTTGTTTTCTTTGAATTGGGCTTATTGGGACTCCACTTTCTTCCCAATTTCTTGCAAGATTCTGATACTATCTTGAGTGATGATGATGAATTAAGATTGATTTAAGGTGTATATGTGAGTTTGAATTGAAGATTGAGTGGATTGATTAGAGAAAAACATGAATCCAAGAAGAGTTCAAGAAGCTGTTAGGATTTTCTCCTCGACGGTCCGTACGGCGGAGTGTACGGCTCCGCCTTCCGCAGTTTAAATTGGATGAAACCATTTTTAAATGAAACTAGACATCTAGGGCTTTCCATACATATTCATATAAGGCCATTGGATTAGTATAGAATTATTTATGAATTTTTGAAATTAGACCTAGAAATCTGGGTTCTTACCCGGGCAGCATAAGTTGAGAAGGGTGTAACTCACCCTATACAACTCCAAATTGAGTGCAACCAAAGTTGTTTGAAAGCTAACATATAGGAGGACATTCCATAAAAATTTCAGAATTAAATTCATTGTCATTTGTTCCCAGCACATCAATGAAGTTGGCTTAGGGTTAAACTGGCCTAGAACAGGGCAGCCCAGTAGGGATATTTTTTGAGACTCATAACTCATAATCTACTTAGACAAATGACATGAAACTTAACTCATTTTAAAGCTTGTTGTGTTAGCTTCATTTTGATATAAAATTCGCATGATTTCATTTTTAGTGAATTTTCTTCTATAGGAACCCAATTCTGTCTAAGAACAGGACATACTGAGATAAATTGTTTATATCTAGAGTTATACACATCAAAATGAGATGGGACCAAAAGGTTATAAACTAGACACATGAGGCTGTGACATATCCAAAAATCAGATTTAAATGAGTTGAATTGAATAAAAATTGGGGCATGCCAAATTCGGGCAGAACAGGGAGGAACAAACTGAAACCTTATTGATGCTTGATTTGGAATTGTTGAATGATGCTATGAATGTATATATGTAATTGCTGGTCTATTTTGAAATTACAAGTTGTACAAATGTACTGTTTGTCTGGCACTATTCATGGGGAAGCAGACTCGATCTGTTATGCTGTCAAATTTCTGGCAGAAGTTAGTAATAGTTCTCAATGTTGTTGTTCTCAATGTTGTTATGTGACATGTAGGAATACTAAGCAAGTATTAATTGAGAATAAGGTACAAAGCTGATGTATTTATGATTTTATGATAAAAGATATGATGATGAGTCCATATTCTGAAGGAACGTGACATGGTGATCACGCTCTGATAGGGTATGACACGGCGATTATACTCTAGAATGTGGCATAAAAATCCCACCCCTAAGGAATGTGACATGGCGATCACACTTCGATGGAGTATGACATGGCGATTATACTCTGGGACATGGTAGGATGAATATATTTTTAAGGAGTGTGACATGGTGATCACACCCCGATAGGGTATGACATGACGATCATACTCTGGAATATGACATGATGACTACATCCTAAGGAATGTGACATGGCGATCACACTCCGATGGAGTATGACATGGCGATCCTACTCTGGAATGTGCATGACAAGTAAAGAAAGACCAAGAAAGAAAAGAAAATTGTGTATATCTGCAATAAATTCAAGTACAAGTGAAGGCAGATGTAAATTTCAAGTTTCCAATATATTGGTGTTATTATATTTTAATATGTTATAGTTATTATTCGTAATATGCTTCATGACTTTTTTGTATATTGGCTCTCCTAAACGACAAGTGCATGAATAAAATGAATTCTACTTCGGACAATGTATTTTTTTAACTATAAAACTGAACAGTCTAGTTAACATGTTCACATTTTTCATAATAAATTGAAGCAGCTGGAGATAATAATGATGACACCATACAAAATTTCTTAGCGAACCCTACTGAGAATTTATAATTCTCACTCCTATATTTATTTCCATGTTATCTCCAGATAGCTCGAGAGGTTTAGAAGACGGCTGAAATTGTTGTCAGAAGAGGTCCGTTCAGGTAATAGTAACAAGTCCTAAGTATGGTACTACGACTTAAGCACAATACTGTATTTTCGGGAGGATGTTACAGTATAAGGTTACTATTAATCATTACTCATAGCCTTGAGCTTACCATTCTTCATAAATGTTTTCCAACAAACTAAAATCTATCATTACAAAGGTTTTTTAACCATTTAGCTAAAGATTAATTACTACTTGAGTCACTATTGTTGGTCTGTAGTCCATTGGATAGTAGAATTAACAATGGAATATGAAGGATCTCTAAGAGTGTCAAAGGTTCTTTCCCCTCATAGAGAGAATATCAAAGACTAGAAGACTGGACTTTAACTACTTTTTTTATCTTTGTGGATGGCCTACTAGAGTCAACATCAAAGTAGCATATTAAGCAACATTTTGGAGTATTTGGATAGCTTATGAATATCTACATCTCTAAAAATGAAGGAAGATTAAAATCTTCTCTTTTTGGTTTTGTACTGCCAAAAGGAGGAAGTTATTAAAGCTATTCAAGAGATGAATAAGAAAGAGATCGAAGATTATAAGCTCTTTGTGACCAAAGCTAGATCGAGAAGGCAGAGTAATCAGTTAGCAAATAGACTGACTACTAATGGATATAAAGGTTAGGGAAGGAGAAGAGAGGCCTAAGGAACATGGTGGACAAGGATCAATTGAAAGTTTGCAAGTACATGGGAGGAAGCTTAGAGGTTAAGGAAAACAGAGTCTATAAGATAATTTTGATGGTGTGAATGTGGTGCAAGGCTTGTTGTACACAGAGTAATTAGAGTGTTGCATTTTGGTAAATCTCCTTACCCTAATAAGTTGCAAGAATAGCTCAGTTAAAGAATTCAAAGTAGAGGAAAGTGTTCTAGGAATCAAAGCATTGAGCTCCTTGAAGGTCCTAGCTTCATTCTATTCAAAGGAACACATTTGTGCAACTCTAGATGCTGGTTTGGTCTGGTCTCACATGTCTTCTCTGATATTAGAGTTTGGAATTCATCAAAATGGAGCTTTTCTTGACAAGTATGGATTGAATGCATGGGATTAGCCCTTCATGCTTAGTCAAAAACAAATTTGCAAAAGATTGGAGAAGTATTGGGGGAGTGATAGGCTTCAATGAAAACACTATTAAGACAAATTTTTCTTACCTAGCCAAGATCTTAGTTGGAACATGTTTTAGATCCTCTATTAGGGGATGGATTCTTTTAATCACAGGTACGTTATGTTGTGATGTCTTTGTGAATGAGGTGGGAGATGTTTTGAGCAATTGTCCATGTCCAATATCCCATCCCTCAAAGCAGCATGTTGGTGATAGGAAGGGTTGCTACCAGAGCTTTGGTGAAATCCCAATTGATGAAGGTAGGGACACCAAGAAATGGCCTCAAGAGGAAGATGAAGAGTTGCAATGTGAGTGTAATGGTAGAAAGCTTGTTGTTCCTCATCATTTGCCATTGGAAAGTATGTTTTTAGGATCTTTCTCCGATGAAGTATAACTTTGGTAACTCACCATGACGTGATGAGTTGTCTCAAATAAATAGATAACACATGAAGATGTGTTCAGATGGTAAGGAGATAGAGGTTGGAAGATTCTACAATAGGCTATGTTGGTTTGGTGACCACTGTAACAACCTCTATCATATAAGCCATACTCAAGTCATGGAGTTACATTAAAAGGTTGTCACGGTGTTAAGAAAACTTTAAAATATGGAAAATATAATACATGGCCCTTCAACTGCTCACTTCATTACTGACTAATAGTCTTTGATACATAGATAATAAAATAATTACACTTTTAGAAACATTGTGATTGAGATAATACACAGCGTCTACTACCGACTAATCATTAACTAGCTTCAATAGTCTCTTGATTTGGCTAGCGCCCAATTCTTGCTCAATGAGTGGCCCTGCACTCCGCCTCATGCTTGACTTCCACTTGAGTACTGAAATGTTTACGGAAAAGAAAAACATACAAGCAGGCAATGAGAACCTAGGGTTCTCAGTAGGTAAACTTAAACCAATCTTATAATGTCATCATAAACATCCCAGCCGCTTCGGTTTATTATGAAAATATGAGTATATATAAACAAATAGTGGTTCAATTTTAAGTTGAAAATACCTTTCTCGAAGCGGGTTATATTTTAACAATCACTTACCATTTTATATGATAGATATAGAAATATGAATAGTATGATATGCTTCAACCAGAATCATAATGATAGTATGACTTAATAAGATAACTGAAAATACACTTATAGATGCTTATACTTGACTGTATGCAAGTGCACTTGACTTAATTCATGTCTTTCTTTAACTTGTAACTTGATCTTACTTTTCTGTGCTTGGTCCCCCGGAGATGAATGGCCTCTCTCACCTCTGGGCAATAGCCTGCTTTTTAGGTCCGAGCTTGTACCTATACATGAGTGATGGGTTTACTTTCCCCGACCCTCATACCGGTCTATTCCCACTAATCTAATCGAGGGCTGGCCCAAGTCTTAGACAGTATTGCTCTGGTCCACGCTAGCTGGGTCTATGCCATGCCTCGCGTGGTAGGTAGTACATCCCTCTTTCAAGTTCTTATCATCTTTCCTTTCCATATCTCATCGTGCGTGCAAATGCTTTGTGCATACATGAATATGCTTCATACTTTATTTCTCATATCATATTCTAATTATGCTTGCATGCATGGCATACATGAACATAACATGTGAATGTAATATATTCAAAGTATAATCTCCCATAGCATAAGCTTTCATTACTTATATCATACTTAAATTCATCTTTGTATAGCTAAACCTTATGAGCATAACATATAGATATTCATAACATCCTTAGTTTCATATATTTCTGCCGTAAATTTGGTAGCATAACAGATCAGATCCGTATTCTCATGAATAGTACCAGCTCTCATAGGCAAATTAGTTATAGCTGTATCATCAATCTAATATATTTATCCATGTAAAACTTGCAACCATCAACTCCAACCTTATATGTTTCACTAACACTTGTGAAATCATCAATTGGGTCACTTCTGCCAATTCTATTCAATTCTGCCCGAATCTTGTATAATCCATCTTTACTTCTATTCAACTCATTTAAACCTAAATTTTGGATATATCATAGCTCTATATGTCTACTTTCTAACCTCTTTAGTCCCATATCATTTTGATTCATATAACTCAAGATATTCAAATTTTGCCTCAGCCTATTCAGTCACTGGCCCGAATTACACTCCTGGAAAATCATATGAAATTGGTCTCATAATGAAGTTAACAGGGCAAACTTTCATTTGCAACAAGTTTCATTCCATTTTCTCTAGTATAGCTCGAGTTAAAAGTCCTGAAATTCCACCTTTCTGAACTACTCTATTTTGGCTCAGTTTGGACATAGGGCAACTTCCTCAAATCACTGGGATCAATTAGGGCCATAACAAACTCAGTATTTTATATTGGATGTTCTCCTATGTATAAGCTTTCTAACAAAGTTAGTTTTGCTCAATTTGGAGTTGTATAGTTTGAGTTATACCCTCCTCAAGTCACCCTGCTTGGATGAAAGTCCTGAATCCTAGGTCAAATTTCAAAAATTCATATCTCCCTCCATACTAATCCAATAACCTTATATGATATATGTATGAAAAGCCCTAGATGTCTAATTTCATCTAAAAATAGTTTTATCAGATTTAACTAGTTGTAGACGGAGCCATACACTCCGTCGTACGGACTACCGTGGAATTCCTCACTTAGGTAGCATCCTAATCCTTCATTCCTTCTAGTTTTTCTCCCTCTAACTTTAGTTTCAACTCAAGATCTCCTATTAATCCTATCATAATCCATCATAATACATCCAATAATCCATCAAATACATGAAGAAGAGTACAATTTCATGCAATCATAGTGCAAGTAATTCAAGAACAGAAATGGAATCCTACCTCTTTGGAGTGTGATTTGAGCTAAGTGTTGAAGCTTGAAATGTTAGAACCTTGCTAAGCTTGAAGGAGTGATGGAGTTGGGTGAGTGGAGAAGAGAAAAGAGAGCTGAACCAGGAAGAAGGCAACGTAAAAATGAGGCTGAAGGAGAGAAAGAGATGAGTTTATAAGCTTGAGGTGGTAGTTAACTTGGAGGGTTTTGATTGGCCTAAAAACACTAGGCTGAATTTCAGCCACCTTTCCCGTATACTTGCTCTCCACATTGTCCTCTTTCTGTGGCCAAATTGCTCTCCACGTCGCCCTCTTTTTGTGACAAAATTGGTCTCCACGTCGCCTAAAAGTGGAACTCGTTTCCACAGTATTCTGAAATCGGAACTCATCTCATTTATGTGTAAAGTCGAAACTCGTCCCATCTTGTTGGTGAGTTGAGGAAATCTTGCCCGTTTATTCGAAACTTGGAAGTAAGGTCAGACGTCAGAAAATCATATAATCTCGGTGCTCCCAATTCAAACTCGGGAATGCCAGCAGAAATAGAAGGCTCCTGAGATAAGCCCGGTTATCGGAACTCGTGTATGACTTAGGAATCAACTCGAAGATTTGAACTGGTGTCCATCCCTATTAAGTTCAACTCTAAGGTTGGAACTCGTTACGTTAAACTCGGAGTTCAGTACTTGTACCATTGTATTAAACTATAACTTTTGAGGTCAGAAATCACGTACACTATTTTGAAGCATGAAGTCTGAGGTCGGAACTCAGGTACCTCGGTTGAAACTGGAAGTTACATCATGAGACCGAAAATCGGGTACATTTTCTTTGAAACATGAAGTTGGATATCGGTAATCATGTCCGTGTTGTTTGTACTTGAAGGTTAAGTCGGAGGTCATGAAATGAGGAATGGTTAAGGTCGGACGCCGGAAATTATGCTGAAAGTTGAACACAAACGCGGAAATTGGGAATAATCCTCATTGGAGACTGGACATAAGTTTGGAGATCGAAAATCATGTCCCAATATACTTTAACTCGAAGTCGGATATTGGAACTCGGAAGCCACCCATTTAACTCGAAACTAGAACATGAAGTTGCAAAATCAGGAACAATCAAAATTAGACGAAATCGGAAGTCGGAAGGACATGAAGTCGAAAATTGTGCAAGACTAACTCGGAACTCGGAAATAATCCCACTTCGTGTGAAATTCGAAGATGAAGCCGGAAATCAAGTAAACTAGTGAAGTAGAAACTCGGAAATCGTGGTGGAGGTAAAAAATGGAATAATTTAGCGCAAGGAAAATTGGGAATGTTACAACCACCATGGTCACTAAAATCAAAACCTTCAATTTAATTTTTTTGGGTCGGCCTTCTTCATCTCCTTCTTCCTTCATCTTTCCCATTTCCCTTCCTTTCTTCCTCCCATGTCTAGTTGCTCACCATGCTAGCACTGGAATGCTTGCTGCCGCTACCTCCATCTACCCACCCTGTCTGCATTGTTCACCCGGTTATGTAGAAAATAGAACACTGCCTCCATCCATCGCTCTCTGTTCATAACTCGAAGTTCCTCACACTGGCATCAAAATCTGGGGATACAGTTGCAGTGAGTTAGGGCTTAGTGGAACCAACAACAACAAACTCACTAACACTATTCGCACAACCAGCTTCAAGGAAGATCTTGGTCTTTATTGGAGAATGTTTGGATTTTATAAATAGTTAGATTTCCTTGGTTTGTGTTATTTTTTGTGCAAAAATCCGACCTTTCTTGTTGGGTCATGTAAAGTGTCAAGCTTTGTGTAAAAAATAAGATCTTGATATGCTTGCTAGTGATTGTGAACTTATTGCATTTAAGGAAGAATCTATTTCTTATTGCAATTTGGGTTTCCTAATGATAGGTTGAGGTTTTGAAATTAGAGGCTTAGTTTAGATTTTATTCATAATAGTTAACTTGGGTAGTTTAGCTATGACAATGGCAATCTTTGTTAGAGTAGCAGCATAGTCTAATGGAGTGCGCAAGGTTACGAGAAGAAATGGGAAGAAAAAAAATATTGTGGGTGAAAAAAGGTTGAAATTAGGCTTGATGGAATTGGAGTAGGAACATAGGAAACCTCACAGAATTTTTTTCTAAAAACCGGTTTACCGATTTAACAGAAATCGGTAAGATTTCGGTAAATTAAACTGTCGAAACCGGGTCAATAGAAATTACACTGTGAGAACCCTAGGATGGATGGCCAAGATTTAGCCAACTTACCCATGCAAGTGGCGCCATCTCAGCCCTCTAAATGGGCTGCCAAACCAAGTTACATAACCCACTCAAATCCACCAATCACATGTAACTTACTTTAGAAGTTTTTAAATTCTTCCTTTTCTACCCTTGCACATTTTTGGTCCTATCTAAGCTGACCCCTCTTTATTGTTTTCTTTATTATCTCATCTCATCTCAACTCATATCATCTTCTTATCCCACCAACCTTCAAGCCATAACAAGATTTCTTCAACTCCAACCACAAATTCAATAAGAATCATACCTAGTAAAGGTAGGAATCCTACTTCTCTTCTTGTTTTCCTTGGTTTAGATTTGTGTGTGGGTCTTGTATACTTTGTGCTATTGATAATATGTCGAGTGATGATGATGTTTTATGGCTGATTTTGCATGTGTGTTATGATTGGAAATAGAGTTGGTATGAAATAACTTGAAGAAAGGAGAAAACTCAAGAAGCTAGTAGGATTTTTCCTCGGCGGTCCGTATGGTGGAGTGTACGGCTCCACCTATAGCCATTTAAACTCCATGATTCTATTTTTATATGAAACTAAACATTCAGGGCTTTCCACACATATATAATATAAGGCCATCGGATTAGTAAAGAGGAAGTTATGAATTTTTGAAATTTAACCTAGAAATCAGGACTTTCATCTGAACAGTATGAGTTGAGAAGGGTGTAAGTCACACTATACAACTCCAAATTGAGTGAAACTAACATTGTTAGAAAGCTTACTCATAGGCGAATATCCCATAAAAATTTTTGAATTTGATAAGGTCCCGTTTGCTCCCAGTGAGTCGAGAAAGTTGCCCTATGTCCAATCTGGGTTAGAATAGGGTAGCCCAGTAGGGTTTCAAAGCTTATATCTCAACTTATACTCATCCAAATGATATGAAACTTCATTCATTTGAAAACTTGTTCTGTTAGCTTTACATGGATATAAATTTTGCATAATTTCACCCATATTTCTATTTTTAGTGAATTTTACCCCATAAGAGTGCAATTCTGGCTAGAAGTAGGACAAGTCTGGGATAAGACACAAATAATTTGAGTTAACGTCGGAAGTCGGGATTTAGTGAATCGAAAGCTAGGTCGGTACACTTAAAAATGGAACTCCAAACTTAGTAAATAAGGGACTAGGTCAGGAATATTGAAGTTGAAGTTAGGACTCAGTAAAACAGAAAACTAGGTCGGGAGTATTTAAGGCTGAACTCGGAAGGGTACACTTAAGGATGAACTCGGAAAGGTTTACTTAATGATTGAACTCGGAGTTAGTGAATAGGAATCCATATCGGGCATGTTTAAGGCTGAATTCGGAACTTGGTAGAGAGAGAGAACTAGATTGTGCATATTTGATGTTGAACTCGGGATTTAGTAAATAGGAAGCTCGGGATTTAGGAAACACGCTTATCAAAGTCTCAGAAGACCAATGGTGGGGTATGGTCGGAAATCGAACACAACCCCGGAAGTCAGGAATTATGTAATCTCGGGAGATCGAACACAATGTAGGGAAGTCAGAACTTGTATAAGATCGGAAATTGGAACCCATCAAATCTTGAAAGTCGAACTCGAGAACTGTAAGAGAAATTAAAAGCTTGCAAGATAGATTGATACTTGAGATTCTAAATCTTGCACTTATCAATATTATTATATTCTTGATATGAATATGATGTTTTGTATTGAGTTTACTATTTGATTAAAATGTCCTGGTTGTCTGGCACTATTCGTGGGGAAGCGGATATGATCCGTTATGCTACTGAGATTCTAGCAGAAAATGCAATTAAAGTGAATTTACAAGTAATGCATGCATTGGTCAAAGTGTTAGACAAGTAATGCTACTCTATAAGTATGAAAAAGGATTTTCTTGTGACTTGGGCCAGCCCCTGAACAAAGTTAAGGGGAATAGATCAGTAGGGAAGTCGGGGAAAGCAAACCCGGCGACCTTGTATAGGAACGAACTCGATCCTGAAAAGCGGACTATTATCCAAGAGTCTTATGGCCAATATACTCCCAAGGGACCAAGTATGGAAAACTACAAGTTAAGATCAAGTGCATCATTCTTCATGCATATCCATAATTTCAATTTTTAAGCATTGAGTTAAATTGCACCATTGGATGTTATATATATATATATATTATTGCTCATTTTATAGCTGTCACTTATTTATGTCAATACACAGATCGTGTTGTTTAATTTCTATTTAATTTTCCTTTATTTCCTTAAGTAAAACAAAGTTGTGTTTCGAGCTATAATTTACATGACTAATTGAGTAGAGAGTAGGAAATCCTGGCGATGTAACATTTTCTCCTAATTAACCAAAAATCTGAAACACCTGAGAATGATAGTGACGACAGATATGCATAAATTTAGGAATTCCTACTGAGAAATCTTTATTGCTCACCCTATTATATACTCCCGCATCATTCTCAGATTATGGAGAACGTGGCAACCTGCATCCAATTCATTGAGTTTCCAGAGCTCCACATCCATCTTGATCCATTCATAGATTCCGTGTACATATCAGGTAGATGCCAGTTTCTTCTTTGCTTCTTCTTCCGAAGAGATTTTGTTGTACTTCTTATGCACCCGCTTTCTGACCCTGCCGTCCCTTACATCACCATCCCTCTCCACGTGGCTCATCCCTTTCCACCTCCACCCGCAGCAGCAGCTCCAGCCATGGCCCCACCAGTTGCACCACCGCAGCTGATCCCCTCTGCCTCCATGTCTGAGGAGGATCCATCAGAGTTAGCGAGCTCATCGTCCTCATCTTCTGCCCCGAGCATAGACTATACCCCTGCCGACGCCAGTATGGCGAATGGATTCCTCTCTTCGGAGTCCATCTAGAGTACCCACCGTAGCAGCAGTAAATGTATAGGATGACCCTCTTTTGGCAGTTGGGTCATAGACATACGGGTAGGAGCTAGTAGTTGTACACGAAATGTCCCATGGGGACCAGTAGAGGGGGGATGTTCATATAGTCAGGCCAATTTATTTTGTGTTAGCGGCTTCATTTCTTTTACCCTGTACTGTATTGTATTTCTTTAACAACTTTGAAAACAAAGGTATAAACATAGACATATATATATGATGCAGTTTGTTTATTTTGCAATTTTGTTTGTGTTACTTTATTTTCGATACAATGATTGTTTATTGTATATCTCACTGCCAAACCGAAAGCAATTAAAGTGAATAGTTAACTCTTAGTTCACCACACGTAATAACTTAACAGGTAATATATTATGACTTAAGCATAGTATTTTGTCTGGTAAGGTGTTACATTTTTTGTATCAGAACAGTTTGTCCTAATAAAGGCCTGAGGATTGGACTAACTATGCTCCGTATATGCTTTGTGTTCCTTAGACATTATCATGCACTGAGTCTTGTCCATAGGGATAGGATGCATGTGAAGGGATTGCCTAGCCGTATGCTGTTAATTACTAGCACGCCGAACTTAGTATTGAGCCTGATCAACTCAATTACTCTTGCTTTATGTATTCAAAACTTGATGGCTTCTGGAAGGCGAGGTAAGCCACGAATGAATCCAGTCCAGGAGGAACCTACTGAGTTCTTGGACACCATGCGAAAAATGGCGCACGCTATACGCGAACAGGCAGCGGCAGCAGTACAAATGATGGGCCAATTAGGGAGGCAGCCAGAGGTAGGTCTTAGAGGGAATCATAATGGCCCTGGAGTGTATCTAGAATACCTCAAATTTGCTGAATTCAGAAAGGCCAACCCACCCAGCTTCAAGGGAGCCTTTAATCCAGATAAGGCGGATGAGTGGGTTAAAGCTATGGAGAAGGTCTTCTCCATATTGGATTACACAGATTGCCAGAAAGTGACTTTTGCCACCTATATGCTGGAAGCAGATGCAGAGTTTTGGTGGAATGGGGCACGCCGGTTGTTAGAGGGATCTCAAACAGACATTACTTGGGACGTATTTAGAGATGCGTTGTATCAAAAGTACTTCTCTGTGTCTGTCCACAATGCTAAGGAGTTGGAGTTCATGCACCTCCGTCAATGGAATAGTAGTGTATCGGAATACATTGCTAAACTTGAGGAGTTGTGCATATTTCCACCATTTATCAAAGGAACCCCGACGAAGCCTGGAAATGCATGAAGTTCGAAGGTGGATTGAGAGAAGACATCCTTACCACTATAGGACCAATAGAGATAAGAGATTTCCTACTTTGGTGAACAAGTGCCGCCCAGTGGAGGATTGTAATAAGAAGTTAGTTGCTGCTAGGTCTACCAGTAGTAACTTTAAGAAAAGGTTAGCTCCGCAAGGCCCAAAGTTCAAGCCTAACTTTCAGCAGCAGAGGAAGTTTCAGCCTGTGTATAGTAAAGGCAAGCAACCTCAGAGGCCTTTTAGGAACCAGACATGCAACCAGTGCAGCTAAAATCACGGCAACCACCCCTGCTTAGCGGGTCAATATGTTTGTTTTGGATGTGGCAAGCTAGGCCACAAGGTCTATGAATGCCCTACTAGAAATCCTCAGACGACTCCCAGGCCACAATGCCAGGGAAGGGTTTTCACTATGGATGCACAGGAGGCCAGCAAATCGGAAGACTTGATTCAAGATACCTGTGAAGTAAATGGTAAGATCTTGACTATTTTATATGATTCAGGTGCATCTCACTCTTTTATCTCTCATGATTGCATGTCAGCCTTGCAATTACCTATTTCTGAATTACCCTATGACTTGCTAGTTTCTACTCCTACAAGTGAACCCGTTAAGACCAATCATATTTGTATGAATGTCCCTTGTCGGATAGGAGGTCGAACTTTTTCAGCCAATTTAATTTGTCTTCCTTTGTCCGGACTTGATATTATTCCGGGTATGGACTGGCTCTTTGCCCACTAAGCCCTGTTAAATTGCTCTGATAAATCCATTGTGCTTCATTCCGTTTCATCTTCTAAATTAGTAATCCCAGTAAACCTTTATTTAAGCTCCTTAGCAGTACATGACTGTGGGGATAAAATTCAAGGGTATATTCTCTTATCAACTAGTATAGCGGAGGTTGATCAGAAATTAGATAATATTCCAGTTGTTAGGGAGTATCCCGATGTGTTCCCTGAAGATATTCCTGATTTTCCTCCCAAGAGAGAAATTGAATTCGCCATTGAATTGGTACCGGGAGTAGGACCAATATCTATAGCGCCACACTGAATGTCACCGTTGGAGTTGACCAAACTTAAGAAGTAGATTGAGGAGCTCCTGGAAAAGAAATTTATTAGGCCAAGTGCCTCACCATGGGAGCCCCAGTCCTGTTAGTTAAGAAGAAGGACAGAGGCATGCAACTATGTGTGGATTATAGGCAGTTGAATAAGGCGACGATTAAGAATAAGTATCCATTGCCAAGGATCGATGATCTCATGGATCAACTACAAGGGGTAACTGTATTCTCCAAGATTGATTTACGGTCTGAGTATCACTAGATTCAGGTTCGAGAAGAAGATATTCCGAAGATGGCGTTTCGGACTCGTTATGGACATTATGAATACACTGTGATGTCCTTCGGGTTAATGAATGCACCGGCAATATTCATGGATTACATGAATCGGATATTCCAACCATATCTTGACAAATTTGTGGTGGTATTCATTGATGACATACTTGTTTACTCAAAAATGGAGCAGGAGCACGCAGAACATTTGCGACTGATTCTGCAAGTTCTAAGAGAGAAGAAACTTTATGCCAAGCTATCCAATTGTGAATTTTGGATGAGAGAAGTAAAATTTCTTGGCCATGTGGTATCCCATGGGGGAATTTCAGTAGACCCCAGTAAGGTAGAAGCAGTATTAAACTGGGAACGGCCGATGACAGTTACGAAAGTTAGGAGCTTCCCAGGGTTGGCAGGATACTATAGGAGATTTGTTAAGAAATTCTCTCAAATGGCCCTTCCCTTAACAAAGTTAACCAGGAAGAATGCCCCCTTTGAATGGACACCCAAGTGCGAGCAAAGTTTCTAAGAATTAAAAGAAAAGTTGACGACAGCTCCAGTACTCACTCTACCTGATCCTCATGGACCGTTCGAAGTCTAATGTGATGCTTCTAAGAAAGGATTAGGGTGCGTGTTAATGCAGAACAGGAACATCATCGCGTATGCTTCCAGGCAATTGAAAACTCATGAAATAAATTATCCAACACATGACCTAGAGTTAGCAGTGGTAGTGTTTGCTCTGAGGATATGGAGGCACCACCTCTATGGAGTGACGTTTGAAGTATTTTCTGATCACAAAAGCTTGAAATACCTTTTTGATCAGAAGGAATTGAACATGAGACAGCGAAGGTGGATGGAGTTTCTTAAAGATTACGAATTTGAACTAAAGTACCACCCTGGCAAAGCAAACGTGGTGACAGATGCCCTGAGTAGGAAATCTTTAACTGTGGCATGGATGATAATCAAGGAGACGGAACTCATAGAGAGTTTTCGAGATCTCAATTTGGGAATCTCTATGACCCCCAATGCCATTCAGTTTAACCAACTTAACATAACCAGTGAGTTCAAGGACCAGATCTAGCAAGCACAACAAAGAAATGATGACTTCCAGCATACAGTGCAACTAGTGCAATATGGCAAGCTAACAGGATTTACTCGGGATGCAGAAGGGATATGGCTATATCAGGGGAGAATATGCATACCTGAGGAGGATAACCTCAGAAAGAAGATCTTGGAGGAAGCCCATAAGAGTGAGTTTACTATACATCCTGGCATTAACAAAATGTACCAAGATCTCAAGAAGATGTTTTGGTGGCCAGGCCTTAAGACAGATGTGGCAAGTTTCGTGAATAAATGTTTAACCTGCCAGAAGGTAAAAATAGAGCATCAGAAACCAGCAGGGTCACTACAACCCTTAGAAATTCCGGAATGGAAGTGGGAGAGCATTTCTATGGATTTCGTGATGGGCTTACCAAGAACACCCTCAGGATATGATGCTATATGGGTCATAGTGGATAGGCTAACTAAGTCCGCTCACCTTTTGCCCATTCGAGCGAATTACCCTCTAGAGAAGCTAGCTCAACTGTACATTCAAGAAGTGGTACGGCTACATGGTATTCCTTCGACAATCATTTCAGAACGAGATCCAAGGTTCACCTCACGGTTTTAGGGAGCACTCTAGAAGGCGTTCGGTACTAAGCTATACTTAAGTACTACATACCATCCGCAAACAGATGGTCAGATCGAGCGAACTATTCAAACTTTGGAAGATATACTGCGAGCATACATTCTGGAACAGCGTGGGAGCTGGGATCGATACTTACCACTAGCCGAGTTTGCGTACAACAATAGTTACCATGCTAGCATCGACATGGCTCCATTCGAAGCTTTATACGAACGGAAATGTCAATCTCCTCTGTGTTGGTATGAATCAAGAGAACAGATTCTGTTGGGACTGGAACTAGTCAGACAAACTACAGAGCAAATTAAAAGGATCTATAGCAAGATACTTGCAGCTCAGAGCCGCCAGAAGAGCTATGCAGACATCAGGAGAAAGCCATTGGAGTTCCAAGAAGGAGACCATGTGTTTCTAAAGATCACACCCACAACTGGAGTAGGTAGAGCCATTAAAGTCAAAAAGCTAAGCCCTCGCTTTATAGATCCTTTTCAAATTTTGAAATGAATCGGGCCAGTGGCGTATCGAGTCGCTTTACCTCCACATCTGTCAAATCTTCATGATGTGTTCCATGTTTCTTAACTTAAACAATATCAGCCTGACCCTACTCATTTCTTGGAACCTGAATCAATCCAGTTAAGAGATGATTTGACTTTTCATGTGCCCCCAACACGGATAATGGACAGGAGCATCAAACACCTCTGGAACAAAACCGTACAGCTAGTGAAGGTAGCATGGGGACACGAAGACTCAGCAGACTGTACGTAGGAGCTGGAGTCCGATATGAGGCAGGAGTATCCTGAATTATTCTCAATTACTAAATTTTGAGGACAAAATTTTTTTTAGGAAGGTAGTAATGTAATGTTTGAAGAATTTTATCATTAGTAATCGAGTTGTTCGGTTTTTATCGAATAAGTGGGTTTAATCGAAATTCGATTAAGCATTTACTTAAAGCCAATTAAGTGTGATTTAGAAGTAATTAGGCTTGATGGAATTGGAGTAGGAACATAGGAAACCTCACAAAATTTTTTTCTAAACATCGGTTTACCGATTTAAGAGAAATCGGTAAGATTTTGGTAAGTTAAACTGTCGAAACCGGGTCAATAGAAATTACACTTTAAGAACCTTATGATGGATGGCCAAGATTTAGCCAACTTACCCATGCAAGTGGCACCATCTTAGCCCTCTAAATGGGCTGCCAAACCAACTTACATAACCCACTCAAATCCACCAATCATATGTAACTTGCTTTAGAAGTTTTTAAATTCTTTCTTTTCTACCCTTGCACATTTTCAGTCCTATCTAAGCTGACCCCTCTTTATTGTTTTCTCCATTATCTCATCTTATCTCAACTCATATCATCTTCCTCTCCCACCAACCTTCAAGCCATAACAAGATTTCTTCAACTCCAACCACAAATTCAATAAGAATCATACCTAGTAAAGGTAGGAATCCTACTTCTCTTCTTATTTTTCTTGGTTTGGATTTGTGTGTGGGTTTTGTATACTTTGTGCTATTGATAATATGTGGAGTGATGATGATATTTTATGGCTGATTTTGCATGTGTGTTATGATTGGAAATAGAGTTGGTATGAAATAACTTGAAGAAAGGAGAAAACTCAAGAAGCTAGTAGGGTTTTTCCTCGACGGTCCGTACGGCAAAGTGTACGGCTCCACCTACAGCTGTTTAAACTCCATGATTCTATTTTTATATGAAACTAGACATTCAGGGCTTTCCATACATATATAATATAAGGCCATCGGATTAGTAAAGAGGAAGTTATGAATTTTTGAATTTAACCTAGAAATCAGGACTCCCATCCGAACAATATGAGTTAGTTGAGAAAGGTGTAACTCACCCTATACAACTCCAAATTGAGTGAAACCAATTTTGTTAGAAAGCTTACTCATAGGAGAATATCCCATAAAAATTTTTGAATTTGATAAGGTCCTGTTTGTTCCCAGTGAGTCGAAATAGTTGCCCTATGTCTAATCTGGGTTAGAATAGGGTAGCCTAATAGGGTCAAGTTTCAGAGCTTATATCTCAACTTATATTCATCCAAATGATATGAAACTTCATTCATTTGAAAGCTTGATCTGTTAGCTTTACATAGATATAAATTTCGCATGATTTCATCTATATTTCTATTTTTAGTGAATTTTACTCCATAAGAGTGCAATTCTGGCTAGAAGTAGGACAAGTCTGGGATAAGACACAAATAACTTAAGTTAATGTCGGAAGTCGGGATTTAGTGAATCGAGAGCTAGGTCGGTACACTTAAAAATCGAACTCTAAACTTAGTAAATAAGGGACTAGGTCGGGAATACTTGAAGTTGAAGTTGGGACTCAGTAAAACAGAAAACTAGGTCGGGAGTATTTAAGGCTGAACTCGGAAGGGTACACTTAAGGATGAACTCGAAATGGCTTACTTAATAATTGAACTCAGAGTTAGTGAATAGGAATCCATATCGGGCATGTTTAAGGCTAAATTTGGAACTTGGTAGAGAGAGAGAGCTAGATCGTGCATATTTGATGTTGAACTCGGGACTTAGTAAATAGAAAGCTCGAGATTTAGGAAACACACTTATCAAAGTCTCAGAAGACTAATGGTAGGGTAAGGTCAGAAATCAAACACAACCCCGGAAGTCCGGAATTATGTAATCTCGGGAGACCGAACACAATGTAGGGAAGTCAGAACTTGTATAAGATCAGAAATCGGAACCCATCAAATCTTGAAAGTCGAACTCGGGAACCATAAGAGAAATTAAAAGCTTGCAAGATAAATTGATACTTGAGATTCTAAATCTTGCACTTATCAATATTATTATATTCTTGATATGAATATGATGTTTTGTATTGAGTTTACTATTTGATTAAAATGTCCTGGCTGTCTGGCACTATTCATGGAGAAGTGGATGTAATCTGTTATGCTGTTGAGATTCCAACAAAAAATGCATTTAAAGTGAATTTACAAGTTATGCATGCATTGGTCAAAGTGTTAGATAAGTAATGCTACTCTATAAGTATGAGAAAGGATTTCCATGTGACTTGGGCCAGCCCCTGAACAAAGTTAAGGGGAATAGATCAGTGGGGAAGTCTGGGAAAGCAAACCCGGCGACCCTGTATAGGAACGAGCTCGATCCTGAAAAGCGGACTATTATCCAAGAGTCTTATGGCCAATATACTCCTAGGGGACCAAGTATGGAAAACTACGAGTTAAGATCAAGTGCATCATTCTTCATGCATATCCATAATTTCAGTTTTTAAGCATTGAGTTAAATTGCACCATTGGATGTTATATATATATTATTGCTCACTTTATAGCTGTCACTTATTTATGTCAATGCATAGATCGTGTTGTTTAATTTCTATTTCATTTCCTTTATTTCCTTAAGTAAAACAAAGCTATGTTTCGGGCTATGATTTACATGATTAATTGAGTAGAGAGTAAGATAGCCTGGCGATGTAACATTTTCTCCTAATTAACCAAAAATCCGAAACACCTGAGAATGATAGTGACAATAGATATGCATAGATTTAGGAATTCCTACTCAGAAATCTTTATTTCTCACCCTATTATATACTCCCGCATCATTCTCAGATCATGGAGAATACTGCAACCTGCATCCTATTCATTGAATTTCCAGAGCTCCACATCCATCTTGATCCGTTCATAGATTCCGTGCACATATCAGGTAAATGCCAGTTTCGTCTTTACTTCTTCTTCCGGAGAGATTTTGCTGTACCTCTTATGCACCCGCTTTTTGACCCAGCCATCCCTTACATCGCCATCCCTTTCCACGTGGCTCATTCCTTTCCACCTCCACCCGCAGCAGCAGCAGCAGCACCAGCCATGGCCTCGCTAGTCGCACCACCACAGCCGATCCCTTCTGCCTCCATGTCTGAGGAGGATTCGTTGGAGGCAGTGAGCTTGTCGTCTTCATCTTCTGCCCGAAGCATAGACTATATCCCTGTCGACGCTAGTATGGCGAATGGATTCCTCTCTTCGGAGTCCATTTAGAGTATCCACCGTAGCAGCAGTAGATGTACAGGATGACCCTCTTTTGGTAGTTGGGTCATAGACATACGGGTAGGAACTAGTAGTTGTACACGAAATGTCCCATGGGGACCAATAGAAGGGGGATGTTCATATAGTCGGCCGATTTATTTTGTGTTAGCAGCCTCATTTCTTTTACCCTGTACTGTATTGTATTTCTTTGACAACTTTGAAAACAAAGGTATAAATATGTACATATATATTATGCAGTTTGTTTATTTCGTAATTCTGTTTGTGTTACTTTGTTTTCGATACAGTGACTGTTTAGTGTATATCTCACTGCCAAACCGAAAACAATTAAAGTGAATAGTTAACTCTTAGTTCACCACACGTAATAACTTATCAGGTAATATATTATGACTTAAGCATAGTATTTTGTCTGGTAAGGTGTTACACATGATGTGAACATTGAATGTACTTGATTGGAGATATTTAGAAAGAGTAGCGATAATGAGAAATTTTAGGCTAGGGTGGGGATCATACTCCATCTATTTTTAATGGCCGACGTACACAGGATTTTGTCACTTATAAACATAACCGGTGATTAGTTGATGAACAAAGTGGTCCTTTTCATAACACTTGACATTGCAAACGAAAAGTTTCAAGTCAATAGAAAGGATTATGGGCTAGCTGTAGCCCGATCATTTATGGGTGCTCTATCAAGATTTGGCCAACACAAGTTCAACACAAATGGAAAGATGCTAATGCTGGTAGTGGACATCTTAATTTAAGCAACGAACAGGTATTGAAGATGCTAGGTTCTAGTAGCGAACATCCTAATTTAAGCAATGAACAGGTACCAAAAACATAGATTAGATCGAGCAACAAAGAGGCTATTGCGGATGGGTACAATGTTTCCTCCCATAATAGAGTCAATAGAGATCAATGCCTTGATATTGACTTGGATCAGGTTTTGCTTGCTAAGGATCAAGTTTTAGCTGTTAGAATTTTCTGGGTTTAGGCTTTTATTAATTGGTGAACTTTTTTGGTTTTATAAAAATAGGTTGAATGTATAGCCTAATGTTTCCCTGGAGACCCATATTATTATTTTGTGATCCATTATAGGTTTGGGATTCACCATGTGTTATTGGGCTTGGGCTCAATGGTAAATGTGTTGTATTATGATGTAAGGGCCCTAGGTGACCTAAGTCTTTGATGGATGAAACTAGGATGCTATACATACATATATATATATATATATATATATATATATATATATATATATATGTATACATATATATATTCATATTATGGGCAGGATCCCCACTCCACTCTTAGCACTCTTGGAGTGGGTTCTCCTATACCTGGCATATGCATGTGCGTATGTTTTCTCTTTGGAATAGGATTTATAGACGATATTCCTCAGCAATGTAAATTTGACAGGTACGCATTATTATTAATCTATATTCCTATTTGATTGGTGTTCTAAATTCTTGGTACAGATCCAGTAAAATCTTACATGTGGTATTGGAGTAGGTTATACTAGTATTAGAATCCAATTTGAAAAAACTCTAAAATTGGTTTAAATTGAGGATTTCTTTTAAATTAATTTGGAATAATTTTTAAATTAATTTGAAATAGGAATTAATGATTTGTAAAAATCCTTTTCGATTTTGAATGTGTTCTGATTGGATCGATTGTATTTTTGCATTGAATATTATTTTGAATCGACCATGAGGCATGATTGGGATATATTAGCTCGTTAATATTCTAAATCGAGCCAAAACTATTTATTTTTGGATTTTAATTACATTTTTTTTAATTTCTTTTAATATTCCAAAATCTGGTGTGATGTTTATCAAATAACAAAATTTAGGGATTTGAATTCGTAATCTCTGGTATGTTGCGATTAGAGAGATTTGGTTGATCTTTTCAGCTTGTGGAATTATCCATGACGATTTGTTCTATGACTTCTTGCATAAAGAAAGTATTAGGATTTATCTTGTTAAATTGAAAATAAAAGGAACAAAGGATTCCTCCATGGCAACATTGGATTGCTCTTATTTACCGCTGTTTTGTGCTTGTCGCCACTGCCTTTGTTACGCCATCATGAAGCAGAAGAAATAGGTCACTAAGATGGCAGCCTTTGTTCATGGGTATGGAAGTTCGTGCAATGGAAGCATTGTGGCCGCCACTACATCGGTGGAAATGTGGATCCTAGTGTTGCCACCAATCACTCCTCGACTTGTCATGTAGCAACCAGAGTGGACCATGGGTTTTGGACATGGGCACCAGCCACCATAGCTGCTGTGAATCCAAGGTGTGCGTGGGGTTGAGGAGTGGCTGCACTTGAGTCCTTGCTTGAAGGAAGGCTGCGAAGAATGATGTGTGCAATGGATCTTTGTTGCGAAGAAGGATGCAGGAGGAAGGAGATACTTCTTGTGTGCATCCCTGTAGGTGGGTTTTAGGTGATTCGCGATCAACATGAGGTCAACTCAGCCCAATAATTTAAATTAAAAAAATCTTAAAAAAAGAATGGAATGAGAGAAATTAATGGGATTTTGTTTTAAAATTCTTTCTTTTGATAATATCTATAATCATAAAATATTATTAAAAAATCCTCTAAATTATAGAATTTGAGATATTTTGTGATTGTAAAAATTAATTTGAATTCTTTTGAAATTATAGAATTGAAAAATGTCTATTTGTAGTTATTGAGTCTCATTGTTATGCCTTCAAAAGTGTTTGGAAAATTAGAGTTAAGTTAAAAATTGATTATTTGGGCAATTATTTATCCCTATTGAGAGCTCTATTGGTTGAATGAGTTTCTACACCACAGTAGGTTACTTGCAAAATTGATGGAGTTACATATTTACTTTTGGGATGTTTCATCACTTGGATTAGTTATAGGTTGACTCAATAATTAATCCTGATGTGATACGCTTTGTCATTGAGTTAGTTATGGACTGACTCACCCACATGTTGTTAATTCACACTGATTAATTTGGCGTGATATGGCATTTGGGATGATTTTGATAATAAAATCCTGCTACCTACAAGTGTTGGATTTTTGTAATTGTTGTCTTATATAGTATATTCTGGACCCACAGGTGAGTTTTTATTGTATGTCTTGAATCCCTGTTTATTGTAATACATATTACTATTAACTGCTCATGTATTTGATCAACTTCTTAGTATTTTTCAACTATGTGAATTTTTCCATGAATAATACTGATAACCAAATTGAGTTTTTAATTGAAATTATTATAAAGGGAATTTACCAGGATAAATGTAAGGATTACCTTTTGCTAATTGTCAGTGTTGATTTTTTATGGAACCAACCTTGTGAGAAAATTAAACATTCTCTTTGTTTTTATTTTGATTTTGTAGGCATGATTTATCTATTTTATAATAAATATTTTGTCTTTGGAAAACAATTTTAAATTTGTTAAGACAAGTGTAAAAGGTTAATGGGCTGTGAAAAATCAAAATTGTTAGGTTGAGATGGTATATTCTCTATAATAAGCATAGTGATAATAGATAATCTAAGGGACATTTTAGTAAATGTCTTAGGATTAAAAGGGATTATTTTCCAATTTAGCATGTTAAGAACTCTGAATAAATTAGGATGGTTGAATGAAGAAATTTCCCCCTGTTAAGTCATGTTGACTTTCCTAAATCCCATTGAAAAGAAACCTTAAACTAGTTGTATATATCTTAAATAAAATATTCTCCCGATATACTAGTTAAATAGTTTAAGAGTTAGAATTTTAGCCTTAAATTAGTTTTGCATATGGCGTAAGCCACTGAGATGAAAGCTTGTAATCCCACTGTTTCAAGAAGAATTCTAGGGCTACCTACTATCCCATAAATGCCGAAGGTTACAAACCTTGCTTTCATAACCATGGAGCAAAGATAGTTGTACATAGGTTTGCCGAGTTCTTAAGAAGAACGTTGATAATTTTGACATCTTTGATTGGTAAGTGACTGAAGGTAAGAATACTCTACATGAGTTACAATAGGATATGGAGGCTTATGGAAGCTCTTGATGGTTTTAAGCCCATTAGTGCATATGGTGTGTAAGAGGAAGACTTCAACGACAATTTAAAGTGGGTTTTGTGGTTGAAAGTTTCCTTGAAAAGTGCATGACTATTATTATGTGCGACTGTGTAACAGTCAAAGGGAAGAGTGTTAGATTTTCAAGTGTGATGATGAGGTCCTACATTAGTTAGGAATGGACTGAGTGAAGACTATATAAGTGGAAAAGCTTATTGACTCATTGCCTAAAGGTTTTGGTTTGACATGCCACGTTAGACCTGCTATTATGGTTTCTCCCTTAGCCAAATACTAGAGGTCTCCCAAGATTTTGTGTTTCCCCTAACCTCTCTAATGAGTGATATTAGAACCAATGTTTTAGATGGATTGAGTATTCTGAAACGGTGGTTGGTTTGTGTTTGGATTTGGTCCTAGTCCATGGAGCATCTACCATGGTCCTCTATGAATACATGAAAGGTTTTTGTTGAGGAAAAAGTATAATAATGTTAGGATTCACACTTGAGGGGGAGTGTAACACCCTAATAATACTATATTATACTTAAGTCATTTTATGATATTACTAGTTTTTACTCTTAACTAGTGGAAGTTCTTATAGTTAAGCCTTTAAGCACTTACTTACTCACATATATATGGGCGTTGTTCCTCATATCACAGAATTACTAGAAAAACGTATGACAAAATTGAAATAACATAACACAATACCTTAAACCAATAATGTAATCATATATAATCAAAAGTCATCATTACACTTAATAATTATCACATATATAATAGGTCAAATTAAGTAGCATGACTTTTCACATGCTCTTAATTACACATAAACTGTCCAACTATGGCTCTTAAGAAAGTGAAAACCCTATGATGCTCTCTCTATCCTCCTTAGCTAGGTGAAATAACATAACAGCTCCTCATCTTATCCAGTCAGGTACCACCAGAAGTGCTGCCATGGATGCCATCAACTCCATCTGAAGACGACACGGAAACATAGGAGTAAGGAATACAAGATTTCTTAGTATGATCCTGACTAGACCATTAATGTGTCATCGTCGTTGTCCCAGCCACTCCGGGTTTAATTATGAAAATAGTGAGCATGCATAGATTCCATTTTTAAAAGGTTTCAAAGCATAGGTTCCTGAAGCGGGTTTCTTTTAATCTTCCTTATATAAATATAATATAAAGAAACTGAAAGCTACAATATAAGAGCATATACATATGAGAGTATAGTATAAACATTCATGACCATACAAATGAGAGAATGAAGATGCATGTACATTCATGTAACTTCTTAGACTAGACCAGGGTCTTTCTTTAACTTTACTTTCATATTTAGCACATGCTTAACATTCTTTACTTTTCCTTTGAAATAAACCACTTTTGGACATGAATTCATTTTGTGACCGTCATCACGCAGTACTAAACCAAATCAGACTAAGTTGATAATGGTTACCTCTAAGTTGGAGGTTCCTTGAGTCTTTGTGGATCACCGTCTTTCTTTTACTGAAGTGATCGAAGGGTCATATCACATTCTTTTTTGTCTTTTTGTTATGACCACATCTTACATGCATTGAAATCATTGACAAAACACATGTGGATATGCAATGGTATGACTAAGTCCAAAATTTTGACAAAAATATGGCAGCATGACGGCTACACCGGAGCTTCTCCAAAATGCCAAACATGAACTTTCAACTACAACCCATTATATCCATCTCATATCATCATATCAATTCAATCATGAAACAACGCTCATTCAACTTGTCATACATCATGCCTAATGGCATCATACATTCATACCCTAAAGGGTGTTCATAGTTGTATTATTCTTTGTGAAACGTCTTATGAGCCATCATATGATATCCCAAGTTTACTTATGAGAGAATCACATAGTTAAAACAAATGTGTGTATAGTCTTTTTGTTACTCAATATTGGAGTGAAGTTACTCTTTACTTAGGAACATATCTTATGGAGTACTTTGTTCAAGTTGACTAAGTTAAGTAATTAATTCTTTTTTTTATCTTGAGACAGTACACTTAGTGATTCCTAGGTTTATGGTATAGTCAGAAGCCCTAATCATACTTCTGTTCCCAAGAGATTTTGAGATCCCTCTAGTCCCTTAAGTCATGACAATGCATAACTACACTCATAAACCCAACAACACCATGTTCACCAATCATCAAGAAATAGTTTTTATTTTCAACAAGTTACAAGATTCAAACTTTAGTAAGTGGAATAGCAAGATTTCACCTTTATGATTATAAAGTTGCATACTTTATAAAAGTGATTATAAAGTTTGATCTTTTATGAAAGTTTGAGTTTCTAAAATTATATCCTTGTCTTAAAGATTCAACCTTTATAAGAAAATTATACAAGATACTAGCTTTATGGCTAAAAAGTATTATTCTTTAAGAAAGTTGATATTTTTAATCATTATAAAACCATAAAAGGTTCCAACTTTATGATTTAAAGTTGCCTTAAAATCTAAAAGATTCTTTCTTGAAGAAAGATTAGAACTTTACTCAACACTTCTATCTCAAGTTTTAACTGTTACAAGATTAAAGTGCACATCTACATCTTTATGACTTAAAAGTTACATTTGCGATTAAAGTTTGAAATTTTATGAAAGGTCTTGTCTCCAAGATTCAATCCTTAAGACATAAAGTGATAAGTTCTCATTTTTATGACTTAGAAAGCTTCATGTTCTAAAAAGTTTTAGACTTTTACACATATTCTTGTCTTCAAGAGAACCAAATGAAACCTTGTGAAACCCATAAAAATAGCGCCACTTTTTATGCATCAAGAAGCAAACTTTTAAAGTTTTATACTTTTGAAATGTTCATAGTCTTATCAAAATCATAAGAAAGATGTAAAGATAAGAACTTTTCCAATCTTAAGCTCATAAAAGGAAGAAATCAACTTTAAACCAAAACCACCAAAATCATCATTCTTTTTCAACAAACCATAAGAAACATCAAGAACTCATACATTAAGAAAGAAAAATGGAAATTTTAAAGTATTCAAGGAGAGAAACTTTCAATAAACAAGAACAACTCATGAATAAGATCAAGACCATATTTTGCTAAAAATGGAAACTTTTAGGGCATTCATGAAGAAAACTCAAGACATCCGCATGAACACTCATGAACAAGGTTCAAGAAGCAAACTTTTTTCCAAAAAAGAAAACTTTCTCAAGTTCTCACTTGAAGATCTTGGCAATGGTGAGAGGCAAGCTTCAAGCTTCTTGAGTAACAAAAAGAAAAGAGTAGAGATCACTACCTAGTGTTGTAAAATGACATCCTTGAAGGAGATGAAGAAGACCGCTCCTTTGGTGATGGTGGTGGCTATTTTGAAGGTGGATGAGGAGGGCCCTTGAGTTCTTGAAGAAATAAGGCTTGTAGTATCTAGATCTTGTCTCCAAAAACCAAAAGATGTGGTCTTTGAAGGGTTTAGTGGTGAAAGTTTAGTTATGGAGGTAGCGAAGAAGAAAAAGAATAAAGCTTCTTGGAGGAAAGAGTATTTAGGAGAGAATATGAGTCAATAAAAATGAAGTGGGTGGGTGCACTTGTGCATGGCCATAGCTTTTTCTCTCATAGGGGGAGGAAGATATTTTTCTTTTGTTGTGATTAAGGGGACCAAATGGTTAATTAAGAGATTTACTTTAGACAAACCCTAATGCTTTTCTTACATAAAGCAACCTTTTCTCCTACTTTTTTACTTTAGTGATGTCATTAATGCTTTATTGTCTAATTGACTAAATTCAAATTTTAATGATGTGATTAAGTGCTCTTGGAACTTAATTAACTTGATTAAGCAAGGATTAATGATTAACTCATAAGAACATGATTAACAACATTAAACTTTTAATTAAGCTTAATTACCCTTAATTAAACTCAATTAGGCTAATATTTAATAATTAGTGCTTAATTAGGCTATTAAGAGTTTGACTCACTTAATTAGAGATTATCTAATCTTAATTGAGCATTTTCTTAACTTTCACTTCCAATCACCACATAAATTCTTTAATCCTTTGATTTCTCATTAAATATCTAATTACTCAGGGTTACTAAAGTAATTTAGCACGAAGAAAAATTGAGGATATTATAGGGAGAGTTGTAATAGTCCTTATTAATTTGCATTATTTTATGGACAAATTAAGGGGCAATTATGCCTAATATTCAACTTAGTTGAATAAAGTCATTTATACCATAGTTTCCATTGCACAGTATAATGCTCTATTTCTCTTGATAAAATTTTTTTTATGAGAATGTTATGATAATTATTAATTATCATTACTTTTATTGGACTTAGTTGTTTGTTAAGTGCATGGAGAAGGAGAGCTATATCATTGTCATAACGAAATTTTGGAGAGCATGAACCAATAACTGTTATGACTAGTGAATTAGTTAGCAATAGAAAATGGTGGCTTGCATGATAGTCTATTTATTAAGCTAATGAAATAATTCATGTAAATTTTATGTGCTCTCAACCTTGGTTTAACTGACTTGTTAGCTCTTTATGTTAGCCAAAATTGTAGTATTATAATGTTAATTGTTCTAATTTGCATGGTATATATGTAAAAGTTCACTTTTATGCAAATTGGTATTCACTACTTGAGTGATGTGACTTCATAATGTGTTTCACAGTGTGTTTCTTGGGAAGTGTGTTCTAAGGAAATTTAATTATGAAAGTTGAAAAAGATTTAATGGTCAAATTGTCATCCCTATTTTGGAGCCCACTTATGGATAAGGATGTTTATTACTATAGTGATTCATTCATGAAGTTAGTGGAGCTACCTATTAATTTGGGGATGATTTTGTTGCTCAGACCAATTAGTGCATTAATCAACCCACAAGCAGTCTTATGCATGAGTAGGTACAAAAGCATGAAATGTTGGGATTATCTAACATTGAAAATTTTTCTGCCTATAGGTGTTGAATTTTCTAAGACTATTGTATATGGTATATTCTCCACCTATACACGAGTTTATATTCATGTTTTTTAAATCCCTGTTATAGTGACAATTGTCACTAGTTGTCCATTAATCAATTAAAGGTTGATTGTGTTTATCTTCAACCTCATATTTCATTTTCCTTAATAAAGTAATTAAACTACAATATTGCAAACTTTGGCTGTCCATTGAAAAGGATGTAAATTGTATATAGTAATAGTTTTTGGACATGATGGATATGTATGTTTATCCATGAAATTATCTTGAGTTTGTGCTTAAGTGGATTTTCTTGCTTGAAGAAAATGTTGATTATTTTAATGAGTGGGAGCTAAAGTATGTGTTGTGCATTTGCCCATAGGTGATTGTACAATCATATGCTTAACCTCACATGAAAGATATGATTATGCCCAATTAATTATTTTTATAAAATCATATTCTTGTATTTGTGCAATTAGATAATTACATAAGGTTGGTGAGAGCTAGTTGTTTGGTTCTGTTTGCATGCTATATATGATTCTGAAAGTCCTTGACAATCAAAGTTGTAATTACTATGTTTTGTTGCTGATAATATTATTTAACAGTACAGCTATGATAGCTTGATTAAAATCACATGATTAAAAATTGGACAGTTTATGTCCTTTAATGTGATTGGTCCATGGGAGTTGATGAGAATATAATTGCACTAGATTTGTGTAAATGGGACTCCCTTGAGTATATTAGCACTTGGGAAGTGTTTGTAAACTTTTTAACTAAGGGACTTAGACCCATGGCGTTTGTGAAATATATCAAGGATACGGGTCTTATAAGGTCTATTAATGTACTTAGTTAGTGGGAGTTGCCATATTCACATGATTACACTGGGTTTATGTAATCTAGTTGATGAATTTATGCACATGTTATGATATTTCATTTTGGTACCAATTATTATATCTTAAGATATGGATGTTTTCTTTTGAAAACATTGGTCTTTCATGAGAAAGATATTGTTCCCTTCTAGGAATGGTGTTTCGTAAGAAACATGTTATGATCTCCTTATGGGAGGTTAGTTATGTCTTCTTGGGAAGGCACAGTGAAGATCCATACACAGAAGCATGAAAGGATCACATGTTATGCTACGATGTGTATATTTACGACTTGGGCACTCATGTTTTGGATCATTGTTGATGAGGTTATTTGATTATGTGGTTATAGGTGAACTAGACTCTTTATAGTTTATAATTTGCCTATGGCTCTTAGCTAATAGCCTTGTTAACTGGAGTGATCTAGTTTTGTCGTGATTATTTTCAGGCTATGATTTGTGGCCACGGTTGTTCAACCTGAGAGTTGTAACGACCGAAAAATTTATCGTTAACAACTGAATTATTCGGTTTTTAATCAAATAAGTGAGTTTAATCAGAACTTGATTAAACATTTACTCGAAGTCAAATTAAGTGTGATTTAGATGGATTAGACATGATGGAATTAGATTAGGAGCATAGAAAATCTCACAGAAAAATTTCAAGCCTGAAATCGGTAAGATTTCGGTAATTCAAACTGTCGAAACCGAATCAGTAGAATTTTTCTATGAGTGCCCTGGAATCAACGGCTAGGATTTAGCCAAACAACCCACCAAGTGGTGCCTTGGGAGCCCTTGATGGTGGGAAGCTCAACCAAAATCAATACTAGACTTGGATCCACCAATCAAAATCAAAATAGATTCAAATATCTCACTTTTTTTTCTCTCTTTTTCCATCAGAATTTTCGAGCTCTTTCAGCAGCTGAAGCTTCTTTCTTTCTCTTCTCCTTGCTCTCATTTCTACTCCATTCTCATCCATCTTCAAGCCTCATCCCAAGCCACCACCATCCAAGACACAAAATCAACCTAAATCACTCAAGACAAGGTAGGAAATCCTACTTCTTCTTTTATTCTTTCTGATTTGGGGCTGTATGAGGAGCATGTTTAATCTGAGATTTGGATGTTTTATAGAGTGATGATGATGTTTTATAACTGATTTTGCATGTGTGTTGTGATTAAAATCGGATTTGGGAGCAAATAGCTTGAAGGGAGGAGACAAACCTAGAAACAGGATAGGATTTCCCTCGGCGGTCCGTACGGCGGAGTGTACGGCTCCGCCTACCACCGTTTAAATTGATGAAACAATTTTTAAATGAAACTAGACATTCAGGGCTTTCTATACATATATCATAATAGGCCATTGGATTAGTATAGAATTAGTTATGAATTTTTCAAGTTAGACCTAGAAATCTGGGTTCTCACCCGGGCAGCATAGGTTGAGAGGGGTGTATCTCACCCTATACAACCTCAAATTGAGTGCAACCAAATATGTTTGAAAGCTAACACATGAGAAAACATTTCATAAAAATTTCAGAATTTAATTCGTTGTCATTTGTTCCCAGCACATCAATGAATTTGGCTTAGGTTTAAACCGGACTAGAACAGGACAGCCCAGTAGGGTAATGTTTCGAGACTCATAACTCAAAATCTACTTAAGAAAATGACATGAAACTTAATTCATTCTAAAGCTTGTTGTGTTAGCTTTATTTTGATATAAAATTCGCATGATTTCATCTAGTTTTCGATTTTTAGTGAATTTTCTTCTATAGGCACCCAATTCTGGCTAAGAACAGGACATGTTGAGATAAAATGTTTATATCTAGAGCTATACAACTCAAAATGAGATGGGACCAAAGAGAGTAGAAACTAGACATACAAGGCTATAACATATTCAAAAATTTGATTTAAATGAGTTGAACTGAATGAGGAATGAGACACACCAAATTCGGGCATAACAGGGGGGGTTAAATTGAAACTCTATTGGTGTTTAAATTCAAATTGTTGATTGAGATTATGAATGTACATGTATAATTGAGATTGTTGATTGATGTTATGAATGCACTTGTATAATTGTTGCTCTATACTGAAATTGTAAGTGTATAAATGTACTGGTTATGCAGCACTATTCACGGGGAAGCGGACTCGATCCGTTATGCTGCCGGAATTTCGGTAAGAAATTCATATGTTATGAAATTTATGACAACTTGAGTACATCATATGTAAAGAGACAAGTTATATGTGCATTCATTTCATGACATTATAAAGAATTCCACATCACTTGGGCCAGCCCCGGAATAAATTAAGGGGAATAGATCAGTGGGAAGGTCGGGGAAAGTAAACCTGGCCATCCTGTATAGGAACGAGCTCGGTCCTGAAAAGCGGACTATTACCCAGGAGTATATAGCCAATGACTCCCAGGGGACCAAGGATGGAAATAAGTTATAAGAGGCAAAAGCCTCCAAGAATAAGATGCATCCTCTCATTGCACATGCATATGTACAATGTAATACTTTTCTATTAATTGTTCTAGATCTCTGTATTTTTTTTTCATAACATGCTATTGTTCCGCTGTGATTACTGTTTGAGTACATTAGTATATCTGTTAATTAAAATTGAACTTGTTTCGGTGTATGCTTTACAAATGAGTATTTAAGTTAAATATTATCATTTTACCGTACTATCTGAAAATCTTGCACGACCGAAACAATTGGGAATGACAGCGATGACAGATGTATAGAAGTTAGGATTTTCTACTGAGAAATATTCATTTCTCACCATATTATATATTCCGCGTCATTCTCAGACTATGGAGCATGCAGCGACAGGAGTTCTCTTCATTGTATTCCCCGAGCTTCACATACACCTCGACCCGTTTTTAGACTCTGTATATATATCTGGCAGGTGCCAGTTTCGTTTATATTTCTTCTTCCGGAGAGACTTCACAGTACCCCTGATGCACCCACTGTTTGATCCTGCTGTCCCATACATTGCCATTCCACTTCATATGGCCCATCCGTTTCCACCTCCTCCCGCAAGAAAGACCAAAGAAGACCAGCTGCGACCCGCTCCTATGGCTCCTCTTGCTTCACCACCACATCCGATGCTTTCTGCCTCGACATCAGAGGAGGACCCATCAGAGGCAGCGAGTTCCTCCTCATCCTCTGCTCCCAGCACGGGCCACCCTCCTGCAAATGCACACATGGAGAATGGGTTTCTTTCTTCAGATTCTGGGTAGATAGTGGGCGTACCATAGCGGTAGTAGGTGTATAGGATGACCCTCTTTTGGTAGTCTGGGTCATGGGTAAATGGATAGATATTAGGAGATGTACATGAAATGTCCCATGGGGACCACTTAGGGTGCTGTTCATGGAAACTGGCCATTTCATTTTGTATTAGCGGCCTCATTTTGACACTTTGTACTTTTTGCCAAACTTTAAAATCAGATATCTATGTACATGTCTATGATACCATTTGCAGTTATTCTGTTCTTATTGTATTTTTACTTATGTTAAGTTATTTACAGTTACCGATTGATTAGTATTTATTCATTATCACCTTGCAGAAAAATTTGTTAAGAGGTCAAGTATTCTTATGCGAGAAATTAACACCAATGCAGTAAGAGAAATTTAATCAGTATTACACGTAATCTCTTATCAGATAAGTTATTATGACTTAAGCATAGTACTTTGTCTGGTAAGGTGTTACAAGAGTCATTTTCAAAATGTTGCAAAATTAAATAAAATCCAATCAATATTGCCCAAGTGACAGAATGTTAGAATTTTCTAGGTTTGGGCTTTTATTGATTGGTAGACTTTTTTGGTTTTATAAAAATAGTTCAAATGGATAGCCTGATATTTCCCTGGAAACCCATATTATTATTTTGTTATCCATTATGGGTTTAGGATTCACTATATGTTATTAAGCTTAGGCTCAATGGTAAGTATGCTGTATTATGGTGTAAGGGCCCTAGGTGACCTAAGCCTTTGATGGAGGGAATTATGTTGCTATATATATATATTATGGGCGGATCTCCACTCCATTCTTGGTACTCTTGACGACCATTGCTCCTTCAATGTGGCCCTCTGAAAAGAGAAAGAGGAGTGGGTTCTCCTATACCTGGCGCATGCATGTGAGTACATTTTCTCTTTGGAATGGGATTCATAGATGGTATTCCTCAGTGATGTAAATCTAACAGGTACGTATTGTTATTAACTATATTCCCATTTGATTGGTGTTCTAAATTCTTGGTATAGATCTAGCAAAATCTTACATTAGCATCTTTAGCAGTCAAGAAAAAAGCTAAAAAGAATAAGAAGAGCACAAATCTTTTTTTTTTAAAAAAAAATAAGTAAATCCAAAACGACCACAACTAAGAGTAATTCTGGACCTACTGAGCATGATGATCAAGTTGAGTTGAGTGCGCATTCAAAAGAAGATGCTTATGATGAGGCAAGAAGATCTTAGGAGCTTGGCAAAAGTCTTAGGCTGTTTGTTTGGAATGAGAATATGGTGATTAAGGCTTTAGCACGATGATTAAATTCAAAAAAAGAAGATATGGTTCAGAATAAGAAGGGAAGAATGGGGTAGGAAAAAGCAAATAAAAAAGATGTCAAGTTAGAGAAATGGTTGTGCATATCAAAGTTAAGTGGGCTGTTAAGTGGAACTTGTAACATCCCCAATTTTTGTCTAAGCTAATTAGCTCAGTGATCCTAGCTAAATAGAGAGGTTAACGATTAACTAAGGACTAATCGGATAATCTCGATGAGTAAGAGCTTAGTAAATTGAGTCAAGTCAATAACTAAATCATAACACACTAAATGTTTTAATTAAAACCTAATTATTCGAACCTTATTAATTTGTAACTTAGAAATATAATTAAGCTAATCCAATCTTATTAATTAAGAACAAGACAATTGTTCTACCTTATCAATTGAGATAGATTAATTCTTACACCCTAATTACATAATTCATAAGATCAATTCTTTTAGAGAAAAACATCTTAAAAGTGTAATTAACCGAAGTCGGTTGAAAAGCAATTTAACTAATCAATTGATTAAGAACTTAGGTAATTATAATAGCTTTGAAGATTTAAAAAATCTCTCCTAATTAATGCACCAAATTTTGGCCAAGAACAAGAGCAAAATCCAACCATCCATTTGCCATCTCATCATGCACTCTTAGATCAAGGGTCTATGTTAGTAGTATCTCTTTAGTCAAGACAAGAGAAGTACCTTCCTCCCTTAGGATTATGCCACTTGGAGTGATTATATTCACCCAAGCCAATCCCAAGAGTGGTCATGCCTTTAACCACATGGAAAACACTAAATGGTCTTTACCCAAGTGTCAAGACTCAAAGCAAACACAACTCCCTCTTTTGCCCCAAGGTTCTCCCCATTCTCTTGCTTGTTGTAAGAAGCAAAATCACATCACTCTTCCCCCTCGCTTTTGCGCCAATCAGCCCCCTCTCTCTCCCCCTCATTTCATTTTTCATTTCCTCTCCCAAGACACAAAGCTCTTTCCTCTCTCTAAGTCTCATCCCTATCCTCTTGTTCATCCAACCCTCTTTGATCTTCTTCCAATCTCCTTACTACCTCCTACCTCATTTCCATCACCACCCTCACAAGCCCTTCAAGGACCACCCTCTTTGGCTCTTGAGGAAGCAAAACAAACACTCACTTGGCCCCATTATCAAGCTCAAGAAGGAGGAGGTCATCTCCAACCATTTTCACTCTTCAAGCTTTCAAGAAACCCATTTGGTAGTGACTCTAACCTCTCCTTCTTCTATGTTTTTCAAGCTCTAGAACTCCTAAGCTCTCCATAGCTAGGTGATTTTAGAACTTGCTCTAAAGCCTCATGGCCATGCTTTCATTATATGAAATTGTTTGTGATTTTTGCTCTTTTCTTGGAAAATGACTTGTTGTGCATTTATTCTTATTTTGAACCAAACTTTTTAGAACTCAAAATATTGATTGTTCATCAAGATCTCAAAGTATAAAAGTGTTGTGGAAGAGAAAAGTGGTCACTTGAAGAAAAGACTTAATGTTTTTACAAGAAAACTCATTGAAACCAAAACCGTGGAAGCTGAAAAATTTTGGCAGTCTATATGGCATGACTAATAACTCTTTCATTATAACTCCAAATTCAACGAAACTAATTTTAAATGAAAATAGACTCATAGATATTTTTATACATATAAAATACATGAAATTTGGCCTTAAAACGAGAGGGATATGAATTTTCAAAATGGGCTATTCCTAGATGTGTTTCTATTCGGGCAGTCTGTACTAAAACATGCATAACTCGAGCTATACATAACATTTTTGAGTGAGACCAAGTTTGTTACAAAGCTAAGACATAGAGAAACATCCCTGTAAAACAGTTTTGTCGGATTCCATGGGAGAAACTCCCAGTGGAGTTGACAAACCACCGACCTGAGTTGAACTTTCAAGTCTGAACAGTCAGAATAAAATGTGCATATCTCAAGTTACAAAATGAATTTTTGAGTGGGGCTTATTTTGTTTAAAAATAGACTCAGAGAAGTATAATTATGCCAAAATTCAAGTCAAAATTGTAAAAGATGAAATTATCGTGAATTTTTGAAATTACTACCCCACTGTAAAAGTAAAACTGGTTATGGTCAAATTTTAAAGGTTAATGAGAAATAAGCTTAAAGACATTAAGACCCCCACAATAAGATATTGGAAAACCTTCATAATCTAACTTAAAAAGTTTCAAAAAGGATAATAGACAAAATTGGCCCCATGCCTAATAAAAGAATTTGTACAAGAGGCAACCTTAATTAAAAGCTTGCACCAAATTTACAAAGCTAAGCTCATAAGATTTTGTATGATATGTATGCCTCTATATGTTAATATGATGACAATGATATGATGATGATCATGATGATGATGATGATATGATAATGATGATGATGATTATGATAGTGATATGATGATGATAAGGATGATAATGATATGATGATGATATGACAATGAATGATGATGATATGAATATGATATGTTGATGATATGATGCTTAATGATATACGATAAAGGAATCACATTTGGGGACGGCGATACGTAATGCCTAAATGTGGAAAAGAATTAGAATAATTTTGTATCATAAGCCTTAATAAGAAGATAATAAACTAAGGGTGTGATCCTTCAAAAGGGAAGGTGACCCAAAGTAAGCTCCCCTCACCCACGACTCACATGAGGCATGGCATGACCCAGCTAGTGTGAATATAGCGGATAAGGCTTACATGAGGCATGGCATGACCCAGCTAGTGTAAGTACCGAAATTTTATGATGGCGACGGCCACGATATGAGCTCATTACCACTTATATTTAGTGGGTGAAAAGAAAAAGACTTAAGATAAAGTCAAGTTAAGAAGAGAAAAGGGACTTCAATCCAAGCCCTTGAAGGGAAGAAATTAAGAGAAGCTTATAGTACAGTCATGCATGTTTCATGTAATTCTACTTGTGCCCATATATGTTATGATATAAATAATCAGAGGACATGTTAAATTTGAATCTGCTTTGAATGGCTATGTTTTCGAAAATCTAAGAATTGGACCTTATACATGCTCACTATTTTCATTTATAAAACCAAAGTGGCTGGGACGACGACGATGACACTTTAATGTCATGTTTGAGTCCTACTGAGAAATTTTATTTCTCACTCTAGTTACCTTTCCGTATCATCACCAGAATCCGATGGCGCATCCGGTGGAGTGGAGTATGGATTCCCTACACTGTGAGCGGACATATGACATGGGATGTCAGACAATACTAATTTGGACTTGTAGTTACCGTAGCTCTGCATCTTCATATATTCCTTTTTGTGACCAATAATGTCAATTTAAGTTTGTATCTAGTATTTGGATCATGGCACAACCATGAGCCTCCTTCGATGTAATGCTAATATATATGTATGTATATATATATTATAAACCCATATGAATGTAATGATTAGTTATATAATGTAAATGATTAGTTATATAATGCAATGTACTTGTGAATTACTATTTATTTACCGTTCTCATGTTTTATGATATTGGGGTATGTATTTTATGCGACGCACTCTTTCTCTATCTGTCTTCTCGCTCAAGGCATTACTTTCCAAAACGCTGCAAAGCGACGATGTATTTCAAAAATAAAAAAATCTTACCGTATTCCACGTAACTTAATTTCAAGTGAAGTTTAATTTTCCACGAGTATAAGTAACAACTAATAAAATACCATAATACGACTTAAGCGTAGTATGGGTTTATTAGGGTGTTACAGAACCTATATCCGTTTAAGTTTTAATGTTTCTTGGAGAGTCCCTTTTTTTATTTTATTTCCTGAGTTACTCTCGTGTATTTTTCCATTTATGCTTTTTGTGCCTATTAAATCAAATGCTTACCACTAGGACAAAAGTTATAGTTATTAATGAGAGTGCAACTTTATTTTCTTAAAGTTTCTCAAAATCACATATCAAATATAAGGGACTGCATCCATTACAAGCACTATGATCTGGGATATTATGTCCATTGAATCCTAAAGGCGATGCGGACTAAGTAAAACCAATAGCGTCGATTATTTGTCCTCTTGTACTTATTTTGCTTATTTTTTTAAGAGTTTAGAGCTTATCTTAGTTATCAGACAAAAATCGATATGAGAGAAAACTGCAACATATACATTGATAATATGAATGATAAAATATAGAAATAGTTGATGGGGTCAATTCATCATTAGTGACATCAATTTCACGTTGTTACAAAAATGTATAGGACAAAAGAGAAGTTATAACAATATAACATAAACGTTAAAGGTAGCCGTTGGCATTAGTTTCTTCCTTGACTTACCAACCGGAATAAACCTCCCTTTTTCGAAGACTAATCTACCTTCGCCCATAAGCAACTAGACACATTCCCAAACCCTATAATCAGTAGACAATAGCTATTGGGTTCAACGGACTATTTAAACATCATCCATCCTGTTGGTTTTATTTGGCCAGCGTCACCCTTAAGATTCGATGGGCTTAACATCCCTACCCATGGCACCTGTAATGGATGCAACCCCTTATGCTCAATGCGGTTCTAAGAAGCTATAAGGAAATAAAGTTGCACCTTTGCCAACAGGTATAGCTTTTGGCCTAGTGGTAAGTGTTTGTTTGATCCAACAAGTGGTATTAGAGCAAGGTCATGGGTTCGAATCCCCCGGCCAATATTGAGGGGGAGATTGTTGGTTTTATTTGACCAGCGTCACTCTTAAGATTCAATGGGCTTAACATCCCGGTCCATGGCACCTGTAATAGGTGCAACCCCTTATGCTTGATGCGGTTCTGAGAAACTATAAGGAAATAAAGTTGCACCATTACCAATAGCTATAACTTTTTGCCTAGTGGTAAGTGCTTGATCTAATACATCCATAATTTACATTTCTTTTATGGGTTGACCTAGTTAACACATTCTGACCAGGTCATGTGTTTGTTCACGGTCAGCCTATGTGAACAGCAATTAACTGACACGTGGTTTTGTAGTCAAACACAAGAGTTGCATAAAACTTTTAATTAGGGCAGATATTAGCTTATTTATTCTGCCTTTTATTCATGTAATTTCGTGATGATTTAAATTTGATTTTAGAGTTCTCAATTAATAAGTTGTTTATAAATATTTCTACATATGCAAATTCTGAAATATGTTGGCGAGTTTTTCCCCCTAACTTATTCTAGCTTATAAGAAAGAAAAAACTGTAAAGATTTCTATATATTATATTTATCTTGGATATCAACAACAATTTGTTACTATTTCTCATAGAATATGAGATTAACTGTGTTTCGACTAAGGATTTAAAAAAAATAAAAGTAATGTCACTACTGGGTCGCAAGGATGGCCTAGCTACGCGACCTATTTTATGTCACTCCCATTTTCCCTATTTTTTAACTCATTTAAGACATTGGTGGCGTTTTATACACTTAATATAGGGGATGTTATGGTGCACCATGTAAGTTTTAGTGCACTATGCACTGGCATTTAACTACATTTTTTTAATGTGGCTAAATGCACAATAAAAGTGTGGCTAAATAAATTTATCACACTTTTGGATGCATTTAGCCTTATTTTGAAAATGTGATTAAATAGTGGTGTATGATGCATCTTCTTGTTCAAAGTGCACCTAAGACACCACTCTTGATATCTTAATGTACTTGGAAATAAAAACTAAGGTATAGTATAGATGTTATACGTATCTGTTGCACTACTTTCATCGTTGACTTCACAACCCATATAAGCCTCCTTTTTCTGATCAAAACCTAATCTACCTTTGCACCTAAGCAATTGATGACATCTCTATTCCTTGCTTAAGAGACAATAATCATTGAATTCATTAGAGGCGGATGCTATAATGCACCTGGTTAGTTGTGGTGCATCATGCACTGACATGTAATCACATTCACCAAATGCGGCTAAATGTATATAGAAGTGCGACCAAATGCAACTAAAAGTGTGGCTAAATATATTGTCATTTACACACCATTCAAGCTATTTTCAGCTACTTAGTTAGTATGCTAGATATGCCAGACTTTGAAATCGACTAACCAAAGCTCTCGACTCCAAGAGTCAAACTATTACTCCAATGAGGAAAATCTACTCCTTGAATATGAGTTCCCAAGTTACTCAAAGAAAACACTTCGCTAAGATCAATCCGAGAATGATTCCAAAATCAAGAGAAGAATAGAATAGAGATGTAATGCAATTAGCAAAACTTTTGTTAACTTTCTAATCAATTACAACGAGAGAAACCCTCTTAAGCTCCAATGGGGAATCCTTATGGAAAGCATAATAGGATGAAAAGGCACAAGAGGATATGGCTTAAGACTAAAAGACTAGAAAGGCTTAAAAGATAAAAAGTAAAGTGCATAAAGCTTAAAAGGAAATATAAAGGTATAAGAAAAGTAAAGTAAGATAAAATAAAATGCTAGAGTTCTGATTTGGGGTGTGGATCCCTTGTAATGGTTGAGTCTTGATTTATTTATAGATAAGACCTCTTCCAAAATTGCCTTTTGATAACCGCCACGGCTATGTCTTTGTACCTCGGATAGCTTGCTCTTCAAGGCCGAGTGCCCATGTTATAGAGAGGCTGACATGCGTTTGAATAGTCTGTATTTCCAAACACTGGACTGAAACCTTCCTCGAAGAATCTTTATATGCTATTTCAGATCCAACATTTTGTATTCCAAATTTGTTTCTCGCCCTAGTAAACCAATTATTTGAACTTGTATCCAACTGATTGGTGCTTGTGCTATGTCCTTAACAATGATCTTTTTTTGTTAAGCCACCTTTTGGCTCGGCTAGTGTTAGGAGTAAAGTCAACATCACTCTCAGCTAAATTTTGTCCTCAGCTGAAAGCACTTAACAATTTTTTGGTGCTAACACAAATATTTTAGAATTGTGGCTAAATGCATTTAACCATAACCACACTATTTGATGCATTTAGCCACATTCCATGAATGTGATTATACATGAGTGCAGGTGCCCGAAATGCATCTACACCACCTTGAAACATTATCTGTCAATAATAATTTTTTTTCCCGTTGTCATGTTTGTTTGCAGTTAGGCATTGTTAAAAGCAATAACTAACAGGCATGGGATTTGTATTTGAAACCCTAGTAGCAAAAAAATTCTTAAGTCGTGAAGATCTTTCAAAAATCATAATCAAATTCTCTACACCATGAAGATCACTCTACCTCTATACGCAGTTATCCTGGATATATATCAATCACATAGTGCAACATTAGTTCTCATATATGCTATTAGATTAAGCTATACTTCGATGTATTTAAACTAAGGATTTGCAAAATTTAATTAATGCTGCCATTGGGATGGCTCTGGCTAGATGACTGGCATTTTATATTACTCACATGCTCTTCATTATTTAAACTTGATTTTTATTACATCTCCGTTTGTTTTCAACTCTGACTTCAGTCACATTAAACAGTGACTAACCACCCACTGACTGCGACTTTGTCCACGCGCGGAAATTAAGAATCAAGTATTAGACCAGAGAGAGAGAGAGAGAAACTAAGAGAAAGGGCACTAAATAAATAACGACTTGTACTAGGCAAGGTTGCAACTTGAAAATTAAGAAACATTTGCATGAACAAGAAAGTGGATACTTAATATAGATTAGGGACAGAAGTGATAAAAAAGGAATCATACGTCAAGATATTAATATTGTTGACAAAAATAATTTTGACCCAGCTAATCTTGAAACTTATTGATCTGGGCGATGGACTCATCTCTCAAAGAAGTTTGGAATCGATCATTTGGGCACGCTTTATGTAATTCATCAAACTTTATGTTTAATATGTAATTCATTAAAGTCAAGCTCTGTATAATCAGAAGCAATCCATGGACCAAGCGTGCTTGTTACTTTCTATGTCATTATCCCGTTGTGTAAAGAATAAATCCCGGAGGAGTCGAGGCAAAGCTGAACATCGCCCAGCGCCAACGCCTTGTTATTTTGTATATGCATATATAGCAGACAATTAATAGCGAAACGATGAATTGTGGAAGTGGTTTAAGATGTATGTGCGTCCTTTGGCTAGAGAAGTACTGAGTGATGATATTCATATGAAAGGAAAATTTTGTTTTAATTTTTAATTATTAAGTAAAATTTGTAAGAGCTACCAAGATTTGGCTAAACAAGTTATCTTTATTCATCACAAAAATAGAATTTTTAGATATACATGAGTTTCCACTAAATACTTTATTGATCATTTAGAGTGCGTTTGCCTTCACCAAAAGTAAATAAAACAACTATCTCCTCAGACTAAACTTTTGTTTGTTCTAAGAAACTGAATTTGGAAGATTAGTTGTCCTTTTAGTTTTTATTAATAGTTAAATACGATATCATAACTAGTGATTATGAATACGTTATATTGAATTCTGATGTCCAATATGTGAGGTTTGAATAATGATGCACAGAATTGGAAGCAATGTGTGTGTATATACATATGTATATAATTTGTGGCCGTGTTCCACCAAACCATTGAGTAGTTGATTTGTTACTTTCTCGACTCCTTACTCCTTAAGCATAGTTTTCACATCAAAGGAAACTTGTTATCTTTTTTGTATTATTATATAAATTACATGTTCCACCATGTACGAAGTCTCATATTATTTTTCTTTTATTTAAAACATGCATGAATAACATCATCAATTTTCTGGAAGTTGAATACTATATTATCGTTTTGCTTGAATTATTCAATGGCTGCGTCCGCTCGTAGTTGGGTTTCGATCTCCTTGCATTTTGTGCTTGTCTTTGTTGAGTTCTTCATCAGCATCCAATGTCACTTCTCTTCAATCTTTGCCCAAACGCCATGTTATTTGAAACTAAAGAGCAAAAGAAAAATGTTATGAGGAAAGCATGATTATTATAAAATTAAATATCAAATATCTCGCGCGTATTTTAATTAGTGTTAATAAATAATTGCTATTACCAGTTTAGAGAAATATAATTTTAATTTGCGAGAAAAATAAAACTGAAACCTATACATGCACTATGCAACATATAAAGGATTGATTGAAATGATAAGTAACCTTGATCCCCTATAAAGAGGTCGTGAGTTTAAATCTGAGGCAATTTTTGTAGAGAAACTACATAATTCCTGTGCTCCTGTAGTCAAACCATAATTAATCTTATAGACAATTAAAATAGACTGATTATGTAAAGATAATTCATGATCTCTAGGAAAAATAAATAAATAAATAAATAAAGCTATACAATGTACATCAAAGTACCTTCTTGCAAATATATTTAACGACAAATCATTATAAGTATTTACGTGGCTGTTCCAAAAGAAAATGTTACTCTTATAGTTATTATTTAACGTTACATCATACCAATTTAAATGATATTCAAAAGTCGTTGGTCAGACGTGGACGACAACCCTGGCTGAACTTTAGTTGTAATGTCAATATTCTGAATTAATCTTAAAGAAACCATTTTGGAAAGGCTTTACCTCACCACTACATTTTCAACCTACAATTGTGTAATTAATACCTAACACCAAAAGCTCTTTTAAATGGTACTTTCTCTAATACACTTAAACTCGGAGGAGTTTAGGTATTATTCTTAGTTGGCGGAACCTAAATTTGACATTCATGTAGTGTCTGTCCTGCTCATAAATCTAAGTTTAAATTTTCATTAATTAAATGTTTTACTTTTTTTTTTTTTCGAATGATGCATAGGAACTAACTAATACTTGTCAAAGGATTACACACTTAGACACAAAAGCATAATTTGAAATCTACCCTAATCACCCTAAACTAGACACAAAGTACGAATCCTAGCCTCATCTTTCGTCCTTCAACATTGAAGTGTTACCCTAATGTCATTTTCGTCATCCCCCCATTGGCGCGAGGTTTCCGAACTGCATAAAGAAAGCTTGTCGAATGAAGTTGTCTTCCTCTAAATTCAATTCAGTCTCCCCATTAAAGTGATTCACGAACCTCATTACCTATCCTCTTCATTGTTTAATGTGGTTGGTTAACCCCAATTGGAACCGATGCATGAAGAAATTCTTGTTCACTAAGAAGCATCTGATCAACATCCATATTCAATCAAGCTCCTCAGACCCATAAAATGGCTCACACAATTGAAAAATCAAGAGACGAAGTGTGTTGGGCTTATGAATCATGAGCCAAAATCCAGCAATTTCAATAGTAAGCTTGACTCGAGTGCCGAGCTTAGTCAAATTACAAAACCAAATCAAAAATTGTAGTGTAGTATGTGTAACGTCCTCCCAAGTATGGTACTATATTTAAGTCATAATACCTCACCTAGGAGTTATTCCTGTCACTTAATCGGACCTTGTCTAGCAGTAACCTTCGACCACCTTTAATCTTAATAGTCAACTCCGCCTCGAAGGACCTTCTTCGGAACTTCTGAACTATCTGGAGATAACACGGAAATAAACATAGGAGTGAGAATTATAAATTCTTAGTAGGATTCATTAAACTACCATATGCTGTGTCATCATTATTATCTCTAGCTGCTTCAATTTATTATGAAAAATGTGAATATGTTAAATAAACTGTTCAGTTTTATAGTTTGAAAATATATTGTCTGAAGCAGAGTTCATTTTATTCACACACTTGAGTCATATTGGCAATAGTTCATATTTAGAATAACAACCACAGCATAAATAGATAGAACAGTCTCAGTATCAATAAAACATAAGATATAATTATGCAAATACTTATACTTGAATTCATGCAAATGCATTGGTGTTTTTCTTTAACTTTCTTTACCTACTTTTCTTGGCACACCTAAGCGTTACGTATCACCGTCCCTAGGGTGCTTGCATATGGTTTAATCTTTAGTCTTTAATATCCTTGGGTAGTCTGATCTAGGAGTGAGCTCAACTCGTGATCGTCATCACACAGTACTGACCCACAAGGGGATCCACGTGCCTTTAGGTCGAAGAGACTTAGTTGGCCATCTGCTTCCAACATAGAGGGACCCAAAAGTTTTAACTACCTTCATAAGGAGGGACCCAATGTGCAACTGCCTCCGAGTGAAGGGACTCACATCTTAATATTTTAACTGCCTCCACCTGGAGAGACCCAAATAACTGTCTCCAAGTGAAGGGATCTCATATATTCTTCCTTCATTCATATGCAAATATGCATGCTCTCATAAGAATAATTCATGATCATATCGCCATAACATATTCATAATTGTATAGCTGTTCATATCATAAATTTCTCGTAAAATAAACACTCCTAGTTTCATAGACTTCTATTGAAAATTTGGCAGCATAACAGATCAAGTCCGCTTCCCCATGAATAGTGCTAGTACTCAGGAAAACAATTTTTTTTTCAGAGAAATCATAACATTTCATTGATAATTCAATCATCAACCTCATAGGAACAATTATTGCATTTAAACATAGTTGCTGCCTCAGCACATTCATTTAACCCCATTTTTGTAAATCAAGCCAGATTTTCTATTTAACTCATCTGGACCTAAATTTTGGATATGTTAGATTTTATATGTCTATTTTCTAACCTCTTTGATCCCATCTAATTTTGATAAATGTAGCTCAAGTTATTTAAGTTTTATCTCGGCCTGCCTTGTAGCTGGCCAGAGTTACACACTTAAAAGTAAAAATCCACTAAAAATCGAAAACCAGCTTAAATCATACGAAATTGGTATCATATTAAAGTTAACAGGACAAGCTTTCATTTGCAATAAGTTCCATTTCATTTGCTTTAGTAAAGTTTGAGTTATAAGCCCCGAAATTTGACCTTTCTAAACTGCCCTGTTCTGGCTCGGTTTGAACATAGGGAAATTTCCACGAACCACTAAGAACAAACAAGACCGTATCTAACTCTAAAATTTTTATGCAATGTTCTTCTATGTGTAAGCTTTCTAAAAAAGTTAGTTTCATTCAATTCCAAGTTGTATAGGGCAAGTTTTGCCCTGAACAATCTAATCTGCCCAGAATCAAACTCAACCTAGGTTGAACTTCAAAAATTCATATCTCTCTCAATACTAATCCAATGGCCTTATATTATATATGTATGGAAAGCCCTAAATGTCTAGTTTCAAGAAAAATAATTTCATCAAATTTAAACCGTTATAAGTGGAGCCGTACACTCCGCTGTATGGACTGCCGAAAGGTTTTAACCTTTCAGCCCCTCCCTACATCCCACTTTCACTCCTTTCTACTTCTAAATCGATTTTAACACCAAAAACAACCAACAAACAAGCCAAAGATCATCATATTCATTCAATCATCATATCAATAAGTGAGAAATAAAGCCCCAAATCAGCCACCCATAACCAGAAGAACAAGAACAAGGTTGAATCTCTACCTCTAGATTGAAAGATAGCTTGACTAGATGAAGAGTTGTGATGTTGGAGGTGCTTGGAGCTTGAAAGCAAGGTGAGATAGGATGAAATAGAGGAAGAAAAGAGGGAGAGAGCTGTTGTCTTTTGGGGCACAGAAATGAGGGAGAGAAAGGAAAAAATGGAGTTAATTAAGGTGGTAGTTGGCACACTAGCTTCCTATTGGTTCTTGACTTATATGGCTAGTGTTGAGCCAACTCTCCTCCTCCCATAAGGCTGATTGGTAGTGCCATTTAGGGGGAAGTGTGGCTGAGTTTTTAGCCACTAATTCTAGGGTTTTTTATATGTAATTCTATTGATTCGGCTTCGATGGTTTAAAATACTGAATATTTACCGATTTCCTTCAAACTGACAAAATATTTCTAAATAACTTTATGAGATTTTCCATTTCTCTATTCTAGTTTTCTCAAGTCTCCTCTTTAATTAACACTTAATTATCTCCTAATTAATCTTTAATTAACTTCTAGTTAATTCTACATATTCAATAAAGTTAGATAAATCAATTAATAGGGTAACTCAAATATTCTGCAAATTTAGGGCCTTCTGTTTTCTATTTTCTGTTTTCCGTTTTCCATGGCTAATGGCATTTTCATAATTATGGGCACGTCTAAGAGCATCACGCGTCATTTCACATATGAATACCTCCGTGGCTCAATCAGCTAAGATTTAGGTTTCTACGTTTTTGCTACATGATTCTGCTTCGTTTAAAACCTTATTATACTAATCCTATTGATATAGGAACCTAAATGCCATTTCCTAAAAAGTTTAGGGGCAAGACTGTAAATAATAAAAGTTTACCCAATGACGTTTTCATTATTACCTATTTCGTTATATGGGGATGTTATAGTATGCAATCAAAATCGTCTCTCAAAGATGATTATACTATGTGATCAGAATTATGAGGGGATTTATCATCAAACAATGTGTGTGTAGAGTGCAATTGGAAGTGTAGTTGAATGAATTAAAACAAAATTGAATTGAACACTAATTCAAAGATCAAGAAGGAATAATTGCATACTCTATCATAAAATTCTAAAAATAATTCAGCAAACATGAATTCAAATAAAACCTTAATTTCAATTCAGCATTCAACATGAAGACCTTCATGCATTCAACCAATACACAATCAATCAAGTCATGAAACCTCAAAAACTGAATTGATTTATATTGATTTCAAACACCAAAGCAATTAGCCTTAGATTCAAATGTGAAATCTAAACTCTACTCATCACACAATTACATCACATTAATCAACCGAATAACATGTAAGTAAGCAGATCTTGAATCACAATTCCGGTTTGAAAACCTTCAAATCCGAAAATGGATCAAGAACAAAGAAAAAGAGTAGAAAATCGAATCTAAGATGTTGAATTCGGGTTAACCAATCCTCAAGAGCATCAATGCTTACTTGATTCCTTGAATCAGTTAAGGAGCTACTCCTCCATTAATGGAGGTAAACAAAAATTCAGAGATGAGAAAGAGAGAGAGTTCGTAGGGAGAGAAGAGAGGGAAGAGAGAAGAAGAGAAAATGTGTATTTTAAATTCTGAATAAAATGATTCCAAACGAAAAAAGTTATAATTGAATTCAGCCTCTTCCTATTTATACTTATAAATTAATTCATTAATCTCTAATTACATTAATCCTCTTTCCCTAAGCTACAATTGGACACCTCAATTGCATCATTTGGTATTTTGGAAGGAAAGTTAGGTCCAAAGCATTCAATTGGGCTCCCTAGACCCATCAATGGACTTCCACTGAATTTTTGGGCATGAAGATGCCTCCTTTTGGATCAGTTCTCTGAAGGTTAATTGAAACCCTAGATGTCAACTTTCAAATGCCATTGGAATGGACTCCTATGGGCTTAGATATGGCCTCTACAATGCACATTACTCAAGAACCACGACAACATGCCTTGACTCCACTTCCAGGTCCAATTTTAGCTTCAAAACCTTAGAATTAGCCTCTGATATCTCATAAAATTGTAGGCCTAGCTCTCAACTTTCCTACAAATTAAGAATCGTAATCAAATGAGATTTATAACTCAAGTTATGGTACAAAAACCAAAGTAGTGTCAGAATTAGCATAATGTTGAAAAAATTAAATCAAGCCTCAACCAGAACCCAATCAACAAATATGATCCAAATTAAATCAATTAAGCATAAAAAAGGATTAATACACTAGACATAAGGGAAAAAATATGTAAAAAAGATGCAATTCATCAAAGGTGCATTGGCTTATGTTGTACCCCTTGTTAAGCGTTATTTTTAATAACTAGTTAGAGTACCCATGTATAGCACAAGTGAAAAAAATATTGTAAAATATTATTTTCTATCAATATTATACATTACTTATAATATAAATTTTACAAAAAAATTATGTGATAATTGAAAAATGAGAGAAAATATGCATAATAGTTAAATAAATCTTTAATAAGTTTGAGATGGAGAATTCAGGATCAAAACTTAAATGTATATCCCAAATCGCATTTATTTATCATAATAAAGGTAGATAAATTCTAGATTTCTCAAATGCGTATAATCTTATTAAAGGACGAAGATATATAAAAGTTATATATTAAGCATATATATAATATAAAAATAATTCATTGGAAACAATGCATGGTAAGTACATGATGCAAAGTTTATCATGGTTAATAGAATGTGGCATAAAAATACTCTATCATCCATATTAGTTAGAAACAAATAAGAAATCCACAACCAAAGTTTAGATGAGAAAAATATCGCAATTATGACACTTAAAAATTAATTTTACCTTTATCATTTGAATCATTTTCAAATAAATTACAAAAAATTTTAACATTTGAATAGGTTTGAGGATTGCCTATATCAAAATTAAAAGTCGGCTAGATACAATGTATTAAGTTTGATAGTTAATAATAAAATAAAATATAAATTTATTAATTGTTTAGTGCTATAATATATAAGCACAATAATAATTTACTCATTAAAATTGTTTTATATAGTAAAAGTAATGGATAACTTAATCAAATATCAAGGTATAAGATTGGGTTTAATTGGATTTTAGGGTGGGGCTATTGATGAGTTTTTACCATAAGCCTCTTGAATTAGGATCTATCTAGGACATGGACACAAGAAATATGATCAAATCAAAAACAAGTTTGCGCAAAAAATAGGGCTCCAGACATCTTGTTAAAAAGGTTTCGTATCTCACTCTACAGACCTCAGAATTGAGCAATTCAAAAACGAGGTGAACGTTCACGTTCTGAAACACAATTTAGACCCAAGAATGAAAAAGCGATCATTATAACTTTCCGAGATATGAGGCAAGAGATAATTGAGGCAATTCCGGAAAATTGTGCTGAAATTGATGAAAAAGAAACGAGAAAACAATGGGCGCCACAAACCTAGTTTGATAAGCCAAGAAGGATCGCCACAAGAATTGGAGGATTCTTGATAAGATCAATGATGCAAGAAAAACCCTAGAGAGAAAAACTCTGAATTACAAACATCGTATTCTGTCATTGATCTCCAAATATTTTAATACAAATTAGTTTAAGAGTTTGCCCTAAGACTTAACAAAACTAAAAGAAAAACCCCTTAGCATAAGCATTCTTGATATGTTCCAGGTGGTTGAGGAGACATATTCAGCCTCAAGTGCTTAGGTTCTATTCACTACTCTGAGATAATTTGTATTTCCTTTTTTTGTCAGATAACCAACAATAGGAAAATAAAATAAACAACTAAAGTCTTGCTAATTGATTGACTCTTTGGGCCCTTTTCTTCTAAATCCCAAGTGGCTACGCATGTAAATCCTCAGGATTCATGTTGGACTTCATTTGGATATTGGAGCTTCAAATTGTGTTTGGCCCAGCAAGTGAGATAATCACATGTTTGATGACTTCTTGGGCGCTTCTTTGCTCTAGCTCTTGTCATGGGTCCTCCTAGGCCTTGTATTGGATCTTGGGCTTCTTTTTTGGGCTTGAGTACGGACTTGGACTTGGGCCTTTGTGTCCTCATCATTCCCTCCTTCTTGAGAAGCATTTGTCCTCAAATCTTGTAAGTCATCGCTTTGCATCATAGAGGGACAAGTCAGCCATTAAAAGTAGCACTCACACCATACTCACAGTAAATCAATCTTATAGGCATTATCATTGATCTTGGCCAATACTTGGAAAGGTCCATCTCCCCTTGGCATCAGCTTAGACTTAGTTGAGATGGAAATCTTTCCTTCTGAGAAGTGTACCCATACCCGGTCACCTGGTTCAAAAGTTACCTTCCTCATTCCTTTGTTTGCATGTTTAGCATACCCTTCCATTTTCTTCTCAATTTGGGCCTTGATCTTCTCATGCAACTTCTTGACATAATCGAGCTTTTTCTGTGGACTTATCTTTCAATTGAGAATGTTAGGTAAAGGCAATAAATCCAAAGGAGTCAAAGGATTAAAACCATAAACAATTTCAAATGGTGAAAGTGAGTAGTACTATGTCTTTGCCTATTATAACAAACTCAACATGGCAAACATTCTTCCCAAGTTCTAAGATTTTCTTAATAATAGCTCTAAGAAGAGTAGAAAGAGTTCTATTTACCACTCTGTTTGCCCATCAGGTTTGGGGATGGCATGTAGTTGAAAACAAAAGTTTAGTGCCAATCTTTCCCCACAAGGTCCTCCAAAAATGACTAAGGAATTTAGAGTCTCGATCACTCACAATACTCCTAGGCAAACCATGTAATCTTACCACCTCTTTGAAGAATAAGTCAGCTACATGACATGCATCATCCACCTTCTTGCAAGGTATAAAGTGAGCCATTTTAGAAAACCTATCAACCACCACAAAAATTGAGTCCTTTCCTCATTGGACCGGGTAGTAAACTAAACAAAATCCATAGAAATATCAATCCAAGGGTGTTCGGGGAATAGGCAATGGAGTGTACAAACAGTGTGGCATGACCTTAGACTTAGCCTTTTTACAAACAAGACACTTATCACACAACTTATGTACATCATGCTTCATGTGAGGCCAGTAGAAATGGTCATGCAAGATGTCATATGTCTTTTGCACCCCAAAGTGCTCCATTAAACCCCCTTCATGTGCCTCCTGAACAAGCATTTCCTAATTGAACTCTTAGGCACACAAAGTCTCTTATCCTTTATTAAATAACCATCATGCTTAAAATACCCATCAAATGCAGTATGAGAACATGTTTGATAAATATGAGAAAAATCAGCATCATGCTCATATAATTCCTTAATGCACTCAAAACCAAGAAACTTAGTTTCAAGAGTAGACAATAAAGCATACCTGCGTGACAAAGCATCAGCTACCACATTGGACTTACCTTTCTTGTGCTTGATCATATATGGGAATTGTTCAAGGAATTCCACCCACTTAGAATGCCTTTTATTCAACTTTCCTGCCTTACTTTCAAATACTTCAAGGATTCATGATCACTATGAATGATAAATTCTTTAGGCAAAAGATAATGTTGCCAAGTTTGCAAAGCCCTAACTAAAGCATACAATTCCTTATCATATGTAGGGTAGTTAAGGGCAGCCCATTCAATTTTTCATTAAAATATGCAATGGGATGTCCTTCTTCTGCATTAAAACTTGACTCCTATGCCTACCCCGGATGCATCACTCCAATTCAAAGGATTTTTGCAAAGTTAGGCAAAGCAAGTATGGTGCATGTGTTAATTTCTCTTTTAGGGCAGCAAATGCGTTCTCTTGTTTCTCTCCCCATTTAAATTGCACATGCTTCTTGACTAGCACATTTAGAGGTGCAGCAATAGTACTAAAATCCTTATCAAACCTCCTATAGAAACTAGCAAGCCCATGGAAACTTCTTATCTCACTCACTTTTAGGAGTTGGCCATTCTTGGATTGCTTTTATTTTCTCTTTATCTACATGCACTCCACTAGAATTAATCACAAATCCTAAGAACACAACATGGTCCTTACAAAACGTGCACTTTTCCAAATTAGCATACAATCTTTCTTTTCTAAGCACATGCAAAGCAGATTTCAAATGATGCAAATGCTCATCCAAATTTTTACTATATACAAAGAATATCATCAAAGTAAACAACCACAAATTTCCCTAAAACTCTCTCAAAACATGGTTCATCAATCTCATGAAGGTACTAGGGGCATTTGTCAAACCAAATGGCATTACTTTCCACTCATACAAGCCATACTTGGTTTTAAAAATTTTCCACTCATCACCTTCTCTAATCCTAATCTGATTATATCCACTTTTCAAATCAATCTTAGAGAAATAGCAAGAACCATCTGACTCATCAAGAAGATCATCCCAACACAGGAATGGGATGTGCTTGATGGTGATGTTGTTGATGGCTCTGCAATCAGAACACATGCTCCGACTTCCATCCTTTTTGGGCACTAATATGCGTACAGCCTGAGGGCTCAAGCTCTCCTCAACCCAACCTTTGCTAATCAAGTCAGCAACTTGCCTTTGAATTTCTGGGTCTCTGGGATTACTCACAATATCTTTGGCCTATTAGGCAACCATGACTCACAGAACCAAATCAATCGATGTTCAATGCCTCTCAATGGTGGAAGTCCTGATGGTATCTCTTCAGGAAATACATCTTGAAAGTCCTGCAAAATAGATTCAACACCACTTGGCAGATCAAGGTTAGAAATAGAATTATGAGTAGGTGAAGTGACTTCCTTACTATATAGAATATACATGGATTTTCTTGCCAAAAAGGACTCTCCTCACTCTCCACTTTTCAGAAACAGAGCATTTTTCCTCTCTTTCTTTTCTCCACTTTCTTTTCTCTCTTTCTTTTCTTTCTTTTTCTCTTTTAGCTCTCGGTCACTCTTTTCACCCTCTTTTTCATTTTCTTTTCTTTCTTTTCTCTCTTGCTCTCTTTTCTTTCTCATTGTATTTTGATCCTCACAAACCTCTCTAGGAGACAATGAAACAAGAGTGACCTTGCGGTCATTATGCACAAAGGTGTACTTGTTGGTGTGTCCATCATGGTGAACTTTCTTATCAAATTGCCATGGTCTCCCAAGCAACAAATGACTAGCCTCCATAGGAACTACATCACAAATGATCTTATCCACATACCTTCCAATGGAAAACTCAATTTCTACTTGCTTATCCACCTTCATCTCACCTTATTCACTTAACCATTGTAACTTATAAGGTCTAGGGTGGGGTTTGGTCTCCAAATTCATCTTTGTCACCATCCTAGCACTAGCCACATTTGTGCAACTCCCTCCATCTATGATCAAAGAACACAATTTCCCTTGGATAAGGCATCTAGTATGGAAAATGTTCTCTCTTTGGCTTCCCTCATCTTCTTGAGCTATCCCTCCTAGCATCCTCCTCACAATGAACAAATCTCCCTCAAGAACCTCCTCTTCTTCCTCACTAGATGGTTCAGAATGAGAACTCTCACTTGTGATTTCCCCATCATCTTTTAACACCATAACTTTCTTAGTAGGACACTCAGAAGCTATGTGTCCTCTACCCAAACACTTAAAACACTTTATATCTCTAGACCAGAGACTTGGCCCACTTCTTTGCCCTTGTTTTGGGTTGGTTGTGATCTTGCCTTGGGGTCTACTAGATGAAGTTCCCTCCTTCTTAAACATCTCCTTCCATCTAGAGTTATCATAGTTTGAAGCACTCTTCCTCACACTTTTTCTTTTTAATTGTTGCTCTACTTTCATGGCTTGATGAACTAGGTCCTCAATCTTAACATAATTTTGAAGCTCCACCACATCCCTTATTTCTTCATTCAACCCATTAAGAAACCTTGCCATAGTAGACTCCCTTTCCTCCTCAACATTGGCTCAGATCATGGCTATCTCTAGCTCCTTATAATACTCATCCACACTCCTATTACCTTGCAGGTAAGTCTTTGTAGCCTATTATGTAACTCCTGTGGTAATGAGATGGCACATATCTCCTTCTCAAGACTCTTTTCAACTCCTCCCAAGTTTGCAACATAGGCTCTCCATACCTCCTTCTTTCCTTTTGAAATTGATCCCACCACACCAAGGCATAATATGTGAACTCTAAGGTAGCCAATTTAATTTTTCTCTCTTGATCAGGTATGACAAGAAAAATTTGTTCTACCTTCATCCCACTCTACATAAGCTTGGGATCACTTTTACCCCTAAATGGTGGAATGGTAACTCTTACTCCCTCATCTCGGTTTCCTCTTGGTTTCTTCCTCATTTTCTCTCCTCCTTCCAGTAAGCCTCCTTCTACCTCCCTCATCATCATGATGTCCTTGATTTTCTAGCCGGTCAATTCTCTCATATAACTCCTCTATATGCTCCCTCAAATCATCCTTTCCATTTGTTAGTGTAATAGCCTCCACTAACAATCTGTTGTTTCCCTCGGGATGAGGTTGCCATCACCACTGTTCTGCCATAATTCAAGTAAAAAGAAAACAATAGTGAAAGCAATAGGACCTCACCACCGCGTCTCACGTGTTTACACTCTTAAAGATGTATCACTCGTGTTTGTTGCACTCAAAATTGGCTTTTGTGTAATGTAACTCTCTTGCCTTTTCCACTTTCTTCCTCTAGCTCAAGGTTCTTACTAGATCAAACAATCAATTATCAAGAATCACTTAGAGGCAGCAAACACATAATAAGAAAGATCAACATGGACTCTATGGAAAACAAATATGAGACAAGACACAAGGCACAACTTAAGAAAATGAAAAGAAAACAAACACAAGTTTAGGATAGCAAAGGTACAAACTTCAACTAAGAAGAACAAAGGAACACAAATTACTACAAACAAAAGATTAACAACCAAAGGAACAAGGATAGCAACTTAGAAACAAGAAATAGACCAAAGAAACTTAGTTAAAAGAAATTTCAAGCCCTCTAAATCCAGAATTTCAAGATAGCTCTAGAACTCATTTGTTTTTCAAGTTTCCCATGTCAACTTCAGTCACTTCCAGTTTACTCCCCTTTTTCATTTTTAACTTCAATTACATTTTCCTTCTTTTCCACTTTTTCTTAATATGAATGCAGAATTTTATCCTTCAAATCACTAACAATTGTTCAACAAATACCCATGTGATATAAATTTCAGCACCAAATTAACCTAAACAGCTCCAATCAATTTGAATTCCTTCAAATTAGGCTCCAAACAAGCAATTAAAATTAGGGTTTTATGAGTACCTACTTGACCAATGTAATGCCTCCTTCACGACCTTCAAGCAATCAAATTTCTGTGATCACCCAAACTGACCCCTTTTCCTCTGAATTCACTTCCACAACTAGCCCCTAGTGACTAGCTCTGATACCAAATGATGAGTTTTTACCATAAGCCTCTTGAATTAGGATCTATCTAGGACATGGACACAAGAAATATGATCAAATCAAAAACAAGTTTCTTGAGAAAATAGGGCTCCAGGGCGTCTTGTTAAAAGGTTTCGTATCTCGCTCTCTGGACCTCGGAATTGAGCAATTCAAAAGCGAGGTGAGCGTTCACGTTCTGAAACACAATTTAGACCCAAGAATCACTTGAGCTCGTATAACTTTCGAGATATGAGCAAGAGATAATTGGGGCAGATTACGGAAAATTGGCGAAATTGATGAAAACGAAACCAAAAGACAATCGCGCCACAAACCTAGTTTGATAAGCCAAGAAGGATCGCCACAAGAATTGGAGGATTCTTGATAAGATCAATGATGCAAGGAAAAACCCTAGCGGAGAAAAACTCACAAATTCCGAAATATCATTATTCTACTTTGTCTATTGATCTCCAAATGTTTTAATACAAATCAGTTTAAGAGTTTGCCCGCAAGACTTAACAAAACTAAAGAGAAAACCCTTAGCATAAGCATTACTGATATGTTCAGTGGTTGAGGAGACATATTCAGCCTCAAAGTGCTTTGGGTTCTATTCTACTCTGAGATAATTTGTATTTCCTTTTTTGTCACATAACAATAGGAAAATAAAATAAACAACTAAAGTCTTCTAATTGATTGATTCTTTGGTAGCCCTTTTACCGTCCCAAGTGAAGGCGTATAAATCATCCTCAGTTCATGTGTTGAACCGTTTGGATATTGAGGCACAAATTGTGTTTGGGCTTCCAGCGAGGAGATAATCACATGTTTGGCAGCACTTCTTGGGCCTTCTTTGCTCTAGCTCTTGTCATGGGTCCTCCTAGGCCTTGTATTGGATCTTGGGCTTCTTTTTGGGCTTGAGTCTGGACTTGGGCTTGGGCCTTTGTGTCCTCATCAGCTATTAACATACTACCAATCGACTATTTATTCTTCCTCTTAGTTACTTATAACTGTGATTTCCTAAATTCCCCTAACCTAAATATTTTTTTTATTAAAGTCAAAACTTTAATCATGCACATTTTTTTGTTTATTTATGCCTCAAACTATTAATTATTTTATTTTATTTTATTTTACTTATTTAATAATTCAAACGATTAAAATTATTCAAATTTTTTATTAATTGTCTTTCTCATAACATCTAATCGATAAAGTCATGACAACAAATCTACTAAAAGTGCATTTATTTAATTTTAGAAAAGCATATTTTTATGATATAATTAGTTATATTACTCTCATTAAAAGATAATTATTGAAGAGTGATAAATAATAATTAGTACTTAAGATAAATTATAATTATATATAATAAAATATTAAATAATTCTAAAATATTATTAAAATATTTAAAATTTAAATAATAATATTTATTTTAAAATTTATCATTAAGTAATTAAAAGTCATTATTTTATTATATTTTTTATTATTATATCTTGTGATAAGAGACATGAGCAAAAATAAAAATATCAAAATATATAACTAAGAAAGTATCATATATTTATTAATTTTAAATTTTTAAAATAAAAATAATTCTTAAAAAATATAAAAATATTAAATATTATTTAATACAAATATAATTTATATAATAAAAAATTAAAAAATTTATCATAAGTATAATTGAAGATATAATAACTCAATCAGATTTTCATGTTCCAATTAAGCACTATTTAAGTAACATTATTTACGTATAAATATGTAACAAAAAATAATTACATGAAAATATTAATTTTATTATATTTTTAATTTTTATTAAATCTGATTTTAATTATAATTATTAGTTATTATTTAAAATAATCGAACATATGTAGCAAAAATAAAATAATAGAGCACTGGGCCAAACTTCATAATTCAAAAGTGTAAAATGAAAATCATCATTTTGTTATCTTAAAATGTAGTCAATATATAACAAAGAAGAAAGAACAAAGAAAAATACTGAAAATATTATTATAATAAAAAAATCAAGCATTATAGTAGATAGAAATAAGAAAAGGATGAGAATCCACTATTAGAAATGTGTTCATTACCGACGAATTTATAGATGGAAAAGTAACAAAAATCCGTCCATAAAATTCTTACTGACTGATAAACTGATGTACAAAATCTATCGTTAAATGATGTGTCGATAACAAAAAATATTAATATTACTAACAGAAAATACAATCCGTCGGTAATATACGTTATTTTTCCGACAGAAAATATTCGTTGATATTATTTAAAAAGCATCGCTAATATTAATGTAGAAATCATCACTAAGTAAATTTTACTAACGAATGTGTTTGTTATTATCGACGAAAAATCTGTCAGAAAAAAAAATATTTTTTGAACTTTTATTTGATTATTATTGTTAAAATACGAAATTAATGTTTAAATATTTCAAATTATTATTTTAATTATTTACAAATTCATATAAATAAAAATATAAAAATATGCACTATTCATTAAAATAAAAATTGTCAATTACAAAAAATGGAAAAAAATTATCACATTATATAATTCTAAAGACATGCAAAAAAAAAAAATCTTAGATATACAAGAGCGTAAACCATGCTTCCTTGATCTGTAACAACCTCTATCATATAAGCCATGTTCGAGTCATGGAGTTATATTAAAAGATTGTCACTGTGGTAAGAAATCTTTAAAATATGGAAAATATTATACATAGCCCTTTAACTGCTCACTTTATTACTGACTAATAGTTCATAAACTTCGTCGTCTCTGATACATAGAGAATAAAATAATTACAGTTTAAAAGAAATTGTGATTGACATAATACACAACGTTTGCTTCTGACTAGTCGTTAGCTAGCTTCAATAGTCTCTTGGTCTGGCTTACGCCCGAGTCTTGCTTAATGAATGGCCCTGTACTCCACCTCGCACTTGATTTCCAACTTGGGTGCTGGAATGTTTACGAAAAAGAAAAACGTACAAGCAGGCAGTGAGAACCTAAGGTTCTCAGTAGGTAAACTCAAACCAATCTTACAGTGTCATCATAAACATTACAGCCGCTTCGGTTTATTATGAAAATATGAGCACATATAAACAAATAGTGGTTCAATCTTAAGTTAAAAACACCTTTCTCGAAGCGGGTTATATTTTAACAACCACTTGCCATATCATATGACAGACATAAAAATATGAATAGTATAATATGCTTCAACAAGAATCATAATAGTATTATGACTTAACGAGATAATTGAAGATACACATATAGATGCTCATACTTGATTGTATGCAAGTGCACTTGACTTAATTCGTATTTTTCTTTAACTTGCAACTTGATCTTGCTCTTCTGTACTTGGTCCCCCGGAGGTGAATGACCTCTCTCACCCCTGGGTAATAGCCTGCTTTTCAGGTCCGAGCTCTTACCTATATATGAGTGACGAGTTTACTTTCCCCGACCCTCACATCGGTCTATTCCCATTCATTCTAGTCGAAGGCTGGCCCAAGTCTTAGACAGTACCGCTTTGGCCCACGTTAGTTGGGTCTATGCCATGCCTTACGTGGTAGCTTAATACGTCCCTCTTGCAAGTTCTTATTATCTTTTCCTTTCCTCTTATCATGTATGTAGATGCTTTGCGCATTCATGGATATGTCTCACACCTTACTTCTCATATCATATTCTAATTACGCTTGCATGCATGACATACGTGAACATGACATGTAAATGTAACTATATTCAAAGCATAATCACCCATAGCATAAGTTCTCATAACTTCATATCATACTTAAATCATTCCTGCATATATGAATCTTATGAGCATAACATATAAATATTTATAACATTCATATAATTCACATATTCCTACTGGAATTTTAGCAGCATAATGGATCAGACCTGCTTCCCATGAATAGTGCCAGCTCCCATGGACAAATCAATCATAGCAGTATAATCAATCTAACATATCTATAAATGTAAAACTTGCAACCTTGAACCCAAGCCTTATATGTACACTAATACTTGTGAAATCATCAATTTGGTCATTTCTGCCAATTCTATTTAGTTCTATCTGAATTTTGTATAATCCACCTTTAGTCCAATTCAACTCATTTAAACCTATATTTTGGATATATCATAGCTCTATGTGTCTAGTTTCCAACCCTTTTAGTCTCATCTCATTTCGATTTGTATAACTCAAGTTATTAGTATTTTACCTTAAACTGCCTTGTTCTTAGCCAGAATTGCACCCTTATGAGTGAAAATTCACTAAAAATAAAAATCTAGGTGAAATCATACAAAATTTATATTAATTTAATGCTAACAGAACAAGCTTTCAAATCAAAGAAGTTGCATATCATATTCATGAGTATATTTTGAGATATAAACCTCGTAACTTGACCCTACTAGACTACTCTGTTCCAGCCCAGTTTGAACTTAAGTCAACTTCATTGATGTGCTAGGAACAAATGGCAACAAATCTAATTCTGAAATCTTTATGGGATGTTTCCTTACATGTTAAATTTCAAACAGAGTTAGTTTCACTCAATTTAGAGTTATGTAGGGTGAGGTACACCCTTCTCAACTCATACTGCCCAGACGAGAATCCAGATTTCTAGGTCAAACTTCAAAAATTCGTAACTAATTCTAAACTAATCCAATGGCATTATGTTTTATATGTATGGAAAGCCCTGAATGTTTAGTTTCATATAAAAATGGATTTATCAAATTTAAACAGCTGTAGGTGGAGCCATACACTCCACCGTACAGACCACCGTAGGTTTTTCACCTAGATAGCATCCTAATTCTCCACTTCTTCTAGTTTTCTCCTTCTAACTTTAATTTCAACTCAAAATTTCGTGTTAATCCAACCATAAACCATCAAATACATCCAATATATTATCAAATAAATGAAGCCAATTAGAATTCCAAGCAGCCACAATCCATAAAAATTAAGAACAAAAGTTGAATCCTATCTTGAAATACTTGAAACTATGGAAGCAAGGAGGCCAAGAAGCAACTCCTAGCCTTCTTCCTCCACCATGGCAGCAGCTCACATGAATGTGGGGAGCCTCCACTTGATGTTTAATCATGAAATTATTATAGGGGTTTTGTAGAGAAGGAGATGAGGATCAATTTTCATAAAGCAAGAGGATTTGAGGTCAAGAAGGATTCCAATCTTGAGCTTGAAGCTCTTGTCATGGAGGTGAAGAAAGAAAGGAAAGAGAAGGAGAAGAAGAAGAAGAAGAAGAAAGGGAGAGGAGGTTGCTGTATGTGGCGCAAAAGTGGGGGAGAAAGAAAAAAAAATTATTATTTGGTGGTGGTGGTAGTTGGAAGCTTGACTTATAATTGGTGGTTGTATTTGTGGTGAGTGTTTGGCCACTTTCTTTCACAAAGTGGGTAGCAAAGTGGTGCCTTACATGGGGGGAGGAGTGGCTAAATCTTGGCCACTCATGTTAGGGTTTTTGGTGTGTGATCCTACTGATTCAGTTCCGATAGTTTAAAACACTGAATCTTTACTGATTTTCTCCAAATCGGTAAAACGTTACTAAATACCTTTATAAAATTTTCTATATGTTTATTCAAATTTTCTTAAACCTTATCTCTCTAATTAACATCTAATTAACTCTTAATTAATATTTATTAACTCCTAATTTTCTTTACATAACTATTGAAACCGAATAAATAGATTAACGGCGTAAATTAGACAACTTCGCAAATTCGAAGCCTTTTTGTTTTCTGTTTTCTGTAATTAATGGCATTTCCATAAGTTTGATTCTGCTAATTCTACAGATGTGGGGATATAAAGGCCATTCCATGAAAAATTCTAGGGTTATTATGGGAATAAGTCTTTGGGGTCAAAATATAATTTCTAAAAAACTTGGGCATCACTACAATTAACAAAAGTTTACAGGAGCACTTTTGTCATTTCCTAATTTTTAACATATGGCAGTGCCATATTTTCAATGGCAGTGTTACACTACCCTATAATTCCAAGTGTGAGGATTGTCATGGCATAGTGCTGCTTGAGAAATTCTCACACTGCCTAAGGAAAATAATTCAAAGTTTCCATTACATTCTGTTTACGAAAGTGGGAATGTTACACAGTCCACTACTGCCTCGTTTGGGACCAAATCCTTGTCCTTCCATAAGTCATCTGTATAACATATATATAAATCAATAAACATATCCATCGCACACATAACATTGAAATATATTTGCACAAAATCGAAAATGTATAAAGACATAGCACACTTGGCACCTTATTATTCAAAAAGTTGAGGACTATCTTCATCACTTTTAGTTTCAACATCGTCGTTGAATTCATCTTCCTCATCATCATCCTCATCCTCAATATTGGCATCCCTCTCATCAGCCTGACGTATTGAATGTTGGCTTAGGAGTTCAATTATGTCAACTTCCCCCGAGATAGAACATAGATTAGAGAGGATATCGGTATGAACAACAACCCTAGAAAGGCTTAGATCATCAGTTTGGTAAACTTGCTCAGCTACTTCTTCAAGCTCTGCTCTACCCCTTAGTTTACATTTTATTACCACCCTCCAGTTAAATTTGCATTTTCTAGGGTATGGTAAGTAATAAACTTGCCTTATATTTTGGGTGATAATAAATGGATCAAATTTTTCATATCTTTTAGTGTGGTTAATCTTAATTATTTTATAATGATTGTGTTTACGTGTTCCCCCGGGATGTGTTAGATTATACCATTCACAAGCAAATAGCACAACCCCTTTTAAGAGGTTTACCAAGGTACTCCAATTCAAGTATTTCATTAACTACTCCATGCCAATCACTTTCTCCATCTCCAGTATCTCCCCTAACATAAACCCTAGTATTGTCGGTTTTCTTTCCCTTTCCCCATTCAATTTTATAAAACTTATAACCATTGACATGGTATATTGGCTAACTTGTAACTCTAGTTTTCGAATCCCAAGCCAAATTATACAAGTGAAGATTGGTTATACCATTCATCTGATCTACACCTAAATACAATGATTGGAATATTAATAACATAATAATATAAGAACAAAAATATGAACAATAAAAGATAATTATTTTATCACATACAAATGATTTGAACCATTCAGGAAATTATTCAAGGGATTGTTGCCTGTATAGTTGCTCAAAATACCTGTAAACATTAGACAAAATACAAGCAAAGACAGCTTGTCATCACAATTTACCATTATATAGAATTTGAGAAATTATAAAACAAAATATACAATAAAATAGTTTATTAGCTACCTTCTGAATGACTCAACTTCATCACAATTTAGCAATATATATATAAATGTACAGATTTCCATTCACTCCTAATCAACCATCAGTCCTTGCATCGTCCAACAGTACGGTCAGATTGGTTGAATATTGACAAGGTTGATTCGATTGAGCTTTCACCATTATCGTCATTCCGACTAACTCTAGTTCTCCTAGATTGGACATGCGGCTCAAAGTAATATGAGCAAAAGTTAGATGTCTCCTTTGAAATATATGCTTGACATGTTGATCCCTTTACTTTCGCTCTATTCTTTACCCTTTTTTTGAATTCTTCTCTTTCCTACTCAAATGGATACATCCACCTATATTAGATAGGTCTACATTCCCGTGCTTCATAAGCTAAATGTATAGGCAAATACTCCATGGAATCAAAAAATCTAGGAGGAATGATCCTTTCTAACTTACAAAGAATAATGGGAGAATTCTTCTCCATCACCAAAAGATTGTTAACCTTGAGAATGGATGAACACAAATCTTTAAAGTACTCACTCAACTTAGTTAACAGCCTCCAAACATGATCATGCAATTCTCTCAATGCAATGGGTAGTAAACACTCCATAAATATATGACAATCATGATTTTTCATGTCAATAAACTTTCCTTGTGCAATATTCACACACCTACCCAAGTTTGAGGCATGAATATCTGTCATTTTTAACTCTTGCACCCATTTACAAACATCTTGTCTCTATACAGAGGTCAAGGTATAACTGCCTTTAGACTTACACCAACGAACATCTCTTAAGGGTTGTAAATTTAACTTAGGATGTCTACAATAGTCCTCCAAATCCATCCTTGCTTTCTCATTGTCTTTGGTTCGATCACTATTTATCATGATGTGTATAATATTATTAAATACGTTCTTTTCAACATGCATCACATCTAAACAATGACGAACAAAGTGATCCTTCCAATAGGTTAGTTCCCAGAATATGCTTTGTTTGGTCCAATTGTGCTTCACTCCATAGCCAGGTAAGCTAATAGATTTCCCAACTTCTATAATCTTTGAAAGTTGCCTAATCCTGTCCCAAATTGCTGACCAATAAACCTAATAGCAGCCTCCTCACTCTCTATGGTGTTTTTTCTAAATCCATGCCTACTGTGCCTATAAGTATCATCCATATCCAAAAACCTTCTATGACAGTCAAACCAAGAGTTCTTTCTGCCATACTTCAAAATGAATGCTTTTATATCCTCCATACATATTGGACACGCCAATTTCCCCTGGATCATCCATCCAGACAACATCTCATAAATTGGAAAATCATTGATCATCCACATCAATACTACCCTTAACCTAAAATTATGTTGGTTGATATGTCATAAGCCAAAACACCATCACACCATAACTCATTTAATTCATCAATTAAAGGTTAGAGATAGTTATCAATCTTGGCCTTTGGATTATCGGGACTAGGGATTATGTAAGTTAAGAATAAGTAAGGATCTTTCATGCACATTTCAAGCAGAAGATTGTAAAGAGTGACAACCACAGGCCAACAAAAATATGGTTTACTAAATTCATTATTAGGAGTAAAACCATCAGTACATAGCCCTAACCTAATATTGCGAGGATCAAATGCAAAATTAGGATAACTTCAATTAAAATGATGCCAAGCTTTACTATGATAAGGATGTGTCATTACACGATCACTCCTTCAGTTCTCAAAATACCACGTCATATAGGGTGCTAAACTCATTGATGTAAATAACCTTTTAAGTCTAGGGATTAGGGGTGGATAGTGCATTCTTTCATACAGAACATCCTTATACATCACACTTCCCCCTCTCTTCGGCTTATATCTAGACTCTCCACAAAACTGACAATGAGTTAAGGCAATGTCATCTTTGTAATAGAGCATACATCCATTCAAATAACAATCAGCCTTTACTTCATGCAACCCAAGTTTAGAAACTAAAATTTTGACTTGGTAAAAGTCCTTTGGGATAGTTTCTAGTTGTAGACTAATCTCACTTATCAACGAAGCCCACTGATCAAAGGAACTTTGGCTTTAATTTGCCTCTGACTTATTACTCAACATTATTACTGCCAAAAACAACTATGAATGCACACATCCTTAACATAAAGGCTTGTTTATTGCCTCTAACAGACTATAAAATCTCTAATCATTGGGATTAGGAAGCTCTTCCAAAGATTCGAAATACATTCCAAACTCCTGGCCAGCAACACCAAAAATCATTCCCTAATAATGATTAAGGTTATCTTCCTAAGTGATATTATTACCCTCTTCGTTACCTACATGGACCCCCCAGTTGAACTACTTCCAACATAATTGGCACCAAATTGATTCTCTAGTGGTAGAGTTTCCCCATGTTCAGTCCAAACCCAATAATCAAACTTAAACTCATCTTTGTACAGGTGATATTTAATAGACTCTGTCTGAAAACCTCTTACATTTAAATTTACAATAAAGACACCTAGATTTACTTTCACGAGTAAATAGTTCTGTTCAAACACAAGCCATTATGAATTCTTCAACTCCCTCATAACATTTATGGTTTAATCCCTCCCCAACTTGGGTTCAAGCTATTATACATCCATGCTCGATTTGGAGCAAACATTTTATATCTCAACAATATCACACATCTACAAAGCAATACAATCACACATTAATCAAAAAGATTTAGGCAGAGTCTTCCCTTAAATTAGGATCCTCCACAGAAGTTAATTTATCCCTTAAACACACCTAACAATTACTTTATTTCATTGCAATAATTATTTAATTTAAATATTATTCTAAATGATCAACAAAATTTGGGCAAAGTCTCCTTTTATTTCAAGAGCCTCCACAAAAATTATTATATCAATCAAATATAAATAACAAATATGTATAGTCACACAAATTAATCAATTAATCCGAAAAGTCATTCTATAGCGCATCCTCTTACTTCACATGATGCAGGCATACAATACCACAACACACAATTCAAATAATGGGAAGGAACTCTAAGCCTTCCCCCACTCATGCAATCTTATTCTCTTTCTTCCATCTTACAATTCTACCCTAGAAATGTTAAGTCTCTAAAACTTTGGAAAACAAAAAGAATAACAAATGGGTCTAGTGTACATAGCTAAAGCTTCCCAACTCACTCTAGTCAATCAATCCACTAATCACCAAGCGCTTCAAATAAGATCTTTAATAATTAACACAACAAATTAAATTAGTTAATTACCTCAGCAACTAAAAACTTTTGGTAGTGAAATGGAACAGCAAAAAAAAAACTAAACCAAAAAAATTAAACCGATTAACATAACACGAACACAATGGCAGTATTCAGTGGCGAAATGGAAGCTCCGACATCATGAAAATGGCCTAAGGCCGTAATGGGGGACGAGAGAGAGAGAGAGAGAAAGTAGAGAGAGGTTAGAATGAAGAAGAACGGGGCCGTTTGCGTTATAATGTCCGAGGTCAATATTATCGATAGAAAATCCGTCGTAACATTTTAATGAAACGAATCGTTTCATTAAAATATTTTACCGACGAGAAATCCGTCAATAAAAAACAAATCTGGCTAGAATTCAATTTTTTAAATATTGACGTACAATCCGTCAATAAAAAAGAAAAAAATTATAAAATCATTTTATATAAATTATCGACGGATTAGCTCCCGGTTGCAATTTCTCGCCATTAGACGCCAATATTTATCGGCGGTTTGATCGACGTATATGTAAATCATCGATAATATTTGACGGCAAAACTTCGATTAAATTTTCTGATGGTAATATCGACAAAATAAATCTATCGGTAAAATTCGTCGATTTTTCGTTAATTTCTAATAGTGGTTAAAAATTTCACAAATGAGGAATTGAGGAAAGAAAAGTGATGGACAATATGAGAAATAAAGAAAGATGGAAAAAATTTGATATGAAACAAACTAAAAGAAATGATAAAAAAAATAGATATATTAAATGTTGAGACTAATTTCTATGAATTGTGAGAAAAATATCAAATCAATAAGGATAGTTATCATAATGGATAATTAGTAATTACCAACCATGATTGGCTTTTTTTTTGTTTGTAATTTTATTGACTGATAATAATAAAATTATTTTATATTATCAATACATAGAAATTAATTTCTTAAATATGATATAAAAAGAATGACTTCCCACCATTATATATTTTAAATTATTAATTAACCTTAAAAAGTTAAACTAAAAATTTATTAATTTTGATGTATTGATATTATAAAAATTTTTTACATAATTATTTAATTATATATATAATTATATTATTAAAATTGTTTAACGCTTACATAAGCTATCTCAAAACTCGTATAAAAAGTATGACATAATTTGTTGACAGTATAATAGTATATCAAAATTATTTTTTTAGAAAAAATAGAGAAACACAAATGTAACATTTTAATTGCTTGACCTAAATATTGTAAACAGTAGAAAAAGTCAGTTAGAAGGAAAAAAAAAAAAAGCATAAAAAGGTGGATTGAAGAGAAAAAGCAGAAAAAAGGCACCGGGAATGAAAACGAAGAAATAATAAATGATAATACGGAATGAATAAATTAATATATAAAATAACAACAGCTTTCTTGGGAAGACAACTATGAATAGATAAAATAATAATATAATACAGTAACATGAGTGAAAAATTGTGCAGAAAAGCTTTCTGATGGAATGTTTGCAATTTCAATAAATTATATGGAATATAGATTATACAGATAAGATAATAATATCATCCCTTCATTATAACATATATATTTAATCACAAGAAAAAATATAACAAAGAGTAAACTTAAGATAAAATAGCAATTATTATTAATTACTTAATTTTAAAATTTAAAACCAATACTGTTTATTAAATATTTGTCATGTGTGGATTATATTTATTTTAAATATTCCTTAATTATATTAAATTAAATATTATTAAGTAAAATATAAAAGCCAACTAATATATAATATTATGTCTTTGTTATATATTTGTATATCTTTCGATTATGCCTTCCATTATAAAATACAATAAAATTATAATAGAAAATATTATTTTATTATCAAGTTTAATATAAATATTATTATTATTATTATTATTTAAATACTTAATAAGTTATGTTTATTTAGAATATTTAATAAGTTGTATTCATTTAAAATATTTTTATTTTCAATAAATATTTTCTACTTACATAATTTATCATATATAAAAATAAAAAGTTCGGCAGAAAATAATAATAGAAAATCTTTAATAAAGTTACTATTTGGAAATAGGATTCTGATTTGATATTTTTTGAGAGGAAAAAGTTATTGTTTGGAATTTTTATAGATTTAATATAGTTATATGGATGAATATAGTATATTTGGACCCTTTAAGGTGACATCAACTCAGTCTCTAAAATTTTTTTATATTAAATAGGTCCTTAAAAATTAAAAAGATATAATTCCAATGTAATTTCTATTTAGAGGATATTTTGTGCTCATATCAAAAGTCTTCCAGAAAATGACTCTTATGCTATGGCTGGAATTTAGTGGATTAGGATTAGGTACTTTCTCTTTTTTTTAAAAAGCAAAAAAAAAAAAGAGAGAAAGACAAAAGACACTACTAGAAATTTGTTAATAACCAACAGATATTTTGTCGATAAAATAAATTATATTATTGAACCGCTAATTTATCGATAGATGATTTTTCCGTCGGTAAAAACATCGATAAATAATGATGCCATATTGCGGCAAACAATTATCGACGAAAAAATCGTCGATAAATAAGAATAATTATTTTTTATTAAATTTAAAATAATTATTGACAGATAATTTGTCGACAAGTTGATATATAAATTAACATTTTTATTTTTTTCCATCAGAATTATTAAATTTTTTTACTTCAAAATTGGGATTGACTGCTATTGTCTTTTTATGTTCCATATTACCGACAGATTTTACATCAGTAATATATGATTAACAAAATGATTCGCTTCATTTTGTCATTACCGACGGATTATTGAGTTAATGAAATGAATTGTTTCAATAATTTTTTATCGACGACAACTCTGATGGTAAAATTAACACGGATCATTAAAACGTAAGCCCGCTCTTCTTCTTCCTCATTTTACATTTCTTCTCTCTCTCTCTCTCTCTGTTCTCCGTTCTCTCTCGCTCTCTAGCATTTTTTTGCCATTTCACCTCTGCTAGGGCTCCCATTTCACGATCCAAGACCGCTATTATGTTTCTGGTATTTTTTTTAACATTCTAATAGGTTTAGTTTTTTAGTTTATGCTTTTTTTTTTGGTTCCATTTATTTACTCGAAATTTTATGTTTGTTAGTTAGTTAATTGAGTTATTTTCTTAATTAGAGATTGAAATTTTGTATAATAAAATTATAGGATTGGATTGTATGACTAGAGGAAAGCTTAGAGTTCCTTTCCATTATTTAAATTGTATGCTGTAATATTATGTACTTTAAAATAGTTATTAGGATTAAATTTAGAATGCTATGATTATTGTGTTTTATTTTGATTACGCTGTAGTGTTAAAATACTGACTTAATTTTTGTGGAGGCTCCAAATTTAAGGGTAGACTCTACCCAAATTTTGTTTAATCATTTAATATATTATTAAAATTAAATAATTATTGATATAATAAATGTGTCATGTCTTTATTTAGTTAATATATGTCTTATATTTTTTTATTTTTTATATGTTATATAGATTAGTTATGGTAGGACAGACACCAGGTTCCGAATGAGATAGAGGTAGACTAAGGAAGCATGATCTACCCCCTCGCACCTATACTGTACCCACCACTTCTAGTACACCTACATCCACTACTCCCATGGGTGGCTCCTCCATCCCTCCTAATTCACATACTCATGAGTTTGTTATGATACCCAACTTTGGGTACCATAAATCAAAGTCTCAGCCTTCATTCCCACAGTAGGCTTCTCTGCCTCCACCCCTACCTCTAGAAGGCAAGACCCATGGTCAACCTACTTCTACACCTTCGCCTAGTCAGCCTAGTTCGCAGGGTGCCCAGGCCTTCTCGTACACCTCCTCATAAGACTCCACAAACCAACGAGTGGAGCTTAGATGCAACGGTAAATCCTGGTAAATAATTTAATATTTAAATTTATTATAAATTTTTAATTATGATAGAGAATTTAACTAGCAAATATCTGGCATAACCTATTGTTTTATGACACAACTGGATTCCACCTCGGCCGGCGCTGTGCAGGATTACCGAGGCATTTGAGGAGAACTCTCATGCCCATATCACAGTTTTCTGCAGGCTCCTAATGACACATAGAAATTGTGGTGGAATAAGTGGAAGGTAAAATAATTAGTATTTTTTATTTTTTATTATTAGTTTTAATTTTTACTTCACCTGTTGATTATTATGATATGTGTCTGCAGTGTGTGTTCATTATTGATCCACGCGAGAAGGCTTCCATTTATAGGGCATGGAGGACTAGAGCTGAAAGAGCCTTTGCGATATATTTCACGACATTCACGTGAAGGACGCGAGCACCTATTTGGCTCACAGATGAGATCTTTTAGGCCTTGAGGGCCCATTGGGACTTACCTGTATTTAAGGAAAAGAAGTTAAAGGCCTGGATGAGCAGAGGATCAACCCACGGTGGCTCTCTGCACACTAGAAGCTTTATCATTATAGAGGGTATGTGACTTAACATGATAAATATCATCCTTTTCTTATTTAGTTTTTCTATTTTTGTATTAAATGATATATATATATATATATATATATATATATATATATATATATATATATATATATATATATATATATATATAATGTGAAAATTTTGAAATAAAGGAGAAGACGATGAGTAGGCCGCCAACCCAGGGGGAGCTATCCTAGGAAATCCACACCCATAAACAGGACAAGTCTCAGTAGGTTGATATGCGGTCAGAGACCATATATGTAAGTGATTATAATTTAGGGTTTTAATTTTTTTAATTTATTATAATTATTATTATTATTTAAATCTATTTTATTTTATTTCTTCTAATCGTAGCGTGAGTTCACCCAACGGCTAACTGAGGCCCAATCATAACAGTCGCACCAGGGGGATAGGAGTACTTCTACCAGCCCACTTGTTAGCGATGATAAGGTGTAGGTCTAGATGGTCGGCGGCCGCTACAAGGGCTGAATTTACGGGATGGGGATCTCTTACAGTAGGTCATATTCTTCAGGCTCTGTATCTGAAGTTAGGCTTGCTGAGACTGATCAGGAGGCTATCCATGATTAGGTCCATGCACTAAATGAGTCATTGCAGAGGCAGCTTGAGGAGGCTGACAGGAGGTACATAAAGATGTACCAACACCACGAGAGAGACATGTAGTAGTGGAGGCAGCAGCTATCGTCCATGGAACAGAGAATGACGACTATGTACCAATTCTACAAGCAAATGCAAAGCGGCAGTTCGTCATCTGCTGCACCACCTCTGCCTCCACCTTCACCGCCTCACCCTTCTCCGGACGGGTACATGGCTACTCGTTTGGAGTCGAAGATGACAACAACGACAACAATCATAGCATCTCAGATACTGACGATGATCAGTATTCGTAGATTTTAGAATTGTATTGTAAATTCTTTTAATTAAATTGTATATATTTTTATTTAATTAATTTTTTTTTAATTTCTTCTGCAACTAAAACTAAAAAAATAAATTTATTGGTAGTAATATTTATTAATAATTAAAAAATAAATAATCCTTGGGCAAAAAAAATAATAAATAATTTTTTTCGACGGATTATCCATTGGTATATTTAAAAATATTGACTGACGTAATTTTTTTCATCGGAAAAATTAAAAATTTATTGACGGACAATTTTTCCGTCTGTAATATTAATATTTTTTATTATCAACGCATCATTTATCGATGGAGTTTTTACATCGATTAATCTGTTGGTAAAATATATACTGATGTAATTGGGTTAATTGCAGTTTACTCCCATGCATTATAGGTCATATGCACTTTACCCCCAATATTTTAAAAATGTGCAACTCGACACCCTGCATTTTCACAATATGCACTTTAGCCCCTTCTGTTGATTTTTTTTATCAATTATAAACAAAAATGCAGGGTATCAAGTTGCATATTTTAGAAAGTTTAGTAGTCAATTTGTACATGATCCAAAAATTCAAGGGAGTATAGTGTAATTATTTTGGGCCAAAGTACACATTATGAAAATATAGGGTATCGGGTTGCATATTTTTAAAATATTGGGGGTAAAATACACATGGACTATAATGTAATTGGGTAAATTGCAATTAACCCGATGGAATTTTATTATGTTTCCGTCGGTATTCAACACATTTCTAGCAGTGAGAAAAAAGTTAATTAGGGGGAAGAGGAGAATATTTTTTTTATTAATATTAAGTCCTTTTTATTTTATATTAGTAAATTATTTCAAACCCTAAGTGAGATAAAATTATTAAAGAAAATGTAATTTAAATTTCATATATTTATTGAAAATGAATACACAAAAGTATCAATTTCTAACCTTTTTTTTGGTCAACTATCAATTTCTATTTTCAATTCTGCATAAATTTCTACTTCATTGAACAATGAACTGTGGAGAACAAATTAGATCATGCATACGGTCATGCCTATGGGCATCGAAACAAAGGAAGCCCGCACCTTCAATGGGCTCGGGGCCTCGCTTTCCCATGAATTTGTCGCTCATCCTAGTAATAGAAAACATAATTCATTTTTCAGCAATGCTTGGTGGCACAAGAAAATTTTCATCAAAACGTAACGAATTCCTAACAACCAATCACGAGAGGAGAGAAATATCAAAATGATGAGAGAGAAAAATTTATATCTATCAAAATGCAACTCAATTGTATTTAATTGTCTTATTCATACATTGTTTTACGGATATAAATTCATTCCATTTATTGTTTTCCTTCACTTTTTGAAGAAAAGAACAAAAATTCATTTGTCCTGACCCAAAAAAATAGTTCATTTATTTAGGTGTAGGTTTAAATTCATGCAATATGTTTTGTCTTTTCTTACCAATTTCCATTCTCCTTTCCTTTTACCTTTTCTAAAGGGCGATTGCTATCATACTCCCCATAACTTCATGTGTGTGGTATTCCTTGTAATTTTAAGCTTTCATCTTGATATCAATGGCCCATATTACATTTAGAACATCTCTACACCACTGATGGGTAGTGCACAGCAAAAGCATCAACTTCTCCTCTCTTTCCTTTTCTCTTTCTCTCTTTTCTATCCCCTGTTTGCCGTCGCACAACCGGCCACCATAACCACAACCCATGCTGACCTTCACCTTCCCTTACACAAATGGCCATCGCAAAGCCTCATTCTCTGCCACACACAGTCATGCAATTGTTGGAAGCTCTCCACCGTAGTCCCGGCACTGTCACAACATTGATGCAACAAGCCTCCCTTATGCAGCTCTTCATCGTTGGTGGCCTCTCTTCCTTGCCATCCATGCTGAGGACACCACCCTCGATGTAACGTCCTTACCCATACGGTACTATACTTAAGTCATAGTACCACATTTCGAAGTTGTTACTGTTACCTGGACGGACTTTGTCTGATGGCTACCTCTGGTCATCTTCAATATTCTTTGAACTATATGGAGATAACATGAAAATAGGAATGAGAATTAAAAATTCTCAATAGGACTCCTTACTCACCATATATCATGTCATCGTTATTATCTCCAGCTGCTCTGGTTTATTAAGAAAAAGGTGAACATGCTTTGTAATTTTCCCAATTTAATAGTTTGAAAACATATTATTCGAAGCAGAGTTTATTTTATTTACACATTGATTAAACAAAGAGGGAGTAATTATGAAATGGAAATAGGTAAAGTTAACAATAATAAGAACTAGTTAGCAGGTAGAGATGTGTATAGATGTACAAGTTTTAATTCATATCAATACATGGGAATTATTCATTCATTTCTAAAACAAAGTAGGAATCTAGATATAAGTGCAGCAAACTAAATAACATATACATACATATGGAAGCAATTAGGCTCCTGACAAGCAAAAAAAGGAATTGAAGCATAAGTATAGCAATCTAAAGAACAAATGAATAATATGCTAATATGAATACAACAAGAATTCTTGATGTAGATGCTTTCGTTTCTTTTTAACTTTCTTTTCTTTGCACACCTAGGCATTATGTCCTTGGGTGCTTGTTTTTATCCTTATCCATACTTGGTCCTAGGAGTCTTTGACCATATAACTCCTGGGTAATAGTCTGCTTCTCAGGATCGAGCTCGTTCCTATACAAGAATGTCGGGTTTACTTTCCCCGATCTTCTCACTGATCTATTCCCCTTAACTTTAATCCGGGGCCAAGTATTATGGAACTTTTCTCATAGCATAACTCTTATAAGCTTCATGCAAGTAGCACATGTATCAATATCTATCTCATAATTTATACATAATTTCTGTCGAATTTTAATAGCATGATGGATTGTGTCTGCTTCTCCATGAATAGTGCCAGTATTCAGATCATCAATTATTCAGAAAAATCACAACAGTGCATTAATATATCAATATCATTCTAATAGGTATAATACTTGCACTTGGATTCAAGTTCCTACCTATATACCTCAATATTGCCCAGATATGGAAATTCACCATAATTTCTATTTAATTCCATTGAACTTGAATTTTTGATATGTTGGAGCTTTATGTGTCTATTTTTGATAAGTGTAGCTCAAATTATGAGGGTTTTATTTTGACCTGCCATGTAGCAGGCTAGAATTGTACATCAGAAAGTAAAAATCCACCAAAAATTGAAAATCTATGTCGTTATTGAATCAATTTTCATATCCAACAAGTTCCACTTCGTTTGCCTAAGGAGAACTCAAGTTGTGAGCTCACGAAGTTGATGAGATTGGACTGCCCTGTCTCTATTCCACTAGAACAAGGGAAAATTAACGAATTTTCTAGGAGCAATAGGGACCGAATTTAACTTTGAAATTTTTATCGAATGTTGTGCTATGTATAAGCTTTCTAACAAAATTGGTTGCACTCAATTTCAAGTTGTATAGGGTGAGTTATACCTTTCTCAACCCGTATTGCCCAAAATGAACATGAGATTCCTAGGTAAAATTCAAAAAATCATATCTCTCTCAATACTAATCCAATGGCCTTATAATTTGTATGTATAGAAAGCCCTGGAAGTCTAGTTTCTCCTAAAAATAGTCTCATAAATTTATGATGGCTCTATGAGATTCCGTATAGTTCATGAGTATGGATGCTCTAGGAATCAATGGATTCCAGATTTTCTATTTTGCTCCCTTTCTAGTTTGTTATGCAAGATTTAACTCCAACCTAACCAATTACTTAATAAATCAATCACAAAATATCAAAAGCACATTCTATATCTTCATTTAGATGGATGAAGCAAGAGTTATAATCAACTACAAAGCCACAAAAACTGAAATAAAGCTTAAATCCTACCTCTAGTAAGTGAGTTTCTTGATTAAAATTGATGTTTGTGGGTAAGGAAGTGGATGAGGGCTTGAGAGGAAATGAAATGAAGGAGGAGAAGAAATAGAAAATGGAGAAGGAGAGGCAAGAGAGAGAGGGCCAAAAATTGAAGGACCAAGGGGGATTTCTTTTTGGAGTTAAATGATGGTGGTAGTTGGCTCACTTGAGTTTCATTGGTTGATAACTCAAGTGGCTCCTAAATGAGCCAACAATGCTCATGGTTGGATGGCTATAAATGGCACCACAGGTTAAGGTGGATGGGTTTTGAGCCCTTGGATCTAGGGTTTTCTTGTGATAATTCTATTGATTCGGTTTCGGTGATTTAAGATACCGAATCTCTACTGATTTTCCTTCGATTGGCAAAACGATTTTAAGAAATTTTGGTAAGTTCTCCTATATTCTATTCTAATTGTTCCTAATCATAATTTCTCTCTAATTAACCTCTAATTAATTCTTAATTAATTTCTAATTAGCCTTTAATTGGCCTCTAATTAATTATTTAATCGATTTCTAATTAATCTTACTTATTTGATAAAACTGAACAAATTGATTAAAAATGATAAAAAAAGAAAATTTCGGATGTTACACTCGAGGTTAGTCAAAGCTCCGTAGCACGGTTGTTGATCAGATTAGTGATTGATGTTTCTCTCTTCTCTGTCCAAATTGGAAGAACAAAGAATAGCTATGAATCGATCTTTTTTCCTTAGTAATCTCAAGTATTTATCACCTAATCTTGTTTATGCTTTGCATTCATGATTTGCATTCTGTAATCATAATCAAATCTAGATCTAAGGACCTCAATCTTTCAACAAGTGGTATTAGAGCATTTGTTTGATATTTGATTATAGCTGTAAGTTCTATTTTGTTCAAAGATTGGGTGTTTGATTGAGATAAAATTTGCACGCATGATGAACCCTAAGGACGTCAATTTGGGATTTTGACTTCGAACCAATTAAATCTGGAATTGGTTGAGGGCTTTTGTAAAACTTGTGATTTAGAGTTGAATGACACTAGATTTGTTGATTTTGGTTAAGAATCTAGTGAGGGATTAATCAAAAATCGCATGGAACCCTAACTTTCCTGCCTTCTTTGATCGGAAATCCTAGATCTGTATTTGGGCACTGAAAATATTTATTTTAATTTATTCTAGATTTAAATTGCTCAAAAATATTTTGTATTCTCTGAATTTTGGCCTGAAATGTTTTTTTTTGGTGCACATTGGTGCTAGTCTTGGGTATATTGTCTTAAGCATACTCTTAGAGTTGATATGTTTTGTTTATTAAATTAATTTTGGATTCTTAATATTTATTATATTGCCCATTAAAACTTTGAAATGTCACTAATATTGAAAATTGTGTAATAGTACTCTGAGAATTGCTGCTTGAGATATATTGACATTATTGTTGGGTGTTTTTCATGATTGTAAACTCGCCTTCGCGAGACCAATTGTGACAAATGTTTTTTCTGCAAATAATTTTATGCAATATTGTTTTGAGAATTATTTTCTGAAATTCTAGAACATGATTTTGTTGCACACTCCCATGTTATATATAATTATGTTTTATAAGATTTTCATAACTTGATTTATGCAGTCCAAGTGGGATAGTGTTTGACAATTTTGTGGACTTGCCAAAAAATCAAAATTGGATTTAATTTTAAAATCCATATTAATTAGATGCCTAAATATTAAGGCATATTTTGGTTTTAAAAATGTTGAGTCTTGGGAGTGTTCACTACTTAAGCACAAATTTTGTGATATCAAAGTGTTATTGTCTTTAGCTAAAATCCCACTTTCCACAAAGGAAGAACTTATTTTAGGTGATGTGATTCACCATTATAAAATGAGAGAAATGATTTAAATTTGGAACATCTCTCTATGTTTTGCTCCACAAGTTGAGAGCCATGTGCTCTTTTGATTTTGAGGGAGTATTGCTCATTATTTGTTATTTATTAAATACTCTTTGTGCTTAGCTTATAAAATTTTCAATGAGTTATTTCTAAGATTGTGCGCATTTACTGATATATTCAAAATTGTGTTTTATCTCCCATTTTGGCTGTGTGATCTTTACTCTATGTGGACATTTAACATTTCAACCTAGTGTTGCATTGAGAATTATGTTAATAATGAACTTTGTAACACCCTAATAGTTCCATACTATATTTAAGTCATACTATGGAATTACTAATTATTACTTTTGCTCGCGGAACTAATATTACCATTTGAAAATACTTTATAATGAAAATAGGGGTAATTTTTTTCTTTTTAACAATAACGAATAAATTGTTTTGAAAACCAAGAGCCATGAATGCATCGTGAACATGTAATACAAATATCGCTATCTCATACATATAGTGCGAATAAAATAAATAAAAGCGACATGAATAACAAATATCTTAGGTTAACATAACATTCATTCCACGGTCATCATAGTTAATATAATAATAATAATGTCAGAAGTCATACATAAAGATAATGATGGGTCCAATATCTATTGTCAGCCCTACAAAAGAAACCTAATTGAATACATCATAAAGGAAAATACATCAGAAATCCTTACCGCCCAAGCATGCCATACAATAAAATGATAACCCTATAGCTACAAACAAAAAAGGGATATCTTCATTCTCGGCTCTGCATGCAATCACCACGTCACTTATCGGGCGGGAGGAAACTATTCCCGAATCCACCGAGATCAACATCGCCATGTCTACCTCCCAGAGCACGCCCACGTCCACGAGGTACAGCACGGGTACGAATAAACCCACAACCATGAATCGAGGGTGGTGCGTGATGAGGAGCTGCTAAAGAAGAAGACAAATCAGATGTCAAGCGAATCACTGAAGGATAAGAGGGCTCGGATGGGTCAGACTCCACATGATAGCCCGAGTAGGATGGCTCCAAAGGATCACAATCCAGAGAAATAGTCAGGGTCAGGTGAGTATCTAAGTCAGACTCTCCATTAGTGGGGTACCTCAGCATCTGAAAGTAAGGGTGGATGTCATCTAGGGTAACCTCACCGTACAACTAGTGTGGGCGGAAAAAATAGGCTCATAACTGGAAACTGAAATAGATGGTCGTGGAAAATCTAGACCATCATAGTTGCACTTGCAGATATCATAGAGGCATTCAGCACTGGGTCAAAGCGATAATGCCAAACCTCGAACTCAATGAAAATCACCACTATGCCCGATGTCAGCATCCTCTGAAGATGACACCGAAATGTAGGAGTGAGAAATACTAGATTTCTTAGTAGGATCGCAACTAGACAAATATTGTGTCATCGTCATCATCCTAACCACTTTGGGTTTAATTATAAAAGCAATGGACATGCATATGTTCAATTTTAATGATTTTAAAAACATAAATCCTAAGCAGGTTAATTTTAAACTTAACATATAATCATATCATCATAAGTAAACATACATATGAAAGCATAGAATAAACATTTATAATGTATATAGATAATATAGATACATGCACTGACATGCAACCTCATAGATGTAACCATGGTTTTACTTTAACTTTACTTTCATTCTTAGCACATGCTTAACATTCTTTACTTTTCCTTTGAAATAGACTGCTTTAAGACATGAGCTCATTCCGTGACTGTCGTCATGCAATACTAACCAAATCAGACTAAGCTGATATTGGTTACCCTTAATGTTGGAGGGTCCTTCTTGTCACCCTGCCTCCCCCATAGAGATTCCTTGAGTCTTACTGGATCATAGTCTCTCACTTCCCTTATTGAAGTGATTGAAGAGTCATATCCCATTCTTTCTTTTCTTATTATTATACTTTACATGCATAGTATTTCTTTGACAAGACAAATGTAATGATATGACTAAGTCCATAATTTTGACGGAAATCTGGCAGCATGATGACTAGACCAAAGCTTCCTCAAAATGCCAATCATAAAACTTTCAACCAGCAGTCCATTATATCCATCTCCTATAATTACACTAATCATTCAATCATGAGACAATGCTCAATCAACTTGTCCTACATCATGCCTAATGGCATCATGTATTCATACCGTAAAGGAGTTTATAGTTGTGTTATTCTTTATGGAAAATCTTATGAGCCACCATGTGATTTCTCGTGGTTACCCATGAGAGAATCACATAATAAAATAAAATGTGTACATAGTCTTTTAGTTATTTAGTCCTTATAGGAAATAATTTTTCACTTGAGTGCATGTCTTATGGAACACTTGTTCAAATTAATAAAGTTAGGTAATTATTTCCTTTTCCTTAAGATAGTGCACTTAGTGGTTCCTACGTTCATGGTATGCTCAAAGGTACTTTTATTTCCAAGGATTTCGAGATTCCACTAGTCCTTGGGTCATAACAACGCATAACCACACTAATGATTCAACAACACCATGTTCACTAATCACCAAGGGTGATTTTTAACTTATCCAAGTTGCAAAGTTTCAAGCTTTTGTCATTAATATAACAAGATTTTACCTTTAATATTATAAAAGTTATTATTCTTTATAAATTAATTATCAAGTTTCATTTTTTAATAAAGTAAGTGCCTCTAAAATTATGCTCTTGTCTTAAGATTAAATCTTGACAAAATAATGATACAAGATATTAGCTTTAGAACTAAAAAGTCTTATTCTTTATGAAAGTTGACACTTTAATTATTCTAAGACCGTCAAGGTCTCAACTTTATGACTTAAAGTTGTCTTAAAGTCTAAAAGATTCCTACTTTAGGAAATAATGATATAAGACATTAGCTTTGAGTTAGAAAGTCTTATTCTTTATAAAAGTTAACACTTTATGCATTATTTTGACTCAAGATATAAACTTGATAGGTTAAAAGTTGCAAGTCAACACTTTTATGACTTAAAAATTTCATTCTTGACTTAAGTTTGAAACTTTATGAAAGGTCTTGTCTTCAAGATTTGATTTTTAAGCCACAAAGTGACAAGTTCTTATTTTTATGACTTAAGCTTCATGTCCCAACAATATTGAACCTTTACACATATTCTTGCCTTCAAAAAGAATAAAATGGAACCATGTAACACCCATAAAATAGCACCACTTTTCATTAATCAAGAAGCAAACTTATAAAACTTTATACTTTTGGAATGTTCATAGTTTTATCAAGTCATGAAAAACATGTAAAGATGAAACTTTTCTAATCATAAGCTCATTATAAGAAAAGGAACTAACTTTAAACAAAATACCATCAAGAACATCATTCTTTTTGAAAACACTCACAAGAAATATCAAGATCTCATGCATCAAAAGAGGAAAATAGAAACTTTGAGGCATTCAAGAAACAAACTTTCAAACAACCAAGAACATATCATAAAGAAGAATATGAACACTTTTTGCTAAAAAAGGAAACTTTTGCTCATGAAGAGCATGAGAGTTTTTTGCAAGCTTTCACTTGAAGATCTTTGTCATGGGAGGAACCAAACTTTAAGCTTTCTTGAGAAAACAAAAGAAAAGTGTAGAGATCACTATCTAAGCTTGAAAATGGCATCCTTGAAGGAGAAGGAGAAGATGAAGAAGACTCCCCCTTTGATGATGGTGGTGGCAGTTTTGAGAGGATGAAGATGGAAGCTCTTATGTTCTCTTGAAAATGAGTCTTGTAGTATTTAGATCTCTTCTCCAAAGACCAAAAGATGTGGTCTTTGAAGAGCTAAGTGAAGAAAGTTTGGTTATGGAGGTGGAGAATGGAGAAAAAGATGAAGAGGAAGAAGAGAGAAGGTAGAGAGAAATTGGAAAAGTAGGAAACTTAGAGAGAGAATAAAAGTTGAAAAATGAAAAGTGGATGTATGTGTGTGTGTGTGTGTGTGTGTGTGTGTGTGTTTGGCCGTAACACATTAGGCCATGGGGGAGAAGATATTTGCTTAATTTTGTGCTAATTAAGATTTAGGGAAACAAATTGGATGATGGGGGAACAAATTATGTACTTACTCTTACATAAAGCACTCTTGTCTAATGCTTTATGCTTTAGTGACATCAGTCTTTACTTTATTGTTTGGTTGACTAAATTTGAATTTAATCATGTGATTAAATACTCTTGCAACTTAATTAATATGATTAAGTAAGGATTAGTGATTAACTCATGTGATTATGATCGACAAAAATTAATCTTGCAATTAAGCTTAATTATCCTTAATGAAACTCGATTAAGCTAATTATTTGTGTTTAGTGCTTAATTAAGCTATTAAGGGTTTGACTTACTTAATTAGAGATCCTCTAATCTTAATCAAGCATTCTCTTGACTTTCTCCTCAGAGTTAACTCATAAATACTTTGTTAATCTCTTAATTAAGCCTTAATCTCATAATTTCTCATTAAGTACCTAATTACTCAGGGTTACTGAGGTAATTTAGCATGACAAGAAATTGAGAATGTTGCAAACTTACCCTTCGGTTTGTCTTGATTGACGTGATTCTCGATTATTTGAAAATTGTATCCTAAGATTTTCAGTATTCTCTCGATACTAGCATTAGGGACATGATTTAATGTTTGTGGGAGCCTGCTCATGTGTTATGATTTTGAGACCTTGAGGATATTGCAATTACATGAGAGCTCCATTTGTTAATTGGGTATTTTGTAGCAATCCAATATTTTGTGAACTTTATTTTCACTTATGGTGAGTTTTATTCATGTTGAATAAAATTATTTTATGGATTGCAATTATTGTTAATTTATGTAGATAATGGACATACTATTCAGTTTGACATTGTTTGACACATTCATTGTTTAATAGAGAAAAATAATTTACATATAATCTTACATATATTGTCATAAAATTCTAATACCATTGTTATTATTATTTTCTCTATCAAGTGGAAGAGACTTGTATATTGTGATCCGAGACCCTTCGCAGGATTGCAATAGTACGAGGTCTCTAGTTCAATTAATTGCCCAGTTAATTAAACGTAAGAAAACCAATATTATTATGTAAGTAAATTATCATATTTTGATGTAAGGTTTTCTCTTTTCCTATTAGTTTATTATTGCTCTATTGTTTTGAGACCTATATTGAGGACATTTTGATTTTTTTAGAATGTAATGTTACTCTCATTTATATATCGAAACCATTGTTATAATTGGAGTTAGAGACTTTATATTTTGTTTTGTCCTTACTAGTGGCTACGTATAGGTCCAAAATGCTTCTATTAGCATATTAATTTTGCTATATTCTTTATGATTTGTTGTTGCTTGAGTTTGCGATGATAGAGAGGGGCTATTTGTTGTAAAGTGTTAAAGACAATTATGATCTCCTCAATTATGTAAGTAGAGTATGCAAAACTGATTTTGTGATACTCTAATTCTCAGATTTTGATGACTTTGCACTTTTGTGATTCTCTATATTTTGTACTTTTGTTATTAGAAATAATAGTGATGAGTCTCAAACTCACATTGAGCACTCTTCCACAAAACTGTTGATAATCTCACTACTTGCTATTGTACCATTAGATCATATTGAAATCTTATGGTCTCTAACGGGAATATTTATATTGTTTTGAAATGTTGGATTAGTAGGAGATATTTTTGCCATATATTGTTTTGTATCCTTTTGTGGTTATATGGCAATTTGTGGTAGACTCTTCTTGAGTATATTCCTACAGAACTTCTTGTTGTTGATCCCCTAACCAAAGACTAGCCACTAAAGGTTCTATTGTTGATTATGCAACCCGTATGAATATATTGAGGTCCCTTTGATATTTTGGGTTAGTGGGAGCTTATTCTACAGGTTCATTATAATCTCATACTATTGTTAATGCCATTTAAGTCTGCATAGCTTAATTATTTATGCAATTTAGCTTAATGGCATTATTGTTGAGATATGTTGGACCCAGTCTCAATTTTGTTATGCTAAGATATTTTGTTGAATCTCAGAGAGCATCTTGGGTGGATGCTTATGTTGCCATATATTATTGTGGGCACTTATATTGATATGGCCTATATTGGAGACATGTTGGACCCGTCTCATATTGTGATGAAATTTATTAGATCTTATATAGTATCTGGGGCAGATGTTTCTTGGAAATTGCAATTTGATAATGTATTGGCATGCCATTTTGTTGTGCATTCCCATTTACTTATGTACCACCATTTGTTGGGTCATCAGGAGATAAGTATCTCACGTGTATGATATTAGTACTCCTTTGACTGCATTGTTGAGTAATTGTGATCTCGTATTGGAATATTTGGTTGAGAGTACTAACTCAATTTTTAACATCATAGTATGGCCACATATTATGAATTGATCTGGGGTATTGTTTCATAAAGATTTGATTTATGTTGTCCAAGTGGGATACTATTGGAATATTTTGTGAACTTGCATAAATCAAATTATATTTAATTTTGGACTCGAATTAATTAGATGTCAAAATTGAATAGAGCCAATTGTTTAAGCCCAAATTATTGTAATTATTGTTGTTATCAGGCCAACATACTGCTCATTGCTGGGTATTGTTATGTTTCCAGGTATGTATTAGCCTTGTTGTAATGGATAGCTTGTGTAACACCTTACTCGACAAAATACTATGCTTAAGTCATAATATATTACTTGATAAGTTGTTACGTGTGGCGAATTAATTAAATTCCATTTTCTGTCTCATTACTAATTACCCATATAGAGTTAACCGTTCACTTTAATATATTTCGGGTTGACAGCAGACTAAATACTAGATAATCATTGTACCGAAAATAAATTAACATAAATAAAAATGTGAAATAGACAGAACTACTGCAAATTTCATCATATTTACATATATATAGACATATCTGTTTTCAAAATTGACAAACGATATAGGATAATAAAATGAGGCCACTTACATAAAATAAATCGGCCTGTCGACATGAACAGTACCCTAACTGGTCCCCACGGGACATTTCATGTGCTATACAGCATATACTCATCTACTGTCTATGACCTAATACTATCAAAAGAGGGCCATTCTATACACATCCTATGGCTACGCTGCATAGGTACTCTAGGTGGACTCTAAGGAGAGGAATCCGTTTGTCATGCTGGCATCCCCGGGAGTGTAGTCCATGCTTGGAGCAGAGGACGAGGAGGATGAACTCACTGCCTCAGACGAATCCTCCTCAGACATCGAGATAGAGGGGATTTGCTGCTGTGTGAGGCTGGAAGATCCATGGCTGGTACTATTGCTGCTGCTGCAGGTGGTGGTGGAAAGGGATGGGCCATGTGGAGAGGAATGGCCATATAAGGGACAATAGGGTCGAAAAGCGAGTGCATGAGTGGTACCGCAAAGTCTCTCTGGAAGAAGAAATAAAAGCGAAACTGACATCTACCCGATATGTACATGGAGTCAAAGAATGGATCGAGGTGGATATGGAGTTCGAGAAACTCAATGAACAGGACGTTGGTGACCGCGTTCTCCATGATCTGAGAATTGCGTGGAAACATATAGTGAGCTGAGAAATAAAGATTTCTCAGTAGGGATCCTAAGTTCATATATATCTGCCATCACTGTCATTCTCAGTTATTTCGGGTTTTGGTTAATTAAAAGAAAATGTTGCAACCAACAGGATGTCCTACTCAATTAGTTATAGAAATCATAGCCCGAAACATAGCTTTGTTTTCCTTAAGGAAATAAAGGAAATTAAACAGAGAAATAAATAACCAAACCTATGTTTTTGACATAGTTAAGTGACAGCCATAAAGTGAACAATAATAAATATATGTATATATAACATCCAATGGTGCAATTAACTCAATGCATGATAAAAGAAATTGTGGATATGCATAAGAAATAATGCACTTGACCTTAACTCATATTTTTCCATACTTGGTCCCCTAGGAGTATATTGGCCATAAAACTCCTAGGTAATAGTCCGCTTTTCAGGATTGAGCTCGTTCGTATCTAGGGTTGCTGGGTTTACTTTCCCCGACTTCCGCACTGATCTATTCCCCTTAACTTTGTTCAAGGGCTGGCCCAAGTAATATGGAAATCCTTCCTCATTCTTATAAGGGTAGCATTGCTCATCTTATACTTTGATCAATGCATGCATAACTTGTAAATTCATGTTAATTGCAATCTTTGTCGATATTTCGGTAGCATCACGGATCATGTCCGCTTCCCTATGAAAAGTGCCAGACAACCAAGAAATTTTAATTAAACAGCAAATCCAATATAGAACATCATAATCATATTAAGAATATAACAATATCAACAGGTACAAGTCTTAAAATACTTAATCTATCTTGCAAGCTTTTAACCTCTATTGATGTTCCCGAGTTCGACTTGCAAGATTGAATTGGGTCCGAGTTCCGATATTATATAAGTTCCGACTTCCGAGGTTATGTTCAATCTCCGAGATTATATAAGTTACGGCTTCCGGGGTTATGTTCGATCTCCGAGATTAGTCCATAATTGGTCTTCCCAAAACTTTATAAATATCTTTCCTAAGTTCCAAGTTCTGACATTATTTTTACCAATCTAGTTTTCTATTCGCTTAGTTCCAAGTTTCTGCATTAAGTATACCCGACCTAGCTCTCTGTTTGCTAAGTCTCGAGTTCAAAATTAAGTATACCCGATCTTGCTCTCTGTTTACTAAGATCCAAGTTCAATATTAAGTATACCCGATCTAGTTCTCCGTTTGCTAAGTTCCGAGTTTCAACTTTCACTAAACTTGATCTAGTATTCATACATATCTCTACCCAGAATTGTACCCTTATAAGAGAAAATTCACCAAAAATAGGAATCTGGATGAAATCATACAAAATTTAATCACTGTAAAGTTAACAAAGCAAGCTTTCAAATGAAAAATTGCATATTATTTGAATGAGTACAATTCAAGATATAAGCCCTGAAACTTGACCCTACTGGACTACCCTATTCCAGCCCGGGTTGAACTTAAGGTGAATTCATTGATATACTGGGGATAGTTGGTAACGAATCTAACTTTAAAATTTTTATGGGATGTTCCCTCATGTGTTAACTTTCAAACAACATTGGATTCACTCAATTTGGAGTTGTGTAGGGTGAGTTACACCCTTTTCAACCCATACTGCCAGGATGAAAGTCCTGATTTCTAGGTCAAATTTCAAAAATTCATAACTATCTCTATACTGATCCAATGGCCTTACATTATATATGTATGGAAAATCCTGAATGTCTAGTTTCTCATAAAAATAGATTCATGAAATTTAAACGGCTGCAGGCAGAGCTGTACACTCCACCGTACGGATTGCCGAGGAAAAACCCTAATAGCTTCTTGAGTTTTCTCTTCTCTTCAAGTTCTTTTATACCAATTTCAACTCTAATCACAACACACATGCAAATTTAGTCATAAATCATCATCATCACTCCAAATCACATTAATATCATGAGGAAAATAAGATCCCCACACAGCCCCAAATCAAGAAAAACAAGAAGAGAAGTTGGATTCCTACCTTGTCTAGTTGAAAGTTTGTTGATTTAGTGTCTTAGATGGAAGCAACTCTTGATGAGGCTTGAAAAGAGGTTGAAAATGGAGTAGAGAGGAGTGTGAATGGAAGAGAAATGAAGGGGAGTCAGCCCCTTATCTTGGCCGAAATTCACAAGGGCAAAGAAGGAATTGAACACAAACTTGTGGAGCAAGGAGTTGTGTGATTGGTGGATGTATATTGGGGTTTCAATTTGATTTTATAGCTGCCATCCTTGGCTAAAGGTGGCGCCACATATAGGGGTGTTTTGGCTAAATCCTAGCCATTCATCCTAGGGCACTCATGATATAAGTTTTATTGCTTCGGATCCGATAGTTTTAAAATACCGAAATCTTACCGATTTTTCTTAAATTGGCAAACCGGTTTTAAAAAAATTCTGTGAGGTTTCCTATATTCATAATCTAATTCCATCAAGCTTAATCACTTTTAAATCACACTTAATTGGCTCTAAGTGAATGCTTATTCAAATTCCGATCAAACTCACTTATTCGATAAAAACCGAACAACTTGGTTATTAACGATAAAATTTTCAGACATTACAGCTTGGCCTATCACTTTTGTTAATATAAGAAGAGGCCTTTTCTCCTAACCCTATATATAGACACCTGTTGCCCCATTGAAACAGGAAGCTCATTCGACTATCTGGGGAATAAGAGAAGTACCTCTCTCCCTCTGGCCTTCTTTGGCCAATTACTCTCTTCTCTCTCCTTCTCTCTCCAAATTGGAAGAATGAAAAATAACTATGAATCAATCATTTTTCCTCAATAATCTCAAGTATTTATCACATAATCTTGTTCATGCTTTTCGTTCTTGATTTGCATGTTGTAATTAGAATCAAATTTAGATATGAGGGCCTCAATATTTCAACAATTTTCGCTGATGGCTGTGTGAGTGGAGAGGCGGGTGGCAGTCTAGGACAGGAAAAAAAATGAAGAGGGTGGTGCAATGGTGGTTTGGCAGAGAGAAATAATAATGTAATCCAAGTATGTGGCACTCGCGAGTTTTCGCGGTGTATAGCAGACGGAGCATTTTTATAGTGGGGTCTCATGCAACTTTTCCTCTAGACTTAATTCAATACTTGACCTATCTAGATTTAATGGATCCTGATTGACTAGATAGTAAGCCTGATTGAGCGAAACATTGTTAAGGATCACAAAGATTATGGTGCTAAAGGCAAGAAAAAATCCATATCCGAGTTCATTTGGAGTATAGAGATCTAGCAATTATAGGTTAGTCGAGATGGCACATCAGTAGCCTGGGTGGATTGCTGTTGTCTTTAAGGGTGTGGTTTAGCCATTAAAGTGTGTAGCCCCTTTCATAGACGGGGCCCAAGGTCCAAGTGTCATGCAGCCATTTAAAAATTGTTATAATTGTTAAAGAATGACTTGTTTTTTGGTCGTATTAACGCGTGAATGTTATAGTGATTTTAGCAGATTGTTTGGACTACTCTGGAACTTCTCGGCCCAACTATAAATAGGTATGGTCCATAGATATGCCAATTTATTATGAATGTAAGATAATAAGAAAATACAAATTGAGCCACAGCTCAGTTGGCATATCTCTAGGGATGTTCACGGTATGATTTAAATCGATTTTGAGTAAAAATTTATCTAATCCAAATAAAAAAAATATACAATGGATTGGATTAGATCAGTTTAGTTTAAATTTTAAATGTGATCCAATCTGAACCAATTTTTTGTGATTTGGATTGGATCAATTTAATTGATTTTTTATTAAAAAAATTAAGTATAAAGTATTGTAAATGAAAAATAACTTAAATCAATAAAATTAAAAAATAAAATTGACTCATATAATATAGATAAAATAATATTTAAATAAAAATATCATATAAATATAGAAAATTATGTGATAAATTAAAATGATTATAAGTAAAAGTACAAGCTTAACAATAAAAAGTTATATTATATAATATTATTCAGTTTAGATTGGATCGATTTTAAAAATTAAATTTGAAATCCAATCTTATCCAACTGGTTTGTGAAAAATAAGATCTAATCCAATCCAATCCAAACTTTTGCTATTTTAATCGATTTCAATTTTGATTGGATTGGTTTAGCGGTTTTGATTGGATTTAAACACCCTTATCTCCTCGCCTTACGGGAGGTTGTACCACGGAAGGCTCATAAGTTCTACTCCTAAGGCAGAGTCTTAGCCCCTCCACCTCAAGGGTAAAAATGAGAAAATTGTACTAATAATTAGTAATAATTGGATTTATTAATACACCACTAAAAGGTATTAATTAAAAGGCACATGATTTTTTTTATACCATCAATACCTAGAATTTATATTTCAACTAATCTAACTCAAGTCAGGTGAGCCTATTATGAGAGTAAAGATCTTCTAATATTAGTTTTTCATCTATAAAACTAAAACCTTATGGTGTGCTATTTGACATAATATATTAGGTATGATAGGATAAACTAATACTATATGTTATGTCTTTAGCCATTATTTTGTGTAGTCAATATATTATTTAAGCTTATCCATTTTAACCATCTTTATACATCAAAATTGCAGATAACTTAATCAAGTTTATGGAGGTCGGATTAGCATTGATAACTTTTAATATATAAGATCTCTTTCACAATTTTTTTTTATTTATTATCAAAATAAAAATAATTATATAATAATAAAATTAAAAAATATATACATAATTAACATTATTTATTTTTAATTACAAATTTTAATAATATATATTTTAAAATAAGTATTTAATATATCAATAAATATATAGAATAATATAAAATATATAAATAAATAATAATTAAATGTTAAAATAAATCATACAAGATTAATAATATTTAAAATTAAATATCAAATATCAAAATATATAATAAAAACAAAATTATTTAAAATAAATTTGATAAAAAATAAATAGTTCAATTATGATATTTTTAAACTTATAAGTAAATGGTTAATATAAAATATTAGTTTAGTATATATATATATATATATATATATATATATATATATATATATATATATATATATATATATATATATATATATATTTTGTTACATATGATGAGAAGTACAAGTACGAATTGTTAAAATGTATAAGAGAAAGAAAGTAATATATATTTTTTATATTTTATGAAAATAAAAAATAATTACTAAAAATATTGAATTGAATACTAAATAATATTTAATATAAAATAGAATTTTATATAATAAAATTTAAAAATATTTATAATAATTACAATTAAAATTTATATTTATTTTTAAATTTATAATTAAATATTTAATAAAAATATTATTTTATAATAATTTTATATTTTGTTAAATTTTTCTTATAGTTAAAAATATTTTAAAAAAGTGGAAATAATATTATACATCATAGTATCATGTATAATGTAATACTAAATATGATATAATATTAACATTTTGTCAATTATTATATTATCAGGTCTTATACGATCATGTCTTATATTATCAGGCCTTATACTATTATGACTTATTCTATCAGACCTTATCTTATTATGCGTACCAAATGAATCTCTAAGCTTTGTTGGGAGTTCAATTTAGAAGAGGAAGGAATGAAAAGCAAAGGCATGTGTTAGGAGGTTTTAACATGTTTGAGAGTTTTAATTTAAATAGAAAAATATGTTTGAAGATTTTTAAAATCTCCCCAAAGCCCTAAATAATCTCCTTTTTTTAGTTCCCCGAATTTGGGGGGTTTTAGTGGAATATAATTTAGTAAAATATTTTTTAAATATAAAAAGATGTATTTTTAACGAAAATAATTAATTCCCCAAAACAATTAAATTATTAAGCATTTTAATTAAGGGTAAAAATATAAAATACATCACAAACCCTCTATTTCCTTTCCTTTATCTATCTTACACTTCCAAATAAGGAGAAGACAAACCATCTTAATCCCTTTCTTCCTTTACCATTCCTTCCCCTTCAATGTCTTTCCTTTCCTTTCTCTCTTAACTCCCAAACAAAGCTTAAATTTTGTTTAAGAGGAATAAATGCCAATCATTTAAACCAACTAAGCGTTGATTATAAGGTTTTAAATTCTTTCGTGTGGACTATGGACGTATTAAAAATTAACATATCAAAAGCCGTCACCCAAAATAGTATGAGAAATGTTAAACTTTCATTAAAAATCAACTTGACAGTCTTCTGAAGTTTTTAAAGAGCAACAAAAATATAATTATATCACTTCTAACAAGCATACACTAGTATGATATTTCACTACAAGTGGGAGAAAAATAAAATGTTATTTAATTATTTGTAAATTTTTTAAAGAAGTATGTTATTAAATTAATATTAATATATATTTATCCAGCATATAAATTTTTAATCGTTTATATATTATCCAAGTAAAAAAAGAAAGAAAAAGGGAAATATTATTTAGCTAGAAGAAAATTGTAATGAGTGAATATTAGTTAAGTAACAGAAAAATTTAAAGTAATAATTAATGTCAAAGTAAATTATAAAATTATCCAAAATTATAAATTAATTTAGGCAAAAGAGAAATGGATTTTTGTGTCTAAAGTAAAATGCAAAATTTGCTGACTTCTATGTAAACATGTGGAGGTTAACAATTCCCATTGCTATTATTATAATCATGTTATAACATGTAATGATAAAGACTTAATCTTTAATAGATCCCAAATGAGTTTTATCCGTAATATTAGTAAGTTGAATCCCAATTATCACTTTGGAAAAAACTTACCTAATTATTATTCCAACTTAAAATTACATGAATAATTCCTTGAAAAAATTAGAGACAAACGCACCAGCTTTTTTTTTTTTTTTTCATTAATATGTCTTATGTGAGCTCACATTAGATGAAAACCAAGTGAATACAATCAGTAAGCACTAGGGGTTCAATCTCATGGGGGCATTCTTCAATCCAAATAGTATTCTCACGACCACTAGCTAATTTAGCCAAATCATGGGCTACTCTATTGCCACCCCTTCTAGTGTGCACAAATGAGCAAGAAGTAAGAAAGTTACAAATGCTAAGAATAGCTCACAGTGGCGTGCAAATATTTTTGCTCTTTAAAATATTAGCAAGAATAACATTAGATTCCAGTCAAGATGTAATATTTATAATACTACAGTCAGGCTTCCTTAGCTGTGGGTACTTTGTTATGTAAGGGAAAAAATAACGTAAGTAAAAAATTTTCACAGGTATAGTTAAGAATTAGATATCTCGTATTTTACTGTTCAATTATATTTTTTTTAACAAATTTTTAATTATCTTTAAATAATTACACTTGAAAATGTAATTATTGGAACGCACCCAAAATATGTATAATGGTGGCTGGCTGGCATGCACGGATGAAGTATGTGGCTGTTGCTATGATGGATTGTGCTTTTGCATCCTTGGCCAAACTTGAGTATATTTGCTGTGAAGTTTCAAGGGTATTTGGTATTGGCCTTTGAGGTGGCTAACGTTTTTTATATCAGATGTGGAGTTTGTTGGGCGGTGTAGGCTTTAACTCAAAGTCCTTTTGGTTTTTGTTTTTCTTCTTTGTTTTTATCTTGCTGTTTTTCTGTGGTTTTGGATCTCTGCTTCTGTACTATGGCCCTTTCCTTTTGAAGGAATGTTTTGAGCCCTCTTAATTATCCAAAAAAATTACCAAAATAATCATTATTGGAAAATATTTCCATGTAGGCTTTTCAACTTCATACAATTTACAAATTAGTTTCTAAAGTTTTTATGTATAATGACTCTCGAACTTTAACCTACATAAAGTGATCAATTTTAAGAGATTAACTTGGATACTGAGGGGCCAACACCAATTGAGGAGGCTGAAGTTGGGTCCAATCTTGCTAGGCCCAAGCGAAAAACTAAAAGGCCATTTGGTTGGGATGACTATGTTCATGATTCATGAAATGTCAAATAGGCTAAAGACATGGGAGTAAAGCAAGGTGTCTCGATTATATTGGCGAGATTGTTACTAGGTTGTTGATAGATTTTATTCCTTTCCTTGAAATCTAGGCATATCTGTGTATATATTGTCATTGGCACTAAATGAAGGGCAAGAAGAATATTCATAACATTTTTTCCCCTTTCTTGGCTCTTATAGCTTTTCTTTTTTAAGTTCTTTTATTGAGAAATTCTTACATGGTCCAAAGTATCACATGACTATGCTTCCGGTCAATTACGTAAGGATACTTTTATGAGATTGTGTGTTAATAATAAATCCTATATAAATTACACTTACATGATTAATTTGGGAACACAGTCACGTGGTGCTCCCGGATAAGTATTTCTCCTCTTTTATTATTATAACATTTTTGGTGCTATCATTGCGAACGCCATGTCTAATAAGCCTACCTCCACCTCCGTTCAAGCTTTTTCTTCCCTTGGTGTTGAAGCTACCATTGCTGCCTTCACTCACCATATTGACGATGACATGCACTAACTCTCCACCATCAAAAACCGCTCCACTTCTACCAGCTTCCTATCCTCCTCCTCATCCCTCTCCACCACCACCTGGGATTCATGTCCCCCGCTATAGTACTCGGCCAATCCTTCCGACTGGATATCCCATGTTTTGATGGCTCCAATCCCACAAGTTGGCTCTTCAAGATTTCCCAGTTTTTTGACTTTCACCACACCACACTAGAAAGACGTATCATGCTGGCCTCCTTTTATTTTGATGGAGAGCTCTTGCATGGTTTTAGTGGATGCACGCCAACCAATAGTTATCAACTTGGCCAATGTTCTTCATGGCTATCTAAGCACGTTTCGCCCCCTCTGCTTATGAAGACCAAGGTGGCGCTTTACTCAAGGTTCGTTAGACCGGTTTTATCCGAGACTACTAAGCAAAGTTTGAGTCTTTGGCTAATCGAGTCATTGGCCTTCCACCTCCTTTCTTTATCAGCTGCTTCATCTCTGGTCTCAAACCAGAGATCCGTTGTGAGGTGCAGACTCTGGTCCTTACCACACTACCTCAAGTCGTTTTCTCGCTAAGTTGCAAGAAGACAAGCTGTGTTACTCGGCCACCGCCCAATACTGCTCCTTTCTGACACCACTGACGCGACGCCCACCATTGAAGGACTTTTTACCTCGTCCTTCTTCTTCCTTGCTGGTCAAGAAGCTAATCGCAGCTTAGGTGCAAGCCTAAAGGGAGAAGGGCCTCTGTTATAATTGCGATGAACGCTTTCTCCAGAGACACAATTGAAGACTAAAGTTCTTCCTCCTCTTAGCAAAAGACCCACTGTAGCCCGTCGTTGAAGCCCTAGAACCATGAGAATAACCACAACTCCTCCATCATGGTGAACCTGCTCAAATCAGCTTGATACATTGGAAGGGCGATCAGCACCAAGAACCTTATGTGTGCAAGGTCATATAAACTCCAACCTCGTCATGGTGTTAGTAGATGTGGAAGCACACACAACTTTATTCAAGACAAAGTGGCTAAATTCCTTTCCTTGCCATTTTCACCTACTTTACAGTTCCAGGTACCGGTAGGCAGTGGTGAGGAAATTTTTTGTTATTTTATCTATTACTTATTATTTTATAGAGAAAAAAATGTACTTTTATGCTTATGAATTGTAGATTATATATATTTTATTTTCTATATTTCAAAAATATAAAAATTAATCCCTTAAATTTTGTGAATTTGTATTCTAATTAAAATAAATGTATTATATCCCCCGAATTTTGGGTCATATATAAATTGATCCCTTGAATTTTTTTAAATATTTAATTCGGTACTATAAACTCTCTTAAATGTGTGATATTTTTGTTAATAATTGATATAAAAATTAACAGAAAGATTAATTTACACATTCAAAAAATTTAAAGAATTAATTTATATTTTTTTAAAGTTTAAGAGTTAAAATATACATGATTTATGATTTAGGAAGATAAAATACTTTTTTCTGTAATTAATTTGTTGTTGATTTATATGTGATGCCTCTTCGGGAAGCTGATGTCGTTCTAAGTGTTCAATGGCTCAAGCAATTAGGACCTGCTCTTACTGATTACGAGGATTTATATGAAGTTTATTTGGCATCGAAAAATTGTGACTCTTGCAGTAGAAAGGGCACCCACTACTTCAGAGATTTCTCTGCATCAACTTAAGCGTGTTGTAGCAACTGAGCGAGTGGCTGAGTTCTTTCAACTTTGCATGATTCAACCGAAGAAGTCCAAGCCCCCCTTGACCCTAAGGGTGTTCGAGGTCTTTCTGATTTATTATTGAGGTTTCAGCATCTATTTTAGCCACCCTCGACCCGAAGTATCGACCACAATATTCACCTTGAACCAAGATCCAAATTAGTGAACATTAAGCCTTACTGCTACCCTCATTTCTAGAAATTTGAGATCAAATGGCAGGTTCGAGACATGTTGCAACATGGGCTAATACAAGACAGCATGAGTGCTTTTTCCTCTCCAGTGCTCTTGGTTCATAAGAAGGATGGATCATGGAATTTTTGCATTAGCTACTGCACATTAAATGTCATCACCATCAAAGACCGGTTTTCCATGCCAACCATTAATGAGTTGATTGATGCTAAATGGTTCTCAAAGCCCGACCTATGATCAGATTATCAACAAATCAGGATGGTTGCTGATGATGTGCACAAGATGGCCTTCTGTGCTCATGAAGGGCACTACGAAATCCTCTTTCAAGCCATTTGATCTTTGTAACGCAACATCAACCTTTCAAGTCACCATGAATAACTTGTTCAAACCTTATTTGCAGCACTTTGATATCATTGTTTTAATGATATTTTAATTTACAGTGCTTCATTAGCTTAACACTTGTCTCACTTGGAATTAATATTTTAGTTACTTGCTAATGCTAATTTCCTGCTTAAACAGACAAAATGCCAATTTTCAAAGCAAATAATTGACTACTTGGGGTACATTATATCTCAACCCGAGGTGGCTCCTAACCCTGCTAAGATACAAATTATGCTTGATTGGCCTCCTCCTTCATCGGTTAAGGAGCTTCGAGGCTTTCTCGACCTAACCAGATTCTACAAAAAATTCATCCGGTAATATGCAACTATTGCTAGTCCCGTAACTAATCTTCTCAAAAAGGATGGGTTTGCTTGGAATATGGAGGCTTATACGGCCTTTGAACAACTGAAGAAGGCAATAGTGGAAGCTCCTATTCTATCTCTGCTGAACTTCAATTAACCATTCCAATTATTCTCAGATGCTTTGGATTGGGCATAGGCATAGTTCTCATGCATCATGTCCACCCCATCTCATTTTTTTAGTAAGAAGTTCTGTCCTCGCATGCAATTAACATCAACATACGTTAGAGAACTTCATGTTATCACCATAACTGTGAAGAAATGGCGCCATTATTTATTGGGGAGGCCATTTGAGATATAGACCAATCCAAAAACGATTAAAAAGTTGATGACATAAACCATCCAAACCCCAGACAGCACTTTTATTTGGCTAAATTGTTGGGCTATACTTACACTATTACATTCAAACCAGGAGGGCAGAATTTAGTTGCGAATGCCCTATCCAGCATTTCTGAGGGGAGCTCTTTTGAGTGCTTGGTGTTATCGGTTCCCCAATTTGACATACTGACCAATATTAAAGATGAATTTGCTCAACTAGATGATTTGATTCGACTTACTGGCTCAATTGCAGAAGACCCACAAGCTTTCCCTGACTACAAGTTGCAAGATAGTTTCATCTTGTTCAAGGGGCCAATTTTTCTAAGTTTTGAATCAGGTCTCAAAGAGGAATTGTTGAGAGAATTTCATTCCTCACCTCAAGCCAGACATGCTAGGTTCTCCAAGATGTTTAGTCTCCTTAATTTAGGAATTGCTTGGAATGGCATGAGAGGGGATGTTAAATGCTCTGTTGAGGAGTGTACCACATGCCAGCAAACCAAATGCCTTAACAAGAGTCCAGGAGGGTTGCTTCAACTTATTTCCCCATCACATTGAGTTTGGTAGGATCTCTTATTGGATTTTTTTGGTTGGCCTCCCTCCCTATGGTGAGCACACTGCAATTTTGGTTGTAGTAGATTGGTTCTTTAAAACTAGCCATTTTTGCCCATTGCCAACTTGTTATACTGCTGCACAAGTCACTGACGTGTTTACTCAAACAATTTGTAGATTACATGGCATGCCTAGAAGCTTGATATTAGACTGCGATCCCATATGCTTGAGTAAAATCTAGCAAGAGTTATTCAAATTAAGTAGAACAAAGCTTTGTGTGAGCACAACATGTCATCTCGAAATGGATGGACAAGCTAAGGTCATGAACTGGACCTTAAAATAATATTTGAGAGCTATTGTTCATGATTAGCCAATACATTAGATGAAGTTTTTGCATTAAGCTGAATGGTGCCATAATACTACAGTTCACTCAACCACTGAGACTTCTCAGATTGAAATAATTTATGGCCGTGCTCCTCCAACCATTCCCTAGTATGCAATTAGTGTTTCTTTAGTGGAGGCAGTCCAGAGCAGTCTATTGGAGAGCGATGCTATACTGCAAAAGCTCAGGAACACGTTTCTTAAAGCCCAGAACTACACGAAGCAAGCAGTTGACAAGGGAAGGCGTGATGTTGCTCTTGCTATTGGTGATTGGGTGTACGTCAAGCTACGGCCCTACGATAGAAATCGGTGAGCCAATTCAACATGTAAAAGCTAGCCAAGCGTTACTTTGGGCCATTCCAAATTTGTGACCGAATTGGAGAAGTAGCTTATGGATTGGCTTTACTAGAGGCCTTGCGTATTCATCCGATTTTCCATTGCCCATTGTTGAAGAAGCACCAAGGAAAACCTCCCCCGCAAGCAGGGATGTTACCTGAAGCACTCACTAACATACATCAGCCAATTACTTAGCCTCTAGCAATCCTAGATTATGAGCAAACCCAAGGTGACAACCCTCAGCTCACTCGAGTTTTAGTCTAGAGGGTTGGGTTACCTCCTAAAAACTCAACGTGGGAGGACTCGGCTGACATGATCCATGAATTTCCTAATTTACACCTCGTGGACGAGGTGATTGTGGCAGGGGAAAGCAATGATCGGCCAACACCAATTGAAGATTGGCCAACACCAATTAAGGAGGCTGAAGTTGGGTCCAATCTCGTTAGCTCCAAGCGAAAGAATAAGAGGCCGATTGGTTGGGATGACTATGTTCATGATTCAGGAAATATCTAATGGGCTGAGGCATGGGAGTAAAGGAATTTTAATGACCTGGGCGGGACAAGTTTCTCGATTATATTGGCGAGGTTGTTACTGGGGTGTTGACAGATTTTATTCCTTTCCCTGAAATCTAGGCATATATGTGTATATATTGCTGTTGGCACTAAATAAAAGGCAAGAAGAATATTCATAGCATTTTTTTTTTCCTTTCTTAGCTTTCATAGCTTTTCCTTCATAGCACTTTTATTACCATAATAGATACTATCCAAAAAAAAAATTGATTTAATATTAGTGTAAAAAGCTTTATATAGTCCTTCAAGATGTTATTATATGCAAAACTTTTGACATAATGGATGTGAGAGTTAAATATTTTTTTTTTATTTAGTAATATATTATTGGATGTCGATATAAAATTTATACTGATATTGTATTAAAAGTAAATCTTAATTTTAACGGAAAACTGGATCATTAATCTGATACTTTTCTGATGCACAGGTTCCTCTATTAGAGGCAAGTACAGATCATACTTCGTATCTTCTATAGCCTTGTTATTTCCTTTATTTTGTTCAAGATCATAGGAGCGTACTTAGAGAAAGAAGGTAAGAACTTTCGGGAAGAAGAGAAAAGTTTAGAAACTCATGTTTATAGAAACACACTTGTATTATTTCTGATGGAGTTTTCTGATGATCTTACAAAGAGAGAGCTCCTTCCTTTATATAGAGAAGGAAGCTTACAGAATACTCTTAGTAATCTTACTACGTACTCAACTTCTTCTACAACTTTCCTAACAAGATAAGTATCATAACTACTTAGTGGACACTTGTCATATTGACAAGGACTAGACGCCTAAAGCTAATTATTTCAAAAGGACAAACTCATTTATGACTATGACCCACCTATTTATTACAAAGGATAAGACTACACTTCTTTTGATGACTTATTACAAGGTACTGCATTTATTACAATGCTGACTAAGACACTAAAAGACAAACAACTTTTCTACTACTTGTATTGTAGTGTCATGTGGCTTCTTCTTTACGGTTCTTGGGCTTTGAGCTTTGCTGGATTGTCAATATCTCTGCTACTTGAAGATAGGTTCATGACTTGGTGACAAATTTGCTTTCTCATCTCTATCTACTTTTTGCTAGTACCCTCTTAATTCTGCTTCTAACAGCATTTCTTCAGGATCCATATCTTCATCTAGGTCTTGGGAATCTTGCATGATTAGATCTTGCGTTGAATTTCTGTCAATGGCTTTGCTTGTTTGGCCTGCTTCAAATCCTCCAGCTGGTGCTTGAACTATGTGAGGAATCTCGGATAATGGACAGATGATATCTAATGGCTGGGTACAGGTGGCATCATCATCATCTATACCATTAATTTCCTGTAAATGAAAGATCAAATTTTCCTAGTAGAATGGAGGTTCATTGTCTCGGACAAGTGCTTTCAAGTTAGGGAGTAATGTATACACCTTGGCATGGTTTTGTGTCCAAAGGAGTTTTGTCTGTGGGTGCTGGAAATACGAACGGTGGATAATAAAAACTGAGATAAAATCACTTAACTGATCATCATCTAATTTCGAAATATTAAATCTGGATAATTCTTTGTCAAGTTCTTTGATCCACCAATTGATAGGTGAAAACCATTGAAGAGTGTTCCATAAAAGAGAAGAGCGATTTTCTGGGTCTGAGAGGAATTTTCTTAATTTGAAGGCAGGGCACAGGATAGGATAAGAATATAATATGGAAACACACCATAGATACCACATATCAAATTCTACGAATGTTGTTCCCATGAGGATGGTAAAGATGGTGAGATGTGGTACAACAAGACTTAACCAAGTGGGTTGAAAAACAAGGTTATGTGTTTGGATAGACCTATTGAGGTAGAGGGACATGTGTGACTTGGCAAATTCCTATAAGTATTTTGGAGTCAATGGAGTGTCAGGAGGAATTTCAGCCGGGAAAGTCCTTTGAGCTATGCTTTCTTCAGAGGAAGTGGATGGATAAGTATTCATCATGATTAATGGGTAATAGTGAGTAGAGGCGATGATGGTGATGGATTTGATTTGGGTTTAATTTGGTCTGGAGAGGAAATCTGGAATAAGGTTTTGAGTTCCCTTTATATGTTTTACAGATAAATCATATCAAGAAAACCATTCTTTTAGTCTGAGGATTTGAGGACTTGGTAAGATTTTATTTTTGAATTCAAGCAGCTTTGGAAATGGGGAATTATTAAGATGTATCTCAAACTAGTGTCCTCTGAGATGAAAATCAAATTTCTGGATTCCATACTTAACTGCTAGAGTTTCTTTGTAAGTTATATGGTAGTGAAGCTCTGCTGGCTTAAATTGTCCACTAGCATGTCTACAGTAGAATTTCTAGCCTTCGACTTCTTTTATGAGGACTGCTCCCCCCAGTATTGGTCATTAGCATCTGTCTGTAAAATCTGTTTTCCTTCTCCAGGTATTTTGAGAGGAGGTGGATTTCTTGCTGCTTGTTTTAGATGCTTCACAGCTTCAATTTGTTCTGGTCCCCATGGAGGAGCATTTTTCTTGAGGAGTTTGGACAGATTTGTGGTGTCCTTGGAAATATGCGGAATGAAGTCTCTTATGTAATTAAGAATTCCGAGAATCTATTGGATTTGCTTTGTGGTCATGTTTTCATCAGGGAATTTTGGAAGTTCTTCAGCAAAATGAGGTTGAGGCACATATTTTCCTTGCGCAAAATGCATTCCCAGAAAATCTACTTTAGTAGTTCCAATCTAGGACTTTCTTGATGACAACATTACTCCATACTGATCACAAATCTTATAAAATTTTTCTAAGAGTTGTTTGTGATTGTCTTCATTGGGAGAGAAAAGGAGTATATCATCAATATAGATAAGAGCACTGTCAAGGAGGGGTTCAAAAACTTTAGTCATGGCCTTTTGGAATAATGATGGGGCAACTTTGAGTCTAAAGGGTAAGACAGTCCATTAATAATGGGCATTAGGAATGCAAAATACGATTTTTGGTCTGTCTTTTGGGTTAAGGCCCAACAGCCAAAATCCTGATTTCAGGTCAAACTTTGAAAAAATATGAGCATTCTGGATATAGGAATAAAGAGAATAAATCTTTGGGAGAGGAAACTTATCATCTTTAAGGAATTGGTTTAGTGGACGATAATCGATGACAAGTCTCTTTTTTCCTCGAACTTGCTCAGATCTCTTATTCACATAAAAAGCTGGGCATGCCCAATCAGATTTGGTTGGTTCAATTATCCCTTGTTTCAGCAATTGCTGGCATTCTTCAAATACTGCTGCTCTATCAGATGGTGACATTCCAGGATGAACTGCCTTGGTTGGATTGATGTCTTCATTTAATTTAAATGGCAATTCTACAAAGAATATTTTATTCTTCTAAAGTGGATAAGGATTGTTGAAGAGATCATGGCTGTTGGCACTCATTTTAAGAAGTTTGTCCCTTATGTCTTCATATCCTAATGGTGCATCTGCAAGAGTGAACAATTTTGGGATAGTAGAATAAGGCTTGAACTCCCTTTTGAATTTAATCCCCTGAGAGAGGATTTGAAGTCTATGATTTTGAGTGTAGACATCCATGCCAATCACAAGATCTTTGTTGGGCAAATTTGTTCCAATGACCTTGGTCCAAATAATGCATCCTGGAGAAAATTTGAGTCCAACTTTGTGTTTAGTAATCAGATCTATCCGAAAAAGCTTACCGTCTGCTGCTTTGAAAAAATGAACACTGGGTTCCCAAGCAGATGATGGGAGGATCACCGGATTCATTAAAGTCTTTTGTGCTCCTGTATCCATAAATGCAATAGCTTTGATTGGTACATTATATTTGGAGGAAAGAATATGAATCTCGATGATCGGCAATAGTGGAACTGGATCAAGTGAACTGATTTCTGGATTTGGAAGTCTGGGGACTTCTTCTGCTTGTAGGATAGGGAAATGTTCTTCAGAACTAGAAGAGTCTAACTCATTGCTTCCTTCGGAGTCTGTGTATTCTAGCCCGAAGACGGTAGAGGCATCTAGTTAATCTTGCTCATCATACCAGGACTCAATGTCTTCATCTGCGGCTAGGTCAAGGGAATGGATTAGTTTGGAAGCCTTTTCCTTGTTATTTGGACAATTTTTTGAAAAATGTCCTTTCTTGCCACAAATGAACATCGTTTGCCATCTTTTCCTCGATAAGGCTTTCTTTTGAAGAATTTGACCTTCTTCTTTTTCCCTTTCCTGTTCATGAAAATTTTATTTTTCTTTTTGGTGGTTGGCTTGTAACAGCAACTACAATCTTTCTCTTTGCACTTTATCTCTAGATAATTCTTTTTGCAAGCTTTGGTGTACTTCTTTCTATCTTTGAGAATGTTTTCAAAGAGGACTTGTTGGCTACATAGCTTGTCCAATGCAGCAAGGTACGTCTGGTGGATTTCTCCAAGAGTCATGCTTACAACGTCTCTCTGCATAGTAGTGATCATCCGAAACCTTTCTACTCGGAGTTCTTCAGGAAGAGAGCTGACATAAGTGTTTTTAAGGCTAGGATCATTATAGCCATTTAGTTGATAAAACCTTTGAGCCATTCTTTTGAAATGGCGTTCCAAGTCAGGTTTTTTCAGAGAACAACACTTCATGTCAAAGTATTCCTTCCGAATTTCTTTTTGAACAAGACTGTGGTCATGAAGAAATTCATGGTGGAGTGCTGCAATAACAGTATCCGTACTCTCTAGTCTGTGTAGTTCATCTTGTCTTACAGGACTAAGACTACAATACCATTCTTTGAGGACTCCAGTCATGTGTGCACAGAATTCTTCAATGACTCGATAACGGTCAGCATCAGGTGAAACCATCTTAGCATCCATCCAGGCTTTAAAATCTAAAAACCTTTTTCTCCATTAAGATGGTAGGATGTCATTGATAGTGAATAACAGTCCTCCAGATGGCGGAGGAGTATTGATCTCTTGAGGATTTAGAGATGATGGTTGAGCCCCTCTGACTGTCTCAGTTTCTACAGTTGTGGCCATGAGAATCCTAGTAATATCAGCATACTCATCATCACTAGGGATTTCAACAGATGCTTCGACACTCTGGTCATCACTATCTGTTTGCTCCTGGTAGGCATGTGAGGCTATCATGGCTTGAGACAGTGGTACTGTATTGGGATCAATTTCTGATGTCTGAGTCTTTTTTGGAGATGGTTTAGGTTTAGGAGATTTTGGATTTTAAAGTGGTTGTTTCGGAAAAACTGAGGAAGATTCAACAACTTCTTTCCTCTTTGGGTTTTCTCTGGAGGGTCGAGATCTTTCTCTAAAAAATGTTGTTTTTGGTGGTAGGATTGGTGGTAATAAAGGTGGAGGTTTATGTGGTTGTGAGGATGATAGGAGGTTGGGATATATTTTTGGTGGCGAAGCATAGAATGGATCTGTCTCTGGCTGTTTTTAAAGGCTCTTTGTATACTCATAGAGTTCTTCTATATTGTGGCTAAGCCTTTGAAGTTCTCTTTCTCTTTGATCAAAAGCCGAGTCATGGATATTCCAAACAAGAAGTTGTCGGATTTCCATTTCCAAGACTTCGATTCTAACTTTTGTCTCCTTATAGTACTTTTATAGTTTTTCTAACAGTATCCCCAGTCTTTGCTCTATGGCCGTCATGAGGCTATCAATCTTTTGATTGATTTTTGTTAGCAATCCATTTTGGGCTAGGGAGTTTTCAGTTTGCCAGTTTAGAACTTCTTCAACTTGAGTAAGAGGTTTCAGCTTCCTATCTGGTTGTACTTCAGTAGGCTGGATAAAAGGTTTAGTATGTGTCTGAGTGGTAGGGTTGGTTTTTCTTTCTAAAGCTGGAAAGTCAGCTCCATAAGTGGCTGAAGTGGAGGCAAACATCATGCACAGGATTTCTGGTGTTGTTGGGACAGAAAGTATGGATTTTGGGCTTTTACAGGAAAAAGAGTTTGTGGTATTTTGTGGTGGTGGCCAAGTGGCAAGATCAGGGTTTTCAGGTGGTGGTGGATATCCTTCATGTCAGAGTATCCTAAGGGCTTCTTCATAAATTGGCAATGGTTCCTTCTTCTTTCTGATCCCTATCCAAGGACCATTGTCTAGATCAAATTTCTTCTGTGGCTTAAGAGGAGGCCTGCAAGGAGTAGCAGAATGCTTACAGTTTCCTGTGCATGGCCTTTGCCATTCATCATTTTCTGGCATGGGATAGAACCATGTGTCGCAAGTACAGCCTGGTTCACACATTCTTGATCCAAGATATCCCATAAGAAATGACCATCGATTTTGTCAGAGTAGATAATCTGTCCATTTGGCTCAATAGCATGGATCGACAGCTTCTTTTCGGCTGCTCCGAGAGTGATCATCATGGTGTAAGAGTTTCCCCTGTAGGTTCCTCTTGATCTGGCCTTTTGAAAATAGTTCTAACAGTTCCATCAGCAGATCTTTGAAAACTTGCTTCAATTGAAACAGCAGGGGTGCTGTTCCTTTTGAAGTTTTCATAGTTGCTTATCCATTCAAGCGGCATGAGTTGCAGGAGGTCCTTCTTTGGAATCTGCTTTGGAATCTGAACGATGGAGGGTGTCTCATCGTTTGAAGTGGCCAGAACCATCAAGGCATTTTCATTGAAGCCTTTTGGAGTAGGCAGATCAAAACAATGATCTTGAAGCCTATAAATTAGCTGGTGCTGTAGTGAAGCGGCTAGGGCAGCTCCATCTTGTGGAGCCCTTATGAGTTGGACCTATACTTTGAATCTAGTGGTCAAAGTGGGGTCTCTGAGGTGGACATTGAAGTTGGAGAACATGGTTAAAACAACACTTCCTACATTTAGTGTCATTAAAATAGTTCCGATGGTGGCATGTTCAAGATTATGGAAAGTAGTATCCAGTAGCCTTACCCTGGCGGTAATAGGAAGTCCTTTTCTCCCGTGAAGGGAAAGAACTAGCCTAATAGCTCCAAGGTGAAGGCTAACATATCCTTCTCTTTGCTAAAGCTGGATGAGAGTAGGATTGATTTCTAGATCAACATATTGTTCGACGGTGGTGGCTTGGAGAGCACATTCATCCATTTTTGTAGTCTAGATATACTCTTTTACACCAGTTCTAAGGGTTGAGATAAGCTTTTTATGGAGCCACTTAAATGGTCCTTATTCTCTTCTAAAGACATTATAGGGACTAAGGAGAGGAGGAATAGAGCTTTCTATTTGAGCATCTTCAGGGATATAGGAATATTCTATGAGATTTTCTATTTTGGAAGAAAGGGTCTTTATACAGGATTCTGAGATGGATAGTCTTGGGGTTAAGGATGAAGGTTTTTGGCGGACATTATCTGAGGAGGACGCCATCTGTGAGTTAGGTTCTTCCTTACTCATTCTCCCTGCTAACATTATCATTAATATAAAATCCTTACTTTGGCAAGGCGAGTATTTCAGCTTTCAAACAATAGCTTACTTATCCAGCTCCAGTTACTCATAAGGATTACATACTATAAAGAGGACTGAAAAACTGGATCATTAATCTGATACTTTTCTGATGCACAGGTTTCTCTATTAGAAGCAAGTGCAGAGCATACTTCGTATCTTCTATAACCTTGTTATTTCCTTTATTTTGTTCAAGATCATAAGAGTATACTAAGAGAAAGAAGGTAAGAACTTTCAGGAAGAAGAGAAAAGTTTAGAAGCTCATGTTTATAGAAATACACTTGTATTATTTCTGATGGAGTTTTCTGATGAACTTACAAAGAGAAAGCTCCTTCCTTTATATAGAGAAGGAAGATTACAGAATACTCTTAATAATCTTGCTATGTACTCAACTTCTTCTACAAGTTTCCTAACAAGATAAGTATCATAACTACTTAGTGGACACTTGTCATATTGACAAGGACTAGACACCTAAAGCTAATTATTTCAAAAGGACAAACTCATTTATGACTATGACCCACCTATTTATTACAAAGGATAAGATTACACTTCTTTTGATGACTTATTACAAGGTACTGCATTTATTACAATGCTGACTAAGACACTAAAAGACAAACAACTTTTCTACTACTTGTATTGTAGTGTCACGTGGCTTCTTCTTTACGGTTCTTGGGCTTTGAGCTTTGCTAGATTGTCAACACCTCTGCTACTTGAAGAAAGGTTCATGACTTGGTGACAAATTTGCTTTCTCATCTCTATTTACATTTTGCCAGTACCCTCTTAATTCTGCTTCTAACAGTATTTCTTCAGGATCCATCTCTTCATCTAGGTCTTGGGAGTCTTGCATGATTATATCTTGCGTTGAATTTCTATCAATGGCTATGCTTGTTTGGCCTGCTTCAAATCCTCCAGCTGGTACTTGAACTATGTGAGGAATCTTGGATAATAGACAGATGATATCTAATAGCTGGGTATAGGTGGCATCATCATCATCTACACCATTAATTCCCTGTAAATGAAAGATCAAGTTTTCCTTGTAGAATGGAGGTTCATTGTCTCGAACAAGTGCTTTCAAGTTAGGGAGTAGTGTATACACCCTGGCATGGTTTTGTGTCCAAAGGAATTTTGTCTGTGGGTGCTGGAAATACATACGGTGGATAACAAAAACTGAGATAAAGTCACTTAACTGATCATCATCTAATTTCCAAATATTAAATCTAGATAATTCTTTGTCAAGTTCTTTGATCCACCAATTGATAAGTGAAAACCATTGAAGAGTGTTCCATAAAAGAGAAAAGCAGTTTTCTGGGTCTGAGAGGAATTTTCTTAATTTGAAGGCAGGGCACAGGATAGGATAAGAATATAATATGGAAACACACCATAGATACCACATATCAAATTCTACGAATATTGTTCCCATGAGGATGGTAAAGATGGTGAGATGTGGTGCAACAACACTTAACCAAGTGGGTTGAGAAACAAGGTTATGTGTTTTGATAGACCTATTGAGGTAGAGGGACATGTGACTCTTGGCAAATTTCTATAGGTATTTTGGAGTCAATGGAGTGTCAGGAGGAATTTCAACCGGGAAAGTCCTTTGAGCTATGCTTTCTTCAGAGAAACTGGATGGATAAGTATTTATCATGATTAATGGGTAACAGTGAGTAGAGGCGATGATGGTGATGGATTTGGCTTAGGTTTGGTTTGGTCTGGAGAGGAAATCTGGAATAAGGTTCTGAGTTCCCTTTATATGTTTTACAGAGAAATTATATCGAGAAAACCATTCTTTTTGTCTGAAGATTTGAGGACTTGGTGGGATTTTATTTTTGAATTCCAGCAGCTTTGGAAATGAGGAATTATCAAGATGTACTTCAAATTGGTGTCCTCTGAGATGGAAATCAAATTTCTGGATTCCATACTTAATTGCCAGAGTTTCTTTGTAAGTTGTATAGTAGTAAAGCTCTGCTGGCTTAAATTGTCCACTGGCATGTCCACAGTAGAATTTCTGGCCTTCGACTTCTTCTATGAGGACTGCTCCCCAGTATTGGTCACTAGCATCTGTCTGTAAAATCCATTTTCCTTCTCCAGGTATTTTGAGAGGATGTGGATTTCTTGTTGCTTGTTTTGGATGCTTCATGACTTCAGTTTGTTCTGGTCCCCAAGGAGGAGCATTTTTCTTGAGGAGTTTGGACAGCTTTGTGGTGTCCTTGGAAATATGCGGAATGAAGTCTCTTATATAATTGAGAATTCCGAGAAACTGTTGGATTTGCTTTGTGGTCATGTTTTCATCAAGGAATTTTGGAAATTCTTCAGCAATATGAGGCTGAGGGACATATTTTCCTTGCGCAAAATGCATTCCCAAAAAATCTACTTTGGTAGTTCCAATTTGGGACTTTCTTGATGACAGCATTAGTCCATACTGATCACAAATCTTATAAAATTTTTGTAAGAGTTGTTTGCGATTGTCTTCATTGGGAAAGAAAAAGAGTATGTTATCAATATAGATAAGAGCGCTGTCAAGGAGGGGTTCAAAAACTACCATCCTCACAACCACATAAACCTTTACCTTTATTACCACCAATCCTACCACGAAAAACAACATTATTTGGAGAAAGATCTCGACCCTCCAGAGAAAACCCAAAGAGGAAAGAAGTTGTTGAATCTTCCTCAGTTTTTCTGAAACAACCACTTCAAAATCCAAAATCTCTTGAACCTGAACCATCTCCAAAAAAGACTCAAACATCAGAAATTGATCTCGATACAGTACCACTGTCTCAAGCTATGATAACCTCACGTGCCTACCAGGAGCAAACAAATAGCGATGACCAAAGTGTCAAAGCATCTGTCGAAATCCCTAGTGATGATGAGCATGCTGATATCACTAGGATTCTCATGGTCACAACTGTAGAAACTGAGACAGCTGGAGGGGCTCAACCATCATCTCTAAATCCTCAAGAGATCAATACTCCTCCGCCATCTAGAGGACCGTTGTTCATTATCGATGACATCCTACCATCTCAATGGAGAAAAAGGTTTTTAGATTTTAAAGCCTGAATAGATGCTAAGATGGTTTCACCTGATGCTGGCCGATATCGAGTCATTGAAGAATTCTGTGCATACATGACTGGAGTCCTCAAAGAATGGTATTGTAGTCTTGGTCATGTAAGACAAGATGAACTACACAAACTAGAGAGTACAGATACTGTTATTGTAGCACTCCACCATGAATTTCTTAGTGACCACAGTCTTGTTCAAAAAGAAATTCGAAAGGAATACTTTGACATGAAGTGTTGTTCTCTGAAAAAACCTGACCTGGAACGCCATTTCAAAAGAATGGCTCAAAGGTTTTATCAACTAAATGACTATAATGATCCTAGCCTTAAGAACACTTATGTCAGCTCTCTTCCTGAAGAACTCCCGGCAGAAATGATCCGGATGATCACTACTATGCAGAGAGATGTTGTAAGCATGACTCTTGGAGAAATCCACCAGATGTGCCTTGCTGCATTGGACAAGCTATGTAGCCAACAAGTCTTCTTTGAAAACATTCTCAAAGCTAGAAAGAAGTACACCAAAGCTTGCAAAAAGAATTATCTGGAGATCAAGTGCAAAGAGAAAAATTGTAGCTGTCGTTATAAGCCAACCGCCAAAAAGAAAAATAAAATCTTCATGAACAGGAAAGGGACAAATAAGGAGGTCAAATTTTTCAAAAGAAAGCCTTATCGAGGAAAAGATGGCAAACGATGTTTTATTTATGGCAAGAAAGGACATTTTTCAAAAAATTGTCCAAATAACAAGGAAAAGGCTTCCAAGCTAATCCATTTCCTTGACCTAGCCGCAGATGAAGACATTGAGTCCTGGTATGATAAGCAAGATCAACCAGATGCCTTTACTGTCTTCGGGCTAGAATACACAAACTCCGAAGAAAGCAGTAAGTCAGACTCTTCTAGTTCTGAAGAACATTTCTCTGTCCTACACGCAGAAGATGTCCCCAGACTTCTAAATCCAGAAATCAGTTCACTTGATCTAGTTCCACCATTGCCGAACATCGAGATTCATATTCATTCCTCCAAATATGATGTACTAATCAAAGCTATTGTCTTTATGGATACAGGAGCACAAAAGACTTTAATGAATCCGGTGATCCTTCCATCATTTGCTTGGGAACCCAGTGTTCATTTTTTCAAAGCAGTAGACGACAAGATTTTCCGGATGGATCTAATTACTAAACACAAAGTTGGAATCAAATTTTTCCCAGGATGCATTATCTGGACCAAGGTCATTGGAATAGATTTGCCCAACAAAGATCTTGTGATTGGCAGGGATGTCTACACTCAAAATCATAGACTTCAAATCCTCTCTTAGGGGATTAAATTCAAAAGGGAGTTCAAGCCTTATTCTACTATCCCAAAATTGTTCACTCTTGCAGATGCACCATTGGGATATGAAGACATAAGGGACAAACTTCTGAAAATGAGTGCTGACAGCCATGATCTCTTCAAGCATCCTCATCCACTTTGGAAGAATGAAAGATTCTTCGTAGAATTGCCATTTAAATTAAATGAAGACATCAATCCAACCAAGGTGGTTCATCCTGGAATGTCACCATCTGACAGAGCAGCAACATTTAAAGAATGCCAGTAATTGCTGAAATAAGGGCTGATTGAACCAACCAAATCTGATTGGGCATGCCAAGCTTTTTATGTGAATAATATCCGAAATGCCCATATTTTTTCAAAGTTTGACCTGAAATCAAGATTTTGGCAGTTGGGCCTTAACCCAAAAGACATATTAAAAACCGCAGTTTGCATTCCTAACACCCATTACCAATGGACTATCTTACCCTTTTAGCTCAAAGTCGCCCCATCACTATTCCAAAAGGCCATGACTAGAGTTTTTGAACCCCTCCTTGACAGCGCTCTTATCTATATTTATGACATACTCTTTTTCTCTCCTAATGAAGACAATTACAAACAACTCTTAGAAAAATTTTGTAAGATTTATGATCAGTATGGAGTAATACTGTCATCAAGAAAGTCCCAGATTGGAACTACTGAAGTAGATTTTCTGGGAATGCATTTTGCGCAAGGAAAAATATGTGCCTCAACCTCATATTGCTGAAGAACTTCCAAAATTCCCTGATGAAAACATGACCACAAAGCAAATCCAGTAGTTTCTGGGAATTCTCAATTACATAAGAGACTTCATTCCGTATATTTCCAAGGATACCACAAAGCTGTCCAAACTCCTCAAGAAAAATGCTCCTCCTTGGGGACCACAACAAACTGAAGCCGTGAAGCATCTAAAACAAGTAGCAAGAAATCCACCTCCTCTCAAAATACCTGGAGAAGGAAAACGGATTTTACAGACAAATACTAGTGACCAATACTGGGGAGCAGTCCTCATAGAAGAAGTCGAAGGCCAGAAATTCTACCGTGGACATGCCAGTAAACAATTTAAGCCAGCGGAGCTTCACTACCATACAACTTACAAAGAAACTCTAGCAGTTAAGTATGGAATCCAGAAATTTGATTTCCATCTCAGAGGACACTAGTTTGAGGTACATCTTGATAATTCCTCATTTCCAAAGCTACTTGAATTCAAAAATAAAATCCCACCAAGTCCTCAAATCCTTAGACTAAAAGAATGATTTTCCCGATATGATTTCTCTGTAAAACATATAAAGGGAACTCAGAACCTTATTTCAGATTTCCTTTCCAGACCAAACCAAACCCAAACCAAAACCAAATCCATCACCATCATCGCCTCTACTCATTGTTACCCATTAATCATGATGAATACTTATCCATCCACTTCCTCTGAAGAAAGCATAGCTCAAAGGACTTTCCCACTTGAAATTCCTCCTGATACTCCATTGACTCCAAAATACCTACAGGAATTTGCCAAGTCATACATGTCCCTCTACCTCAATAGGTCTATCCAAACACATAACCTTATTTCTCAACCCACTTGGTTAAGTCCTGTTGCACCATATCTCACCATCTTTACCATCCTCATGGGAACAACATTCGTAGAATCTGATATGTGGTATCTATGGTGTGTTTCCATGTTATATTCTTATCCTATCCTGTGCCTTGCCTTCAAATTAAGAAAATTCCTCTCAAATCCAGAAAATCGCTTTTCTCTTTTATGGAACACTCTTCAATGGTTTTCACTTATCAATTAGTGGATCAGAGAACTTGACAAAGAATTATCCAAATTTAATATTTGGAAATTAGATGATGATCAGTTAAGTGATTTTATCTCAGTTTTTATTATTCACCATCTGTATTTCCAGCACCCACAGACAAAACTCCTTTAGACACAAAACTATGCCAAGGTGTATACACTACTCCCTAACTTGAAAGCACTTGTCCGAGACAATGAACCTCCGTTCTACAAGAAAAATTTGATCTTTCATTTACAAGAAATTAATGGTGTAGACGATGATGATGCCACTCGTACCCAGCCATTAGATATCATCTATCTATTATCCGAGATTCCTCACATAGTTCAAGCACCAGCTGGAGGATTTGAAGCAGGCCAAACAAGCACAGCCACTGACAGAAATTCAACGCAAGATCCAATCATGCAAGATTCCCAAGACCCAGATAAAGATATGGATCCTGAAGAAATACTGTTAGAAGCAGAATTAAGAGGGTACTGGCAAAATGGAGATAGAGATGAGAAAACAAATTTGTCACCAAGTCATGAACCTATCTTCAAGTAGCAGAGGTGTTGACAATCCAGCAAAGCTCAAAGCCCAAGAACCGTAAAGAAGAAGCCACGTGACACTACAATACAAGTAGTAAAAAAGTAGTTTGTCTTTTAGTGTCTTGGTCAGTATTGTAATAAATACAATACCTTGTAATAAGTCATCAAAAGAAGTGTAGTCTTATCCTTTGTAATAAATAGGTGGGTCATAGTCATAAATGAGTTTATCCTTTTGAAATAATTAGCTTTAGGTGTCTAGTCCTTGTCAATATGACAAGTGTCCACTAAGTAGTTATGATACTTATCTTGTTAGGAAACTTGTAGAAGAAGTTGAGTACGTAGCAAGATTACTAAGAGTCTGTTGTAAGCTTCCTTCTCTATATAAAGGAAGGAGCTCTCTCTTTGTAAGATCATCAAAAAACTCCATTAAAAATAATACGAGTGTGTTTCTATAAATATGAGTTTCTAAACTTTTCTCTTCTTCCTGAAAGTTCTTACCTTCTTTCTCTTAGTATGCTCCTATGATCTTGAACAAAATAAAGGAAATAACAAGGCTATAGAAGATATGAAGTATGCTCTGCACTTGCCTCTAATAGAGGAATCTATGCATCAGAAAAGTATCAGATTAATGATCTAATTTTCTGGTCCACTTTATTGTTAGTATGTGATCCTTATGAGTAACTGGGGCTGGATAAGTAGGCTATTGTGTAAAAGCTGAAATACTCGCCTTGCCAAAGTAAGGATTATATATTAATGATAAAGGGGCTCCCGGCAGAGTGGTATTATAGATGTTAGCAGGGAGAATGAGTAAGGAAGAACCCAACTCATAAATGGCATCCTCCTCAAATAATGCCCTCCAAAAACCTTTATCCTTAACCTCAAGACTATCCATCTCAAAATCCTGTATAAAGACCCTTTCTTCCAAAATAGAAAACCTCATAGAATATTCCTATGTCCCTGAAGATGCTCAAATAGAAAGCTCTATTCCTCCTCTTCTTAGTCCCTATAATGTCTTTAGAAGAGAAAAAGGACCATTTAGGTGGCTTCGCAAAAAGCTTATCTCAACCCCTAGACCTGGTGTAAAGGAGTATATCCAGACTACAAAAATGGATGAATGTGCTCTCCAAGCCACCAGCGTCGGACAATATGTTGATCTGGAAATCAATTCTACTCTCATCCGGCTTTGGCAGAGAGAAGGATATGTTAGCCTTCACCTTGGGGCTATTAGGCTAGTTCTTTCCCTTCACGAGAGAAAAGGACTTCCTGTTAGCGCCAGGGTAAGCCTACTGGATACTACTTTCCAGAATCTTGAACATGCCACCATCGGAACTGTTTTAACGACACTAAATGCATGAAGTGTTGTTTTAACGATGTTCCCCAACTTCAATGTCCACCTCAGAGACTCCACTTTGACCACCAGATTCAAAGTACAAGTCCAACTCATAGGGGCTCCACAAGATGGAACTGCCTTAGCCGCTTCACTGCAGCACCAGCTAATCTATAAGCTTCAAGATCTTTGTTTTGATCTGCCTACTCCAAAAGGCTTCAATGAAAATGCCTTGATGGTCCTGGCCACTTCAAATGATGAGACACCCTCCATCGTTCAAATTCCAAAGCAGATTCTAAAGAAGGACCTCTTGCAGCTCATGTCGCTTGAATGGATAAGCAACTATGAAAACTTCAAAAGGAACAGCACCCTTGCTATTTTAACTGAAGCAATTTTTCAAAGGTCTGCTGATGGAACTGTCAGAACTATTTTCAAAAGGCCAGATCAAGAGGAACCTATTGGGGGAAACCCTCCAGTCTTCCACACCATGGTGATCACTCTTGGAGCAGCCGAAAAGAAGCTACCGATCCATGGTATTGAGCCAAATGAACAGATCATCTACTCTGACAAAATCGATGGTCATTTCTTATGGGATATTCCTGGATCAGGAATATGCGAGCCAGCCTGTACTTGCGACACATGGTTCTATCCCATGTCAGAAAATGATGAATGGCGAAGGGCATGCACAGGAAACTGTAAGCATCCTGCTACTCCTTGCAGGCCTCCTCTTAAGCCACAGAGAAAATTTGATCCAGACAATGGTCCCTGGGTAGGGATCAGAAAGAAGAAGGAACCATTGCCAATTTATGAAGAAGCACTTAGGATACTCCGACAAGAAGGATATCCACCACCACCTGAAGATCCTGATCTTATCACTTGGCCACCATCACAAAATATCACAAACTCTTTTTCCTGTAAAAGCCCAGAATCCACACTTTCTATCCCAACAATACCAGATATCCCGTGCATGATGTTTGCCTCCACTTCAGCCACTTACGGAGTTGACTTTCCAGCTCTAGAAAAAATAACCAACCCTACCACCCAGACACATACTAAACCTTTTATCCAGCCTACTGAAGTACAACCAGATGAGAAGCTGAAACCTCTTACTTAAGCTGAAGAAGTTCTAAATTGGCAAACTAAAATCTCCATAGCCCAAAATAGATTGCTGACAAAAATCAATCAAAAGATTGATAGCCTTATAATGGCCGTAGAGCAACGGCTGGGTATATTGTCAGAAAAATTACAAAAGTACTATAAGGAGACAAAAGCCAAAATTGAAGTCTTGGAAATGGAAATCTGACAACTTTCTGTTCGAAATATCCATTACCCGGCTTTTGATCAAAGAGAAAGAGAACTTCAAAGACTTAGCCACAGTATAGAAGAACTCTATGAATATACAAAGAGCCTTCAAAAAATGGTAAAATACTTTTGCTAATATGTAAAATATTTTTATGCTAAAGGTATATTTAAATCACACTTATATATAAAATAGTTTTGTGATTAATGTCCGCCCTATGATAAGCATTGAATTTTCAAAAGTAGTTTTAGCATAATTAATTGAGCCAAAACAACTCAACACCCTAGCTCCCTCCTAGCCGTGCAACATCACATAGTTAGGGTGTCAATTAATCAAATCATGAAGAATGCAAATTAATAATTTAATTCATAGTTAATTAATTAATTAATTATTAACTAATTGAACTAGTAACAAAAATTATCACATGATAATGAGGATTATGATCAAAGACGGGATTGACATATCATAAAGACAACTTCTGTTAGAATTTGAACTGACGTAGGTTGAAAAGGACTACTTCATATACGTCGGGAAGTTAAGGAATAATTTTTACCTTTTTATATTTTGAAAAAATACTTCATTACGTATCGTGTAAAGTTTAAAGATGTAAATCAAACTTTTTCTTAATTATTAAAGAAATAAAAAGTTTTATCCTATTATCTAACTATATATCATTATATATAAGATTTTTAAAGTAATAAATAAGACTTAAATATTTTTGATAATATGACAATTTATAATTAAATATGTGTAAAATATTTTTATATTAATAATATATCAAAATTAAATTTATTGTTAAATATAAAGTCATTCATGTATTTTCATGTAACAACTTGAATTTTTAGAAGAATTCATTCTTAATATATCATCATATCCTCTTTGTTAAGTTGGTATGGAGCTTCAATTTTTGCCACTCTATTCTTAAAATAGTAAATTTTGGGAGAGTTATTCCTTTAACAATAATAATATTCTAAAACATGATTGTTTAGTTAAAAGATTAATTTGATTAATCATTTTTTCTGTTAACAAAAATCTAGATTGAGAAAAAAATTTGCTCTAGAGCCAAGACATATCTCTGGTTCATCGAACACTTATATGCTAGATTAATCATTATTCATAACATAATGGCAAAAGTTTGTTATGCTTTAATATATTTTTTTTAAAACAAAATTTTCTTCACGGTCAACCTAAAGCTGAATGTAATGGCTGTACCTGTATTAGCATTAATTAATAATTTTTCCTACAACTAAATATACAAACAGGGAAATTATCAATGTCACCGTGGTTGACTCTGATGAGTAATTTTGCATATAATTAATATGCACCTTACACAATTTATACCGGGGATTGTGCAATTGATTTTCATGAATTATGTAGAATTTTTTTATCGCCCTATGACAACAGGTTTAGTAGTTGTTGTACGTAAGACAATTTTATCTGCTGTATAGATAAGAAGTGATGATGAGAGTTGTGTTTGTGTACCATTAAAAAAAAAAAAAAAAAGATTATGATAGTTATGTAGAAACATTTTATCTGTCTAACATATAGCGAAATTCCCGCGTTCATGCTCGTACTCAAGCTGTATATCTTAATACATTTTGGCATATACATTGCAGCGATGTTGACATGCCAATACTCAATTGGTAGGCCAAGAATCTATCTAGTTTACACAATTACACTAAAAGCTACATCATAACCAAAAACCAAAAGGGAAAGAAAGAAATGAAAAATAATTTTTATACTACTTGAAGTGGTAAATTCTGATCGGCATCATTAATTTTTAGAGTTGGAAGAACTGAAACGAGTGTGATATGACAATAGTAAGATAGTAGAAATTCACTTTTTTATGTATAGATATTTATAAATGTCTCTAAAATTTGACGTGCAAATGACCTGATTCAAAAGAAATTAACACGAGAATCTATGGCAATTAAATTTCAGGGATAGCTGTGTCACTTGTCAGGAATATGATCTCACAAGAAATTTTTGAGTAACAACTTTTCACCTTAAACATGTAAATTAATCTTTAACACGCCTTATGTAATTCATGTAAGAATTTGTTTTTGTTAACATAATTCTACACATATTAAAGACTTTTTTATATGCTTAATGCACAAAAATCCTTACTCGATAATTTCTCAATATCGCTATGTTACAGTGACCGCTCCCGGCAACTGATTTCGGATGCGATTCTGGCTGTTTCGCTAGGCAGCAACTGTCCATGCGTCATGAGGAGGGACTTGTAGATCTGGACTATCACCTTCTCATCGTACTCCTTGGGCTGGGCCCTCCCAAGCCCACTGATGGGCCCAGAGTAGGGCCCACCGAAGCCCGTCGCAGAGGCGTTCATGGTCATCACGCGTGAGTTTGCCAGGCCCAACATCATCCTCACGTACGCGTCCCTCAGCCACACCAGCATCTTCTTTGGCGAAGGGATTCTGCGGATTCGGATCTTCGGCGTTACCTTGATTCTCCAACCCCAGAACCGGGTCTTGCGGGTTCGGGTTGTCGACCCGAGCTGCACCCTAGTTGTCCTCCTTCTGCGACCCGACCCATTTAGCCTCTGGTACCCCCTCCTCCTCCAGCACTCCTTCAGGCCCTTGCATAAGCTCACTGTGATGCCTTCCATCGTTTTTTCGCTGAAAGATAGAGAATGAAAAGGAAATGATGCTGGGGTTTCAGGAGGTTGTTGAGGAAGTGAAGGGCGGAATAATGAAGTTAGGTACATGTAAGCAGACATAGGCATGGGTTTAGGCATGGCATTCACTGTACATTTGGTTGGGAATTTTTTTAAAACAATATAATAATCGTATAGATATCGTATAATAACATAATTATGCATAAATATCGAGATATGCGAGTGTCAGATGAAAGAAGTGATATATATATATATATATATAGCGTATTATATGAGAGGGATAATTTGTGAGAAGAGTAAATTTGAGCTGTATAATCATATATAGATGATTAAAATTTAAAGTTATTTAAATATGACATTATCACTTAAAAAAGTAATATGACTTTATGTTTTAATCTTAACTATTTACATAAGATTTAATAGTAAATATTTACTCCTTTCATTCTCACAACTAACCACTTTTATTATATGATATGTTCCATATATATATATATATATATTGTAATATGCACATTATAAAATATAATAATATTATAGATTTAATTTTGATATATTTCAAATAAAAAGTATTTTATATAGGCATTTAATCAATCATATATTATTATGTTAAGAAAAAAATTTGACTCTAATATCTATTATCTTAAAAATTTTGTATATAATAATATATATTTAGATAATAGTATAAAATTCTTTTATACTGATAATATATTAAAATTAATTTCTATAAATTGAATGCCAATTAATATATAATTTTTTATATAATTATTTGACAGTATATTAACACATTATTAAAAGAATTTATTTTTATAACAATTATTTTGAAAATATATATAATAATAATATATTAAAATTAATTAATTTTATTTATTGATCATAATTGATTTCATTTATTTTTCATATATTCATATTTTATAAGTATTTTTTTTCATATTTATATTTACCTTCTAATATTCTATCATCGTACGCAAATATAAATGATACACTTGATGGTAAAGTGCACCAAACAATATTCTAAACGAAAAATATTTAGGAGGTGAGGCAGAGGTGGCAAAATAAATGCGGGAGGCACGTTGCAGCTGCGCTTCGCATGGACCTCACTGTCCGTAATCAATGCGAGTAGGCGTCGCACGTTCTGAGGTTCTCCTCCTGTAGATATTACTAGATTATGCTATTCTCGCCCTTCCATTCGAGTCTTTTTACTTTCGGGCCATTGGGGATCCCGGATAATGAAAATCCATATTTTTTCATCGGTTTTAATTTATTTATTAATTTAAATAATTTGATATATTTTTAAATTAATATATAAATTTATATTTATATTTATATTTATATCTAATTAATAATTATATTTAAATATATTAATGTAAAAATATATTAAATTATTAAAATTAATATATATATATTTATTTTAAAATATTTATTTATTTTTAATATAAAAATAATATTATTTTTTTAATTATATTCTTAATTTAATTGTCATTTATTATTATCATAATTAAAATTAAAGAATATATTAAATCAATCTATTATTTTTAAATAATAATAATTTTATTTATTTATATAATTTTATGGTATTATCAAGATTTTTTTTCTTAATTTATGTATTTTTTAATTTTAAACAAATATTCGAAAGTAAAAGGAGTAAATTGAAACGGAAGGAATAAATTATAACGACCATGCGATCCGTCGTTATCAGATTTGAATCGGGAATTTGCTTATCTGTAACCAACAATTAATTAACTTTGCACAGGTCACTAGCAATATATTCCCTTATAATAATGTTGGATAATGCTATTGGATTGTAAGCTCAAGCTTATAAACACACTGAATTTGGATTATTAGATGATAGTAATATTTTGTTAATATTTGTACTTAATCCTGATAAAAAAAATTAAAAAATCTTAATCACCCAGCAAAATTTTGAGTCCCGTTCTGTATCAGTTTCCAATAATGTTTATAAATTTATGAAGGATAAATTGACACGATAAATAACATTAATTTTTTATAATAAGAATATGACTTTGAATTTTTAAAAAATAATTTTTTACAAGAAACTTACATAATTTCACATTTTTCAATAACTAAAATGCATGTCTAATCTATCTGTATATAATCTATGTATAATCTATTATCTATAATCTTAATTTTTATTAAATTTGTTTCAATAAGATTACCACATGGCAAAATTTTCCTAAATTTAGTTTATTTTTAATTATTTTTACTTATAATTTCAGTTTTCCTTTTGATTTTTCATTCCTCAACCCTTTTATATTTTCCTTGATTTTTTATTCTTTCCTTTTAAACTTTTTATTTTTAAAATTTTTGTAAAATTATCTGCAGTAAGAAGATTAATGATACTCATTACTATTAGAATTAAATACAAAGAATTTTAATAATAAGCTTAAGAGAAAATTACCAGAACATAATAAACAATATTTTAAACATAAATATATTTTCTAAATAAAAAGTTATAGAATAAAAAATAAATTATACTTTGTAATGTTGTTTTTGGGTTCCAATGTTGTTTTGGTTTTGGATACTTGTTGCTATGTTTGCCATTTTACCTGCATTGGGTGAGGCGAGTATTCTATAATTACCAAAAAAAAATTCCCTCAAAAATGAAAAATATCACGGCATTCATCCTTCTATTAGTTAGAATTTGAAAGTTGTGCTAATGTGGCACGATAAATGTTGACTTGGGTTGTTAAATGTAATATATACACCAAATAAGATTTTTAAAGATCTAAGATTAACATTTAAGTCCCTTAAAGATTTAGGACATCACCATATTCTACTCCCATCTCTACCACCATCGCTTCTCCTCCCCAAACCATTATTTCACGAACCACGTCCATGGCTTCACCAACCCAATACCATGAACCTCTCATCTTTCTTCTTGTCCACTCGTTCGTTGATACATCAAAAGCAACGATTTTTAGATGTTTAGGCAATGCTTGTCAAGCGTTGCCTTAGACCTAAAATGTTGTAGTATTAGGAGGGAAGTGAAGATAAAAATCAAGAAGAAGTAATGCAAGGCAGAGGAGAAGAGTGACATATTTGGTATACCCGATAAGATAAGAAATGATGTATAAAGTCTAATAGTATAAAAGTTGTTAAAATTTAAATACTACATAGTGTTTAGTTTGGCATTATATAAAGTAGTTTATTATATAAGATAAAGTTATCATTTCAATATCACAAATAATTATAATCACAAGCAAAAATCTAATAAAAATCATCATAAAATAGAAATTTTATTTATTGTTTAATTATATATTTAAAAAATATTATTATTTTGTTTTTAATTAAAATTATGTGATTAGTCCCTATTTTTATTTCATGTAATTGTAGTTTATATTTAATTTTATTATTTTTCTATATTTGTTAATAACTATTTTTCATTTTAAATATTAAAAAAACCAACAAATATATAATATTATTGCTTTCTTATATATTTTAATATTTTTCATTAGTGTTTCTTACTAAAATAAAATAAAATTATAACAAAATAATACTTTTTATTAATTATTAATTTAAAATAAATGATATTATTTAAATATTTAATATTTTTTAGTTATCATTATTTAAAATTTTATTTTAAATTTTTTATTATACATAAATACAATAAATATTAAATATTAAATATTATCTATTTTTATGTGATATTAGATATTATCTATTATTTATCAGACATTTTTAATAAGTATTGTCTATTTTAATAAAACATCAAAAATAGAGTGAGAGAGAGTGAAAGATAGACCTTATACATTAAAAATGAGGCTTAATCCAATGTCGCAAGAATTGATTAAGTTATCTATCATATAAGTACATAACAAGTTTTAATGAATAAATTTATACAAATAATTACATCTCACAAACAATATTATATTAATTTATCCCATTTGACCTAATATAATATGCTAAATAATTCTTAAAAATACAACTCAGAAAATACCAAAAGTAAGTAGAAAAGTTAAATGAAAATAAATTAAACATCGGTATATTCAAAATGTACAATTCATTACCTTGAGTAATATTTATTTAATTTTTTTATAATTATTAAAAAGGTTCAAAACTCTTTCAAAAGAGAGAAGCATAAAAGCAAGATACATCAGGCATCAAAACCAAAGACAAAACTAAACAATAAAAAAAAAAAAGAGACATAAAAGAAAAATTCCTACAATAAGCAAAACAAAATTGTAAAACGGATCAAAATGATAAACAAAATAAAGCGTAAATAAATAAATATGAATATTATAAAGTATTCATTAAAATATATGTGAGAAAGACAATATGCCAGTACAATGATAGCATCTGCCCTTTAATTTAATATTTTTATTTAAGATTTTTTTATTGCATCCGTATTAAAATATTCTAAAACTTAACTGGCAAGTAAATATACCGTCGTTGTCGTTTCTGGTACAATTTTCACTTTTTTTTTATGTACATGTATACCATCCTTGTTCGTGCATTGAGTATTTGAGTTATCGATTGCACACCTAACACAGAAGGGGCGTGGCTTGCAGCTTAGAAATTTCTGTGTATGCTTTTAAAATATGGGCTTTTGTCAAGACCATTGGTTAATATTTTAATAATAAAAAGCATTGATTGAAAAAATTAAATTTTTAAATTTTTAAATTTTTAATACATTCAATATATTAAAAATTTTAAATTTTTTTATTATTGAAATTTTAACCAGTGCCTTAGCAAAATTCTTAAAATACTATTTAAATACTTTGCTCACATCAAACTGTTCAGAGGACTGAAGAAGGAATATTTTGAATCAGAGTTAATTGGGTTCAGTTAATTAGGTCCATTCAATACTTATAAATTTTGTTTGTAAATTCCGTATTATAGAGATCAATGATCAATTTTTGCGAATTTTTAGTTAGCAATGAAAATTGAAATTGTTTTCTCTCCAACAATACTGATTGTGGGTATCGTATTAAGGAAATTGATGTTCAAATTTTGAGGACTCTTAGGTTAAGCAATGGGGATTTAAAAATATATTCTCTCTCCAACTGTTTATCTCTCTTAGGCTTAAAGAGAGAGAAAACTCTGAAGAGAAAGAATGGAGATTAGGATTGAATTTTTGGAGCTTTTCAGTAATATTATGAGGATCTCTCTTAAACATTTTATCTATCTCAAGCTTGAAGAGAGAAAAATTTTAAGAGAGAGACAATTTTCAGTCATCATTTTTGAAGTGAAAATCCCCCAAATTTCTTGCATAAATTCTTCTTCAACGAATTATAGGACAGAAAAATTGAAAAGAGAATAATAAAAAGTTTGAGAGAGAAGTTTTTCAGTTGCTTTTGTTTTAGCTAAATATCCCCAAAATCTGAACAATAATTCCTATGATATGAATGATTCAATACACACTTTGTATCTTCTATAATAAGTATTTGATCCTCCGACCCACTTTGTGAGGACTTTAGACAAACCTTGCGTGTAATGGTTAATTAACTATTCACAAACTCCTCCGTATAGCTTCTTTCCACGTTCTTTAAGGTCCAAGAAGTAAAAGAAATCATGCTTTTGAGCCACAGAAGGCTAAGAAACAAAGAACACTCTGATCCTAGATTGGACCACCAGCGGCTGGTGGGGTAGCTTTTTAAAGTTTAGATTGACTTTTGAATGAGTAATAATTAAGTGATTATTGTCGCCTGCAATATTGGATTCGCGAGGAAATGTTGCACCCCCGGATCGCTTTCGGTTGGTAGTCGAGGAAGGTGCGGGAGATGTGATAATGGAAACAGCGCAAACTTGATGAATTTGGATTTTTATCTTGTTTCTATTTGTGTTGAACCGTAAGGATTGGCTATTTTCAGGCAGCTTAACATCAATTCAATCAATTAATATCAATTACGTTCCCCATGTTAGGTATAAATTTTGGGTGTATTTGAATTTGTCTATTTGTGTTTAAAGTAACTTATAAATGAAATTTTATTAAAAATTTCTTAGCAAAAATAATCATTTTCTAACAATTAAACTTTACCAAGCATGCACTAAGTAGACATGCGTACAAGGATATTAATGACTATATTAGCAAGGTTGAGTCTGATAGCTACACATGGAAATGATATTTACACATATTATTTTTATATGTCTTACAACACACACACACACACACACACCCACACACACACACATGAAATCATAAATTTTCTATCAGTCACTTTCAAATTTATTTGCTATTGTACGCCAAAAATAATTATTTTTTATTTGTATATTTATTAACTAAATATGTTTAAGTAATAGTTAATTAACATTATTATTTTAATAATTAATTAAATAATAATAATTTTATTTTAATAATTAATTAAATAATAATAATTTTGGAGAATTTTTAAGTGCTATGAAATAATAAATTATAGAATAAAAAATTTTCTTGTCTCAGGAACGTACGAGAATTTTTAATAAATTTAATAGTTAAGCGCATTTTTATCTCTAGAAAATCCTTAAATTACATTACCCTCATCTCTATTTTGAAAAATTACACCCTTTCCCACTTAAAGATAAAAATGTATTAAATTCAATCAATTTCAATGTGAATGAGCAGCAATGTTGAGCAGTTATCTAGATAATTTTATTGTTTCTCTCGCTATATGACCCTCAAAATCATCAGCAATTATAATTTTCAAGATGAACTAAAAATTTGGATAACTCCCCTATCCGAAAAAAAAAAAAGGATAACTCAAAGTTGATAATAGGATCATTCAAAATTTTATTTATCTTATAGCGTCTCAAAATTGATTATATATAGAGATATTCAAAACTTATTAATATATAGCACTTAAAGTCGAAGGAGAGAAAAAGTATATACACAAAGACTCGTTTATAATTACTTATCAGCATTAATAAATTTATTTATATTAACTTAAATTTAAGTATAATACATTTCTATCTCTTTAAAAGGAAGAGGATTTTAAGAAGTAAAAAAATCTCACAAAAGAGAATATAATTTATCCTTAATTTATTCTCATACATATATATATATAAAAGAAACATGCAAAGAAAGTTATATGCAAATTATTTATCTGTCTTGAGTCGTGGCTCTGCACGTCAGCGATGAGGTGTTGTGTACAATATTTATTAGACATACTTCCAGAAAAAAGCGGTCGTTACTTTGGTTGCGAGTGGGCCATTGGCTAAGTCTCCTATTTTTTTATTATAATAATAATAATTATAATGAGTAGCCAATGATTTTCTCTTGCATGCATGACTCATGCTTTGGTTAAGAAGCCATGTTCGATTTGTTTGCTAAACAAGGTGCAAGCAAGATTAGATTCGGTCCAGTAAGGAAAGGTTCGGTTCGTAAGATACCAATACCAAAAATAGTTTTTTTTCAAAGCATAAATTATAATGACTTTTTTTAAGATTTAAATAAAATATATTTATTTTTTTAATTTTAAAATTATACTTATCTCCATTAATTAATTAAAAAATAATATAATAATCTTCCTAATATAGGACTTACATATAACTATAAATTTTAAAAAATTAAAATAATACATAAATAACTATTTTTATTCTCAATTATTTATTAAATTACCATCTTCTTTACCCAAAACAATTTTCAACAGAATTATTGTTTCTTTGGGAAAACAAAGTTTTGAATGATTACTGTCCTTTCCTCCTAATGTCTTACGGGGACGAACTCCCAAGAAATAATGGAACAACCATCTTTTTCATTTTATTTGAATTCAAACCATCTTCCTTTCTTTAAAGACTGCTTCTGCGAACTTTGTTTGAGTCTTGGAGTAAAAAAAAGGGAGTCGATTTAAGGAGCCTTTTTCATGAATTGCAATTGCAATTGCAAATGAAGATGGGTTCAACGTCCATCTATATTGCACGGACGGGTATAGTATCTGTATCGAGTACAAATACAGGTATAAGATACAAAAATTTTGTAAAAATTGAGGTACGGGTATATATATATATATTATATATATATTATAAATTTTATATAATAAAAACTAAAAATTTACATCTAATAAATAATTATACAATTTCTATATTATTCAAAAGCCAAAAATCTAATTATTCAAAAACAAATCTGTAAAAAAACACCAATAAAGTGAACATTAACAAACACCAACAAATCTCAAATCTCATGCCATGCCAATATTTCAAATGCAGCAAAATAATTTAAAAAAATAAAAAAAAATCAATAAAGAACATATACCCCTTTTTTTTTTTATTGAACCAGGACAGCTTGCTATGGTTTTGGGTCTTTGACCACTTTGATTCACCCAAAAAAATTATATAAATATAGCTGGTAAAAACAATTACTTAGATGCTAGTGGGTCACCTCTGTTGCTATTGAGTCGTTGTTGGGCTGCTGCTGTCACTTCTACTGGGTCCTCATGTTGTCGCCAATTGAGAAGAGTGGTGGTGGCCTGGTGTGCTGTTAATGGCAGAGAAGAGTGGTAGTGGTTTAACATGTTGCTGCTGGCAGAGAAAACTGGCAGTTGCCTATTGTGTTGTCGCCGACAGAGAAGAGTAGTGATAGTCTGGTGTGTTGTTGCTAGTGGAGAAAAGTGGTGGTTCACTACTATGTTGTCATCAGCAGAGAAGAGCGGCGGTGGCTTTGTGAATGAGACTGAGAACTTGGTGAGAAGGAGAAGAGAAGTGGTGGTGCCACTTTTAGATCAAAAATGAAATGGGGGAGGGTTGGGGTTCTGCAGGTCTGGTCTTTGGATCATGTAAAAAAAAAAAAAATTCAAAATGACATAATTTAGGTTAGTCGCGTACCCAAGCCGCATTGAGCTGTATCGAGCCGCACCTAAGTCGTATCAAGCCATACCCAATTACTCAAAAAAAAAAATAAAAATTGAAGGGTACGTGCAGCAGGCACCCGACATACCTGCGTCGCACTGCATTCGAGTCGTACCCATGCTTCATAGACGTCCATGTGCTATGCGGTGGGATTATGGGTAATTTCGGTGTTGAAAATAGTTCCCCAGCAAAGATGGGCTAGACAAAGCCGTAATTGAATTTCATTGAATGGCAAAATTACCAGCATAAGCCATCCCTTCTGAAGCAAAGGCGACCCACCCAACTGCGGTGACAGAAAATACGAGTTAAAATGCGCGAACGACATTGTAGTGTTATGCTTGTCGCATGTAGTGGAGTACCAAGTGGCAAGCTATCAATTAGAACAAGGACTCCAACTCTGCCTTACAGTTGCAAAACTAGCTTCTCATCTTTTCCTTGATTGTGCCACACTTAGGGGTGTTTTTTCTTCTTTTTTTTTGGGTTTCTCACAAGATTTTTAGGGTAAATTGAGGATTTTATTAATTATGCTAACACCATTTGTTTCAAGGGAGTTATGTGTAATTTTAAAATTTAGGAAGTGGCCTATGTATTTTGAATAAATCTCAAGAAAAATTATTATAATTTATCAAAAAAAATTCTATTAAGAGATAGGCCCAAAAATCTTTTCACTCCACTTAGGCACAACCATTTTCCCTCTAAATGCTTATTGGGGTCTTTATTTTCAATCGGTGCTTTTAAGAAACTTTATGCCTTATTCGTCTGCTCAACATCTGATTATTCAACCAATTCTTGTAAAATCTCTCGAGACTAACAGTGAGGGATATGTTCGAAACTTAACTTCAATACTCTTTTTACTTAGAAACCTCATCCCATCTTCAACCCAAAGATTGACTGGTCTAACCACCAAGTTGGCCGATTGGATCCCTATAACTTTGTTTGGAACATCTGCTGCTGTCTATGGAAAACTCAGTAAAATGTTTCCCATCCTAGTGATCCAAAAGTATGGAATCTACTATCCATGCCAATAACAAGCAACCATAACTTAATCCTATTGGTGGAGGACCTTACCTTCGTCAACCACAAGTACATAAACTCATACAGTAAATTCAAGATTTGCAGGCTTGTTATTAGCAAATGCAAAATCAAATTGAGCTGTTGGCTAGAAATAATGTAGAAGATAACAATAGAAATTCTATTCATGATAAAGAAATAGAAAGTACCATTTGGCAAAGATAGTGTTCCTCAGCACTAGTTAACATGGATTCAAATTGTTACATGGCAAACCATCCCATTTTTGAGTATATCATGTCAATGCCGCTTCTTGACCACTTTAAGGCAATGATGTTCAACTCGATGGAACTTTTGACCACCTTATGATGCAACTTTTCAACATCTAGATATGTTCAACTCGATGGTATTAATTTCAGGTGTTTTTTATTATACCATGTATTGAATTTTTCCTAGTACTCTAAAAAAGTTAGACTGTTATGGTTTTCTTCTTTGAAGCCTAATTCTATTTTTGATTTTTTTGAATTGGCTGTTGTATATATGGGTCTTAGTGTGTTTCAAACTTAGTTTGTCTATACGTATTTAACTATGGAAGAAGTCCCACATTGCTCATGAAAATGTTTTAATAAGCATTTATATATGATGGTACTTAATCGGTAAATACCTTATGGTATTGAGGTAGCATTGTGGACTTGGGCCTTAGTTAAATACACACACGCGCGCCCCGCCCCGCCCCGTCGCGTCTCGTCCGTCTGCGGGCATGTGGGCCTGCCAAGCTTTTACTACCCTACAAATTTTATTTTTAGCCAAAATTCTTTTTTACCATTGCAGCTCTTTAATGCTCCAACTGCTCTTTTTCTGACCGTTATCCAACGGCTCTTTTACAATAGCTATTTCTTTTCCCTATATAAACCTTGCTACATGGCACAACACAACACAGAACTACCTCTCCTTATTCTCACTCTTTTGCGCAATAGAAGCTGCCCCCACTGCTTCTGCTGCGTTTTCTGCCTCTTGCAAGATCTACTGCTCAACGTACCCGGACCATCGTGTGGACGAGTTCCTGTGGAGACCCACGTCTAATCTTGGAGGGTTAACCGTCAATGTCATTCCACCGAGCATAGCTTTGGGTAGGGCAGAATTAAACCGTTAAGGACAGTGCTTTGCACGATTCGTGGTACCATTGTTCTACTACATCTTATTGTTGCTGTCATTTTATTTTTATTATTTAAAGCTAAAATACTTGTGTTCGAATTATTTTTCACAACATTCTTAAGGGTTTAAATGGATCCTAGTATTTTAGCTGCTGCTAAGGTCATTCCTGATGCTTCAAGGATTGAATCATTTGATGGAAATAATTTTAAATGATGGCAACACAGAATTTTAGAAGTTTTACACTTTTCTCAAATCAATTTTGTTTTGCAAGATCCTAAACCCGAACATGATTCTGAAAATTATCAACAAGCCTTGAAGGATTGGGAATTGGCTGATAAATTGTGCAAACATAATATTTTAAGAGCTTTATCAAATGATTTGTATGATATTTACTATCATTATGTTCATGCAAAGGATATTTGGGATGCATTGGTTCAAAAATATATTTATGAAGAATAAAGTAGTAAAAAGTTCTTGGTTGATAATTATAATGCATTTCAGATGGATGAAAATAAATCTGTTGCTTCTCAAATTAATGAATTTACTAAGCTTGTAGATGAATTAGCTAAGGAAGTTGATATTCTGCCTGAATTTGTATCTCAAACTCTTGTTGATAAACTATCTGAATCTTGAAAAGATTATAAACTGAATTTCATGTAAAAGAGAAAAGCTATGACATTGCAAGAAACTATTGTGCATATTAAGATTGAGGAGAAAAATAGGCTAATGGCTAGTGAGCAAAATGCTAAGGAAATGTATGCTAGAGCTAATATTGCTAAGGATATGTAGTCTAAAAATTCATTTTATGGCTCTAAAAATCATAACATTAGAGTTCATAAACCACATTTCAAGCATGATTCTAACCAACAACAAAAGAAGAAGGGTGCTTGTTTTATTTGTGGCAAAACAGGTCATTTTGCATCTGCTTGTAGACTGAGAAGGAACAATCAAGGAGGCGCAAATAAAGGAGGAGGATCATCATCAAAGACAAGGCAAACATGGTGGAACATCAAGATGATATTATAGTGGCAGTGGTGTCTGAATGCTTTTTAGTGAAGGAAGCCAAGGGATGGATTGTGGACTTTAGTGCCACAAAGCACATTTGTGCTAAGAGGGAGATGTTCTTTGAGTTTTCTCCCATAGAGGATGGGAAGGATTATGTTTACCTAGGAGATTCAAGCAAGATCTCAATCTTAGGTAAAGGAAAGATGCCATTAAAAATGACATCTGGGAAAACCCTTGTGCTGTCTGAAGTACTCTTTGTACCTGCCATTAAACATTGTCTGGTGTCAGTCCATTTCCTTAACAATGCCAATGTGAAGGTAACATTTGATAGTAACATAGTTACCTTATCTAAGAATGACATATATGTTGGTAAAGGTTATCTTAATGATGGTCTGTATGTTTTGAATGTAGTTACTAATTACAATGAAGTAAGTTCTTCTTTTGCTTACTTGGTTGATTCTCTTGATGTTTGGCATGGTAGATTAGGACATGTAAATGTTCCTTATATCTTAGAATTAAAAGAAATGGGACTAATTGATAGATTGGATAATACTAGCTTGGATAAATGTGAAATTTGTGTAGAAACTAAAATAACTAAGAAGCCATCCAAACAAGTAACAAGACAAAGTGAATTATTAGAGCTAGTATATAGTGATTTAGGAGATTTAAAGCACACAATGACAAGAGGTGGTAAAAGGTTTTATATAATCTTTGTTGATGATTATTCTAGATATACTAAATTATATTTGTTGAGGTCTAAGGATGAGGCTTGTGAAATGTTTATTAAATATAAAAATGAAGTAGAAAACCAACTCGGTAAGAAAATTAAAAGATTAAGAACAGACAGAGGAGGTGAATATGAGTCAAACTCCTTTAATGAGTTTTGTGAACAACATGGTATAATACATGAAATAACTCCACCTTATTCACCTGAATGTAATGGTATAGTCAAAAGGAAAAATAGAACTCTTAAAGAAATGATGAATGCCTTACTTGTTAGTTCAGGATTACCTAACTATATATGGGGGGAAGCTATCCTCTCGGCTTGCTATATACAAAATAGGGTACTACATAAGAAACTTAGTAAAACACCTTATGAGCTCTGGTTTGATAAACAACCTAATTTAGGACACTTGAAAGTGTAGGGGTGTTTAGCTAAGGTAATGTTGCCAGACCCTAAGAAAAGGAAACTTGGTTCCAGAACATGTGATTGTGTATTTATTGGATATGCGCAAAATAGTAGCTCATATAGATTTCTTGTTGTGAAAAGTGATGTGTTAAAACATAATTCCATAATTGAATCTTGTAATGCATCATTCTTTGAGCATGTGTTTCCTATGAAAACTAAAGAGAAGCATAGTAGTAACTCACATGAGAATATATCTGAGGATATAGTTGATCAAAATGACAATGAATTGAGAAGGAGCAAAAGAACAAGCAAAGAAAAAGATTTTGGTGATGACTTTTATGCTTATCTTGTTTCTGATGATCCTTTAACTTATAATGATGCTATTACATCTATTGATGCTCCTTTTTGGAAAGATGCTATACATGCTGAGATTGAATCTATTATGGCCAATCATACTTAGGAATTAGTAGATTTACCACCTAAGACAAAACCTATTGGATGTAAATGGGTATTTAAGAAGAAACTAAAACCAGATGGTAGTGTAGATAAATATAAGGCCAGGTTGGTAGCTAAGGGATACAAGCAACAAAAGAATCTTGATTACTTTGATACTTATTCTCCTATTACTAGAATTGCATCTATTAGAGTTTTGTTTGCCATTGCATCTATCTATAAACTTGTTGTGCATTAAATGGATGTGAAAACCGCATTTCTCAATGGTGATCTTGAAGAAGAGATCTACATGGAATAACCTGAGGGATGTGTGGTTAAGGGCAAGGAGAATAAGGTATGCAAACTTGTTAAATCTCTTTATGGTTTAAAGCAAGCTCCAAAACAATGGCATGAAAAATTTGATCATGTTATGATTTCCAATGGGTATGTGACAAATGAATCCGATAAATACATATATAGCAAGTTTAATGATAGTGTTGGTGTTATCATCTGCCTATATGTGGATGATTTACTGATCTTTGATACATGTTTAGATACTGTAACTAAAACTAAAAGATTTTTGTCTTCTCAATTTGATATAAAAGATATGGGTGTTGCTAATGTTATAATTGGAATAAAATTGATTAAGGAAAATGATAGATTCATTTTATCCCAATCTCACTATGTTGAAAGCATGCTTAAGAAATTTGGATATTTTGACTACAAACCTGTATCTACTCCTTATGATTCTAGTTTGCATCTAGTTAAAAACAGAGGTGATAGTGTATAACAAATTGAATATGCACGCATAATTAGTAGTTTGATGTATTTAATGAACTGCACTAGACCAGATATTGCATATGCTGTGAATAGACTAAGTAGATATACTCATAATCCTAGTGATATCCATTGGAATGCCTTAATTAGACTTTTAAGATATTTAAAAGGTACTAAAGATTTTGGTTTAGTGTATTCTGGTTATCCCTCGATATTAGAGGGATATAGTGATACAAATTGGATTTCTGACTCTAATGAATTAAAGTCTACAAGTGGTTATATTTTTATGCTAGCAGGTGGGGCTATTTCTTGGAAGTCCACCAAACAGACTTGTATTGCTATGTCCACTATGGAGTCAGAATTTATAGCTTTAGAAAAGACAGGAACAGAAGCTGAATGGTTGAGAAACCTATTGGTGGACATACCATTATGGGATAGAACACAGACATCTGTGTCTATTCATTGTGATTGTCAATGTTGTGAAAAATAATTCAAACACTAGTATTTTAGCTTTAAATAATAAGAATAAAATGACAGCAACAATAAGATGTAGTAGAACAAGGTTACCACAAATCGTGCAAAGCACTGTCCTTAAAGGTTTAATTCTGCCCTACCCAAAGCTATGCTCGGTGGAATGGCATTGACGGTTAACCCTCCAGGATTAGACGTAGGTCTCCACAGGAACTCGTCTACACGATGGTCCCAGTACGCTGAGCAGCAGATCTTGCAAGAGGCAGAAAATACAGCAGAAGCAGTAGGGGCAGCTTCTATTGCACAGAAGAGTGAGAATGAGGAGAGGTAGTTCTGTGTTGTGTTGTGCCATGTAGTAGGGTTTATATAGGGAAAAGAAATAGCTGTTATAAAAGAGCCGTCGGATAACGGTCAGAAAAAGAGCTTGGCAGGCCCACAAGCGAACAAACGGATGAGACGTGACGGGGCGGGGCGGGGCACGCGTGTGTGTATTTAACTAAGGCCAAAGTCCACAATGCTGCCTCAATATCATAAGGTATTTGCCGATTAAGTACCATTATATATAAATACTTATTAAAACATTTTCATGAGCAATGTGGGACTTCTTCCATAGTTAAATATGTAACATCCCCATTTTCATCTAAGCTAATTAGCTCGGTGTCTCCGGCTAATTAGAGGGGTTAGCGATTAATTAAGAACTAATCGGCTAATCTCGAGAGCAAGGGTTTAGTAAATTAAAGGCAAGTCAACAAGATAAGTGAAAGTCAACAATTGAAATATAATGCATTAAAAGTTACAATTAAAAGCCTAATTGCCCAATCCTTATTAATTCATGATTTAGAACATAAAATCAAGGTGGTTTAACCTTATTAACTAAGAGCATGACAAGCATCACATCTTAATCACATGAAAATTAACCCTCACATCTTCTTACATAATTAATGAGGAAAATCCTTCTCATTTAAAATGTGCTAATGTGTAAGTAAATCAATTGAATTAATTAACATTTAGATAATTGTAACAATAGTAAAAATTTAGAAACTTCCCTTTAATTATTGTTTGAAAGTTTGGTCAAAGCAAGAGCCATATCCAACCATCCATTTGCCTTCTCATCATACACTACTAGATTTAGAGTCCATGTTAGTAGATTCCTTGAGTCAAGACAAAAGATCTACTCTCCTCCATCAAGATTGTGACACTTGGAGTGATCACAATCATCCAATGCCAATCCTAAGATAGATCATGCTTTTAACCACTTGAAAAGAAACACTAAAAGGTCTTTACCCAAGTGCCAAGACTCAAAGGAAACACAACTCCCTCTTTTGCCTCAAGATTTTTCCCACGCTCTTGCTTGTTGTAAGAAGCAAAATCACATCACTCTCTCCCCCTCATTTTTGCGCCATTCAGCCCCTTTTCTCTCCCCCTCACTTCATTTTTCATTCCTCTCACTAAGACATAAAGCTCTCTCCTCTCTCCAAGACCCATTTCCACTCTCTTGTTTTTCCAATCTTCCTTATTCTTCTTCCAATCTCCCTACTACTTCTCACCTCATTTCCATCACCACCCTCACCATCCCTTTAAGGACCACCATTCTTGCTCTTTGGAGAAATAAGATCACTACACAAGCCTCATTTTCAAGCTCTCAAGTAGGAAGGCTCTCTCCAACCTTCTCCACCTTCAAAACCCTTCAAGAAAGGTCTCTTTGGTAGTGACTCTAACCTTCTCTTTTCATGTATTTTTCAAGCCCTAGAACTCCTAAGCTCCTCATAGCTAGTGGTTTTAGGACTTGCTTCAAGGTCTCATGACCATTTCTTGCTCTATGAGTTTTTGTTGTCTTGTTGGAAATGTTGTCTTAAAATGAGATTATGTGGCTTGATGGTTTTTATGTATCTTGCTTTATTTGTCTTAAAATACTGATTTGGTGACTAAAATATTGAATATGATGGTGAGATAAAACATAAAAATGGTGATTTGAAGTGTTATAACAACATCTCTACAAGTTTGATATGTGAAACATGAAAACTAGTTAAGCTGAAATTCTGGTAGTCTATAAGCCATGCAGCATAACTCATTCTACAAAACTCAAAATGTAATGAAACTAATTTTCTGTGAAAGTAGACTCAAAGAGCTTTCCAAACATATAAATTATGAGAAATTTGGGTTTAAAATGAGGGAGATATAATTTTTCAAAGTTGGCTATTCCCGGATGGACTTCTATTTGGGCAGTCTGCACTAAAAACCTTATAACCAAAACTACAAAAAATTATTTTTGAATGGGACCAAGTTTTTTAGAAAGCTAAGACATAGAGGAACATTCCCATAAAAAGTTTTGTCAGATTCCATGTGAGGAACTCCCAGTGGAGTTGACAAGCCACTGATTGGAGTTGAACTTTTAAGTTTGAATAGTTAGAATAAAATGTGCATAACTCAAGCTACAAAATGAAATTTTGAGTGGGGCTTATTTTGTTTAAAAATAGACTCAGAGAAGTATAATCATACCAAAATTCGAAGCAAAAGAGTAAAAGATGAAATTATGGTGAATTTTTAAATTTACTGCCCCACTGTAAAAGTAAAAACAGGTTGTGGTGAAAGTTAAAGAATAATGAGAAATAAGCTTTAAAACATTAATACCTTTACTCTAAGTATTGGAAAAACCCATCATACCTCAACTTAAAAGTTTCAAAAAGGATAATGGATGAAATTGGCCCTAGGCCTAATAAAAGAGTTTACGCAAGAGATAATCTCAATTAAAAGCTTGCACCAAATTTATTAAGCTAAGCTCATAAAATTTTGCTTGAGAATATGCCTATGTTTATGTGCAAGCATGATGCTATGATGATATGATATGATGATGATGATATGATGACGATATGAATATGATATGTTGATGATATGATGCTTAATGATATGTGATATTGGATTTCTCTGTTTGGCAAAATTTTGGGAAGTTTCGGTCTAGCCATTATGCTGCCGAAATTCTGCGAAAATTATGGACTTAGAAATATTTTGCATCATAAGCTTTAATAAGAAGAAATTTAATTCAAGTATGTGATCCTTCAAAAGGGAAGGTGACCTAATTTAAACTCCCCTCACCCACGACTCACATGAGGCATGGTATGACCTAGCTAGTGTAAGTGCCGAAATTTTATGGTGGTGATGGCCACGGTATGAGCTCATTATCACTTATATTTAGTGGATGAAAAGATAAAGTCAAGTTAAGAAAAGAAAAGGGACTTCGGCCTAAATCCTAGAAGGGGAAGAAGTAAGAGAATCTTATAGCATGGACATGTATGTTTTATGTAATTATTGTGCTTATGTATATTATGATATAAATGATTAAAGGGTACGCTAAAATTGAATCCGCTTTGGATATTCATATTTTCGAAATCCAAGAATTGGACCTTATGCATGCTCACTATTTTCATTAATAAAAACCGAAGTGGCTGGGACGATGACGATGGCACTATCGTGTCAGGTTCGAGTCCTACTGAGAAATCTTATTTCTTACTCCAGTTACTTTTCCGTCTCGTCACCAGATACCGATGGTAACCCCGTGGAGTAGAGCATGGATCCTCCCCACCATGAGTGGGCCTACGACTACGACGAGGAGGCCCAAACTATCGTGGCAACGACCACCACGGTAGGTATGGACTACCGTGGTGGTCCATACCTACTTTCATCTTGGTCATATACATGAGGAAGAGGAGCCCGACATCCCGCCAGCCCCAGTCGACATTTCCTTTGCACACCTCGGATAGCCGTTGGGTCCTTGGAATTTTCCTCTCGAGCCCTTGCCAGATATCGAGATAGAGTCGATGTCCCCGGGCCTGCCAGCAGCCGAGCCCGTGCTACAGCCGGCGATTCCTGTGATCGATGTGAGCTCTACAGCTACTCCGAGGATCGCAATCGCTTCTCCACTGCCCCCTGAGTATCACCCCGTCACGTCTGAGGAGGATCCCTCTGAGGAGCATTCATCGGTAGCCAGCTACACCTGGGTCATTGTATTTGTCGCATAGAGGTGATCAGCAGGCACCCTCGCATCATTCGTACTCCTCATATTCCCTGAGGCCGAGGAGCGAGGGGAACCAGGCACTCGAGGAGCTGATTTCCATTCGGTCGAGCGTCGCAGAAGGGGCGAGGAAGCCAGACGTGTCTACATGGGCTATTTTAATATTGCTCCTTACCTTATGTATTTCATTTTGTGGCGAACCTTGTCATATTTATTTATGTTCGATACTTTGGGGCCATGGCATGACCATGAGTCTTCTTTTTATGTATTGTTGATTATTATGAGACTTTATATATGTATGGTTGTTCTAGAAAGATGAATGTATTCCACTTCTACTTATCCATTACTCTTGTATTTTATGATTTGTATGTATGCAACACGCTTGTTTATCGCTATCTTCTCGCTCCAGGCTTTACTTTCCAAAATGTTGCAAAACAATGACGTATTTCAAAAAAAAAATTTTACCGTATTTTGCACGTAACTTAACTTATAAATGAAGTTTAGTTTTCTACGAGCATAAGTAACAACTAATAAAGCGCCGCAATAAGACTTACGCGTAGTATGGGTTTATTAGGGTGTTACAAAATATGTATAGACAAACTAAGTTTGAAACACACTAAGACCCATATATACAACATTGGCTACAAAGTTTTTGGTTCATTTCTTAACAAGCAGGACAAATTGAAAAACTTTAGCAAGTTGGATAAACTTAAGGCAAGGGCAACACAAAAGTTTGAAACATTTTATGGGGAGATTCAATCAGGAAGCATTACAAAATCCATGATCTAAACTTGGCGGCATCTCTACATGGTCTCTTAGTCAATTTCAAGAATGGTTCTTTTGCTGATTCATTGGCAAGGAAACCACTATAGATTTAGTTGAAGTTATGCAGCAGACAGTTGGTTATAGTAACATGAAGGAGGTTGCATAGGCCAAATAGATGCATGATCTTGTTTCAGCAAAAGTCATATGCCCAGAGATGAGTATTCGCGCTCACCAACCTCAACAGGGCACCAGGGATGCTTATGGAGAGTTCTCTCATCTTTTGAGCAAGATGACCTCCTCAAGCTCATTATGATGAATGGCCAGAATGTTCATAAGACTAACCACGTGATGAACAGACAACTAGAGTGGAGTCATTCAAGTTCCCTCCCATGTATGATCGGCATACCCTTCTTAACATAAACGAAAGGATATTCTCAATGAGGTTTATAATAATCACCTTATACACTTTTCACCGCCCATAAAGAATCAATTGTCTAATCCAAATAAGTCTAAGTGTTGTGATTATCATAGTTCTTTTGCTCATACTATGAGAGAATGTGTCATTCTTCATAATTATATTGAACATCTTATTTGACAAGGACGTCTATCATAGTATGTTTTAAAGAAAGATAGCCAATTAATGCTGAAAGAAAAAGAACTCCAAGTAGAAAACAAGATATAAAAGGTGATTTATAGCAACGACAATCTATCCAAGTGTCATTGACTCAATTGTAGGAGGGTTTGCCAGAGGTGGTAATTCTGCTTTGCTCAGGAAAAACATTTCTAGGCAGTTTTGGTAGTTCAGCAACATCCATTGATTATTAAGGAAAGGAAATAGTCTCCTATTATCCAGTTCACTAATGATGATTTTTGAGGATTGAATCCTGATCAGGATGACTCAATGGTCATCACTTTTTTATTGGCAAATTATGTCATTAAGAAAGTTTTGGTCGCCTATGGTAATTCAGCTGACATTTTGTTTTATGATGCATTTGAGTGATTGCAGATTCTGGAGTCAATGTTTAGTCTTTATAATGGGTAATAAGTTAGTTTTAATGGTGACTATTGATGTAAATTAAAGTTTGTATTGATATGCTTACAACCTTTGGTGAGGCTCTAGATATTCACACTATTCTTGTTAGATATTTGGTTGTGAGATGCTTGTCGGCATACAATTTATTTTGGGATGACCTTCAATTAGCAAGCTTAGTGCAATCATCTCTAGTCCCCATTTAGCTATGAAAATTTCAATTCCTAAAGGATGAATAGTAACCATTTGGGTAGATCAAGTGCAAGCTAGATGGTGCTATAACAATAACCTCCTAGCAAAAGTGAAGTGCCATACATAATCCCGATCAGATTTTCACCTTATGGAGCTGTCAAACATTAATTCATCAGCAGAAAAGGAGGAGCCAATTATTATAGAGCTCGATCCAAGGAAGGATTTTCATGACAGATGGCCAAAGCCAAAAGGTGAGCTTGATGCCGTCCAGCTGGATAATGACCTTATGCATGTCACTCAAATTTGGTTAGATATAGCTCCTCAGCTCCGTGTAGAGTTGGAGCTTTTGTTGTGTAGCAATGTTGATTTATTTACATGGAAGCCATTAGGTGTTTATCCCAATTTTATTTGTCATAAACTCTTTGTTGATCCCAAAGCAAAGCTAGTCACTCCAAAACATATAAAATGAAAAATAAAAGCGTGGCTACGAAAGGCAACAGGCAACAGGTAGCAACTTAGGAGGCTAAACAAATTCTTTAAGCTAGTTTTATTCATGAGGTCCATTATACTACCTGGCTGGCAAATGTGGCAATGGTAAAAAAAGAAGGAAAGCAACGGTAAGTAGCGATTATGTATAGACTTTACTAATTTGAATAAAGCTTGTCCAAAATATGCTTATCCATTGCCTAGCATATTGTTTCTAGTATCTAAGTTTTATGGATGCTTATTAATGGTACAATAAGATCATAATGTACTATGTGGATAACGATAAAACAACATTTATAACCAACCAAGCAAATTATTGCTATATGGTCATGCCTTTTGGTTTAAAAAATGCTAGATCCACATATCAGAGGTTAATGGATCAAGTTTTTGCTAATTAGATTGGGTGTAATGTTGAGGTCTATGTCGATGACATGGTGGCTAAAATGCCAGTCGGATGCATTCATTGCACGGATCTAGCTGAAATTTTAGTTAGGTGAGAAAGCATAACATGTGTCTAAATCCTACAAAATGCACTTTTGGTGTTCAAGCAGGAAAGTTTTTGGGTTTTATGCTCATAAGTTGGGGAATTGAAGTGAATAAAAAGAATGTAGAGCCATCTTAGAAATGGAAAGCCCTTCAATATATAGCAGATGAAGTCCAAAGGCTTACTTGGAAAATTGTGGCTTTGTCTTGATTTATGGTTTATGGCCAAATCTGGTGATTAGTCTACACCATTTTTCCAGTGCTTCAAGTGACCTCAAAAATTTGAATGGATTGATGATTGTGAGTATGCTTTTGTAAAGTTAAAAGCTTACCTCTTATCTCGTCCTGTGTTAACAAGACCTAAACTAGGTGAAACTTTAGGCCAATTCTTTGGTGAAGCACATAGAGATTTGCTTCACCATGAAACGCTGAGTTGCAGAAGAATAATTAAGAAATGGATAGTGATGCAATGTTCTAAGATCCGAGTTCCTGTTCTGAGTTGCCTTTTTATGCAAATTGTGAAATAAGGAAGCTTCACATGAACTTGATACAAGTTCCAAGTTCCTCTTTGATGTGAGTTCCAAGTTCATAAACTCAGAGGACCTCAGAACTCGCATCACAGTCCATTTGTTGCATTATTATTTGGCTAACCCAGCACTTCATGGTGAAGCAAACTCAATGCGCTTCACTAGGGTAAGCATCGAAACTTTGTCTTTGTATTTATCTGTTGTTGATAAAGCAGTAAGTTCTATTTTAGTGCGAGAAGATGCAAGTACTCAAAACCCCATATATTTTGTTAGTAAGTCCTTCAGGGTTTAGAGATTCATTATCAAAAAATTGATAAGGTGTTGTTAACATTGGTGACATCTGCTCATAATCTAAGGGTTTACTTTCAAAGTCAAACTATTTGTGTTTGATGTAATAGGCTCTCCTGAAACTTGATCTTGCTAGCTGGATGGTTTCTTAGTCTGTAGAATTATTCAAATTTGATATCAAATATAAACCTAGTGGCCTAATTAAAGCTCAAGTTTTATCTAACTTCTTGGTTGAGCTTAGTGGAGTAGGGGTAACTCTTGATCAACAAAACCCTCTTTGGACACTTTATGTAGATGGGGTATCCAGTGATCGAGGTAGTAAAGCAGGCATAACATTAGAAGGACCAGATAGTTTGGTTTTAGAGTAGTCTTTGCATTTTGAATTTAAGGCTAGTAAAACTAAAGTACAATATGAAGTTATACTTGCAGGGATTCTATTAGCAAAAGAAATGGGTGCCAAAGAACTCATGGCTAGAAGTGTTTCTCAGATGGCAACAAGTCAGATTAATGGCGAATACCAAGGACATGATCCATGCTTGATGAGATACCTTGAAAAAGTCTAAGGACAGCTTATGTGTTCCAAAAATTCATTATTGAACAAATTCCTGATCCAAAAATGTGCATGTAGATGTCTTGTCAAAATTGGCAAGCACAAGATGCCCAGAAACAACCAATAGGTGACTCAAGAGACTTTAACAACAGTCTTGGTTGATAGAGACTGGCTTCAAGTGTTATATGTAACACCTTCTAGACATATATACCATGCTTGAGTCATAGGGCTATATCTAGAGGTTGTTGTAACATCACGTACTTCCATCTTGCTTGACACTAACAATAGATTGGGAATGATAATCTATCTTGTCTATTGCCTCTGACTTACTTTGTGTCATTTTGCTACTAAATGTTCTAATACTTCTACATATGATTTGATAGATTATATGATATGCATATTACTGCACTTCCGCCTTATTCTTAGTACTTTTGGGATGGAGTGGTATTCCCTTGAGAACACCACCCTGCTGAGAGATTTCTCTTACCCATTTTTCTTTGGTATTTCCAGATGGTATGAATTATCCTCAATCACTACACCAAACTGGAAGGATGACGGCGGTCAATTCATGGTGGTTAATCAAAACTGCCTTTGCTTAAATAACTTGTGGTGATTTTTGTTGGCGGTATGACAACTGCCTTTGCTTACCATTACATTGCAACTATTTGGTTTGAATCGCACCAGATTGCATATTAAAATATTTATTTTTTTCAAATCCCTAGTTATAATGTTACCAGGTTTTCCCCTTCTCATTCTCTTGTGCTGGACCACACCAAGCACTAATGACTTCCTCACATTTATCCTAAACCCACAGAGCATGTCATCGCTCTCCCCACCAGCCACCATAGCTCCACCGGGAATTTCCTGTCTTGCAGACTCTGAGCACGATGCCGTGATCAACTTTCACTACTATCCTGCGACGCAAACATGAGCATCGCTGTTCTCCCTTACTGCAAGTAGCACCTACAGTAGTAGAACAGTAAGGCAGTGCAATGAGACTGTGCTTGAAGTGCAAAATGTAACACCCTAATAAATCCATAGTACGCTTAAGTCGTATTACGGCGTTTTATTAATTGTTACTTATGCTCGTGGAAAACTAAACTTCACTTGAAATTAAGTTACGCGGAAAATACGATAAGATTTTTTTTTTTTTTAAAATACATCATCGCTTTGCAGCGTTTTGAAAAGTAAAACCTTGAACGAGAAGATAGCTAGAGAAAGAGCGTGTCGTATAAAATATATACCCCAAAATCGTAAAACACGAGAAAGGTAAACAAATAATAATTCACAAATATATTGTATTAAATAACTAACCATTACATTCATATGGGTTCATAATATATAAATATATATATATATATATATATATATATATATATATATATATATATATATATATATATATATATATATATACATACATATATATTAGCATTACATTGAAGGAGGCTCATGGTCGGGCCATGATCCAAATACTAGATACTAAGTACAAATTTAAATGACAAAGCCTAACTCAAAAAGAAATATGCGAATGTGTAGAGCGATGGTCGCTACAAGTCCCAAAACAGCTGCGTCTTGCATCCTACGTCACACATCCGCTCACAGTGTGGGGGATCCACGCTCCACTCCACTGGATGTGCCATCAAGATCTGGCGACGATACGGAAGAATAACTAGGGTGAGAAATGGAATTTCTCAGTAGGACTCGAACCCGACACAAAAGTGTCATCATCATCGTCCCAGCCACTTCGATTTTATTAATGAAAATAGTGAACATGCATAAGGTTCAATTCTTGGATTTTCGAAATCATGAATATCCGAAGTGGATCAATTTTAACAAAATCTCTAATCACTTACATCATAAAATACATGGGCATAAGTATAACTATATAAAAATGCATGATTGTGCTATAAGTTTTTTCTTAACTTCTTCCCTTTCTAGGGTTTGGATCGAAATCCCTTTTCTTTTATTAACTTGACTTTATCTTTTCATCCACTAAACATAAGTGGTAATGAGCTCATACCGTGGTCGTCGCCATCGTAGAATTTCGGTACTTACACTAGCTGGGTCATGCCATGCCTCATGTAAGACCTATTCCCTATACTCACACTAGCTGGGTCATGCCATGCCTTATGTGAGTCGTGGGTAAGGAGAGCTTACTTCGGGTCACCTTCCTTTTTGAAGGATCAAGCCCTTAGTTAAATCTCTTCTTATTAAGGCTTATGATGCAAAATTATTCTGATTCTTTTCCACATTTAGGCGTTACGTATCGCCGTCCCCAAATGTGGTTCCTTTATGAATCACCTCAGGGCGTTGCATATCGCCGTCCCCAGGGTGTTCATATTTATTAATTCTTTCATGTATATTATTAAGCATCATTTCATCAACATATCATATTCATATCATCATCATTCATTATCATATCGTCATCATATCATTATCATTCTTATCATCATCGTGTCACTATCATAATCATCATCATCATATCACATCATCATCATATCATATCATATTATCATGATCATGATCATGATCATATCATATCATCATCATCATGTCATTGTCATTATATTGACAGATAGAGGCATATATATCACACAAAGTCTTATGAGCTTAGCTTAGTAAACTTGGGTACAAACTTTTAATTGACTTGCTTCTTGCATAAATTCTTTTATTAGGCATATGGCCACTTTCATCCATTATCCTTTTTGAAACTTTTAAGTTGAATTATGAAGGTTTTCCAATACTTAATGTAAGGGTCTTAATGTCTTAAAGCTTATTTCTCATTAACCTTTAAAACTTACCATAACTAGTTTTACTTTTACAGTGGGGCAGTAACTTAAAAAATTCACCATAATTTCATCTTTTACTATTTTATTTCGAATTTTTGTTTGGATATACTTCTTTGAGTCTATTTTTAAACAAAAGAAGCCCCACTTAAAAATTCATTTTGTAGCTTGAGTTATGCACATTTTATTTTGACTGTTCAGACTTGAAAGTTCAACTCGGGTCAGTGGCTTGTCAACTCCACTGGGAACTCCTCACATGAAATCTGACAAAAATTTTTTATGGGGGTGTTCCTCTATGTATTAGATTTCTAACAAACTTGGTCCCACTCAAAAATTTTATGTATAACTTGAGTTATGCACATTTTATTACATACTGCCCGAACAGAAACTCATCTGGGGACAGCAGACTTTGAAAATTCATATCTCCATGATTTTAAGGCCAAATTTCACGAATTTTATATGTGTGGAAAGCTCTTTGAGTATAATTTCACATAAAATTATTTTTGTTGAATTTGGAGTTATATTTAAAGAGTTATTGGTCATGCCATACAGACTGCCAGAATTTTCTAGTTTATACGGTTTTGGTTTTAAGGAGTTTTCTTGTAAAAACATTAAAGCTTTTCCTCAAGTGATCACTTTTCTCTTCCAACCCACTTTTAATCTTAGATATCTTGATATTACTCAATGTTTTAACTTCTAAAAATTTGGTTCAATGACAATAAACATTCCAACCAAAAATTTCATGCCAAAGAGAAGGACACAACACATGAAAACTCATCATACCAACAAGCATGGCCATGAGGCCTTGGAAGCAAGTCCTAAAACCACCTAGCTATGGAGAGCTTAGGAGTTCTAGAGCTTGAAAACATAGAAGAAAAAGGGGTTAGAGTCATTACCACAAGGATTCTCTTGAAAGCTTGGAGAATGAAAATGGTTGGGGATGGCCTCCTCCTCCTTGAGCTTGATAATGGGGCTAAGTAAGTGTTTGTTTTGCTTCCTCAAGAACCAAAGAGGGTGGTCCTTGAAGGGCTTGTGAGGGTGGTGATAGGAAAGAGAGTTGGATAAGGTGAGAAAGAGAGAAGAGGAACAAGAAAGATTGTAAGAACAAAAGAGCTAGAATGAAGTTTAGAGAGAGGTGGGAGCTTGGGCTTGTAGTGAGAATGAAAATCACAAATAAGGGAGTGGGGAAGGCTATTTGGGGTGCAAAATGGGTGAGGGGGGCTGATTGGTTTGGCTTCTCTAACAAGCAAGAGTGAGTAGGTGAGTTTTACTTCTTTTTCAAGCAAAAGGGCTAGGAACCTTAGGTAAAAGGGTGAGTTGTGTTTTCTTTGAGTCTTGGCACTTGGGTAAAGACCATTTAGTGTTTTCTCAAGTGGTTAAAGGCATGACCACTCTTGGGATTAGCTTGAGTGAATATGATCACTCCAAGTGGATAATCCTAAGGGAGGAAGATACTTCTATTGTCTTGACTAAAGAGATACTACTAACCTAGACTCTTGATCTAATGGTGCATAATGAGAAGACAAATGGATGGTTGAATTTTGCTCTTGCCCTTGGCCGAATTTTGGTGTATCAATTAGGAGAAATTTGTAAATCTTTAAAGCTATTAGAATTACCTAAGTTGTTAATTCAATTTGATTAGTTAAATTGCTCTTTAACCGATTTGGGTTAATTATATCTTTAAGACGTTTTTCCTCTTAAAAGAATTGATCTTATGAATTATGTAATTAGGGTGTAAGAATTAATCTATCTTAATTGGTAAGGTAGAACAATTATCTTGTACTTAATTAATAAGATTGGATTAGCTTAATTATATCTCTAAGTTATGAACTAAGGAGGTTCGAATAATTAGGTTTTGATTAAAACATTTAGTGCATTATGGTTCAATTATCGACTTGACTCAATTTACTAAGCTCTTGCTCATCGAGGTTAGCCGATTAGTCCTTATTTAATCGTTAACCTCTCTAGTTAGCCAGGATCACTGAGCTAATTAGCTTAGACAAAAATTGGGGATATTACACAAAACTTCAATTTCATTTGTGCTTTTCCATTGCTTATGCCGACTATGAAGAAAACACGATCTTTTTTTTTTTTCAATATTTGCTTTTTTTGGGTCAATTCCTCTATACTTTAACACACTTTACTAGTGTCTAAACTGATGTGATCAAGGAAGATAAAGTAGACTTAAGAAAGCAAAGGCAAGGAGGAAATCCTTTGGAAGGATTTGGTAGACCAATGACTAGATCCAAATCAAAGAGAGATAAGGAAGCTTTGAGCCAAATGATTTCATGTTTGTTTGAGGCAAAGCCCATTCAAGAAGATAGAGACTCAAGACTAGTCCATTGTATTCACATGGCTGAATAAGCTTAGTTATATCTTTGGGTTTGTTAATTTTAAGTTAGTAATAATGTAATTGGGCTTGTAATTTCATACAGCTCATCATGTGTTTTTAGCTATTTAGTCTTTTACTCATTTTTTAATAAGTTTAGATTTTAATCTTGGGCTAAATGTTGCAGTCTATTTGCTAAACTTTAGTTTATTTTATAGACCTTGTAAACACCTTTTGAAAGGGAATTTTTGGCAAATTGAAATCAGAATACTTTTAGTAAAAGTGTCTCTTTGGTTCTTACTTAGAACCCTAAGTCTTATCAAGAGTTTCCAATTACTCTTGTGGCAATCACCCTTGGCTTATCAATCATCCTTGATTGTGGCGCCCTCCAATCTATTTCCATTCCTTGTCTCTTCCATCTTTTTTGTAATTTTTATTTCTCCTTGATTGAATTACAACCAAAACACACTAGAAATTAGGGTTCATGGATAATAGATCATAACATTTGGTATCAGAGCCAGTTTCTTCAAGTTGCAAAATTGGTCAGTTTTCTTTGGTTCATATCTTGAGTTTTACGTGTCATATTTCGGAGTTTCTTGTGTCTTTTTTGAAGTTCAGAATCTCATCTTTCATCTTGTTTTTGAATCGTTGAAATATGAATTTTGTAGTTCGAGATACAATGATTTTTTTTTTCCAAACTCAGTCTAGTGCGACTTTGCGATTTGTTTTCTTTGAGTTCTTGTTTGATTCATCCTTTTTACTTTGCTTAATTTCTTGATGTTCTTCTAATTTCCATTTCTGTCTTTGTTGATATTACATTGGATCAGTGGGTTAAAAAAAAAAAAGGTGTAGAATGTTCATCATATGTTCTTGATGTTCTTGGGAATTGTTTCATTCTAATCTTTCTAAGCTTTGTTAGTTTGATGTTTAGTTGTTAAATATGTGCTTGTTTTGATGTGATTCCAGTTGGTTTGTTCATCTACAATCATCAAGAACAGATTTAAAAAAAAAATAGAATTAAAAAAATGTAGAATTTGAGAAAAAAAAAGGTCAAAACATTGGCTTGTTTCTTATTGTTCTTCAAACCTTTAGCTTATTCTTGTCTTGTTTGGCCTCTTATTTGAGTGTGCTTGTCCTTGTTTAGTTTTTCTTGCTTGTCTCTTTTGGATCTTAAAAGTTTTGTCTTAGAGTTTTCTTTTGTTTGACCTCTTGTTTGTTTTGTGATTTGACATAAGTGTTTTTTGCAGTTTCTCTTTGAATTGACTTGTGATTCCATTTAAGAGCCTACAAGAGCACTTGAGTAGTAAAAGGCAAGAGAGCACCTTGCACAAAAGCCTATTAGAGAGCAACAAACACGAGTGATACATATCTAAGAATGTAAACACATGAGAAGTGTGGTGAGGTCCCATTGCTTTCACTTTTGTTTTCTTTTACTTGAATGATGGTAGGAACAGGTGGTAGTGGTAGCCCTCATCCTGAAGAAAACAACAGATTGTTAGTGGAGGCTATTACAGCTCAAATGGAAAGGATAATGAGGGAGCATATAGAGAAGTTATATGTGAGAATTAAGCAGTTAGAAAATCAAGGACATCATGATGCTGATGGAGGTAGAAGGATGCTTGATGGAAGGAGGAGAAGAGATAATGAGGGTGATGCTAGGGAGGATAGAATTGAGGGAGTAAAACTCAACATTCCCTCTTTTAAAGGGAAAAGTGATCTAGAGGCATACTTAGAGTGGGAGATGAAGATTGAGCAACTTTTTGCTTGCCACAACTATACTGAAGATAAAAAGGTGAAGGTGGCAGCCATGGAGTTCACAGATTATGCTCTCATTTGGTGGGATCAATTGCAAAAGGAGCGACTTAGATATGAAGAACCTTTGATGGATACTTGGGTTGAAATGAAGAGGTTAATGAGGAGGAGATTTGTCCCTTCATATTATCATAGGGACCTTTATAACAAGCTCCAAAAACTCACACAAGGTAGTAGGAGTGTTGATGAATATTACAAGGAGATGGAGGTGTCTTTCATTAGAGCCAATGTGAATGAAGATAGGGAGGCTACTATGGCACGCTTTTTGAATGGGTTGAATAATGACATTAGAGATGTGGTTGAGCTACAAAATTATGTGGAGTTAGAGGAATTGGTACATCAAGCTACCAAAGTGGAGCAGCAACTTAAGAGAAAAGGTACATTAAGGAGGAGCTTTTCTAATTTCAATTCTTCAAATTAGAAGGAAAGAAATAAGAAGGAGGAATGTACCTCTTCTAGCAACACCACGACTGCACCTCAAAGAACTCAATTCAAGTCCAATGAGACCTCTAAAAAGATAAGGAGTAGTGAGATAAAATGCTTCAAGTGTTTAGGGAGAGGACACATAGCATCTGAATGCCCAACCAAGAAGACTGTGCTTCTCAAAGACAATGGAGAAATCGCTAGCGAGTCCTCATTCGAATCTACCTCAACTAGTGAGGATGAGTATGATTAGGAAATTGCATCTAAAGGAGATTTGTTCATGGTGAGGAGGTTGTTGGCCAAGCAACGGATTTAGATGAAAGCCAAAAGGAAAATATTTTCCACACAAGGTGTATCATCCAAGGAAAGGTTTGTTCTTTAATTATTGATGGAGGGAGCTGCACTAATGTTGCTAGTGCAAAGATGGTCTCAAAACTAAATTTGGAGACTAAACCACAGCCACAACCATATAAGCTTCAATGGCTTAGTGAGGATGGTGAAATGACTATAAGTAAGCAAGTGGAGGTGGAATTCTCCATAGGGAAGTATGAAGATGCAGTTTTGTGTGATGTGATGCCTTTGGAGGCTTGCCATTTACTTCTTGGTAGGCCTTGGCAGTATGATAAGAAAGCTTTGCATGATGGGTTCACAAATAAGTTTTCATTTGTACATAAAGAGGGCAAGACTATTCTTGCCCCTTTGTCTCCAAGAGAGGTTGGTGAGGATCAATCCAAAATGAGAGATAAAAGAAAACAGGAAAGAGAAGAAAAAAAGAGTGAAAAGAAAAAGGAAAAAGGGAGTGAAAAGAAAAAGAAAAAAGAGAGTGAAAAAATAGAGGGAAAATTGCAAAATCTGTTTATTAAAGAAAAAGCGATGAAAAAGGCTATACTCATGAAAAAGCCAATGCTTTTATTTTTGAGTAAAGAAAGTAAATTAAATAAAGTAGGTGCTACTAACTCTTTTGCTTGTGAAGTTTCTTCTTTGTTGCAGGAATTTGGAGATACCTTTCCCAAGGAGGTACCTCATGGTCTATGCCTTCGACGAAGCATAAAACATCAAATTGATCTCATTCCAGGAGTTTCATTTCCCAATAGGCCAGCCTATAGGAGTAATCCTCAAGAGACCAAGGAGATTCAAAAGCAAGTTGAAGACTTGATGCAAAAAGAGTGGGTACAAGAAAGCTTAAGTCCGTGTGTAGTTCTAGTCATTCTAGTGCCTAAGAAAAATGGAACTTGGAGGATGTGCACTGATTGTAGAGCCATCAATAATATCACAGTAAAGTATAGACATCCCATTCCTAGATTAGATGATTTGTTGGATGAATTACAAGTGCCTGTGTGTTTTCTAAAATTGATCTTAAAAGCGGATATCATCAGATTAGGATTAGAGAAGGAGATGAATGGAAAACTGCTTTTAAAACCAAATATGGATTGTATGAATGGTTGGTCATGCCCTTTGGATTAACAAATGCTCCTAGTACCTTCATGAGATTGATGAATCATGTGTTAAGGGAATTCCTAGGAAAGTTTGTTATGGTTTATTTTGATGACATTTTGATTTATAGCAAATCTTATGATGATCATCATGTGCATTTGAGGAGTGTTTTGGAAGCTCTTAGGCATGAGAAATTGTATGCCAACATGGAAAAATGTATTTTTTATACAGATCATGTGGTTTTTCTTGGTTTTGTTGTTAGCTCACAAGGAGTGCAGGTTGATCAAGAGAAGGTGAAAGCTATTCAAGAGTGGCTAACTCCTAAGAATGTTAGTGAGGTAAGAAGCTTTGGTTTAGCTAGTTTCTATAGGAGGTTTGTTAAATATTTTAGTACATTAGCTGCACCCTTGAATGAGGTAATTAAAAGGCATGTGGGATTTAAATGGGGGAAAAAATAAGAGCAAGCTTTTGCTGCCCTCAAAGATAAATTAACTCATGCACCTATCATTGCATTGCCTAATTTTGCTAAATCTTTTGAGATTGGATGGGATGCATTTGGTGTGGGAATAGGGGCTGTTTTGATGCAAGAAGGGCACCCAATTGCTTATTTTAGTGAAAAATTAAATGGTGCTGTTCTTAACTATTCCACATATGATAAAGAGTTGTATGCATTAGTAAGGGCATTACAAACATGGCAGCATTACCTTTTATCTAATGAATTTGTGATTCATAGTGACCATGAGTCCTTCGAGTATCTAAAAGGACAAGGTAAGCTGAATAAGAGGCATGCTAAGTGGGTTGAGTTCCTTGAGCAATTTCCCTATGTGATCAAGCATAAGAACGGTAAGGAGGCTAATATGGTTGCTGATGCATTTTCAAGAAGGTATGCTCTGTTCTCTACTTTTGAAACTAAATTCATTGGTTTTAAACATATAAAGGAATTTTATGAGCATGATCCATATTTTTCTTAGGTTTATACGAATTGTGTGTATGTTGTCCAAAATGGATACTTTAGGCATAAGGATTATTTGTTTAAAGAGAAATGGTTATGTGTGCCTAAAAGTTCCATTAGAGAGTTGCTTGTGAGAGAGGCACATGAGGGGGGGTTTAATGGGGCATTTTGGGGTTCATAAGACTTTAGATATACTGCATGAACATTTTTATTGGCCACACATGAAACATGATGTGCATAAATTTTGTGAAAGGTGCATTGTTTGTAAGAAGTCTAAGTCAAAGGTAATGCCTCATGGACTCTATACTCCTTTGCCAATTCCTGATTTTCCTTGGATTGATTTATCTATGGACTTTGTTTTAGGACTACCTCGGACAAAGAATGGAAAGGATTCCATTTTTGTGGTGGTGGATAGGTTCTCCAAGATGGCTCATTTCATACCTTGCAAGAAGGTAGATGATGCTTGTCATGTGGCTGACTTATTTTTCAAAGAGGTAGTGAGGCTTCATGGATTACCTAGGAGCATTGTGAGTGATAGGGACACTAAGTTCCTAAGTCACTTTTGGAGGACACTATGAGGTAAGATTGGTACTAAATTGCTTTTCTCAACTACTTGTCATCCCCAAACAGATGGGCAAACTGAGCATAAAGATGCGCAGGCTAAGGCTGACTTTGTAAAGAAGTTGCATGAGCAAGTAAAAGCCCAAATTGAGAAGAAAATGGAGAGTTATGCAAAGCAAGCCAATATGGGAAGAAAGAAGGTCATAATTGAACCTGGTGACTGGGTTTGGGTACACATCAGAAAGGAGAGATTTCTATCTCAAAGGAAATCCAAACTCCAACCTAGGGGTGATGGACCCTTCCAAGTCTTGGAGAGAATAAATGACAATGCCTACAAGATTGACTTACCAGGTGAGTATGGGATAAGTGCTACTTTTAATGTTGCTGACTTGTCCTTATTTGATGTAGGTAATGAGGAGCTAAATTCGAGGACGAATTCTCTTGAAGAAGGAGGGGATGATGTGATCAAGGAAGATAAAGTAGACTCAAGAAAGCAAAGGCAAGGAGGAGATCCTTTGGAAGGACTTGGTGGACCAATGACTAGATCCAAATCAAAGAGAGCTAAGGAAGCTTTGGGCCAAATGATTTCAAGTTTGTTTGAGGCAAAGCCCATTCAAGAAGATAGAGACTCAAGACTAGTCCATTGTATTCACATGGCTAAACAAGCTTAGTTATATCTTTGGGATTGTTAATTTTAAGTTAGTAATAATATAATTGGATTTGTAATTTCATATAGCCCATCATGTGTTTTTAGCTATTTAGTCTTTTACTCATTTTTTAATAAGTTTAGATTTTAATCTTGGGCTAAGTGTTGCAGCCTATTTGCTAAACTTTAGTTTATTTTATAGACCTTGTAAACACCTTTTGAAGGGGAATTTTTGGCAAATTGAAATCAGAATACTTTTAGTAAAAGTGTCTCTTTGGTTCTTGCTTGGAACCCTAGGTCTTATCAAGAGTTTCCAATTGCTTTTGTGGCAATCACCCTTGGCTTATCAATCATCCTTGATTGTGGCACCCTCCAATCTATTTCCATTCCTTGTCTCTTCCATCTTTTTTATGATTTTTATTTCTCCTTAATTGAATTACAACCAAAATACACCAGAAATTAGGGTTCATGGATAATGGATCATAACAAAAACCCAACATGATTTTAACTTTTCCAGATTCATATATTGTACTAGTATGCACTCTATTTTATGATGCCTTTCCTTTGACGCTTCTGCATTGTATTTATGCCATTAAACCAATGGTTTTGGGTTGCATTATGGGTTTATTTGAAATTTGGAGTATTTATAGTTTCAGAGAGATAAACCCTTATTTTTGAGTCATCTAGATTATTATTGGGTTGTTTATTAGGTTAGTCATTATGATAATGTATAATATGTTTTGATATGTTACTATATTTCTTTTTTGCTTTCTATAGCTTTGCTTTTAAATTTTGTGCATAACTAGGCATCCACTTCAGTTATGTTATGCCATTGTGTTTGCATTTCCTCCTGCCAAAAGAAAAAGCACTTGAACTAAAATGAGAAGGTGCAAGCTCAGACTGATTGCCATTTTCAATTTGACAGAGCAATTCATACTTGGACAAGGTGAGTGACGTGTTGGTATTTATTTATTCGAACATTTTGGGCGTTTTGGTTCTAAAATTAGAAGTTAGAGCAATAGTGGTTTTTTTGTGCCAATGTGTAGGTGTAAGAAGTTGGAGTAATAATGTCTTAGTTTCATTTCCTTAAATATCTAATCATGACATTTGCTGCTAGGCTCACAACCATAATGATTTTCTTTTTTAACTAAATTGACAAGCTGAAACAATGTTTTGGTCATTCCTGATAGGACAATATCCAAGGAAGGGAAAGAAATTAGGCAACTGCTTGCCGGAGTCCCTTAAAAATCATTTTGGTATGTTACTATATCTTTTTTTTTTGTCACTAGCATGAACTTCTTTGGAATTCCCTGCAATAAAAGCCTTACTTCTTTTGTTGAAGAACCAAGTAACCTACTTAAGAAAAAAAAAAAAAAGAATCCAGGAATTTTATTCAGGGTTTTCAATTAGGAGAACATAGAGAAGATTTAGCGAAATGTTTTTGATGAATCAAAGTGCTAAACACTATACAAATATAAGACAACTAAGATGGGGCAACTTTTGGTTTGTTATCACTTTCAGATTTCTATCACTTAGGCTATAGTGATGTTTAAGCTCTCCAAACTCTTAGGTTGCCCATATGTTTTAGTCCTTGCTATCAATTTTAGCTTCTGCAATTGCTTTGGGACTTAATCTATTATTGTGTTCTCTTTTTTCCATATGTATTGATTTTTATGGAAACATGAATGTTTAATTCTTCATCTACTATACATTCAAGCGCTACTTTGTGTTGTGTCTCAATCTTTCTGCAATTGTTTTGGTTGGGTACATTGGTAGGTTGCTTCTAACTTTATTTGAAGTTCTAGTTGATCCTAAAATTTTGGGGGAAGACGAACTGCAATAGAAAGAAGAAGGCGGAAAAGAAGAAGAAAAATAAAAGATTAATCATCATATATCATACCTGCAAAGTACACCTCCCTCTTACTTTATTATTACTTAATCTTTTTCCATTCATCCATGTTTTTTGGGGGTTTACAATCCATTCATTCATATCTCTTATTACAATTCAATTGCATATCATTTCTTATTCTGTTGTGTGAAGTTAGATTATATTAAATGAACATATAAATTCCTGAGCAAGGGGAAAAAAAGGGGTCATAATTGAAAAAGTTGTTAATGATGTCATTATGGGTTAAATCCAATGGTGAGGGCATTCACCAACCATGAAAGGAGATTGAGGTTTAGATTGAGATAGGCATATGCATTGAAAATGATAAAGATGAAGTGGCATTTGCATGTATTTGGTACTAAACAGGTGTCAATTTTGCATGAAAATGAGTCATGGAAATAGAGTGATAAAAGAGTGTCTGCTAGTTCACTAAGTCATGTTTAATATACGTGTTAGTTACACATTAATACTATGTGATAGGAATGACTTTTTGTAAAAAAAATTTATAAATAAATTTTCAATCAATTAGAAGAAAAAATAAGCGTATGTTTGAGAGGGAAAAAATGTTTATCTAACAACAATCATAATTAAAAAGAACAATTCTATTGGTAGTGGTTTTGGTTATGAAGAGCTTTTCACGAAACCATTTGTGAATATATAAATTAAATATATTTGTCTATATATATTTGTTCTCATATTTAAGTTTGCCTTTTTTAAGCATGATCTTGATCGTATGACCTTTCTAAATATGTTTTTTTTTTTTTTTTAAAAAACAATACCAACTTTCCATAATAATAATCTCATTAAGTACTTGAATGTCATGCCTGAACATTCTTATATTTGAATGGCTACATATATCACGTTTCCATAATATGGCTTCTTTATTTTCCTATTTCCTATTTCATGCTTTTTGTTTATAAACACATGAACTTTGCTTAGTTTCAATCCTATCATATATTTGTCTTGATATATTTTTGTCGTCTTATCTATTCATTAACTTGTCTGCTTCTTCAAAAGCTTTAGACTAATTTACTATTTCTATCTAAGAACATTGAAAACTAATAATAATAATAATAATAATTTACATATATTATTATTTAATTGATTCTCATTATATAATAAACTGATTGTAATAGTGAGTTGAATTGTTAATGTACTTGTCATTTGTGTGAATCCTTTCTGTTAGTATGAGGTTCACTTTGGCTCCATTGCTCGTGAAAATAGTATACTAATCTATACTAGTATACTATTTTACTATTTCTTGTAGGCTATGTAGAAAAAAATTGAAGATGTGTTATGTAACATCCATACTTTCTTAAATAAAGTATAATAGAAATTTTGAATAACTTTCCTTAGATAGTGTAAGAATTTTTCAGGTAGCATTATGTGATGAAAATCTTCACACTTAGAATTATAGGGTAGCGTAGCACTGCTGTTGAAAATACGGCACTGTCATATACTAAAAATTAGGAAATTATAGAAATACCCTTGTGCAAACTTTTATTATTTATAGTTTTGTCCCAGAATTTTTAGTAATTATGTAACGTCCGAAAAATTCTATCACTAACAACTAAGTTATTCGGTTTTTATCGAATAAGTGGATTTAATCAGAATTTGATTAAACACTTACTTAAAGCCAATTAAGGGTGAGTTGAAAAGATTAGGCTAGATGGAATTAGGTTAGGAGCGTAGAAAAAACCTCACAGAAAAATTTCACACCAATTTACCGATTTAAGAGCAATCGGTAAGATTTCGGAGTTTTAAACTGTCGGAACCCGATTAGTAGAAATTATGCCATGAGTGCCTTGGGATCAATGGCTAAGATTTAACCAAATAAATCACCCAAGTGGCGCCTAGGGTAGCCCTTGATGGTGGAAGCCAAACTAGAATGGATAGCATGGAGAGATCCACCAATCAACATACACTTTGCCTCAAAAATCTTTACTTTTTCTCTCCTTCTCTTATCCAAATTTCGGCTACTTCTCTTGCTGAAGCTCCCTTCCTTTTCTTCTCCTCACTTTCACCTCCACTCCATTTTCATCTCTTCTTCAAGCCTCATTACAAATTGCTTGCACCAAAGACACAAAATCAACACAAACTCAACTAGACAAGGTAGGAAATTCTACTTTTCTTCTCACTTTCTCTGGTTTGGGCTGAATGGTGATCATGGATAATCTGAGAATTTGATGTTAAATAGAGTGATGATGATGGTTTATGATTAATTTTGCATATATGATGTGATTAAAACCGAAATTGATGGCAAATAACTTGAAAAGGGGAGGCAAACCTAGAGGTAGGTTAGGGTTTCCCTCGGCGGTCTGTACGGCAGAGTGTACGGCTCCACCTACCGCCATTTAAATTTGATGAAACCATTTTTATATGAAACTAGACATCTAGGGTTTTCCATACATATAAAATATAAGGCCATTGGATTAGTATAGAATTAGTTATGAATTTTTGAAATTTAACCTAGAAATCTGGATTCTTACCCGGGCAGCATGAGTTGAGAAGGGTGTAACTCACACTATGCAACTCCAAATTGAGTGAAACTAAAGTTTTTTGAAAGATAACATATAAGAGAACATCTCAGAAAAATTTCAGAATTAGATTCATTGTCAATTGTTGTCAGCAAATCAATGAACTTGGCTTGGGTTAAAACTGGCCTAGAACAGGGTAGACTAGTAGGGTAATGTTTCGGGACTCATAACATAGAATCTACTTAGGCAAATGACATGAAACTAATTCATTTGAAATCTTGTTGTGTTAGCTTTAATTTGATATAAAATTAGTAAGATTTCACTTAGTTTTCTATTTTTAGTGAATTTTCTTTTATAAGAACCCAAGTCTGGCTAAGAACAAGGCATGCTGAGGTAAAACATTTATATCTTGAGTTATACAAATCCAAATGAGATGGCACTAAAAGGGTTAGAAACTAGACACATAAGGCTACAACATATCCAAAAATTAGGTTTAAATGAGTTAAATTGAAATAAGGGTGGAGTATATAATAACCGGGCAGGACAAGAAAGAATAACTGAAAGCCCTATTAATACTTGAGTTGAAACTAAGGAATGAATCTATGAATGTATATACATATTGGCTGGTTTATATTGAATTGCAAGTTATACAATTGTACTGGATGTCTGGCACTATTCATGGGGAAGTGGACTCGATCCGTTATTCTGCCAAAGTTTCGGTAAGAGATTCATATGTTGTGTGATTTAAAATGGCATGAATATATGATACTTGAAGAATCAAGCTACATGTGCATTCAATTCATGATATTGTAAAGGATTCCATTTTACTTGGGCCAGCTCTGGAACAAATTAAGGGGAATAGATCAGTGGGAAGGTTGGGGAAAGTAAATCTGGCAATCCTGTACAGGAACGAGCTCGGTCCTGAAAAGCGGGCTATTACCTAGGAGTATATGGCCAATGACTCCCAGGGGACCAAGAATGGAAATAAGTTCTAATAAGCGAAAGCCTTCCAAAATAAGCTGCATTCTTTAATTGCACATTCATATTTACTGTATAATGCTTATTAAGTGACTGTCCTAGATACCTACTTATTATTCTTAATATGCTATTTGTAACACCTTACTAATTTAATGTTATGCTTAAGTCATAGCATGAAATTAGGTAGTGCAATTCTTGTGTTAACATTGTCCTCTGAATCTAAGTGATTAATATCACAAAACAATTGAAAGCAACACATTTGTTAAACTAAAAGCGAAACGAATTTAACAAAATATCGCAAAGGATAAGAATAAATGCGATAAGCGTTCTTTGCGTGCAAAAATATATCTATATATATATATACGAAAGCCCTTTGCTTGATTTATGTACAAAGTTTCAAAGCAAAACACATAGAGTGGGCTGGTATATCAAAAGACAATTATGCCCACATCCATCCAAACACCCTATGGTCCTTACAGGACATTTCGTAACCTACTACTAATCCTACAGTCAAGTCTATGACCCAGGCTACATGCTTTGTCAAAAGAGGTCATCTTGTACATAACATCTCTGGCTTTGCTAGGCTACTCGCGTGGATAGCGGGTTAGCCATGCTCAGCTCGGTAGGTAGTAGTACTGGTCCCGAGGAGGAAGAGGGTGGTGAGCGGTGGCCTCTGAAGGGTCACTCTCCCGAACTCAACGGGATATCGGGGACCGCTGCGGTGGTGACTCGCTAGAGTCGGCCGAGTCTGCCGGTCTTCTGCATGCCAGGAGGAAGCAGGGGAGGTGGGTGTGCCATATGTAGTGGAGCAGCAATGTAAGAGGGTAGCAGGGTCGAATATGGGATGATGTAGAGGAACATCAAAGCTCCTGTCGAAGAGGTATAGGCGGAAGTTACGAACCGACTATGTACAAGAGTCCAACTACGGATCATGATGGAGCTGTACATGTCTTTGGGATCTCAATGAAAAGGGTGGTGTGGAGTCCATCGCCCGCTAGAATGATGCGGAAGGTACAAAGCAGGGGTGAGAATTTCAAGAAATTCTCAGTGGTCTATGCATAATGGTTAACTAACGTCACATACATTCTCGATTGCCTTGGGGTTTTATTTAAATAAATAAATACAAAAATGTGTTCAAACTGAAATATTCATTTAATGAGTTTAAGAAAAATATCGATCCAAGGCAATGTTGATTTTACTTTAGAAGGTCTGAAGAGATAAACTGACTACTAATAATGAATTGTATAATAATAAGCAGGATAATAAATGAGCAGTAGTAATTACATATAATAGGCAACTATAAACATAGAATATAACTATACCATATATTCATGCATCCATGTAATCTTGCAAACTAAATTATAAACTTTCCCTCATAGGTCTTTCCATTCCTTGTCATCATTTGCTTTCCATCTCTTTGGGTCCCTGGGAGTTCTTGGCCATTTAGACTTCCTGGGTAATAGTACCTTATCGAGGATCGAGCTCGTTCCTATCTGAGGAATGCCGGGTTTACTTTCCCGACCTTCCCATCGATCTATTCCCTTAAGCTTATCCTGAGAGGTGGCCCAAGTAGCAATGGAACTTTCTTAATAACATGATTCTCAATGCACTTTCATAACATTTCTTGGAATGCACATGTAATATCATGGAATTCACAACTTGTGTATGAATTCTACAGGAAATTTTGGCGGCATAGCAGCGTGTCCAAGCTTCCCGTGAATAGTGCCAGCCAACCAGTACATCATTTTATCACAAGGAACACAATATCACATTTATATTCCAACATTAAACTCATACCAACATCAAATTAATTAAAGCAGAATTCCTGCCTCAGCATGTTCAACCAACCCGGTTTTATAATTCAAACCATAATTTCTACTAACTCATTTGGACCTCAAATTTGAGTATGTTAAAGTGTTATGTGTCTATTTTCTAACATCTTTGGTACCATCTAATATTGGTATCCCTAACTCAAGATATCTAGATTTTATCTCGGCCTGCCCATTGACTAGTCAGAATCAGGCAACTAAAGTAAAAATCCACTAAAAATCGAAAACTAGCTCAAATCATACGAGAGTGGTCTCTTATTAAAGCTAACAGAACAAAGTTTCATTTGCAAAAGTTACATTTCATTTGGCTTAGTATAACTCTGAGTTATAAGCCTCGTATTCTGACCTTCCTAAACTGCCTCTGTTCTGGCCAGTGTGGACATAGGGCAAATTACTTGGAACACTGGGAGCAATTGGGGCCTTATCAAATTCTGAAATTTTATGGGACATTCTACTATGTGTAAGCTCTCTAACAAAGTTGATTTACTCATTTTCAAGTAGTATGGCTCGAGTTCTATCCTGAACAAGCTAGTCTGCCCAGATTCAGAGTCAGAACCCTAGGTCGAAATTCAAAATTCATAACTCTCTCATTTCTAATCCAAAAGCCTTATATGATATATCTATGGAAAGCTAGATGTCTAGTTTCAAATGCAAAAATGGTTTCATCCAATTTGATAGGTTGTAGGCGGAGCCGTACCTCATATCGTACGGACTACTGAGGGTTTTTGATTCTCTAACCCATCAGCTCTTGCTATTTTCATGGTTTCTTGCTTCCACTTCGGTTTTAATTAATCAAACAGCCCAAAACCAATCACATATCATCATAAACATTCATTTAACACATCAAATAGGATGAGAATAATTCCAGCCCAGCCAGCCAAGTGCATGAATTTGATGCAAGAAATCAAATTCTACCTTTAACCCAAGTATTTGTGCTGGATTCTTGAGGTGTGGGTGAATAAAGCTGGATTTGGCTTGAGTTTTTGGGTGTGTGAGTAAGAGAGAAAGAGAGCTGAAAGGGGGCAGAAAAGTTGGCGTGAATGAGGGTTTGATTTGGTGATAAAGGCAACAGAAAATCGACCACTTGATGGTGTATAGGTGGCTTCCTTCTTGCAATTTGATTGGTCTAAATTGCTTGGTGAAATTCAGCCTCCTTCACTTTGTATGGCCTCCTTTGCGCCATTTAAGGGCTTAAGTGGCTGAGTTCTCAGCCACTTAAAGTAGAAGGTAAATGGAGTTGAAATTCTATTGGTAGGTTCAAACCAGTTTAAAATACAGTAAAGTTCTGGATTTCCTTAAGCCAGGTAAATCGGTTTTCAATAGAAAGTTTATAAAACCTCCTATATTCTAACTTAATTCTCTCTTATCTAAACTCAAGTTATTGCTAATTAATTGAGTTTAATTAATGGTTTAACCGAAATCTATTTATTCTCAATTATTCGATAAAATCGAATAATTAGGCGAAAAACGGTGGATGTTACACTATTGCTCCTTTACAATTGCTGTTTTAATTGCATTAGTGTAACTGTTAATTAAAATTGAGCTTGTTTCGGTGTATGTTTTACAAATAAGTATTTAAGTCAAATGTTATCATTGTGTTGTACCATTTGAACTTTTTGAAAAACTGAAACAACTGGGAATGACAACGATGACAGATGTGTAGAAAATTAGGAATTTCCTACTGAGAAACTTTTATTTCTCACCCTACTGTGTATTTCTGCGTCATTCCCAGACTATGGAGAACGCCGCAATAGGAGTCCTATTCATTGAATTTCCTTAGCTCCATATCCACATCGACCCGTTCTTGGATTTTGTATATATATCTAGCAGGTGTCAGTTCCGTCTTTATTTCTTTTTCCAGAGAGACTTTGCCGTACCGTTGATGCACCCACTTTTTGATCCCACTATCTCGTATATTGCTATTCCTCTTCACATGGCCCATCCATTCCCACCTCCACTAGCACCAGCACCTGTAGCCCCAGCCCTTATGGCCCCTCCTGCTTCACCACCGCAGCAGATGCTTTCCGCCTCGATGTCAGAGGAGGACCCATCTGAGGTAGCTAGTTCATCCTCGTTCTCTGCTCCTAGCACGGGCCACCCTCCTAGAGACGCACCCATGGCGAATGGGCTTCTTTCTTCAAACTCCGTTTAGACAGTGGGTATGCCGTAGCGGTAGTAAATATACAGAACGACCCTCTTTTGGCAGTCTGGGCCCTGGACAGATGGGTATAGATTAGGAGGAGTATATGAAATGTTTCATGGGGACCATCTAGGGCATTGTTCTTAGGGATCGGCCGTCTTATTTTGTGTTAGCGGCCTCATATTTTTTTTTACCCTGTATCATTTTGACAAACTTTGAAAGCAGACGTCTATGTGTATATTTAAGATGTATGTTGCAGTAGTTCCGTCTTTATTGCTATTTTATTTATGTTATGTTACTTACAGTATACCAATTGACTAGTATTTATTCCGCTGTCAAGCAGAAAATACTATTACACGAATAGTCACCCTTATGTGAGTGATTAATAATGATACAGAAAATAGAATTTAATTGGCTCACTACACGTAATCACTTATCAGATAATCTATTATGACTTAAGTATAGTAATTATCTGGTAAGGTGTTGCAAATTACATATTGACCCCTAAAGAATCTTTTCATAATTACCCCCTAAATTTTTTAAAAAATGATATTAAGGTCCCTACACCTATAAAATTAGCATAATAGAGTTTTAAACCAAACAGAATTACATAGCGGAATCGTAGAAATCTAATTCTTTGCTAATTGGGCCATGGAGATGTCCACATGTCAAATGACATGGGATGACCCTAGACTTTCCCAAAATTACGAAAATATCATTAGTTACGAAAAACAAAAAACAGAAAGGCCCTGAATTTGTAAAACAATTAACTTACGCTGTTAATCAATTTATTCGATTTTAATGATTATGTAAGAGTAATTAAAGATTAATTAAAAGTTAATTAGGGAAGTTAGGATTAAGAAAAAGAAATTGAATAGACATGTAGACAAAACCTTAGAAAATTATTTAGAATCGTTTTGCCGATTTAAAGGAAATCGGTCGAAATTTGGTATTTCAAACTGGCGGAACCGAATCAGTAGAAATTTATATAGTGAAAACCTAATTTAGGTGGCTAGAATTTAACGACCATCACTTCATAAAATGGCACCACTAGCAGCCACAAAAGGGGGGGGGAGGCTTGGCCAAAAACCAACCACCTAAGCCAACCACCCACATTTATCAATTAACATAACAAATCTCAACTAACTCCCTCTCTCCCTTCTTCATATTTCAGCCAAGAGGAGGCTGAGCAATCTCTCTCATTTCTTCCTCCATCTCACCTCATCCTTCTTCCATTTCCATCCATCATCAACTTCTCTTATCCCAAGACTTGGTTGCTTATTAACTCAAGCATGAAAACTAGGTAGAATTCTTGCTCTTTCCTTGATTTTAATCATAAGTGACTGATTGGAGTTGAGTTGCACCTTCTCCTTTTGATGTTATTTGATGACTTTATGATATATTTTAAGTGATTAAAGATGAGTATTCTTGGTTTAGGTTGGTATTTTAATGAAACACTCAAAGAGAAGCTAAACTAGAATCTATTAGAAGAGAAAACCCCACGGTGTCCGTATATGCAAAGTGTACGGATTCACACACAGCTATCAGAATTTGATGAAACTAATCTTAAATGAAAATAGACACTTAGAGCTTTTCAACCATATAAACTATAAGGCCATTGAATTAACATTGAGTGAGATATAATTTTTTGAAATTTACCCTAGGTTTCTGCCTCTGGATTTGACCAGAGTGGCTTGTGCAGGGCATAATTCACTTTATACAATTTCAAATTGTGTTAAACAAAATTTTTTAGAAATTTAACACATAGGGTACTATTTTAGTAAAATTTTAGAGTCAAATTTAGTCCCATTTGCTCCAGTAATTTATTGAAATTGCCTCATGTCCTAGCCAAGCTAGAATAGGGCAGCTTAAGTTAGCCAATTTCAAGAGCTCATAACTTGAGCTATACTTATTCAAATGAAATGAAACTTATTGGAAATGAAAGCTAGTTTAGTTAAATTTTAATGATATATGTTTCGTATCATTCCAATTAGTTTCCTATTTTTAGTGAATTTTTACTTTTTAGTGCCTAAATCTGCCTAGTAATAAGATAGACCTAGGTTAAACCTTAATAACTTGAGTTATACTTATCAAAACTTAAAAGGACTAAAGAGGTTAAAAATTAGATAAATAACACTTCAATATGATAAAAATTCAGAATTTAATAAATTAAGTAGAAATTATTGCATAATTTACAAAACTAGGCAGAATCTGGGATATAAGGCAGGAAAAACAACTCTAAGAAATAGCAAGCTCTTGAACTCCAACTTGTAAACGTAGCTAGTTTCTTTGAAGAAAACCGTTATTAAACCATTGAAATGATGATGTATGACTATGATGTTTCTATCATGTGAATTGGTTGATTGTTTGTATCAAACAATGCTATTCATGGGAAAACGGATTTGATTCGTTATGCTACTGAATTTTCAGCAGAAGCTTATGAATTCATGATAGCTTATGTCATGAGATTTTATGATATGAATATGAAATTCTACATGCAAGAATATTTGAAAGTAAGTGCACTATGATGCATATGAACATTGTATGATGATATGATCATGGTTCTTTTTATGAAAGATGCCATATTTGCCTACAAAAGAGGAAAATACATGAATATGTAAGATTGGGTCCCTTCACTTGGATGCAGTTATTTGGGTCCCTCGCTATGAAAGCAATTAAAAGATATGATAAGGGTTCCATATTCCTAAGGAGTTTGATGTAACATCCCCAATTTTCCTTGTATTAAATTATTTTCCATTTTTGCCATTTCATTCTATCCAAAATCGGAACTCGCCTCCATTCTGCTTAAAGTTGGAACTCATGTAAATTTTATTTGAACTTTGTTATCAATTCGGAAATCGAAACTCTTGTCAATTTTGTTTGAGCTTAGGGGCGATTTTCGATATTGAATTGTGTCTGAGTTCCGAGATAATATCCTGACTTCCGGGTATATAAGGTTAATGTTTTGGTTTCCGACTTCCAGGGATATGTTTAGTATCGATTTCCGGGATTAATTCTAGACCGAGTTTCGAGATTATATGTTTAATAAGATAACGAGTTTGGAATTACGTGTATGAGTTTTAAAGCGTTCTAGTTCTCGAATTCCGAGGTTCGGATATAAGGTTCCACATCTTGGTACCAACTCCCAAGATTATGTTGAAGATACCCGACTTCTGGGTTTAGGTTCTATATTCTTGTCCTTGACTTCCGATTTTAAGACGATTTATGTATTGTGATTTTCGACATTAATTATACCCAATCTAGCTCTTTGTTTGCTAAGTTTCAAGTTCCGATATTAACTAAACTGGATCTAGTATTCATATATGTCGCATAATAATATGAACGCACCATCAATTAGAATTATCACTGATTCCTACTCAAAGTCGGAAATCATGTTTATTTTATTTTGAACTTAGAAGATCACCTCGGAAACTAGAAATCGTGTACATTATTATTAAACTCAGTGATCAACATGGAGCTCGGAACCTGATATTGCTTATTCTGCTTGAACTCGGAGCTCAAAACCTCATAATCGAACTAGCCAAATTCAACACTTCAAACCTAAGATCCAACGGCTAAGGACTCACCCACTTTACCGCTTTAGGATGGCGCTATTTTGAGCCACTAGATAGAGGAGGAGTGGCCAAGTCTCCACCACCTAACTCACCAACCACACTATGACTCAACTACTATAAAATTCAACTAACTTCCACTATCCTCCCTTGATATTCTCGATCCCATTAGCAGCTAACTCTACTCTATTCTTTCTTCATTCTTCTTCTCCCTCACTTCACCTTATTTCCACCTTCAAGCTCCATCCCTTTTCCACACCAAGAATTTGCATTTAGCCAACATCTACAACAATCTAGAGGTAGGATTTCTAATTTTTGCTTCTTGTTTTCATGGATTAAAGCTGTATGAGAGTTCAACTCTCTTCACCTCTTTGATGATATACTTGATGTGTGTGATGATTTATGGCTGGTTTATTAAGTATTTGGAGGGATTGAGATTGAATCTTGCATGGAACATAAGATAGAGAGCAAATCAGAAATTGAAAACATAGGGAAACCTACGGCGGTCCGTACGGCAAGGTGTACGGTTCTGCCTACATCCATTTAAATTTGATAAATCTATTTTTATATGAAAATAGACATTCAGGGCTTTCCATACATATATCATATAAGGCCATTGGATTGGTATTGAGAGAGATATGAATTTTTGAAATTTGACCTAGGAATCAGGACTTTCATTCGGGTAGTGTGAATTGAGAAGGGTGTAACTCATCCTACACAACTCCAAATTGAGTGAAACTAACTTTGTTAGAAAGCTTACACATAGGGAACAACCCATAATGAAATTTCGAGTTTGTTATGATCCCATTTGTTCCCAATGGTTTGAGGAAATTGCCCTATGTCCAAACCAGGCCAAAACAGGGTAGTTCAGGAAAGTCAAATTTCAGGGCTTATAACTTAAGCTCTACTAAAGCAAATGAAATGGAATTTCTTGCAAATGAAAGTTTGTCTTGTTATCTTTAATATGATGCTAATTTCGTATGATTTGATCTTGGTTTCAATTTTTAGTGAATTTTTACTTCCAAGAGTATAATTCGGACCAGTGACCAAATAGGCTGAGGCAAAATTTAAATATCGAGCTATATATATCAAAATGAGATGGGACGAAAAGGATTGAAAACTAGACACATAGGACTATGACATATCAAAATTCAGGTTCAAATGAGTTCTATTGGACTAAAGGTGGATTATGCAAAATTTGGGCAGAACTGAATAGAATTGGCAAAAATGACCAAATTGATGGTTTTACATGTGTTAGTAAACATATAATGCTTGAGTTAACGGTTAAAAGTTTTACATTGATAGATATGTTAGATTGATTATACTACTATGACTGATTTATCCGTGAGAGCTGGCACTATGCAAGGGGAAATAAGTCTGATTCATTATGCTGCCGAAATTCCGGCAGAAGTATGTGAATCGTATGAATGTTATAAATATTTATATGTTGTGCTCATAAAGTTCAGACATGCAAGGATGAATTTAAGTATGATATGAGTATATTATATTTACATGTCATTTTCATGTTTGCCATGCATACAAGCATAATTAGAATATGATATGAGAAATAAGATGTGAGACATATCCATGTATGCATAAAGCATCTGCACGCATGATAAGATAATAAAATGAAAGTTGATAAGAACTTGCAAGAGGGACGTACTAAGCTACCACATAAGGCATGGCATAGACCCAGCTAGCGTGGACCAGAGCGATATTGTCTAAGACTTAGGCCAGCCCTCAACCAGATTTAGTGGGAATAGACCGGTGTGAGGGTCGGGGAAAGTAAACCCGTCACTCATGTATATATACGAGTTCAGACCTGAAAAGCAGGCTATTGCCCAGGGGTGAGAAAGGCCATTCATCTCCAGGGGACCAAGTACAGAAGAGTAAGATCAAGATGTAAGTTAAAGAAAGATATGAATTAAGTCAGGTGCACTTGCATAGAATCAAGTATAAGCATCTATAAGTGCATCTTCAATTATCTCGTTAAGTCATACTGTTATTATGATTCTTGTTGAAGCATATTATATTATTCATATATCTATGTCTGTCATATGATATGGCAAGTGGTTGATAAAATATAACCCACCTCGAGAAAGGTATTTTCAACTTAAAATTGAACTACTATTTGTTTATATGTGCTCATATTTTCACAATAAACCGAAGCGGCTTGAATGTTTATGATGACACTATAAGATTGGTTTGAGTTTACTTACTGAGAACCCTAGGTTCTCACTGCTTGCTTGTATATTTTTCTTTTCCGTAAACATTCAAGCACCTAAGTTGGAAATCAAGTGCGAGGCGGAGTACAGGGCCACTCATTATGCAAGAATCGAGCATAAGCCAGATTAAGAGACTATCAAAGCTAGCTAACGATTAGTCAGAAGTAGACGCTGTGTATTATGTCCGTCACAATTTCTTTTAAAGTATAATTATTTTATTCTCTATGTATCAGAGATGATTAGTCAGTAATAAAATGAGCAGTTAAAAGGTCATGTATTATGTTTTCCATATTTTAAAGATTTCTTAGCACAGTGACAACCTTTTAATATAACTCCATGACTCGAGCATGATTTATATGATAGAGGTTGTTACATTTTGGTATCAGAGCAGTTCGTCCTGCATAGGCCCGTGGATGGACTGATTATACTTCTAATGCATACTCTGAAAATCTAGATAAACCATGCTTTAGGCCGTCGCGTGAAGAGGACATAGAAATACTATGCATGGTAACCTTGTTGTGAGTGTTGTGGACTACCTGTTGCATTTGATTGAATATTGAGCCTGATCACCTCAATATAAGGTTTTGTGTAAGCAGAAACCTAAAACACCCAGCAGATTTATTAGGGACCTTCTATACATAATTATTAGGGATAAGACTCCTAGGAAGTAACGATGGCATAAAGGGACAGACAATTGAGCAAGTTGAGGAGTGCAGAGAATTGGAGATTCAATCAAAGGAATTGTGCCAGACGGTTTGCTATGGACATAGTAAACCTAATTATATCGGAAAAAGGTTGTTTGCAAGGTGTTGCCGGGTAGCTGAAGACTTCTTATCGTCAAGGGCAGAAATTTAGTTGGAAACGACCGTGATGGGGCTTGTTTCAAGCTTTATTGCAATTATCTGATTCAGGCCATCTTTTCTAGATTGAACCTAAGGGACTCTTCTACCTAGTTTTGTAACTTTAGTACATGACAAGAGTAAGATTATTAAACGCTGATGAGGTCATTTTATGCGGCATGGATGGTACCCTTATTTTCTTTATGAATGGGATTACCCCGAAGATACCTCGCCAGCAAATTCAGTCAATGGTTTTATTTTGGGATTGTGGTAATACCACATAACAAAGACTTGATCCTTCATTAAGAAATTTGTAGAATGGGCGAATGAAGCAGAGGATCAGTGAAAGAAGCTAAGGGCAGAAGCTTCGGTTAGGTACACAGGGAACTTTTTAATCCTCATCCAGAGAATGGAATGGCTTCTCCTTCAAGGGTACAGGGAACTTACCTTGTAGCGATTGCGAATTTGAAGAATTCTAAGTGGAATCTTAGCTTCGAAAGGGAAATAGTTGAGCAAATTATAAAGAGACCCATCTAACTGTACCTTGAATCAAGATGGAGATACAACTATACACGGTATAGAAAGTAGATGAAGTTATAAGTGTAACAAGAGAAAGAGACAATATATCTCTTACTAACCTGAAGTAGGGACACTTTCGGACTAGAGGTGGCATACGAATCAAGTGTAATTTTTCCTACCTTTTCGGGATAAAGGAAGTGCTAGAAAATATAGTCATGTTCAGATTCTATCAATCTCAGCCATCATAGGAACCAGATGATAGGACTATCTTCAACATGTTATTAGTAGAGGAATGAGGCTATTCAGAGAAGAAAGGCAAAGTCGAACAATTGCCTTTAAGTACCATTATATATGCTATGGATGGAGTAACTCGATGAGGAATGTATTCAGACTCAGGCGAGAGTAATAAAGACTAAAAGTATGCAATAATCCCGATAGACCAAGGGAGCAACCGCAAGGTAAGTCCTGACAAATAGACAAATTTCTGCAGGAACAATAGAATATAGTAGGAACGAGGTAGGAAAAGGGGAAGTTTGAATTTATGACTGGCCCATTAAAAAGAGAAAAGCTACCTAGTATGAGATTATGGTGCAGATAAGATTGTGTATGAAATACTAAGCAGGGTTGCCGTGGCACCAGTCATAAGCACAACAGACCCAATGTGCCCTGAGCAAGATCGGATGATGCACCAATATAAGATCAAAAAGGATTTGGAAATGTGCCCCATGAGGGGCAAGGTTTCGATGTCAAAATTAGAGGTAGTCAGAAGAGTCTCTATACCTTGGGCTAGATTAAATGCGATCATCACTGACGCACTAGGTTCCATCAGAATTCCATAGTTAAGCGTGCTCGGACAAGAGTAATATGAAGAATAGCCAGAAGGCTTAGCAGTGATGGTAATTTGAGATTTAGCCACTAAAACTAACACACATCTATATATTGTATTAGGACAAACCCCCAATGAGATTGGTACCGTTGGTGCCCACAAAAGTGGGAGGTGGACATCAACAGAATAGTCGAAGAATCTCCATGCTAACCAATTGAAGAAAGTAGAAGAGTGGCAGGGACTTCGGCTGTCCCACACTCCTTTCGTTACGTGAAGTTGATCATATTTTGAGGAGACAAGTATCGCAACAATCATTGAGAAATTCAACAAGAATGGCATGAGGTCTAATTAGCAAATAATGAAAAATGGAATAAAGTCCGCAAGGGAAGGAGGGATTTCGAAGCAAGGACCATAGTTATAGTTTAGAAGGAAGCTCTAGCCTTGCACCTAAAAACCTAACGGAAGGGGGATTCGTCACTAATCAAAGAAGATCAGGTAGGCAAGAGTTTGGATATGGCTTGATCAATTTCCCGAAAAACTTCGGCGAAGCCACTATGATCACTATTTGTTGACATTGATTGCTGCTGTAGCTGATAGTTTTCGTAATGACAGAACTTCTTCAGTTGGTATTTAGGACCCAAGGCACAAGTATTAGAGAGTTTACTGGAAAACATAGTGCACAAGTAGTCAGACACATGATAGGGAGGATGAGGAATTTACTCGATGAACTTGATGATGGATCAGAACGTCAGCAAAACAAAGTATATTTTGGCACCCATATGATCTATGACGACTCTCTGCATGGATATTGGAAAGGCATCTTGTAAGACAATATGGTAAGGAAACTCTATAGCTTCAATAAAAAGGATCTGACTTTTAACCTTGGTATTCACATTAAATTGCCTATATCTCAATAACTAGGAATCAAGGAGGATATCAGACTAATAGAAAGAGTCATGAGTCTTAGAACTTAATCTGTATAGTGGAAGCGACTTAAAATCCTCCTACAAACATTAAGCACTAGACAAATTTTACCAAAAAGAAGGAGTTTTAAGATAAGGCTCCTAGTTATAATGTTGAGGAAAGGCCTAAGCCCATGTTTCTAAAGAACAGTATTGGAGGTGAATTTATTATTGAATTAAAGGTAGCTGAGCGAATAAGAATCTTGGAAAAGAATATATGGGCCTCCTTGACATAGGCATTATCATTACTACATATTGACGTCAATTACTACGATAAATGCTAATCTTTGCAATTGCAAATCTTCATGAGTAAAATATCTGAGGTCTCATGTACAAGTGGCAGAAAATTTAGTAGCTACCACAAAGTAGGAGTAGTGGAGTATAGAGCAACGGAGATGAGTAAGAGTCTCCAATAAACTGAACCATAATTTAAAGCATTGTAGAGATAAGGCAAGCTTGGGCACCAACATAACCCTTATGGATCCTTTGTGTATACTAAGACAATACCTCATAGCTACTGACAAGTAATCTCAAGACAAGATGCAAATTCAAAAAGAGGAGTATCCCTATAAGTCAAAAGGATTTTTCCTTGACCCTTCTTAATCCTAGAATTTTGAGGACAAAATTCTTTTTAAAGTGGGTAGAATTGTAACATTCCCAATTTTCCTTGTGTTAAATTATTTTCCATTTTTGCCATTTTATTCTGTCCGAAATTGAAACTTGCCTCCATTCTGCTTAAAGTCGGAACTCATGTAAATTTTATTTGAACTCAGCTATCAATTCAGAAATCGGAACTCTTGTCAATTTTGTTTGAGCTTAGGGGCGATTTCCGATATTGAATTATGTCCGAGTTTCGAGATAATATCCCAACTTCCGAGTATATAAGGTTAATGATTTGGTTCCCGACTTCCGAGGTTATGTTTAGTATCGATTTCCAGGATTAATTCTGGATCGAGTTTTGAGATTATATGTTTAATAAGATAGCGAGTTTGGAATTACGTGTATGAGTTTTTAAGCATTCTAGTTCTTGAATTCCAAGGTTCGGGTATAAGGTTCCACATCCTGGTACCAACTTCCAAGTTTGTGTTGAAGATACCCGACTTCCAGGTTTAGGTTCTATATTCTTTTCCTCGACTTCCAATTTTAAGACGATTTATGTATTGTGATTTCCGACATTAATTATACCCGATCTAGCTCCCTGTTTGCTAAGTTTCAAGTTCCGATATTAACTAAACTTGATCTAGTATTCATACATGTCGAATAACAATATTAATGCACCATCACTTAGAACTATCACTGATTCCTGCTCAAAGTCAGAAATCATGTTTATTTTATTTTGAACTTAGAAGATCACCTCAGAAACCGAAAATCGTGTACATTATTATTAAACTCAGTGATCAACATGGAGCTCGGAACCTAATATTGCTTATTCTGCTTGAACTCAGAGCTAAAAACCTCAGAATCGAACTAGCCAAATTCAACACTTCAAACCTAAGATGCAATGGCTAAGGACTCATCCACTTTACCCCCTTAGGATGGCGCCATTTTGAGCTACTAGATAGAGGAGGAGTGACTAAGTCTCCACCACCCAACTCACCAACCACACTATGACTCAACCACTATAAAATTCAGCTAACTTCCACTATCCTCCCTTGATATTCTCGACCCCATCAGCAGCTGACTCTTCTCTATTCTTTCTTCATTCTTCTTCTCCCTTACTTCACCTTATTTCAACCTTCAAGCTCCATCCCTCTTCCACACCAAGAATTTGCATCTAGCCAACATCGGCAAGAATTTAGAGGTTGGATTTCTAATTTCTGCTTCTTGTTTTCATGGATCAAAGTTGTATGAGAGTTCAACTCTCTTCACCTCTTTGATGATATACTTGATGTGTGTAATGATTTATGGCTGGTTTATTAAGTATTTGGAGGGATTGAGATTGAATCTTGCATGAAACATAAGATAGAGAGCAAACCAGAAATTGAAAACATAGGAGAACCTATGGCGGTCCGTATGGCGGGGTGTACGGCTCTGTCTACAGCCATTTAAATTTGATGAATCCATTTTTATATGAAAATAGAATTTAGGTCTTTCCATACGTATATCATATAAGGCCATTGGATTAGTATTGAGAAAGATATGAATTTTTGAAGTTTGACCTAGGAATCAGGACTTTCATTCAGGCAGTGTGAATTGAGAAGGGTGTAACTCACCTTACACAACTCCAAATTGAGTGAAACCAACTTTGTTAGAAAGCTTACACATAGGGGAACATCCCATAATGAAATTCCAAGTTTGTTATGATCCCATTTGTTCCCAATGGTTCGAGGAAGTTGCCCTATGTCCAAACTAGGCCAAAACAGGGTAGTTCAGGAAGGTCAAATTTTGGGGCTTATAACTCAAGCTCTACTAAAGGAAATGAAAGCTTTAATATGACACCAATTTTGTATGATTTGATCTTGGTTTCAATTTTTAGTGAATTTTTACTTCCAAGAGTGTAATTCAGACTAGTGACCGAATAGGCTAAGGCAAAATTTAAATATCTTGAGCTACACATATCAAAATGAGATGGGACTAAAAGGGTTGAAAACTAGACACATAAGACCATGACATATCAAAAATTCAGGTTCAAATGAGTTGTATTGGGCTAAAGGTGGATTATACAAAATTCGAGCAGAATTGAATAGAATTGGCAGAAATGACCAAATTGATGGTTTCACAAATATTAGTAAACATATAAGGCTTAAGTTAACGGTTGCAAATTTTACATTGATAGATATGTTAGATTGATTATACTGCTATGACTGATTTATTCGTGGGAGCTGGCACTATGCAAGGGGAAATAGGTCTGATCCATTATGCTGCCGAAATTCCGGAAGAAGTATGTGAATCATATGAATGTTATAAATATTTATATGTTATGCTCATAAGGTTCAGACATGCAAGGATGAATTTAATTATGATATGAGTATATTATATTTACATGTCATGTTCATGTTTGCCATGCATACAAGCATAATTAGAATATGATATGAGAAATAAGGTGTGAGACATATCCATGTATGAATTAAGATCAAGTTGCAAGTTAAAGAAAGATATGAATTAAGTCAAGTACATTTGCATACAATCAAGTATAAGCATCTATAAGTGCATCTTCAATTATCTCGTTAAGTCATACTGTTATTATGATTCTTGTTGAAGCATGTTATACTATTTATATATTTATGTCTGTCATATGATATGGCAAGTGGTTGATAAAATATAACCTGGTTTGAGAAAGCTATTTTCAACTTAAAATTGAACTACTATTTGTTTATGTGCTCATTTTTTCACAATAAACCAAAGTGGCTGGAATGTTTATGATGACACTGTAAGATTGGTTTGAGTTTACCTACTGAGAACCCTAGGTTCTTACTGCCTGCTTGTATGTTTTTCTTTTCCGTAAACATTCCAGTACCTAAGTTGGAAATCAAGTGCGAGGCAGAGTATAGGGCCACTCATTGAGCAAGAATCGGGCGTAAGCCAGATCAAGAGACTATCGAAGCTAGCTAATGATTAGTCGGAAGTAGATGCTGTGTATTATGTCAGTCACAATTTCTTTTAAAGTGTAATTATTTTATTCTCTATGTATTAGAGACAATTAGTCAGTAATAAAGTGAGCAGTTAAAAGGCCATGTATTATATTTTCCATATTTTAAAGATTTCTTATCACAGTGACAACCTTTTAACATAACTCCATGACTCGAGCATGGCTTATATGATAGAGGTTGTTACATTTGACATTGCGATTATACTCTATAATATGACATGATGAACATAGCCTAAGGAGTGTGATATGACGATTACACCCCGATGGGGTATGAGATGGCGATTATACTTTGGAATGTGTATACCAAGTACTAAAGGCAAGTTGCACCCTTGGGATAGCAATACGTAATGCCTAGATGTGCCAAAGAAAGGAAGTGAAAGAAAGTTAAAGTACACACAAGTGCAGACCGATATACACATTTTAGGGATGACAATAAGTAATGCCTAAGCGTACTAAGAAAAGAAAGTAAGGAAAGTTAGAAGAGGCAAAGACACCTACACCAAGAAGTCATATGCATTCATTTATGCATGAAAATCAATTGTTCCTTATGTCATCATGAATTTATGCACCTTATTCATTTATCCTTCATATTACTATGTTGATGTTTAGATTCTCTCTTTGTTTAACAAGTGTATGAATAAAATGAACTTTATTTCGTACAATATGTTTTCGAACTATAAAACTGAACAATTTATATAACATGTTTACCTTTTTTATAAATAAATCGAAGTAGTCGGAGATAATAATGATGACATTATGTGTGATAATTTAGAGAATCCTACTGAGAATTTTGAATTCTCACTCCATGTTTATTTCCATATTTTCTCCAAATAGTTCAAGAAAGTTTGAAGATGGCCAAAGGTTGCTATTAAACAAGGTTCATTCAGATAACAGTAACAACTTCTGACTATGGTGCTATGACTTAAGCATAGTACTGTGCTTGGCAGGGCGTTACATGTTATCAAATTTATTAAATAATACATTTTGTTTGAATTTAGAAGGAAGATTCTAATATTGACAAATGGATAAGTTATGAATTACAAAGCTGCAAAATTAAGTTGAGTATGAGCAAGGGGTTAAAAGATTTATTGATTATGCTTTTGAATATTATTTGGTTGATGGCAAAATAATATGCCCTTGTTCGTAGTGTGGTTTTAAACAATGGCAACCAAGTGATGTGGTGTATGATCACTTAATCTATACACAATTTCCAAAAGGATACACATTTTGGTTCTATCATGGAAAGTCTTGCATAGGGGAGACTAGTAATGTCTCAAATAGTCATACTTTGAATGTTGTTCAAGATGGCATGGTCGATGAAGATCCTATTCGTAACATGATTGGTGATGCTTTGGGGGTTGATAGGCACCTTACAAATGAAGTACCATTAACATCAAATGAGGACATTGGTAGAGTTGAGAGAGTAATGCTAAATGTAACTCAAGAATGGCGTAAAGCTATAGAGTTTGAAAAGTAAGCAAGAGATAGAGAAAAAGCTTTATATGTGGGGTGTAGAAAATATTCAAAAGTATCTTTTTTAGTGAAGTTATACCATATCAAAAGTCTGTGTGGGATAAGTGACAAGACCATGACCATGATATTAGAACTCTTACATGATGCATTTGAAAATGCTAAGATTCCAAGTTCATTTTATGAGGCAAAGAAAACTATCTCCAAGCTTGTTTTGAACTATGAAAAGATACATGCATGCTCGAATAATTGTATGTTGTATTGTGGTGAGGATGAAGAGAAGGAAATATGTAAAGTCTATAACAAGTCTAGATGGAAATCAAGGACAAAGGGTGGTGAGACTCAAGTATCTGAAACCTCGTTTACGAAAATTGTTTTTGTCTTCAAAGACAACTGAGGATATGGTATGGCATGCAATGGATACTAAAGAGGATGGCATGATGAGGCATCCTAGAGATTCAGAAGGTTGGAAGATGTTTGGTTAACAAACACTTCATTCACAAAGGATTCACAAAATGTACGTCTTGCATTAGCTACTGATGGTTTTAATCCCTTTGGTAGTATGAATGTAAGTTATGGCACTTGGTTAATTATTCTCATTCCTTACAACACTCCTTCATGGCTATGTATGAAATAGACATCTTTTATCCTTTCAATGATAATTTCGGAGAAGAGAATGGTAAGAAATGATATATATGTCTACTTATATCCTTTAATCAAAGAGTTGAACGAGTTATGGAATGAAGGTGTGAATGCATATGATTCTTTCAAGCTAGAGATATTCAAACTACATGCAACTTTGATGTGGACAATTAGTGACTTTCCCGGGATAGGAATCCTTTCTTGGTGGAACACATACACTAGACTTGCTTGTCCATCTTGCAACTCTATTCCTTGCCATCTTCCTCATAGTAAATTGTGTTTTATAGGTCATTGTCATTTTCTTGATTAAAGGCATAGATTTAGATTAAATAGGGTTTGGTTTAATGGAGAGCAAGAATTTTGCAATCCACCAAAGATATTACCTAGTTTTGATATTTTTGAGCAAGTAATAGATATTGATGTCACATTTGGTCAAAGAATAGAGATAAAAAGGAAGGGAAAAAGAAGATGTGGTGAATGTACTACAACAGGTACTCAACAATGGAAAAAGAAAAGCATTGTCTTTGAGCTTTCTTATTCGAAGCATAACTTGTTGCATCACAATCTTGATGTGATGCATATTGAGAAGCATGTCTGCTACAATGTGATTTACACTTTGCTAAATGATAGTGCAAAGTCAAAAGATCATATCAATGCTCAGAGAAACCTTAAGGGTGTGTTTGTGAGTTGGGATTTTGGTCCATTTTACTCTTCAAGCCTTTCCCTTCCCTCCCCTCCCCTCCAAAATCCCAACTCACAAACACACCCTTAAGCTATAGGTTGCAAATATGACCTTCGGCCAAATGAAAGTGAAAAGTATCCTCCAACTATCTTTACTGACTAGTGAAGGCAAGAAGGCATTTCTAACAACTTTAAGAAACATCAATGTGCCAAATGGTTATTCAAGCAACATTTCTAAGTGCATTGATGTGGATAATCTTAGGATAAATGGGCTACTGAAAAGTCATGATAATCATATATTGATGGAGCAACTACTACCATTAGCCTTGTGGACAAGTCTGCCTAATGAGATTTCAACAGTATTGATTAAGTTGTGCTCATTCTTTAGGAATTTATGTAGTAAAGTGTTGTTTGTTAAAGATTTAGGCAAATTGTGCTCACTTTCTACTTCATGGAAATGTTATTTCCACTATTGTTCTTCACAATTATGGTTCATTTGATTGTTTACTTTGTTGAAGAAGTTAAGCTTGGAGTTCATGTCCATTATTGATGGATGTATCCTATAGAAAGGTAAGAAATAAGTCTCTATTTTTTTTTTTCATTATTCTAGTCATGTACAGGATTGTTATTAATTACATCTGTTTTCACCTATTAGGTACTTAGGACAACTGAAGTCCTATGTAAGTAACAAAGCACAACCAGAAGGCTCTATGGTTGAAGGCTATCTTACACAAGAGATTTACATTTTGTTCAAGATATCTAGATAATATTGAGACAAGATAGAATTGACCTAGTCATGTTGATGGTGAGCCTAATGAAATAGAGCCCAAATCACGAGTATTTGAACTATTTCCTCAAGCTGGAAAGTCGGTTGGTCGCTCTTCATATTCTACTCTAACATCAACTGAGAAGATGCAGGCTCATAGACATGTGTTAACTAACTGTCCTATTGTCGATTGGTATCTTGAGTGAGTAATTCTTGTGCTTGCATTATTTACCAAAATTTTCTTTTTGAATGTCTAATACGATGTGTATATTTAGGGAATTTAGAGGTGTTGTGAAGAAACGGCTGAGGAGTCGTACGAGGAATACTACTAAGATAGACAAGAAGGTTCATAGGGAGTTTGTTAGTTGGTTCTCTAACTGTGTGAGTAAAAATCACTTATTTCTATGTATATTGCATAATTTTTTGAAATATGCATGTGACTATACAAGCATATTCTTGTTTAGATTCGCAACAATCTCAATAATCTTCCCAATTTGGATAAAGACATTCTTGTTAGTCTTGCTCAAGATCCTTATAAGGAAGCAAGAAGGTTCTAGGTATACAATGTTAATGGATGCAAATTTCAAACCTTGGCAGGAGACAATGTATTAAAAACTCAAAATAGTGGAGTTTTTGGCACATTTGGAACTAGAAGTTACTGAAGCAATAGGGATGTCCAAATGAGTTTTACAGAGGTACCTTATTATGGGAAATTGATAGATGTCATTGAGCTTGTCTATAATGGCTTCACAGTTCCCTTGTTTAAGTGTCAATGGGCTAATACAACTAATCCTAGAGGCGTCTAAAAAGACAAGTTGAGTTTTACCTCTATTAATTTTGCAAGGCTAATACATACCAGTGAACATGAAGATGATGAGCTAGAGATTAAAGTTTCTGAAGCTCAAATGGTTTATTATGTGGAGGATGAGAAGGAAAAAGGTTGGTGCATACTAGTTCACTTGAAACCAAGAGACTTATATAACATGGGTGAAAATGAAGAAATTATGGCATCCAATGAGAAGAAGATAGGTTGTCATGTTTTGTTTTTCTCTTTTGATGTACACACATTACTTGATTATTTCTATTATAAAACCACTTGTGATTCTAAATGTGTATTGATGCGTATGTTTATACTACCATTCTACTTGCTATTTTTGTCTTTCACATGACTTGCCATTGTTGTATTTATATTTATACTATCATGTGATGAAATATAAATCTTACATTTTCAAAATTAAATATTTGCAGTGAAAAATTGGTTCAAATATGCTTAGGACAAAGCGACATCTTCCTAGGTGTCAATCAACACCAACTCAAATTCATGCTAATTTTGAAGGCACAAATCAGAGTGCATCCCACATTTCTCCTCAAAGTGAGCCTATAGCTCACACTACTTCATCCACTCAGAATAAAGAAGTTCTTTCCCGACTACCAATTCAGTCTAATACCCAAAGCTTCTCGGACACTGAACAAGGTGATACTGAAGAGCTAGAAGACCAAGGTCCACTAAACTTCAAATAGAAAGTGTAACATTGTGTGGGTTGTTAGCATGAGGGGTATGAGATTTACTACTCACTAGTTTTCATTTATTATTTTTATATTTTTATTTTAATTTTTTATACTAATTGTAGTTGGCTTTCTGTTTTGATGAGCAAGGCGTTGAGAAGGAAACAAGCCTTAAGGTGCAAGATGCACTTGCACTTCCAAGGGGGGAAATGGGTGGTAATGGAATGGAATTGTAAGGGTTAGCCAGTTGGAGAGTCTGGTGGCTTACTGGGAGGATTTTTCGAACACATTAGTAGTGAGTGTTGTAGTCTGCTCCAAATTACAATTTTAAACTTAATTACACTACTCGTAGGATAATGCAACCAAGGTCATTTCACAAGAATGTTGATGACTATCTGATTAGTAACAAAGGGATTTTGTTTACATGTAAAAAAACTAATTAAGAAAAGAAACTAACAACTAAAGCAACACTAGCTCAAGGATTTCCTAAGGCCAAAAGCATATCTATCACAAACATGCGTATGATCAAACACATGGTGTGTGGCTAACTTGAGCTATTAGAGAGACTTCTACTAACAACCCCATAATTCTACCTAAAAACCTCTAGGCATTCAACCAACATACAGTTGATTAGATAATTGAGACCTCAACTCTAATTAACCTATATTAATTTTTAGCCCCAATTGCATTAGCCTAGGTTTGGACCCAAACCCAATTCCTAATTCTTTAATTAATCAAGTTCATACCAATTAATCAATTAGTAATCACCCAACTAATTCCTCATTCATAAACCCACATATCAATACCATTCAATATAAGCATATAAAAGAGTAAGAGGCAAAGAATTAAGAAAACATATAATGCATTGAAATTAAAAGAGTTTCAAGATACAATTTTTGAAGCCTTTTGGAATATCCCTAAGCTAGCCTCCAACTCTACTTCTCCATGGAAATTTACAACCAAAATAGAAAATAAAGAGTGGTGATGGAAGGATGAAAGGGTGAGGAGAAGAGAAAAGAGAGAAACCTAATATACTCTAACCTAAAAAGAGAAACTAAATTCCTAAAAATGAGACTTCCTTTTCACATCCTTATTTTCTCACTACTTATCAGACCTCAAAATTGAATATCCAATACTGCCTTTGAGCCCAAATTTGTAACGTCCTCCTCTGTACAGTACTATGCTTAAGTCATAGTACCCCACTCTGGAGTTGTTACTGTTACCTGAGTGGACCTTATTTGACAGTAACTTCAGCCATCTTTGAATCTTCTCTAACTATCTAGAGATAATACGAAAATAGGAGTGAGAATTCCAAATTCTCAGTAGAATCCACTAAGAAATTTCATACCGTGTCATCATTATTATCTCCAGCTGCTTTGATTTATTATGAAAAAGGTGAGCATGTTATATAGATTGTTAAGTTTTATAGTTCGAAAATATATTATCCGAAGTAAAGTTCGTTTTATTCACGCACTTGAGTCACATTGGCAATGCTTCATATTTAGAATAATAGTCACAGCATAGTAGATAGAACAGTCTCAGCATCAATAAAACATGAGATACAATTATGCAAATACTCATACTTGAATTCATGCGAATGCATTGGGGTTTTTCTTAATTTCCTTTACTTGTCATGCACATTCCAGAGTATGATCGCCATGTCATACTCTATCGGAGTATGATCGGTATGTCACATGCCTTAGGATGTGGTCATCAGGCCATATTCTAGAGTATGATCGCCATGTCACACTCTTTAGGATGTGTTTATCATGCCATATTTCAGAGTATGATCGTCATGTCACACTCCTTAGGAATATGGGACCTTCATCATATCATTTAATTGCCTTCACAGGGAGGGACACAATTAACTGTCTCCAGGTGAAGGGATCCACATATAATATTTTCATGTCCTTTCATTCCCATACATAATCATGCATAGACATGTTGAATGCACTCATACATATGCTTCATCATTTACTTTCATATATTCTTGCATATGGAATTTCATGTTCATATCATGAATATTCATAACAGAAACTATCATAATTTCATTAATATACTTTATATCATACTTAAATCATCCTTGCATATATGAATCTTATGAGCATAACACATAAATGTTTATCACATTCATATAATTCACATATTTCTGCCAGAATTTTGGCAGCATAATGGATCAAGTCCACTTCCCCGTGAATAGTACCATTCCACCATACAGTCATTCATACAGAAAAATCAATGCAAGGTATAGATGCTCCAATAATCAAACAAAGTTCCATAACCTTGATCTTGAATTAGTTTTCTGCCACTTCCTTTTGATTCTACCCAGATTTTGTAAATCAAGTCATAATTTCTATTTAACTCATCTAGATCTATATTTTGGATATGTTAGAGTGTTATGTGTCTATTTTCTAACCTTTTTAGTTCCATCTAATTTTGATATGTATAGCTCAAGTTATTTAAGTTTTATCCTGGCCTGCCCTGAAGCTAGCCAGAATTACACACTTAAAAGTAAAAATCCACTAAAAATCGAAAACTAGTTCAAATCATACGAAATTGGTCTCACATTAAAGCTAATAGGACAAGATTTCATTTTCAATAAATTCCCTTTCATTTTCTTTAGTATAACTTGAGTTATCAGCCCTGAAATTTGACCTTCTTGAACTACCCTATTTTGCCCGATTTGGACATAGGGAAATTTCCTCAAACCACTAGGAGCAAAAGGGACTGTATCTAACTTTGAAATTTTTATGGGATATTTTCCTATGTGTAAGCTTTCTAAAAAAGTTGGTTTTATTCAATTCCAAACTGTATCGGGCAAGTTTTACTTTGAACAACCTAGTCTGCCTAGAATCAAACTCAAAAACCTAGGTCGAACTTAAAAAATTTATATCTCTCTCAATACTAATCCAATGGCCTTATATTAATATGTATGGAAAGCTCTGAATGTCTAGTTTCACATAAAAATAGTTTCATCAAATTTAAACGGTTGTAGGTGGAGCCATATACTCCGCCGTACGAACTGCCGAAGGGTTTTAGTCTCCCAGCCCCTCCCTGCATCCTACTCTTGTCCCTTTTCACTTCTTAATCGGTTTTAAACATAAAAACAGCCATCAAACTAGCCAATAATCATATATATCCAACACCACATCAAGAAATAAGAAAACAAAACCCCAATCAGCCACCCATAATGCAAAGGAGACAAGAACAAAGTTGAATCTCTATCTCTTGTATGTGGTCTTGCTAGATTTTGGAGTTTGGTTTGATGGAACCTTGTCAAAGCTTGAAGGTTTGATGGAGTTGAGTGAGTGGAGAAGAGAAAAAGAAGGCTAAAACAAGGAGAGGAGGGGGCGAAGTCAGCAGGGAAATGAGGAGGAAAAATCTGATTCAAGTAGTTGAAGGGTAGTTAGGATTAAGGGCTTTGATTGGTGGAGACTTTGTGGCCAATTTTCAGCCATGCTCCCCCCATTCTTTGTGGCTGTCTTGCGCCACTTTTATGGGCTAAGTGGCTAAGTTTTCAGCCACTTGATGTAGGGTTATTGAGTGTAAAATCCTATTGGTTTGGTTCCGACATTTTAAAATACCGAAATCTTACCAATTTCCTTTAAATTGGTAAATCGGTTTAAGAAAGTTTCTATGAAATCCTCTATGCTTCTAATCCAATTCCCTCACATCTAATCTTTCTAATTGCTAATTAATTGATCATAAATAAGCATTTAGTCAAATTTTAATTAACCTCAATTATTCGATAAAAATCGAACAACTAGGCAAAAAACGATAAAAAAAATTCGATGGATGTTACAAAATTAATCCTCTGCCTCTTAACTTTAAGTGGACATCCAGTTTGCTTAATTTGAACTTAAAATGAGTGAATTATGACCCAATCTTTGTAGCATATCTAGTTTGTACCTTTATTCACATCATTCAACTTCAACAGCTAACAAGCCCACCAAGATATTTTTATTTTAGAAAGCGATCTTCATGTCTTAGCTTTCAAATGGCACTGGTTTTACCTCAATCCAATGTCTACAACTCAAGTTATGGCCTAATTAGTACACATTGCTCAGACTCCAGTGACAACAGCCTTCATCTGATTTCATGGCCCAATTTGATCCACTAGATATCTGCACTAGCTTTTGATTTCTTCATCAAAGTTGTAGATCTTTCTCTTAGCTTTCTTACAGTATAAAATTTGTAATTTTTACAAGTCTATAACTCAAGATATGCTCAAAATACAGAAATAGTATGAAATTGTAATAATGCTAAAAAAATATAATTAAGCCCAACTAGAATCCAAGCTCATAGAATGTGTCTAATATTAATCAATTAAGCATAAAATAGGTTCAATAAACTAAGTATAAGGGTTAATCAATATATAAAAATGTTACTTATCAAATCTCCCTACACTTAGTTTTTTGCATGTCCTCATGCAAAACCCAAAATATGCATAAGGGTGCCAAAAGGAAACATCAAATCTAAAACAAACACACAAGTCCTAGAAATGAAAAATGACCAAGCAACATGAAAAAAAAAAAAGTAAATTTCCAATGGATCCTTAAGAGTGTCAAGCATATAGGCAAAAGGCAAACATGAGGCATCAAGAAATTTAACAATCAAGACATATCTCTACAAAGGTGCAAGTAAGGCAAAAATAACTCCAAAAAGCATGGATTAAGCATGGAGTGTAACATCCCCATATAACGTAATAGGAAATGATGACAATGTTCTTGGGCAAACTTTTATTATTTACAACCTTGCCCCTAAACTTTTTGGAAAATGACATTAAGGTCTCCATATCAATAGGATTAGTAGAATAAGGTTTTAAACGAAGCAAAATCACATAGCGAAAATGTAGAAACCTAAACCTTGGCTGATTGAGCCATGGAGGTATCCATATGTGAAATGACATAAGATGCCCCTAGACTTGTTCAAATTTATGAAAATGCCATTAGTTACGAAAACCAAACAGAAAATGCTAAAGGATTTATGAAAAAGTAAAAATATAACAGTTCAAAGAAATGATGCGATTGATTTGCGCTGCTAATCAATTTATCAGAAAAATAAGAGTAATTAGGGATGAATTATAAATACTAGAGCTAAAGAAAATTTAGATTTGTTATGTAAAATACTATGAGAAATTATTTAGTATAACGCCCGAAAACATTCTATCATTTTTTTAGCAAGTTGTTCGGTTTTATCAACTACTTGAGATTAATTAGCATTCGATTAAATATTTACTTAGAGCCAATTAAGTATCATTTAGAGAAATTAGATATGAGGGAATTAGATTGAAAGCATAGGAAACTTCATAGGATTTTTCCAAAACCGATTTACCGATTTACCGATTTAAAGGAAATCGATAAGATTTCAGTATTTAAAACTGTCAGAATTGAATCAGTAGAATTCTACACTAAAAATCCTAACATGAGTGGCTGAAACTTTGCCACTCTTCCCCCATATGGGTGGTGCCATATGGTGTGCATGGAGAGGAGAAATTTGGTCTTCCATGCACCACACACCTCTCCACCAATCACAAGCCATTCCTCAAGTTTTAAAACACCAAATCCCCTCCAACTCCCCTCATTTTCGTGCTTCTCTTTCATGCTGACTTCTCTCCCTTCATTCTTCTTCTTCCTCATTTTCTCTTTCCCAAATCTCCAAGCTCCACCCACTTCCTATACCAAGAGCTCAAGTCTAGCTAGTTTTGCATCAACTAGAGGTAGGATTCAGCTTCTTTGCTTGAGTTTATTGAGTTGATGGCTGCTAGGAAGTTCTTCTCTATTCATGTAATTGATGATATATGATGGTTATGTGATGAATTATGGCTGGTTTATCAAGTATTTGATGGGATTGAGATTGAATCTTGCATGAAAAATAAGATAGATAGCAAACTATAATCTGAAACCTAGAAAATCTTATAGCGTCTTTATTTACGGAGTGTACAGCTCTGCCTACGGGTGCCTATGTAAAACTAGACATTTAGAGCTTTCCAACCATATATAATATAAGGCCATTGGATTAGTATTGAATGAGATATGAATTTTTGAAATTTACCCTAGGATTCTGACCCTGATTCTAAGCATACTGGATTTCGAGGGGCATAACTTGCCCTATACTCCTTCAAATTGAGTGAAAACAATTTTTTTAGAAATTTAAGACATAGATAACATGCCATAAAAATTTTAGAACTTAACTTAATCCCTATTGTTCCTAGTAATTCATGAAAGTTGGCATAAGTCCCAGCCAGGCTAGAACAGGGCAGTGAAGGTTACCTAAATTCATGGGCTCCTAACTCGAGTTCCACTTGCTCAAATGAGATGAAACTTATGGAAATAAAAGCTAGGTTAGTTAGCTTTACAACAATGTAGATTTATTATAGTTTCAACCAATTTTCTATTTTTAGTAAATTTTTAGTTTTTGATAGGTAAATCTGCCTAGTAATAGGACATACTCAGGTAAAATGTTAATAACTTGAGATACATATATCAAAACTTGATGGAACTAAAGAGGTTAGAAACTAGACACATAATACTTCAACATATATAAAATTCAGGTCTAAATGAGTTAAAAATGAATTTAAGGCTTAATTTCTAAAAATGGGCAGAGTTGAAGAATATGAGTAGGATTTCCAAAATTAAAGGATTTGGCACCTTAATGCATATATGAGTTCAATTAAAGTCTAAGTGTTGTAATTCCATGTTGGAGTTTGAAAGATAATGCATTATATTTGATCTCTTACTATGACTGACTGTCTGTTCAAATTGGCACTATTCATGGAAAAATGGATCTGATCTATTATGCTGCCAAATTTTCAGTAGAAATATGTGAGAGTTAGGAATGTTCATATGATGAGTACATGGCTATCATGCAAGTATGAGATGTTTAAAAATAAGGTATGAAGTATATGCACCCATGAACCCTATGATTAAGGATATGATAATGATTGCACATCCTAAGGAGTATGACATGGGGATCACACCCCGATGGAGTATGGCATGGCGATCATACTCTGGCATGTGACGTGACAATGAGATCCCTGTACTTGGAGGCATGTGGCCAGATGAGATTCCTCTACCTCGGAGGCACGTGGCCAGATGAGATTCCTCTACCTCGGAGGCATGTGGCCAGATGAGATGCCTCCGAATTAGAGGCACATGGTCAAAATGAGATCCTTCCAATTAGAGGCACGTTTAAGCTCACACCCTAGGACGGTGATACGTAACGCCTAGGTGTGCCAAGAAAAAGAAAGTAAAAAAAACTAAAGATAGATGAATGCGCTCACATCAAGAAGTTATTTGCATCCATCTCTGCATGTTATTCAATTGTGCCATATCTTATTATGAATCGTTATATTATGATTACTTGTCGTTCATGTTGATAAGTTAATTGTTTGAAGTTCATCTCTGTTTATCAAGTGGATGACTAAAATGAACTCTGCTTTGGATAATATGTTTTCGAACTATAAAACTGAAATGTCTATTAACATGTTCACCTTTTTCATAATAAACCAAAGCAGCTGGAGATAATAATAATGACATGGTATGTGATAGTTAATTGAATCCTACTGAGAATTTATAATTCTCACTATATTTCCATATTATCTCCAGATAGTTCAAGGAATATTGGGGACGACCAGAGGTTATCAAATAAGGTCAATTCAAGTAACAGTAACAACTCTTGAGTGTGGTACTATGACTTAAGTATAGTACTGTACTTGGGAGGGTGTTACATGGAGAATCTCACAAGATATTGCGTTTGGCACTCTTTCTCTCAAGTGTTTAAGTTTTAATTGCGCCACTCAAATCACCTCAAAAGGAAAAAGCACTACCATAAGCTTGCTTATCATCTAATTCTCCACTGTAACGTCCTCCTTCATACAGTACTATGCTTAAGTCATAGTACCACACTCAGCAGTTGTTACGGTTACCTGAGTAGACCTTAACTGACAGCAACTTCAGCCGTCTTTGCAATTTCTCAAACTATCTGGAGATAACACGAAAATAGGACTGAGAATTATAAATTCTCAGTAGGATTATCTAATTACCATACACAATGTCATCGTTGTCATCTCCAGTTTGCTTCGGTTTATTATGAAAAAGGTGAACATGCTATATAAACTGTTTAATTTTATAGTTCGAAAATATATTATCCGAAACAAAGTTTATTTTAATCATATACTTGGCATTCGGGAGAGTCTATACAAATTCAATCCATGAATTATTCTATGAATAATAATAATAACTGCATCATATTAAAATATGATAGCATTATTGTAAATCTCTACACATGCCTTTGAATTTATACAATCATATAAAATTTACTTATCTTTCATTCAACACACCTAGGCATTACGTATCGCCGTCCCTATGGTGCTTGCATCTGTCTACACTTGAGCGTTACGTATCGCCGTCCTCAAGTGCAGCATCATACCATATTCCAGAGTATGATCGCCATGTCATACCCCATCAGAGCGTGATCACCATGTCACGTTCCTTAGGAATATGGGATCTTCATGCTATATTCCAGAGTATGATCGCCATATCATACCCCATCGGGGTGTGATCACTATGTCATACTTCTTAGGATATGCTTATCATGCCATATCTCATAGTACGATCGCCATGTCATACCCTATCAGAGCGTGATCGCCATGTCACGTTCCTTCGGAATATGGACTCATCATCATATCTTTTATCATAAAATCATAAATACATAGGCTTCGTACCTTAATCTCAAACAATAATACTTGCTTAGTATTCATACACGTCACATAACAATATTAACACAACAACCTTTAGAACTATCACTAAATTCTACCGGAAATTCGGCAGCATAACGGATCGAGTCCGCTTCCCCGTGAATAGTGCCAGACAACCAGTACAATTGTACAACTTGCAATTCAATATAAACCAGCAATTATGCATATACATTCATAGATTCATTCAACAATTCCAAATCAAGCATCAATAAGGTTTCAGTTTGTTCCTCCCTGTTCTGCCCGAATTTGGCATGCCCCAATTTTTATTCAATTCAACTCATTTAAATCTGATTTTTGGATATGTCACAGCCTCATGTATCTAGTTTATAATCCTTTTGGTCCCATCTCATTTTGATGTGTATAACTCTAGATATAAACAATTTATCTCAGTATGTCCTATTCTTAGACAGAATTGGGTTCCTATAGAAGAAAATTCACTAAAAATCGAAAACTAGATAAAATCATGCGAATTTTATATCAAAATGAAGCTAACACAAGAAGCTTTAAAATGAGTTAAGTTTCATGTCATTTACCTAAGTAGATTATGAGTTATGAGTCTAGAAACATTACCCTACTGGGCTGCCCTATTCTAGGCTAGTTTAACCCTAAGCCAAATGCATTGATGTGCTGGGAAGAAATGACAACGAATTTAATTCTGAAATTTTTGTGGAATGTCCTCCTATATGTTAGCTTTCAAAAAACTTTCGTTGCACTCAATTTGGAGTTGTATAGAGTAAGTTACACCCTTCTCAACTTATACTGCCCGGGTAAGAACCCAGATTTCTAGGTCTAACTTCAAAAATTCATAACTAATTCTATACTAATCCAATGGCCTTATATGATATATGTATGGAAAGCCATAGATGTTTAGTTTCATATAAAAATATATTCATCAAATTTAATTGGCTGTAGGTGGAGCTGTACACTCCTCTGTACGGACCGTCGAGGGAAAAACCCTAACAGCTTCTTGAATTCTTCTTGGATTCATGTTTTTCTCTAATCAATCCATCCAATCTTTGATTCAAACTCACATATACACCTTAAACCAATCTTAATTCATCATCATCACTCAAGATAGCATCAGAATCTTGCAAGAAATTGGGAAGAAAGTGGAGTCCCAATCAGCCCAATTCAAAGAAAACAAGAAAAGAAGTTGGAATTCCTACCTTGGTGGTGTGAAATCTTGATGGAACTTGATCTTGGAGTGAAGTTGATGGTTGGGGCTTGAGCTTGGGGATGAGAGGAAGTGGAAGAAGATGAAGAAGAGTGGGGAAATGAGGCTGGTAGTGGGGAGGCCAAAAATGATGATAAGGGAAGGAAGGAATAGGTAGAGATATTTGGAAGGTGAAGGCATGTGATTGGTGGACTCCATCAAGTTCTTCATTTTGGTTTGGCTTCCACCATCAAGGGCTGCCTTAGGCGCCACTTGGGTGGGTTATTTGGCTAAATCTTAGCCATTGATACTAGGGCACTCATGGCATAATCTCTACTGATCTAGTTCCGATAGTTTAAAACACTGAAATCTTACCGATTTCCTTTAAATCGGTAAAACGGTTTTGAAGAACTTTGTGAGATTTTTATAAGTTTCTATCTTAACCCTAATTTCTCTAATTTAAATTCTAATAAACTCTTAATTAACCTCTAATTAACTTTTTAATTAACTCTACAAACTCAATAAAATCGAGAAAATCGATTAACAGTGTACATTAAACGTTTTGCAAATTTTAGGGCCTTCTGTTTTCTGTTTTTCATGGCTAATGGCATTTTCGTAATTATGGGTAAGTCTAGGGGCATCCCATGTCATTTCACATATGGATACCTCCATGGCTCAATCAGCCGAGGTTTAGGTTTCTACATTTTCGCCATATGATTCTGCTTCATTTAAAACCTTATATGCTAATTCTATTGATATAGGGATCTAAATGTCATTTTCTAAAAAGTTCAGGGGCAAGGTTGAAAATAATAAAAATTTATTTTTATTATTCCCTATTACGTTATATGGGGATGTTACATCCACTACTCAGACACATGCATATACAAATCAAGAGAACTTTATTCAAGGTTGTAATGGGGCCAAGGTAAGGGTAGGAAAATAGTAAGGATATGCAAGGTAAAAACCAAAGAGAATAGAAGAACATTAGCAAAGACATGAGGTCTCAAATGTGATAGCTCTCCTCAAATCCAAGCAATATAACAAACAACTCTCTTTTATCGCACTTCTTCACTTTTTTTTTCATCAAAATTGCCCCAATTTATTAACTTTTTTTTTTTCTATTTGCTTTTTTTTTTCATTTTTTTTTCAAAATATCTTTTCAAAATCTTTTTATTTCATTTCTTTTCTCTTTTCACGACTTTGCATCCCCTATACTTAAAATATTGCATGTCCTCATGCAAACTCCCATACTTATGTTAATGCATATTGCTAATGTAGCCAACTGTTTCCTATTCCCTAAGGCTAAGTAGAATCATAGTTTTTCACTTTAGGCTTGTAATGTGCTAAAAACAAAGAATAGGTAAAAAGGTTCAAACGGGCTAAGTAAGGGGAAAAATGCAAGGTGTAACGTCTAAAAATTTTTAAAACATCCAATTTATGTTATTAATTGATTTATTCGATTCTATAGCATAAGCAAGGTCAATTAGAGGTTAATTAGGAGTTAACTAGAGAGATTAGACTTTGAGAAAATTAGAATAGACATGTAGAAAATCTTACAAAGTTATTTAGTAACGTTTTGCCAATTTGAAGGAAATCGTTAAAGATGTGGTATTTTGTACTGTCAAAATCGAATTAATAGAAATATATATTGAAAACCCTAGAATTAGTGGTAAAAAACTAAGCCACCTTCATTCCAAATGGTGCCACAATAGCCATGGAAGAGGAGAGGTATGGTTGAACCTCAACCATTCGAAGCCACAACCAATCAAAGACTTGAACTCTAACTACTAAGCTTATTAAAATCCCATCCAACTCCTTGATCATTTTCGGCCCCCTATTCCAGCTGCTCTCTTCATTTTTTTTTCTTCTATCTCACTTCACTCTCACTCCATCTTCAACTTCGATCAACCTTTAGCATCGAAATCATCTACTCCAACTAGTTTTCTCGTCAACTATAGGCAGGATTCATGATTCTTTCTTAATATTTGTGATTTTGTGGCTGATGAGGATCCTATTTCCACTCCCTTATTTGAGGTTGTATTGTGTTTATATGATCTCTTATAGTTGGATTAGCATGAAATTCTTGGGTTTGGATTGAAACTTGATTGAAAAACAAAGGAGAATCTAACCAGAATTGATTGAGTTGAGAAACCCTAGAGTGTCCGTGTAATGTCCTCCTTGGTATAGTACTATGCTTAAGTTATAGTACCACACTCAGGAGTTGTTACTGTTACTTGAGCGGACCTTATTTGATAGCAACTTCAGCCATCTTCGAAACTTCTTGAACTATTTGGAGATAACACAGAAATGGGAGTAAGAATTTTAAATTCTCAGTAGGATTCACTAAGAAAATTTCATACCATGTCATTATTATTATTGATATGTCGTTAAACTACCAAATTAAAAACCTTTGCTTGGTTTAGGAAAAATTAGTATAGTAATGAGCAAAGGGTCGATCCATAAGGAATTGAATTAATTTAATTATTTAGCTTATTTTAGATTTTGATTCTAATAAACTCTAAAAAGATGAAGTAACACAAAATGGGGGGGGTTGGTTGTTTCTATAAATCAAACAAAAATTATATAAAAAAAATTACACGAAAATTAAAAAAATAAACGAGCAAATGATGTTGTTTTATTGAAATCAATTAAAACTGGTTATGGGATCCCTTTTCCCCACCAAATTATATAATGCAATTAGCTCTCAATTTCAGCCTCCAATTCTCCTTTTATAGTTACCAATCTTAGGCAATGAAACATTCTATTACCTACCTTCTTTTAAATAGATTAAGGAACATCCATTAACCTATTCTAATCACTAATTGACATAGGGAACATCCACTAAGTTCAATTAACAATTGCAACTAGAAGGACAGATTGATCTAAGTTTTGGTCTCTAACATAGGACTAAGTGACTTAGGTTATATTCTCCCTTGCATACACTCAAAACTTGACCATTAAGTTTGCACACAAGTTACTACATATGGATAAAGGATAATGAACATCATAATCCTAAATCCAGCAATCAGCCATAACATGAAATATAAGGGTGGCCAATCCAAACATGTCATATTACTACCATAATCATGAAGTGGGTAGGAGAATATAATCAACTCTCAAGAAAATAGAGGTCTGAAAATCAACTTTATTACATGATAATTTATGGTTCAAAGTTCACCCATAACCATAAAAATAACTTAGCCTAACATTCTAAAGAAAACCATATCACAAATTGAAGAATACATGACATGAGTTAAGAAAGAAAGAAAACATATGCAGACTAAAGGGTGAAAGCAAAGTTGCCCAAACTCTAATCTTCAGCACCTATCTCTTCTTCTTGTCCTCAATTAAATCTCTAAAGAGCAGCAAAAAGTGATGTCCACAGCTACAAGCTTGATGAAAATGTCACTTCTCCAACTCCAACATTATAACTATGGTTTCTAAGGACAAGTGGCTGAAACCTCTTTCTTTCTCCACAAAAATTTCTCTCTCTAGCAAGAGCTCCCCAAAATGCTCCTCCGTTTCTCTTCTCTTGTGGCTGCTGGTCTCTTGTCAAAATCTAATCTCAGCCATCCAAATTGTAACTGCTCCAATTGTAACTCCACATTAAATTAGCTTCATAGGTTACATTCTCACAAAGCATTGGTGATTATCAGAAATAATTTTGATAATTAAGTTTTTAACAACCTATAATCAGACAATGAAAACCCACAAGTGAATTGAACGCAATTGGCCCACCATTCATTAATTAAAATTGATAGTTTCAATTTTTTCAGGCAGCTCTGCTTCACATGTAAATTTTATTGACCAAATGGACTTGGATGAGAGTAATTCGACACCATTGGAAAGTTAACATCTTGGGCTTCATTTTTGGCTCTGGAATCATCCCATTTGGGCTTATATCAAGGGAGAACTGAATTGAGCAAAACTACATTGAATGCAGTGACTGGTCAGCGCTAGGCCCAACTTTGGCAGCTTTAATCTTCCTGGTCCGTTGGACTTTTTAAGTGATCTTGGTGTCAAATTAAAGCTTTGGAAGTCTACTTTCATTTCCAAGTGGAATCATGTCATTTTGACTTCAGACCAAAAAGTTATGCCTGTGGAAAGACATACTGCTCATGCTATCTGGCAGTCAATTCTTAGCATTTTCTTGAATTAGTTCCAAATTGAGTCATTTTACTCTTGTTCAACTCAAAAATCATCCTTAAGCTTTATTTTCCTACAAAACACAAAGAGTAAAATGAAAGCATTATATTTACAAGATTAAAGCTATGAACAAGCATAGAAAAGAATATAAAATAAGTGAATAAAATGCACTTATCAATTATCTCCAGCTGCTTCGATTTAATATGAAAAAGGTGGACATGTTATATAAACTGTTTAATTTTATAGTTCGAAAACATATTGTTCGAAGTAGAGTCCATTTTATTTATACACTTATCATTTGGGAGAGCCAATACAAAATAAATTCATGAATCATACTATGAATAATAATTGCAATGTATTAAAATATAATAGTACCAATATACTGGAAACTTAAAATCTGCATATGCCTTTACTTGTACTTGAATTTATGCAGATACACATAATTTTCTTTTCTTTCTTTGTCTTCCTTTACTTGCCATACATATTCCGGAGTACGATCACCATGTCATACTCTGTAGGGGTGTTGTAACATCCACCACGAGTTTCAAGTTCCGACTTCACCTTCAAGTTTCCATGATTTCCAACTTCATCTTCGAATTTCACATAAAATGGGATAATTTCTGACTTCCGAGTTAGTCTTCGAATTTCAGCATAATTTCTGACTTCATCTGGCATTAATTTCCCGACTTCCTACTTAACCCTCGAGTCCAAACAACATGGATGTGATTCCCGATATCCGACTTTATTTCTCAAAGAAAACGGACCCTATTTTTGATCTCAATTCATCTCCAAGTTTCAAGCTAGATGTATGCGAGTTCCGACCTCATACTTCATGTTTCAAAATAGTGTACATGGTTCCCGACCTCTGAATTGATAGTTTAACACAATGGTTACAAGTACCGACCTCCGAGTTGAATGTAACGAGTTCCGGCCTTAGAGTTGAACTCAACTAGAATGGACATGAGTTCGGATCTTTGAGTTGATTTCCAAGTCATGCACAAGTTCAGATCTCCTAGTTTATTCCCAGGGCTTTCCATTTCTGTTGGTGTTCCCGAGTTTGAATTAGGAGTTCCGAGATTATGTGATTGTATGCTGTATGATTTTCGACATTCGACTTTTCTTCCAAGTTTCGAATAAACCAGACAAGTTTTTCGATATCCGATTTCATCTCCGAGGGTCAAATAAATGGCACGAGTTCCGAATTTAAGCAGAATCGAGGCGAGTTTCGATTTTAGATAGAATGGAAGTGAGTTCCACGTTTGGGGCGACGTGGAGAGTAATTTGGCCACAAAAGCGGGAGACATGGCCGAACTTCAATCATAAAATTTCAACCAATCAACACTCACAATTCCAACTACCCTCGTGTATTTAAGCCAGGCTCTCCTTCTCATTTCTGGCTGACTTGTGCCTCTCTCTCCCTCTTGCTCCAACCTTCTTCTTCTCTTCCCCTCTCAACCTACTCCATCAAATCTCCAAGCTTTGTCAAGGTTCCATCAATCCAAACTCAAATTCAGCAAGATCACACTTAAAAAAGGTAGGATTCCATTTCTGTTCTTAAATTCTTTGAACTATGGCTGCATGAAATTTTACTCTTCTTCATTTATTTGATGATATATTGGATATATATGATGGATTATGGTTGGATTAATATGAAATCTTGAGTTGGAATTATGGTTAGAAGGAGAAAACTAGAAGGAGTGGAGAGTTAGGATGCTGTTTAGGTGAAAAGTCCACGGTAGTCAAGATTGCAGAGTGTACAGCTCCACCTATAGCTAGTTAAATCTGATGAAAGTATTTTTATATGAAAGTAGACATTTAGAGCTTTCCATACATATATAATATAAGGCCATTGGTTTTGTATTAAGAGAGATATGAATTTTTTAAGGTTAACCTAAGGATCAGGACTTTCATCCGGGCAGGGTGACTTGAGAAGGGTGTAACTCACCCTACACAACTCCAAATTGAGTGAAACTCACTTTGGTAGAAAGCTTAGACATAGGGGAACATCCCATGATGAAATTCCAAGTTTGTTATGATCTCAATTGTTCCCAGTGGTTTGAGAACATTACCCTATGTCCAAACCAGGCCAAAATAGCGTAGTTCAGGAAGGTCGAATTTCAGGACTTATAACTCAAGCTATACTATAGCAAATGAAATGAAACTTATTGCAAATGAAAGCTTGTCCTGTTAGATTTGGTATGACACCAATTTTATATTATTTGAGCTTGGTTTCGATTTTTAGTGAATTTTTAATCCCAAGAGTGTAATTCAGACTAGTGACCGAATAAGCTGAGGCAAAATTTAAATATTTTGAGCTACACATATCAAAATGAGATAGGACGAAAAGGGTTGAAAAATAGATACATAGAGCTATGATATATCCAAAATTCAGGTTTAAATGAGTTGAACAGAAGTAAAGGTGGATTATACAAAATTCGAGCAGAACTGAATAGAATTGGCAGAAATGACCAAATTGATGGTTTCACAAGTGTTAGTGAATATATAAGGCTTGAGTTGACAGTTGCAAGTTTTACATTGATAGATATGTTAGATTGATTATACTGCTATGACTGATTTGTCCGTGAGATCTGGCACTATTCATGGGAAAACGGATCTAATCCGTTATGCTGCCGAATTTACGGCAGAAGTCAATGAAACTATGAGGGTTTATATTACAAGAAATTTATGATATGAACAGCTATACAATTATGAATGTGTATATGGAAATTCTATATTTAAGAATGATATAAGTATGATATGAGGTATATGAAAATAAACGATGAAGCATATGTATGAGTGTATTCAGCATGTCTATGCTTGATTATACATGAGAATGAAAAGACATAAATATATTAAATGTGAATCCCTTCACTTGGAGGCAGTTGCACATTGAATCCCTCCCTGTGAAGGTAGTTAAATAAGATAAAGATATAGGTCCCTTCACTTGGAGGTAATTGCACATTGAATCCCTCCCTGTGAAGGTAGCTAAAAGATAAAGATGTGGGTCCCTTCACTTGGAGGCAGTTGCACATTGAATCCCTCCCTATGAAGGCAGCTTAAACTATGAGATCCCTCTACCTTGGAGGCATGTGGTCAGATAAGATCCTTTTATATTGAAGGCATGTGGTCAAATGAGATCCCTCAATTTGAGGCACGTGACCAAAAGAGATCCCTTCAATTAGAGGCACGTGACCAAAATGAGATCCCTCCAAGACTAGAGGCATGTGAATCCCCTTGTGGGTTAGTCGGTGTGACGACGGTCACGAGCTGAGCTGACGAGCTCACTCCTAGATCAGACTACCCAAGGGCAGTAAAGGCTAAAGACTAAAGACTAAAGATTAAAACATATGCAAGCACCCCACTCACATGAGACATAGCATCGATCCAGCTAGTGTAAGTATTGTGGATAGGACTTACATGAGGCATGGCATGACCCAGCTAGTGTAAGTATCAAATGAAGGTCCAATATTCCTAAGGATCGTGACATGGCGATCACGCTCTGATGGGGCATGACATGGCGATCATACTCTGGAATGTGGCATATAAAGATTTTATGATGAAAAGGAAGATAAAGAAAGAAAAGCAAATTTTATGTACCTATATAAATTCAAGTACAAGTAAAGTCATATGTAGATGTTATGTCTCCAGTGCATTGATGCTATTATATTTTATTATGTTTCAATTATTATTCATAGTATCATTCGTAAATTGATTTTGTGTGGGCTCTCCCAAAGTGCCAAGTGCATGAGTAAAATAAACTTTGCTTCGGATAATATATTTTTGAACTATAAAATTAAACAGTTTACATAACATGTTCACCTTTTTCATAATAAACCGAAACAAACTGGAGATGACAACGATGACAGTATGCATGATAGTTAAGGAATCCTACTGAGAATTCAAAAATTCTCACTCCTATTTCCGTGTTATCTCCAGATAGTTCGAGAAGTTGCAAAGATGGCTGAAGTTGCTATCAGTCAAGGTCCACTCAGGTAACCGTAACAACTCCTAAATGTAGTACTATGACTTAAGCATAGTACTGTATTTAGGAGGTTGTTATAGGTGTGATCACCATGTCGCACTCCTTAGGAATATGTTCATGCTACCACGTCCCAGAGTATGATCGCCATGTCATACTCTATCAGGGTGTGATCGTCATGTCACATTCCTTAGGATGTGGGATCATTATGCCGCATTCCAGAGCATGATTGCCAGGTCATACCCCATCAGAGTGTGATCACCATATCACGTTCCTTCGGAATATGAACTCATCATCATATCTTTCATCATATATTCATAAATACATAGGCTTCATACCTTATTCTCAAATGATAATACTTGCATGGTATTCATACACGTCGCATAACCATATTAACACACCAACATTTAGAACTATATCTAATTTCTACCGGAAATTTGGCAGCATGACGGATCATGTCCGCTTCTTCGTGAATAGTGCCAGGTTACCAGTAAAACCAATCAAGCATTCAAATCAATATGGGACAGCAAACTTATAACCACAATATCAATCATATGGTGTGTCAAAATCAACAGGAATATCAACAGAGCTTTCGGCTCACTCTATCCTCTTCTGCCCGAATTATGTAAAATTCACCTTTACTCCTATTCAACTCATTTAAACCTGAATTTTTGATATGTTATAGCTCTATGTGTCTAGTTTTCAACCCTTTTGGTCCCATCTCATTTTCATTTTTATAGCTCAAATTATTTGCATTTGACCTCAGACTGCCCTACACTTAGCCAGAATTGCACCCTTATAAGTGAAAATTCACTAAAAATAGGAATCTGGGTGAAATCATACAAAATTTATACCAAATTAAAGCTAACAAAACAAGATTTTAAATTAAATAAGTTTCATATCATTTGCATAAGTATATCTTGAGATAAAAGCCCTATAAATTGACCCTACTGGACTACCTTGTTCTAGCCCGGTTTGAACTTAAGGCAACTTCATTGATGTGTTGGGAACAAATGGCGATGAATCTGACTCTAAAATTTTTATGGAATGTTTCATTACATGTTAGCTTTCAAACAGAGTTAGTTTCACTCAATTTAGAGTTGTGTAGGGTGAGTTACACCCTTCTCAACTCATACTGCCCAGATAAGAATCCAGATTTCTAGGTCAAACTTCAAAAATTCATAATTCTATACTAATCCAATGGCCTTATATTTTATATGGTTGGAAAGCTCTAGACGTCTAATTTCATATAAAAATAGATTCATCAAGTTATTATGGTTAGATTTTTGTCCGTACAAGATGGAAGTACGGATGCCGTAGGGTTTTCACCCAACAGCTCTTTGATTCATTCTATCTTCAAGTTCTTTCATTCCAATTTCAATTCTAATCACAATATACATGCAAAATCAACCATAATCCATCATCATCACTCCAAATCACATCAGTATCATGAGAGAAATAGAATCCCCAGATAGCCCCAAATCAAGGAAGACAAGAAGAAGAATTGGATTCCTACCTCCTTTAGGTGAAATCTTGTTGGTGTGGTGTCTTGAATTGAAGAAATTCTTGATGAAGCTTGAAGAGTTGATGAAGAAAGAGTGGAGACAAGTTGAGATGGAAGAGAATGATGAGGGGTCTGCCCTTTCTTGATGGCCGAATTTGTCAAGGGCAAGGAGGGGATTAATCACAAACTTTTGAAGCAAGGTTTCATGTGATTGGTGGATATGTTTGGCTAATTCAATTTGATGTGGCTGCCATTCTCCAAGGCTGATTGTGGCGCCACTTGTATGGATGAGTTGGCTAAATCTTAGTCATCCATCCTAGGGTTTTCACAATATAATTTCTATTGGTTCTATTCTGACAGTTTAAAATACCGAAATCTTACTAATTTCTCTAAAATCAGTAAATTGGTTTTAGAAAAATTCTATAAGATTTCCTATGTTCCTAACCTAATTCCATCAAAGTTAATCCTTCTAAATGTTACTTAATTGGCTTTGGGTAAATACTTAATCGAATTCCAATTAATCCCAATTATTCGCTAAAAATCGAACAACTCGGTTAAAAATGATAAATTTTTTTTTTGGACGTTATAGTCCGTATTTACAAAGTGCATGGATTCGCACATAGCCACCATAATTTGATGAAACTAATTTAAATGAAATTAGGCATTTAGAGCTTTCCAACCATATAAATTATAAGGCCATTGGATTAGTATTGAGTGAGATATGATTTTTTAAAGTTTACCCTAGATTTCTGTCTCTGGACCTAACCAAAGTAGGTTGTGCAGGGCATAACTCACCCTATACAACTTCAATTGGGGTGCAACCAATCTTGTTGGACATAGGGCAACATATCATAAAAATTCCAAAGTCAAATTCTATCCCTATTGCTCCCAGTAATTCAGCAAAGTTTCCCTACATCCTAACTGAATAGAGATAAGGTAGACCAATTCCACCAAATTTGTGAGCTTATAACTTGAGCTCTACTCACTTAAATGAAATGAAACTTATTATACATGAAAGATGTTTCCGTTACATTTACAATAGTATAAGATTCACTCAAATTCAATAAGTTTTCTAGTTTTACCGAATTTTTACATTTTAGACCCCTGTTCTATCTAACATAGGGCAAACCTAGGTAAACTCCCAATATCTTAAGCTATACTTTTCAAAATTGAATGGGAATAAAGAGATTAAAAACTAGACAAATAACACTCAAACATAGTAAAAATTTAGAATCTAATCGCTTAATTAGAAATTATGGCATAAGATACAAAAGGGCAGATTTCAATGAAAGAGCAGAATTGCTAATTAAGTAATTGGCTACCCTAATGCATGAATAAGTTGCAATTGGTGTTAGATATTGCAAACCAATGACAATATTGAGTATTAATGTTTGATGTTTGCTTTACTGTTGTGACTGATCTTTTGATTAAGCTGGTACTATTCACGGGAAAGTGGACATGATCCGTTATGCTACCGAATTTTCGGCAGAAGTATATGAATCATGCATCATGAATATGATTCCTCTAACATATGCATATGACTTTATGATTAAAGATATAATAATAATTTCATGTTACTTGAGCCAGCCCTTGAACAAATTTAAAGGGAATAAGTCAGTGAGAGCATCGGGGAAAGTAAACCTAATAATCTTGCATAGGAACGAGCTTGATCTTGAAAAGCAGGGTATTACACAGAGGTGAAAAGGGCCATTCACCTCCAAGGGACCAAGTACGGGCGAAGGATAAGTAAGGGGGTGTACTTGAGGATGATGATATGTAACACTCAAGTGTAGACCAATATACGTACCCTAGGGATGATGATACGTAATGCCTAGGTGTGCTAAGGAAAGAAAGTAAAGAAAGTTAAGAGAGATAAAGACATTTGCACCAAGAAGTCATATGCAGTCATTTATGCATGAAAATCAACTGTGCCTTATTTTATTATGAATCTATGCACCTTATTCAATTATCCTTCATGCTATTATGTTGATGTTTATATTCTCTCTATGTTTAACAAGCGTATGAATAAAATGAACTTTGCTTTGGACAATATATCTTCAAACTATAAAACTAAACAATTTATATAACATGTTCTTTTTTTCCATAATAAACCAAAGTTGCTGGAGACAATATCGATGATATGGGATGTGGTAATCTAAGGAATCCTACTGAGAATTTAAAATTCTCACTTCTATATATATTTCTATATTATCTCCAAATATTTCAGGAAAGCTAGAAGATAAGGATACTGGACAGAGTTAAGGAGTTTGAAGATGGCTGAAGATTGCTGTCACATAAGGTCCGTTGAGTAATAGTAACAACTCTTGAGTGTGGAACTATGACTTAAGTATGATGCTGTACTTGGGAGGGTGTTACACAAGAATGGCTATTTGGCTAAGTGGCTAATCATGAAATGAATACCTTAATTATGTTCATGTATGCAAATGAATGCTGTAGTCTCAAAAAGAATCAAAGCAAGTTCTAGAGTGACAAATCCTATGAGGGAACAAAACACATAAGAAAGAAAAGAATGGCATGTAATGCAACCATCCCAAAAGAAGGCTCAAAAGCTCACATGGGTCATTCCATCATATTCAATCCAAGCAATTGAAAATCAATCTACTAAGCATGCAAAATATAAAGAAAGAGATAAAAAGTCAAGAATGTTGAAATCTCAAGCTATGAATGTCTAACGCCTAAAGTTAACAACTCAAGAATCACCATGGGGAAACATCCAACTAAATAACATAACTAGCATACGAAAATTAACACTAAACATATTTTATTCTAAAAGTTATACACAAGACAGGAAATTAAAAAGGTAAAAATTGATGAAAACGCCCTCATGGTGGCTTATGCTTGAAGTGATCTAGGAATTCCCACCAAGGCTTACATCTATGGCCTCCTCCAAGATCCCATAAGGTGATCTTAAATTCATTGACATTGCTGCTATTGGTGCCTTGATAGGTCAGTTTTGATAGCCTCGGCATCCTCCCATATAGCACCTTTACAATGATGAAATAGGCAGCTTGGGGGCAAAATTTGTTTTTCATATAGGCATAATCCAAGCACCTTTGTGCACCTGGATAAAGTAAGCCAGCTATCAGGTCACAAATGGTTCAGAGTTGTGCATCGCTTTCCAAGCAGGCATATCCAAACCACCCTAGGAAAGGTGTAGGTGCATACTCTAAACCACTTGAGCATGTCTTAATTGCAAGTAAAAGGATAGTGGAGAGGAGAGGCAAGGCAGTTTCTTCAATTTGTTTCTCTAACAGCTTAGCTCTTTGAATATCAGCTATAATCTCATCATCTTCTAGCATCAGAGGATCTCCTCTTGTAACATCCCCAATTTTCCTTGTGTTAAATTATTTTCCATTTTTGCCATTTCATTGTGTCCGAAACCGAAACTCACCTCCATTCTGCTTAAAGTCAGAACTCATGTCCATTTTATTTGAACTCAGCTATCAATTCGAAAATCGAAACTCTTGTCAATTTTGAGCTTAGGGGCAATTTCCGATGTTGAATTGTGTCCAAGTTCCGGGATAATATCCCGACTTCCAGGGTTATGTTTAGTATCGATTTTCGAGATTAATTCTGGACCGAGTTTCGAGATTATACGTTTAATAAAATAGCGAGTTTGGAATTACGTGTATGAGTTTTAAAGCGTTCTAGTTCTCGAATTCTGAGGTTTGGGTATAAGGTTCCTCATCCTGGTACCAACTCCGAAGTTTATGTTGAAGATACCCGACTTCTGGGTTTAAGTTCTATATTCTTGTTCTTGACTTCCGATTTTAAGACGATTTATGTATTGTGATTTCCGACCTCCCACCTTAAAGCCACAATTAGTCTTTCTAAACAACTCCGAGTTCCGACATTAATTATACCTGATCTAGCTCTATGTTTGCTAAGTTTCGAGTTTCGATATTAACTAAACTTGATCTAGTATTCATATATGTCGCATAACAATATTAACGCACCATCACTTAAAACTATCACTAATTCCTGCTCAAAGTCGGAAATCATGTTTGTTTTATTTTAAACTTAGAAGATCACCTCAGAAACCGGAAATTGTGTACATTATTATTAAACTTAGTGATCAACATGGAGCTCGGAACCTAATATTGCTTATTCTGCTTGAACTCTGAGCTAAAAACCTCAGAACCGAACTAGCCAAATTCAATACTTCAAACCTCAGATCCGATGGCTGAGGACTTACCCACTTTACCCCCTTAGGATGGCGCCATTTTGAGCCACTAGATAGAGGAGGAGTGGCCAAGTCTCCACCATCCAACTCACCAACCACACCATGACTCAACCACTATAAAATTCAGCTAACTTCAACTTTCCTCCCTTGATATTCTCGACCCCATCAGCAGCTGCCTCTTCTCTATTCTTTCTTCATTCTTCTCTTCCCTCACTTCACCTTACTTCCACTTTCAAGCTCCATCCCTCTTCCACACCAAGAACTTGCATCTAGCCAACATCTACAATAATCTAGAGGTAGGATTTCTAATTTTCGCTTCTTGTTTTCATGGATTAAAGCTGTATGAGAGTTCAACTCTCTTCACTTCTTTGATGATATACTTGATGTGTGTGATGATTTATGGTTGGTTTATTAAGCATTTGGAGGGATTGAGATTGAATCTTGCATGGAACATAAGATAGAGAGCGAATAGGAAACTGCAAACCTAGGAGAACCTATGGCGGTCCATATGGCGAAGTGTACGGCTCCACCTATAGCTATTTAAATTTGATGAATCCATTTTTATATGAAAATAGATAGTCAGGACTTTCCATAAATATATCATACAAGGCCATTGGATTAGTATTGAGAGATATGAATTTTTGAAGTTTGACCTAGGAATTAGGACTTTCATTCGAGCAGCGTGAATTGAGAATGGTGTAACTCACCCTACACAATTCTAAATTGAGTGAAACTAACTTTGTTAGAAAGCTTACACATAGAGGAACATCTCATAATGGAATTCCAAGTTTTTTATGATCCCATTTGTTCACCGTGGTTCGAGGAATTTGCCCTATGTCCAAACTAGGCCAAAATAGGGTAGTTCAGGAAGGTCAAATTTCAGGGATTATAACTCAAGATCTACTGAAGCAAAAGAAATGGAAATTATTGCAAACAAAAGCTTGTCTTGTTACCTTTAATATGACACCAATTTCGTATGATTTGATCTTGGTTTCAATTTTTAGTGAATTTTTACTTCCAAGAGTGTAATTCGAACCAGTGACCAAATAAGCTGAGGCAAAATTTAAATATCTTGAGCTATACATATCAAAATGAGATGGGACCAAAAGGGTTGAAAACTAGACACATAGGTCTATAACATATCAAAATTTCAAGTTCAAATGAGTTGTATTAGGCTAAAGGTGGATTATACAAAATTCGGACAGAATTGAATAGAATTGGTAAAAATGACCAAATTGATAGTTTCACAAGTGTTAGTGAACATATAAGCCTTGACTTGACGGTTGTAAGTTTTACATTGATAGATATGTTAGATTGATTATACTGCTATGACTGATTTGTCTGTAGGAGCTGGCACTATGCAAGGGGACGTAGGTCTGATCCGTTATGCTGTCGAATTTTCGATAGAAATTTGTGAATCATATGAATGTTATAAATATTTACATGTTATACTCATAAGGTTCAGACATGCAAGAATGAATTTAAGTATGATATGAGTATATTATATTTACATGTCATGTTCATGTATGCCATGCATACAAGCATAATTAGTATATGATATAAGAAATAAGATGTGAGACATATCCATGTATACACAAAGCATCTGCACGCATGATAAGATAATGAAATGAAAGTTGATAAGAACTTGCAAAAGGGACGTACTAAGCTATCACGTAAGGCATGGCATAGACCCAGCTAGTGTGGACCAAAGCAGTACTGTCTAAGACTTAGGCCAGCCCTCGACCAGATTTAGTGGGAATAGACTGGTGTGAGGGTCGAGGAAAGTAAACCCGTCACTCATGTATAGGTACGAGCTCGGACCTGAAAAGCAGGCTATTGCCCTGGGGTGAGAAAGGTCATTCACCTCCGGGGGACCAAGTACAAAAGAGTAAGATCAAGTTGAAAGTTAAAGAAAGATATGAATTAAGTCAAGTGCACTTGCATACAGTCAAGTATAAGCATCTATAAGTGCATCTTCAATTATCTCGTTAAGTCATACTGTTATTATGATTCTTGTTGAAGCATATTATACTATTCATATATCTATGTCTGTCATATGATATGGCAAGTGGTTGATAAAATATAATCCCCTTCGAGAAAGGTATTTTCAACTTAAAATTGAACTACTATTTGTTTATATATGCTCATATTTTCACAATAAACCGAAGCGGCTGGAATGTTTATGATGACACTGTAAGATTGGTTTGAGTTTACCTACTGAGAACCCTAGGTTCTTACTGCCTACTTGTATGTTTTCCTTTTCCGTAAACATTCCAGCACCTAAGTTGGAAATCAAGTGTGAGGCGGAGTGCAGGGCCACTCATTAAGCAAGAATTGGGCATAAGCCAGATCAAGAGACTATCGAAGCTAGCTAACGATTAGTCGGAAATAGACGCTGTGTATTAGGTCAGTTACAATTTATTTTAAAGTGTAATTATTTTATTCTCTATGTATCAGAGATGATTAGTCAGTAATAAAGTGAGCAGTTAAAGGGCCATGTATTATATTTTCCATATTTTAAAGATTTCTTAGCACAGTGACAACCTTTTAATATAACTCCATGACTCGAGCATGGCTTATATGATAGAGATTGTTACATTTTAGTATCAGAGCAGTTCATCCTGTATAGGCCCATGGATGGACTGATTATGCTTCTAATGCATACTCTGAGAATCTAGATAAACCATGCTTTAGGCCCTCGCATGAAGAAGACATAGAAATACTAAGCATGGTAGCCTTGTTGTGAGTGTTGTGAACTACCTATTGCACTTGACTGAATGTTGAGCCTGATCACCTCAATATAAGGTTTTGTGTAAACAGAAGCCTAAAACACCTAGCAGACTTATTAGGGACCTTCTATACATAATTATTAAGGATAAGACTCCTAGGAAGTAACGATGGCATGAAGGGATAGACAATTGAGCAAGTTGAGGAGTGCAGAGAATTAGGGATTCAATCAAAGGAATTGTGCCAGATGGTTTGCTATGGACATAGTAAACCTAATTATATCGAAAAAAGGTTGTTTGCAAGGTGTTGCCGGTAGCTGAAGACTTCCTATCGTCAAGGGCAGAATTTTAGTTGGAAACGACCGTGATGGGGCTTGTTTCAAGCTTTATTGCAATTATCTGATTCAAACCATCTTTTCTAGATTGAACCTAGAGGACTCTTCTGCCTAGTTTTGTAACTTTAGTACTTAACAAGAGTGAGATTATTAAATGCTGATGAGGTCATTTCATGTGGCATGGATAGTACCCTTATTTTCTTTATGAATGGGATTATCCCGAAGGTACCTCACCAGCAAATTCAGTCAATGGTTTTATTTTGGGATTGTGGTAATACCACATAATAATGACCTAATCCTTCATTAAGAAATTTGTAGAATGGGCAAATGAATCATAGGATCAATGAAAGAAGCTAAGGGCAGAAGCTTCGGTTAGGTACACAGGGAACTTTTTAATTCCCATCCAGAGAATGGAACGGCTTCTCCCTCAAGGGTACAGGGAACTTACCTTGTAGCAATTGCGAATTGGAAGAATACTAAGTGGAATCTTAGCTTCGAAAAGGAAATAGTTGAGCAAACTATAAAGAGACCCATCTAACTATACATTGAATCAAGATGGAGATACAACTATACACGATATAGAAAGTAGATGAAGTTATAAGTGTAACAAGAGAAAGAGACAATATATCTCCTACTAACTTGAAGTAGGGACACTTTCGGACTAGAGGTGGCATGTGACCAAGTGTAATATTTCCTACCTTTCCGGGATAAAGGAAGTGCTAGAAAATATAGTCATGTTCAGATTCTATCAACCTTAGCCACCATAGGAACCGGATGATAGGACTATCTTCAACATGTTATTAGTAGAGGAATGAGGCTATTCAAAGAAGAAAGGCAAAGTCGAACAATTACCTTTAAGTACCATTATATATGCTATGGATAGAGTAACTCGATGAGGAATGTATTCAGATTCAGGCAAGAGTAATAAAGACTTAAAGTGTGCAACTAATCCCAATAGACCAAGGGAACAATAGCAAAGTAGGAATGAGGTAGGAAAAGAGGAAGTTTGGATTTTCTAACTAGCCCATTAAAAAAAGGAAAGCTATCTAGTATGAGATTATGATGCAGATAAGATTGTATATGAAATACTAAGCAGAGTTGCCGTGGCACTGGTCATAAGCACAACAGACCTAATGCGCCCTAAGCAAGACCGGATGATGCACCAATATAAGATCAAAAAGGATTTGGAAACATGCCCCATGAGGGGCAAGGTTTCGATGTTGGAATTAGAGGTAGTCAGAAGAGTCTCAATACCTTGGGCCGGATTACATGCGATCATCACTAATGCACTAGGTTCCATCAGAATTCCGTAGTTAAGCGTGCTCGGATAAGAGTAATATGAAGAATAGCCAGAAGGCTTAGCAATTACGGTAATTTGAGATTTAGGCACTAAAACCAACACACATCTATATATTGTATTAGGACAAACCCCCAATGAGATTGGTACCATTGGTGCCCACAAAAGTGGGAGGTGGACATCAACACAATAGTCGAAGAATGTCCATGCTAACCAATTGAAGAAAGTAGAAGAGTGGCAGGGACTTCCGCTGTCCCACACTCCTTTCATTATGTGATTGATCATATTCTGAGGAAACAAGTATCGCAACAATCATTGAGGAATTCAACAAGAATGGCACGAGGTCCAATTAGCAAATAATGAAAAATGGAATAAAGTCCGCAAGAGAATGAGGGATTTCGAAGCAAGGACCATAGTTATAGTTTAGAATGAAGCTCTAGCCTTATACTTGAAACCTAACGAAAGGGGATTCGTCACTAATCAAAGAGGATCAGGTAGGCAAGAGTTTGGGTATGGCTTGATCAATTTCCCGAGAAACTTCGGTGAAGCCACTATGACCACTATTTGTTGACGTTGATTGCTGCTGTAGCTGATAGTTTTCGTAATGATAGAACTTCTTCAATTGGTATTTAGGGCCCAAGGCACAAGTATTAGAAAGTTTACTAAGAAACATAGTGTACAAGTAGTCAGACACATGACAAGGAGGATGAGGAATTTACTCGATGAACTTGATGATGGATCAGAACGTCAGCAAAACAAAGTATATTTTGGCACCCATATGATCCATGACAACTCTCTGCATGGATGTTGGAAAGGCATCTTGTAAGACAATATGGTAAGGAAACTCTGCAGCTTCAATAAAAAGGATCTGACTTTTAACCTTGGTTTTCACATTAAATTGCCTATATCTCAATAACTAGGAATCAAGGAGGATATCAAACTAATAGAAAGAGTCGTGAGTCTTAAAACTTAATCCGTATAGTGGGAGCAACCTAAAACCCTCCTACAAGCATTAGGCACTAGACAAATTTTACCAAAAAGAAGGAGTTTTAAGATAAGGCTCCTAGTTATAATATTGAGGAAAGGCCTAAGCCCATGTTTCTAAAGAACCGTATTGGAGGCGAATTTGTTATTGAATTAAGGGTAGCTAAGCAAATAAGAATCTTGGGAAAGAATATATGGACCTCCTTGACATAGGCATTATCATTTCTACATATTGACGTCAATTATTACGATAACTGTTAATCTTTGCAATTGCAAATGTTCATGAGTTGAATATCTGGGGTCTCATGTACAAGTGGCAGAAGATTTAGCAGCTACCACAAAGCAGGAGTAACGGAACATAGAGCAAGGGAGATGAGTAAGAGTCTCCAATAAACTGAACAATGATTCAGAGCGTCATAAAGACAAGGCAAGCTCGGACACCAACATAACCCTTATGGATCCTTTGTACGTACTAAGACAATACCTCATAGCTACCGGCAAGTAATCTCAAGACAAGATGCAAACTCGAAAAGAGGAGTATCCCTATAAGTCAAAAGGATTTTTCCTTGACCCTTCTTAATCCTAGAATTTTAAGGACAAAATTCTTTTTAAGGTGGATAGAATTGTAACATCCCCAATTTTCCTTGTGTTAAATTATTTTCCATTCTTGCCATTTCATTCTGTCCGAAATCGGAACTCGCCTCCATTCTGCTTAAAGTCAGAACTCATGTCCATTTTATTTGAACTCAACTATCAATTTGGAAATCGGAACTCTTGTCAATTTTGAGCTTAGGGGCAATTTCTGATATTGAATTGTGTCCGAGTTCCAGGATAATATCCTGACTTTCGGGTATATAAGGTTAATGTTTTGGTTCCCGACTTCCGGGATTAATTCTGGACCGAGTTTCGAGATTATATGTTTAATAAGATAGCGAGTTTGGAATTACGTGTATGAGTTTTAAAGCATTCTAGTTCTCAAATTCTGAGGTTCGGGTATAAGGTTCCACATCCTAGTACCAACTCCCAAGTTTATGTTGAAGATACCCGACTTCCGGGTTTAAGTTCTATATTCTTGTCCTTGACTTCCGATTTTAAGACAATTTATGTATTGTGATTTCCGACCACCGACCTTAAAGCCACAATTAGTCTTTCAAAATAGTTCCGAGTTCCGACATTAATTATACCCGATCTAGCTCTCTGTTTGCTAAGTTTCGAGTTCCGATATTAACTAAACTTGATCTAGTATTCATACATGTCGCATAACAATATTAATGCACCATCACTTAGAACTATCACTGATTCCTGCTCAAAGTCAGAAATCATGTTTATTTTATTTTGAACTTAGAAGATCACCTCGGAAACCGGAAATCATGTACATTATTATTAAACTCAGTGATCAACATGGAGCTCGAAACCTGATATTGCTTATTCTGCTTGAACTCTGAGCTAAAAACCTCAGAACCAAACTAGCCAAATTCAACACTTCAAACCTAAGATCCGATGGTTGAGGACTCACCCACTTTACCCCCTTAGGATGGCGCCATTTTGAGCCACTAGATAGAGGAGGAGTGGCCAAGTCTCCACCCCCCAACTCACCAACTACACCATGACTCAACCATTATAAAATTCAGCTAACTTCCACTTTCCTCCCTTGATATTCTCAACCCCATCAGTAGCTGCCTCTTCTCTATTCTTTCTTCATTCTTCTTCTCCCTCACTTCACCTTGCTTCCACTTTCAAGCTCCATCCCTCTTCCACACCAAGAACTTGCGTCTAGCCAACATCTACAACAATCTAGAGGTAGGATTTCTAATTTCTGCTTCTTGTTTTCATGGATTAAAGCTGTATGAGAGTTCAACTCTCTTCACTTCTTTGATGATATACTTGATGTGTGTGATGATTTATGGTTGGTTTATTAAGTATTTGGAGGGATTGAGATTGAATCTTGCATGGAACATAAGATAGAGAGCAAACCAGAAACTGCAAACCTAGGAAAACCTACTGCGGCCCGTACGGCAGAGTGTACGGCTCCCCCTACCGCCATTTAACCATTTTTATATGAAAATAGACATTCAGGGCTTTCCATACATATATCATATAAGGCCATTGCATTAGTATTGAGAAAGATATGAATTTTTGAAACTTGACCTAGGAATCAGGACTTTCATTCGGGCAGTGTGAATTGAGAAGGTGAAACTCACCCTACACAACTCCAAATTGAGTGAAACCAACTTTGTTAGAAAGCTTACACATAGGGGAACATCCCATAATGAAATTTCAAGTTTTTTATGATCCCATTTGTTCCTAATGGTTTGAGGAAATTGCCCTATGTCCAAACTAGGCCAAAATAGGGTAGTTCAGGAAGGTCGAATTTTGAGGCTTATAACTCAAGCTCTACTAAAGCAAATGAAATAGACATGTTGCAAATGAAAGCTTGTCTTGTTAGCTTTAATATGACACTAATTTTGTATGATTTGATCTTGGTTTCGATTTTTAGTTAATTTTTACTTCCAAGAGTGTAATTCGGATCAGTGACCGAATAGGCTGAGGTAAAATTTAAATATCTTGAGCTATATATATCAAAATGAGATGGGACTAAAAGGGTTGAAAACTAGACACATAGGGCTATAACATATAAAATTTCAGGTTCAAATGATTTGTATTGGGCTAAAGTTGCATTATACAAAATTCGGACAGAACTGAATAGAATTGGCAGAAATGACCAAATTGATGGTTTCACAAGTGTTAGTGAACATATAAGCCTTGAGTTGATGGTTGCAAGTTTTACATTGATAGATATGTTAGATTGATTATACTGCTATGACTGATTTGTCCGTAGGAGCTGGCACAATGCAAGGGGAAATAGGTCTGATCTGTTATACTGCCGAAATTCCGACAGAAATATGTGAATCATATGAATGTTATAAATATTTATATGTTATATGCTCATAAGGTTCAGACATGCAAGAATGAATTTAAATATGATATGAGAGTATATTATATTTACATGTCATGTTCATGTATGCCATGCATACATGCATAATTAGAATATGATATTAGAAATAAGGTGTGCGACATATCCATGTATACACAAAGCATCTGCACGCATGATAAGATAATGAAATGAAAGTTGATAAGAACTTGCAAGAGGGACATACTAAGCTACCACATAAGGCATGGCATAGACCCAACTAGTGTGGACCAGAGCGGTACTGTCTAAGACTTGGGCCAGCCCTCGACCAGATTTAGTGGGAATAGACCGATATGAGGGTCGAGGAAAGTAAACCCGTCACTCATGTATAGGTTTGAGCTCGGGCCTGAAAAGTAGGCTGTTGCCCAGGGGTTAGAAAGGCCATTCACCTCCGGGGGATCAAGTATAGAAGAGTAAGATCAAGTTATAAGTTAAAGAAAGATATGAATTAAGTCAAGTGCACTTGCATATAGTCAAGTAAAAGCATCTATAAGTGCATCTTCAATTATCTCGTTAAGTCATACTGTTATTATGATTCTTGTTGAAGCATATTATACTATTCATATATCTATGTCTGTCATATGATATGGCAAGTGGTTGATAAAATATAACCCGCTTCAGGAAAGGTATTTTCAACTTAAAATTGAACTGCTATTTGTTTATATGTGATCATATTTTCACAATAAACCGAAGCGGCTGGAATGTTTATGATGACACTGTAAGATTGGTTTGAGTTTACCTATTAAGAACCCTAGGTTCTCACTGCCTGCTTGTATGTTTTTCTTTTCTGTAAACATTCCAGCACCTAAGTTGGAAATCAAGTGTAAGGCGGAGTACAAGGCCACTCATTGAGCAAGAATCGGGCATAAGCCAGATCAAGAGACTATCGAAGCTAGTTAACGATTAGTCGAAAGTAGACGCTGTGTATTAGGTCAGTCACAATTTCTTTTAAAGTGTAATTATTTTATTCTCTATGTATCAGAGATGATTAGTGAGTAATAAAGTGAACAGTTAAAGGGCTATGTATTATATTTTCCTTGTTTTAATGATTTTTTAGCACAGTGACAACCTTTTAATATAACTCCATGACTCGAGCATGGCTTATATGATAGAGGTTGTTACACCTCTCAAGCATGCCTCAATCTCTATACACACGAGGTGGATATACTCATCTTCATAGTCAGTACATGTGAATCTAGCAGAAGTGTTAACAATAGTTAGCTCAGGGAAGTCTACCAAGAGGTCACTCAGGGGGTCTTCTAAATAAGTAGAAATATCCATGCATGTAGACATGGTCATATCTTCAGCACAAATAAGATCATGAGATATCTCACCAACCAATGTCTCCTATGGTGTCCCATTTAGTAGTCTAACCACATCTTGACTCTCGTCAATCCCCTTAGCTAGCTCATATGATTGCACATTTGGCACATTCCCCTCATGAGTCAGAATGGCATGAGAAAAGAGTTGGGTGGACTCATGAGCTTGTAATTGGCTCAATGTACAAGTTAACTGGCTCAACTGTGTTTGTAAACCCTAAATGATTGCATTAATTCTCTACTACCATTGGAGGTTACTCTCCATTAGCTAGTTTATAAAATCTTCTAGAAAGGGCTCAGGTGAGATGGCTAGTAGATCAATCTGCTAATATACAGGTGGTGACTCGAGCTGTGGTTGCTCATATAGCTCCTGAAGTGGATGCAAGTGCTGCTGAATGAAGGGGAGTAAGGGCTGGAACTGCTACTGAAAATATGGGGGTTATTGTGATGGAACACCCCTATATCCCTGGTCAACTCCATCATACCAATCAGACTAATACATACTGGAATATGTGTCATATCCCTGTTGTATTTGATAAGTGTGACTTCTCATGGCACATTGCTCTAGTAGGCACTTTATATCATCCAACCGTTATTCCATTCTCTAGTAAGGATCCTCATCAACTGCTCCAGTTCTTGCCACATTCCAATAACCATATGTCTGGGAACTAAAAGGTCGATTAGTGTACACGTTAGAAAAGTTGAAATGAGTAAACTGAATATGAGAAGAAACTAAAAACTACTCTAAAATGACCTAAAACAACTAAGAAAATACTGCATAAGATATTTTGGGTTGTATTAACAAGAAACAAAAAAGGAAGACACAAAAGAAAATATTCAAAAATGCAAGAAAAAATCAAAATAAATTGAAAAAGTGGTCAAAACGATTGAATTTGGCAAACGTAGGGTACTCACTTTGTACTGAGTCTTGTTTACAATGCCCAAAATGTTTAGAATGCCAAGTTTCAGGTCAATCCGAGATAGTTCAAAATAGGGCACCACTAATTTATGCACCAAGAACACCGAAAACAACCAAAACCGAGAAAATTAAAGGGAGTGTAGGTATGTGCAGGTGTTTGTAGGTATTTACAAGTCAAATAGCACTGACATCCCTGGTAATGGTGCCAAAATTTGATAGCAAGTGTTGTAACTAACTCCAAATTATAATTTTAAAACTTAATTACACTACTTGTAAGATAGTGTAACCAAGGTCGTCTCACAAGGATGTTAATGACTATTTGATTAGTAACAAGGGGGCTTTGTTTGCTTGCAAGAAAACTAATTAAGAAAAGAAACTAACAACTAAAACGATGCTAGCTCGAGGATTTCCTAAGGATAACAGCATATCTATCACAAACGCGCATATGATCAGATACATGGTATGTGGCTAACTTGAGCTATTAGAGAGACATCTAACAACCCACAATTCTACCTAGAAACTTGATGTGGCTCCGACAAGTATACCGAATCATACAAGTAATAAAGTGATAAGTAAAGTATCATTTTCACGATGATAGATCAAATACCAAAGAGTTTACGAGATTAACTAGTTGGAAGGAATGAAACTATGGATGTAGAAAAATAAAAATTTAATAAATACGAAAAATAATTATCAGGACGTATGCAAAATGGTTGACTAAATGCAATGGGATGAATGCTAAGGCTAATTTATTTCACCTATTGTAGATGCATTTATTATGAATTTTCGTTAATCAGTTCCTATCCTAATTGACTCATGGTAGGTCCCCCTTAATTTATTTCTAGCCTCTCTTGAGGTCAAGCAATACTCTTTATCCTAAACTAATTGCCTAATCTCTTAACCAAACTAATCTAGGTAAAGGTTGAAGCTCTATGGGTTCCTATGTCGATCGCATGAACTGCATTTGTCTATCTCTAGTTTTCGCTCAGCTCACGATATTTTTGTTAAAAAGCTTTGTTTACAAACCCTATCTCTAGTTATTGCAAACCAACAAATCAATTGAATAGTGGCCAATCACTCAAAAACATTAAGCACAAATAAAAACACTAAGCAATTGAAATAGAAACAAGATTAACATTAATCCATAAGTAAATTTGTCAAAAAAAAGGCTCCATTAATGCCCTAGCAAGAGAAACCTAGTTCACGGTTAAAGAAAAGAAAATAACAAAAAAGTATAAAGATAAGGAGACAGAAAGACAAAAAGTCATAAAGATTTCTGGCTAGAGACGAGAAATTTGGAAAAATCTGGATCTCTCTATGTTGAAGTTGAGCTTTGGAATCCTTGAATCTTCGCCTTCAATCTCTCTCGAAGAAGTCTTCTACCTTGGAAAGTGTGTAGAGTGTTTAGGGATCTTTTTGTAAATTGTGTTATTGCCTTTTATAGTGCATGGAGCCCCCTCTTTTTAAATCTCAGCTTGACTTGTTAATTTGCTGCAAACGGGCTTGCGCTATAGCGCAATGCCCAATTCTTGGTTCATTTGCTAAAAATGGTAGCACACTATAGCGCGCTAGGTTACGCTGTAGCATAACAAAAAAATGCTGGCGAAACGGCAGCACACTATAGCGCAACACAAAATGTTGAACTTCTTCCTTCTGTAGTAGCGCACTATAGCACAAGGTGCTGAGTCTGAATTCGTGCCTTGGCCTCTTCCAACTTCTTTTGGGCCCGCTTGCACCTAAAATAAATCGAATAAAACCCAAAATAAGTATCTAATCACATAAGAAAATAACAAAACTAAAAATACCAATTAACCTAAACTATATACTAAAATAAAACAAAACAAAAGCTAAATTAAATAACCACAACTTAAATTAAACAAAAACTAATTAAAAATATAACTCACCAAAGGGGGTTATCAAAACCTCTAGGCATTTAGCCAACATATAATTAATTAGATAATTGAGACCTCAACTCTAATTAAACTATGTTGATTTTTAGTCCCAATTACATTATGTAACATCCCCAATTTTTGTCTAAGCTAATTAGCTCAGTGTCTCTGGCTAATTAGAGGGGTTATCGATTAATTAAGAACTAATCGGCTAATCCCGAGAGCAAGGGCTTAGTAAATTAAAGGCAAGTCAATAATTGAAACACAATGCATTAAAAGTTACAATTAAAAGTCTAATTGTCCAATCCTTATTAATTCGTGATTTAGAACGTAAAATCAAGGCGGTCTAACCTAATTAACTAGGAGTATATAAGTATCACACCTTAATTACATGAAGATAAACCCTCACCTCTTCTTTACATAATTAACGAGGAAAACCCTTTTTATTGAAAATGTACTAATGTGCAATTAAACTAATTGAATTAATTAGTATTTAGATAATTGTAACAATGGTAAAAATTTAGAAACTTCCCTTTAATTATTGTTTGAAAGTTTGGTCAAGGCAAGAGCCATATCCAACCATCCATTTGCCTTCTCATCATACACCATTAGATCAAGAGTCCATGTTAGTAGATTCCTTGAGTCAAGACAAAAGATCTACTCTCCTCCATCAAGATTGTGACACTTGGAGTGATTACATCCATCTAAGTCAATCCCAAGAGTAGTCATGCTTTTAACTACTTGAGAAAACACAAAATGGTCCTTACCCAAACACCAAGACTCAAGGAAAACACAACCCACCCTTTTACCCCAAGGTTCCTAGCCCTTTTGCTTGAAAAAAAAGTAAGACTCACCTACTCTCTCTTGCTTGTTGGAGAGGCAAAGCAATCAGCCCACTTTCCCCCCATTTTGCGCCCCAAACTGCCCCCCATTCTCTCATTTTTTATTTTCATCCTTTCACTACAAGCCTAAGCTCTCACTTCTCTCTAAGCCTCATTCTAGCTCTTCTACTCTTCCAATTCCTCTTGTTCTTCTTCCCACTTTCACACCCCATCCAACTCTCTTTCCTTTCACCATTCCATAAGCCCTTCAAGGACCACCCTCTTTAGTTCTTGAGGAAGCAAGACAAACACTCACTTGGCCCCATTATCAAGCTCAAGGAGGAGGAAGGTCATCTCCAACCCATCAACTCTTCTCCTCAAGAAACTCATTTGGTAGTGACTATAACCTTCTTCTTTTATGTGTTCTTCAAGCCCTTTAACTCCTAAGCTCTCCATAGCTAGGTGGTTCTAGGACTTGTTTCCAAGGCCTCATGGCCATACTTGTTGATATGATGAGTTTTTATGTGTTGTATCCTTCTCTTTGGTATGAGACTTTCAGTTGGTGTGTCTATTGCTATTGAACCAAATTTTTAGAAGTTAAAACATTGATTTAATATCAAAATCTCAAAGATTAAAAGTGGTTTGGAAGATAAAAGTGGTCACTTGAGGAAAAGCTTTAATGTTTTTACAAGAAAACTCAATGAAACCAAAATCGTGGAAGCTGGGAAATTCTGGCAGTCTGTATGGCATGACTGATAACTCTTTCAATATAACTCCAAATGCAACGAAAATAATTTTCTGTGAAAATAGACTCATAGAGATTTTTATACATATAAAATACGTGAAATTTGGGTTTCAAACGAGAGAGATATGAATTTTCAAAGTCTGCTGTCCTCAGATGTGTTTCTGTTCGGGCAGTATGTAATAAAATGTGCATAACTCAAGTTATACATAACATTTTTGAGTGGAACCAAGTTTTTTGGAAATCTAAGACATAGAGGAACATCTTCGTAAAACAGTTTTGTCAGATTCCATGTGAGGAACTCCCAGTGGAGTTGACAAGCCACTGACCTGAGTTGAACTTTCAAGTTTGAACAGTCAGAATAAAATGTGTATAACTCAAGCTACAAAATGAATTTTTGAGTGGGGTTTATTTTGTTTAAAAATAGACTCAGAGAAGTATATTCACAAAAAAAATTCGAAGCAAAAGAATAAAAGATGAAATTATGGTGAATTTTTGAAATTACTGCCTCACTGTAAAAGTAAAAACTGGTTATGGTGAAAGTTAAAGAATAATGAGAAATAAGTTTTAAGACACTAAGACCTTTACTCTAAGCATTGGAAAACCCTCATAACTCAACTTAAAAGTTTCAAAAAGGGTAATGGATGAAATTGGCCCTATGCCTAATCAAAGAATTTATACAAGAGGCAACCTTAGTTAAAAGTTTGCACCAAATTTACTAAGCCAAGCTCATAAGACTTTGTGTGATATGTATGTCTCTATGTATCCATATGATGATGTTGATATGATGATGATGATTATGATATGATATGATGATGATGATGATTATGACATGATATGATGATGATCATGATGATAATGATATGATATGATGATGATGATTATGATACTGATATGATGACGATATGAATATGATATGTTAATGATATGATGCTTAATAATATGCAATAAAAGAATCACATTTGGAGACGGCGATACGTAACGCCTAAATGTGGAAGAAAATTAGAATAACTTTGCATCATAAGCTTTAATAAGAAGAAGACGAACTAAGGGTGTGATCCTTCAAAAGGGAAGGTGACCTAATTTAAGCTCCCCTCACCCACGACTCACATGAGGCATGGCATGACCCAACTAGTGTGAGTATAGGGGATAGGTCTTACATGAGGCATGGCATGACCTAGCTAGTGTAAGTACCGAAATTCTATGGCGGCGACGGCCACGGTATGAGCTCATTACCACTTATGTTTAGTGGGTGAAAAGATAAGACTTAAGATAAAGTCAAGTTAAGAAAAGACAAGGGACTTCAGTCCAAACCCTTGAAGGGAAGAAGTTAAGAGAAGCTTATAGCATAGTCATGCATGTTTTATGTAATTATACTTGTGCTTATGCATATTATGATATAAATGATTAGAGGATACATTAAAATTGAATCCGGTTCGGATACTCATGTTTTTGAAAACCTAAGAATGGAACCTTATGAATGCTCACTATTTTCATTAATAAAATTGAAGTAGCTGGGACGATGACGATGACACTTTCATGTCGGGTTCGAGTCCTACTGAGAAATTCCATTTCTCATCATAGTTATTCTTTCGTAGTGTCACTAGATCTCGATGGTGCATCTGGTGGAATAGAGCATGGATCCCCTACACTATGAACGGGCGTATGACGTGGGATGTCAGACAAAGCTGATTTAGGCTTGTAGTTGCCGTAGCTCTGCATCTTCATACATTCCTTTTTGTGACGAACGATGTCAATTTAAGTTTGTATCTAGTATTCGGATCATGGCATGACCATGAGCCTCCTTCACTGTAATGCTGATGTGTATATATATATATATATTGAACCCATATGAATGTAATAGTTAGTTATTTAATGTAATATATTTGTGAACTATTATTTGTTTACCTTTCTCATGTTTTACGATTTTGGGATATATATTTTATGCAACACGCTCCTTCCCTATCTGTCTTCTCGCTCAAGGCTTTACTTTCCAAAACACTGCAAAGCGACGACGTATTTCAAAAAAAAAATTTTACCGCATTTTCCACGTAACTTAATTTCAAGTGAAGTTTAGTTTTCCACGAGCATAAGTAACAACTAATAAAACGCCGTAATACGACTTAAGCGTAGTATGGGTTTAGTAAGGTGTTACACATTAGCCTAGGTTTGGACCTAAATTCTTTAATTATTCAAGTTCATACCAATTAACCTATCAGTAATCACCCAACTAATTCATCATTTATAAACTCACATATCAATACCATTCAATGTAAGCATATAAAAGACTAAGAGGCAAATAATTAAAAAAAACACTTCATGCATTGAAATTAAAGAGGAAGGTTTCAAGATATAACCTTTGAAGCCCTTTAGAGAATCCTTAAGCTAGCCTCTAACTCTACTACTCCATGGGAATTTACAACCAAAATAGAAAATAAAGAGTGTTGATGGAAAGATGAGTGGGTGACGAGAAGAGAAAAGAGAGAAAACTAATCTACTTTAACCTAAAGAGAGAAGTTAAATTCCTAAAAGTGATACTTCCCTTTCGCATCCCTATTTTATCAGACCTCAAATTTAAAAATATAACTTTGTCCTTAAGTTTAAATTAATCCTTTTCATCTTAGCTTTAAGTGAACACCTAATTTGCTGAATTTGGACTTGAAATGAGTAAGTTATAGCTCAATCTTTGAGTATATCCAGTTTGTACCTCTATTCACATCATTCAACTTCAGCAACCAAGGAGCCCACCAAGATGTTATTATTTTGGAAAGTGATCCTCATATAAATTGAAGCTTTATGTCTTAGCTTTTAAATGACACTAGTTTTGCCTCAATCCAATATCTACAACTAAAGTTATGGCCTAATTAGTGCACACTAAGATTCCAGTGATAGCAAACCTGATCCGATTTTGTGGCCCAATTTGATCCACTAGATATCTGAATTAGCTTTTGACTTCTTTATTAAAGTCGTATATCTTTCTCTCAGCTTTCCTACTGTAACACCTTAATAGTTCCATTCTATGCTTAAGTCATATTGTGGAATTATTAGTTGTTACCTTTGCTCGCGGAACTAACATTACCTTTTATAAATTACTTTTTAATGAAAATAGGGGTAAATTTTTTTTTGAATAATAATGAGTAAACTGTTTTGAAAACCAAGAGCCATGAGCGCATCGTGAACGTGTAAAACAAACGTCGCTATCTCATTCATACATCACATTTAACATACATAGTAACCATAAGAATAACCACAATCTTAGATAAAGATAACATTCATTCCATAGCCATCCCATAGTTAACATAGTAGTAGTAATAGCAGCAGTCATACACAATGATAATAATAGGTCCGATACCTACTGTCGACCCAACAAAATAACCTAATGAAATACATGATAAAAGGAAATATATAAGCAATCTCATACACCCATACATGCCACAAGGGAAAAATGATAACCCTAGCTATAACTAAAAGGGGTTATCCTCATGCTCGGCTCCGCATGTAATCAGCTCCTCACTTATCTGGCGGGAGGTAGCCATTCCCGAATCCATCAGGAGGAATATCACCACGTCCTCCTCCTCGAGGCACGGCACAAGTACGAATGAACCCGCGACCGCGAACCAGGGGTGGCGTGTGACAAGGGGCTGCAGAAGAAGAAGACGAGTCAGATGACAGACAGATCACAGACGAGTAGGGAGGCTTAGACGGATCCGTCTCCACGTGGTAGCTCGAATGAGACGACTCCGAAGAATCGAAATCCAATGAAATTGTCGGCATCACACGAGTGTCCGAATCGGAATCTCCATCAATGGGGTACCTCGGAGGATGGAAAGGCGGGCAAACATCATCCATAGTGATATCCTCGAACGACTCATGAGGGCCAGAAAAATGGACTCATCACGGGTGCACGGAACTGGCGGCTATGGAACATGTAGACCCGCATCACTGCCTGAGCAGTCAGCACAGTTGCATTTAGCACCGGATCGAAGTGCCAATGCATCACCAGAAACTCAATGAAAATCACCACCGTGCCCGACGCTGGCATCCTCTGAAGACGACACGGAAACGTAGAAGTAAGAAATACTAAATTTTTCAGTAGGATCGCAACTAGACAAATACAGTGTCATCATCATCGTCCCAGACATCTCGGGTTTAATTATAAAAGCAGTGGACAGATATAAGTTTAATTTTAATGGTTTTGAAAACTTAAACTTCGAAGCGGGTTGCTTTCAAACTTAACAATATAACTGCATCATCATAATCTAATGTACATACTGAAAGATAGAGTAAACATTCATAATGCAAATGGGCAACATAAGTACATGCAAGGACATGCATCATCATAGACTTAACCATGGTTATACTTTTGACTTTACTTTCATTTTTAGCACGTGCTTAATATTCTTTACTTTCCTTTGAAATAGACTGCTTTTGGACATGAGCTCATTCCGTGACCGTCGTCACGCAGTACTAAACCAAATCAGACTAAGCTGATATTGGTTACCTCTAAGTTGGAGGGTCCTCCATGTCACCCTTGCCTCCCTCATAGAGGTTCCTTGAGTCTTTATAGATCGCCATCTCTCACTTCCTTTACCGAAGTAATTGAAGGGTCATATCTCATTAATTCTTTGCTTATCATTATACTTTACATGCATAATAATTCTTTGACTAGACACATGCAATGATATGACTAATTCCATAATTTTGACGGAAATTCGGCAGCATAACGGCTAGACCGGAGCTTCCCCAAAATGCCAATCATAAACTTTCAACCAATGGTTCATCATATCTATATCATATCATCACACTCATCATTTAATCATGAGACAAAGCTCAATCAAACTCATCATTTATCATGCCGAATGGCATCACCCATTCATGCCCTAAAGGGGTTTATAGTTGTGTTTTTCTTTGCGAAGAATATTATGAATCATTATATGATTTCTCGTGGTTACCCATGAGAGAATCACATAGTTAGGATATGTGTTTGTGGTCTTTTAGTTACTTAGTCCTCGTATGAAAGTATTCTTTACTTAAGTACATGTCTTATGGAACACTTGTTCAAATTAATTAAGTTAATTGATTGTTTCCTTTCCTTGAGATAGTGCACTTAGTGATTCTTAGGTTCATGGTATGCTCAGAGGCCCTAATCATACTTCTGTTCCCAAGGAGTTCGAGATCCCTCTAATCCTTGGATCATGACAACGCATAACCACATCATGAACCCAACAACACCAATTTTCACTAACCACCAAGGGTGATTTTTTTAACTTATCCAACTTATGAACTTTTAAGCTTTCATTAATAGCATATCAAGGTTTTACCTTAAACATTATTAAAGTTATTGTTCTTTATAAAGTAGTCATAAAGTTTTATTCTTTATGAAAGTAAGCACCTTTGACATTAAGCTCTCATCTTAAGATTGGATCTTTATGAAATAATGATACAAGTTACTAGCTTTTTAAATAAAAAAAGTCTTGTTCTTAATGAAAGTTGACTCATTTAATAATTCTAGGACCATCAAGGTCTCATCTTTATGACTTAAAGTTGTCTCTTCATTAAAAAGGTTGCTACTTTATCAACTAGTGAAATGAAATATTGACTTTAAGGTTAAAAAGTCTCGATCTTCATTAAAGTTAACACCTTTTTGCATTGTTTTGGTTCAAGATCTAAACTTTATGAATTAAATGTTACAAAACAACACTTGTATGACTTAAAGGTTTCATTCTTGATTAAAGTTTGAAACTTTATGAAAGGTCTTTTCTTTAAGGTTGGATTTCTAAGACATAAAGTAACAAGATATCATTTTATAACTCAAAAAGGCTTGTTATTCTAAAAAGCTTAGATTTTTTCATGTATCTTTGTCTTCAAAATAAAACAAAAGAAGACTTTATGATGGCACTAAAACTTGCGCCACTTTTTGTGCACCAAGAAGCAAACTTTTTAAAGTTTAAAGCTTTTACAATATTCATAGTCTTATCAAATCATGAAAACATAAAAAGGTTAAGCTTTTCTAATCATTAACTCATCATAAAAAGAGAGGAACAACTTTAAGCAAGATACCAACAAGAACATATTTTTCCAAAAGAGGAAACTTAAGAACACATGAAGAACAACAAGAACATATTTTTTCAAAAGAAGAAACTTAAGAACACATGAATAACAACAAGAATATATTTTGCCAAAAATGGAAACTTTTGCTCTTGAAGAGCATGAAGGATCTACTCAAGTTTTCACTTAGAGATCTTAGTCATGAAAGAACCAAACTCCAAGCTTTCTTAAGCAAATAAAATGAAAAAAATGAAGATCACTACCTTTCTTGAAGATGGCGCAAAAACAAGAGAGGAGGAAGAAGAAGATGATGGCTCCTCTTGATGATGATGGTGGGGGTTTTGCAAGAAGGAAGGAGAAGCTCTTGGAATCTTGTGAAAATAGAGGTTGTAGTGTTTAGATCTTGTCTCCAAAGACCCAAAGATGAGGTCTTTGAAGGGCTAAGTGAGTAGTTTTGGGTGGTGGTGGTGGAGAAAGGAAGAAGAAGATGAAGAAGTGTTTAGAGAGAAGTTGGAGGATTTGATTCTAAGAGAGAGAATGGGATGAGTGAAAATGAAAATGGAGGGAGGGAGAGAGAGAAAGTGGCATCTACATTAAAGGGAGGAAAGTGAGATATTTTGCTTAATTTTGTGTCATCTTGTGTTAATTAGTGATTAAGGGGACAAATGGGATGATGAGGAGACAAAGCATGGTCAAACTCTTACATAAAGTAGTCTTGTCTAATGCTTTATGCTTTAATGATATCACTCTCTACTTTATTGTCTAGTTCACTAAATTTGAATATAATCATGTGATTAAGTGCTCATACAACTTAATTAAGGTGATTAAGCAAGGATTAGTGATTAACACACAAGAACACGATTAACAAAAATTAATCTTACGATTAAGCTTAATTAATCTTAATTGAACTCGAGTAAGCTAATTAAGGGCGATTAGTGCTTAATTAAGCTATAAAGGCTCTGACTCGCTTGATTAGAGATTATCTAATCTCGATTAAGCATTCTCTTGACTCTTCTCATCCGAGTCAACCCCTTAGTTAAGCTTAATCTCATAATTTCTCATTAAGTGCCTAATTACTCAGGATTACTGAGGTAATTTAGCACGACATGAAATTGAGGATGTTACACCTACAATATAAAATTTGAAACTTTTAGAGGTTTACAACTTACAATATACTGAAAATACAAAAATAGTATAAATTTGTAATAATGTTGAAAAATATAATTAAGTCCAATTAGGATCCAAAGTCATAAAATGTGTCAAATATTGATCAATTAAGTACAAAAGAGGTCCAATAAATTAAATATGAGGGTTAATCAATGTATCAAAATGTTACTTATCACATATTGCTAGTAATTTTAACAACTTCCCCATAATATACAAAAACTGGCATAAAGTTCCGGAAAAGTTTAAAGAGAATGTTTATACTCAAACTATCAAGTTATGAATTGTATTTGATTGTATAAATTTGAATTTTTATTTATTTATTTTTGTTTATTAACCATATTTTTAATGTGTTTGCTTTGAAGAAAAAATTTGTTGTTGATGATGAACGTAATAAAAAATATATTCTTTCAAACATTGGGAAGAAATGGAAGGATAACAAATGCCACTTATTTCATGATAATTATAAATCAGAACTTGCTTGGAACAAAATCTCAACTTGCATCCAAAAAGGATCCCTAAGGATCACTGAGCTTCATTTTTAGAATACAAGTTAATTGACAAAGGTCAGGTAATTGTAACACTTAATGCAAAGATAACATTTTAGAGGTCAATTTAAAGTTTGTTTGGTGTAAATCTTGGGAAAGGTATCTTTGTAAGTCTATTCGTCATTTATTTCTTTGATTCTAGCTTTAGAATATGATTAAGAATAGTCTTGAGCCTTGTGGATATGCAATGAGTTGTGTGTTAAAGAGAAAATAAGTGTTAACAAGATAATTTATAATTCTAGCATGGATTTGGCCTTGGAAAAAATTTTCTGTTGGAATATTTTTTTCCCTTGGATTGTTGGGGGAGTTAACGGAGTGAAAATATGTTTAGAAATACCTCTTGGAGCTTTGGATTATATGCTATAATTGTATGACAAATTGGAAGAATTTTGGGTTTAGGAGCCACCGCCCAGGCCTAGGCAGTGGATATGTAGATTTGGCGTGCTGATTTCCTAGCGAGCTCCTAAGCACTCAGAATCCACCACCTAGGCAGTGGAGCCAGGGAAAAAAATCTTGGCCCATGAATCTTCTTTCCCATTCAGTCATTTCCCATTCTTTTACCTTCTTTCTTCTTCTTCCTCCTTTCTCTACTTCTCCACATCAAATCCTTCACCATTAACCTCTATTTCTTCAACATTTTAGCACCCTCACTTGGAGTTTTTCAAGTTTCTGTTCTCCTAGAGAGAGAGGATGCGATTGTTGGTTTGAGGGGAGCTTGGAATGGTGATTTTTGGAGCTCCACTGATGACCCACTCCCTCCTTTCGTCCCTTTTGGCTTCCAAGGTAATTATTGAACTCTTGTGTGTTCCTATTTCATGATTGGGTTGAGTTTTTCAATGAATATTGGTTATGGAGTAGTGGAAGTAGTGCAGAGGGTTTTGATTTGGGGATTTTATGCTTTGAAAAGAATTCCAAGTTAAATTTTGGTTCTAAGGGCTAATTAGTGTTTGGATGATGATGATTTTGGTGCTAGATAACTCGTCGGGTGACCATGACTCTGTGGCACAACATACTAAGGCTACACTATCCCTTGGATTAGCACTATGAGTGATAGTGTACCTATAGCTGGCTTTTGTCTCTAATTTTCTAAAATACATGCTTAATATGAGCTTTGATAAGTTATGATGAAAGGTTGACTAATAGTTTACTCTATGTTTATGGAAAGTTTGAAAGCGATTATGTTGGTTAAGTATATATTTATATGTATTTATGTATATATGTGCAATTATGGGACAAGCTACCCTGAAAGTTGATTTCTGTAACACCCTCCTAAGTACAGTACTATGTTTAAGTCATAGTACCACACCCTGGAGTTGTTATTATTACCTGAGCGGACTTTATCTGACAGCAACTTCAGCCGTCTTCGGAACTTCTTGAACTATCTAGAGATAACACAGAAATAGGAGTGAGAATTATAAATTCCTAGTAGGATTCTCTAATTATCATACATAATGTCACCGTTGTCATCTCCAGCTTGCTTCAGTTTATTATGAAAAAAGTGAACATACTATACAAACTGTTTAATTTCATAGTTCAAAAATATACTATCCGAAGCAAAGTTCAGTTTTACTCATATACTTGGCATTTGGGAGAGCCCATACAAAGTCAATTTGTAAATTATACTATATATAATAACTGCAACATATTAAAATACGATAGCATCAATATACTGGAGATATAATATCTGGACATAACTTTACTTGTACTCGAATTTATGCATATACATAAAATTTACTTTTCTTTCTTTATCTTCCTTTATCTTCCTTTACTTGTTACATATATTCCAGAGTATGATCGTCATGTCATACTCCATCGGGATGTGATCGCCATGTCACATTCCTTAGGAATATGTTCTTCCTACCACGTGCTAGACTATGATAGTCATGTCATACTCCATCAGAATGTGATCGCTATGTCATATTCCTTAGGGTGTTGGATCATCATGCTATATTCCAGAGTATGATCGTCATGTCATACCCCATCAAAGCGTGATCGCCATGTCACATTCCTTAGGAATATAGACTCATCATCATATCTTTACATGCCACATTCCAGAGTATGATCGCCATGTCATACCCCATCAGAGCGTCATCACCATGTCACGTTCCTTAGGAATATGGGATCTTCATTCGGTACTTACACTAGTTGAGTCATGCCATGCCTCATGTAAGCCCTCTCCCCAATACTCACACTAGCTGGGTCGATGTCATGCCTCATGTGAGTGGGATGCTTGTATATGCTTTAATCTTTATTCTTTAATTGCCTTCACCTGGAGGGACCCAAATAACTGCCTCCAAGTGAAAGGATTCATATTTTATATGTTCATGTCCTTTTATTATCATACATAATCAGGAACAGACATGCTAAATATACTCATACATGTGCTTCATCATTTATTTTCATATACCTCATATCATACTTATGTCATTCTTGCATATAGAATTTCCACATATATATTCATGATTGTATAGCTATTCATATCATAAATTCCTTGTAATATAAACACTCATAGTTTCATAGACTTCTGCCGTAAATTCGGCAGCATAACGGATCAGATCCATTTCCCCATGAATAGTGTCAGTTCTCATGGACAAATCAGTCATAGCAGTATAATCAATCTAACATATCTATCAATGTAAAACTTGCAACCATCAACTCAAGCCTTATATATTCACTAACACTTGTGAAACCATCAATTTGGTCATTTCTGCCAATTCTATTCAGTTCTGCCCGAATTTTGTATAATCTACCTTTACTTCTATTCAACTCATTTAAACCTGAATTTTGTATATATCATAGCTCTATGTGTCTAGTTTTCAACCCTTTTAGTCCCATCTCATTTTGATATGTGTAGCTCCAGATATTTAAATTTTGCCTCAGCCTATTCGGTCACTGGTCCGAATTATAGTCTTGAAAGTAAAAATTCACTGAAAATCGAAAGCAAATTTGAACCATACGAAATTGGTGTCATATCAAAGTTAACAGGACAAACTTTCATTTGCAATAAGTTCCATTTCATTTGCTTTAGTATAGCTCGAGTTACAAGTCCTGAAATTCGACCTTTTTGAACTACCCTGTTTTAGCTTGGTTTGGACATAGGGCAACTTCCTCGAATCACTGAGAACAAATGGGATCATAACAAACTCGGAATTTCATTATGGATGTTCCTCTATGTGTAAGCTTTCTAATAAAGTTAGTTTCACTCAATTTGGAGTTGTGTAGGGTGAGTTACACCCTCCTCAAGTTACACTGCCCGGATGAAAGTCCTGATTCCTAGGTTAACCTTCAAAAATTCATATCTCTCTCAATACTAATCCAATGGCCTTATATTATATATGTATGGAAAGCCCTGAATGTATACTTTCATATAAAAATATTTCATCGGATTTAACCGGCTGTAGGTGGAGCCGTACTCTGCCATACGGACTGCCACGGGGCTTCTTACTTAGGCAGCATTCCAATCATTCACTTCTCCTAGTTTTCTCCTTCTAACTCTAATTCCAACTCAAGATTTCATATTAATCCAACCATAATCCATCATATACATCCAACATATTATCAAATACATGAAGAAGAGTAAAATTTCATGCAGCCACAGTTCAAAGAATTTAAGAACAGAAATGGAATCCCACCTCTTTGGAGTGTGATTTTGTAGGTGTTAAGCTAAGTGTTGAAGCTTGAATTGATAGAACCTTGTTAAGCTTAGAGGAGTGATGGAGTTGGTTGAGGGAAGAGAAGAAGAAGGCTGGAACAAGAGGGAGAGGAAGGCATAAATCAGCCAGAAATGAGAAGGAAAGCCTGACTTAAATATACGAGGGTAGTTGGGATTGTGAATGTTGATTGGTTGAAATTTTGTGATTGAAGTTCGGCTATGTTTCCCTCTTTTGTGGCTAAATTATCCTCCACGTTATCCCAGAAGTGCAACTCGCTCCCATTCTATCTGAAATTGGAACTCGCCCCGATTCTGCTTAAAGTCATAACTCGTGCCATTTATTTGACACTCGGAGATGAAATCGGATATCGGAAAACTTGTCTGGTTCATTTGAAACTCGGAAGCAAAGTCGAATGTTGGAAATCATACTGCACACAAACACATAATCTCGAAACTCCCATTTCAAACTCGGGAACACCAACAGAAATGGAAAGCTCCAGGGAATAAAATCGGAGATCCGAACTTGTGTACGATGGGAAATCAACTCAAAGATTTGAACTCATGTCTATTCTAGTTGAGTTCAACTCCAAGGACGGAGCTCTCCACATTGAACCCGGAGGTCGCTACTTGTGACCATATCTAAACTATAAACTCGAAAGTCGGAAACCGTGTACACTTTATTTTGAAACATGAAGTCTGAGATCGGAACTCGCGTATATCTTGCTTGAAACTTGGAAATAAATTATGAGATCGGGAATCGGGTCCGTTTTCTTTGAGACATAAAGTCAGATATCGGAAATCACGTCCATGTTGTTTGGACTTGAAGGTGAAGTCTGTAACATCCCCAATTTTTGTGTAAGCTAATTAGCTCAGTGATCCTGGCTAATTAGAGAGGTTAACGATTAACTGAGAACTAATCGGCTAATCTCGATGAGCAAGAGCTTAGTAAATTGAGTCAAGTCGATAATCGAATCATAATGCACTAAATATTTTAATTAAAACCTAATTATTCGAACCTCGTTAGTTCATAACTTAGAGATATAATTAAGCTAATCCAATCTTATTAATTAAGTACAAGATAATTGTTCTACCTTACCAATTGAGATAGATTAATTCTTACACCCTAATTACATAATTCATAAGATCAATTCTTTTAAGAGGAAAAAGTCTTAAAGATGTAATTAACCAAAATCGGTTAAAGAGCAATTTAACTAATCAAATTTAATTAATAACTTAAGTAATTCTCATAGCTTTGAAGATTTAAAAATTTCTCTTAATTGATGCACCAAATCTTGGCCAAGGGCAAGAGCAAAATCCAACCATCCATTTGTCTTCTCATCACCCTTAGATCAAGAGTCTAGGTTAGTAGTATCTCTTTAATCAAGACAAGAAATGAGCTCTCCTCTATCAAGATGGTGACACTTGGAGTGATCATAGCCATCCAAGCCAAATCCTAAGAGAGCTCATGTCTTTAACCACTTGAGAAAACACTACATGGTCTTCACCCAAATTGCCAAAACTCAAAGGAAACACAACACTCTCTTTTGCCCCAAGGTTTTTCCCACTCCCTAGCTTGTGTACGAAGCAAAAATCACATCACCCTCCCCCCTCATTATGCGCCACCTTCAGCCCCTCTCTCTCCCCCTCATTTCATTTTCCATTCCTCTTACTAAAACACCAAAAAAGCTCTCTCCTCTTTCCAAGTCTCATCCTACTCTTTTGTTCTTCCCATCTTTCTTGTTCTTCTTCCAACCTTCTTACTACTTCCTACCTCATCTCCATCACCACACTCACAATCCCTTCAAGGACTACCATTTTTGGTCCTTGGAGAAACAAAACCACTCATACACAAGCCCCAATATCAAGCTCAAGGAGAAGGAGGCTATCTCCAACCATCTTCATCCTTCAAGCTTTCAAGAGAAACACATTTGGTAGTGACTCAACCCCTTTCTCTTCTATGTTTTTCAAGCTCTAGAACTCCTAAGCTCTTTATAGCTAGGTGGTTTTAGGACTTGCTTCAAGGTCTCATGACCATTTCTTGCTCTATGAGTTTTCTTGTCTTGTTGAAAAATGTTGTCTTCAAGTGAAAATATGTGGCATGATGGTTTTATGTATCTTGCTCTATTTTATTTTAAAATACTGATTTGGTGACTAAAACCTTGAATATAATGATGAGATAAAACATAAAAATGGTGATTTGAAGTGGTATAACAACATCTCCATGAGTTTGATATGTAAAACTTAAAAACTAGTTAAGCTGAAATTCTGGCAGTCTGTAATGCATGCAGTATAAATCGTTCTACAAAACTCAAAATGTAATGAAACTAATTTACTGTGAAAGTAGACTCAAAGAGCTTTCCATACATATAAAATTCGTGAGATTTGGAGTTAAAATGAGGGAGATATGATTTTTCAAAATTGGCTGCTCCCGGATGGGTTTCTGTTTGGGCAGTCTTCACTAAAAACCTTATAACTCGATCTGCAAAAATCATTTTTGAGTGGGACCAAGTTTGTTAGAAAGCTAAGACACAGAGAAACACCCCCATAAACAGTTTTGTCAGATTCTATGTGAGGAACTCCCAGTGAAGTGGACAAGCCACTGACCCGAGTTGAACTTTCAAGTCTAAACAATCAGAATAAAATATGCATAACTCAAGCTACAAAATGAATTTTTGAGTGGAGCTTCTTTTGTTTAAAAATAGACTCAGAGAAGTACATCCACACAAAAATTCGAAATAAAAAAGTAAAAGATGAAATTATGGTGAATTTTTGAAGTTACTGCCCCACCGTAAAAGTAAAACTGGATATGGTAACGTTTTAAAGGTTAATGAGAAATAAGCTTTAAGACATTAAGACCCCTACATTAAGTATTGGAAAACCTTCATAATTCAACTTAAAAGTTTCAAAAAGGATAATGAATGAAATTGGCCCTATGCCTAATAAAAGAATTTATGCAAGAAGCAAATCAATTAAAAGCTTGTACCCAAGTTTACTAAGCTAAGCTCATAAGACTTTGTGTGATATGTATGCCTCTATGTGTCAATATGATGATTATGATATGATATGATTATGATGATGATGAATTATGATATGATATGATGATGATGATTATAACATGATGTGATGATGATCATGATGATGATGAATTATGATATGATATGATGATGATGATTATAACATGATATGATGATGATCATGATGATGATGATTATGACAATGATATGATGCTTAATGATATACATGAAAGGATTAATAAATATGAACACCCTGGGGACGGCAATACGTAACGCCCAGAGGTGATTGATAAAGGAACCACATTTGGGGACGGCGATACGTAATGCCTAAATGTGGAAAAAAATCAGAATAATTTTGCATCATAAGCCTTAATAAGAAGAGAAAGTAAACTAAGGGCATGATCCTTCAAAAGGGAAGGTGACCCAAAGTAAGCTCCCCTCACCCATGACTCACATGAGGCATGGCATAACCCAGCTAGTATGAGTATAGGGGATAGGGCTTACATGAGGCATAGCATGACCCAGCTAGTGTAAGTACCGAAATTCTATGGTGGCGACGGCCACGGTATGAGCTCATTACCACTTATGTTTAGTGGGTGAAAAGATAAGACTTAAGATAAAGTCAAGTTAAGAAAAGAAAAGGGACCTCAGTCCAAATCCTAGAAAGGGAAGAAGATTAGAGAATCTTATAACATGGACATGCATGTTTTATATGATTATACTTGTGCTTATGTATGTTATGATATAAATGATTAGAGGGTATGTTAAAATTGAATCCGCTTCGGATATCCATGTTTTCGAAAACCTAAGAATGAAACCTTATGAATGCTCACTATTTTCATTAATAAAACCGAAGTGGCTGGGACGATGACAATGACACTTCCGTGTCGGGTTCGAGTTCTACTGAGAAATTCCATTTCTCACCCTAGTTATTCTTCCGTATCGTCACCAGATCTCGATAGCACATCCGGTGGAGTGGAGCGTGGATCCCCCACACTGTGAGCGGACGTGTGACGTAGGATGCAAGACGCAGCTGTTTTGGGACTTGTAGCGACCATCGCTCTGCACCTTCGCATATTTCTTTTTGAGTTAGGCTTTGTCATTTAAATTTGTACTTAGTATCTAGTATTTGGATCATGGCCCGACCATGAGCCTCCTTTGATGTAATGCTGATGTATATATATATATATATATATTATGAACCCATATGAATGTAATGGTTAGTTATTTAATGCAATGTATTTGTGAATTACTATTTATTTACCTTTCTCTTGTTTTATGATATTGAGGTATGTATTGTATATGACGCGCTCTTTCTTTATCTGTCTTCTTACCCAAGGCTTTACTTTCTAAAACGCTGCAAAGCGACGACATATTTCAAAAAAAAAAAAAATCTTACTATATTTTCCGCATAACTTAATTTCAAGTGAAGTTTAGTTTTCCACGAGCATAAGTAACAACTAATAAAATGCCGTAATACGACTTAAGCGTAGTATGGGTTTATTAGGGTGTTACAAAGTCGGAAGTCTAGAAATTATGACAGATGAAGTCGGAAGTCTGAAATTATGCTAAAATTTCGAAGATGAAATCGGAAGTCGAAAATTATCATTTTATGTGAAATTTCAAGATGAAGTCAGAACTCGGAACTCGTGGTGGATGTTACATTACCACCCTTCTTAAAAAAAATTTTGTCCTCAAAATTTAATCATAAAACTAACTATTTATTGCCATAAGAGTTTAGTAAAAGAGTTTATATATAAGCACGTAGAAAGTCGATAAGCATAATTAAAGAAAATACAGTAAATCCAGACATATAACTCAACATAGCACAGTTAGCGAAAAGTGAATCTTTGTCCTGGGTTATCCCTAATTCTCGCGATGGCTCCTCTGGGGTGTCGCCTCCTCCGCATTTATAGTGAAGGTTCTTCCTGAACGTTGCGGTTTAGAGGTCGGTGGTCAGTTTTCAGGGCATTCTCTAATCATATGTCCTGGCTTGCCACATCTAAAACACACATACTGTTTAACCAAGCAAGGCTTATTTCCGTGATTCTTTCCACACTTCAGACATCGTTATTCAACCACTGATTCTTGCAGCTGCTTGCCCTCATACTCACTAAGGTGAAATTGCTTCTTTGGTGGTGAGGCATATTCAGGTTCCTGGTTTTCAGGTGCAGGCCTCTTTCCATAAGTATCAAACTGGGAATTCTCCAATTTCTTGTTATAGTCTTCCACAAGTCTGCACTTGTTTACCAAGGTAGGAAAATCCCTAATCTCCATAGGGCCTATTGCGGCGAGGATATCTTCCCTCAATCCGCCTTCAAATTTGACACACTTCCACATCTCATCTGGATTCCGCTGATAGATCGTGGAAAACTTACATAACTCCTCAAACTTAGCGATGTACTCTGACATGCTATTGCTTCCCAGGCAGAGTTGCATAAATTCCAACTCCTTGGCATTCCGAACTGATGGAGGAAAGTATTTCTAGTAAAAAGCGTCCTTGAACACAATCCAAGTGATCTCCATCTGGGGCTATTCTAATAGACGTTTCACATCATTCCACTAGAGTTCTGCGTCTGCTTCGAGCATATAAGTGGCGAAGGCCACTTTCTGGTGATCAGTGCAGTCCAGAATGGAAAAGACCTTCTCCATTGTCTTAATCCACTCATAAGCCTTATCAAGATGAAAACCTCCTCTAAAACTAGGTGGGTTCACCTTTCGGAATTATGCAAACTTGAGGTATTCCAGGTCCAATCCTAGGCCATTCGAGTTTCCACCGTGACCGACTCCAGGTTGTCTTCCCAGCTAGTCCATCATTTGGCGTGCTGCAGCAGCTTGTTTGTGCATGGCATATGCCATCTCTCGTAGAGTGTCCATGAAAGTAATAGGGTCTTCTGAAGTGGGTACAGTTTCTGGCCTACCACACCCTCTGGAAGCCATTAGTTCCTAATCACACGCAACAAAACATTGAGTTGATCAGGCTCAACAATAAGTTAAGTGTGATAGCAACTAATGACATTCACAGTTAGGTGGTCATGCATATCTAATCCTAGATCTTATCTGAATAGATAAGATTCATCGCATGACACTAGCTAAAGATTCCAGAATGCACTGGAAACGTAGTCAGTCCAAATCCTCAGGTCTGGGGAGGATCAAACTGCTCTAACACCAAAATGTAACACCCTCCCAAGTACAGTACTATGCTTAAGTCATAGTACCACACCTGAGTTATTCTTTATTACTGAGCGGACCTTATCTGACAGCAACTTCAGCCGTCTTCGGAACTTCTTGAATTATCTGGAGATAACACGGAAATAGGAGTGAGAATTATAAATTCTCAGCAGGATTATCTAATTATCATACATAATATCATCGTTGTCATCTCCAGTTTGCTTCGATTTATTATAAAAAAAGTGAACATACTATACAAACTGTTTAATTTTATAATTCGAAAATATACTATTCGAAGCAAAGTTCAGTTTTACTCATATACTTGACATTTGGGATAGCCCATACAAAGTCAATTTGTAAATTATACTATATATAATAACTACAACATATTAAAATACGATAGCATCAATATACTGGAGATATAATATCTGCACATAACTTTACTTGTACTCGAATTTATGCATATACATAAAATTTACTTTTCTTTCTTTATCTTCCTTTACTTGTTACACATATTCCAGAGTATGATCGTCATATCATACTCCATCGGGATGTGATCGCCATGTCACATTCCTTAGGAATATGTTCTTCCTGCCACATCCCAGACTATGATAGCCATGTCATACTCCATCAGAATATGATCGCTATGTCATATTCCTTAAGGTGTGGGATCATCATGCTATATTCCAGAGTATGATCGTCATGTCATACCCTATCAAAGCGTGATCGCCATGTTATGTTCCTTAGGAATATAGACTCATCATCATATCTTTACATACCATATTCCAGAGTATGATCGCCATATCATACCCCATCAGTGCGTGATCGTCATGTCACGTTCCTTAGGAATATGGGATCTTCATTCGGTACTTACACTAGCTGGGTCATGCCATGCCTCATGTAAGCCCTATCCCCTATACTCACATTAGCTGGGTCGATGCCTTGCCTCATGTGAGTGGGATGCTTACATATGCTTTAATCTTTATTCTTTAACTGCCTTCACCTGGAGGGACCCAAATAACTGCCTCCAAGTGAAGGGATTCACATTTTATATGTTCATATCCTTTTATTCTCATACATAATCATGCATAGACATGCTAAATACACTCATACATGTGCTTCATCATTTATTTTCATATACCTCATATCATACTTATGTCATTCTTGCATATAGAATTTCCATATATATATTCATGATTGTATAGATATTCATATCATAAATTCCTTGTAATATAAACACTCATAGTTTCATAGACTTCTGCCATAAATTCAGCAGCATAACGGATCAGATCTGTTTCCCCATGAATAGTGCCAGATCTCACGGACAAATCAGTCATAGCAGTATAATCAATCTGACATATCTATCAATGTAAAACTTGCAACCATCAACTCAAGCCTTATATGTTCACTAACACTTGTGAAATCATCTATTTGGTCATTTCTGCCAATTCTATTCAGTTCTGCCCGAATTTTGTATAATCCACCTTTACTTCTATTGAATTCATTTAAACCTGAATCTTGGATATATCATAGCTCTATGTGTCTAGTTTTCAACCCTTTTAGTCCCATCTCATTTTGATATGTGTAGCTCCAGATATTTAAGTTTTGCCTTAGCCTATTCGGTCACTGGTCCGAATTATACTCTTGAAAGTAAAAATTCGCTAAAAATTGAAAGCAAATCCAAACCATACAAAATTGGTGTCATATCAAAGATAACAGGACAACCCTTCATTTGCAATAAGTTCCATTTCATTTGCTTTAGTATAGCTCAAGTTACAAGTCCTGAAATTCAACCTTCCTAAACTACCCTGTTTTGGCTTGGTTTGGACATAGGGCAAGTTCCTCGAACCACTGGGAACAAATGGGATCATAACAAACTCAGAATTTTATTATGGGATGTTCCTCTATGTGTAAGCTTTCTAATAAAGTTGGTTTCACTCAATTTGGAGTTGTGTAGGGTGAGTTACACCCTCCTCAAGTCACACTGCCCGGATGAAAGTCCTGATTCCTAGGTTAACCTTCAAAAATTCATATCTCTCTCAATACTAATCCAATGGCCTTATATTATACATGTATGGAAAGCCCTGAATGTCTACTTTCATATAAAAATAGTTTTATCAAATTTTACTGGCTGTAGGAGGAGCCATACACTCTGCCATACAGACTGCCGCAGGGCTTCTTACTTAGGCAGCATTCCAATATTTCACTTCTCCTAGTTTTCTCCTTCTAACTCTAATTCCAACTCAAGATTTCATATTCATCCAACCATAATCCATCATATATATCCAAGATATCATCAAATACATGAAGAAGAGTAAAATTTCATGTAGCCACAATTCAAAGAATTTAAGAATAGAAATGGAATCCTACCTCTTTGGAGTGTGATTTTGCTAGGTGTTGAGCTAAGTGTTGAAGCTTGAATTGATAGAACCTTGTTAAGCTTAGAGGAGTGATGGAGTTGGTTGAGGGAAGAGAAGAAGAAGGCTGGAACAAGAGGGAGAAGGAGGCATAAATCAGCCAGAACTGAGAAGGAGAGCCTGACTTAAATACACGAGGGTAGTTGGGATTGTGAGTGTTGATTGGTTGAAATTTTGTGATTGAAGTTCGGCCATGTTTCCCTCTTTTGTGGCTAAATTATCCTCCACGTCGTCCCAGAAGTGCAACTCGCTCCCATTCTATCTGAAATCGGAACTCGTCCCAATTCTGCTAAAAGTCGTAACTCGTGCCATTTATTTGACACTCGGAGATGAAATCGGATATCGGAAAACTTGTCTAGTTTATTCGAAACTCAGAAGTAAAGTCGGATGTCGGAAATCATACTCCACACAAACACATAATCTTGGAACTCCCAATTCAAACTCGGGAACACCAACAGAAATGGAAAGCTTCAGGGAATAAAATCGGAGATCCGAACTCATGTACGACGGGAAATCAACTCAAAGATCTGAACTCATGTTTATTCTAGTTGAGTTCAACTCCAAGGACGGAGCTCTCCACATTGAACCCGGAGGTCGCTACTTGTGACCATATCTAAACTATAAACTCGGAAGTCGGAAACCGTGTACACTTTATTTTGAAACATGAAGTCTGAGGTCGGAACTTGCATACATCTTGCTTGAAACTTGGGAATAAATTATGAGATCGGGAATCGGGTCCATTTTCTTTGAGACATAAAGTCAGATATCGGAAATCACATCCATGTTGTTTGGACTTGAAGGTGAAGTCGGAAGTTTGGAAATTATGACAGATGAAGTCGGAAGTCGGAAATTATGCTGAAATTTCGCAAATGAAATCGGAAGTCGGAAATTATCATTTTATGTGAAATTTCAAGATGAAGTCAGAACTCGGAACTTGTGGTGGATGTTACAATTTCTAGTATTTGAGTACTTTGATAGAAAAGATGAAGTTTCATGTTATTAGAAATTATAATGTTCAAAAAGCTAATACCTTGAGTAATTTGATAGAAAGAAATAGTTTATTTTCAGTGCTTTGTGAAAGAACTGTAGATACTTTAAGTTGTAAGTAATATACATTGAACCTTTGTTTGATAGTACAATTAAAATGTACATGATTTGAGCTAAAGAAAAGTTTAGTGATAAGGATTTAGCAGAGTAAAATTTACCTAAGGGGGAGGGAACTGTGACAGAACTGTTTGCTAATGATAATAGTATTAGCCTTGGTGCACCTTGAATAACCCAGCTAGCAGGGTGAGTGCTAGCCCGGCATGTTTGGTCGACATGCCCGAAAGATATAGACACGCTGGGCAAGCCTAGACGTCAGATTTATCAGTTACTACTTGGCAAGCCCAATCAGGTAGTTATTTTCTGAAATAGGTTCCTCCCTTAAGTTTTATTATAAGTTTGAAACAAGTATTTACTCTTCATGATATGAGAAAGTATTTCTATCTTTATGCCCAGTTTATTATATTTATTACACATGATTTATCACAGTTAATTCTATATGTATTATGCTTATATATTCATGGAAAAGTCTATATTCAATTGAATTTAAAAGGTGCTTTAACAAGCTATGGGGGTTTTAATGAAAGATCATATATTGGATATGCTATTATCTGAAGTTTTATAGTATATTAATATATATATAGATGAAGTATTTTACTTAAGAAATAACATGAGTTTCTTAAAAAGCTTATAAAATTATTTTACTAAAAGTTTATGTGTATGCTTGTCCTACTCTTGTTAGAGGCATGCTATCTCTCACTAAGTCTATATGACTCACTCTATCCTCTTTTTCCATGTTTTTAGACAGGTGTAGATTCAAGCTCGGTGGTGGCTTCTAGAGGTTGTCAACATTGGGATATATTTTCTGTTATGTCTAGTGGTGCTCCATTAGTCTATATGCAGGGTCTTTCTTGTGTCAATTATGATTAGTAGTAAAAGTAGTTATCTTTAATTATGTTAAGTTTAAATTGTAACGATTATGGATTAAGTTTCATGTATGGATATGTATATGTATATTTTCATAAAAATGATTATGTTTTAAACTACTATATTGTGTCTTGTGGGATGCATTCTGAGAATGTCTGGATTCCCAATGATATTTGTGTATTTGTATTATTTGCACAGGTAGAGGATCCTTATTTAGGAATAGTCCCAAATGTAAAGGAAACTCTGCCTGATTTTCTTTGAAAATTGTCTAAGATAGGCTTGCTATGGACGTGTGCCTATGCGCCAGTCATGGCCTAGGTTGGGTCATGATAGTAATGATCATACAAAGGCAATTTGCTAACCTTTAATTGTGCTTACCTTTAATTGTGCTTAACATTTGTTGTCTTTTATATATGCTAATATGCAAGCAATAAGTGAAAAGAATTCTACTAATCAGCAACAGTTAACAATTCCTCATACTCTTGGCTCAAAGACACTTCCTAGGAAGCAACATGAACTAGTACAAATTATTTATTCTCTTAATGCTTAATTTGTTATTTTTAGAAAGTAAAATGATTAGTTTTTAATCTAACTAATTTTATGGTCAAAATATTAGGAAACTCAAACTAGACGAAAGTATAATAAAGGAGAAATGTATCCTATTGCCCACAAGAAAAAAGATGGATCTTTCATCAATGATGAGGCCTAGAAGAAAAGTGTATGTCATAAATATGTTTTGGATGTTTGACGTATTTATATTTTTCTTAGATGCTTAATATTGGTAATGTATGTTTTGGATATTTGATTTTATATTGTTCAATGTCATGGAGGAAGATTTGGAAAAGAAGATTGATGAGGGCTCCTCTGAACATGAAACATGCACCAAAGTCTTTGGGAAAGAGCGCCAAAGTCTTTAGGGAAAGAGCACCAAAGATATGTTCAAGGCATGGGTTTTGGTGTTTGCCCATCTCAAGTGCTTGGGTCTTTGTCTCGCTCAGGAGGATCAATGCAATCTTTAGCTATTAGTGCCCCATCCAAAGCTAAGCATGACAGCTTGAAGTCACAGTTCCTACTACTACAAGAGCAAGTGGAATTTCTTGTGAACCAGCAAGGGGGTCAATTGCCACCTAGTTTCCTACCAATAAGGTAAATTCATGATTTGTTTCACATTGTTGCAAAATACTGGTTAATTTCTAATTAATATGATGTTGATATCCTTGATGATTATGAGTTGATGTTGTGTGTGATGCTGTTATAATGATCATGTAATGAAAGTTTGAGGATCAATTAGTGTGTGGATGTTTGGAAATGATGGAAATTTTGCTCTGTGGAATGTCTAGATGGTTTTAGTTTAAGAATTTTGTGATTATGTTGTACTTGTGTAATCTTGCTTAGATGATGTTGGTTTGAGGATTATGTGATTCTATATAGTATCCTCGCTGCTTTAGGCTAAGGTCATTATGTTGATCATGTGATCATCTTATTATGGGAAATTCTAGATCAACTTGTTATGCAAGGTGTAGTTTCTTTGTAATGCTAGGTTGGTTTTTGTCTACCTGTAATAATAAGTAGAAGGATATGTGAATTAGGTTGGATATAGTGGTCATTTTGGTCTTTAAAGTTTAAACTAATGTAATCTAACTTTGATCCTTACTCTTTACATGGTTTGTGTGGGGTAGTTTTGAATGAAATTATCAAAAAGAAAGGAGGCTTTTGATCTTGCTCTTAGAGCTTTCTAGGCTTTCATAGTTGTTTGTTGATAAAATGTATGGTTTGTTTTTTCTCTTTAAGCAATATAAAGACCAAGTATAGTTGTTGTGAACCTGTGATTTTATTGTTGCTATTGTGAAATTTGCAATATTAGGTTTCTCTTCAATTTCAGGCTATAAACTTAGGCTCACCAGCAAAAGTAAGATGCTCTTTTTTCGCTAGTCATGAACCACAAAGTCGTGGACTGTCATCTTCTTCTCATCCATAGTTCTTTGTTTCATATTACAAGTCTCATTAAAAGTTCTTGATGTTTCAAAGGATTTTTTTTTATATATTTACTTAGCACCTTTAGCAAGATACTAGGCTCGCATTTTATGTGTTGGCACTTAGTTTATTATGACTTAGAACAATTATTATTCTAATGTAGTTTTCTGAGTAATGAATGAATTTGATTTCTAACTATAAATATTTTCAAAATGTATAACAATTTTTATAGAATTAACTTTGACATTATATATATATATATGTGTGTGTGTGTGTGTGTGGAGGGGAGTACTATACTCATACTATACCGAATACTTGTACCCATATTCATGCAACATAGATCGTTACAGAATTGGTCCTTCTAAAATTTGTATCTTGTGCTCGGCTTTCGCTGATTTCCGCACTTCCTTCATCAACTATGTCGCATGAAGATTCTCCACAACACTCTTCAAGGCATTCTTATTTCCTAGAAACTGTCCAAAGAGGACATTATATTCACTCATGGCAAGTTGATATGCTCTTTGCTAGGTCTAACTATACTCTATTCCTCCTTAAACTCATCCTACTTTAACACCCAAAAAAAGAAAAAAGAAAAAACAACAATGATAACGAAACAAAGTTACCAGAACTTGGGTGTGTTAGCCAATGACAAATGGACAATGATGAAAAGAACATAAAAGGCTTTGTTTTGCAAATAGTTAATTTTATAGGTCTATTTTGAAATATCATAATTTTTCATATTCACCGGCTAATTAAGTAACAAGTCTATAATTAATCTATGTCATCCCATTTAATTCTATTATGACTAATAACTGGTAGTTCATTGGCTAGGTAAAAAAAACAAATTTCACATAGCCAAAAATAAATAAATAAATAATTCCACAAGACAAAAAATAAAAAAATGAAAATTTCTATTGACCAAACAAAGATATAGATTTCTAAAAGGTCTTGTTAATGAGGTACCGAATCATCTTGAAATATAATAGTATATAGTTGAGGTATAGAAAATGAAACTAGTATATGGTGATAATTTGGAAAAGGTTTGAACATCGAAGTGTTTGGATAGACATTTTAATCCACCAAACCGAGGTTTTGTCTCCTTGAAAGTTACACCCATATTTGTTTGGACATTTTGATGGCTTTATGATCAAAACCTAGTTTTTGCCAAAACAACAAATAGCTGCTTCTTCGTTCAAGGTTTTATTTTGAGTACCTAATTTAACCATCATTTAACTTTATTAGTTTCTTTCATATAAAAACTATATATATATATATATATATATATATATATATATATATATATATATATATATATATATACTATTTAATAACTCTTTATAAAATATATTTTTTATTGATCAAACCATTAAATTATAATTATCTATCATAAAAATTATTTATTTCAAATTTTATATATATTAAACATATATATTATATTAATTTTAATTATATAAAAGGGTTTGATTAATTTTCAGTGCACGTTAATCCAAACACACATTAATTTGTTAGCACTTGATTGCCTATCACTGTTCTCCTTGCCCCAAAACAACCAATTTAGGATTGATCAACTCACACGTTGAATTGTTGCAGCCAATTTCAGGAACTATCCATTCGTGTTGTCTAATTCTAAACAGCAATTAGCAATCCTCAGTAAGAATAACAATAAAAAATTTTCTGTTTAAGCTATAATCAAACGCAAACAGAGAAAATGATGATGGAAAATGGAAATAGCGGATTCACTTATAACTGCCGTCAACATAAATGAGTTAATCACAACACCATTATACTAACAATATATTAATCCACTAGCAAGGAAACAGAACAAACAAATAAAATCTACCACATGACACAAGTACTACTCTGTATGCTATAGGTACATATATATAAATATTTTGATTTTGACTAGACTTCGTGCCATAAATTAATAGGCACTACAAGCGCTCTCATTTCCTAGCCTTCTTGGTGGGCCTGGAAGAATTGATGGGTTTGGGAGTACTCTTGCGCTTCATAGGGGTCAAGTTGGGCTTCTTCTTCATGGCCTCAGGGGTCTTCACCTGACTCAGACGCTTCACTTTCCCTACTGCTGACGTGGCCAGCGGCACAGATTTCTTCTTAGTTGCATCATCCTCATCCTTCTTCTTCTTGAGAGCCTCCGGTGTCTTCACCTGACTCAGCCTCTTGGTCTTCTTTTCTGCAACCTTCTTGGTGTTGGTGTTGGTTTTGGTCTTGGTCTTGGTCTTGTGGGCTTTGTTGTTGTTGTTGTTGTCGTCGTCGTCCGTGGAAGAGAGCTTGTAGGAGTTCTTGACCTTGTAGAGCTTCCCCGATTTGACAAAATTCTTCAACTGAAGGGACAGCGTTTTCCTGAAATTTGGAGGAAGCACCTTCTTGTGCTTTTCTTCGATGAACTTGGCTATTGCTTGCTGGCTTGAACCCGTGCGCTCTTTCATCGTGGATATTGCATCCGCGATCATCTGCAACAAAAATAATAATAATAATAAATAAATTGACAACAAGACAAGACAGCAACCATCATTAAAATCTCGATTTTTAACTAGGATGAGCAAAAGAAGAGATCGATGATGACGATGAGGAGAGAAAGAGAGAGAGTGAGAGACCTCGAAGTAAGGAGGATGGACTGTGGCGGAGGCGGATTTGTTCTTTGCATTTGCTTTTACCATTTCCGACTCTCTTGATGTTTTTTGAGTGAGAAACGAATGATTTTTGGTTTTGGAGGAGAGAGCGAAATATCTCGTGTTGAGAAAACGAAAGGATAGAAATGAGTAAAGTAGTAAGATATTAGGGTTTACTCGTTAGTATATACTGTATTAATAATCTTGTATACTGTTACTTGTTTTACGCTGGCTGGGAAGCGGTATTGAAGGGAAACTGCTAGTGCCAGTTCCACAAACTTAGATTTGAATTTCAATTTTCAATCAGATTTTGGCGGTTTACCATTGTTGCTGTTGTTGTGTCACAAATCACAGTAAATATTAAACCAACAAAAATCACAATAGAAAAATAAAAAATATACTATAATATAAATGAAATACAATGTAAGAAGTGGCCGTTTATACTTCAAGCCTGCTCCCTGTCCTTCCGATTTTTCTGGGCCTTCCAGCCTTTTATCGCAATCGTGGCCTTCGTGGGGTAAAGTACCCTCTTCTTTTTATTTAGAGGGATTTTTTTGGTGTCTTGGTAAATTGGTGCTTTGGTGCCAATTTGTTTTCCTTTTATATATTTTTTGTGTGCACCTTCTTTCAAATGTCCTACAGTAGTTCATCTGATTCCTCCGCGTGCCCCACAATTTTGGAGTAGAGGGTTCGAATATTCCCCCGGCAGTTTTACACCTCAAGCATTTTTTTTATTCATTTTTTAAATAACAAAAATAGGAATAAAAAGGAGAAAAGTATAAAGAATTTAATTTAAATATACTGACAGTATAAAACAGTTTTATATTGTTAACCAATAGAAATAATAAAAAGTGTCAACTCATACAAATAATCACTCATTATAATGAGGGATTCACCATAATTTCTCTAAACCCTAAACTAAAACATAAAAATAGTCTTAACTTTTTTTATTTGTTAAGTACTATTTGGTAGTTTTTGTTTTATTTTTACTCTACACCGTCTTTTTAATTTGCTATCTTTTTTATTTTAATGTTAATTATTTTGTCTTTTATTTATATAAGTAATAATACCATTTTATATAAATAACATAATTCATTTTATTTTTCTACTTCTTTCTTTTATTCAACATCTTACTAACAATATATTGAAATCAAATAAAAAAATTATATATTAATAATTAAAATTAATATTTAATTTATGATATATTTCTATAATATTTCAATAAAAAAATTCAATAAAAAATTATTTAATTTCCCACTTCCATCTTTTTCTTTGGTATCTTAATAAAAAAATCAAACATTAAAGTGGTGCATAACCGTAAAATCTATCTATAAATTTTTTTACTTGAATTTAATATAACATAATCCCTATTGTTATAGGGAATGTATTTATGCAAATTTTTTTAAAAGCAATTTATTTTATATAATAGTGGTGTCACAATTATAATTTTAATTTGTGCAATTATGTTCTTCAGCTTAATTTACTTATCCATAAAAATGTATTTAATAATATTTTATAAGTATATGTAATTATTATATAATATTAAGAATTATTTATGTTATTATATATATGAGCTCAAAAGTTTCACATAAAATATAATTAATTTAAAAAGAATGAGGATAGGATAAAAAAATTAAATTTTTTATGTACAATTTATAAGGATTAGGTTGTATTGAATTCAAACAACATAAATTGTAAATAAATATTATGGATATGTTTCACTTTAATTTTAAGATTTTTTTTGTTATTGTACTAAAAATGAGATGGAAGAAAAAGACAAACTATTTTTTTCTTTTTTTAGTTTTTGGTCAAATTTTCACTTAAATATTATAGGAATGCATCATTTATTAAATGTTAATTTTAATGATTAATATATAATTTTTCTTCTATTTGATTTCAATAAATTATTAGTAAGATCTTGAATTAAAGGGGAGGGAGAAAAATAAAATAAATTTTGTTGTTTGTGCAAAATGATATTATTGTTTAAAAGAAAGAGGTAGGGCTATTTTTATGTGTTTTCCCCTATTTTCTACTTTTTTTTCTCCCTTTTTTTGCTTTTTCAATTTAGAAAATGAAAAAATTGTGAAAAATGGAAAAATGTGGTGAGGGTGATTCGTTCCCTCAACCTAGGATATAGAAGAACAAGCACGAGCCAGATGCACTTCGTGCACATGTGAAACGAGGCCACTCAAAACATATATAAAAGAAAATAAAAAACATACCAAAGGCATAGATTTATAAAGGCACTACAGCTTCCACCCTTTTTTGAGTGCTAATTTCATTTCTTCGAGTGATACTTGTTAGTAGGGTAATTAGTAGTAATCACTGAGAAATTCTTGCTTCCTTTATGGAGGAAATCTTTTTCTTCCCCCACATGTAATATCTATCATCAATCTTTTTTAATTTTATCACCTTTCCTATTTCTCAAAATTATTTAATGATGTAAGATATATGTAGAGGAAGAATTTTCTTCCTCCATGAAATATGAAAGAATTTCTCTTGTGGCTATATTTGAATTGGTGGTAAGTAGGGGAGTGGAAAGTAATGAAATAAGATGGAGTGGAATGGAATAGAGTGGAGTGGTGTAATTTCTCCTTTCCATTGTTTGGATATTTTAGTAATGGAGTGGAATAATTCTCATTCCATTGTTTGGATACTTCAATGGAATGATAATAATTATAAATTTTTTATTTCTATAATAACCTTATCTCAAATACATTAAAAATATTTATTTTTAACTAAAAAATTATAATTATTTTATAAAAATGAGGCAAAGAGCTGTTGAACCTCATTTTTTTTCCAATATAAATCTTTAATGAATCTCATATATATCTGAACACTGGCATTGCTAGTTGGGAGGCAACATATGCATGTTCTTTCTTTTTTACTTCTTTTGGATACAAGCAACATCTACATACGGAAACCAATTAGAATTATGGATGGTGGGATCATAAGACCAAGTCGTGGTTACTTAGTTGAAGACAGGCCGGCGCATCATGTTGATTTTAACTCCACTCCATTCCTCCTTATTTGGGGGGTAGAAAAATAGAAGGATATGTTATTATTGGATAGAATGGATTCCATCCTTTTTTCATTCCATTCCATTCAATTTTGTGTATCCAAACAATGAAATCTATTAAAATTCCATTCCCTTCGATTCTATTCCACCTTATACCACCAATCCAAACGTAGCCTTATTACTGGCCACCCATCCCTTACCCCCTGGTGCCAATTGCTGCTCCACCTTTAGCAATGGCTTTCATTGGAATGCATTGTTAAATCTTCTCTAATGCATCATTTTGTCTCCCGCCTACTCCAAGTCTATTTTATTTTCAGAAGGATACTATTACTAGCCAATTTGCAATAAGAGGAATATGTTTTCCATTTTTCGATATATTTATATGCATCCCAGTTCTTCATCTTGCATAAAGAATTCGAGCACGAGATCCAGTGATATGCACGTTTGATCTTTTCTCTAAAGATGAGCTAGAATATGCAACTTTGCTAGTAGCTCATTATGGTTAATATATATGTAATATTTGAGAATTAATAAGTTGAACAAGATGTAATCAAATTTTAGATTTCTCTAAAATTAACAATATTTCATAATTTTAGTTTCTTAAACGACTAATATCATAAAGATTTAATTTTGATACACTATCAATATAAAATTTCCTTTTCATTGGCAAAAATCTCCCTGAATTAGACTTGAGGCGTGGATCACACTCTCCATCTTGTGGGTTCCAATAATAATATTATAAATGTTATATATACTAGTGCATTGATAAACATTAATGTGACTATCAATACACACTTTTTATTTTTAAGTTTAAATTTAAAAATTTAATGTTGTTCAATTTTAGAAAATTAAATTAAAATTAAAGCAAGTAAATTTATTTTATTTTTGTTCATTTATCATGCTTTCTTCCAAATTTGTTTTTATATATTTTCCTTTTTATCCCTGAACTTCTCTCAAATTAATAAGATAAGAAATATACCTATTAACTTCTCTCTGTTATGAAAGTAATAGTAAAAGAGAATAGAGAAAAAGGAGGAGGAGAGAACTCTATTATTGATATACATTGAGATACTTAATGGATGTGATTTATCTATATAAGATCTCTCAAAGATTTGCTTCGAGTAAATTGATTGACAAACTAATATTTCATTCATCAAATGCTCGATCTATAGGTCGAGGCAAAATTTTGTCCTTCGATGACTTTTTATCACAAACTCTTCTAGGAGATTTTCTATGACTACGGGAACTTCTTCAGGAGTCCTAATAATATTTAAGTCATCAACATACACAAAGAATTATAATAAATCCAAATGCAGATTTCTTTATATAAACACAAGGGCAAATAGCATCATTCTTAAACCTCAAATACTCATTGAGACGGCTATACCACATCCGTCCATATTACTTTAGACCATATAAAGATCTTTGCAACTTGATTGAATAGATTCCTTAGGAACGTTCATTAGACATTAATATCTTTAATCCTTCAGGAATTTTTCATATAAATATCAGTATCTAATGACCCATATAGATAGGCCGTGGCAACATCTAATTTAGCTTATTATGTGTCAATAAGCTTATCAAATATTGAAACGTAATTGCATCCACTACTGGGTAATACATTTCACCATAATCTATATCAGGTCTTTGTTACAAACCTTGCGCTACAAGTCGAGCTTTATAATGTTCAATCTCATTTTTCTCATTTCATTTTCTCACAAATACCCATTTGTATCCCATAAGTTTTACACCTTCTGGTATTTGGACTACAGCTCCAAAGACTTCATGTTTTATAAGTGAGTCTAACTATTTTGGCCAATCATCTCTACGATGATTCTTGGCCCAAGATCCTCATTTTCATGCATAATATTTAGCGCTATTATATGCAAATATATTGTCGATAATAATTTCTTTTCGGTTCCATTTTTTTCCTATAGAGACATAGTTTATTGAGATCTCATTATCTTGACTACTTTTTAGGTACCTGAACGTCTTCTGGCATTTCCATTATGTCAAAAATTTGGACTACAGGAGGAGTCCTTACTATGTCTCTGTCCTCTTTTACAGGAAAAGTATCACTATTAGAATCATTTACCTTCATAAAATCACTTGCCCCATTTCTTTTTCAAGGATTTTTATTTATGGAACCGATTGGTCTACCACGCCTCTAGCATGTGATTGTCCAACAGGAATATTAATTGAATTGGGGCATTTTTAGCTGACATATAGGATCTAGTTATCCTTTTCATATCTTCATATCTGGAAATGCATAATGCAACTCATGTCATTCTTTGCAAATACTTTGAGCTTCTAATTCTCATTACCTTCTTTGAGGATCTAAATAAAGTAAGAATGATGCATTCCAATTTATTTCCTTTTTTCAACTATTTACTCCCTCCCCCTCATGTTGGAAACATTATCAAATTGGCATTCTACAAATTGAGTCTTAAAGACATCTCTCATTTGTATTTCTACAAACTTGATTATAAAGAGAGAGAGTCATATCCAACATATATTCCCAATTTTCTTTGGGGTTCCATTTTGGTGCAATAATGTGGGGCAAATATATATTGCACATCCAAAAATTCTTAAATGGAAAATATTTGGCTGCTAGCCAAAAGTTAATTTAGGGAAAAGAATTGATGGCAACTTATTTGCTTTATATAAATAAGTGTTGTGGCATATAAGTGTAAACTTCTGGTTTACTATAACATATACTCAATTGTATTAATATTAGTGTAATATAGATCGAAAGAAAGTACAAGTAATTTCTTTATTACAACTTTCTAGCTTGGAGCATAAGTTATAATATGGAGATAATCATTACTTCCCTCACTTTTCATTTTAATATGATATTCATTTCAGCGAATCCTATTATCCCACGTAATCCCACATGTTATGAAAGTAATAGTAAAAGAGAATAGAGAAAGAGGATGATGAGGACACAAAGGCCCAAGCCCAAGTCCAGACTCAAGCCCAAAAAGAAGCCCAAGATCCAATACAAGGCCTAGGAGGACCCATGACAAGAGCTAGAGCAAAGAAGGCCCAAGAAGCTGTCAAACATGCGATTATCTCTTTGTTGGAAGCTCAAACAAAATTTGAAGCCCAATATCCAAATGAAGCCCAACACATGAATCTGACGGTTTACACATGCGTAGCCCACTTGGAATGAAAGGAAAAAAGCCCAAAGAGTCAACTGAATTAGCAAGACTTTAGTTGTTTATTTTATTTTTCTATTGTTATGTTATGATAAAAAAAAATACAAATTATCTGTAGCAGGATTAGAACCTAAGCACTTGAGGCTGAATATGTCTTTTTAACCACTGGAACATATCAGTAATGCTTATGCTAAGGGGTTTTGCTTTTAGTTTTGTTAAGTCTCAGGGGCAAACTTTTAAACTGATTTGTATTAAAACATTTGGAGATCAATAGAATACGTTTGTTTCAGAAATTGTGAGTTTTTCTCTGCTAGGGTTCTTCCTTGCATCTTTTGATCTTATCAAGAATCCTCCAATTCTTGTGGCGATCCTTCTTGGCTTATCAAACTAGGTTTGTGGCGCCATTGTTTTCTTGTTTCTTTTTCATCAATTTCGCGTCAATTTTCCTAGAATTCGTCTCAATTATCTCTTGGTCATATCTCGAGTTATACGCATCCTTTTTCGGTGATTCTTGAGTCTAAATTGTGTTTCAAAACACCAGCTTTCTTCTCGTTTTTGAATCGTTCAATTCTGAGGTCTGTAGCATCAGATACGAAAACTTATTAACAAGACGTCTGGAGCCCTATTTTCTGCGTGAACTTGTTTTTGATTTGATCATATTTCTTGTGTCCAAGTCCTAGATAGATCCTAATTCAAGAGGCTTATGGTAAAAAACTCATCATTTGGTATCAAAGCTAGTCACTAGGGCTAGTTGTGGAAGTGAATTCAGAGGAAAAAGAGGCTGTTTGGGTGATCACAGAAATTTGATTGCTTGAGGGCTGTAAGGAGGCATTGCATTGGCTGGCAAATGGGTACTCATAAAACCGTAATTTTAATTGCTTGTTTGAAGCCTAATTTGAAGGAATTCAAATTCTGAATTAGAACTGTTTGGAGGTGAATTTGGTGCTGAAATTTACATCAAGTGTGGCTGGGATTTGTTGAACAATTGTTAGTGATTTGAAGGATAAAATTCTGCATTCATATTTAAAAAAAAAGGGAAAAGAAGGAAAACAGAATTGAAGCTAAAAAAAAAAGGGAGTAAAGTGGAAGTGACTGAAGTTGACATGGGAAACTTGAGTTGGTAAAAAAAAAAAAAAAAAAAAAGAAATTGAGTTCTTGAGCTATCTTGAAATTCTGGATTTAGAGGGCTTGAAATTTCTTTTAACTAAGTTCTTTGATCTATTTCTTGTTTCTAAGTTGATATCCTTGTTCCTTTGGTTCATAATCTTTTGTTTGTGGTAATTTGTGTTCCTTTGTTCTTCTTCTTAGTTGAAGTTTGCACCTTTGCTGTCTTAAACTTGTGAGTTTGTTTTCTTTTCATTTTCTTAAGTTGTGCCTTGTGTCTTGTCTCATATTTGTTTTCCATAGAGTCCATGTTGATGTTTCTTGCCTTGTGTTTTGTCTTGTCTTGATAATTGATTGTTTGATCTTGTAAGAACCTTAAGCTAGAGGAGGAGTGGAAAAAGGCAAGAGAGTTACATTACATAAAAGCCAATTTTGAGTGCAACAAACACGAATGATACATCTTTAAGAGTGTAAACACGTGAGACGTGTGGTGAGGTCCTATTGCTTTCACTATTGTTTTCTTTTTACTTGAATTATGGCAGGAACAGGTGGTGATGGTAACTCTCATCCTGAAGGAAACAATAGATTGTTAGTGGAGGCTATCACAGCTCAAATGGAAAGGATAATGAGGGAGCATACAGAGGAGTTATATGAGAGAATTGACCGATTAGAAAATCAAGGACATCATGATGATGATGGAGGTAGAAGGAGGCTTACTAGAAGGAGGAGAGAAAATGAAGAAGAACCAAAAGGAAACCGAGATGAGGGAGTAAGAGTTACCATTCCACCGTTTAGGGGTAAAAGTGATCCTGAATCTTATGTAGAGTGGGAGATGAAGGTAGAACAAATTTTTTCTTGTCATACCTTGACTGAAGAGAGAAAAATTAAATTGGCTACCTTAGAGTTCACAGATTATGCCTTGGTGTGGTGGGATCAATTTCAAAAGGAAAGAAGGAGGTATGGAGAGCCTCATTGCAAACTTGGGAGGAGTTGAAAAGAGTCTTGAGAAGGAGATATGTGCCATCTCATTACCACAGGGAATTACATAATAGGCTGCAAAGACTTACCCAAGGTAATAGGAGTGTGGATGAGTATTATAAAGAGCTAGAGATAGCCATGATCCGAGCCAATGTTGAGGAGGAAAGGGAGTCTACTATGGCAAGGTTTCTTAATGGGTTGAATGAAGAAATAAGGGATGTAGTGGAGCTTCAAAATTATGTTGAGATTGAGGACCTAGTCCATCAGGCCATGAAAGTGGAGCAACAATTAAAAAGAAAAAGTGTAAGGAAGAGTACTTCAAACTATGATAACTCTAAATGGAAGGAGAGGTTTAAGAAGGAGGAAACTTCATCTAGTAGGACCCCAAGGGCAGCATCACAACTAACACAAAACAAGGGCAAAGAAGTGGCCAATAAGTCTCGGTCTAGAGACATAAAGTGTTTTAAATGTTTGGGTAGAGGACACATAGCTTCTGAGTGTCATACTAAGAAAGTTATGGTGCTAAAAGATGATGGGGAAATCACAAGTGAGAGTTCTCAATCTGAACCATCTAGTGAGGAAGAGGAGGAGGTTCTTGAGGGAGATTTATTCATTATGAGGAGGATGCTAGGAGGGATAGGTAAAGAAGATAAGGAAAGCCAAAGAGAGAACATTTTCCATACTAGATGCCTTATCCAAGGGAAGTTGTGTTCATTGATCATAGATGGAGGGAGTTGCACAAATGTGGCTAGTGCTAAGATGGTGACAAAGATGAATTTGGAGACCAAACCCCACCCTAGACCTTATAAGTTACAATGGTTATGTGAAAAAGGTGAGATGAAGGTGGATAAGCAAGTAAAAATTGAGTTTTCCATTGGAAGGTATATGGATAAGATCATTTGTGATGTAGTTCCTATGGAGGCTAGTCATTTATTGCTTGGGAGACTATAGCAATTTGATAAAAAAGCTCACCATGATGGACACACCAACAAGTACACCTTTGTCCATAATGACCACAAGGTCACTCTTGTTTCATTGTCTCCTAGAGAGGTTTGTGAGGATCAAAATACAATGAGAGAGAAAAGAGAGCAAGAGAGAAAAGAAAGAAAAGAAAATGAAAAAGAGGGTGAAAAGAGTGGCCAAGAGCTAAAAGAGAAAAAGAGAGAAAAGAAAGAGAGAAAAGAAAGAGAGGAAAAATGCTCTATTTATGAAAAGTGGAAAGGTGAGGAGAGTCCTTTTGGCAAGAAAATCCATGTATATTCTATATAGTAAGGAAGTCACTTCATCTACTCATAATTCTGTTTCTAACCTTGATCTGCCAAGTGGTGTTGAATCTATTTTGCAGGACTTTCAAGATGTATTTCCTGAAGAGATACCACCAGGACTTCCACCATTGAGAGGCATTGAACATCAGATTGATTTGGTTCCAGGAGCTATGTTGCCTAATAGGCCAACATATAGGAGTAATTCCCAGGAGACCCAAGAAATTCAAAGGCAAGTTGCTGACTTGATTAGCAAAGGTTGGGTTGAGGAGAGCTTGAGCCCTTGTGCTGTACCTGTTATATTGGTACCCAAAAAGGATGGGAGCTGGAGGATGTGTTCTGATTGCAGAGCCATCAACAACATCACCATCAAGTACAGGCATCCCATTCCCAGGTTAGATGATCTTCTTGATGAGCTGTATGGTTCTTGTTATTTCTCTAAGATTGATTTGAAAAGTGGATATAATCAGATTAGGATTAGAGAAGGTGATGAGTGGAAAATAGCTTTTAAAACCAAGTATGGCTTGTATGAGTGGAAAGTAATGCCATTTGGTTTGACAAATGCCCCTAGTACCTTCATGAGATTGATGAGCCATGTTTTGAGAGAGTTTTTAGGGAAATTTGTGGTTGTTTACTTTGATGATATTCTTGTATATAGCAAAAATTTGGATGAGCATTTGCATCATTTGAAATCTGTTTTGCATGTGCTTAGAAAAGAAAGATTGTATGCTAATTTGGAAAAGTGCACGTTTTGTAAGGACCATGTTGTGTTCTTAGGATTTGCGGTTAATTCTAGTGGAGTGCATGTAGATAAAGAGAAAATAAAAGCAATCCAAGAATGGCCAACTCCTAAAAGTGTGAGTGAGATAAGAAGTTTCCATGGGCTTGCTAGTTTCTATAGGAGGTTTGTTAAGGATTTTAGTACCATTGCTGCACCTCTAAATGAGCTAGTAAAGAAGCATGTGGAATTTAAATGGGGAGAGAAACAAGAGAAAGCATTTGTTGCCCTAAAAGAGAAATTAATACATGCACCCATACTTGCTTTGTCTAACTTTGCAAAATCCTTTGAATTGGAGTGTGATGCATCTGGGGTAGGCATAGGAGCTGTTTTAATGCAAGAAGGACATCCCATTGCATATTTTAGTGAAAAATTGAATGGGGCTGCCCTTAACTACCCTACATATGATAAGGAATTGTATGCTTTAGTTAGGGCTTTGCAAACTTGGCAATATTATCTTCTGCCTAAAGAATTTATCATTCATAGTGATCATGAATCCTTGAAGTATTTGAAAAGGCAGGGAAAGTTGAACAAGAGGCATGCCAAGTGGGTGGAATTCCTTGAACAATTCCCATATATGATCAAGCACAAGAAAGGTAAGTCCAATGTGGTAGCTGATGCTTTGTCATGCAGGTATACTTTATTGTCTACTCTTGAAACTAAGTTTCTTGGTTTTGAGTGCATTAAGGAATTATATGAGCATGATGCTGATTTTTCTCATATTTATCAAACATGTTCTCATACTGCATTTGATGGGTATTTTAAGCATGATGGTTATTTAATAAAGGATAAGAGACTTTGTGTGCCTAAGAGTTCAATTAGGGAAATGCTTGTTCAGGAGGCACATGAAGGGGGCTTAATGGGGCACTTTGGGGTGCAAAAGACATATGACATCTTGCATGACCATTTCTACTGGCCTCACATGAAGCATGATGTACATAAGTTGTGTGATAAGTGTCTTGTTTGTAAAAGGGCTAAGTCTAAGGTCATGCTACATGGTTTGTACACTCCATTGCCTATTCCTGAACACCCTTGGATTGATATTTCTATGGATTTTGTTTTAGGTTTACCTCGGTCCAAGGGAGGAAAAGACTCAATTTTTGTGGTGGTTGACAGGTTTTCTAAAATGGCTCACTTTATACCTTGCAAGAAGGTGGATGATGCATGTCATGTAGCTGATTTATTCTTCAAAGAGGTGGTAAGATTGCATGGTTTGCCTAGGAGTATTGTGAGTGATCAAGACTCTAAATTCCTTAGTCATTTTTGGAGGACCTTGTGGGGAAAGATTGGCACTAAACTCTTGTTTTCAACTATATGCTATCCCCAAACTGATGGGCAAACAGAGGTGGTAAATAGAACTCTTTCTACTCTTCTTAGAGCTATTATTAAGAAAAATCTTAGAACTTGGGAAGAATGTTTGCCACATGTTGAGTTTGCTTATAATAGGGCAATACATAGTACTACTCAGCTTTCACCATTTGAAATTGTTTATGGTTTTAATCCTTTGATTCCTTTGGATTTATTGCCTTTACCTAACATTTCTCAATTGAAAGATAAGTTTGGCCAGGAAAAAGCTGATTATGTCAAGAAGTTGCATGAGAAGATCAAGGCCCAAATTGAGAAGAAAATGGAAGGGTATGCTAAACATGCAAACAAAGGAAGGAGGAAGGTAACTTTTGAACCAGGTGATTGGGCATGGGTACACTTCAGGAAGGAAAGATTTCCATCTCAACGGAAGTCTAAGCTTATGCCAAGGGGAGATGGACCTTTCCAAGTATTGGCCAAGATCAATGATAATGCCTATAAGATTGATTTGCCAGGTGAGTATGGTGTGAGTGCTACTTTTAATGTGGCTGACTTGTCCCTCTATGATGCAGGCGATGACTTACAAGATTTGAGGACAAATGCTTTTCAAGAAGGAGGGAATGATGAGGACACAAAGGCCCAAGCCCAAGTCCAGACTCAAGCCCAAAAAGAAGCCCAAGATCCAATACAAGGCCTAGGAGGACCCATGACAAGAGCTAGAGAAAAGAAGGCCCAAGAAGCTGTCAAACATGCGATTATCTCTTTGTTGGAAGCCCAAACAAAATTTGAAGCCCAACACATGAATCTGAGGGTTTACACATGCGTAGCCCACTTGGAATGAAAGGAAAAGAGCCCAAAGAGTCAATCTAAATTAGCAAGACTTTAGTTATTTATTTTATTTTTCGATTGTTATGTTGTGATAAAAAAAAATACAAATTATCTGTAGCAGGATTAGAACCCAAGCACTTGAGGCTGAATATGTCTTCTTAACCACTGGAACATATCAGTAATGCTTATGCTAAGGGGTTTTGCTTTTAGTTTTGTTAAGTCTCAGAGGCAAACTTTTAAACTGATTTGTATTAAAACATTTGGAGATCAATAGACAGCAGAATACGTTTGTTTCAGAAATTGTGAGTTTTTCTCTGCTAGGGTTCTTCCTTGCATCTTTTGATCTTATCAAGAATCCTCCAATTCTTGTGGCGATCCTTCTTGGCTTATCAAACTAGGTTTGTGATGCCATTGTTTTCTTGTTTCTTTTTCATCAATTTCGTGTCAATTTTCCCAGAATTCGTCTCAATTATCTCTTGGTCATATCTCGAGTTATACGCATCCTTTTTCGGTGAATCTTGAGTCTAAATTGTGTTTCAAAACACCAGCTTTCTTCTCGTTTTTGAATTGTTCAATTCTGAGGTCTGTAGTATCAGATACGAAAACTTTTTAACAAGACATCTGGAGCCCTATTTTTTGCGTGAACTTGTTTTTGATTTGATCATATTTCTTGTGTCCAAGTCCTAGATAGATCCTAATTCAAGAGGCTTATGGTAAAAAACTCATCAGAGGAGGAGGAGAGAATTCTATTATTGATATTCTCAAGAAAGTTATCATACATAGAGCACCCAAAAGGCTATTTATAGCCAAAGGATGAGAGATACAATATATGATCAAATAACTGATTCTATCTAATTAAATCTTAACTGAATTAGGATAAAAATATGGACATCCATATTCATATTCAAATAATATTTTATAACCCTCTCTAAGTTCATATGACTACTATTTTTATTTTTATTTTTTCAATTTTTTTGTTTGTTTACAGATTCTCATTGGGACCTATGGAGAGTTAGGAAATAGAGAGTGAGGGAAAAAATTTGTCGAGATAAGGATCAAGGGTAGAGATAAAATAGAGTGGTGGGGATGGAGAGTGAGGAGGCACCCGTGCTCCCAATCTGCGCGGATGCTATCCCTATATATGATTAGTTGATATATATAAATTACTTAATATTGATAATATATCAAAATTAATCTCTTATTATAAAATGAAAGGAACATATTACCGGTATTAATTACTCCTACCTCCAAGATAAGATTGAATATGCTCATAATTAATTAAATCCTTAGTTAAATGTATCAATTAAAAATAATTAAGCATGAATGTCAGGTTAATACTTTAAAAAAAAAATCACACACAAAAAGTAAGGTCTTATCGCAATTGAGGGATAGGACAATTGGAGAATGGAAACCCGTCCTTTTAGATAAAACTGACAGCCTATGCTGGACCTGAATCTGCATGCATAAGGCCATTATTTTGTCACCCCATTCCATGAAACCCACGTATTCCTCGGTCTTTTTCCAGTCTCCATTCATTTCCCACAGTTTTATCGTGTCCATATCAAACAAAAGAATTCTTCAAAAATAAAATAAACTAAAACACGGACTTAAATCATGTAGAGTCATTAATTGACCTTGCTCGTTGAGGTGGTTGAGCTGCAGAATCCCCCTAAAAATTTCCCTTCAAACCCCATTCATGATGGCTTCAGAGACTTTGCCCTTTAGTAGACAAGAACTTCTTAGATACTCTGAAAGTAACACAAAGGTTTTGCTCTATACTATTTATGATATCACATTTCTTCGGCCATGTACTTATTCTAGTAGCCACTAGTTCATCGAGGAATCCTCCTACTGTATGTATGTTGTTAATCAAGCACCCGTTCGTAATGCCTTTTCTTTTTTGGTATGAATAAGGAGGTTTTCATAGTATTCACTTAAAAATTAAGGGGTTTTAAACCCTTTTTAATTAGTCTAATAAAATTTGGCCATATATTTAATTTTATTCCATCTAAGTATCCACTTATCATTCATTACCTTTTAATTTATATTTAGACCCACCTAATATTTTTGTTTTCTTTAAATTTTACCCAAAATCTATTCCCAAATATTCAGTTGATCTGACATTAATTTCCAAACACCTTAGGAGATTGCTTGCCCCAAATTACAAATCCTTCCAAAAAAAGACCAAGTCAATAACACCACCCAGAATTGCTTTTCAAGCGCATTATTATTTGTATTTTTGCCATCGACGTGTGAACTGTGAATCAAGAACAAATCCTTTTCTTGTTTCTTTTGTTTTATTAACAAAGTTTCGTTTCTCCAGCCATAGGTTGCTTCTCGCGAGATTAACGTATTTACACCTTTCTTCTATATACCATCACAACTTAGGTTAATGTTCTTCACCGCCCCCCCCCCCCCTCTCTTCCTTTTTTGGGTCTATTTCACCTCACTTGTTTTGTTCAGTATTCCATAATATTTAAATACCTTCCTAAAGTCCTCTAAGGCTGCAGATAGCTTGTTCGTTTTAATCATACTCAAATTGATTAGGGCCTGAATACTATTTCATCTCACAAAGCTATACACGCAGTATTCTGGGTAGTGCTATTGATTTTGATTTTTCTTTAGGGTTTTTGATTTGGGGTAAACAGTCTCTTGAAGATCAAAGTATGATAATTTTTTTTTTTTTTGAATATTTAGGAATAGACTTTGGGTAAAATTATAAGGAAAAAAATAATCAAATGAATCTAAACATAAGTTAAAGAGTAGTGACAAATGAATGCTTAGATAGACTAAAATTAAATATATGGCTAATTGGGTCAATTAGGACGAGTTTAAAACTCTTTATTTTTCGATAGGTATCGTAGAAACCACCAATGAATAATCCATACTTTATAAACGACATAATTAACTACTTCTATACTCTACACGTAAAACATATGTATACGTAAATTCATCATCTCACTAAGTAACGAATAAATGTGTATTTGGTTTACAATTTGAACAGTCTTCTCGATATCTCACACAAAATTCCAAATTTCCAAGCCGGTTTTGTCAAAGGAAGTATTTACTTCCTTCTAGCAAAAGCGCGTTAAGTGGAATTCAAATAGGCTATTAGTAAATAAAAGAAGTGCGGAATTCCAAACATGCTTTTAGTAATTAAAAGTTCTATTTAAGCAAGATATAAGGAGTAAAGAAGGGCCATCCATTACATCAAAAAAAAAAAAAAGAAAGGAAAAAGAAAAAAGAAAAAAGAGGGGCCATCAATTTGGTTAAACACAAATATTAATGAACATGCTACACAATTATTTTATTATTAATCAGCACTAATCAATGACACAAAGCTAAGCAACAGTTTACACTAGCTAGGAGAGTACTATACAATAATAGCTAAAGCTACATTGTCTATAATCAGCCATTCAGCCACGCCTTAGTTTTCTTCCTCCTCCTCTTTAATTTTACGGAGAAAGTGTTGTGCCTTCTTCCGTACGTATCTTCTATGATGAGTACTTTCCCTCTCTATGCTTTGCATTCATTATATTTATGCATATATAAATACCTTAACTAGTCCACTCTAGTTAGTCCAGTACAATAATGCAAGCGGACAAGAATCATCACAAAAACAATGCACTTAAACAAACAAGTAATATTGAATTGAAAGAAAGGCCACAAAAGTCAAGGACTGCAATATTGTGAAGAATGTAGAGTAAGAAGCCGGGTTCAAAAAGCGCATTGCTGGCATCAACTTTCCACCGTCGTTGTTGTCATCATAATCTGGTTCACGACGAAATGGAGCGGCTGGAGGATAGTACTGTTGGGAAAAATAATTTGAATACTAGTAATTTAGCTTTAAATAATAAGAATAAAATGACAGCAACAATGAGATGTAGTAGAAACAGTTCTGCGAATCGTCTGTGTGTCGCTTAGGGTTTAATTAGCCTCAAATTTATCTTCGGTGGAATGGCGTTGACGGTTAACCTCAGGATTAGGCGTGGAGTCTCATGAGGCTACGTCCACACGATGATCGTGACGTTGAGCGGCAGATCTTGCGAAAGCGCAGAAACGCAATAAAGCGATGGGGTAAACCTGCTGCGCAGAAGAGTGAGAATGAAGAGATAGGTGTGTTGTGTTATCTGATGTAGCGAGGGTTTATATAGGGAAAAGAAATATTTGTTGTAAAGTAGTTGAATAACAGTCGGAAAAGAGATTAGGTAGCAGTCGAAAAAGCCAGTTGGGCATTAAAGAGGCTGCAGCGGTAAAAATTAAAATTCTTGAGTAATAAAGTTTGGCAGCGCCTTGTGACAGACCAGACGAGGCAGAGCGAAGGCGAAGCGCAGCGTGTGTGTGTATTAAGCGAAGTCGCGATTGTCGCCAATCTGGCCAAGGTATTCATATTAAATGCAATCGTATATAAATGTTTATTAAAACATTTTCGCGAAACAATGTAGACTTCTTCCATAGTTAAATACGTATAGACAAACTAAGTTTGAAACACACTAAGACCCATATATATACAACAAGTACGATCCTGGAGGAGGGAATTCAGGCACGGGTGGTCCTTGTGGCACCCACGGCATAGGTGGTTCAAGCGATGGCAAGCAGGTTTCACCTTCACATGGTGGTTTTGGCGGGGGAAGCATCTCGCAAGGACTACATGGTGGTTTTGGCGGCGGCGGGCACTTAATAACCACTGGTGGTGGCGGCGGCGGTGATGGCGGCGGGGGCGGCGGCGGACATAACTCTATCACGGGGGGCGGTGGAGGTGGCAAGGGCTGGCACGGGTTCTCACATTCCGCGCACAATATTGTGCACGGAACTTGGTCTTTTGCCACTGTTGAAGTGGCCTGATGAGTGATGTCTGAAACAGTTGAGGGTAGTGATGATACTAGCGAGATAATGGACATGGTGAGCAATAGTGGTAAATTGGCCATTTTTGGTTTCAGTTGGGAATATTGTTTGTTTTCTAAGAGATGGAAGAAGGAGCTAAGAGAAAGAAATAATGTACTAAATGGGGGCTTTGGGTTACGAGGGAGAGCGATACAGGGTGGTGTATTGGTGACCGCACCATTTGTCGGTGCTTTATCTTCTACGATATCGTCTCTCATCATGATCATCGAATCTAGCAGCGAAAGCATATGAAACACACAATTTCATAGGTTTCACTTATAGAGTAAATATCTACGGGGGTTAACTTTTGTTTTTTGTTTGTTTTTGTTTTCATGCATCTTCCGAATTTGAATTTTTAGAAGGAATAGTATTAGGTGTAAATCAGATTTTCGTTATTATAGTTTTTACGAATTTTTGCTTTGCTTTCTATAATTTTATTATTATATTAATTAATTCCGATGCATTATTTATGGATTTTCTATAAGTATTTTTCAATTGAAAGTAATCCTATTTAAGTACTATCATGCACTTAAATGTGGATGACTTTCTCGTCTGATGGCTACTATTCGAGTATTATATTAATTTTTAATGTATTGTTAGTTCATGTAAATTGTTATGAACCAATCATATATCATTATATTATTAATTGTTTGACTCCTAACAACTATCTTAGAAGTCTCATATATGGTAAGACATAATTGTTAAAAAGATATAATTATTAAGCTGTTAGGTAGAGGCACAAATATCTTAACAATAATTGGTTGACAATTTAAAATATTTTACATTGAAAATACATTAAAATTAATCTTTTATTTTATAAGTGATTGATTTTTATTTTGCTTTAAAAGGCCAGTCCTTATAATTTAACTTATTTTGTTCAATTTTATGTTTTACAAAAGGATTTGTCTTTATAGTTTAACTTATTTTAATTTTGATTCTTGAATGATCAAAATCTAAATAAATTATAAAGATCTATTTCAAAAAATTCTAATATATCAAAGCATAAATTATAAAGATCTATATTGAAAAAATAAGCCATAGAAGTCGTAATTACAAGTATAAGGGAAAAAATTAGTATAGCTTAATCTTATTATTAACTAGCGTATTGGCCCACGCATTGCACATTTTATTATCATAATGTAAAATTATAAATGAATTTATATTATAAGTGAATAATCTAAAATAAGATTTTTACCTTTCTTCTTATATATCACAATTTTAAGTTTTTTGAATATGTAATTTTAAAAATAAAATATGTAAGACCTACTTCAAACATGATAAATATCAAAACACTTTTTAAAGTAGCAAAGTCAAATTCACAGAACAAAGACAACTCAAGATTCTACTTTTATATATAATATTAGAATATTAGATTAGATATTACATTAATTTTTTTGAAATGAGATATTAGATTAAATTAACAAATAATTTACAAAAAAACTATGGATGGTAATCAAATAAACTACAATATAAAAATGTATAAAATATAATATTAGGGACTAGCATACTAAGATTGTGGAATAAATAAATCTTTAATTTAAATATACCCATCGATCATGTACAATTTTAAAAATTTATCCAAAAAATAAATTAATGAGATGAAGAGGTATATTTAATATAAATTATAGTATACATATTATAGTTTTTAAGATGTGTATGTTTGAGTCTTTTCGGTAAAAAACATTTTATCTAGAATTATAAGCAATTTTTATTTGATTGGTGCCATGTGTGTTTTTCTGAGGAAAAAAATATAAATTAAAAGTATCACAAAATATATTACCGCAGGTTAAATGAAATGAAAAATACACTTTTTTTTTTGTGCTAAATAAAGAATGCACCTAATCTATACAAAAGAAATTTTAAAAGTTAGTATTAATTAATTTTTTGAAATATTTATCTCTAGACAAATTCATTTATAAATGCTCAAAGATAATAATAGAATAATCTATATACATAAAACAAAGAAAATATACACGAATAGACTTGTTACAAAAAGAAAGCTATAAATGCTAATTAAATAATTGTGATATAAAAATTGATAAAATGTAATAATGACTAATATATTAAATATTGTGAAATAAATAACATTTTGATTTAAATATATACATCTAAATAAAAAGAGATAAATAAATAATTACTTTAGAAAATAAAAAGATAAATTATTCACAATTTTAAGAAGTTATGGAAAAAATTAATGAGATGCACAACATATTGTGTGCTTAGCTTCTCAAAGAATATTGAAGTGGGCTTTTGGCAAATGTTCTTAATTAAGAGGAGTTCTTTCATTAGTGACTTGATATACAGTACTCGTCCCTCAAATATATATTGGTTTAACCATTTGCTCGCAGAGGAAAACGTAATAGTTTATTGCACATTATTAACACTTGGTGTCGTGCAACTACTATTGAGTTCATTTTTTTCAAATAAAATAAAATAAAATAAAATGAAAGTTTGACCTATAAATAAGAGTGGTATTAATAACAGAAATAATGCCTACAAGTTTAAAAGAGGAGACCTTTTCTTGGTGCCATGGAAGTAGTTACTATTGGCGCCAAATGGCAAAATTTTTTTTTCAAATGTCAAAACAAAAGTCCACATGACAAATCTTAGCCAAGGTTTTCCTTCTATATATTAGATTAGATTAGATTAGATTAGATTTGTCCGTATATATTTATTATTTCGTAACTAGTATCTGATCGGCAATCTAAGATAAGAGACGGACGAAAATTACCTAGACTTCTTAACTTAAGCGCACAGAGATGTTGGCTGCATGCATATATATACACATCATGTAACATCTCCGATTTTATTGTATTTGTAACTTTGCATTACAAATTAAATAAATAATATTGTGTTAATTATTAAGGGATAAAATATATTTAAATAAAAATTAAATTATTTAAAGACCATAAATTTTAAGTAAAGAACTGACAAAAAAATTTATTTACTTAATACATTTAATAAAAAATTAAATAGAGAAATAAAATAAGATAATAACATATTAATTACACAGTTAAAATCTTGTCAGAGATAAAAAAAATTAAATAAATTATATTTTTTAATGAAATATTTAGAAATAGTTTTGAATTTTTGTTAGAGCTTTCTAGAGCTCTTATAACTATTTAATTTAGGAATTTAAAGTACAATAGAATACTCATATTATGTCACAAAGTATAAATTAGTAATATAAAAGTGATATCTATCACTTCAAACCTTTTAATCAAGGGCTTAGAGCAAGCCACAAGTCTTATCTTTAATATAAACACTAGAGTTTTGATACCTATTAACACTAATACCACTTAAACTTCCTTTAATGTATAACACAACAACAACAAACAACCCCCCTCACTCTTCTCAAATTTTTGGCTCCACTCCCTCAAGAAACCCTCACTATTTTCGCTCAATCAACCTCCATAATCACACACAAACTCAAGCCCTCATCTCCTTCTTCCCATTTCCTTTATTTTCCATCAACTCGAGAGCAAAATCTCTTCTCCCTTTCCCCTTTATGGTCCCAGTTTGGAAGCTAGGAGGAGCAAGATATTTTTCTCTCTTGTGTTGGTGATTCTAGAGGATCTAGAGCTTGGAATTGGAAGAGTTGTTGAGCTAGGAGGAAGAGGTAGAGATCTCTAACATCTTCTTGTTATGATTTATGAAGTAATGTGTTTTATGTTTGGGGTTACTATTATAGGGTTCATTAACTTATACATAGTGATATCTTTAAAGGTTAGATTTAGCTTATGTTAACCTAGGTGAGTACTCTAAAATGGCTTTTGTGAGGTGAAACTCTTAGGAAGGCAATTAATCAAGTTGTGGCATAAACTAGCTTGGAGTATGATTATTGTGTCAAGACTTGAGACCCTAAGAATTAATGTAAGATTGAGGTTCTCATAGGTTTAAATAATTTAGTTGACCTTCAAAATAAGTGTATTTACGAGCACAAACTTGTTAGGATCAATATCTTGAGCTTTGTCACAAAGGGGGTGATTAGAATCCTACATTAACTAAGAAAGATGGAAATTTAATTATCATGCCAAAGAAATAAGTGCAAACTGATTTCTGCCATCGAAATACATGACATATGGAGGCTAAAATTGTCCTTGAGTAGTTGATTTGGTGAAAGAATATGTAGAAACAATTTTGGACCTAAAACTAGTTCCTTTAAGCCACTGGAAGGGTGAATTTCAGTTCCTATCCCTCAATGAATAGCAAAACTATTTTTAGGATTGATTATTTGGGTTATTTAGAGCTTAGAAATGTCCTTGAATGATTGGAATTGGTTTAAGGTGAATTATTGGAGAGTTGCCTGTTAACCAGTCAAGTTTCCTAGCTTATAGTGTCATTTTCGGCCATGTACTTGAAGGGTAACCAAAACCATGTTCTAGTTGAGTATTTAGAGTTATATGGTGAATTTAAGTGCCCTAGACCATATATAATGATGTGCGGTAAGTTTAAGGAGGTTTAGAATTGGTTTAAAGGTGTGTATATCAAGAAAAGGTGTGTTACCAAGACTAGGATAATAAGAGTATTAAACTATCTCCTTAGCATGGATTAAAGATTTGGAATTTAAATTTAATTGTGATAAAAGTATTAATTAGGTTGATATAATCTCCTTTAAACAAAACTCTAATCTTGAAGCCAAGAGTTCTTAAGTGGAAGTACTATGTTGCATTCTAGTATTGTTACATATCTATTTAAGTGTGATGTGAGTATGATGGTGGGAAACCACTTGGATGATTGTTTATGGCCATTGAGGCCAAAGATGGAAGCCAAGATATGTGTCCTATTCTTGATTTTTGGAAGCTTGATTGTTTTAACTTGATCTGCCTTATCTATGACCTATGATGATGATTTTATTTGTTGTAAAGAATGTATTGGAATTATGGATTGATGAGTATTTATTGATTTGATGCTATGAGTAGGAATTTTCTAACTGTCTATTAGTGTTTCAAATTTCTAGATTTCTTCGGGTATAGCTGTTATATTGCCAGATTTCTGCTAGAAAGTCTTCATGAGTTGCATCATAATGCATAAGAGCATGAGATTAGAGAAAATTGTGTCACAAATTATGAGATCTCTTTTAAAGAATGTTATATGTCAAAGTAACTAATTATTTTCTAATTAATACTTGGAAGTGACCCTTCGATAAGCGAAGGTGATCCTAATTAAGAATTGGAAATGACCCTTCAGTAAAGGAAGGCGATCCCAGAACCCCTTGTCAAGTAGAGTTTGATTTAGATAGTATCGTGTGATGACGGTCATAGAATGAGCTCATATCTTGGGACAATCTATCTAAGAGCACGTAAGAAGCACGTGCTAAAAGAAGGCCTTAATAGCAAAGAGTAAAGTGCATAAACATTTATCACAAGATTTGTATGGCATTCATTGCATGTTGACAATGAAGTGATGATTTAACATGTTATCAACGCTATTATGCTTTAGAGCCTTGATTCAAGTGGTTGAATAAAAATGGACCCACTTCAGAGTTTACATCTTTAAAATTATTAAAAAGAACCTTTATTTTATTTGAGTCTATTCACTAATTTTATTAAATAAACCGAAGTAGCTGAGATGATGACAATGTCAATTGTATGTTCAATTAGGAATCCTTGCTAAGAAATACATTGTTTCTCATTCTTGTGCCATCCTCAGACGAAGCTGATGGCGTCTATGGTGATTTAGGTGCTTGAGTGGATATGGCACTATGATCTTGCCTTGGACTTACTGGTTCTGGTGGCCCATAATAGCTTTAAACTATATATCTTCTTTAGCTGCTCGTTTAGCATCCCTATGATTAGCTAGCGCTTTGACCTTTTTTGCCTGTACGTTGATCTCCCTCTACATCTTGTTCACTCACTATACTTTCTGGAACTTGCTCCCTCCACATCTTTGATGGAGACCCCTCTAAGGGGAGTTCGCCTTACTCTATCCTACATGTAGTTGAGTTTGGTTTTTCCTTTGCCCACACTGAGATGTAGCCAGAGGAGGATCCTGGGGAGCCTATGTTGGAGAATAGGCTTCATGCCCCATAGGCTTAGGTTTATAGTATGGGCTAGGCTTTTTGTTATATATATACGTATGGATCTTGGGCTGATGAGCTAGTGAGTGCATGCCTGTGTTGATTTGTTCAAATTGTGGTTTGAGAATTGTATATTTTGGGTGCCATAGTATTTTATGCATGCTTGGGTGGTAATCATATGGATATTGTAGGGACTCTTATGCTAGTTTGGTTTCTTTTGGGATGACTATACATATATTTTGTTTAGCTTGGTCTAAGACCTTGCTAATTTGACTAGCTTGTGTACATTTGAGACAGTGTCATGTGAATGTGCAAGCCCAACACTTGTATATATCCATATAAATTATATTATCTTTCTATTTTACATTATTATGATGCGAATTAATTACTAATTCTAATACCGTATGCTGTAATGATATTATTGATTATATGCACTAAAAGATTTAGTTTTCAAAACTATTGTTTTTTAAAACAATTATACACTATTTTCATTATCGATATATTTTATAACTAAAAATGTTCTGCTAGATCAGCTGTAACGATAAATAAATATTATAATACGACTTAAGCATAGTGTGATCTTATTAGAGTGTTACACATCTTATTCCTAATCACATGAATTGGAAAAATATAATCACAAATGGATTTATGCAACCATTCTAGCTAGCAATGTATAAAAGATTCATAAATGTCATTTATTATAATATTGTTTATATTGATCCTATATATGATATAGATCTAGCTTAGAAATACGGGAAAATATGACACACAACAAATAAATATATGAAGAGAATGAGGAGGCCAGAAATTGTTATACAAATAATAATTAAAAAGACAACGTGATAAATTATTGAATTGCTTTAAAAATCTTTAATATTACATTATCTAAAATGTAAAAATGTTGTTTTTATTAAAAAAGAAAACCCTAAATGCAAAGAAACATATACAGTAAGTTTATGTCTAATTTCTTTGCGGGATGCTAACTCATGCATATATACTCACGTGATGTAATGCGTGATTAATAGGAATTAGGTTGGCGGAAGTAGTTCTCCACATATGGTGAATTATGGTTTAAATCCTAGCTAGGAACTTATAGTTAGTGTCCTACCGCATCTTGAACAATATTACCTAGAGAAAATGATACCCGTAAAATTTTTTTTAAAAAAAGTAATACAATGCATAGTACAAAATATTTTGATAAAAACATTATACAAGTATGACTTATTAAATAATTATATTCAACTTTAAACTTCTCTTTGATTATACCACCAACTTATAATATATGGTAGTCAGCTTGTCTTGATTGATCATTAACTAATTCTTTAATTTTCATAGCTAAATAGTAGCACACCCACTATATAAAGATTGAGCAGGAGCTTACGTGAGTAATCTAATCCTCTCACTTTGCTACCTCTTGACTCTTGCTGACTTAAGCATTAGAGTTCTTACAAGTACACCCCTACTATTTGAGTAAGGAGAGCTAATGAGCTTCGTGTTCCTAGATCCAACTATGTCATTTGAGTGCTACTCACTAGATAACTCATAACCTATCTTTGTACTTCAATACATTGGCACTATCTATGGGGACATGATTGTTGTTGATTCCTTCTTTTGTTTCTAGTCAGATATCATTTATGTTAATGGCAACCCCCAAGAAGAAGGTTGCTTCCACAACTTAGCATGATGATCCCATTAAAGCTCTATCCATGGCAAAGGATAAAGCCACCACTTTGGAATCCGACTTGTATACAGGTGATTGTGACCCTAAACCATAGAATCAACAATTGTTATTAGAGTGGCCTCCACTCCAGGTTTCAGCCAAACCTATCGCTTTGAGGTTTAAGTTGCTCTTGAAGAACTCCCCTCATTATAATGAAATCATGAACACGATAAGGGATCAATCTACTAGAATCCAAGACTTTGAGGATAATTTAAACTAGATGCAGCCGCTAAAGAAGAAAGACGATGTGCGGAGATTCGATGTCGTGAAGAGGAGGAAAGGTGCCGAGAAGAGAAGTAATGCCATGAAGAAGATGAGTGACATCGGGGAGAAGGATGACGCCATTAGGAAGAGGGAACACGATGTGAAGGAGACCGATGCCATTAGGAAAAGGAAGCCTGACTTGAAGAAGAATAACATTATGGGGAAGAGGCATAGCGTAACTGGATCCAATGTTGCGAGGAGGAGTAGCGGTGTGAGGAAGAATGACGTCGTGAGGAAGAGTTATGACGGCATGAAGAAGGCCACCATTGGCAACATAAGTGGGAAAACCACCACCAGTGTTGTAACATCCTCAGTTTTACCTTGTGCTAAATTATCTCATTGATATTGAGTAATTAGGCGTTTAATGAGAAATTAAAGAATAACTTAATTAAAGGGTAAAAGGGTAATTACAAAGAGAAAAGTCAAGGAAATGACTAATTAAGATTAGAGAATCTTTAATCTAAGCAAGTCAAACTTTGAAGGGCTTAATTAAACACTCATCATTCACAATTAGCTTAATCAAGTTTAATTGAGGGTAATTAAGGTTGACTAAAAATTTATTTATTTTTAATCACAGTAACATGAGTTAATCACTAATCCTTATTTAATCAAGTTAATTAAGTTGAAACAAGGTTAATTAAGTTGCAAGAGTATTTAATCACATCATTAAAATTCAAATTAAGTCAACTAGACAATGAAGCATTGATGATGTCACTAAAGCATAAAGCAAAAGATAAGATCACTTTTTGTAAGAGTAGATACTAGTTTTGTCTCCTTTATCATTCAATTTGTCAACCTAAACCTTAATTAACACAAAATGACACAAAATATCTCCCCTAAACCCCTGTGAATGCCATGGCCTACACATACACACTCACACTCACACTCATTTTCATTTTCAACTTCTCATTCTCTCTCTAACCCTCTCACTCCTATAAGTTCTCTCTACTTCTTCTTCTTCATCTTCTTTTTCCTTTTTCTACCAACACTATAACCATACCTTCTCACAAATCTTTCAAAGATCACACTTCTTGATCTTTAGAGACAAGATTTAGACATTATAAGCTCCATTTTCTTAAGAACACAAGAGCTTTCATTGCCTTCTCTAGAGGCCGCCAACACCACCACTTGGAGGAGTCATCTTCACCTTCTTTTTTCCCTTCAAGAAGGCGCTACAATACACCCTAGGTAATGGTCTCCTACTCCTTCTCTTTGTTGTTCAAGAAAGCTTGAAGCTTTGGCTCCTACCATGGCCAAGAGCTTCAAGTGAGATCTTGAGAAAAAACCCCTTTGTTGGTTGATAAAGTTTACTTTTTGAACCTTTTTCATGAAGGTTTCATATTGTTGGTTAAAAGTTTACTTCTTAATGCTCTAGAAGTTTTCATTTTTATGAAGAGATCTATGTGTTTTTGGTGTTTTGTGAGTTATTGAAAGAAAAATGCTTTCTTGAAAAAGTATCTTAGTTAAAGTTTCTTTGTTTTAATATGAATGGTTCGTGATTGAAAATATTCTCTTTTTACCCCCTCCAACATGGATTTTATGCAACCAAAGAATATTCTAAAGCATAAAAATTTAACAAGATTGCTTCTTGGAGCCTAGAAAGTGATGCTAAAGAATATAACCCCTTAAAGGTTCATTTTGTTTTCTTGAAGACAAGAATATGTGTAAAAGTCTAAACTTTCTTAAGGTATGAAGCTTTTTAGTTATAAAAGTAAGAAACTTGTCACCTTATTTCATAAGGGTTGAATCTTGAAGACAAGACATTGTACAAAGTTTTAATCTTTCATAAAATGAAACTTTTTAGCCATACGGTTGGAAAACTTGCAACTTAAATCTATAAAGATGAAATCTTGAAAGCAAATAGTGGATAGAGGTTCAAACTTTCTTAAGGATTAAAACTTTGAAATCATAAAGGTGAAGTTTTGCAACTTTATGTAAAATAAAAATCACTTCTTGGTGATAGTGAGCACATGGTGTTGTTGGGTTCATAAGTATGGTTAGGCACTGTCATGACCCAAGGGATCACTTATGCACTATCTCAAGGGAAACTAAAAGTTTTGAATGCAAAATGTTGGTAAAAAACTGTAACACCTTACTAGTTAATCATTAATCTAATCCTTTCTAATTATACTTAATAACTAAACTAGCATGTATCACATGTCTCCTTAGGAAATTTAATTTATTATTATTATTTTCTTTTATTACCATTCTTGTCAATTAAATAATTACCACTATCTAAACTGGCTTTTTAAGTACACATATTAGTTGGAAGCAACATACAATATACTGAATAACCTCATCGGCCATAATACAACAGTAAGTCTAGTAGTCTACAGGTCATCCCTTGAGGGTCATATATAGATACAATCATTCAAAAGTAAAGTCTAAAGCCTAGGATGTCAAATACGTGTACATTCATCCAACAAAATAAAGGCTACTCCGCTTGATCCATACACAGATCGATGGACAACAAAGGGATCTGTTTATCCATCAAGCGAAGACAAAACTATCAACATAAAGAGATCTACATCACGTGATGAGGTAGAACAAGGGACGGATGTCCTGTAGCACAAGGACCGCGTGACCCGTGAGTGGGTCAATCACAATGGTCACCTCTACCTCCAGTATGATCATAATACGAGCCATTTGAAAGCACCAAGGAAATACATAATGAGAATTGAATCTTAGTAGGGGGTGGTGCTTCCAGGGGTCTGCCAAGCACCCAAAAACTCCCAGGTTTGTACAAGCACGTTCAAGTAAAAATAATATATCACATCATTGTAGCAGATAAACTAATAGGCAATAGGTACATGGACAGTAAATAAGTAAACAAATAGTAAGCAGTTAGATAAGCAATTAATAAATAGATAAACAAGTAGATGACATGTTAGGTATGTATGGGTCAAAATAATATGCAATGACAGGTAGTAAAATGAGAAATATGAATGTTATGCATGAGACATTTTTCTTCCTTGTTGCTCTTTTGTTTATCTTTTCTTATCATTTTTCCTTCTCATTGCTTAATTGGAAGGAAGCTGGTGGCCTAATCTCATCTCCTGCCATGATCTGCCGAGAGCTCTCTACCAGGGCATCCCCTAATCCTAGATCAAAACCATGGACACTAGTCCCATGCTCAAGCTAAACCATCCACTACAAATAGAGCGGTGAATGTCCCACCAATCCACTATGAGGTGGGGCCAAGACATCCACCATACTTTCATAAAACTTTATTTATTCATGCATGATACACACATTCACTATGCCATGCCTTGAGATCTTTAATATTATGCATTTCACACATATGCTCATGCATTAATAACTTATGCTTCACACATTATATGGCAATTGATTTGCATGCATTATAACACACATATGATCACGGATGTCCACGTGGAGCATATATTGCACATACAAGCCCACGGTCAAAATAAAACAAGACATTGTGAAGTAGTATATTGATTTAGTTTTCATGAGCAATTGGGCCAAGTGTTATGACTTACTTAGTTTATTCCATTCATTATGTGTCACTTTTACCCTAGAATCATGTTCCATGGGCTTAAAATGCTTTCTTGAGCCAAACTTAACAAAAGATATAAATTTTAACATTTTGGGCAGAAAAAAAAATAGCAACCCACACATCAATCAGTCCAGAAAATAATTATAATTAAAATAGTAAATTATTGTTAAAATTCATGAAATTTTTCCAGTTAGTCCTTTGGGATGTTAATAGTATCCTATAAAAATTTTGTGGCAATTTCTTAAGAATAAGTATGATAATAAAAATTTACAACCTAGATAGGTCAGAATCCCATTTTTTGCTAGGAAGTTTTGGCTTCAAAAATTTCTTTAATATAGTTAAAAATTTGTAAAAATCTCATTAAAATTCTTAGTCATATTTTCAGTGTTATTTACATGCTATAAAAATTTGAGGTAGAAATTCATAGAATTACTATATTAAAAAAGTGGGAAATTTTAGAGTTTCCAAAAATCCATCACAGGTTCAATAACAGGGCAGTTCTTTCTGGAATTTTTAAAAATAGCAAACCTTCACAAAAAATTATGAAAATTTACAGCAAGCACATCAACATGTTATCTTCAACATACAAAATTTCCAGGTCAAAATAATGAGATCTAGTGGGGCAAAAAATTCTCCCAGTCACAGTAGTTCGGAGAAACATGTTAAGTTCCAGCAGCACACTTATCAAAGGATTAAGCAACAAGCACATAATCACCATCAAACACACAAAAACCAAGCATTTTCATGCATACACATACTAAAGGTAGAATGTAAGTAATCAAGCAAGTAAGATCAACAAGCATAACATCCTAAAATCATACCCTTAACAATGATAGTTTAGTCTCACAATGAGACAACCCCCAAATAACCCCTTATAAGCTTACAAACCAACACTCCTCCTCACCACACATCTCCTCACCAAATTTACATCATTTTACACTCTCAAATATGACACAAAACACCCAAACTTCCTCCATAAAGCCAGCTCAGCTGTAGCCACAAGAGAAGGAGTTGAGCCCAAAATTAATCCAAACCAATTTCAACAAGAGCAAGGATTAGAATCAACCAAAATTATAAGGTCCCTGGGAGAGTTTAAAAAAAAGAAAACCCCCTACCTTGAATGATGAAGAGGGAGCACGAAATGGTGTAGGGATGGTGACGATGATGATCAACTTGGAAGAGAAGCAAGAAGGTGCAAAGAACACAAGATCACTCAAGTGTTTTAGCTCACTAAAATTTTCCTTCTTCCTAAAGATGAAGAAGAAGGACCATGTGGTCACTCACACACACAAAGACATTCACTTCTTCTCCTCTCCTTCTGTTGCTACTAGCTTGAGTTTCTGCTAAGGGGGAGTGGGGTGAATGACTAATAGCACTCTTGCACACTCCATCTCTCTCATGCACACACCAATTACACTATTCATGTACTAATTTAATTATTTTCTTTCAAACTTGGTCAGCAAGTTTAAAGCTAGTATGGACAAGTGTCTTAGACCAATGGATGGCAATTTTTCTGATTATATGTTTCTCATATTTTATTTAGCCATTTCTCTTATGATTTTAAGCATTTAACTTGTGATAATTAAGTTGAATTTAGTTAATTAATATGCCCTAATTTTTAATTATCCAAAAAATTATATTTGGCCCTTCTACTTATTCTAAGCATGCCTCTAAATTTTTAGAATTTTCCTCAATCATTTGCCTATTTTTAACTTATTTATCTTAATCCTACAATTTACTAATTAAAAACTAAAAATCACAAAAAAATTCAAACAAGCTTTAAAAATTCTGAATTTTATTTTTTAAGCTAATATAACCCTAATTAACCTTCCTAAAATTTTTCAAAAATTATTCCCATTTTTCTTCTAAATTATTATTGAGTTCCGAGTACAAATAATTCAATTAATAATTGCTTAATTACGTAGAAAAATTCCAACAATTGTCCTGGTGTCTATTTGTAACGTCCGAAGAATTTTATCATTAGTAACCAAGCTGTTCGATTTTTATCGAATAAGTGGGTTTAATCGAAATTCGATTAAACATTTGCTTAAAGCAAATTAAGTGTGATTTAGAAGTAATTAGGCTTGATGGAATTGGAGTAGGAACATAGGAAACCTCACAGAATTTTTTTCTAAAAACCAGTTTATCGATTTAAGAGAAATCGATAAGATTTCGGTAAGTTAAACTGTCGAAATCGGGTCAATAGAAATTACACTGTGAGAACCCTAGGATGGATGGCCAAAATTTAGCTAACCTACCTATGCAAGTGGCACCATCTCAGCCCTCTAAATGGGCTGCCAAACCAAGTTACATAACCCACTCAAATCCACCAATCACATGTAACTTGTTTTCGACGTTTTTAAATTCTTCCTTTTCTACCCTTGCACATTTTCGGTCCTATCTAAACTGACCCCTCTTTATTATTTTCTCCATTATCTCATCTCATCTCAACTCATATCATCTTCCTCTCCCACCAACCTTCAAGCCATAATAAGATTTCTTCAACTCCAACCACAAATTCAATAAGAATCATACCTAGTAAAGGTAGTAATCCTACTTCTTTTCTTATTTTCCTTGGTTTGGATTTGTGTGTGGGTCTTATATACTTTGTGCTATTGATAATATGTGGAGTGATGATGATGTTTTATGGCTGATTTTGCATGTGTGTTATGATTGGAAATAGAGTTGGTATGAAATAACTTAAAGAAAGAAGAAAACTTAAGAAGCTAGTAGGGTTTTTTCTCGGTGGTCCGTACGGCGGAGTGTATGGTTCCGCCTACAGCTGTTTAAACTCCATGATTCTATTTTTATATGAAACTAGACATTCAGGGCTTTCCATACATATATAATATAAGGCCATTGGATTGGTAAAGAGGAAGTTATGAATTTTTGAAGTTTAACCTAGAAATCAGGACTCCCATCCGAACAGTATGTGTTGAGAAGGGTGTAACTCACCCTATACAATTCCAAATTGAGTGAAACAAACTTTGTTAGAAAGCTTACTCATAGGAGAATATCCCATAAAAATTTTTGAATTTGATAAGGTCCCGTTTATTCCCAATGAATCGAGAAAGTTGCCCTATGTCCAATCTGGGTTAGAATAGGGTAGTCCAGTAGGGTCAAGTTTCAGAGGTTATATCTCAACTTATACTCATCCAAATGATATGAAACTTAATTTATTTGAAAGCTTGTTCTGTTAGCTTTACATGGATATAAATTTCGCATGATTTCACGCCTATTTCTATTTTTAGTGAATTTTACCCCATAAGAGTGCAATTTTGGCTAGAAGTAGGACAAGTCTAGGATAAGACACAAATAACTTGAGTTAATGTCGGAAGTCGGGATTTAGTGAATCGAGAGCTAGGTCGGTACACTTAAAAATCAAACTCTAAACTTAGTAAATAAGGGACTAGGTCGGAAATACTTGAAGTTGAAGTTGGGACTTAGTAAAACAGAAAACTAGGTCGGGAGTATTTAAGGCTGACCTCGGAAAGGTACACTTAAGGATGAACTCGGAATGGTTTGCTTAATGATTGAACTGGGAGTTAGTGAATAGGAATCCATATCGGGCATGTTTAAGGCTGAATTCGGAACTTGGTAGAGAGAGAGAGCTAGATCGTGCATATTTGATGTTGAACTCGAGACTTAGTAAATAGGAAGCTCGAGATTTAGGAAACACACTTATCAAAGTCTCAGAAGACCAATGGTGGAGTAAGGTCGGAAATCGAACATAGCCCCGAAAGTCGGGAATTATGTAATCTCGAGAGACCGACCACAATGTAGGGAAGTCGGAACTTGTATAAGATGGGAACTCAGAACCCATCAAATCTTGAAAGTCAAACTCGGGAACCGTAAGAGAAATTAAAAGCTTGCAAGATAGATTGATATTTGAGATTCTAAATCTTGCACTTATCAATATTGTTATATCCTTGATATGAATATGATGTTTTGTATTGAGTTTACTATTTGATTAAAATGCCCTAGTTGTCTGGCACTATTCATGGGAAAGCGGACATAATCCGTTATGCTGCTGAGATTCCAGCAGAAAATGCAATTAAAGTGAATTTACAAGTTATGCATGCATTGGTCAAAGTGTTAGACAAGCAATGCTACTCTATAAGTATGAGAAAGGATTTCCATGTGACTTGGGCTAGCCCCTGAACAAAGTTAAGGGGAATAGATCAGTGGGAAAGTCGAGGAAAGCAAACCTGGTGACCTTGTATAGGAATGAGCTCGATCCTGAAAAGCGGACTATTACCTAGGAGTCTTATGGCCAATATACTATCGGGGACCAATTATGGAAAACTATGAGTTAAGATCAAGTGCATCATTCTTCATGCATATCCATAATTTCAGTTTTTAAGCATTGAGTTAAATTGCACCATTGGATGTTATATATATATTATTACTCACTTTATAGCTGTCACTTATTTATGTCAATACACAGATCGTGTTGTTTAATTTCTATTTAATTTCCTTTATTTCCTTAAGTAAAACAAAGCTGTGTTTCGGGCTATGATTTACGTGACTAATTGAGTAGAGAGTAGGACATCCTGGCGATGTAACATTTTTTCCTAATTAACTAAAAATTTGAAACACCTGAGAATGATAGTGACGACAAATATGCATGGATTTAGGAATTCCTGTTGAGAAATCTTTATTTCTCACCCTATTATATACTCCCGCATCATTCTCAGATCATGGAGAACGCGGTAACTTGCATCCTGTTCGTTAAGTTTCCAGAGCTCCACATCCATCTTGATCCGTTCATAGATTTCGTGTACATATCAGGTAGATGCCAGTTTCGTCTTTACTTCTTCTTCCCAAAAGAGTTTGCTGTACCTTTTATGCACCCGCTTTTTGACCCTGCCGTCCCTTACATCGCCATCCTTCTCCACGTGGCTCATCCCTTTCCACCTCCACCCGCAGCAGTAGCACCAGCCATGGCCCCGCCAGTCGCACCACCGCAGCCGATCCTCTCTACCTCCATGTCTGAGGAGGATCCGTCGGAGGCAGCGAGCTCGTCATCCTCATCTTCTACCCCCAGCATAGACTATACCCCTGCCGACGCCGGTATGGCGAATAGATTCCTCTCTTCGGAGTCCATCTAGAGTACCCGCCAGCTTGACGGTAGATGTCTGAGGATGACCTCTTTTGATAGTTGGGTCATAGACATACCGGTGGGAGCTAGTAGTTGTACATGAAATGTCCCATGGGGACTAGTAGAGGGGGGATGTTCATATAGTCAAGCCGATTTATTTTGTGTTAGTGGCCTAATTTCTTTTACCCTGTATTGTTTTGTAGTTTTTTGACAACTTTGAAAAGAAAGGTATAAACATGTACATATATATATGATGCAGTTTGTTTATTTCGCAATTCTGTTTGTGTTACTTTATTTCCGATACAATGACTGTTTAGTGTATATCTCACTGCCAAACCAAAAGCAATTAAAGTGGATAGTTAACTCTTAGTTAACCACATGTAATAACTTATCAGGTAATATATTATGACTTAAGCATAGTATTTTGTCTGGTAAGGTGTTACATTTTTTGTATCAGAGTAGTTCGTCCTAATAAAGGCCTGAGGATTGGACTGACTATGCTCCGTATATGCTCTGTGTTCCTTAGACATTATCATGCACTGAGTCTTGTCCATAGGGATAGGATGCATGTGAAGGGATTGCCTAGCCGTATGCTGTTAATTACTAGTATGCCAAACTTAGTATTGAGCTTGATCAACTCAATTAGTCTTGTTTTGTGTGTTAAGAACTTGATGGCTTCTGGAAGGCGAGGTAGGCCACAAATGAATCCAATCCAGGAGGAACCTACTAAGTTCTTAGACACCATGTGAGAAATGGCACACGCTATCTTGCGAGCAGGCGTGACAAGACACAAATGATGGGCTAATTAGGGAGGCAGCTAGAGGTAGGTCTTGGAGGGAATCATAATAGCCCTGAAGTGGATCTAGAATACCTCAAATTTGCTGAATTCTGAAAGACCAACCCACCTAGCTTCAGGGGAGCCTTTAACCCGATAAGGCGGATGAGTGGATTAAAGCTATGGAGAAGGTCTTCTCCATATTGGATTGCACAGATCGCCAAAAAGTGACTTTTGCCACCTATATGCTAGAAGTAGATGCAGAGTTTTGGTGGAATGGGGCACACCGGTTATTAGAGGGATCTCAAACAGACATTACTTGGGATGTATTTAGAGATGCGTTCTATCAAAAGAACTTCCCTGTGTCTGTCCGCAATGCTAAGGAGTTGGAGTTCATGCAACTTCGTCAATGGAATAGTAGTGTATCGGAATACATTGCTAAATTTGAGGAGTTGTGCAAATTTTCCACCATTTATCAAAGGAACCTCGACGAAGCCTAGAAATCCATGAAGTTCGAAGGTGGACTGAGAGAAGACATCTTTACCACTATAGGACCAATGGAGATAAGAGATTTCCCTACTTTGGTGAATAAGTGCCGCCTAGTGGAGGATTGTAACAAAAAGTTGGTTGCTGCTATGTCTACCGGCAGTAACTTTAAGAAAAGGTTAGCTCCGCAAGATCCAAGGTTCAAGCCCAACTTTTAGTAGTAGAGGAAGTTTTGGCCTATGTATAGTAAAGGCAAGCAACCTCAGAGGCCTTTTGGGAACCAGACATGCAACCAGTGCAGCTAGAATCACGGCAACTGCCCCTGCTTAGTGGGTCAATATGTTTGTTTTGGATGTGGCAAGCCAGACCACAAGGTCTATGAATGCCCTGCCAGAAATCCTCAAACGACTCCCAGGCCATAATGCCAGGGAAGGGTTTTCACTATAGATGCACAGGAGGCTAGCAAATTGGAAGATTTGATTCAAGATACCTGTGAAGTAAATGGTAAGATCTTGACTGTTTTATACGATTCAGGTGCATCTCACTCTTTCATCTCTCATGATTACATGTCAGCCTTGCAATTACCTATTTTTGAATTATCCTATGACTTGCTAGTTTCTACTCCTACAAGTGAACCCGTTAAGACCAATCATATTTGTATGAATGTCCCTTGTCAGATAGGAGGTCGAACTTTTTTAGCTAATTTAATTTGTCTTCCTTTATCCAGACTTGATATTATTCTGGGTATGGACTGGCTCTCTACCAACCAGGCCCTGTTAAATTGCTCTGATAAATCCATTGTGCTTCTCTCCATTTCATCTTCTGAATTAGTAATCCCAGTAGAACTTTATTTAAGCTCCTTAGCAGTACATGATTGTGGGGATAAAATTCAAGGGTATATTCTCTTATCAACCAGTGTAGGGGAAGTTGATCAGAAATTAGATAATATTTCAATTGTTAGGGAATATCCCGATGTGTTCCTTGAAAATATTCCTGATTTTCCTCCCAAGAGAGAAATTGAATTTGCCATTGAATTGGTACCGAGAGCAGGACCAATATCTATAGTGCCATACCGAATGTCATCCTTGGAGTTGACCGAACTTAAGAAGTAGATTGAGGAGCTGCTGGAAAAGAAATTTATTAGGCCAAGTGCTTCACCATGGGGAGCCCTAGTCCTGTTAGTTAAGAAGAAGGACGGAGGCATGTGATTATGTGTGGATTACAGGCAGTTGAATAAGGCGACAATTAAGAATAAGTATCCATTGCCAAGGACCAATGACCTCATGGATCAACTGCAAGGGGCAACTGTATTCTCCAAGATTGATTTACGGTTTGGGTATCACTAGATTCGGGTTTGAGAAGAAGATATTCCGAAGACAGCATTTCAGACTTGTTATGGACATTATGAATACACTGTGATGTCCTTCGGGTTGACGAATGCACCGGCAATATTCATGGATTACATGAATTGGATATTCCGACCATATCTTGATAAATTTGTGGTGGTATTCATTAATGACATACTTGTTTACTCAAAAATAGAGTAGGAGCATGCAGAACATTTGCGACTAGTTCTGCAAGTTCTAAGAGAGAAGAAACTTTATGCCAAGCTATCCAAATGTGAATTTTGGATGAGAGAAGTAAAATTTCTTGGCCATGTGGTATCCTATGGGGGAATTTCAGTAGACCCCAGTAAGGTAGAAGTAGTATTAAGCGGGAGCTGATGACAGCGATTCTAAGTTAGGAGCTTCCTAGGGTTGGCAGGATACTATAGGAGATTTGTTAAGAACTTTTCTCAAATGGCCCTTCTCTTAACAAAGTTAACCAGGAAGAATGCCCCCTTTGAATGGACACCCGAATATGAGCAGAGTTTCCAATAATTAAAAGAAAAGTTGATGACAGCTCTAGTACTTACTCTACCTAATCCTCATGGACCGTTCGCAGTCTACTGTGATGCTTCTAAGAAAGGATTAGGGGTGCGTGTTAATGCAGAACAAGAACATCGTCGCATATGCTTCCAGGCAGTTGAAAACTCATGAAAGAAATTATCCAACACATGACCTAGAGTTAGCAGCAGTAGTGTTTACTCTGAGAATATGGAGGCACCACCTCTATGGAGTTACGTTTGAAGTATTTTCTGATCCCAAAAGCTTGAAACACCTTTTTGATCAGAAGGAATTCAACATGAGACAGCGAAGGTGGATGGAGTTTCTTAAAGATTACGAATTTGAGCTAAAGTACCACCCTGGCAAAGCAAACGTGGTGGCAGATGCCCTGAGTAGGAAATCTTTAACTGTAGCATGGATGATAATCAAGGAGACGGAACTCAGAGAGTTTCTGAGATCTCAATTTGGGAATCTTTATGACCCCCAATGCCATTCAGTTAAACCAACTTAAGATAACCAGTGAGTTCAAGGACCAGATCCAGCAAGCACAACAAAGAAATGATGACTTCCAGCATACAGTACAACTAGTGCAATCTGGCAAGCTAACAGGATTTACTCGGGATGCAGAAGGGATATGGCGATATTAGGGGAGAATATGCGTACCTGAGGAGGATAACCTCAGAAAGAAGATCTTGGCGGAAGCCCATAAGAGCGAGTTTACTGTACATCCTGGCATTAACAAAATGTACCAAGATCTCAAGAAGATGTTTTGGTGGCCAGGCATTAAGACAGATGTGGCAAGTTTCGTGAATAAATGTTTAACCTGTCAGAAGGTAAAAATAGTGCATCAGAAACCAGTAGGGTCACTACAACCCTTAGAAATTTCGGAATGGAAGTGGGAGAGCATTTCTATGGATTTTGTGATGGGATTACCAAGAACACTCTCAGGATATGATGCTATATAGGTCATAGTGGATAGGCTAACTAAGTCCGCTCACTTTTTGCCCATTCGAGCGAATTACCCTCTAGAGAAGCTAGCTCAATTGTACATTCAAGAAGTGGTACGGCTACATGGTATTCCTTCGACAATCATTTTAGACCGAGATCCAAGGTTCATCTCACGATTTTGGGGAGCACTCCATAAGTTGTTCGGTACTAAGCTATGCTTAAGTACTACGTACCATCCGCAAACAGATGGTCAGACCGAGTGAACTATTCAAACTTTAGAAGATATGCTGCGAGCATACATTCTGGAACAGCGTGGGAGCTGGGATCGATACTTACCACTAGCCGAGTTTGCGTACAACAACAGTTACCATGCTAGCATCGACATGGCTCCATACGAAGCTTTATACGGACGGAAGTGTCAATCTCCTCTGTGTTGGTATGAATTAGGAGAACAGAGTCTGTTAGGACCGGAACTAGTCAGACAAACTAAAGAGCAAATTAAAAGGATCCGTAGCAAGATACTTGCAGCTCAGAGCCGCCAAAAGAGCTACGCAGACATCAGGAGAAAGCCATTGGAGTTCCAAGAAGGAGACCATGTGTTTCTAAAGATCACACCCACAACTGGAGTAGGTAGAGCCATTAAAGTCAAAAAGCTAAGCCCTCGCTTTATAGGTCCTTTTCAAATTTTGAAACGAATCGGGCCAATGGTGTATTGAGTCACTTTACCTTTACATCTGTCAAATCTTCATTATGTGTTCCATGTTTCTTAACTCAGAAAATATCAGCCTGACACTACTCATTTCTTGGAACCTGAATCAATCCAGTTAAGGGATGATTTGACTTTTCATGTGCCCCCAGCATGGATAGTGGACAGGAGCATCAAACACCTCTGGAACAAAGCCGTACAGTTAATGAAGGTAGCATGGGGACATGAAGACTCAGCGGACTACATGTGGGACCTGGAGTATGATATGAGGCAGGAGTATCTTGAATTATTCTCAGGTACTAAATTTTGAGGACAAAATTTTTTTTAGGAGGGTAGTAATATAACGTCTGAAGAATTTTATCGTTAGTAACCGAGTTGTTCGGTTTTTATCGAATAAGTGGGTTTAAACGAAATTCAATTAAGCATTTACTTAAAGCCAATTAAGTGTGATTTAGAAGTAATTAGGCTTGATGGAATTGGAGTAGGAACATAGGAAACCTCACAGAATTTTTTTCTAAAAACCGGTTTACGGATTTAAGAGAAATCGGTGAGATTTTGGTAAGTTAAACTGTCAAAACCGGGTCAATAGAAATTACACTGTGAGAACACTAGGATGGATGGCCAAGATTTAGCCAACCTACCTGTGCAAGTGGCGCCATCTTAGCCCTCTAAATGGGCTGCCAAACCAAGTTACATAACCTACTCAAATCCACCAATCACATGTAATTTGCTTTAGAAGTTTTTAAATTCTTCCTTTTCTACCCTTGCACATTTTCGATCCTATCTAAGCTAACCCCTCTTTATTGTTTTCTCCATTATCTCATCTCATCTTAACTCATATCATCTTCCTCTCCCACCAACCTTCAAGCCATAACAAGATTTCTTTAACTCCAACCACAAATTCAATAAGAATCATACCTAGTAAAGGTAGGAATTCTACTTCTCTTCTTATCTTCCTTGGTTTGGATTTGTGTATGGGTCTTGTATACTTTGTGCTATTGATAATATGTGGAGTGATGATGATGTTTTATGGCTGATTTTGCATGTGTGTTATGATTGGAAATAGAGTTGGTATGAAATAACTTGAAGAAAGGAGAAAACTCAAGAAGCTAGTAGGGTTTTTCCTCGGCGATCCTTACGGCAGAGTCTATGGCTCCACCTATAGCCATTTAAACTCCATGATTGTATTTTTATATGAAACTAGACATTTAGGGCTTTCCATACATATATAATATAAGGCCATTGGATTGGTAAAGAGGAAGTTATGAATTTTTGAAGTTTAACCTAGAAATCAGGACTCCCATCCGAATAGTATGCGTTGAAAAGGGTGTAACTCATCCTATACAAGTCCAAATTGAGTGAAACTAACTTTGTTAGAAAGCTTACTCATAGGAGAATATCCCATAAAAATTTTGAAATTTGATAAGGTCCCATTTGTTCCCAATCAGTTGAGAAAATTGCTCTATGTCTAATCCGGGTTAGAATAGGGTAGCCCAGTAGGGTCAAGTTTCCGAGCTTATATCTCAACTTATACTAATCCAAATGATATGAAACTTCATTCATTTGAAAGCTTGTTCTGTTAGCTTTACATGGATATAAATTTTACATGATTTCACCCCTATTTCTATTTTTAATGAATTTTACCCCATAAGAGTGCAATTTTGGCTAGAAGTAGGACAAGTTTAGGATAAGACACAAATAATTTAAGTTAATGTCGGAAGTTGGGATTTAGTGAATCGAGAGCTAGGTCGGTACACTTAAAAATCGAACTCTAAACTTAGTAAATAAGGGATTAGGTCGGGAATACTTGAAGTTTAAGTTGGGACTCAGTAAAACAGAAAACTAGGTCAGGAGTATTTAAGGCTGAACTTGGAAGGGTACACTTAAGGATGAACTCGGAAGGGTTTACTTAATGATTGAACTTGGAGTTAGTGAATAGGAATCCATATCGGGCATGTTTAAGGCTGAATTCGGAACTTGGTAGAGAGAGAGCTAGATCATGCATATTTGATGTTGAACTCGAGACTTAGTAAATAGGAAGCTCGGGATTTAGGAAACACGCTTATCAAAGTCTCAGAAGACCAATAGTGGGGTAAGGTCGGAAATCGAAAATAACCCCGGAAGTCGGCAATTATGTAATCTCAGGAGACCGACCACAATGTAGGGAAGTCAGAACTTGTATAAGATCGGAACTCGGAACCCATCAAATCTTGAAAGTCGAACTCGGGAACTGTAAGAGAAATTAAAAGCTTGTAAGATAGATTGATACTTGAGATTCTAAATCTTGCACTTATCAATATTGTTATATTCTTGATATGAATATGATGTTTTGTATTGAGTTTGTTATTTGATTAAAATGTCCTGGTTGTCTGGCACTATTCATGGGAAAGCGGACATAATCCGTTATGCTGCTGAGATTCTAGCAAAAAATGCAATTAAAGTGAATTTACAAGTTATGCATGCATTGGTCAAAGTGTTAGATAAGCAATGCTACTCTATAAGTATGAGAAAGGATTTCCATGTGACTTGGGCTAGCCCCTGAACAAAGTTAAGGGGAATAGATCAGTGGAAGAGTCGAGGAAAGCAAACCTGGTGACTCTATATAGGAATGAGCTCGATCCTGAAAAGCGGACTATTACCTAGGAGTCTTATGGCCAATATACTCCCAGGGGACCAAGTATGAAAAACTACGACTTAAGATCAAGTGCATCATTCTTCATGCATATCCATAATTTCAGTTTTTAAGCATTGAGTTAAATTGCATCATTGGATGTTATATATATGTTATTGCTCACTTTATGGCTGTCACTTATTTATGTCAATACATAGATCATGTTGTTTAATTTCTATTTAATTTCCTTTATTTCCTTAAGTAAAACAAAGCTGTGTTTCGGGCTATGATTTACATGACTAATTGAGTAGAGAGTAGGACATCCTGGCGATGTAAAATTTTCACCTAATTAACCAAAAATCCGAAACATCTAAGAATGATAGTGACGATAGATATGCATAGATTTAGGAATTCCTACTGAGAAATCTTTATTTCTCACCCTATTATATACTCCCGCATCATTCTCAGATCATGGAGAATGCGGCAACCTGCATCCTGTTCATTGAGTTTCCAGAGCTCCACATCCATCTTGATCCTTTCATGGATTCCGTGTACATATTAGGTAGATGCCAGTTTCATCTTTACTTCTTCTTCCGGAGAGATTTTGCTGTACCTCTTATGCACTTGCTTTTTGACCCTACCGTCCCTTGCATCGCCATCCCTCTCCACGTGGTTCCACCTCCACCTATAGCAGCAGCACCAGCCATGGCCCCGCCAGTCGCACCACTACAGCCGATCCCCTCTGCCTCCATGTCTGAGGAGGATCCGCTTGAGGCAAGATAAGCCTGTCGTCCTCATTTTTCGCCTCTGCATAGACTAACCCTTGTCGATGCCGGTATGGCGAATGGATTCCTCTCTTCGGAGCCCATCTAGAGTACCCGTCGTAGCAGCCGTAGATGTACAGGATGACCCTCTTTTGGTAGTTGGGTCATAGACATACGGGTAGGAGCTAGTAGTTGTACACGAAATGTCCCATGGGGACCAGTAGAGGAGGGGATGTTCATATAGTCAGGTTGATTTATTTTGTGTTAGCAGCCTCATTTCTTTTACCCTGTATTGTATTGTATTTCTTTAACAACTTTGAAAACAAAGGTATAAACATGTACATATATATATGATGCAGTTTGTTTATTTCGTAATTCTGTTTGTGTTACTTTATTTCCGATACAACGACTGTTTAGTGTATATCTCACTGCCAAACCGAAAGCAATTAAAGTGGATAGTTAACTCTTAGTTCACCACACGTAATAACTTATCAAGTAATATATTATGACTTAAGCATAGTATTTTGTCTGGTAAGGTGTTATACTATTAACGTTATTTAGGGTTGAACTAGCAAGAAAAATTATTAATATGGATTTTTCTATAATTATTTTAAATTTTGATTCTTTATATTAATATTAAAGCACAATAATTTTATACCTAAACAAAATAAATCAAAATATTAAGCTAATGACTATTGGGGATGTTATAAAAATTGCAATGAAGGCTTCGGCTATGATAAACAAAAAAAGAAAAGGAAAAAAGGAAAAATAAGTGTAAACTTTTAATTTGAATAACATATCCCTTAAGATATGGACATAAGGAATCTACTAAGTTATATGATTCTCTTATAAGTAAACATGAGGAATCTTATCCTGATTCATAAGAAGTTTCTCAAAGTGCAAGAAAACCCTAGATGCCACTTAGGGTATGAATGTTTATCACTCTCATAGATGTTGTTTGGAATAATTGATTGGGTTATTGACTCATGAATGATTGATTATTGGTACTTGGTATAATGTTCTGTGATGATTGTGATGAATGTTGGGTCAATTCTCATGCATGGCCATTTTGGGGAAGCTCCAATCTAGCTGTTTTGCTACTGAATTTTTGTCAAAATTGTGGACTTAAAAGTATCTACTACATGCTCAGATGTATCTTGTCCTTGAATGTAATGCATTGAGAATAAATGATGTAATACTAAGTATCATGTTAATGAAAGAAAAGAAATGCTTGGACATGATCCTTTAAAAGGGAAGGTGATCCACTAAGACTTGAGATCCTTCTACTTTGGAGGCACGTGACCAAACTAGTTCCCTCTAATTTAGAGGCACGTAGACCCTCTTGTCAGCTAAGTCTGATTTAGATTAGTACTGTATAATGACGGTTATGGAATGAGCTTATGTCCTATAACAGCCTATTCGAGGGCACATAAAAAGAAAAGAATGTTAAGCACGTGCTAAATTATAAAAGTTAAGTAAATGAAGTTGAAGTTGAAGTAAAATCAAGTCCATGATGTCACGTGAATATGCATGCATCTTTACTTTCTCAGCCGCATGGTCTTGAATGTGTATATTATATTCCATATATATGTATGTCCTTATCCTTTGACCTTATGTCACTTTATGATATGTTCACATAATTAGGATTAAAAGAAACCTGGCTCAGGGACTTATGTTTTTCAAACCCTTAAAATTGAATCTATACATGTTCACTATTATATAAATGAACCTGAAGTGGTTAGGATGACGACAATAACACATCAACTGTGTAGTCGTGATCCTACTGAGAAATCTTATATTTCTTACTCCTATATTTCTATGTCATCTTCAGAGAATGTCATCGGGCAGCATGGAGATCTTCGTCTAGTTTCCGGTCCTACATTGGCACTTCAACCTAGTGTTGAATGCATTCGTGATGATTGCTCAAGAAGCTATGAGGGTCTATATGTTGCATGGTTGTTAGTTCCTTACACTTATCATGAGCTTGTTCTTCCGCCTGCATGAGCCGTATGATGACATTACCTTGTAGGACATACATCCACCTCTTCACCCTCCGATGTACCCTACTGATGGAGAGTTTGACTCCGACACCCGCTTGACATGACATACTTTGTGGAGTCTGATCCTCCAAAGCCATCATATCTTTCCGTGATTTGTTTAACCTTGGATTCTTTTTCTTTTGCTGCTAGCCAGGCACTATCCCCAGATTGTGGTTAAGGGTTCATTTTTACCTGAGTTGTGCCCAATGGGCATGGACGTGCTCAAGGAGGCGGACGTGGAGATGATACATTCGATGGTTTCGGAAACGGATTTGTTCCATTCTAAGGGTGAAGATGGTTTGGATGGCACTTGTTGAGCTTGGATGTGAGGATAGCCCTTTTTGGTTTGTAATTATAGGGTTATCATTCTTGTGGCATATATGGATGGCTGAGGTTTATGGTGTATTTCTTTTGTGTTGTATCTTGTTAAGGTTATTTCGTAGGGCCGACAGTAGATATCAGACCCATGACTTTTTATGTAGGACATGTCATACTACTTATGACTATATTTAACTGTGATGGCTATGGAATGGATATTATGACTACTTGATTTGGATGTTTGTTATATTGCTCTTATTTATTTTAATGCACTGAATGTATGTAAGTAAGGATGTTTGATATTATACGCTCACGGTACACTCATGGCTCTTGTGTTTCACACAAGGTTTATTTCGTTGTGCAAAAAAAAAAAAAAACTTACCCCCATTTTCGATAAGAAAGTAATTTCAAATAGGAAGTTAGTTTCTATGAGCAAAAGTAACAACAATTAATATGGGGTTATTAGGGTGTTAAGTGTTGAAGGGAGATGAAGGATATTCTTACATTTGACGAACACAGGATACATCCTCATCACGGGCAAGCCCTCAACCATCATTTGATACAACTTGGACTGAGCATTGAATAATGACTGTGTTTGAGTTTGCGAGACCTCACTATGAACCAGAAGAAGATGAAGAACTCTCATTCTTTGACTACATCATGAGTGTCCATCTTCCATCGGGTTTCAAACCTCCCATTGTGATGGAAGGTTATGATGGCACAATGGACCGTACTTGGATGGGGGCTTCCGACCTTGTCAAGTATTAGGCCTTTCTTATTACCTTGAGAAAGTCTACATTGAAGTAGTTCATAGATATCTTATCCCATTTCTTGGAATATTTTACTACAAGTTGGCAAGGGTTTTACCAACAGCCCAAGGAGCAACTTCATGAATATTTGGTGTAACATCCTCCCGAAATATAGTACTATGCTTAAGTCATAGTACCATACTCAGGACTTGTTACTATTACCTGAGCGGACCTCTTCTGACAGCAACTTCAGCCATCTTCGGAACTTTCAAGCTATCTGGAGATAATACGGAAATAGGAATGAGAATCTTAAATTCTCAGTAGGATTCTTTAACTATTATACATAATGTCACCATTGCCATCTCTAGTTGCTTCGGTTTATTATGAAAAAGGTGAACATGTTATACAAACTGTTTAATTTTATAGTTCGAAAACATACTGTCCGAAGCAAGGTTCATTTTATTCATACACTTGTCATTTGGGTAAGCCAATATAATGTCAATTCATGAATTATACTATGAATAATGATTGAAACATATTAAAATACGATAGCACCAATATACTGAACACATAAAATCTGCACACGCCTTTACTTGTACTTAAATCATTGCAGATACACATAATTTTCTTTTCTTCCTTTATCTTTCTTTACTTGTTACACATATTCTAGAGTACGATCGCCATGTCATACTTCATCAGGGTGTGATCACCATGTCACACTCCTTAGGAATATGTTCTTCCTGCCATGTCCCAGAGTATGATCGCCATGTCATACTCCATCGAAATGTGATCGCTATGTCACATTCCTTAGGGTGTGGGATCATCATGCAACATTCTAGAGTATGATCGCCATGTCATACCCCATCACAGCGTGATTGCCATGTCACGTTCCTTAGGAATAAGGACTCATCATCATATTTTTCATCATAGAATCATTATATGCCACATTCCAAAGTATGATCGCCATGTCATACCTCATCAGAACGTGATCGCCATACCATCTTCCTTAGGAATATGGACTCATCATCATAAATTTACAGTACTTACACTAGCTGGGTCATGTCATGCCTCATGTAAGCCCTATCCCCTATACTCACACTAGCTGGGTCGATGCCATGCCTCATGTGAGTGGGGTGTTTGCATATGTTTTAATTTTTAATCTTTACTGCCCTTGGGGTAGTCTGATCTAGGAGTAAGCTCGTCAGCTCAACTCATGACCGTCGTCACACAGTACTAACCCACAAGGGGACCCACGTGCCTCTAGTCTTGGAGGGATCTCATTTTGGCCACGTGCCTCTAAATTGAAGGGATCTCTTCTGGTCACGTGCCTCAAGAATAGAGGGATCTCATCTGACCATGTGCCTTCAATGTAGAGGGATCTCATCTGACCACGTGCCTCCAAGGTAGAGGGATCTCATAGTTTTATATTGCCTTCACAGGGAAGGATTCAATGTGCAACTGCCTTTAAGTGAAGGGACCCACATCTTTTCTTATTTAATTGCCTTCACAAGGTGGGATCTCATAACTGCCTCTCGATGAAGGGATTCACATTTAATATGTTCATATCCTTTCATTCTCATACATAAACATGCATAGACATGCTGAATGCACTCATACATATGCTTCATCATTTACTTCCATATATCCTTGCATATAGAATTTCATATTCATATCATAAATATTCATAACATATAAATGCTCATAGCTTCCTTACTGTTCTACCGAGAATTCGGCAGCATAACGGATTGGGTCCACTTCCCCATGAATAGTGCCAATTTCAATAGACAATCAATCACAGTAAGAGATCATATATAATGCATTAATCTTTCAAGCACCAGCATGGTATTGCAACACTTAAGCTTTACTTGAACTCATATGTGAATTAAGGTGCCAAATCCTTTAACTTTGGGAATCTTGCTCATATTCTTCAACTCTGTCCATTTTTAGAAATTAAGCCTCAAATTTATTTTAGTTCATTTGGACCTGAATTTCAAATATATCAAATTCTTATGTGTCTATTTTCTAACCACTTTGGTCCAATCTAGTTTGGATAAATATAACTCAAGTTATTTACGTTTTAACCCGGCCTGCCCTGTGGCTGGCCAGAATTACATATCTAAAAGTAAAAATCTACTAAAAATAGAAAACAAGTCCAAATCATCCAAAATTGGTGTCCTATCAAAGATAACAGGACAAGCTTTCATTTGCAACAAGTTTCATTTTATTTACTTTAGTAGAGCTACAGTTATAAATCCTGAAATTTGACTTTCCTAAACTATCCTATTTTGGTCTGGTTTGGACATAGGGCAACTTCCTCGAACCATTGGGAACAAATGGGATAATAACAAACTTGAAATTTTGTTATAGGATGTTCCCCTATGTGTAAGCTTTCTAACAAAGTTCATTTCACTCAATTTGGAGTTGTGTAGGGTGAGTTACACCCTTCTCAATTCACACTGCCCAGATGAAAGTCCTGATTCCTAGGTCAATTTCAAAAATTCATATCTCTCTCAATACTAATCCAATGGCCTTATATGATATATGTATAGAAAGCCCTGAAGTCTAGTTTCATATAAAAATGGTTCCATCGAATTTGAATGGCTGTAAGTGGAGCCATACACTCCGCTGTATGGGCTGCCGTGATGCTTCTCACTTAGACAGCATCCCAATCCTCCACTTCTCCTAGTTTTCTTCTTCTAACTTTAACTTCAACTCAAGATTTCATATTAATCCAACCATAATCCATCATATACATCTAATATATCATCAAATACATGAAGAAGAGTGAAATTTCATACAGCCACAGTTTAGAAAAATTAAGGACAGAAATTGAATCCTACCTTCTTTAGGTGTGATCTTGCTGAATTTGAGTTTGGATTGATGGAACCTTGACCAAACTTGGACATTTGATGGAGTAGGTTGAGAGGGGAAGAGAAGAAGAAGGCTAGAATAAGAGGAAGAGGGAGGCGCAAGTCAGCAAGAAGTGAGAAGGAAACTCTGACTTAAACATAACGAGGGTAGTTAGAATTGTGAGTGTTGATTGGCTGAATTACTTGTGGGTAAAATTCAGCCATGTCTCCCTCTTTTGTGGCTAAATTATTCTCCACGTCGCCTAATAAGTGGAACTCGCTTCCATCGTATCTGAAATCGGAACTCATCTCTGTTATGCATAAAATCGAAACTCGGGTCCATTTTATTTGAACTTGGAGCTGAAGTCGGATATCGGAACTCGTGCCCATCTTATTTGAAATTTGGGAATAAATTCGGAGATCGGAAATCATGTCCGTTTTATTTGAAACTTGGGAATAAAGTAAGAGATCGGAACTCGTGTAAATTTTGGTTGAACTTGGAGACCAACTCAGAGATCTGACCTCGCATCCATTTCTGGTTGAGATCAACTGGGAGGCCGGAACTCGTGTCCTATTCTAGTTGAACAATCAACCATGAGGTCGGAGCTCGTATCCTATTTATGAAGTAAAAGGCCGGAAATCGGAAATCATTGCTATTTCATTTGAGACTTGGAGATGAAGTCGGAGGTCGGAAATTTGAACATATCATTGGAATTGGAGATGAGGTCGGAGGTCGGAAATCGGGGGACGTTACATTACCACCTTCCTAAAAAAAATTCTGTCCTCAAAATTTAGTCACAAAACTAACTATTTATTGCCGTATCATAGAAAGTTGATAAGCATAATCGAAGCAAATACAGCAAACCCAGATATATAATTCAACATAACATAGTTAACAAAAGTGAATCTTTGTCCTGGGTTATCCCTAATTTTGTTTTAGCTCCTCCGAGGAAGTAGTCTATTCAACATTCAACCTTAGATGTTACAGCTTAGGAATAGGTAGCTGATGGCCGGGGCAGTCTCTAATCATGTGTCCTGGCTTTCCACACTTAAAGCATACCTTCTGCCCAGCTAAACAAGGCCTTCCTCCATGGTACTTTGCACATCTTAAACATTCTTGCTTCATGGTTAGCCTTTGCGGTTGCTTACCTTCATTTCCATTAGGTTGAAATGGCTTCTTTGGTGGTGGAAAATACTGAAACTCTTGGTCTTTGGGTGCTAGCCTCTTTCCACATACATCCATCCTAGTATCAGCGAGCTTCTTGTTATATTCTTCAACTAATCGGCTTTTGTTCGCTAATGCAGCAAAATCTCTTATCTCCATTGGCCCCACCGAGGCCAAAATGTCTGCTTTTAGTCCTCCTTCAAATTTGATGCATTTCCAATTTTCATTAGGGTTGTGCTGATAGATGGTGGAAAATTTACAAAGTTCTTCGAACTTGGCAATATAATCTGAAACACTCATGTTTCTTTGTTGAAGCTTCATGAATTCCAATTCCTTAGCGTTTCACACAAATGCGGGGAACTACTTATGATAAAATGCCTCCTTGAATATGTCCCAAGTGATATCAACTTGGAGTTCTTCCAACAGCCTCTTCGCGCTGTTCCACTAAAATTCGGCGTCTGCTTCCAACATATAAGTGGCAAAGGCCACATTCTATCGATCAGTGCAGGCCAAGACAGAAAAGACTTTCTCCATTGCCTTGACCTACTCCTCTGCTTTATCTGGGTCGAAAGCTCCTCGGAAGCTAGGTGGATTCGCTTTTCTGAACTCAGCAAATTTAAGATTGTCCAGGTCTGCTTCTAGGCCATGTGGATTTCCCCCATGGCCGGCCTCGGGCCGTCTACCCAGCTGATTCATCATCTGATGAGCTGCAGCGGCCTGTTCCCGTATTACATGAGCCATTTCACGCATCGTGTCTATTAAATTGGTAGGATCTTCTGGAATGGGTACAATTCATGGCCTACCACGCCCCCTGGAAGCCATTAGTGTCTAATCACACACAACAAAATATTGAGTTGATTAGGCTCAACAATAAGTTAAGTGTGATAGCAACTAATAACATTCACAATCAGGCAGTCATGCTTATCTAATTTCCTATATCTTATCCGAGCAGATAAGATTTTCACATGACATTTTCTAAAGATTCCAGAGTGCATTGGAAACGTAGTTAGTCCAAATCCTCAGGTCCAAGAAGGATTGAACTGCTCTGATACCATTTTGTAACATCCTCTCGAAACACAGTACTATGCTTAAGTCATAGTACTAGACTCAGGACCTGTTACTATTACCTGAGCGGACCTCTTCTGACAGCAACTTCAGCCGTCTTCGGAACTTTCAAGCTATCTGGAGATAACACGGAAATAAGAGTGAGAATTTTAAATTCTCAGTAGGATTCTTCAACTATTATACATAATGTCATTGTTGTCATCTCTAGTTCCTTCGGTTTATTATGAAAAAGGTGAGCATGTTATACAAACTGTTTAATTTTATAGTTCGAAAACATATTGTCCGAAGCAAAGTTCATTTTATTCACACACTTGTCATTTGGGTGAGCCAATACAAAGTCAATTTATGAATTATACTATGAATAATAATTGAAACGTATAAAAATACAATAGCACCAATATACTGAACACATTAAATCTACACACGCCTTTACTTGTACTTGAATCATTGTAGATACACATAATTTTCTTTTCTTCCTTTATCTTCCTTTACTTGTTACATATATTCTAGAGTACGATCACTATGTCATACTCCATCAGGGTGTGATCACCATGTCACACTCCTTAGGAATATGTACTTCCTGCCATGTCCCAGAGTATGATTGCCATGTCATGCTCCATCGAAATTTGATCACCATGTCACATTCGTTAGGGTGTGGGATCATCATGCCACATTCCAGAGTACGATCGCCATGTCATACCCCATCAGAGCGCGATCGCTATGTCACGTTCCTTAGGAATAAGGACTCATCATCATATCTTTCATCATAGAATCTTTATATGCCGCAATCCAGAGTATGATCGCCATGTCATATCTTATCAGAGCGTGATCGCCATGCCACATTCCTTAGGAATATGGACTCATCATCATAAATTTACGGTACTTACATTAGCTAGGTCATGCCATGCCTCATGTAAGCCCTATCTCCCATCTTACACTAGCTGGGTCGATGCCATGCCTCATGTGAGTGGGGTGCTTGCATATGTTTTAATTTTTAATCTTTACTGCCCTTGGGTAGTCTGATCCAGGAGTGAGCTCGTCAGCTTAACTCGTGACCGCTGTCACACAGTACTGATCTACGAGGGGACCCACGCGCCTCTAGTCTTGGAGGGATCTCATTTTGGCTACGTGCCTCTAAATTGAAGGGATCTCTTCCGATCACGTGCCTCAAGAATAGAGGGATCTTATCTAACCATGTGCCTTCAATGTAGAGGGATCTCATCTGACCACGTGCCTTCAAGGTAGAGGGATCTCATAGTTTTATATTGCCTTCACAGGGAGGGATTTAATGTGCAACTGCCTCCAAGTGAAGGGACTCACATCTTATCTTATTTAACTGTCTTCATAAGGAGGGATCTCATAACTGCCTCCCGGTGAAGGGATTCACATTTAATATGTTTATATCCTTTCATTCTCATACATAAACATGCATAGACATGCTGAATGCACTCATACATATGCTTTATCATTTACTTCCATGTACCCTTGCATATAGAATTTCATATTCATATCATAAATATTCATAACATATAAATGCTCATAGCTTTCTTACTGTTCTACCGAAAATTCGGTAGCATAACAGATCAGGTCTGCTTCCCTATGAATAGTGCCAATTTCAATAGATAGTCAGTCACAGTAAGAAATTAAATAGAATGCACTAATCTTTCAAGCACAACATGGAATTGCAACACTTAGGCTTTATTTGAACTCATATGTGAATTAAGATGCCAAATCCTTTAACTTTGGGAATCTTGCTCATATTCTTAAACTCTGCCCATTTTTAGAAATTAAGCCTCAAATTCATTTTAGCTCATTTGGACCTGAATTTTGGATATGTCAAAATGTTATGTGTCTATTTTCTAACCTCTGTGGTCTCATCTAGTTTGGATAAATATAACTCAAGTTATTTACGTTTTAACTTGGCCTGCCCTTTGGCTGGCTAGAAGTACACACCTAAAAGTAAAAATCTACTAAAAATTGAAAACAACTCCTAATCATCCAAAATTGGTGTCATATCAAAGCTAACAGGACAAGCTTTCATTTGCAATAAGTTTCATTTCATTTGCTTTAGTAGAGCTGCAGTTGTAAATCCTGAAATTTGACCTTCCTGAATTATCCTGTTTTGGCCTAGTTTGGACATAAGGCAACTTCCTCAAACCACTGGGAATAAATGGGATCATAAAAAACTTGAAATTTTATTATGGGATGTTCCCCTATGTGTAAGCTTTCTAACAAAGTTTGTTTCACTCAATTTGGAGTTGTGTAGGGTGAGTTACACCCTTCTCAATTCACACTGCCCGGATGAAAGTCCTAATTCCTAGGTCAACTTCAAAAGTTCATCTCTCTCAATACTAATCCAATGGCCTTATATGATATACGTATAGAAAGCTCTGAATGTCTAGTTTCATATAAAAATAGTTTCATCGAATTTGAATGGCTGTAGGCGGATCCATAGACTCCACTGTACGGACTACCTTGGGGCTTCTCACATAGATAGCATCCCAATCCTCCACTTCTCTTAGTTTTCTTCTTCTAACTTTAACTCCAACTCAAGATTTCATATTAATCCAACCATAATCCATCATATACATCTAATATATCATCAAATATATGAAGAAGAGTGAAATTTCATACAGCCACAATTTAGAAAAATTAAGGACAGAAATTGAATCCTACCTTCTTTAGGTGTGATCTTGCTGAATTTGAGTTTGGATTGATGGAACCTTGACAAAACTTGGAGATTTGATGTAGTAGGTTAAGAGGGGAAGAGAAGAAGAAGGCTGGAACAAAAGGGAGAGAAAGGCGCAAGTCAGCAAGAAGTGAGAAGGAAAATCTGACTTAAACATAACGAAGGTAGTTAGAATTATGAGTATTGATTGGCTGAATTGCTTGTGGGTAAAATTCAGCCATGTCTCCCTCTTTTGTGGCTAAATTATTCTCCACGTCGCCTAATAAGTGGAACTCGCTTCCATTGTATCTGAAATTGGAACTCATCTCTATTTTGTGTAAAACCGGAACTTAGGTCCATTTTATTTGAACTTGGAGCTGAAGTCGGATGTCGGAACTCGTGCCCATCTTATTTGAAATTTGGAAATAAATTCGGAGATCGAAAATCATTTCCGTTTTATTTGAAGCTTGGGAATAAAGTAGGAGATCAGAACTCGTGTAAATTTTGGTCAAACTTGGAGACCAACTCAGAGATCTAACCTCACATCCATTTCTAGTTGAGATCAACTCGGAGGTCAGAACTCATGTCCTATTCTTGTTGAACAATCAACCATGAGGTCGGAACTCATATCCTATTTATGAAGCAAAAGGTCAGAAATCGAAAATCATTGCTATTTCATTTGAGACTTAGAGATGAAGTCGGAGGTTGGAAATTTGAACATATCACTGGAATTGAAGATGAGGTCGGAGGTCAGAAATTGGGGGACGTTACATTTGGAGCACTTCAACATAGAGACACTCCTAGCTAAAGAATTAAGCACTCAAGCTACATTAGTGACACTAAATAACGGGCTCCAACTTGGATGTTTTGCCAAGTCATTGGCCGAGAACTCGCCAAGGACTATACATGAAATCAAAGAAGAGTTAAAAAGTACATTCATCTAAAGGAAGGTATGAAGGTTAAGATAGATGTTAATAAGTAGCTTAGAATCTACTGACCAAGGAGAAACAAACCAAAAAGTGAAGATTGATATAGGAAGGAAACTCAGACGTTGAGGGTCGGACATTTGACTGAATACACTCCTTTCATTGTGTCCTTGAGTGAAATGAATAAAGAGGTATGTTAGACAAAAAGGTTGCCCAAACCAAAGCCATTTTAGGTAAGAGCCAATACTGATAAGTACTTTTTCTATGAATTTCATAATAGTCATGGTCATAATACAAAGGATTGTATTGACCTTAGGGATGCAATTGAGTAGCTCACTCGGGAGGGTTGCTTGGCTTGATATGTAACTACTCAGAAAAGCCCAAGGAAGAGAATAGCCTCCTCGTGAGAGGTGGGGATGAATGAAAGACACAAGAACTCGGAGGTTGGAAGATAGGGATCAACAAAGAGAGGAGGAACTACCGAAGGTCGTTGTCACCCGAACACTCAACGTCATCTTGGGAGGGGATTTGCTGGATGTGGCTTAACCAAATATGCTCAAAAGAAGTACCTATAGGAAGTCCTTAACCTATCTTCTAGCGCTTCTAGGCAAGGTATCATGTTACCTCCTTTCCCCGAGATAGTCATATCATGTTTTGACATGGCTAGTGTGTTGACAAGACATGATGATCCGATGATAATCTCGATTGTGATGGTGAATGCCAAAGTTAAAAAGTTCTTTGCTGACCACATAATTTAACATATATTATGTTCAGATTTGCGTTCGACAAGTGAGGGTTAAAGAATTCTGACTTAAATCTTATTCAGATGAGCTTATGGGATTTTTCGAGGAAAAGTTATTCCCGGATGGCTATGTTACCTTGTACTTAACCGTGGGGTGTAAGCCAATGACAAAAATGGTGAAAATGAATTTTCTAATGGTTAATTGTCCCTTTGACTAAAATGTTTTATTAGGATGTTTGACTTTAAATAAAGTTGAGGCAAATGTTTCTATTGCATTATTGACTATGAAGTTTATTACTATGATGGTAAAGTCAGCACAATCAAGGCCAATTAGGTGTAAGCTCGTCATTATTATAATGTGAGTTTGGAAGTTTTTGAAAGAGGGAAGACAGAACCAAGCCTTCCTTGAGGTTTGAGTTCCTCTGATGTGATGATGGTGGATCCTGACATGTGGGAATGGCACAAAGAAGAGTGACTTGAGCCCAAAGGAGAGCTCAAAGTAATTTGAATCAATAAGAAGTCGGAATAGGTGATTGGAATTAATAAGAAACTTTCAATTTCAATCAAGGAGGAATTAGTGAAATTGTTAATAGAAAATTCAGATTTGTTTACATGGACGACAATAAATATGCTAGGAATTGATCCCAATCTCATGTTTCATAGGCTATTAGTTTTTCCCGGGGTCCGACCTGTGGTGCAAAAGAAGCACAGAATAAGCCTAGATAGTATGTTGGTAGTACACTTAGAGATTGGATTCATTTGAGAAATTATATATCCGACATGGTTATCTAATGTTGTGATGGTGTCTAAATCTAATGAGAAGTGGCGAATGTTTGTCAATTATAATGACCTTAATAAAGCTTGCCCGAAAAACTCTTATCCTTTACCTACTATAGATGGCTTGGTGGACTCAGCTTCCAACTTTCAATTTTTTTCAATCTTGGATTCATACTTATGGTATAATCAAATTCCCTTGCACCCTTTTGATGAGGAGAAAATGAATTTCATCACGTTGATGACAAATTCTTGCTACATAGTCATGTCGTTTGGATTAAAATATGACAGAGCCATATATCAGAGACTCATGGATAAGATTTTTATTAAGCACCTTCAAGGTTTGATGGAAATTTATATTGATGGTATGCTAGTGAAGACTATGAATAAGGAGAATCTAATCTTTGATTTGAAGGTGGTATTTGGATGCTTGCAAAACTACAATATTGTGGATGGCAGGTGGCACGAGAAAAGGGGTTGAATCGTGCATTTAAATCACATTTTCAAACCTGAAATTGAAACAATCTTCTTAAGTACTTTTCACTTGGAATTGCAAAAGTGTATGAGTTAGTGTAAAAGAAACTTAGTTTTATCTCTAGAACCTGATTTTATGAAAAATATGAATGTGTGTCTAGAAAAGAGAGAGAAGGAAAGAGAGAACAATACAAGAATTTATACTGGTTTGACCAAACCATATGCCTACGGCCAGTCCCTAACACAAAGTTAAGAAGACTAGAACTTCATAAACTTATTCAAAAGAGATAAGAGCAATGAATAGTTGACTTAAGTGTATTCAGTTGCTTCAATAATTGCCTCCACAACCTCTTTATATGATTTTTGGGATTGAATTTATAGAGGATCATGAATTCATAGTTGTCTTCATGATACTAATCATTATTCTTATCTTATTCAGCCTTGGCAAGTTTCTTTTTTGTCATTCTGTCAAAAAACCAAAAAATGGTAACTAAACATTGGTGACAGTTGTCCATTGTACTTGTTTCAACTTGAATCTAGGCATTTTCCAAGGTCTAAATTTCTTTCAAATCAAGCTTGTCTTGTACTCTTCTCAAAATCATTCTTGAATGATCTCCTTCATGATATTCTTCCTTTTTGATGGTTGAGCTTGTTGACTAAGTTGACCTTTATGATATTACACTAATATGTTATTAAACTATCAAGTTAAAAACTTTGCTTTGTTTAGGAAAGATAAGTTTAGTAGTGAGCAAAAGGTTAATCCATAAGGAATTGAATTAATTTGATTATTGAGTTTAATTTAAATTATGCTTGTAACAAACTCTTAAGAAAAAAAAAAAAACACAAACTGGGGGGTTGGTTGTTGTAAGAAATAAAATAGAATTTATGCTAAGAAATGTAACACCCTCCCAAGTATGGTACTATGCTTAAGTTATAATAACTCATGTAGGAATTGTTACTGTCACTTAATTGGATCTTGTCTGGCAACAACCTTCGGCCACCTTCAATCTTATTAGTCAACTTCGCCTTGGAGGACCTTCTTTGGAACTTTTGAACTATCTGGAGATAACATAGAAATAAACATAGGAGTGACAATTATAAATTCTTAGTAAGATTCATTAAACTAACATATACTGTGTCATTGTTATTATCTCCAGCTGCTTCGGTTTATTATGAAGAAGGTGATCATGCCAAATAAATTGTTCAGTTTTATAGTTTGAAAATATATTGTTCGAAGCAGAGTGCATTTTATTCATGCACTTGAGTCACATTGGCAATATTTCATATTTAGAATAATAATCACAGTATAAGTGGATAGAATAATCTTTGCATCAATAAAACATGGAATATAATTATGCAAATACTCATACTTGAATTCATGTAAATGCACTAGTATTTTTCTTTAACTTTCTTTGCTTTCTTTTCTTGGCACACCTAGACGTTACATATCGTCGTCCCTAGGGTGCTTGCATATATTTTAATCTTTAGTCTTTATTGCCCTTGGATAGTCTGATCTAGGAGTGAGCTTAACTCGTGACTGTCGTCACATAGTACTGACCCGCAAGGGGACCCACGTGCCTCTAGTCTTGGAGGGATCTCATTTTGGTCACGTGCCTCTAAATTGAAGGGATCTCTTCTGGTCATGTGCCTCAAGAATAGAGGAATCTCAGTTGACCACTTGCCTTCAATGTAGAGGGATCTTATCTGACCACATGCCTCCAAGGTAGAGGGATTTCATAGTTTTATACTGCCTTCACAGGGAGGGACCCAATTAACTGCCTCCAAGTAAAGGAACCCAATCTTATCTTATTTAATTACCTTTACAAGGAGGGATCTCATAACTACTTCCAGGTGAAGAGATCCACAATTAATATATTTATATTCTTTCATTCTCATACATAATCATGCATAGACATGCTGAATGCACTCATATATATGCTTCATCATTTACTTTTATATATCCTTGCATATAGAATTTCATGTTCATATCATAAATATTCATAATACAAACTATCATAATTTTATAAAATTCTACTAAAAATTTGGCAGCATAACAGATTAAGTCCACTTCCCCTTGAATAGTACCCGTCAACTAGACAATCATTCATACAGAAAAATCAATGCAAGGTATAGATGCTCTAATAATCAAACAAAGTTTCATAACCTTGATCTTGAATTAGTTTTCTGCCACTTCCTTTTGATTTTACCCAGTTTTTGTAACTTAGGCCATAAATTCATTTTAACTCATTTAGACCTGAATTTTGGATATGTTGAAGTGTTATGTGTATAGTTTCTAACCTCTTTAGTCCCATCTAATTTTGATAAATATATCTCAAGTTATTTAAATTTTATCTTGGCCTGCCCTGTAGCTGGCCAGAATTACACACTCAAAAGTAAAAATTTACTAAAAATCGAAAACTAGTTCAAATCATACAAAATTTGTATCATATTAAAACTAACAAGATAAGTTTTCATTTACAGTAAGTCCCCTTTCATTTTCTTGATTAGAGCTTGAGTTATAAACTTCGAAATTTGACCCTTCTGGACTAGCCTATTTTAGCCTGGTTTGGACTTAGGGTAATTTCCTTGAACTACTGGGAGCAATTGGGATCGAATCTAACTCTAAATCTTTTATGGGATATTACTTTATATGTTAGCTTTCAAACAGTGTTAGTTTCACTCAATTTAGAGTTGTATAGGGTGAGTTACACCTCTCTCAACTCACACTGCCCAGATGGGAATCCAAGATTCTAGGTCAAACTTCAAAAATTGGTATCTCACTCAATACTAATCCAATGGCCTTATAATTTATATGGTTGGAAATCTCTAAATGTCTAGTTTCATATAAAAATAATTTAATTATATTTAAACGGCTTTAGGCTGAGTCGTACACTCCGCCGTACGGACTGCCGTAGGGTTTCTCACCTAGACAGCATCCTAATTCTCCACTTCTTCTAGTTCTCTCCTTCTAACTTCAATTCCAACTCAAGATTTCATGATCATCCAACCATAAACCATCAAATACATCCAATATATCGCCAAATGAATGAAGCAAAGTAGAATTTCAAACCGCCACAATCCATAGAAATCAAGAACAAAAGTTGAATCCTACCTCAAATTGATGTAAAGACTAGCTAAATTTGAGTTTTGAGTGCAAGGGGTTGATGGAGGTTGAAGCTGGAAGAAGAAGAAGATGGAATGGATGAAGAAATGAAGGGGGAAACCTCTGCTGAATGGGGAGCACGAAATTGCTATAGGAGAGAAGGTGAGTTAGGTTAGTTTTGAATTTAAAGAGTGAAAGTGACATAGGGGGTGGTAGGTGGAACTTGTGGTGTTGCTAAAGCTTGAGTGGCTTCCATTCTTATAGCTAAAATGGTGCCACTTTTAGGGTGCTTGTGACTAAGTTCTAGCCACTAAATTTAGAGTTTTCAATGTGTAATTCTATTAATTCAGTTCCAATAGTTTAAAATACCGAATCTTCACCGATTTCCTTCAAACTGGCAAAATATTACTCAATAGTTTTGTAAGAGTTTCTATATGTCTATTTTAATTCTTCTTAATCCTAATCTGTCTAATTAACTCCTAGTTAACCTCTAGTTAACCTTTAATTAATTTTACAAACTCAATAAAATCGAATAAATCGATTAACGGTATAACTTAAATGTTTTGCCAATTTAGGGCCTTCTGTCTTTTGTTTTCCATGGCTAATGGCGTTTTTATAATTTTGAGCAAGTCCAGGGACACCCCATGTCATTTCACACCAGACTATCTCCATGGCCCAATCGACAAAGATTTGAACTTCTACGATTTCATCACGTGATTTTACTCTGTTTAAAATCCCATTCTACTAATTTTACAGATATGGGGACATAAAAGTCATTTCATGAAAAGTTCTAGGGTTATTGTAGGAATAAATCTTTGGGGTCAAAATATAATTTCTAAAATTTCTAGGCATCACTGCAATTAACAAAAGTTTATAGGGGCACTTTTGTCATTTCCTAATTTTTAACATATGGCAGTGTCATATTTTCAATGGTAGTGTTACACTATCCTATAATTCTGAGTGTGAAGATCGTTATGGTATAATGCTGCTTGAGGAATTCCCACACTACCTAAGGAAAATAATTCAAAGTTTCCATTACGTTCTATTTACGAAAGTAGGGATGTTACAAGAAATATACATGAAAATTTGAAATAAACTAAAGCAAATGATGTTTCCTTTAAAATCATTGAAAACCTACTTATGAGGTCCCATTTTCCCACCAAATTATCTTAAGCAATTAATTCTCAATTTTAGCTTCTAATTTTTCTTTTAAGTTATCAACATTAGATAATGAAACATTCTATTACCTACCTTTTTTTTTCTAAATAGATTAAGGAACATCCGTTAACCAATTCTAATAACTAATTGACCTAGGTAACATCCACCAACTTCAATTAACAAATTAAATTAGAAGGACAAATTGATCTAAGTTTTAGTCTCTAACTTAGGACTAAGTGACTTAGATTGTATTCTCCCTTACATACAATAAAAACTTGACTATTAAGTTTGCACACAAGTTACTACTCGTGATAAAGGATAAGGGAACATCATAATCCCAAATCAAGCAATTAGCCATAGCATGAAATATAAGGGTGGCCAATCCAAACAAATCACAATATAGCCATAATCATGAAATAATAGGAGAATATAATTAACTAGTAGTTTCTCTTCTTAACCTATTTTTTACTGGCAAGTGCATCGGGCTGATCAAGTAATGAATAGTGAATAGAGTGCTGATTCCACGAGGATTGAACAAACCAATTACCATGACTACCAAAGAGAATCTATCTAGGCTAGCCAAAATTATTATGAGAGTATTTGAAGGCAAATAGTAAATTAAAGAAGACATGTAATGATATCGATTTCACCTATGCTCTTGATGGGTATTGACTTTTTAGAATTTATCTAAATCTATCCATTTCATTGAAGGCAGAGATCCTAAAATAATTAGTAGCGAGTATCCCTTATATACTAGTGCTATTCTATCCCATACTACTCATAGAAAAATAGGTAGATAACAGTTTTTATTCCATGTTCCAAGCGTATACCTAGATTCCTCATGGTCTACACAACTTTGAGTTCATCCTTATGGGTGATCAAGCCAAGCAAAGCATTAAGAATAAATATAAAAGCTCAATATAAATAGATAAGATTCAAATAACCCAAACAAAAGTCAATATAACATCATTCACATAGATCTTAGCCCAAGCATACAAGAGTTTTAACCATTTGTACTTAATGAAGAAACAAATGTCATAAATATAAGAAAAGAGAAGAGAAGAGAAAAGAATTGCTCAATGATAGGTGTCAATTTCCTCTCTTAGCTTCTACTCCCTTGAGCTCTTCCAACATAAGGATTCCAAGTGATAGTATGAAAGTTTGTAAGTATACAAACTATTGGAATCCCCTTTAGCCTTAAATCTCTTATGTAAATTAGAGATTAGGGACATTATATTTAATTCTTAAAGTGGACACAACCTAGGGTGAGTAGAATGGGTCCAATTAGCTCTTGGTTATATCTTGATTAGGCTAGGAAAGTCCAATTCATGTTCAGGTGCAAGCTTAAATCTAGACCATCAACTTGCAAGTGCTATAGCGACATCTACTGTCACAATTAGCCAATCTTCATAGACACAAAGTTGTAGAGAATTTTGTTGGCTTTCAAAATTCGTAAGCACCTCATCAATTTAGGTTTTGCAACTTCACATATTAGGAAAATAGTAGGCGAAGGTCAAGCTAGGTAGCATAAGGATATATTTGCTCTTTAAACATGCTACTAATTTTTCTTCTAGATAAGATTTGAATCCAAATTTAGTATCAACAATAAAGTTGGAGATCTCCATTTTGTCTTTCTAGATCATCCTGAATCGTTCAAATCCAACCTTTATAGAGAAAGATATGATTTTTTTTACATTAGCACTTTCTAGAAATCTTCTAGATTTGGTCCCAAAATACTCCAAATTAATGCCATATCTACCTTTCCTTGCAAGTTAAGCTAAAATCGGCCATAATACCTATCAATTAACCAAATATTTACCAAATAAACAATAATAGCTCCGTAAATATAAAAATTTGATTTTTATATATTTTTTAGCTAAAAACTCATGAAATCTATATAAAATAGCATCAAATTTATATCAAATCATAGCAATAAATGAGTATATTTTAACACTCATCATAACCCCTAAGTTCAACTATTGCTTGTCCCCAAGCAATCAAATCAAAACCAAGGATGAACTTTTCAAAAAATGAAGCAATGTGTGGTGTTCCTTTGGAGAAACTTCAAAAGAAATCATCATGCATCAACCACTAGAGTTCAAGGCATTTAATAGTCCAAGCAAATGTACTCATTTAGCAAAGAGCAAAATTTACACCAAATTACTATTTAATAACCCATATCATGAATTAAGTAAAACAATCGGATGAGATTATGTGTTCCAAGCAATTATTATTAACCTTATGAGACATATATAATGATGATGATGATTATGTTTGTCCCAAAACCCATATGCAACTCCATTACCTCTATCTTCACTAATATACTACACATATTTGAAGGATCAAAAGGTCTTTTAGGCTTGTAACATGGCTAAAGGGTAATTGGCTAAACGAAAGATTAGGTATAAGGGATATACAAATATATGAGAGAATCATGGTAACAAAAAACAAAAATTCATAAAGGGATCTAATAAAGATTACATGTCAAAGGAAAGTTCTTCTTTTGGTACCACTAGCATTATCTTTTCTTTTCTTTTTGCATCTTGAAATTCATAACTCTTTTTTCTCCCTTTTTCTTTTTCTTTTCTACCCCAAACTTAGGATCTTTACGTAACTTGGGTGGATGTTCACTTGATGCTAATTTTCTTCTTTTTCTTCTTTCCTTTTGATATTTTGAGTATTCAATCCCAAAATGAAAATTTTATTTCCATGATTATTCCTTGCTCAAAGTGATGTAAGGGTAGGTTAGTGTGTGGACCAAGGGCTAGGTGAGATGTAGGTCAATGAAGGAAAATGGGGATAAAAGGCTCAAAGAAGGTTTCACGAAATATGATGTATAAATGTTGAGTCTAAGGTCATGATGGGTTAAAGAAAAAAAAATGCCTAGATCATCTCTTTCTAAGTGCACACTAGGATTTTGCCTTAATAAGGAATAGAAAAATTGTTCTAAGAATTGGCAGGGCATTTAGCAACTACCTAAGCTCACATAAGCCTTCTTTAAGCAATTAAAAACTCAATCAAAGGTCACTTAAGGGTGCAAAGGTGAGGTCAATTGCCTTAAGCTAAATATACATAACTATCATGATCCTATATGTCAAATTAACCATCACATGACTCAAATTCTCTTAGTACCTTAATGTAGTCCACACACACAAAGCTTTTTCTTCCAATTTCTTAAAATTTAATTGCTTAGATTGACATAAATAAGGTGCTACCTAAATATGATGATGATATAATATAATAAAAATAAACAACAAAATAAATGAAAAGAGAAAAGAAAGAAAAACTCTTTTCGTGAAACAAAAATAGAAAGGAACATAACACAAAAATAATAGGAAAATAAAACAAAATAAAAATTCAAAAATTAAAACACAAATAAATAAGGAAAAATTGAAAAATTTTGGAGCCAAAAATTTAAAACTATTCCTAATAAAGAAAAATAAACAAAATTAAAATGCACACCCAAAAGAAAATAAAATAAGAAACTTGTAAGGCATACCACCGCAAATTTAAAACATGACAATGTCCTCATACTGCACATAATATAATAAAAGAGAAATAAATAATCGCTAAAGCGCAATAATTAAATAATAATAGAAGCACATATATGGAATCACAAAATAATATAAGGAAAGTGCATAATATTTCCAAATATCCAATACAATCATCCATAATTATCCAACACATAAAAATAAAAATAAACATAAAATACAAAAGAGCTCAGGATAAATAAAGAAACTAGGATGGTCCTAGGCCAAAATATCCCTAGTGTTGATGCATCCAGCACTCATGTCTATGTATTGTAACTGAAGCTCCTATTGGCTCTCCTCCACTAGCTAAAGATAGGTGTCTAAGCCTCCAATTTGTACACACAAACTGCCAATCTATGTAGATAGGTCAGCTCCATTTGTTCCAGCCGGTTCATGACCCACTCCCATGGCACTATATAGTCTATGGCTAATGGTGGAGGGATCTCCTTTGTATCTTACTCCTCATGGTGCGAGGCTCCTCTATGTGGTTGTTGCTGTGGTTGGGCAATAAGACTCCATCATGTCCAGAAGCTAATAGCCATATCTTCTCCTTTTGCAAATCCGCATAGACTCCAGAAGTGGCAAATCAATCCGATTACTTCACTGCACTACAGTGAATTGTGTGAGTTCAGATTCCTCACACATTTGACATTTAGTCAAAATCAAGCCATCCATACAAATTGGTCCCATAGTTTGCCTAGCCATATGGGTTAGGTGTTTGACTAAGAAATATCAAGTGTGTACCTTCTACCTATGCTCCATGCTCCATAACATGAGTAATTGATTCTGAGACACTATCTTGGTGCTATCACCTACCAAATATAGTTTGGGCGATTACTTTGTGCAAAATCCTATGGGAGGGTTTTCTAATTTAGAAGCCTTGGAACAGCTTAAATCATAAAGCTCATTAGTCCTAGTGAACTCCCTCCAAGCTAACTGTTCATGATAATCATTTGGGATAAAACGTGCTCCAAAAGAATCAAATCCAAAAATTTCACTAAATTGAGGTAAAATCATACTGTCCTCAATGTCACTCATAGAGAACTCAATATACCCCTTACTACGTGTTTTCAATTTAAAGCTCCTTAAAAATTGAATAGTTAAATCAAAGTATATATAGGTTCTCATAGTTAAAAAATGACCCCAACTTATCCCGTTAACTAACTCCTCTACTTTTTCTACTAACCCTAGGGTTTCAAATGCTCTTTCTCCTAAGATTTTTGTGGAGATTACCTCTCTAGCCTTCAATTAATGGTGGCAGTGGTGGGCTTAGGGAACTAGGTGGACTTGGCTCCTTCTGTCTTGTTTTCTTTGTTTGCCTTGAGGTTGAAGCTCCCTTTGTTGATTGAAATCTCCTTGTGGATACTCTTCTTATTCTTGGCATTATTGTTCTTGAGCTTTGAAGGTTTATAAATGGAAGTTTAGGAGAAAGAAAGTCTCTTTGAGAGAGAGATAGAATGGGCATGAGAAAATAGAAAGAAATAGAAGACGATGGAAGAAAGTGGAATACGGGTGAATGTTGATGAGTTTTTGGTTAATGGGTATGGTGAGAAGTGGTGGTGAAGGTTGGTTATGGAAGAGGAAGAAGAAGAGAGAGTTAGGGAATTGAAAATATGGGGCCATGTTTTTCTGGGGGAGGAAGGAAGAAGATAAGGGTTTGAGGGTGTTTTGGCATTGAAACGCCAAAATACCCCTCACTTGGACAAGCTTCATATATATATTGATGCCTAAAACATGGCTTGTGTAATGCCTTTTGGGCAAAACATGGGTCATGTCCTATCACACAGGGTGTGTTTTAGATTAACCTCCTTTTTTAAAAAAATTTTAAATTTAAATTTTGAGAATTTTAAAGTAGGAAAAACACGGTCCCATGTTGAAAAACAATGAGGGGTGGTGATAATCTGTGCTAACTTGAAAAAATTTGACTTAATAAAACATGTGTTGGAAAACATGGGGGCCCATGTGATAGTCTATTTCAGGTGAAAAATTTGTGAAATAAAACACTTCATTGTGTAAAACTACACAAGGTTGTGTGATAAAACATGACCCATGTCAAAAGACATGGGGGGCCATGTTATGGTCTGTGCTCTCAAACTTATCACAATTTTGCCTTAATCCACTAAAATATGTTTCCAAGACATATCAATGCATGTTTCAAGCACAGAATGCAAGTAAATTAACCCCAAACTTATTTTAAAACACTATCCTAATCAACTAAACACAAATCAAACAAACAAAAACTAAAAGAAAAGTTAGAATTGCTCCCCTTTATTCCTTTTGCTCACTTGCTTAATTCCAAACTCCATTGCTCTTCAATCAAGTCATTCCACTCCTGAAAAAGATACTAAACATACATCAAGTCCATCGCTAAAATAGTATGGGTTTTCAACATATGCAACAAAATCAAATAAAACAAAAGAAACTATGAACTAAAAGATAATGGTTACAAAAGTTGGGTTGCCTCCTAAGAAGTGCTTTGTTTATAGTCCTTATCTGGTTGGTCTTAGGTGTTGTCCAAGGATGCTACCATCTTCAATGCCTACCACTCCTTTCTCGTTGAACTTATTAGTGAATCCTCTTGTTTGTTGTTCCACATAGTCTTTGAGCTTCATGACCTCCTTGTGATTCTTCTCTAAAATTCTTTTCCAAGGTGGTTTGTAAACTCTAACCTTCTTTGCTTGAGGAGGTTTTAAATGCTTTTTATCTAGAGGCTCTTCTAGCTTTGCTTCATTCTTTTTCTTCTAGTCATTAACCTTCTTACCACGGCTTGGTTTTGGCTTATTAGGTGGATCTTCTTGCAGTAAGCTCTTAGAATCTTTTTCTCTTCATCGACCCTCCGTGTAAGCTTTCCTTCTTCCACATTGATTAATACATGGCCAGTGGCTAAGAATGATCTTCCAAAAATTAAAGGGATGTATCTTTCATCCTCCATGTTAGCCCTATGAAGTCAGTAGGTAATGTGAGCTTGCCAACCTTTACTAAAACTCCTTCCAAGACATCATGTGGATGTCTAATGGATTGGTCTTTTAGATTGAGAATCAGGTTGGTTGGTTTGATCTTTTCAATGCATAGCTTCCTATAGATTGACAATAGCATTAAGTTCACCCTATCTCCAAGATCACATATGGCCCTTTCTATTGATAAGGGACCTATGGTATAGGGAATTGTGAAACTCTTAGGATCCTTGAACTTTTGTGGTATCTTCTTTTAAATCATTACACTTTATTCCTATGCCAACTCCACTTTGATATGTTGTTCTATTTTATTCTCTAATACTTTATTGAAGGGTTTATCAGATTCTAGCATTTGTTCAAGATCATCAGTGAATAAATTAACATCAAGCTCTATGAATTCATTAAAGAACTTGTCAACTTGTTACACTTACTTTGGAACCTTTACATTGGCTTTTTTAGAGTCTTCATGACAGGCATAGATGGATTGCATTGCCTTTTGGGTTCGCCGCAATGTTTGATGGTAGAACTCCTCTTGGTCTTTCAACTAGGAGGTTATGTAATATCGTGAAGAATAGTGCGTCTAACTAGCACTATTAACTAATTTATTATGATGTGTTAGATACACACAAGAAGTCAATATTAAAATTTCAACACTAGGGTTAGAGAATTCAAGTTTTGTTGTAGACGGAATTTTATGAAGACAAGTAGTATTGTCTTGTTAGTTTGAGGAAAAATTAGTTTAAGTTTGTGTCCTGTATGTTGCAAGAAATTAACCACCTACACTACTTTTGTTTGCCAAAATATGACCACACAATTTGAAAGCTTAAGGAAAATTAAGTTTGCTTTGAAATCCACCAATAACTTTACACCAAGAGTTATGCTCATTCATGACTTAAGAAACCAAAATTTCACATTTTGGTCCTCAATAAATTCAGCCAGCCTACTTTTCTCCGTTTTCATTTCTTTCTTCAACTTCTACATCTTCACTTTTGCTCTTGAACTTACATCACTCTTGCTCCTTTTTGCTCAAATTTTCCATTATTTTACTTGTATCTCATCAAAAAGCCTTAAAATAAACCCAAACTCCTTTTCCCTTGACTAATTAGCCTTAGCCCATCTAAGAAGAAAAAGGTGTTTATAATATCTCAAGGTTTTGGAGGAGTAGCCTCATCAAAATCTCAAGTAGGAAAGCTCAAACTTTGGATTTTAGGTAGGACTTCTTAGATTTGGCTACTCTTTAAGGTTTAGGGCTGATTAGATTTTCTTCATGTCATCCTTTATTGATGATTTTTTTATGATAATATTACTTGATTTAAGATAAGATTCATTGGTTTGGGTTAAAAATTTGATTAAAAGCCTAGGAAGAGACACAAACAGAAATGTTGTGATAAACCTTAAGTGTACTATCCATACAGTGAATGGTACTGTTCCACCTATAGATATCAAATTTTAGTGAGACTAATTTTAGATGAAACTAGACTTCAAGAGCAATCCAACCATATAAATTATAAGTTTATTAGATTTAAAATGAGAGTTATCAATTTTTGAAGCAGATTGTTCATTTTTTTTCACTACCTTGTCCAATGTGTGTTGAGAAGAACATAACTCGCCCTATACAACTTCAAATTCAGTGCAACTAACTTTTTTAGGAAGATAACACATAGATAACCATGCCATAAAAATTTCAAACTTTAATTTCATTGCTCCCAATAATTCCGTAAACTTATGCTATCCCCTGCTCAAGTTGGAACAGAGCAACATAGGACAACCTATTGAGGAGCTCATAACTTAAGCTCTACTTACTCAATTAATATGAAACTTATTGGAGTTGAAAAATAATCCAGTTAACTACAATTTGATGCAAAATTTGGATAAAAATGAGAAAAGATGAAATTTTAGTGATTTTCAAAAGTTAGGTGCCTAGATTTGTCTAAGAACAAGGTAGCCATGTGCTAAACTTAAATAACTCAAGTTACATGCCTCAAATTGAAGTGGGACAAAAAAGGTTCAAAAGAAGACTGATAAAGCCATAAGCTATTAAATTTTTAGGTCAAAATGGATTAAAATAAAATTTTAGTGGAGTTTAGAAGATCAAGGCAAAATTGAGGAAATCAAGATAACTTAGCAGTTTCAAGGTTTAAGAGTTTTCTAAATTATGATGGGTGAATGGATAAATGAATTGTGCAATTTCTTATCATATTGACATGAATTGAATGTATTGATATTATGATCCTTATTACTATGACTGGCTGGCTAATTCTATGCACTATTCATTTGGGAAGCCTTATGTTTTAGCTGTTATATTGCCAAATTTTCGGCAAAAAATATATGAATTATGTATTATGATTTCTAGTTATTCAAGCATGATATTCATCAACATATGATCTATGATGAAAGTATATTCCATATTTCTTGTGCTAGCCTTGTAATGAATTAAAGGGAATAGATTGATGTGAGAATTGGGGAAAGTAAACCCAACGATCATATACAGGAATGAGCTCGATCCTAAAAAGTAGACTATTACCTAGGAGTTTAGATGGCCAACTACTCCCAAAGGACCGAGTATGAAAAGATTATGATGAAAGTTAAGAAATGAAAAGTCAAGTGCACTTGCATCAAGAGTCTAATAGCATTCATTATGCATAGCATATTATTCAATTGTTCTATTCATTATGCATATTAGTCAATTGTTCTTTAATTTGATGTGCCCTTGATTATATACTTGATTATGTTCTGTCTCTATTTGCTAAGTGTATGAATGAAATGAACTCTACTTTAGATAATATGGTTTCAAACTATAAAAGTGGCATAAATACTCTATCATTTATATTGTTCATTTTTTTTCTAAAATAAACCGAAACAACTAAGAATTAATGCAATGACACTATTGATAGTCTAAGAAATCCTATTGAGAATTTCTAAATTCTCATCCTATTGCTTTATTCGTCTCATTCTTAGATGGTAGTGATAGCAGTGATGGCAGCAATGGCATTCTTTGCCAAAGTCCCAAAATGGCAGTGGGACTATGACCCTGCCGTGGACTCCCTATACTTGACTGTGACGTCCTGCATACGTGTGTATATATTTTTTCAGCGTGCTTTAATTGTACCTATCTTCAGCCCTTTTTTTAACCCTGCGACTCCGTTCAAAAGGATCCTATTGTATATAGCCTATCCAGACCCCGTGCCACTTTACCTAGCTCAGCCTGTTGATACTGTATCGCCTCAGCCTCCACCTCTGGAGTCTCCTAAGAGTGACCCTTCAGAGATGAGTTCATTCTCCTCTTCTTCTTTATCCACCCCCGATGATAGTTACGCACTTGGTGACTTGGCTAGTCCTATGACAAATGGATTCCTCTCTTTGAGGTCTATCTAAAGGAGTTTGCTAGATCGAAACTATTTATCCTTGAGGCCCTAAACTTTTCAATAGTTATATTTAGGTCCCTGTACTATTAGAATTAGCGGAAAAGGTGTTTAAGTAGAACTGAGTAACATAATGGAACTGTAGAAATCCAAATATTTGCTGATTGGCCAACGAAGGTATCTAAGTATGAAATGATATGAAATACCCTTGGACTTGGCAATAATTATGAAAATTCCATTAGATACAGAAAATAGAAAATAGAGTAAAAACTCTAATAGAAAATAGATAAAAAAAATACTAAAGGACTTATGGAAGGCCAAAAATACCTAAAAGACCTATAAAATTTTCAAAAAAATTATAAATACATTTTTAATATAATTTTGAAGATAAATATCAATTTTCAACAAATTTGAAGAATATTTGCATAACTACAAAAAAAATTACCTTACTAAGGTGTAAAACAGGCCTGAAAATATTATAAAACCATTTTAACTTGCAATACAACAATAAATCAATGGAGTTTTGGGCTTGAGCTTGTTGGGTCATGAAATTTTGCCTCTAGTTGGGCCTCACCATCAGCTGAAACAGTTTGGGCTTTTTGGAAACAGCCTTGCATCAAAACTACATAAAAAAGCTTATCAAATTCAACCAAAAAATACATAAAAAACCTAATAAAATTATCCAAACTTTGTCTGTAGCAAATCTGCATGCCTATGCCTCTATTCAGCCCCCAAAATTCAAAAAAAATGAAGGGAATTAAAGAGAGTTCAAGAATGGTAAAACTTGGTTAAATTAAGTAACTTAACCATTAAATAATTAGGTTGAATTAACCTTTTCTACCACATTAATTAAATCAAACCCAACTCAGTTGAAGCTACCCTAAAGAAGTGAGACATTCATCATGAATTCACATGGATGAAGTCTCTTGAAGAGTTTTAGTTAATCAGTTAAACTATGGTTAATTATGTAGCTAACTAGGTAAGTAAATGGATAAAAATCCAAAAAAATTATGTAATAAATGGGAGAACAAATCATGGTCGAATAATTGAACATTCAAACATATATTAACATAATTTTGATGAGTGATTAAGAGAATTATATAACTATAGGGTTAATTAACTCAATTAAGCTTACTTACCGTTAACTCCTTAAGGTTAAATTGTCATGTTTGCACTAATTGATGAGTAACTCACATAACACTCTTCTAATTCATTTTTAATCATGTGATTATCATCTTAATATGACTCGAAATAAAGTTGATGAAGCTCTCAAGTCAGTTAATCAAAGTCTTAACAATTAACCAACTAAATTATTTAATTAAGATAAATATTAACCAAATGATTAACCTAACTAACTCTAGCCCTATTTCCATAAATAAGACCCTCGCCACACACCTTAGGCACTTTAGTTCAACCCCAAAACAACCTAGCCTTGGCTGGACTACTCTTCTTCCTTTACCTCCACCATTTTCACTCAAAACTCCAAAGAAATATAACCAAACCTTCACGTCTCCTTCCATAGTCGAAACACCTTTATCCTCCATCCTCAATTTGACTATGTACACTATATAAACTATGTAAAGCTTGAAGGCTAGAAATATGACATGTGCACTTATGATGTGATCATATGAAGCCTAATGGCTAATGGTTATGAAATGTGATATGTGCACTTTACATTGTGATTATGTATAACTTGATGGCTAGTAGCTAGAAATGTGATATGTGCACTTTATATTGAGAATATGTGAAGATATGGTGGCCTAAAGGTATATGTGCACTATATGACTTGAAAGAAATTAATAATGGTATGATTATGTGAAATATTCTCCATATATGTGACTAATTATCCTATGCCTACTATACGAGATATATGGAAAGATAAGTGAATGTATTGGCCCTGCCTTGGAGTGGACAAGTGGTACATTCACAAGGCGATGCATTGGCTTTACCTCAGAGTGGATAAGTGGTGCATTTGCCCAAGGTGACATATCGGCCCCTACCTCGTAATGGACTAGGGATATGTTCACCGTTTGGCAGTGGTCATGGTAATGCATTGATCCTACCATGGATTAGACAAGTGGTGAATTTACCTTGGTGGTGTCTTGGCCCTACTTGGGGTGGATAAGTGGGACATCTGCTGAAAATGTCTTGTCCCTACCTTAGAGTGGATTGATGGGATGATCACTAATCTGAATAGGGGATGCCCTAACAATGAGAACTCTTGCAAATCAGGATATATGATACAGACCTTGCAGACTTTAGCCATCAAAATGGAGTAAAAGACCACAGCTTGAGAATATAACAGTACACTTATTTAATTAAATCGTAATTATGCTATTTCTAATAATATACATGGTGCTGCTTTATTTGTCTGCTTCATTATTAAATTATATGTTAATAGCTTACTTGATATACTATTGCCTTTATGAAATAGCTTGGAATGATAATCTTTTGTGATTTGACTTTTTATTAATGTTTAGAGCTTTGTTATTCATATTTTCTTGCTAAATATTCTATGAGTTATGGGTGTGCAGCATCTTGCTCATATTCCCGTTTTCTTCATTAGGGGCTATTGGGAAGCCATGTGACTACCTAGGAAACACCACCTTACCAGGAGGCTTCTCTCACTCTTTTTTCTTGGCATTTCCAAATAGCAAGAATCGCTATGATGGTGAGGATAGAAATGGTACATGACCATGTTCTTAGGAGGAATTAGACTATGCAGTTGAGTTATATGTTGTAAAGCACTAGCTTCATGAGAAACTATGGGCATCTATCCTTTGGCTTAAAACTCAGGTGTTCTCATTGTAATTTTCGAAAGGTATCTAAATAATACACACTTATAGTGGTTGGTTATTTAAAGCTTAGGCTATTTGTGGGATATAATATAAAGTTGCTATTTAATTTATGATTAGACTTGATAAATGGGTTTAATATATAATGGGTAAATCATAGATAAAACCAACTGAATAAAGAAATGAGTTTTGTAGCTTTCGTAGAATTTTGCTTAAGGATTATGGTGCAACAAATGAGGGACTAGATGCGGTTGTAGAGGTTGAGGCAAGGGTCAACAACTGCTGCAAGGTTGTGGGTGCACTTTGTTCATTGATAGGCATGTGCTGTCATCACCACTGCTGCCGTAGGTATGTAGGGTGCGCCAACAAGTGAGGACAAAGTGGCTGCCACAGCTATGTAGGGTGCATTGGTGGGCGAGTTGAGTAGTTACACCATTGTCCAGATTAGTCCCTCGAGGAACTAGTTTTGCGAGAGATAAGCTGCTAGTCCATGGGTGGACCTATAGAGGAGAAATATTATGGTGCATCTAATGCATTAAACACTATAATTACATGATGCATGATAGTCTTCACCTCTTGGCATACCCTTAGTAAAGGCTACAAGCTTACTTTAGATTTGTGAACTAAAGTCCCAAACTGCCAATCATTTCTATGGCAATCTTACCCAATGCACTTATCCAAAATGGGGTCACTTTAGAACGTAGTTGATTTATGTTTTTAGCACATGATATGAATAATGCTGGTTCTGACACATAATGGGCCTGAACTTGTAAATGAGTAACTCCATCTTCAAATATTATAATTACTATTTGAAAAATAGTAATTATAATTAATGGACAATATCTAATAAGATAGAACAAACAATTTGTTGATACACTAGGAACAAATAATTTAAAAAATTAGAGATTTAAAGTAGTGTTATAAAAATTAGCTTGGATTGGTCGCTCAGACTAGTAAACTAATGAATCGGCCAACTAACTAGTCCAAGTTACTCTAAAAATCAGCCATGCAATAGAACCAGAATGAACTAGTCCAACTCGGAGGATTTTGGGTGAAAATTGATGACTTAGCCAAATTGATTAAACCAGATCGAGTTATGAAAAATGAAGGCCAAAAACATTGCGTCACTGTCGTACCATTCATTGTTTATCCGCCCTGTGAGATTGCCATCACCCCATCATGCCCGGTGTCACAACCATCGCGTCCTGCTGCCACACCTTGCTCCATGTTGTGTAATATCCTGAAGAACAATGCATCTGACTAACATTGTTAAATGATTTATCTTGATGCATTATGGAGATATGAGTAGGCAATGTAAAAATATAGACATCAGGGCTATGTGTTGTTAGTTAGACTTGTAATACAAAAATCGAACGGGTATGAATTTGTATAGCAGGATGACATAAGTACCAGTTAAAAACCCTAGAATATGGGCCAGAAACTAGCCACCTACACTCCTCATATTGGCCAAATGATGGCCACACAATTAGAAGACTTAACAAAATTTAAAATTTCTTTTGAATCCACCAATCATATTATTTTCCAACTCTTCCAACTTGGGACTTAAGGATCAAAGATTTTCCCTCCTTGTCCCCTAAAAATTTCGGCCACTTCTTCTCTTTCTCACCCTCCATGTTTCTTTGTCAAGTTCATTCTCTTCTTCCACTTACCCATATCCACCAAAAACTCTAAGTGAATCTTGTCTCCTTTTACTCAAAAATTCCACTTTTTCTTTGTGATTCCTCAAGAAAACTCAAGACAATCTCATAAACTCCACTCCTTTGGATTATTTAGCTTTAGCTACCAAGGAGAGAAAGACGAGTTATCACCTATTTAGAGCCATAGTAAAGAAAAGCTATCAAGAAAACTAAAATTTAAAAGCTATAAGTTAGATTTGAGGCAGAATTTCTTGGATTGATTGATTTTTAGGACTTATGAGACTATTACGGTTTCTTATGCCATTCCTTGTTTGATGTTTTTTGATGAAGATATGACTTGATTGTGGTGATTTAAGATAGAAATCTTTGGTTTGGGTTGAAGATTTGATTAAAATATAAATCACAAACAGAAATGCTGTCAATAAAACCCTAAGGAATCGTCTAGTGTTCCTTGATCTAAAGAACTCAAAATTTAGTGAAACCATTTTTATATGAAATTAGACTTCCAAATCTTTCCAACGTATAAATTATAAGTCCATTGGACTTAAAAAGAGAGAGTTATGAATTTCAGAATTAACCTGTTAAATTATACTCACTATTTTGACTAGTACATGTTATGAGGGGCATAACTTGCCCTATAACATCAAATTGAGTGAAACCAATTTTTTTTAGAAATATAATACATAGATAATCATGCCTATGAAATTTCAAAGTCATGACATGAGTACATTGCTCCCAGTAATTCATGAAAGTTGACCTATACTCTATTTTTGGTGAAACAGGGCAGTCCAATTAAGGATCCCATAACTTGAGTTCCATTCACCCAATTATAGTGAAACCTCTGGGAAATGAAATGTGGTCCATATAGCTTTATTGAGGTATACATTTAAGATTAGAATGACAAGAATTTGATTTTTAGTGATTTTCTAAATTTAGGTACCCAAGTTTGTCTAGAAATAGGGCAATTTTGAGTAAAACTTAAATAACTCAAATTATACACTTCAAATCGAAGTGGGACCAAGGAGTTTCAAAAGAAGACTAATAAGGCCATAATTTGTTAAATTTTTAGATCAAAATGAATTAAAATGGAATTTTACTAGAATTTAGAAGATCAGGGCAGAATTGAGGAAATTAAGATAACTTGGCAGTTTTAAGGTTTAAGAGTTTTCTAAACTATGATGAGTGAATGGCTGAATGAATGGTACAATTTCTTATCATATTGATGTGAATTGAATATATTGATATTATGATCCTTATTACTATGACTAGCTGGCTGATTATGTGCGCTACTCATTTGGGAAGCATTATGTTTTAGTTGCTATGTTACTGAATTTTTGGCAGAAATTATATGAATTATGTATTGTGATTCAGAGTCATTCAAGCATCATATTCATGAACATATGATCTATGCTAAAAGTATGATTCCATATTACTTAGGGCAACCTCGGAATGAATTAAGGGGAATAGATTGGTGTAAGAGTCGAGAAAAGTAAACCTAGTAATCATGTATAAGAACAAGCTCGGTCCTGAAAAACAGATTATTACCTAGGAGTTTATATGGCCAAATACTCTTAGAGGATCAAGTATGGAAAGATTATGATACAAGCTAAAGAAAAAAAAGTGTCAAGTGCACTTGCATTAAGAGTTCATGGGCATTCATCTATGCATATTTATCCTATTGCTCTTGATCTTTTATTTATTTTAGCACTCTTGATCTGTTATAGTTATTATCAGAATACTTATTCTGTTTACAAAGTGTTTGAGTAAAATTAAACCTACTTCGAATAATATGGTTTCAAAATTATAAAATTGTGATGTATGCCTCACTACTTATCTTGCTTACAAATTTTGAAATAAATCGAAGTAGCTGATAATGATTGCGATGACACTATTGGTCGTCCAGGAGATCATATTGAGAATTTTTGAATTCTGATGCCTATTCATATATGTTCGTGTCATTCTCAGATGACAACAACAAAGGCAATGGTGTTCTCCACTGAGGTTCCAGGGGCACAATGGAAATCATGACCCTACTTTTATTTCTTTTTGCTTCCTTGTATTTTGATAGGTGTCCCTACGTGGACCCTTTTGTGTAACATCCTGAATTTCGCATAATTAGTATTGTCAAATAATTAAATTTTCAGATACATTATAGATATATGATAGTCAATATTGAAATGCAAACATTAGAGTTAGATCAAATTCAAGTTTCTTTATAGAAAATTTCGTGTAGACAATTAACAATATTTAGATAGTTTAAAGAAAATCGGTTTGTTTATAGTATCTTGTAGATCAAGAACTGAGTTGATCAGAATTTATACTATAAGAAAACATGAATACCAATTTAAAACCCTAAATCCTATGGCTAGAAACTAGCCACCCACCCATGCTTGTTGGCCAAATCATGGCCATCCATTTGCAAAAATTAACAAAATTCAAAATGTCAAACAAATCCACCAATCACACTCTTTACTCTTCTTTCCAACTTTGTCCATAAGTCATCAAATTCTCCCCTCCATATCCCCAAAAATTTTGCCAGCCCCTTTAACCCTAAGCCTTTTATTTCTTTCTTCCATTTCATCCCTTCCTCTATTCTCTCTATCTCCACCCAAGCTTCCAAGCAATTATTGCATTCTTCTTCTCAAAATTTCCATTTCTCCCATGTGTTCCTCAAGAAAAACTCGAGATGATTTCATAAACCTCACTCGTTTGGATCATTTAACTTCAGCCATTAAGGAGAAAAAGAGAAACCATCACCTTCTAGGAGCTTTATGGAAGGACAAGCCATCAAAGAACCTCAAACTAGAAGCTACAAGTGGTGTTTTTAGGTAGGACTTTCTTAGATTATTTGATTCCTCTAATTTAGGTGGCTATTAGAGTTTCTTATGTCACCTTTTAGTTGATGATATTTGATGTTAATATAGCTTGCTTTGAGTGATTTCAGGCAGGAATTATTAGTTTGGTTTGGTCATTTGATCAAAATACGAAAAGAACACTCAAATAGAAAAGCTGAGAGAATACCCTAGGGCAGCAGTTCGTATAGTGAGCTATATAGCTCCATCTATAGGCATCAAAATTGAGTGACAAATTTTATATGAAACTAGACTTCAAGAGCTTTCCAACCATATAAATTATAGATCCATTGGATATAAAATGTGAGAGATATGAATTTTTGAAATAGACTATTAAGTTTCTTCCATAACCCTAACCAATGTGCATTAAAAGGGCATAACTCGCCCTATATAACTTTAAAGTGAGTGCAACCAATTTTGTTAGAAAGATAACACATAGATAACTATTTGATAAAAATTTCAGGCTTAGATCTCATGTACACTACTGCCAGTAATTTTCTAAATTTACCCTATCTCTTATTCGGGTTGGGATAAGGCAATACAGGATAGCCAATTTTAGAAGGTCATAACTTGAGCTCTACCTACCAATTAAGATGAAACTTATTGGAATTGAAAGATAACTCAATTAACTACATATATATATATATATATATATATATATATATATATATATATATATATATATAATTTGTACAAAAATGGTTAAAATTAGAATTTTAGTGATTATCTAATGTTAGGTGCTCACGTTTGTTCTAAAACAGGGCAGCCTTGAGTAAGACTTTAACAACTCAACCTATACACATCAAAACTTAATAGGACTAAAGAAAACTAAAACTAGACTAATAATTTCATAACATACTAAATGTTCATATTCAAATAAGTTCAAATGAAATTATGGTACCATTTGTAAAATAGGACAAATTTAGAAGTTTTGAAGTACATTGACAGATTTCACCTAGTTGAAAGCCCTTGAACCATGAATAGTCAATGGATGCGATTATTGTTGAAAATTTTCTATTGGATTGATGTGAATGTTGATATATGATTATGATGGTTCTAGTATCTGATTGGCTGGCTAAAATTAATCTATTTGTATTTTGGGAAGTATTATGATACAACCATTATGCTGCCAAATTTTCGGCGAAAGTACATAAAGCTATGAGTATATGTATACATATGTTATGTCCATGATAACCATGCATGCAAATATGATATGAGACATATGCATGAATTTAAAGTATTTGCATGCATAATCATGTATGAAAATGAAAAGACAATAAGAACTTGCAAAGGGACTTACGTAGCCTCTATCTCATAGTGGGCCAGGCCAGCATTATCTAAGACTTGGGTCAGCCTCTGACTAGATTTAAGGGGAATAAACTAGTGTAAGGGTCGGAGAAAGTAAACCCGTCACTTATATATAGGTACGAGCTTGGACTTGAGAAGCAGGCTATTACCAGAGGTGAGAGAGGTCATTCACCTCTAGGGAACTAAGCACAGAGATGCAAGATGTAAGTTAAGGAAGATGAGAAAGGTTGCACTTTAAAGAAGGTAATACATAACGCCTAGGTGTGTCAACTAAGGAAAGTTAAGAAGAGACAAATGCACTTGCATCAAAAAGTCACTGACATTCATCTATGCATAGTATTTATTTGTCCTTCAACTTGCCATAATTATGATCTTATTCTTTCTCTGTTTACCAAGTGTATGAATAAAATTAACCTGCTTCGAAATGACATTTTTGAATCTTCGAAAATGAAATTTATAGTCCATATGGTATGATCACTTTTTCATAATAAATCGAAGTAACTAGAGATAATGACAATCACACTATATGTGATAGTCTAAGAAATCCTACTGAGAATTTATAATTTTCACCTCCATGTATGTTTCTGTGTTATCTCCAAATAGTTCAGGAGGTATAGAAGATGGTCATACTAGGCAAAGTTATTTAACATTGGAAGATGGATGAGTGTTGCTATTAGACAAGGTTCATTCATATAACAGTAATAACTCCCAAGTGTGGTACTATGACTTAAGCATGGTACCGTACTTGGGATGGTGTTATATTAATGGTATCAAAGCAGTTCATCCTAACCAGACATGGGATGGACTGACTATGCTTCCGAAACATACTCTAAGGGTTTAGAAAAGCTATGCTTTAGGCCCTTACCTAACAAGGACACAGATGCTTATCTTATGCATGGTAGCCTTGTTGTGTGTAGCAACTTATTTGTCACACTTGACTACATTTTGAACTAGATCACCTTAATATGAAGTTTAGTGTAGGTGGAAATCTGCGGCACCTAGCTGGCTTACTAGGGATAAAGGAATTTGAGGGCAAAATTCTTTTTATGAACGGTAATAGTGTAACATCCCGAATTTCGCATAAATAGTATTGTTGAATAATTAAATTTTCAGATACATTATAGATATATGAGTAGTCAATATTGAAATGCAAACATTACAGTTAGATAAAATTCAAGTTTCTTTATAGAAATTTCGTGTAGACAATTAACAATATTTAGATAGTTTAAAGAAAATCGGTTTATTTATAGTATCTCGTAAGTCAAGAATCGAGTTGATAGAAATTTATACTGTAAGATAACATGAATACCAGATTAAAATCCTAAATCTTACGGTTAGAAAGTAGCCACCCACCCATGCTTGTTAACCAAATCATGGCCATCCATTTGTAGAAATTAACAAAATTCAAAATGCCAAACAAATCCACCAATTACGCTATTTTCTTTTCTTTTCAACTTTGCCCATAAGTCATCAAATTCTCCTCTCCATGTCCCCAAAAGTTCCACCAGCCCTTTTAACCTTAAGCCTTCCATTTCTTTCTTCCATTTCATCCTTTCCTCCGTTCTCTCTATCTCTACCCAAGCTTCCAAGCAATTTTTGCATTCTTCTTCTCAAAATTTCCACTTCTCCCTTGTGTTCCTCATGAAAAACTCAAGATGATTTCATAAACTTCATTCCTTTGGATTAGTTAGCTTTAGCTATTAAGGAGAACAAGAGAAACCATCACCTTCTTGGAGCTTTATGGAAGGAAAAGCCATTAAAGAACCTCAAACTAGAAGCTACAAGTGGTGTTTTTAGGTAGGATTTTCTTAGATTGTTTGATTCCTATAATTTAGGTGGCTGCTAGGGTTTCTTATGTCACCTTTTAATTGATGATATTTGATGTTAATATTGGATTTCTTTGAGTGATTTCAGGTAGGAATTATTAGTTTGGTTTGGTCATTTAATCAAAATACGAAAAGAACACTCAAACAGAAAAGCTGAGAGAATACCCTAGGGTAGCAGTCCATATAGCGAATGGTACGACTCCATCTGTAGGCATCAAAATTGAGTGAGACCAATCTTAGATAAAACTAGATTTCAAGAGCTTTTCAACCATATAAATTATAGATCCATTGAATTTAAAATGAGAGAGTTATGAATTTTTGTTTTAGATTGTTAAGTTTCTTTCACAACCCTGACCAGTGTGCATTAAAAAGGGCATAACTTGCCTTATATAACTTCAAATTTAGTGCAACCAATTTTGTTAAAAAGATAATACATAGATAACCATTCCACAAAAATTTTAGGCCTATCTTATGTAAGGTACTGCCAATAATTTTCTGAAGTTACCATATGTCCTGTTTGAGCTGGGATAAGGCAATTCATGATAACCTACTTTAGGAGCTCGTAACTTGAGCTCTAGCTACTCAATTAGAATGAAACTTATTGGAATTGAAAGATAACTCAATTAGTTACATATTGAGATAAAATTTGTACAAAAATTCTAAAGTTAGGTGCTCAAGTTCGTGTTGAAACAAAGCAGCCTTGAGTAAGACTTTAATAACTCAACCTATACACCTCAAAACTAAATGGAACTAAAGAGAACTAAAAATAGACTAATAATGCCATAACATACTAAATGTTCAGATTCAAATGAGTTAAAATGAAATTATGATATAGTTTGTAAAACAGGACTGATTTAGAAGTTTTGAAGTACATTGACAAATCTCACCTAGTTGAAAGCCCTTGAACCACAAATAGTCAATGGATGACATTATTGTTGAAAATTCCCTGTTAGACTGATGTGAATATTGATATATGATTATGATGGTTTTAGTATCTGATTGCCTGGCTAAAATTACTCTGTTTTCATTTTGGGAAGTATTATGATACAACCGTTATGCTGCCAAATTTTTTATGAAAGTATATGAAGCAATGAGTATATGTATATATATGTTATGTCCATGATAATCATCCATGCAAACATGATTGAGATATGATGAGACATTTTCATGAATGTAAAGCATTTGCATGCATGATCATGTATCAAAATGAAAAGACAATAAGAACTTGCAAAGGGACGTACCAAGCTTCCACCTTGTCGTGGGCCAAGACGGTATTGTCTAAGATTTGGGCTAGCCTTCGACCAGATTTAAGGAGAATAAACTGATGTAAGAGTCGAGGAAAGTAAACCTGTCACTCATTTGTAGGTATGAACTCGGACATAAGAAGCAAGCTATTACGTAGCGGTGAGAGAGACCATTCATCTCCGAGGGACCAAGTACAAAAAAGCAAGAATTTAGTAAAGGAAGATGAAAAAGGCTGCACTTTAAGGACGACAATACATAATGCTCAAGTGCAGGTCCAAAACAGACACCCTAGGGATGGCAATATGTAATGTCTAGGTGTGTCAACTAAGGAAAGTTAAGAAGAGACAAATGCACTTGCATCAAGAAGTCGCTGTCATTCATCTATGCATATTATTTATTTGTCCTTCAACTTGCCATAATTATGATTTTGTTTTTTTCTCTATTTACCAAGTGTATGAATAAAATTAATCTACTTCGGAAAGATATTTTTGAACCTTCTAAAATGAAATTTATAGTTCATAATAAACCGAAATAGTTGGAGATAATGACGATGACACTATATATGATAGTCTAGGAAATCTTATTGAGAATTTATAATTTTCACCTCTATGTATATTCCCATGTTATCTCTAGATAGCTCATGAGGTATATAAGATGGTCATATTGGGCAGAGTTGTTTAAGATTGGAAAACGACCTAGAGTTGCTATTAGACAAAGTTTGTTCATGTAACAGTAACAACTTTCAAGTGTGGTATTATGACTTAAGCATAGTATTTTACTTGGAAGGGTGTTACATTTTGGATCTTTATTTTCCTTAATGTGAGTTAGATGGAGGTCTCACATTAAATACATTCAGAGACTTGTGAGTACCTATTGAGTAGATGTAAATGTGATACCGAATAATATGTAGATTAATTATTCACAGTTCATGTTTGCTTTCCTATTGTAACTTTTGTTTATGGTCAACCCCTTATGTATATATATGTTTAATTAGATAACGCACTCTAAGATGAGAAATTTCCCGTATATTTTACTTCAATTGCACGTAAAACTCATGTTTAAGTATACTAGGTTAAGAAAATAGGATCTCTACACGTAGCAAACTCCTAGTCATAGTATTATAACTTAAGCATAGTACTGTAGATAGGAGGGTGTTACTCGTTGCTTCAAGGACACTCACAAAGAAAGAGGAAAGAAAGGGGGTGGCAATTGTAACATCCCCAATTTTTCTTGTGCTAAATTATTCCATTTTACCTCCACCACGAGTTCCGAGTTCCGACTTCACTAGTTTTCATGATTCCCGACTTCATCTTCGAATTTCACATAAAACGGGATAATTTCCGACTTCCGAGTTGAATGTAACGAGTTTCCGCCTTAGAGTTGAACCCAATTAGAATGGACACGAGTTCGGATCCTTGAGTTGATTTCCATGTCGTACACGAGTTCCGATCTCCGAGATTATTCCCAGGAGCCTCCCATTTCTGTTGGTATTTCCGATTTGAATGGGGAGTCCCAAGATTATATGATTATAAGCTGTATAATTTTCGACATCCGACTTTGCTTCCAAGCTTCAAATAAACCGAACAAGATTTCCGATATTCGAATTTACTTCTAAGTCTCAAATAAGATAGGATGAGTTCCGACATCCGGCTTCAGCCCCTAGCTCAAGTAAAAAGGCACGAGTTCCAACTTTAAGTGGAATAGGGATGAGTTTCGATTTCAATAGAATGGAAGCAAGCTCCACTTTTGGAACGATGTGGAGAGCAATTTGGCCACAAAAATGGGACACATGGCCGAACCTCAATCACAAAATTTCAACCAATCAACACTCATAATCCCAACTACCCCATGTATTTAAGTCAGACTCTTCCCGTCATTTTTGACTTATCTACGCCACTCTCCCCCTCCCTCTTGTTCCAGCCTCCTTCTTCCTTTCTCTCAATCAACTCCATCACTCCTTCAAGCTTCACAAGGTTCTAACAATTCAAACTTCAACACTTAGCTCAAATCACACTCCAAAGAGGTAGGATTTTATTTCTGTTCTTGAATTACTTGCAATATGATTGCATGAAATTGCATTCTTCTTTATGTATTTGATGAAATATTGGCTGTATTATGATGGATTATGATAGGATTAATATGAAATCTTGAGTTGAAATTAGAGTTAGAAGAAGAAAACTAGGAGAAATGGAGGATTGGGATGCTGTCTTAGTGAGGAATTCCACGGCAGTCTGTACAGCAGAGTGTACGGTGCTGTCTACAACTGGTTAAATCCGATGAAACTATTTTTAAATGAAATTAGACATTCAGGGCTTTCCATACATGTATCATATGAGGTCATTGGATTAGTATTGAGAGAGATATGAATTTTTGAAATTTGACCTAGGAACCGGACTTTCATCCGGGTAGGATGACTTGAGGAGGGTATAACTCACCCTACACAACTCCAAATTGAGTGAAACTAACTTTGTTAGAAAGCTTACACATAGGGGAACATCTCAATGTGAAATTCTGAGTTTGTTATGACCCCAATTGATCCCAGTGGTTCGAGGAAGTTACCCTATGTCTAAATCGAGTCAAAATAGAGTAGTTCAGAAAAGGTGGAATTTCAGGACTTATAACTCGAGCTATACTGAAGTGTAAATGGAATGAAACTTATTGCAAATGAAAGGTTGTCCTGTTAGCTTTGATATGGCACCAATTTCGTATAATTTGAGTTTAGTTTCGATTTTTAGTGAATTTATATTTCTAGGAGTGTAATTCGGGCTAGTGACTGAATAGGTTGCGACAGAATTTGAATATCTTGAGTTATATAAATCAAAATGATATGGGACCAAAGAGGTTAGAAAATAGACACATAGAGCTATGACATATCCAAAATTCAGGTTTAAATGAGTTGAATAGAGGTAAAGGTGGATTATACAAAATTCGGGCAGAACTGAGTAGAATTGGTAGAAATGACCAAATTGATGGTTTCATAAGTGTCAATGAACATATAAAGTTTGAGCTGAGGATTGCAAGTTTTGCATTAAGAAATATGTTAGATTGATTATACTACTATGACTGATTTGTCTGTGAGAGCTGGTACTATTCATGAGGAAACGGATCGATGCATTATCTTTGCCAAATTCTGACAGTAAGTCTATGAAACTATGGATGTTATGAATATCTATATGTTATGCTCATAAGGTTCAGGTATGCAAGGATGAATTTAAGTATGATATAAGTAATGAAAGTTTATGCTATGGCAGATTATACTTTGAATATATTACATTTACATGTTATGTTCATGTATGCCATGCATGCAAACATAATTAGAATATGATATGAGAAAAAAAGTATGAGACATATTCATGTATGCACAAAGCATTTGCACGCATGATGAGACATGGAAAGGAAAGATGATAAGAACTTGAAAAAGGGATGTACTAGCTACCACGTGAGGCATGGCATAAACCCAGCTAACGTGGATCAAAGCAGTACTGTCTAAGACTTGGGACAGCCCTCAACTAGATTAGTGGAAATAGACCGGTGTGAGGGTCGAGGAAAGTAAACCCGTCACTCATGTATGAGTGCAGTCAGGACCAAAAAGCGGTATTGCCCAGAGGTGAAAGAGGCCATTCATCTCCGGGGGACCAAGCATAAAAAAGTAAGATCAAGTTACAAGTTAAAGAAAGACATGAATTAAGTCAAGTGCACTTGCATATAGTCAAGTATAAGCATCTATAAGTACCTCTTCAGTTATCTCATTAAGTCATACTATTATTATGATTCTGGTTGAAGCATATCATATTATTCATATTTCTATGTCTGTCATATAATATAGTAAGTGATTGTTAAGATATAACTCGCTTTGAGAAAGGTATTTTCAACTTAAAATTGAACCACTATTTATTTATATGTGCTCATATTTTCATAATAAACCGAAGCGGCTGGAATGTTTATGATGACATTATAAGATTGGTTTAAGTTTACCTACTGAGAACCCTAAGTTCTCACTGCCTGCTTGTATATTTTTCTTTTCTGTAAACATTCTAATACCTAAGTTGGACATCCAGTGCAAGGCGGAATGCAGGGCCACTTATTGAGCATGACTCAGGCGCTAGCCAGATCAAGAGATTATCGAAGCTAGCTAACGATTAGTCGGAAGTAGATGCTGTTTACTATGTCGGTCACAATTTTCTTTTAAAGTGTAATTATTTTATTCTCTATGTATCAGAGACTAGTAGTTAGTAATAAAGTGGACAATTAAAAGTAGTGTATTATATTTTCCATATTTTAAAGGAATTTTCAACACCTAACAACCTTTTATTGTAGCTTCAGTGACTCGGCATAAACATATGATAGAGGTTGTTACAGCGATTGCTTTAGGATAAGAAGAAAGAAGAATGGTAGGGTTTTGTTACATCTATGAGGGGTTATTAGATTGGTTTATTGTTGGTTGAGTCAAGCACCAGGTCAAGTTTTATAACTTTAAAGTTTTCCTTTGCCTTCATTGGATTTTATTTGTATGTATTATTAATATAAAAATTTTACACAAATATCTAATCATATATTGCGATATTAACAAGAGTGTTTGATATAATCATCTATTACCTTAAAAATCTTATCAATATAAATATTTGATTGAATGATAGTATGTGTAACAATTAAACTCTTCGTTCATTTGAATTAATATGGGAACTTTTTATTTGAATTAAGATGCAAGCACGTTTTGAAAGCGGGTTGAGCTTGAGCAATTCCAACCAATTCAGCAAGTTGTACTTTTGTAGACAAGTCAGAGATAAAGATAAGGCACTTATGAGGCAACAGCAATAGGCATCAACATCACGTGAAGCAAGAAAGAAAAACAGAGGAAATGATGGAAGCAAAGTTGTCGCGTGCGGCAAGGAAGCTAACATCGTCATCCATTCAAGAACTCTCCCACCTCGCTCAGAGATGCAATGCCATCAACCTCGCTGAGGGCCTCCCCGACTTCCCTGCACCTCCCCACATCAAAAACGCCGCCGTTTCAGCCATCAATTCCGACTTCAACCAGTACAGGTGAATTTTCTAAGCCTTACAATGTTGTTGTTTGTTGGAGCTTAGAGCAACAAAACTTCTTGTACACTTTTCTAAGCCTTACAACCCAGTTCTAGTTAAGTGCTCTTCTTACAACTACTGATGGAACCTACCGTTTTTAAACTTGAGGCACGTGCAAGGCGTATGTGATGACCTGACCAAAATGGTGAAGGAAATGCATGGCTTGGACATCAACCCTCTTACGGACATAGCTATTTGCTGTGGTCAAACTGAGGCATTTGCTGCGGCAATTTTTGCAAGTATGTGCTGAATGATGTATGGGAGTTTTGAAGCAATAATTTTTGACTTACTGTAATACTTGACCCAATACATGTATTTGTTTCTTTTCCGATTTTGCTATCAAATAGCTTTAGTACTTCTTGGTCAAGCCTTACACTTAATATCACTAGAATACAAGTTAGTGCATGCAAAATACTAAATTTTGTTTATAGGCATTTTTTTTTTTTTGGTTAATATCACCAAAAATGCAACCTAGGCTAATTTACTTATATGTTACCACTTAATTTACTTTGGGTAGTTATATTGAAAACTTGATGTTAGAACGCTATGAGAATTGATTTACTTCATAATTGCTTTTTTAAATTTTTGTGCTTTATAATATACTCTCCCATACTAGTATTTTGGTTTTCAGAAACTTTATCATATTGCATGCCCATAGTTGTACCAGTACAGGTACTCGTATTCCTCTCCCGGCAACCCTCTGTTGTTCTTGTTAGTTCATGAATCATGAGCTTCAAAACATGAGTTTATTAGATATTCTATGTGGCCATATCTTTTGTTGTATCATAATCACCCATTGTTCTGTTTCCCACAGCAATTGATGCTGGTGACGAAGTCATTCTATTTGACCCTTCCTATGAAACATACGAAGGATGTGTTACCATGGCCGGGGGAGTCCCGGTAAGCTTACTATTACCAATTATTATAAGCTATTTCTTTTTTCTTACACTGAGATATCTTCATAGATTGGTTTATTTGAACCACGGTGAGAATAATTATCATAAGCTTTATTATGACCGAAGATTACTACTCTACAATTTTCAGTTGGTTAGTTCTCACGTTTTCGGCTATTTTTTGTTTTTGCCTTTTTTTTTTAATCCTAAATAATTCTGTATGAAAAACACTTTACATAACAAAATCTTCGTTTTTCTGCGCCATTGAATTTGTCTGTGGACAAGATCTGTGCAGCGTTATTTGAAAACTTTTCTGCACATAATCTGCATACAATCCAATGGCCATGTATATTTGTTGTGTCTTTTTAGTGTTATTGATGTAATATTATCATTTTATCTAATGCCCCCTTGTTTTTGTGAACTTAATCAATGAACATGACAGATACATGTGGCCCTTAACCCACCTCAGTGGACCCTGGATCCAATCAAATTGCTGAGAGCATTTACTGATAGAACTAAGGCCATAGTATTGAACAGGTTCGAAATTACACAAATGCACAATTCCCTCAACTTTAGATAGACTTCATCCTAATCTTGGTCCTCTTCATATCTATCCTACAACCAACAGAATAGCCAATGAGCAAATCATTTTTTCCAAAGATCAAGTGAATAAGCATTACCAGTGCTATCTACATACTGTACAAGTGTTTCAGATTATCCATTCTGCGTATCCTGCTGTCAAGTATTCCATATAAAGTTTTTAATGAAGGTTTCACATCTTATAGGCTCAATTTTTGTGACGTCAATTGCAATACTTAAAGAAGTTTGGTGTGTACTTTTATGCTTCATTTTCCCATACTTCAAAGTCTTACACTCACCGGACTTCTGTCAACGAAAAGATTAAATCACTGAGCAGATGCTTTCATTTTCTTTGGTTGATTTGGATACGTGAAGTGACTTTGTTATAATAATAATAGCAATCACTCACTAAATTTTTTTTTATTATGAATCTAAATGTTTGAAAGATGGTTAGTCTCACTTGTGGATTACAAAAATGCTGACATAAAGTTTGAACAGTCCTCACAATCCAACTGGCAAAGTTTTCACAAAAGATGAACTTGAGACTATTGCTGGAGCATGCTGCAGCCGAAATTGTCTGGCTATAACAGATGAAGTATGATTCTCTCTTACTTTGCACTGATAGAACTTCAATTTCAAGATTTAAACAGAATATTTGAGTATTATTTTTTGGTGAATAAGATATTTATGAGATGAACTAATAGAGATATTCATTTTTCATAGGGATCTGCTTCTGCTACTGATATTTAGTATAATGAGAGGAAACTGGCCCTGGAGGCTAGAACGCATATGTGTTGTTCTAGGGTGCATTTTTGCATAAATCATCTATTGTGACACGAGTTTATTCCGTGATCAAGATATAAATGTTAAATGGCTTATGACTCTGATTTTTCTTTCCTGTTAATTGGATTTTGTTGACAAACAGAAATAACTGCTTCTTATTTACCTTTGAGTTGGATATTATACTTCTCAGCATGAATTTGCACATGCACAAGAAAATTACTGGGAATTTTAACTTTGTAAGAGCTGAATATATGCAAATAATGTAATGTTTTTCCTTCTTTTGGATGCTTTATGCAGGTATACGAGCATATAACATACGACAATAAAAAACATATGTCCCTTGCCTCATTTCCAGGAATGCAAGAGCGGACAATTATAACCTCTTCCTTGTCTAAAACATTTAGTGTCACAGGTAAAGTCAAAACCATATTTTTTTTTTTGGTTCTCACATGATATCCTTCCTAATAATGGCATATTGGCAGTAACTCAATGTTGGTCTGTCATATATCAGGCTGGAGGGTTGGATGGGCAATTGCACCAGCTTTTCTTGCATCTGCTATCAGAAATATTCATGTCAAATTTACAGATTCTGCACCAGCACCGTTTCAGGAAGCTGCATTGACTGCTTTGAGAAGCCCCCCAGAATACTTTGAATCACTGAAAAGAGTAAGACCTCAGCAGTACATTCGAGAAGACATTGTACCAGCGTTTATTCTATGCTCCTTACTAATAGTTTTCCTCATATTTCTATCTATACACAGGATTATCAATCAAAACGAGACTATATTGTCAAGTTGCTTGCTGGATTAGGTTTCAAGATACAGTTTATACCTCAAGGTTCCATCTTCTTATTTGCTGAGCTTCCTGATAATTGCCTCCTCTCTGATGTATGCACGCTCTTTGCTCTCTTCTAATATATGCTAGTTTAGAACTATTTTAATTATCATAGTCTTTTTGAGTTCGGATTTTTCTGCAATACATTAGACCATTATTATACTGTTGTTCCTTTCGAGTGATAAACGTTTTTGTTCACAGGTAGAATTTGTTAAGAAACTAATACTAGAAACAGGGGTGGTGGCTGTACCAGGACAAGGATTTTTTCATGCAAACTTATCATCGAATGAAGTTTCTAATGAAAGTTGTTCCTACCAGAAGAGATACATAAGATTTGCATTTTGTAAGAGCGATGGAACCTTGGCTGCAGTTTCAGAAAGACTAGGTAAGGTTTTGGATGCTGCAGGGCATCTTGCGTTACTTTAAATGGCAGAAAGAGTAATGGATGACAGGAATCAGGAACAGGAGACAAAATTTTTGCAAATTAACATAGCTTATATTTCAAATTAATTTCATCAAAAGAATATGTGAAATAAACTAGCTTCTGTTTGCTTTTATATACTCTAAGTAGTTCTACCTTCCAAGTAACCTATAAAAAATTGAAAGATATAAACATGCAGGCGGCTGTCCGCACCTTTCGGCCTTTTCGAGATTTGTTATTAGAACATAAGAAATCTATCACATACACGACACATAGGTGATGAAAGGGGTCAAAATGGATAGAAGCAACACATATCATATGAGACTATAGCAACCTAGACATTTTCCTCTTCTCTTGTACGTCGCATATGTGTTGGATTTGTTATGTTCACTTGAGAATGAGAAGATCAGAAGTTAGTGACTGAAATTCCTTGACGATTTAATTCAGCATAAGTCCGATATATATGTAAGAGATTTTATGGATCAAATACTAGGAATTTAGAACAACACAAATATATTAAAAACAATAAGGGTAAAAAATCATTTACGTCTGTTACATTTTAAAGCAATTTCAACTTAACCCTAAAAGTTTTTTATTCAGTTTACATCCCTAACATTTTTAACATGTTTCAATTTTGCCATTTCGATAGACAATATCCAAATTATAAAAAAAGAGAAAAAATTGATATTAAGGTCAAATTTCAATGTTAGTAATGTCTAAATACCACCAATAGAGATTGTTTGTCTTCAATTCTCCAAGAAAAAGCTTCAAGCATGAGTTTTAGTAGGAGAAAGACTATTTGAGCAATAAGAGGGCTTAAATTAAAAAGGAAAACTACCATATCCTACAAAAATATAGAGGAAAATGATGGTAAATAATATTGTCCTATTATGAGAAGTAATGAATACGTTATTATTGACATTTTAACCTAACCTTCATATCAGTTTTTTCTATTTATAATTTGAATATCAAAATAGTAATATTGAAATGTTTTGAAAATATTAGGGATGTAAATAAAACAAAAAAAGAAAAACTTTTGGGACTAAGTTAAAATTGTTGTACAATATGAGGGACATAAATGAGGCTTTACACAAATAATAAACTGCGTACCTGTTTGGCTATAACTGTATGAATCTCAAAGTCTCTGACAGGGTTGAAAGGCTAAGCCTTCCTTTCCTTCCTCTGCAACCCCCACTTTTCCTTATAGTAGCCATTAATGGGGTGAGCTATAGAGTAGTAATATGCTAGGGTTAAAGAGTGCAGGGGAGACCTAGCTTATATATAAACATAACCAGGCTTTCCCATCAAAAGCCCATGAGATTGAGGCTTACACTATTACTCAAACTAATCAGTTACAGATATCCAAACCCAAAATAAATGGATCACTCAAATCAATAATTGGGCTTTAAGACTGCATCCCAACATGGATCTTATATTAGCTTGTTTTTATCAAAACCAAAATGTCTCAATTGATTGTAGCCCACAAGAATTACATTCTCCCACTTGGGCAAAATCAATTGAGTAGTTTTAATTTTAAAAAATAAATAAGTAAATAAATAAATAAATTGAAAACATTTGTTTTGAAAATGACTTTGGGGCCAATAAGTATTATCATTAATGTGGCCACATTTAAGAAACACACATGATACACAATGCGACATCTAAATGTAACTCCATCCAACTAAAGCCAAGCAACATCGAATCACAGCAGTCGTTACATCCTTTATTGATCTAAGACCAATCCATAGTTACAAATGTCACTGACTCTGTCAACTAGTCATTAGTGTGGAGTGTAGCAAGAAAATAGCATGCCAATATGATTCAACAGCCATATTGCTAATTTCAATGTCGATCCTCACAATTTCTCTTAATGCTTTTAAAGCCAACGAAATTGTATGGTCCATGAAGAACCATTTTGTAACATCCCCGTATAACGTAATAGGAAATGATGAAAACGTCCCCGAGCAAAATTCCAATTATTTGTGGCTTTGCCGAGAACTTTTACTAATTACATATTTATCCCTAAAGATCCTTTCCATAATTATTCCTGAATTTTTTAGAAAATGATATTTAGGTCCTTATATCAATAGAATTAACAGAATAAGGTTTTAAATGAAGTAGAACCATGTAGCAGACATGTAGAAACCCAATTCTTGTCCAATTAGGTCATGGAGGTGTCCACATGTGAAATAATGTGGGATTCCCCTAGACTTGCCCAAAAATTTCAAAAAATGCCATTAGTTATGAGAAACAGAAAATAAAAAGGCCCTAAAATGCAAAACGTTTAACTTACGCTGTTAATCGATCTATTCAAATTGGATATGTAGAGTTACTTAGAAGTTAACTAAAAGTCAATTAGGAGTTAATTAAGTGTTAGTTAGAGAGATTAGGGTTAGAAACAATTAGAATAGAAACATAGAAAACATCACAAAATTCTTCAAAATCATTTTGCCAATTTGGAGGAAATTGGTGAAGATTCAATATTTTAAACTACCAAAACCAAATTAACTGAATTTAATCTTATAAAATCCTAAACCTAATGACTGAGAATTCAGCCACTTAACACCTCAAAAGTGGCACTACTTATCCACAAAAGAATGAAGAAACTTAGCCTATTTGATTACCATTCATGTGGCAACCAATGAAAATCAAGAATACCAACTACCCACATATATGAATCTCCATTTTTTCTATGTCCTTCATATTGTGCCCCATATCTGCAGCTTTCTTTCCTCTTTCTTCTTCTCCCTCACTTCATTCTCCTTCCATTTTCAAGCTCCACTCATATTCCACATCAAGAACTTGCATCTAGCCAACATCTACATCCATCTAGAGGTAGGATTCCTTGTCTTTGCTTGGTTATGAGGCTTGGTGGTTGATTTGTTTCCCTTACTTCTCTCACTATTATGGTGTTTTATGATGGTTATATGATGATTTATGATTGGTTCAGTATATGTTTGCTTGAGTTAGATTGAATATTGAATGAGAAACATAAGAAGCAATAAAATAGAATCTGGATTTCCTTAAAATCCCTCTGGCATCTGTACTTGCGCATTGTACAGACTCACCTATAGACACCAAACTGAGTGATACTATTCACGAGAAAACAGACCTGATCCATCAGATTGCCGAATTTTCGGCATAAATCTATGCATGTTATAATTATGCATACACACGAAGAATCATGCATACAAGATTGTTTGGAAATGACATAAGAAGCATGAACATAACGTTTCTCAAGCATGATATGAAGTATGTGCATAAGTTTCTCAAGCTTGTTCATGCGTGAATATATAAGCATATGGATCATGAAAAGAAAAGTATGAATAGATAAGATGTGGATCCTTTCACTTGGAGGCAGTTATTTGGGTCTTTTCTTGTAAAGACAGTTAAAACTATGAGATCCCCCTACCTTGGAGGCATGTGGTCAGATGAGATCTCTCTATATTGAAGGCATGTGGTCAGCTGAGACCCTCTATTCTTGAGGCACGTGACCAGAAGAGATCCCTTCAATTTAGAGGCAAATGACCAACATGAGATTCTTCCAAGACAAGAGGCAAATGGGTCCCCTTATGGATTAGTACTGTGTGATGACAGTCATGAGTGAGTTTACTCCTAGATCAATTTACTAAGGTTAGTAAAGATTAAAAAAGGCCAAAAGAAAGATAGGAAAGGGAAGCACTTAAGAACGGTGATACATAATGCCTAGGTGTGCCAAGGAAAGGAAAGCAAAGAAAGTTAAAGAAAATACAAGTGCATTTGCATGAATTCAAGTAAAAGTATTTACATATGCAAGTTCTATTTTCTTATTATATTGGGATTGTTATATTTGATACTGCAACTATTATTCAAGTTATGAATTTTTGATTTATTTTGTAATAGCTTTTATGACTCAAGTGTATGAATAAAATGAATTCTGCTTCAAATAATACGTTTCCAACTATAAGACTAAAAAGTTTATTAATAGATTCACCTCTTTCATAATAAACCGAAGTAGCTGGAGATAATAATGATGACACTGTGTGGGATAGTTTAGAGAATCCTACTGAGAATTTGTAATTCTCACTCCTATGTGTATTTTCGCGTTATCTCTAGATATCTCAGGAGAGTTAGAACATGATCACACTAAGCAAAGTTAGGAAGATCGAAGATGGCTGCAGAGTGCTGTCATCTAAAGTTCATCAAGAATAAAGAATAACTCACGAGTGTGGTCTTTATGAGTTAAGCATAATACTGTACTTGGGAGGGTGTTAACACATTTTGCCTCAACTCCAAAATAGTGTCGGCATCGACATAGCGGTCCCAATGACATCGAGTTTTCAAGATATCATTATGCCTCAAACTCCAATCTGCTGTCAACCATGAGCATAGTGGTCCTAACAACATCGAGTTTCTTAATATATCATTATGCCTCAAGTTCCAATCTAGTCAAGCTCTAATTTGGTGTTGACCATGGGCATAATGGTCCTAATGACACTGAGTTCTAAAGATATCATTGTGCTATAAACTCCAATCTGGTGCTGACCATGGACATTGTAACATCCTCATTTTTCATAATATAGCATAGTAGGAACTTTGAATTATTTTATTCTCAGGCAATACTATGCCATGACAATTCTCACACTTAAACTATAGCGCAATGTGATACTGCCATTGAAATTACGACACTGCCTTATACTAAAAATCAAAGAAAGACAAAAATGCCCCTGTAGTGTAAACTTTTATTATTTATATAATTGCCCTAGAATTATCAGTAATTACACTTAGACCGTAGAAGCTATTTCTATTTAGACCCTAGAACTTTAAAAAAATGACATTTAGGTCCCTACATTATTAGAATTAGGCAAGGAGTTAAGCGGAGTAGAGTAATATAGCAGAGCCATAGAAACTTCGATCTTAACCCATTGAGCCACGAAGGTGTCCAAGTGCCAGATGACATAGGTGCCCCTGAACTTGCCTATAATTATGAAAATGCCATTAGTTACAGAAAATAAAAAATATACTAGAAATTTTGATAGAAAATAGACAAAAAATACTAAAGGTTTATGGAAGGTCAAAAACTACTCAAAAGACCCCAAAAAATTTTAGAAAAATTACGAATATATTTTTAATATATTTTTTAAGATACATACCATTTTTTAGTAAATTTGAGCAATATTTGCATAATTACACAAAAATAACCTCACCAGTATGCAAAATAGGCCTTAAAAACCTTATAAAACCACTCTAACTTGTAATACGGCAATGAATCAGTGGAGTTCCGAGCTAGACATGTTGGGCCACAAAATCGAGCCTCTAAATGGGCCTTGGCAGCTGCTAGATTGGGCCCAACAGTTTTTGAAACAAGCATGGGCTTATTTACATCAGAAAGGCCAAAATCACTTCATAAAATCTAAATAAATTAAATAAAAATTATTGGAACCCTAACCATAACCCTTGGATGCCCTAACCAGCCTCTCTAACCCCTTAGTTTAGTTTCAACTGAATTGGATGAAGCTTAGTTAGATTTTAACGAAAATGTCATTATTAAGTCATCTTTACATTAACTAACTTTTACTAAATTACCTCACTTTTTGACCTAATCAATTTCTAAGAGATTTTGTCCCCTAAATCTGATGTGTAGGTGTAGCCAAGCAGATGGATTGCTGCATATTTTATTTATCATAATTATAGATAATTAATTCAGTTAATTAACTCAAAAATAGGCATAATTAAGATAAAAATGCACAAAAATTACCAAAAATTGTAGAATTTTATTTTTTGTAAATTCAGAGATATTATATTACACACATATAAACATGGTTTAGATGATAGAATAAAAAAATTTAATTGTTTTCTAATTATTTTGTTAATTAAAGACGAAATTGCCTAATCTAATTTTGAGTAAAATTGCCAATTATGCACTAGACCACCCTAATCTTTTCTTAAACTTTCTTCAACATATAAGATGAGCGTTATAGTGACACAATCAACTAAGTAAACTACCTATAGGACAAAACTAATCATATGATTAACTCTAACTAATCTTACCCTTTTTCTACAAATACAACTGTGAACACCATATTTTGTCCTTTCTTTTAATAAAAAAAGAAAATAATAAAATAATTTTTTTTTTTTGTATTAGCTTCTAGAATCTTGTAAACCCTTACCAGACAAAATACTATACTTAAGTTATAACATATTACCTGATAAGTTATTACGTGTGGCAGGCTAATTGAATTTCACTTCTGATTTAATGTTATTTACCCATATAGAGTTACTTATTCATTTATTTATTTTTTGGCTATAGAATAAATAATGGGTTAATGTTGAAAATAGTAGGAAACTGCAAAATAGACAGAACTCTTGAACTATGTTATATATATATATATATATATATATATATATATATATATATATATATATATATATATATATATACATACATAGATGTCGGTTTTCAGAGTTTACAAAAAGAAATCAAAAACAGTACAGGGTATAGAAAATGAGGCCACTAAAACAAAATAAATTGGCCTGTCTCTACAAAATAACACCCTAACTAGTTCCTACAGTGTAACATCCCTACTTTCATGAACAGAACAATGGTGCCCCCATAAATTTTTGTTAATTTTAGTGATGCCTAGCATTTTTAGAAATTATATTTTGACCCCAAAGACTTATTCCCACAATAACCCTAGAACTTTTCATAAAATGGCCATTATGTCCCCACACTTGTCGAATTGGCAGAATGGAATTTTAAACAGAGCAGAATCATATTGTGAAACCATAGAAGTTTAGATCTCTGCCGATTGGGCCATGGAGGCAGTCTAGTGTGAAATGACGTGGGATGTCCCTGGACTTGCTCAAAATTTTGAAAATGCAATTAGCTGCAAAATTTCAGAAATTTGCGTAAATATCTAATTTACGCTGTTAATCTATTTATTCGGTCTCAATAGTTATGTAAGGACAATTAGAAGTTAAATTAAATATTAATTAGATGTTAATTAGAAGGATTAGGTTTAGGAACAATTAGAATAGAGATATAGAAATTCTCTCAGAGTCGTTTAGTAAAGTTTTGCTGACTTGAAGAAAATCAGCAAAGACTCAGTATTTTTAAATTGTTGGAACTAGACCAATAGAAATTATACTATGAGAATCCTATGATGGAGGACCAAGATTTAGCCAAAACATCCCTGCAAATGGTGCCTCCATCAGCCATACAAGAGGGAAGCCAAGCCAAGATTGAACGAGGATTGAAGTCCACCAATCAAAAGCTAACTTCCTTCATAAGTTTTCATTTTTCTCTTCCTTCTCCCTTTAAATTTTCGGCCTCCCCACAACCAGCCTCATTTTCCCACTTTCCTTCATCTTCTTTCACTTCCTCTTATCCCCAAGCTCAAGCTCCAACCATCAACTCTACTCCAAGATAAGTTCCATCAAGATTTCACACCACCAAGGTAGGAATCCTACTTCTCTTCTTATTTTCCTTGGTTTGAAGTTGTGTGTGGGTCTTGTATACCTTGTAATACTAATATTATGTGAAGTGATAATGATGAATTACAGTTGATTATGCATGAATATTATGATTAGAATTAGAATTAGCATGAGAGAACTTGAAGGAAGGAGAACAATCATGAAGCTGGTAGGGTTTTTCCTCGGCAGTCCATACGGCGGAGTGTACGGCTCCGCCTACAGCCGTTTAAACTCCAAGAATCTATTTTTATATGAAACTAGACATTCAGGGCTTTCCATACATTATAATATAAGGCCATTGGATTAGTAATGAGGAAGTTACGGATTTTTGAAGTTTGATCTAGAAATCAGGACTTTCATCCAAGTAGTATGAGTTGAGAAGGGTGTAACTCACCCTATACAACTCCAAATTAAGTGAAACTAACTTTGTTAGAAAGCTAACACATAGGAGAATATCTCATAAAAGTTTCCGAATTAGATAAGGTCCCGTTTGTTCCTAGTGAGTTAAGAAAGTTGCCCTATGTCCAATCCAGGCTAGAACAGGGTAGTCCAGTAAGGTCAAGTTTCAGAGATTATATCTAGAATTATACTCATTCAAATGATATGAAACTTAATTCATTTGAAAGCTTGTTCTGTTAGCTTTACATGGATATAAATTTCGCATGATTTCACCCATATTTCTATTTCTAGTAAATTTTCCCTCATAAGAGTGCAATTCTGGGTAGAAGTAGGACAAGTCTGGGATAAGACACAAAATATTTGAGTTAATGTCAGAAGTTGGCATTTAGCAAATAGGGAGCTAGGTCGGTACACTTAGAGTTGAACTATAAACCTAGTAAATGAGGGTCTAGGTCAAGAATATTTAAGGTTGAACTCGGAAGGGTACACTTAAGGATGAACCTGGAAGGGTATACTTAAGGTTGAACTTGGAAGGGTATGTTTAAGGCTGAACTCGGAACATAGTAGAAAGAGCTAGATCGGGTATGTTTGATATTGAACTTGGACTTAGTGAATAGGAATTCATATCAGGTATGTTTAAGGCTGAACTCGGAACTTAGTAGAGAGAGCTAGATCGGGTATATTTGATGTTGAACTCGGGACTGAGCATATAGGAAATTAGTCGAGCATAGTTAATGTCGTAACTCGAAAATTAGGGAGGACGGGGTATGGTTAATGTCGGAAAGTGGGATGTAGGAAAACATTCATGAGTCTTGGAAAGCCAAATATGGGTTAAAGTTGGAAATCGGAATCAAGATATTGACCCCACACACATAACCCGGAAGTCGGGAATTAAGACATGGAATACATGATATCGGAAGTTGGGAATTAAGACATGGAATACATGATCTCGGAAGTCGGGAATTAAGACATGGACATTTTAAACATAACTACGGAAGTTAAAGCTGATATTACATCGAAACTCGGAATTCGGTTATGAGCTCGAACTCGGGAACCGTGATAGAAATTAAAAGCTTGCAAGATAGATTGATACTTAAGATTCTAAATCTTGCACTTATTGATGTTGTTAGATTATTGGTATGAATATGAAGTTTTGTATTAAGTTTGCTATTTGATTAAAAATTCCCTGGTAGTCTGGCACTATTCATGGGAAAGCAGAGTCGATCCGTTATGCTGCCAAAATTCTGGTAGAAATACGTGAATTATATGACTGATATGAACATTTATATATTATGCTCACAAGATTCATATATGCAAGAATGATATGAAGTATATGAATGAAAGCATGTAGCATATGCATGCATAATCATGTTCAAAGGAGAATAAGATTTATGAGAACTTGCAAGAAAGACGTACCAAGCTACCACATGAAGCATGGCATAGACCCAGCTAGCGTGGGCTAGAGCGGTACTGTCTAAGACTTGGGCCAACCCTCGACCATATTTAAGGGGAGTAGACTGGTGTGAGGGTCGGGGAAAGGCCCTTTTAGTACAGTGACAATCTCATAATATAACTCCATGACTCGAGCATGGCTTATATAATGGAGGGTGTTACACATGGGACATTTCATATATTAAACATCTAGACATACCATCCACTAAGCTGCTGCCTATGGCCTAGAATTTGAAAAGAGGACCACCCTATACATCTCCTCCTATTGTGCTACATAAGTGCCCTAGATGGATTTCGAGGAGAGGAATCCATTCGCCATGCTGATGTCTGCCGGGGCATAGCCACCATTGAGTGCAGAAGATGAAGAGGATGAGCTCGCTGCCTCCGATGGGTCCTCCTCCTCAAAAAGTGAGATGTGTAACACCCTAATAAACCCATACTACGCTTAAGTCGTATTATGGCATTTTATTAGTTGTTACTTATGCTCGTGGAAAACTAAACTTCATTTGAAATTAAGTTATGCGAAAAATATGGTAAGAATTTTTTTTTTGAAATATGTTGTCGCTTTGCAGTGTTTTGGAAAGTAAAGCCTTGAGCGAGAAGACAGATAAAGAAAGAGCGTGACGTACGAGAGTCTGATTCGCAAGTGGAATAAAAACCATACGAGATACATAATGCATAAAAATTCTTACATACTCATACCACATAAATATAATTCATAATATCCATCATTACATAAAAGTACTCATAATTAAGTTGTAACATCCCCATATAATGTAATAGGAAATAATAAAAATAAACTTTTGTTATTCACAATTTTGCCCCTAAACTTTTTAGAAAATGACATTTAGATCCCTATATCAATAGGATTGGTAGAATAAGATTTTAAATGAAGCAGAATCACGTAGCAAAAACGTAGAAACCTAAACCTCGGCTGATTGAGCCATGGAGGTAGTCTGGTGTGAAATGATGTGGGGTGTCCCTATACTTGCTCAAAATTATGGAAAATGTCATTAATTACAGAAAATAGAAAACAAAAAGGTTTCGAATTGGCGAAAATATCTAATTTACGCTGTTAATTTGTTTGTTCAGTTTCAATAGTAAGTAAGGGCAATTAGAAGTTAATTAAATATTAATTAGGAGTTAATTAGATGTTAATTAGAGAGATTAGGATTAAGAAGAATTAAAAAAAAACTCTTACAAAACTATTTAGTAATGTTTTGCCGGTTTGAAGGAAACCGGTAAAGATTCGGTATTTTAAATCGCCAGAACCAAATTAATAAAATTACACATCGAAAACCCTAAGCTTTTGTGGCTAAGAATTCAGCCGCTTAACCTCTCAAGTGGCATCATTCATGCCACAACAACATAGGCATTGTAGGCTCACTTATGAGCCAATTGAGATAGCAACCAATAGGAATCAAAGGAGCCAACTACCACCACCACCAAATCAGATTTTTCTTTCTTTCTTCTCCTATTTTTCGTGCTCCCTTCAGTAGCCCTCTTTCTATCCCTTTTTCTTCTTCTTCTTCTTCATCTTCTGATCCTCATTTCTTCACCCCACTTCCATGCCTTCAACAAACTTTGCTTCCTTTCCACTATAACCCAAATTTTGAGGTAGGATTCTTCAATTTCTTCTATTATTGGTGCTATTGTGGCTGAGTAGAATTCCTATTCTTTCCATTAGATTGATGATATATGGTATTTATATGAATTCTTATGGCTGGATTAATGTATAAATGTTGAGTTTGGATGAGAGCTTGGATGATAATTCAAAAAGGGATGCAAAACAAAAGTTGAAACCTTGAAAACCTTATGGCGTCTGTACTGGCGGAGTGTATGGCTCTGCCTACCACCATTTAAATTTGATGAAACCATTTTTACATGAAACTAAACATTTAGGGCTTTCCATACATATATCATATAAGGTCATTGGATAGTATTGACAGAGATATGAATTTTAGAAGTTTGACCTAGGTTTTTGAGTTTAATTCTGGGCAGACTAGGTTGTTCAGGGCAAAACTTGCCCTATATACTTGGAATTGAATGAAACCAACTTTGTTAGAAAGCTTACACATGGGAGAATATCCCATAAAAATTTCAAAGTTAGATAAGGTCTCGTTTGCTCCCAGTGGTTTGAGAAATTTGCCCTATGTCCAAACTAGACCAAAACAAGACAATTCAGGAAGGTTAAATTTCAGGGCTTATAACTCGAGCCTTACTAAGGCAAATGGAATAGAACTTTTTGCAAATGAAATATTATCCTGTTAGATTTAATATGAGACTTATTTTGTATCATTTTAACTAGTTTTTGACTTTTAGTAGATTTTTACTTTTAAGTGTGTAATTCTAGCCAGCTGCAGGGCAGGCCAGGATAAAACCTAAATAACTTGAGCTATATTTATCAAAATTAGATGGGACTAAAGAGGTTAGAAAATAGACACATAACACTTTAACATATCCAAAATTCAGGTCCAGATGAGCTAAATAGAAATTTTAGCTTGAATTACAAGAACTAGGTTGAATAGATGTGCTGGGACAGCAACTATGTGTTAAATGCAAAGATTGTTCTTATGAGGTTGATGATTGAAATATGAATGAAGTGTTATGATTTCTCTATACAATTGGTTTTCTGAGTACTGCCACTATTCACAGGGAAGCGGACACATTTCGTTATGCTGCCAAATTTTCGGCAGAATCATATGAAGTTATAATAGCTTGTGTTATGAAGATTTAAGTTATAAACATGAAATTCTATATGCAAGGATATATGAGAGTAAATGATGCAGCATATGTATGAGTGCAATTAGCATGTCTATGCATGATTATATATGAGAATGAAAGGATATGAATATATTAAATATGGATCCCTTCACCTGGAGGCAGTTATGAGATCCCTCCTTGTGAATGCAGTTAAGTAAGATAAGATGTGGGTCCCTTCACTTGGAGGCAGTTGCACATTGAATCCCTCTCTGTGAAGGCAGTATAAAATTATGAGATCCCTCTACCTTGGAGGCACGTGGTCAGATGAGATTTTTCTACATTTAAGGCATGTGGTCAGATGAAATCCTCTATTCTCGAGGCACGTGACCAGAAGAGATCCCTTCAATTTAGAGGCACGTGGCCAAAATGAGATCCCTCCAAGACTAGAGGCACGTGAATCCCCTTGTAGGTCAGTTCTGTGTGATGACAATCACAAGTTGAGCTCACTCGTAGATCAGACTACCCAAGGGTAGTAAAGACTAAAGAAAAGAAAGTAAAGAAAGTTAAAGGAAAATACCAATGCATTTGCATGAATTCAAGTATAAGTATTTGCATAATTATATCCCATATTTTATTGATGCTGACACTGTTCTATCTACTTATGCTATGATTATTATTCCGAATATGAAATATTGCCGATATGACTCAAGTGCATGGATAAAATGAATTCTGCTTTGGACAATATATTTTTCAAACTATAAAACTGAACAGTCTAGTTAACCTGCTCACATTTTTCATAATAAACCGAAGTAGCTGGAGATAATAACGATGACACAGCATATGTTAGTTTAATGAATCCTACTGAGAATTTATAATTCTCACTCTTATGTTTATTTTCGTGTTATCTCCAGATAGTTCAAAAGTTCAGAAGAAGGTCCTCCGAGGCAGAGTTGACTAGTAAGATTGATGGTGGCCGAAGGTTGCTGCTAGACAAGGTCCAATTAAGTGACAGTAACAAGTCCTAGGTGAGGTATTATGACTTAAGCATAGTACCATACTTGGGAGGGTATTACATAAGTCATCGCTACATATAGAATGCAATCTAGCACAGCAAGCTTTTAAGCAGCAGAGATACACAAGGAAGCAGAAATCTCAAAAGTCTATGTGCCTTGGTTCCACACCAAATCCTAAGATCAGTCTTCATAATACACTCTCCGATCTATTGATGTCGTGGCATAGAGATGCAACTTATCCTAGCTCCTTGCTCTCGGGGGACATGAGGTGTGCATATGATGAGGGGGTGCCTACGAATTACTTCAATTCGACAAACACGGTGACTCGAGCCGACCTGATTTGGGTCACAACTGGCTGTTGAGGATTGCTCCTCGGAAGGATCCTCCTCCGAAGTCTCAGGATGATACTCAGGGTATGGCGGTGAGGCAACTATGGCCTTAGGGATAGCCATGGAGCTCAGCTCAATCACAAGTATTTCCGGCTGTGGCAAGGGCTCGGCGGCAGGTAGCTCCAGAGACATCGGCTCCATCTCAATATCCAGCAATGGCTCAGGCGGAAAATCCTAAGGACCTAACAGCTGTCCAAGGTAGGCGGTAGGAATGTTAGCTGGGACAGGTAGCACATCGAGCCCCATATCCTCATGTATACGGCCAGGGTAAAAATAGGTGCGCACCACCGTAGTGGTCGTCGCCACGATGGCCTGAGCGTCGCCGTCGCAAGCCCACTCATGATAGGGCGGCTCCATGCTCCACTCCACAGGGTATGCCATCGAGATCTGGTGACGATACGGAAGAATAACTAGGGTGAGAAATGGGATTTCTCAATAGGACTCGAACCCAACACGAAAGTGTCATCGTTATCATCCCAGCCACTTCGGTTTTATTAATAAAAATAGTGAGCATTCATAAGGTTCAGTTCTTGGGTTTTCGAAAACATGAATATCCGAAGCGGATTCAATTTTATCATACCCTTTAATCATTTACATCATAACATATATAGGCACAAGTATAATTACATAAAACATGCATGGCTATGCTGTAAGCTTCTCTTAACTTCTTTCCTTCAAAGGTTTGGACCGAAGTCCCTTTTCTTTTCTTAACATGACTTTATCTTAAGTCTTATCTTTTCACCCACTAAACATAAGTGGTAATGAGCTCATACCGTGGCCGTCACCACCATAACTTTTCGGTACTTACACTAGCTGGGTTATGCCATGCCTCATGTAAGCCCTATCCTCTATACTCACACTAGCTAGGTCATGCCATGTCTCATGTGAGTTGTGGGTAAGGGCAGCTTACTTTAGGTCACCTTCCCTTTTGAAGGATCACACCCTTAGTTCAATCTCATCTTATTAAAGCTTATGATGCAAAATTATTCTAATTCTTTTCCACATTTAGGTGTTACGTATCGCCGTCCCCAAATGTGATTCCTTTATTGCATATCATTAAGCATCATATCATCAACATATCATATTCATATCGTCATCATATCATTATCATAATCATCGTCATCATATCATATCATCATCATCATGATCATCATCATATCATTGTCATCATATTGACACATAGAGGCATACATATCACACAAAGTCTTATGTGTTTAGCTTAGTAAATTTGGTCTGAAGCTTCTAATTGAGGTTGCCTCTTATATAAAATCCTTTTATTAGGCATAGGGCCAATTTCGTCTATTATCCTTTTTGAAAATTTTTAAGTTGGATTATGAAAGTTTTCCAATATCTTATTGTAAGAGTCTTAATGTCTTTAAGCTTATTTCTTATTAACCTTTAAAACTTAACCATAACCAGTTTTACTTTTACAGTGGGGCAATAACTTCAAAAATTTGCCATAATTTCATCTTTTACAATTTCGATTTGAATTTTGGTATAATTATAGTTCTCTGAGTCTATTTTTAAACAAAATAAACCCCACTCAATAATTCATTTTGTAACTTGAGATATGAACATTTTATTCTGACTGCTCAGCTTTCAAGTTTATTCTCGGTACAGTGACTTTTAAACTTTACTACTAGCTCCTCACAAGGAATCTGTAAAAATTTTATGGGGATGTTCCTCTATGTCCTAACTTTCTAACAAACTTGGTCCCACTCAAAAATATTCTGTATAACTTGAGTTATGTACATTTTATTACATATTGTCGAAACAGAAACACATATGGGGATAGCACACTTTGAAAATTCATATCTCTCTCGTTTTAAGGCCAAATTTCACGTATTTTATATGTATAAAAAGCTCTATAAGTCTATTTTCATTTAAAATTAGTTTCGTTCCATTGAAGTTATATTGAAAGAGTTATTGGTCACACCATACAGACTGCCAGAATTTTCTAGCTTTCAAGGTTTTGGTTTCAATGAGTTTTTTCGTAAAAACATTGAGTTTTCTCTTCAAGTGATCACTTTTATACTTTGAGATCTAAAATCAATATTTTGAGTTCTAAAAAGTTTGGTTTAAAATAAGAATAAATGCACAACAAATCATTTTCCAAGAAAAGAGCAAAAATCACAAACAACTTCATATAATGAAAGCATGGCCATGAGGCCTTTAGAGCAAGTCATAAAACCACCTAGCTATGGAGAGTTTAGGAGTTCTAGAGCTTGAAAAACATAGAAGAAAGATGTAACGTCCGATTTCCGACTTACGATCTCATTTAATGTTGAAATTTCCGATTTCCGAGTTTGTCTTATAAATTACGACTTCCGACCTTAGTCATAGTTTCAAATTCCGACTTCGTTTCCAGGCCGGCTGCATTTTCCGATTTCCGACCTTGTGTAAGCGTGTAAGAATTTCGACCTCATCAGTATGAATTCTGATTTTTGATTTCATTTCAATTTCCGATCTTAAGATTTCCGACTTAACACTAAGTTCGACGTCCGATTTTATCTCGACCAGAAATGGACACGAGATCAGATTTTTGAACTTGTCTCCCGGTCCGAGTCAAATTTTCACGAGTTCCGATCTCGAGTTTAATACCAAGAGCTCTCATTTCTCTATCCTCCGGAGTTCCGAGATCGAGTTCCTACAATTCACGACTTCCGAATTTAAGTGCTTGGCTTCACATCAGGCTTTGCTTTCAAGTTTCAAAATAAACTGGATAAATTTCCCGGGTTCAGACTTCATATGCAGGATGTTCACAAGTTCCGACTTTATAGAGAGTACGAGTTCCGATTTCATCTTCAGAATATAGTTGAAACTAGTCCCACTTTAGGCGACATGGAGAGCAATTCTACCACACAAATAAGACGATGTGGAGAGCAAGGTTGGCTGAAACTCAGCCTTATGTTTTGAGGCCAATCAAAACTTTCCAAGTTAACTACTACTCATGCTTATATAACACACTCTCCTCTTCTTCTTCAGACTCTTCTCTCACGTTGCATACTTCACTCCAGCTCTCTCTTTTCTTTTCATCACTCACCCAACTCCATCGCACTTTGAAATCCTACCAAGTTGCAGCTACAAACTTAAACCAAAATCATTCATAGTAAGAAGTAGAGGTTCTAAATTCTTACTTGACTTTTTGATTCTTGAAGGATTGATGGTGGTCCAATTTCTTAATTTTGATATGTTGACTGAATAATTATGATGAATTATAGCTGAGTTATGGGCTGTTTATGAGGTTAAAACCTGAATTGAAAGTGAGAAAGGATGAAGATATGAAAAAGTTGAGAGGCTGGAAAACTCAAAAACCCTCGGCAGTCCATACGGCGGAGTGTACGGCTTCGCCTCCCGCTGTTAAAAATTAACGAGACCATTTTTAGGTAAAACTAAACATTCAGGGATTTCCACACATATATCATAATAGGTCATTGGATTAGTATAGAATTAGTTATGAATTTTTGAAGTTAAACCTAGAAATCTGGGTTCTCACCCGGGCAGCATGGGTTGAGAAGGGTGTATCTCACCCTATACAACCTCAAATTGAGTGCAACTAAAGATGTTTGAAAGCTAACACATGAGAGAACATCCCATAAAAATTTCAGAATTTAATTCATTGTCATTTGTTCCCAGCACATCAATGAAGTTGGCTTAGGTTAAAACTAGCCTAGAATAGGACAGCTCAATAGGGTAATGTTTCGAGACTCATAACTCAAAATCCACTTAGGCAAATGACATGAAACTTAATTAATTTTAAAGCTTGTTGTGTGAGCTTCATTTTGATATAAAATTCGCATGATTTCATCTAGTTTTCGAATTTTAGTGAATTTTCTCCTATAGGAACCCAATTCTGGCTAGGAACAAGACAGGCTGAGATAAAATGTTTATATCTAGAGTTATATAATTCAAAACGAGATGGGACCAAAAAGAGTAGAAAGTAGACATATAAGGCTATAACATATCCAAAAAAATGAGAATTTAATGAGTTGGATTGAATAAAAATTGGACCATGCCAAACTCGGGCAGAACAGGGAAGGACAAGCTGGAACCTTCTTAATGCTGGATTTGCAATTGTTGAATGATGTTATACGTGTTTATACATGTTTGCTGGTTTATACTGAAATTATTAGTTGTGCAATTGTACTGATTTATTTGGCACTATTCACGGGGAAGCGGACTCGATCCGTTATGCCGCCAAAATTTCGATAAGAAATCCATAAGTTATGAAATTTATGATAACTTGAGTACATCATATGAAAGGAGACAAGTTAGATGTGCATTCATTTCAAGACATTATAAAGAATTCCACATCACTTGGGCCAGCCCCCGGAATAAATTAAGGGGAATAGATCAGTGGGAAGGTCGGGGAAAGTAAACCCGGTTATCCTGTATAGGAACGAGCTCGGTCCTGAAAAGCGGACTATTACCCAGGAGTATATGGCCAATGACTCCCAGGGGACCAAGTATGGAAATAAGTTATAAAAGGCTAAAGCCTCCACAAATAAGATGCATCTTCTCAATGCACATGCATATGTACAGTGGAATACTTTACTATTGATGGCTCTAGATCCCTATTTATTAATCATAATATGCTATTTTCCTGCCGTAATTACTATTTGAATACTTTAGCATATTTGTTAACAAAAATTGAATTTATTTCGATGTATGTTTTACAAGCAAGTATTTAAATTGAATATTATCGTTTCATGATACTATTTGAAAAAAATGTTGCAGGGCCAAAACAACTGGGAATGACAGCGATGACAGATGTATAGAAGTTAGGATTTTCTACTGAGAAATATTCATTTCTCACCCTATTGTATGTTCCGCGTCATTCTCAGACCATGGAGCACGTGGCGAATGGGGTCCTATTCATTGAGTTTCCTGAGGTTCACATCCACATCGACCCTTTTCTAGATTATGTATATACATCGGGTAGATGCCAAATTCGTTTATATTTCTTCTTCCAGAGGGACTTTGCTACTGTATACTGAAAGTTAACATTCCATTGTTGTGCCTGTCAGATTTGGTCTTTAAAATCACTGGTTATCTTAAGTTGGTTTAATTGAACGGCATAAGAGGTTATAAAGATTCCCAAGTTAAGATCTCGAAAACTCTCTATAAGTTCTGCTTTCTTGATCATCATCCATGCCACAGTTAAAGATTTTCTACTTAAGGTGTCTGCCACCATGTTTGCCTTGCTAGGATAGTATTTTATCTCAAACTCGTACTCATTAAGAAATTCCATCCATCTTCGCTGCCTCATGTTTAATTTCTTCTAATCAACAAGGTATTTCAAACTTTTGTGATTAGAAAATATTTCAAACTTCACTCCGTTGAGATGATGTCTCCACATCTTCAGGGCAAATACTACTGCCGCTAACTCAAGGTCATGTGTCAGGTAATTCTTCTCATGAGTCTTCAATTGTTTGGAAGCATACGTGACCACATTCTTATTCTATATTAACACGCATCCTAACCCCTTTTTTTGAGGCATCACAATAAACTTCGAATGGTCCATGAGGATTTGGCAGAGTGAGCACTGGGGCTATCATCAACTTTTCTTTTAAGTACTGCAAACTTTGTTCTCATTCGGGCGTCCATTCGAATGGAGTATTCTTCCTATTTAACTTTGTTAGGGGCAGAGCTATCTGAGAGAAGTTTTTAACAAATCTCCTGTAATATCCTACCAGACCCAAGAAACTCCTGACTTCAGTAACTGTCATTGGTCGTTTCCAATTCAATACTGCTTCTACCTTGTTGGGGTCTACAAAAATTCCTCCATAGGATATCACATGGCCGAGAAATTTCACTTCTTTTATCCAAAATTCACATTTGGATAGCTTGGCATAGAGTTTCATCTCTCTTTGAATTTACAGAACCAATCACAAATGTTCTGCATGTTCAACTTTGTCTTCAAGTAAACAAGTATATCATCAATGAACACCACCACAATTTTGTCAAGATATGGTCGGAATATCAGATTCATATAATCCATGAATATTGCTGGTGCATTCGTCAACCCGAAAGACATCACAATGTATCATAATATCCATAGCAAGTTCGAAAGGCCATCTTAGGAATATCTTCTTCTCAAACTCGAATCTGGTGATATCCAGACCATAGATCAATCTTGGAAAATATAGTTGCCCCTTGTAGTTGATCCATGAGATCGTCAATCTTTGGCAGTAGATATTTATTCTTGATCATCACCTTATTCAACTATCTATAATCTACACATAGTCACATGGCCTTGTCTTTCTTCTTAACTAACAAAACTGGGACTCCCCATGGTGATGCACTTGGTCTAATAAATCTCTTTTCCAGAAGTTCTTCGATCTGCTTTTTGAGTTCGATTAGCTCCAGTGGTGACATTTGATACAGCACTATAGATATCAGTCTCGCTGCTGGTACCAATTCAATAGCAAACTCAATTTCCCTCTCAGGATGAAATTTAGGGATATCATCAGGGAACACATTGGGATATTCCCTAACAACTGGAATATCATCGAACTTCTAATCAACCTCTATTACATTGGTTGATAAAAGAATGTACCCTCGACTACTATCCCCATGTTGGTGTACTACTAAGGAGTTTAAATAAAGGTTTACGAGGATTACTGATACAAAAGATGAAGTAGAGGGAAGCACAATGGCTTTATCAGAACAATTTAACATGGCTCGGTTGGCAGAGAGCCAATCCATACCCAAAATAATGTCAAGTCCGGACAAGGGAAGACAAATTAAATTAGCTAAAAAAGTTCGACCTCCTATCTGAAAGGGGACATTCATACAAATATGATTGGTCTTAACGAGCTCACTTGTAGGAGTAGAAACTAGCAAGTCATAAGGTAATTCATAAATGGGCAATTGCAAAGCTGATATGCAATCATGAGAAATGAAAAAGTGTGAATCACTTGAATCGTATAAAACAGTCAAGGTCTTACCATTCACTTCACATGTATCTTGAATCAAATCTTCAGACCTTTCGACTTCTTGTGCATCCATGGTGAAAATTCTTCCCTGGCATTGCGGCCTAGGAGTCGGCTGAGGGTTTCTAGCCGGATATTCATAGATTTTGTGGCCTAGCTTGCTACATTCGAAGCAAACATTTTGACCTACCAGGCATGGCAATTGCCATGATTCTTGCCACACTGGCTGCAGGTTTGGTTTCCAAAAGGCCTCTGGGGTTGCTTGCCCTTATTGCCTATTGGTTGAAACTTTCTCTATAGCTGAGAGTTGGATTTAAACCTTGGACCTTGCGGTGCTAATCCTCTCTTGAAGTTGCTACCAGTTGATCTAGCTATGGTTAGCTTCGTGTTACAATCCTCCACCAATCGCCATTTGTTAACCAAAGTGGGAAAATCTCTAATCTCCATTGGCCCTATGGTGGTAAGAATATCTTCTTGCAGTCCACCTTCAAATTTCACACATTTCCAAACCTTATCAGGGTTCTGTTGATAGATTGTGGAAAATTTACACAACTCCTCAAATTTAGCAATATACTCCGATATGCTACTATTCCCTTGATGGAGGTTTATAAACTCCAGCTCTTTGGTATTGCAGACAGAGGTAGGAAAATACTACTGATAGAATGCATCTCGAAATACCTCCTAAGTGATCTCTGCTTGGGATCCTTCAAGTAACCGTCGTACACCATTCCACCAGAACACTGCATCTGCTTCCAGCATGTAGGTGGCAAAGGTCACTTTTTGGCACTTGGTGCAGTCTAAAACAGAGAATACTTTCTCCATAGCTTTGACCTACTCATCGGCTTTATCAGGATCAAAGACTCCTCTGAAGCTGGATGGGTTAGCTTTTCTGAACTCGGCAAATTTGAGGTACTCTAGGTCCACTCCTGGACCATTAGAATTCCCTCCACAATAACCTCAGGCTGCCTTCCTAATTGGTCCATCATCTGGGTTGCTGCAGCTGCTTGGTCGTGCATGGCATACGCCATCTCCTGCATCGTGTCCATGAACTTGGTAGATTCCTCCTGGGCTGAATCCATTCGTGGCCTACCCCGCCTTCCGGAGGCTATCAAGTTCTGAACACACAAAACAAAAAGTTATTGAGTTGATTAGGCTCAATACTAAATCCAATGTGCTAGTAAATAACAGCATACAGTTAGGCAATTCCCTTACATGCATTGTATCTAGATTGACAGGACTCGGTGCATGATAATATCTAAGAAACACAGAGCATATGTGAAGCATAGTCAGTCCAATCCTTAGGCCAATACTAGGATGAACTGCTCTGATACCAAAAATGTAATGCCTTACCAGACAAAATATTATGCTTAAGCCATAATATATTATCTGATAAGTTATTACGTGTGGCTGACTAATTGAATTTCACTTCTGATTCAATGTTAATTACCCATATAGAGTAAACTGTTTATTTACTTATTTATTTGGCTGTAGAATAAATAATGTGTTAATGTTGAAAACAGAAGGAATCTGTGAAATAGACAGAACTACTAATATATATATATATATATGTCGATTTTTAGAGTTTACAAAATGAAACCATAAATAGTATAGGGTATAGAAAATGAGGCAGCAAAAAATAAACCGGCCTGTCTCTACAAAACAACACCCTAATTGGTCCCCACGGGACATTTCATATACTAAACACCTAAATGTACCACCCACTAAGCAGCTGTCTATGGCCTAGATTTTCAAAAGAAGGCCACCCTATACATCTCCTTCTACTGTGCTACATAAATACCCTAGATGGATTCCGAGGAGAGGAATCCCATTCGCCATGCCAATGTCTGCTAGGATATAGCCACCAATGGGTGCAAAAGATGAAGAGGATGAGCTTGTTTCCTCCGATGGGTCCTTCTCCTCAGAAAGTGAGATGGAAGGGGTCTGCTGAGGTGGTGAAGTAGGAGGTGCAGCTGGAGCTATTGCTACTGCTACTGTTGCTGGAGGTGGGAATGGATGTGCCATATAGAGTGGGATGGCAATATAAGGTGCAAAAGGGTCAAATAGTGGGTGCATAAGTGGGACGGCAAAATATCTACCGAAAAAGAAATAAAAGCGAAACCGGCAACTACCATATATATATATATATATATATATATATATATATATATGTATGTATGTATGTATGTATGGAGTCTAGAAACAGATCAAGGTGGATGTGGAGATCGGGGAACTCAATAACGAGGATGCCTGTCACTGCGTTCGCCATGATTTGAGAATGACACGAAAATATACAGTAGGGTGAGAATTTAAAGAAATTCTTAGTAGGAATTCTAATTCTACGCATATCTATTATCGCTATCATTCCCAATTGTTTCGTTTTAAAATGATACAATATAATAGTAATATTCAACTTAATTTAATTTGTGGAAAATATAACTCGAAACAAAACTTAATTTCAAATTAGAGCAATACAAGTATATTTAAATAGGCATGCTAACATAGCTGAAACAGTCACCATAGGTAAATAGTAACATAATATGAGGAATATACAGATAACAATGACATAAACTTTAGAAATTAATAAACAGATCATATATATATGAAATGGAAAATGCATGTAGTCTTTGGGAGCTTTCGATTCATGTAACTTATAATTTCTACTTTTGGTCCCTTGGGATTGTTTGGCTGTATACTCCTGGGTAATAGTCTATTTTTCAAGACTGAGCTCGTTCTTATACAGGATTGCCGGGTTTACTTTTCTTGACTTTTCCACTGATCTATTCCCTTTAACATTATTCAGGGGCTGGCCCAAGCAATATGGAATCATAACATTCTTCATAAATTGCATGTACATCTAGTATTATTTTTCTTAAGTATCACATATGCACAAATATTTCACATAGTATATGAAGTCTTTGCCAAACTTTTGGCAGCATAACAGATCGAGTCCACTTCCCCATGAATAGTGTCAGGCTACCAGAAAGATCAATCAAGCATTCAAACCAACATAGATCAGCAAATTTTAACAACAATATCAATTATATAGTGCGCCAACATCAATAAGGTTTCTGCTCATTATACTCAATTCTGCCCGATTTTGTAAAATTCACCATAATTACTATTCAATTCGTTTGGACCTAAATTTTGGATATGTTATTGTACTATGGGTCTAGTTTCCAACCCATTTAGTCCCATCTCATTTTGATTTGTATAGCTCAAGTTATTTAAGGTTTAAGGTTTATTTCAGTCTACCTTATAACTAGCCAGAATTGTACCTTAGAAGTAAAAATTCACCAAAAATAGGAAACTACGTGAAATCATATGGAAATTCTACCAAATTAAATCTAATAGAGCAAAATTTTATTTGAAATAAGTTTCACCTCATTTTCATAAGTATAGCTCGAGATATGAGCTCTGTAAGTTGACCCTTCTGGACTGCCTGTTCTAGCCCGGGTTGGATTAAGGCAAATTCATTGAATTACTGGAAATAAATGGGAATGAATCTAACTCTAAAACTTTTATGGGATGTTTCCCTACATATTATCTTTCAAAAAGAGTTAGTTTTACTCAATTTAGAGTTTTGTAGGGTGAGTTACACCCTTCTCAACTCATACTGCCCAAAAAAGGACCTAGAAATTTAGGTTAAACTTCAAAAATTTATAACTCACTCAATACTAATTCAATGGCCTTATAATTTAGCCCTAAATGTCTAGTTTTATATAAAAATAGATTCACTAAGTTTTGATGGCTAGATTCTTGTCCGTACAAGACGAACGAACGGATGTTGTAGCATTTTTCACTCAAACAGCATCTTGCTTCTTGTATTTTCAAATTCTTCCTCTCCAACTTCAATTCCAATTCAATTAAACATTTTAAATCTAACTTAATTCATCATCTCCACCCCATATAGCTTCAGAATAATGAAAGAAAAAGGAACCCTAAATAGTCCCAATCCATAGTAAACATGAACAGAATTTAGAATTCCTTCCTTTGCTATGTGTTAAGCTTGATATATTCAAGTTTTGGAGCAAGGAAAGTGTTGGAACTTGGAAGCTTGATGAAGAGGGAGTAAATATAAGGTGAGATGGAAAGGAAATGAAAGGGTATCTGCTGAATATGAGGCCGAAAATCTGCAAGGAGTGGGAAGGAATTATTTGGAAACTTTTGGAAGAAATTGCATGAGGTTGGTGGATTCTTCTCTTCATTCCAATTTGATGTGGCTGCCTCTTTTTAAGGCTGATGTTGTGCCATTCAAGAAGGGCTGGTGGCTGAATCTTGATCATTCAATCTAGGGTTCTCATAGTATAATTTCTATTAATTCGGTTCTGATAGTTTAAAATACCGAAATCTTACCGATTTCTTTTAATTCACTAAAACGGTTTTAGAAAAATCCTATGAGGTCTCCTATGTTTCTAATCTAATTTCCTCAAATTTAATCCTTTTAAATGTTACTTAATTGGCTTTGGGTAAATACTTAATCAAATTCTAATTAATCCCAATTATTCGATAAAAATCAAACAACTTGGTTGAAAATGATAAGATTTTTCGGACGTTACAAATCTCATCCTAATATTAAACTTTCAACCGCTTTTCAAATTTTTTATCTCATCCTATGTCAAGCTTTTCAACTGCTTTTGAATTTTTTATGTCATCCTATCTCAATGTTTTAACTGCTTTTCAAATTCCTGGTCAATCTGTTAGTAAAGATCTCTTTCATTCTTCTCTATATAAAGCTAACTCCCCCCACTTCAAAAAGGAGGAGGAATTTAGTTAGTTAGGGACCACTTTTACTATTCTTTATTCTCCTTCTCTCATCTTGAACCCCAACATTGACCATATTCCATCATCATATTCTTCACCTTTAGCACCAACATCCTTTTCTCTACACAGTCACCTTCACCCCTTAACCACAAGACCACCATAGCCACCGTCTTCTTTACTTCCCAACAACATCGCAGCCTGTCTCAACCCAGTCATTACATGAATTTTCACCATTCTTCATTCCCCTTCTCTCATCAAATCTTGAATCCCAAGAGAGATTCCATCATCATATTTTATCACTGTCACATCATTCCTAACACCAACATCTTCCACCAAAATCAATATATCCTCATTCCAATCTTCATCTTTTTACCCATCACCATTGCTTGCCGCTACGGCCGCATAATCACCACTCCCTCGCCACCTCCACTAGAGCACTTTACCATCATCACTACCATTAATGCATCAAGCCTACTCAGCATAGTGGTTTTGTTTTTTGCTAATTAGCTTAGTGATCCTAGCTAATTAGAGAGGTTAACGATTAACTGAGGATTAATCGGCTAATCTCAATGAGCAAGAGCTTAGTGAATTGAGTCAAGTCAATAATTGAATCATAACGCACTAAATGCTTTAATTAAAACCTAATTATTCGAACCTCATTAATTCGTAACTTAGAAATATAATTAAGCTAATCCAATCTTATTAATTAAGTACAAGACAATTTTCTACCTTACTAATTGAGATAGATTAATTCTTACACCCTAATTACATAATTCATAAGATCAATTCTTTTAGAGGAAAAACGTCTTAAAAGTTTAATTAACCGAAATCGGTTAAAGAGCAATTTAACTAATCAAATTGATTAGCAATTTAGGTAATTCTAATAGCTTTGAAGATTTAAAAATTTCTCCTAATTGATGCACCAAATTTTGGCCAAGGATAAGAGCAAAATCCAACCATCCATTTGCCTTCTCATCATGCACCCTTTGATCAAGAGTCTATGTTAGTAGTATTCCTTAAGTCAAGCCAAGAGATGTACTCCCCTCCCTCAAGATTGTGACACTTGGAGTGATCATATCCACCCACGCCAATCCCAAGAGTGATCATGCCTTTAACCACTTGAGAAAACACTAAAAGGTCTTTACGCAAGTATCAAGACTCAAGAGAAACACAATCCACCCTTTTAGCCCAAGGTTCCTAGCCCTTTTGCTTGAAAAAGAAGTAAGACTCACCGACTCTCTCTTGCTTGTTAGAGAAGCAAAGCCAATCAACACATTTTCCCCCCATTTTGCACCCCAAAACAGCCCCCCCACTCCCTCATTTGTGATTTTCATCCTCTCACTACAAACCTAAGCTCTCACTTCTCTCTAAGCCTCATTCTAACTCTTCTACTCTTCCAATTCCTCTTGTTTTTCTTTCCACTTTCACACCCCATCCAACTCTCTTTCCTTTCACCACCCTCACAAGCCCTTCAAGGACCACCCTCTTTGGCTCTTGAGGAAGCAAAACAAACACTCATTTAGCCCCATTTGCTAGCTCAAGAGGAAGGAGGCCATCTCTAACCATTTTCATTCTTCAAGCTTTCAAAAGAATCCTTGTGGTAGTGACTCTAACCCTTCCTTCTTCTATGTTTTTCAAGCTCTAGAACTCCTAAGCTCTTCATAGCTAGGTGGTTCTAGGACTTGTTTCCAAGGCCTCATGGCCATGCTTGTTGATATGATGAGTTTTCATGTGTTGTGTCCTTCTCTTTGGCATGAAATTTTCGGTTGGTGTGTTTATTGTTATTGAATCAAATTTTTAGAAGTTAAAACATTGAGCTAATATCAAGATCTCAAAGATTAAAAGTGGGTTGGAAGAGAAAAGTGATCACTTGAGAAAAAGCTTTAATATTTTTACAAGAAAACTCATTGAAACCAAAATCATGGAAGCTGAAAAATTCTGGCAGTTTGTATGGCGCGACTGATAATTCTTTCAATACACCTCCAAATGGAACAAAACTAATTTTAAATGAAAATATAATCATAGAGCTTTTATACATATAAAATTCATGAAATTTGGCCTTTTAATGAGAGAGATATAAATTTTCAAATTATGCTATCCCCAGATGTGCTTCTATTCGGGCAATATGTAATAAAATGTACATAACTCAAGTTATACAGAACATTTTTGAGTGAGACCAAGTTTGTTAGAAAGCTAAGACATAGAGGAACACCCCATAAAACAGTTTTGTCAGATTCCATGTGAGGAACTCCTAGTGGAGTTAACAAGCCACTAACCAGAGTTGGACTTTCAAGTCTGAACAGTCAGAATAATATGTGCATATCTCAAGTTACAAAATGAATTTTTGAGTGGGGTTTCTTTTGTTTAAAAATTGACTCATAGAAGTATAATCATACCAAAAGTCGAAGCAAAAGAGTAAAATTTGAAATTATGGTGAATTTTTGAAGTTACTGCCCCACTGTAAAAGTAAAATTGGTTATGATAGGTTTTAAAGATTAATGAGAAATAAGCTTTAAGACATTAAAACCCTTACACTAAGCATTGAAAAAACCCTCATAATTCAACTTAAAAGTTTCAAAAAGGATAATGGATGAAATTGGCCTTATGCCTAATAAAAGAATTTATACAAGAGCCAACCTCAATTAAAAGCTTGCACCAAATTTACTAACCTAAGCTCATAAGATTTTGTGTGATAGGTATGCCTCTATGTGTCAATATGATGATATGATATGATGATGATTATGATAATGATATGATGATCTTGATGATGATGATATGATATGATGATGATGATTATGCCAATGATATGATGCTTAATAATATGCGATAAAGGAATCACATTTGGGGACGGTGATACGTAACGCCTAAATGTGGAAAAGAATTAGAATATTTTGCATTATAAGCTTTAATAAGAAGAGATTGAACTAAGGGTGTGATCCTTCAAAAGGGAAGGTGACCCATAGTAAGCTCCCCTCACCCACAACTCACATGAGGCATGGCATGACTCAGCTAGTGTGAGTATAGGGGATAGGGCTTACATGAGTTATGGCATGACCTAGCTAGTATAAGTACCGAAATTCTATGGTGGCAACGGCCACAGTATGAGCTCATTACCACTTATGTTTAGTGGGTGGAAAGATAAGACTTAAGATAAAGTCAAGTTAAGAAAAGAAAAGGGACTTCGGTCCAAACCCTTGAAGGGAAGAAGTTATGAATAGTTTATAGCACAGCCATACATGTTTTATGTAATTATAGTTGTTCCTATGCTTGTTATGATATAAATGATTAGAGGGTATGTTAAAATTGAATCCGCTTTGGATATTCATGTTTTCAAAAACCTAAGAACGGAACCTTATGAATGCTCACTATTTTCATTAATAAAACCGAAGTGGCTGGGACGATGACGATGACACTTTCGTGTTGGGTTCAGTCCTACTGAGAAATTCCATTTCTCACCCTAGTTATTCTTCCGTATCGTCACCAAATCTCGATAGCGCATCCGGTGGAGTGAAGCATGGGTTCCCCACACTGTGAGCAGACGTATGACATGGGATGTCAGACAATGCTGATGTGGACTTGTAGTTGCCGTAGCTTTGCATCTTCATACATTCCTTTTTGTGACGAACGATGTCAATTTAAGTTGTATCTAGTATTTGGATCATGGCACGACCATGAGCCTCCTTTGATGTAATGCTGATATATACGTATGTATATATAAATATATATATATATATATATATATATATATATATATATATATATATATATATATATATATATATATATATATATATATATATAATGAATCCATGTGAATATAATGGTTAGTTATTTAATGCAATGTATTTGTGAATTATTATTTGTTTACCTTTCTCATGTTTTACGATTTTGGGGTATATATTTTATGCGATACACTCTTTCTCTATCTGGCTTCTCGCTCAAGGCTTTACTTTCCAAAACGCTACAAAGTGATGACGTATTTCAAAAAAAAAAATCTTACCATATTTTCCGCGTAACTTAATTCCAAATGAAGTTTAGTTTTCCACGAGCATAAGTAACAATTAATAAAACGCCGTAATACGACTTAAGCGTAGTATGGGTTTATTAGGGTGTTACACACTCTACCCTGAATCCTGTACTAGAGTGGATTAATTTTTTTCTTTTTCTTTTTTTAAAAAAAAAAACTTTTTGTACCCAACACACAACTACTTTCTACAGGAATGACGATGGCTTTGAGTTTCTCATTCCACCAAAGAATGCATAGGAGTAGACAACCCTGATCAAGCTAAAAATTAAATTTCTTAAATTTTGTTTCTTCTTTTATTTTATGTTTTTTTTGTAAATAATTGTCAAATTTTAAGGGGAAAAATAAATGTTATTAAAGTTATTATTAATTGGCATAATAAACTCTAGTGTAACTATTATAAAATGGATATATTAGAGGTGCAACATAATTAAGTTTCCACTTTTTCATAGATATAACTAGACTCCTGAATCCAATCTCTTTAAAAAATACTAGTTTTTGCAATTTTAAAAGGTTTTTCCGATTTTTTCCCAAATAAAAATTGGTAGCGACTCCATTAAAATATATTTTAAAAATATTTTTTGTTGCCTCTCGTCGTGGCGTCCTTCAAGCACGTTGTGATAGTTTGGCAACTCCATTGAGGATAGTTAAAGAGTCAAGCCCATTAAAGTAAACTATGCAAATTATATAACTAAAATAATATTTATTTTTCCCTTTCTTGTTTCTCTTCATTTTTTTGTGTTTTGTTTTTAATTGTAAAAAATTATTTTTTTTTATTTGCATTCAAACCTTAGGGTAGTAGACTTTTTTTTTTTCTCTCTTTTGTACATGTCTCAAACCTTAGGCTAGTCAACTTTTTGTATATAGTGTTGGACCTTTATTGTGTAGTTTTTAGGGCTTTAATGTAACGTCCGAAAAATCTTATCGTTTTCAACCAAGTTGTTCGATTTTTATTGAATAATTGAGACTAATTAGAATTCGATTAAGTATTTATTTAAGGCTAATTAAGTATCATTTAAAGAGATTAGATGTGAGGGAATTAGATTAAAAGCATAGGAAACCTCATAGAATTTTTCCAAAACCATTTTGCCAATTTAAAAGAAATCGGTAAGATTTTGGTATTTTAAACTATCAGAACCAAAACATTAGAATTTCATAAACCAAAACCTAAATTGAAAGGCTAAAAATTCAGCCACCTTACCCAAGAGTGTGGTGCCACTTGCCTTAAGAACTAGTGGAGAGACTTGTTTTTTTTGCAAGCACACAATCCGTCCACCAATCATGTTCGTAGCATCCACCAAAATTATTCGACTATTTCCTCCTAACTCCCTTGATGATTTTGGCCCTAATAAACAGTAGACCACTCTTCATTTTCTTCCCCTCTCATCTGATCTTCACTTCTTCATCACACCTTCAAGCTCCAACAAGCTCCAACCAATTTCTTCAACCTAAGACCCAAACTTAACAAGTTCAAAGCCTAGAAAAGGTAGGATTTCTATTTTCTGCTTGTGTTTTCATGGATTATAGTTGTATAGAATTCCATCTTTCTTCATTTCTTTTATATTAAATTGACTGTATATGATGGTTTATGGTTGGTTTAATTTAGGTCTTTGGGTTAGAATTGAAGTTGGAAGGAGAGAATTACGAAATAGGAAGTAGTAGGATGCTGTTTGGGTGAAAATCCTACGATGTCCGTACGTTTATCTTGTGCGAACCAAAATCTAGCTATCAACACTTGATGAATCTATTTTTATATGAAGCTAGAAATTTAGGGCTTTCCAAACATATAAATTATAAGGTCATTGGATTAGTATTGAGTGAGTTATGAATTTTCAAAGTTTACCTAAGAATTCTATGTTCTATATTGAGCAGTGCAAGTTATGAAGGATGTAACTCCCTCCACATAACTCTAAATTGAGTACAATAAACTTTGTTAGAAAGCTTACATATAGGCAATATCCCATAAAAATTTCAGAGTTAGATTTGGTTCTAATTTCTCTCAGTAATTCAATAAAATCACCCTAAGTCCAACTCGGGCTAGAATAGGGCAACCCAGAATAGCCAACTTCGAGAGCTTATAACTCGAGCTTTACTTATTCAAATGAGATGAAACTTGTTGGAAATAAAAACTTGTCCTGTTAGCTTTAGTTTGGTATAAGTTTTATATGATTTCACCTAGTTTCTTATTTTTAGTGAATTTTTATTTCTAAGGGTGCAATTCTAGTTAGTTATAGGACAGACTAAGGTAAATTTTAAATAACTTGAGCTACATAAACAAAAAATGAGATGGGACCAAAAGGGTTGAAAACTAAACAAATAGCACTATAACATATCCAAAATTTAGATCTAAATAAATTAAATAGAAATTATGGTGGAATATACAAAATCCGGCAAAATTGAGTGGAGGTTGCAGAAAAATCTGAATTATGTTGGAATGTCATGTTATTGATATAATGTTAGAAGCTTGAGGCTTCATATATTGATATTGTTGTCTGATTGATCTTTCTAGTAGCCTAGCACTATTCATGGGGAAGAGGACTTGATTCGTTAAACTACCGAAATTTCAGCAGAGAATTCATATATTATGGGTAATATTTGTATGTACATGTGTTATTTAAGAAGCATAATATTAGACGTGCATGTAACTTATGAGGAATATAAAGATTCCATAGTACTTAGGCCAACCCCTGAATAAGGTTAAGGGAAATAGATTAATGGGAAAGTCGGGGAAAGTAAACCCGGCAGTCCTGTATAGGAGCGAGCTCAGTCCTGAGAAGCAGAATATTACCTAGGAGAATATGGCCAAAAACTCCCAAGGGACTAAATGTGAAAAAAAAGATACAAGTCATATGAGTTGAAAGATCCCTACAGCTAAATGCATTTCCACTTTTGCATATACATGCTTTGCTTGCTAAATCCTAAGCTAATTTCATAGTTATCTGTATATTCCTCATAGTTATATTACTACTTGCCTTATGTCAATTGCTCTAACTATGATAGCATACCTATCTAGTTATACTTCTTGTTACACTACTTTAAATTAAGTTTTGTTTCGAGTTATGTTTTCCAAATATGAATTAAGTTCAATATTATAGTTATCTCATACCATTTTAAATTAAGAAAAATCGAAACAACTGGGAATAATGGCGATGTCAGATTTGCTTAGAATTAGATTTCCTACTGAGAATTTCTTTAAAATTCTCACCCTACTGTGTATTATCGCGTCATTCTCGGATCATGAAGAATGCGGCGATGGGCTTTCTATTCATTGAGTTCCTCGATCTGCACCTTCGTCTCGATCCTGTTCTGGATTCTGTGTATATTGCCGGTAGCTATCATGTCCATTTCTACTTTTTTCTTTAGTAGAGACTTCGTTGTTCCCCTTACTCATCAACTGTTTGATCCTACTGCACCATACATCACCATCCTGATATATATGTGTAACATCCCCATTTTCATAAACAGAACATAATGGGAACTTTGAATTATTTCCCTTATGCAGTGTGAGAATTTCTCAAGCAGCGCTATGCCATGACGATCCTCACACTTGGAATTATAGAGTAGTGTAATACTGCCGTTGAAATTATGACACTGCCATATGTTAAAAATTAAGAAATGACAAAAGTGCCCCTGTAAACTTTTGTTAATCGCAGTGATACTCTGAATTTTTTTAGAAATTATGTTTTGACCCCAAAAACTTATTTCCACAATAACCCTAGAACTTTTCATAAAATGACCTTTATGTCCACCCTAGAACTTTTTATAAAATGACCTTTATGTCCCCACATCTATAGGATTAGCATAATAGGATTTTAAACGGAGCAGAATCACATGGTGAAACCGTAGAAGTTTAAATCTCTGCTGATTGGGCCATGGAGGCAGTCGGGTGTGAAATGATGTGGGGTGCCTCTGGACTTGCTCAAAATTACGGATATGCCATTAGCTATAGAAAACAGAAAACAAAAAGGTTCGGGATTTGCAAAATGTTTAATCTACACTATTAATCAATCTATTTGATCTTATTGATTAGGTAAGGCTAATTAGAAATTAATTAAAGAATAATTAGAAATTAATTAGATGTTAATTAGAGAGATAAGGCTTAAGAAGAATCAAAATAAATATGTAGATATCTTACAAAACTATTAAGTAATGTTTTACCAGTTTTGAAGAAATCGATAAATATTTGGTGCTTTAAACTACCGGAGCTGAATCAGTAGAATCACACACCAAGAACCCTAGCATGAGTGGCCAAAATTTAGCCACTCCTCCCCCCATGTGAGGCGCCACCTTGCTGCCCACTTTGTGAAAGAAAGTGGCTAAATATTCACCACAAATATAACCACCAATCATGAGTCAAGTTTCCAACTACCACCACCACAAATGATAATTTTCTTTCTTTCTTCTCTCACTTTTGTGCCACACACATCAGCTTCTTCTCCTCTTCTTCTTCTTCTTCTCCTTCCTTTCTTTCCTTACCTCCATGACCAAGAGCTTCAAGCTCAAGATTGGAAGCCTCCTTGACCTCAAATCCTCTTGCTCCTTTTATGAAAATTAATCCTTATCCTTTCCTCTACAAAGCCCCTCTAGCAATTTCATGATTTAGCATCAAGTGGTGTCCCTCCACCACCATTTATGGCACTGCCATGAGAGGGGAAGAAGGTTAGGATGTTGCTCTCACCTTCCTTTCATCCATGGTTTCAAGGATTTTGAGGTAGGTAGCTCAAATTCGTAGTTATTTGATGCATCATGTGATTATGTGGCTGCTGTGTTCTTCTTATGCCATACTTGTATGATGGTGTTTTGATGTTCTTGTAGTGATTTGAGATGAGGAAACTTGGTTTAAGTTGAGGGATTTATCAAAAACCCAAAAAGGAGCTAAGCAGAATCTATTTTTGTGAGGAAGCCCTACGGCATCCGTATCGGCGAACTCTACGACTCTGCCTACAGCCGTTTAAAATTGATGAATCCATTTTTATATGAAACTAGACATTCAGGGATTTCCATACATATAAAACATAAGGCCATTGGATTAGTATTGAATTAGTTATGAATTTTTGAAATTTAAGCTAGAAATCTGGATTCTTAACCGGGCAGTATGAGTTGAGAAGGGTATAACTCACCCTATACAACTCCAAATTGAGTGGAACTAAAGTTGTTTGAAATATAACATATAATGGAACAGTCCATAAAAATTCAAAATCATATTCATTGCCACTTGTTCCCAGAACACCAATGAAGTTGACTTAAGTTTAACCTGGGCTAGAACAGGGTAGCCCAGTAGGGTCAAGTTTCGGAACTCATAACTCAAAATATACTTAGGCAAATGACATGAAACTTAGTTCATTTGAAAGCTTTTCTGTTGGCTTTAATTTGATATAAAATTTGTATGATTTCACTTAGTTTTATATTTTTAGTGAATTTTCTTTTATAAGAACCCAATTCTAGCTAAGAAAAGCATGCTGAGGTAAAATATTTATATCTTGAGTTATACAAATCAAAATATGATGGGACCAAAAGAGTTAGAAACTAGACACATAATGCTATGATGTATCCAAAAATTAGATTCAAATTAGTTGAATTGCAATAAGGGTGGAGTATACCAACCTTGGGCAGAACAGGAGAGAATAAATCGAAAGCCCAATTGGTGCTCGAATTGAAATTGATAAATGATGCTATGGATATATATATATATATATATATATATTTGCTGGTCCATATTGAATTGCAAGTTTGTACATTTGTGCTAATTGCCTAGCACTATTCATGGGGAAGCGGACTCGATCCGTTATGCTGCTGAAATTCTGGCAGAACTATGTGAATTATGTGACTATTATGAACATTTATATGTTATGCTCATAAGATTCATATATGCAAGAATGATTTAAGTATAATATGAAGTATATGAATGAATGCATGTAGCATATGCATGTATAATCATGTCCAAAGAAGAATAAGATTTATGAGAACTTGCAAGAAAGACGTACCAAGCTACCACGTGAGGCATGGCATAGACCCAGCTAGCGTGGGCTAGAGCGGTATTGTCTAAGACTTGGGCTAGCCCTCGACCAGATTTAACGGGAATAGACCGGTGTGAGGGTCGGGGAAAGTAAACCCGTCACTTATGTATAGGTACGAGCTTAGACCTGAAAAGCAGGCTATCACCCAGGGGTGAGAGAGGCCATTCACCTTTTAGGGACCAAGTATAGAATGGCAAGGTTAAGTTGCAAGTTAAAGAAGAGATAAATTAAGTCAAGTGCACTTGCATACATTCAAGTATAAGCATCTATATGTGCATCATCAATTATCTAGTTAAGTCATAATATTATTATGATCCTTGTTGAAGCATATTATACTATCCGTATTTCTATGTCTATCATATGATATGGCAAGTGGTTGTTAAAATATGACCCGCTTCGAGAAAGGTGTTTTCAACTTAAAATTGAACCACTATTTGTTTATATGTGCTCATATTTTCATAATAAACTGAAGCGGCTGGAATGTTTATGATGGCACTGTAAGATTGGTTTGAGTTTACCTACTAAGGACCTTAGGTTTTCACTGCCTACTTGTATGTTTCTCTTTTCCATAAATATTCCAGCACCCAAGTTGGAAACCAAGTGCGAGGCGGAGTACAAAGCCATTCATTGAGTAAGAATCGGGCATAAGCCAGATCAAGAGACTATTGAAGCTAGCTAACGACTAGTCGGAAGTAGACGCTATGTATTAAGTTAATCACAATTTCTTTTAAAGTGTAATTATTTTATTCTCTATGTATCAGAGACTATTAGTAAGTAATAAAGAGAGCAGTTAAAGGGCCATGTATTATATTTCCCCATATTTTAAAGATTTCTTAGCACAGTGACAACCTTTTAATATAACTCTATGACTCGAGCATGGCTTATATAATAAAGGGTGTTATAATATGGCTTTCCCTTTTCCACCTCCAAAGAAGAAGTACTGAACCGCATTACCGGCAGCATTTCCTTAGCAAGTCCTTTCTATCTCCCTTTCTGAGGAGGAGGATCCATTAAAGGTGACGAGCTCATCTTTCTCATCCTCTGCACTAGGCATTGATTATACCCCAGTAGACACTAGTATGGCGAATGGATTCCTTTCTTCGGAATCCATTTAGGAGAGTTATGTAGTACAGTAGGTGATGATGTATAGAATGACCCTCTTTTGGCATTTTTGGGCCATAGGTTTAGACTTGTTAGTACATGAAATGTCTCGTGGGGATGAGCTAGGGTTCTGCTTTGTAGAGACAGGCTGATTTATTTTGTCTTAGTAGCTTCCTCTTTATAACCTATACTGTTTTTGTTTCTGTTTTGCGAACTCTGAAAATGGATATCTACACGTATATATATATATATATCTGTAGTTCTGTCTATGCTGCGAATTTTCTTTTTCTCTTATGATGTTAAATCCAATAAATCATTCTACTATCAAAATGAATAAACGAATAAACAACTAATTATAATTAACATTGGATTAGAATGAAATGAAATGAGACAACCACGCGTAATCACTTATTGGGTAATATATTATGACTTAAGCATAGTATTTTGTCCGGTAAGGTGTTATATTTAAGGTTTTTATACTTCTTACACACAGTTCACTTTCATTTACCTTACACATTGTTTGGGCTCTATACTCGAGCCTTGAAAATCCATAGGAATAGAAGAGGGCTTTGACGAGGTTATTGTGAAGCTTATACTTCCTGACAATTGTAGATTCTCTTAGATTGTTACTAGAATTGTGAACTACCATGTTGTGACTACCATGTCCCTATGGCCATGCTCACAAAATTGGGTCCTTTTCTTCTGGATAAGGGCAATATGGGGACCTTGACTTTTAGGGAGTTTAGATCCATCCTAAAAACCATACACTAATAAATTTAGCTTAGTAGTTGCCCAAATTAGGGTCTTGACATTAGAAATTCCTAACCATTAAGTCCCACCTTACTAGGACACAATGGAGCATTTTTTCTTCTTATCTTCTAATATGAATTTCAAATCATGCATCTAAATAATATACTATGCATTCATTGAACATGCATTTTCTTTCTTTCTATTCTATCCTTTCCATACATTCATGACATGCATAGAAAAAGCCAAAAAAAAAAAAAAAAACTTGTTCATAACATTGATCTTCTTTTTCCTCTATTCTTTCCAAAAATTCATAACATACACAAAAAAAAAAAAAAACATTGAACATGCATTTTCTTTCTTTCCATTCAATCCCTTCCATACATTCATGACATGCATAGAAATTCATAACATCGCATCTTTCTTTTTTCCCTCTATCCTTTCCATAAATTCCTAAGATGCATAAATAAACCCCCCCAAAAAAAAACTCCTTAAATATACATTTTTCTTCCTTTCTCTTCTATCCTTCTATACATGCATTAGGTTGCAAAATGCATTTTTGTTATACTGATAATATATAACACCCTAATAGTTCCATTTTATGCTTAAGTCATATTGTGAAATTATTAGTTGTTACTTTTGCTCGCAGAACTAACATTACCTTTTAGAAATTACTTTTTAACGAAAATAGGGGTAATTTTTTTTGAACAATAAAGAGTAAACCGTTTTTGAAATCGAGGGCCATGAGCGCATTGTGAACTTATAATACAAACGTCGCTATCTCATTCATACATCGCATTTAACATCAATAGAAGCAATGAGAATAACCACAATCTTAGATAAAGATAACATTCATTCCATAGCCAGCCCATAGTTAATATAATAGTAGTAATAGTAGCAGTCATACACAAAGATAATAATGGGTCTGATACCTACTGTCGGCCCTACAAAATACCCTAACGAAATACATGATAAAAGGAAATACATAAGAAATCCCAATCCGCCCATACATGCCAAATGAAAATGATAACCCTCGCTACAACCAAAAAGGGGCTATCCTCATGCTCAGCTCCACATGCCAATCAACACCTCACTCATCTAGCGGGACGTACCCGTTCTCGAATCCACCGGGAGGAACATCACCACGTCCTCCTCCTCGAGTATGGCCACACCCATGAGGCACGACACGAGTACAAATGAACCCGCGACCACGAACCAGGGGTGGAGTGTGACGAGGGGTTGTTGAAGAAGAAGACGAATCGGACGATAGGCAAATCATGGACGGGAAGGAAGGCTCAAACGGGTCCGTCTCCACATGGTAGCTTGGATAGGACAGTTCTGAAGGATCGGAATCCAATGAAATTGTCGGTGTCAGGCGAGTGTCCGAGTCAGAATCTCTATCAGTGGGGTACCTCGAAGGATGGAAAGGCGAGCAAACGTCATCCATATTGATGTCCTCGAATGGCTCATGAGGGCGGAAAAATGGACTCATCACATGTGCATGGAACTGGCAACTATGGAACATGTAGACCCGCACTGCTGCCTGAGTAGTCATCATGGATGCATAGTGCCAATGCAACACTGGGAACTCAATGAATATCACCACTGTGCCCAACGCCGGCATCCTCTGAAGACGACACGGAAACGTAGGAGTGAGAAATACAAAATTTCTCAATAGGATCGCGAATAGACTAACACAGTGTCATCGTCATCGTCCCAGCCACTCCGGGTTTAATATAAAAACAGTGGATAGATATCGGTTCAATTTTAATAGTTTCAGAAAACGTAAATCCCAAAGCGGGTTGCTTTTAAATTAATCATCATATTCGTTACATCATACATAGGCATACATGCTAATATACATAATAAACATTCACAATGCCATAAGGAATGTGATAACATGCATGACTATGCAATTCATCAACTTGACTATGGTCCTACTTTGGTTTTCGTTTTTAGCACATGCTTAACATTCTTTTGCTTTTCCTTTGAAATAGATTGCTTTTGAACATCAGCTCATTTCATGACCGTCATCACGTAGTACTAAACCAAATCAGACTAAGCCGATATTGGTTACCCCTAAGTTAAAGGATCCTCCATGTCACCCTTTCCTCCCTCATAGAGGTTCCTTGTGGATTACTGTCTCTCACTTCCCGAAACTGATCGAGGGGTCATGTCCCATTCTTTCGTTTCTTATTATTATACTTTACATGCATAATACTTCTTTGACTAGACACATACAATGATATGACTAAGTCCATAATTTTGACGAAAATCCGGCAGCATAACGGCAAGACCAGAGCTTCCCCAAAATGCCAATCACAACTTTCAACCAATAGTCTATCACATTCATATCATTCAATCATGAGACAAACTCCATCAAACTTGTCATTCATTATGTCGAATGGCATCATACAGTCATACCCTAAAAGGGTTTATAATTGTGTTAATCTTTGTAAAGAATCTTAAGAATTATCACATGATCTCTCGTAGTTATCCATGAGAGAATCACATAGTTAAGATATATATGTGGGGTCTTTTAGTTACTTAGTCCTCGTATGAAAGTATTCTTCACTTAAGTACATGTCTTATGGAACACTCGTTCAAATTAATTAAGTTAAGTGATTGTTTCCTTTGCTTGAGATAGTGCACTTAGTGATTCCTAGGTTCATGGTATGCTCAAAGGCCCTAATCATACTTCTGTTCCCAAGGAGTTCGAGATCCCTCTAATCCTTGGGTCATGACAACGCATAACCACATCATGAACCCAACAACACCATGTTCACTAAACACTAAAGGTGATTTTTAACTTAACCAAGTTACAAGGTTTTAAGCTTTCATTACTAACCTAACAAGATCTTATATTAAATATTATAAAAGTTATCATTCTTATAAAGTAGCCATAAAGTTTTATTCTTTATGAAAGTAAGTGCCTTTAACATTAAGCTTTTATCTTAAAGATTAGATCTTTATGAAACAATGATACAAGTTACTAACTTTTTAACTAAAAAGTCTTGTTCTTTATGCAAGTTAACTCATTTAATTATTCTAAAACCATCAAGGTCTCAACTTTATTGTTTAAAGTTGTCTCTACATTAAAAAGGTTCCTACTTTATCAACTAGTGATATAAAACATTAACTTTAAGGTTAAAAAGTCTTGATCTTTATAAAAGTTAACACCTTTTAGCATTGTTTTGGTTCAAGATCTAAACTTTATGAATTAAAAGTTACAAAACAACACTTTTATGACTTAAAGGTCTCATTCTTGATTAAAGTTTAAAACTTTATGAAAGGTCTTTTCTTTAAGGTTTGATTTCTAAGACATAAAGTGACAAGATATCATTTTTCTAACTCAAAAAGGCTTATTATCCTGAAAAGCTTAGACTTTTACATGTATTCTTGTCTTCAAAACAAAACAAAAGAAGACTTTATGATGGCACTAAAACTTGCGCCACTTTTTGTGTATCAAGAAGCAAACTTTTTAAAATTTAAAGCTTTTAGGATGTTCATAGACTTATCAACTCATCATAAGAAAAAGAACAATTTTAAGCAAGATACCACCAAGAACATCAAGAACATTCAAGAATAAGAACATGAACGTATTTTTTCAAAAGTATAAACATCAAGAACACCTGAAGAATACCAAGAACATGTTTTGCCAAAAATGAAAACTTTTGCTCTTGAAGAGCATGAAGGATTTTCTCAAGTTTTCACTTAAAGATCTTGGTCTTGAAAGAACTAAGCTCTAAGCTTTCTTCGGCAAACAAAATCAAAAAGATGAAGATCACTACCTCCTTATCAAAATGGCGCTACAACAAGGAAGGAGAAGAAGAAGATGATGGCTCCTCTTGGTGATGATAGTGGCGGTTTTGCAATGAGGAAGGAGAAGCTCTTGAGATCTTGTGGAAATGGAGGTTGTAGTGTTTAGATCTTGTCTCCAAAGACCCAAAGATGAGGTCCTTGAAGGGCTAAGTGAGAGATTTTTGGTGGTGGTGGTGGAGAAAGGAAAAAGAAGATGAGAGAATTTTAGAGAGAAGTTGAGGAGTAGGAAACTTAGAGAGAGAATGAAAGTATGAAAATGAAAACGGATGAAGGTGGGGAGAGAAAAAGTGGTGTCCAACATAAAGGGGAAGGAGGGAGATATTTTCTTAATTTTGTATTAATTAAGGTTTAGTGGGACAAATTGGATGATGTGGGAACAAAGCATGTACTAACTCTTACATAAAGCACTCTTGTCTTATGCTTTATTCTTTTATGATATCACTTTTTACTTTATTGTCTAGTTGATTAAATTTGAATTTAATCATGTGATTAAGTGCTCATACAACTTAATTAAGATGATTAAGCAATGATTAGTGATTAACACACAAGAACATGATTAATAAAAATTAATCTTGTCATTAAGCTTAATTAACCTTAATTAAACTCGATTAAGCTAATTAAGGGCGATTGGTGCTTAATTAAGCTATTAAGGATCTGACTTGTTTAATTAGAGACTTTCTAATCTCGATTAAGCATTCTTTTGACTTTTCTCACCTGAGTTAACTCATAAACTCTTTGTTAACCTCTTAATTAAGCCTTAATCTCATAATTTCTCATTAAGTGCCAAATTACTCAGGGTTACCGAGGTAATTTAGCATAATAAAAAATTGAGAATGTTACATAATATGCATCAATAAGCATTTAAAAAAGACTTTGTATAACATGCATTTTTTCGCATCACGAGCCATAACATGCAAAAAATAAAAAATAAAAAAAGATTTCTCAAACATGCATTTTCCTTTTTAATTTCCAAACATTCATGTCATACAATATTTTTTTTTTCACATAATAGAACACACCAATAAGCATTTGGGAAAGAGTTCATCCAATATGCACTTCTTTCTTTTATCTATCCATCCCACACCATTCATGCATTTAAACATTGTCACATGCATTCTTAGTTTTTTAATTTTTTTTTTTCAACAAAGCCACATATTAACATGCATACATCAATAAGCATCAAGGAAGAACTCATCTAGCATGCATTTTTCCTTTCCTTTCTATCCTTTCCATATCATTTCCACATCATTATGAATATGATACATATTTTCTCATTTCTTAATATGTATTTTTTCATAACCTCGAAAAGAGAATGCACCATTCTATCTTTAAACATCACTCATCCAAGAAAACTTTGTTTGATGCAAGTAGTTGTGTTTGAGAGTCATGAGTAAACTATAAAAGAAAAGAGAGAGACAAAAGAAGGGAAAAAGAAAAACAGAAAAGGAAAAAGAGAAAGTTAAGCTTGAAGAAAAGAACTAGAAGAAAGGAATATGACCTAAGGAACCACTGAAGAGAAGATCCTACATGTTTGGAAGCTATTCTTAAATTTTACAAAAATGGGGCCTTCGATCTTGAGACCAGCCAAGCTTTAGAAGATGTAAAAAAGTGTTTTCGTTGCAATGAAGAGGCATTAACTAAGGATTTATATCTTGATTTGACTTTTGTATCTTAAGTACTGAAAAATAGGCTTGTATTGCCTTTCTGGATCCACTGAAATAATGAAATAATTATGCATAGTTTCTTTTTTCCTCAAATCAGCACATTATCTTTCATATCTGATCCATATACTCTTTCCTTCTTCTGTACCCTTTACGTAGTCATTCCTTCCTTTTGGAATTCCTCTCCATTACAGATAATCCTGAAAAGCCCATTTATTGATTCTTGTGTTACAAAGGACATGAATAATCATGAACATGATGAAATTCCTAAACTATACAAGCAATTTTCTTAGATGCTGAGCCTAGTGGAAACTGGTAAAGTAGTTGTTAATCAAAAAGCAAATCATCGCCGTATGTGCTCCTATTTAATCATCAACTGGGGCAATTTTCTATTCGTTAGTATAAAGATAGCAACACCCAAAGAGTTGAAGGTGATCGAGAAGAAACGATTAGCATCAATCTGCTATGGGCAATCATACTAAAAGAAGGATGGCAAGAGCATTTAACAAAAGAATTTAGCATCCAACATTGTAGCCAAATGTCATAGTTTTGAGGAAGAGCTTGCCAAATTAAGAAGACAATCAAGGCAAATAAGCACCAATAACTTGACAAGTTAGTTTATTCTTGTGCAATTGAAAAAAAATCTTGAACAATAAAAAAGGGGAAAAAGGCTTGCTAGATTAGAAACTCAAAAAGTCGGTCTAGGCAAAAGTTAGAGTTCAAAAATATATTAAAAAAGGGGAAAAACTCGCTAGATTGAAAACACAAAAGCCAATCTAGGGGAAGATTAGAGCGAAGACAAAAAAAAGCGCTCGCTAGATTGAAAACCCAAAAGGCCAGTCTAGGCAAAAGTTAGAGCAGCAAAATATTTGTTAGGTTGAAAAACTGAAAGGGAAATCTAGGCAAAAATGTATCACTTGGAAAGTCAAGCACAAGGGTTTATCAACAAAGACTCTAGAAGAATGCTAAACTGTGGCAATTTGATTAATGGCAAAGGATCAGTGAAGAATCATTTTTGCAAATGATAAGGAGTCAATAGTCAAAGGCAGATTAATTTGTCGCGTCGCAAGGGATCGTAGTCTTGGTCATGAGTTCAAATCTGATGTTACTGAAGAATCGATGAAATGGTTTAATTATGTGAAATTTGCATTCCAAGTCTTTCTAACCCTTTTGTACCCTATCTATTTTCTCATACTTATCCATGTCTTGTAAGTACTATCTAATTTTAAGTGCAATGAATTTGTCTTGATCCTTTATTTTCCCTCTTACCCCTTATTCTTTACTCCATTTTCTTTCTCTCCCTCTTTCTCTTTCATCATCAAAAGCAGTGTTTTGCTTGGTTCATCTATCCTCTCTCAAATTATGCGTAATCAGGACATTATATTTGAATAAAGCGAAGAGGCATTATCCAATAAGGCTCATTTACAACAAGTCAAGATAATATTCATTGCAACTGGTTTTAAAAAAAGAAAATAAAAAAAATAAAATGCAAGAGACTCGCTAGATTGAAAACCCAAAAGGGTGGTCTAGGCAAAATTAGAGCATAAAAGAAAAATAAAAAAGCTCGCTAGATTGAAAACCAGAAATGGCAATCTAGGCAAAAGATAGAGCAAAAAAAAAAAAAGAAAGAAAAAAAGCTCGCTAGATTAAAAACCAAAAAGGGCAGTCTAGGCAAAAATTAAAGCATAAAAGAAAAATAAAAAAGCTTATTAGATCGAAAACCAGCAATGACGATCTAGGCAAAAATTAGAGCAAAATCAAAAGACAAAAAAGATCCTAAGCATGACAAAATAAAGGATTAGTTGACAGTGGAGGTCAAGTCAGAAAGTCATGAGACAAATAGTTCATGAAAGAGGTCAAATATAATAGCTCTTCAACATGTAAGACCATACGTTCGAAGTCAAAGAAGGTCAAGGTAGAAATTCAAGAAGCAGATCACAAGAGAGGCTCTTTAGCAAGCAAGACCAAGAGTCACAATGTGCTTTTTTTTTTTTCAAATTTCACAAACTAGCGCAAATTTTTTCCTTTTTTTTTTCTTCATTTTCTTCTTTATAAATCTTTCTCATCATGATTGAAGCATTAATCATAAAATCATCTAAGTTTTGTCACTACATCATTCATCATATCATCATCACATAATTTAATTTTCTACAATTGTCTCTAGGCATTTACTTTTCTGCATCACAAATCATTTTTTTTTTTTGTAAATATCACATATTATAGATCATTCATTTTCAATAGTCATCATGAAGCATTCCCTTTCTATAAATATCTCATGTCACCATCATTTTACTTTTTAAGAATGATACATCATTTATTTTTTAGCAATTATCACCATCATTTTACTTTTTAGTCATTATCACCATCACTTTGTTTTTCACCAATTATCATCATCATTGTCATTATCACTATTACTTTATTTTCCAGCAATTATCACTATCATTTTACTTTTGAGAAATTATCACCATTGCTTTATTTTTCAGCAATTATCACTATCATTTTACTTTTCAGTCATCATCACCATCAGTCATCAATTTCTTTTTCAGCAATTATCACTATCATTTACTTTTTAGCAATTATCACCATCATTTTACTTTTCATGACTATCATCATCGCTTTACTTTTCAGCATCTATCACCATCACCACCATTTTACATTTCATCACTATCATCATCCCTTTACTTTTCAGCATTTATCACCACCATTTTACTTTTTAGCAATTAACATAATCATAATCACCATCATTTACTTTTTGCAATTATCACAAATCTTTTGCATACTTTTTGCACTATAAAGCACTTACTTTTCCACTTATGTTTACTTTTCACATTCATTTACTTTTCACATGCATTTCCTTTTCGACATGCGTTTACTTTTCACCTTAACAGCCATTCATCTTTTGCATTTTCACCATCAGCATTTTCAATTTCTCAAGGTCGTAATTTCAATTTCAATTTCAATTTCAATTTTGCATGGTTGCATCTTCAAATCCAATTTTAATTCCAATTTCAATTTTACAAGGCTACATTTTCAAATTCTATTTCAATTTTGCAAGGCCACATTTTCAGTCCTAATTTAAATTTCAATTTCAATTTTGCAAGGTTGCATTTTCAATTTTAATTTCAATTTTGCATAGCTGCATTTCAATTATAATTCCAATTTCACGTGGCTGTATTTTCAATTTTGTAAGGCTGCATTTTCAATTTCAATTTGAATTTCGCAAGACTATAGTCCATTGCCATTAAGCTAAATCTCATGTTTATGAAAAAGTGAATTTTGTAACGTCCAAGAAATTTTTTCGTTAATAACCGAGTTGTTCAGTTTTCATCGAATAATTGGGATTAATCAAAATTCGATTAAGCATTCACTTAAAGCCAATTAAGTGTGATTTAGAAGGATCAGGCTTGATGGAATTAGATTAGGAACATAGGAAACATCACCGAATTTTTCTAAAAATCGGTTTACCGATTTAAGAGAAATCGGTAAGATTTCGGTATTTTAAACTGTCGGAACCGAATCAATAGAACTTACACTATGATTGCCCTAGGATGAATGGCTAGGATTTAGCCAAAATACCCCCATAGGTGGCACCACTTTTAGCCAAATATGGCAGCCCAAAACCAAGTTGAATTGGCCAACACAAATCCACCAATCACATTCAACTTGCTTTAGAAGTTTTCTTTCTTTTCCTTTTCTGCGCTTGCAATTTCGGCCCTTATGTATGCTGACCCCCCCTTCATTCTTTTCTCCTTCATCTCATTTCATCTCAACTCATATCATCTTCATCTCCCGCAATCCTTCAAGCCACAACAAGATTTCTTCAACTCAAGCCATAAATTTAACAAGAATCACACCTAGACAAGGTAGGAATCCAACTTCTCCTCCTGTGTGGGGATCTTATCTTCTGATAACTCCCTTTGGTGAGTTATATGTTTAGTTAGTTTTTATTTAATTTAGGACATCGTTGTTTAGTTTTGTTGCTATTTTGTTTTATTTTGGTTAAGTAGTTTAGATTAGGTGGTATTCTTATTTTCTATTATTTTCTTATATTTTGGATACTTATTTTAGGTTTATTTGATTTATTGTATGTACAAGCGGGCCCAAAAGAAGTTGGAAGAAGCCAAGCCATGAATTCAGACTCAGCACCTTGCGCTACAGCGCACTGTCACATAAGGAAGAAAATGCCACATTCATGTTGCGCTATAGCGGGCTCCCGTTTTGTCAAATTTCCAAGGTTTTAAGTTGCGCTATAGCGCGCTGCCGTGTTCGTAGACTTTGTCAACAAATTTTTGTTGCACTATAGTGCAACCCAGCGTGCTATAGCGCGCCACCGAATTTCGTAAATGAGCCAAGAATTGAGGCTTGCGCTATAGTGCAACCTTTTGCACTATAGCGCAAGCCCATTTGCAGTAGAATATCCATTCGAGCTGAGAGTTAAAAGAGGGATCTATGCACCATAAAAAGGAGGTCACACATATCACAAAAGTATCCGGAGACACTCACACACCCTTCTGAAGATAGAAAACTTCTTCTAGAGAGATTGAAGGTGAAGATTCAAGGATTCCATAGTTCAAGTTCAACACGAAGAGATCCAAATTTTCCCGAATTCCTTATTTCTAGCTAGAATTCTCCATGGCTTTTTGTTTTTCTGTTTCCTTATCTTTATACTCTGTTATTGTTTTCTTTTCTTTAGACATGAACTAAATTTCTCTTGCTAGGGTGTTAATGGACCCTTTTTGTATGACAAGTTTACTCATGAATTAATGTTAATCTTGTTTTCTATTTCTATTGCTTAGTGTTTTTGTTTGTTCTTAATGCTTTTAATTGCTTGATCACCAATTAATTGATTTGGGGATTTACAATAACTCGAGAGAGGATTTGTAAATAGAGCCTCTTAATATAAACACCGTGAGCTGAGCGAAAACCAGAGATAGACAAATGCGGTTCATGCAGTAAACATAGGAATCCATAGAGCTTCAACCTTGACCTAGAGTAGTTTGTGCTAAGAGATTAGGCAATCAATTTAGGATAAAAAGTATTGCTTGACCTCGAGAGAGGCTAGGAATAAATTAAGGGGAACTGACCGTGAGTCAATTAAGATGGGAACTGATTAACAGAAATTCATAGTAAATGTATCTGTAATAGGTGAGATTAATTAGCCCTAGCATCCATTCCATTGCATTTGTTTACCCAGTTAGCATCCGTCTACATTATTAATTTTCTTATTTATTTTATTTTGTTGGAATTTTAATTTCTTTATCCGTGAATTCATTCCATCCAAATAGTCATCCCTTAAACTATCTGGTATTTGATCTATTCTCATGGGAATGATACTTTTCTCATCACTTTATTACTTGTACGATCCGGTATACTTGTTGGAGCCGCATCAAGTTTTTGGCGCCGTTGCCAGGGATAATATCAATATCATTCTTAGTTGACGGGATACTAGATTGGATATTTTGTATTTTATATTTTATTTTATTTTATTTTATTTTGGTTATTTATTTCTATTTAGCCTTATTATTTTGTTCACCTGTTCTTGTGTTCTGTTTTTGCAGTTTATGCGAAGGAGCCAATCTGTTGAAGACTTGCTCTTTGATCTAGAAATCGAGCATTACTCGCATCAACTCAGGAAAGCACGGAGGGCAATTGAAGAAGTCCCTGAAGTTACCATGGCCAATGAAAATAAGCATGATGATAGAGTCATGAAGGATTACTTGGTACCTACTCTTAAAGGGTGCTCATCAAATATTATGAGACTGCCTGTCCAAGCAAACAACTTCAAGCTGAAAGCATCACTCATTCAGTTCGTACAACAAAACTGCCAGTTTGCTGGACTACCTGGTGAGGATCCAAATGAACACCTCAGCAACTTCCTGGAAATCTGTGACACCATAAAAATTAATGGTGCCATGGATGATGCTATTTGGTTGAGGCTGTTCCATTTTTTATTAAGGGACAAAGCCAGAGCTTGGTTGAAGTCTCTACCACAAGGGACATTCACTACCTGGGATATGGTGGTCAGAAAATTCTTGGAGAAATACTTTCCTCCTGCCAAGTCTGCTAAGATGAGGAATGACATTACTTCCTTCACCCAAGCAGATGGAGAATCCTTCTATGAGTCTTAGGAGAGATATAAGGAATTATTGGCCAAGTGTTCACATCACGGCATCCCGCTCTGGATGCAAATCCAAACATTCTATAATGGTCTCCTCATGTCCACCCAAATCATGGTTAATGTAGCAATTGGCGGCTCTCTGAATAATAAGACACTAGAGCAGTCATGGGAGCTATTCAAAACAATGGCTAGCAACAATTACCAGAGGCCTAGTAAGAGAACTTAGAAGAGGGGTGTTTTGGAAGTCGACACTACCACTGCCTTTTTGGCTCAGATGCAAGCTCTCTCTATTCAAAACGCAGCCATTCAGAAGCAATTAGATCTGCTCAATACCACTCCCCCTGCACCGATCTTGCGGTGTGACTTCTGCCAAGGGAATCATCCTAATCGAGAATGTGCCACAGAGCCTACTTCTGATGAACAAGTCAATTACATGAATGGTTAGAGGCACAATTTCCATTCCAATAGCTATGTTCCTGGATACAGAGACTATGGTCATTCTAGTCAGTTCTGTGGGAATCAAGGTACTCCCAGGCATTCATACAACCCACCTGTCCAAGAGAAGAAGTCTAACTTGGAAGAAATGTTCCAACAATTCATGCAGACTCATTCTAATTTTGTGGATAGAACTGAAGCACAGTTTAAGCACCAGGAGGCTTCCATAAGAAGTCTTGAAACTCAGTTAAGGCAGATATCCCAACAACTAGCTGAAAGACCATAGGGTACTTTGCCTACTAATACAGTGAAAAATCCAAGAGAGCAAGTTAAGGTAATTACCCTGCAAAGTGGCAAAGAACTAGAAGAACCTGAGATGCCAGAAGTGGAAGAAGAGCAACCTACTGAGATTGAATTGCAAACTACCCAAAGGAAGAAATATGAGATTCCTATGAGGCGTAGCAAGGGTGTGGGAGAAGAAGAAAAGATGCCAGAGTATGTGGCACCACCAGCCTATGACCGTTCCATTCCCTATCCATAGAGGGTGAAGCAACTGAAGAAAGAGCAGCATGATAAACAACTTGCAAAATTTATGGAAGTATTCAAGAAGCTGCAAATTAATATACCCTTCGTGGAGGCATTGACTCAGATGGCTAGTTATGCTAAGTTTATGATGGAAATCCTTTCTCAGAAGAGAAAAATCAGAGATGATGAGACTGTCCTACTTACTAAAGAGTGCAGTGCCATCTTACAGAACAAGTTGCCTCCCAAGCTTAAGGATCCAGGGAGTTTTACTATTCCATGTGTCATTGGTGATGTTTATTTTAATAAAGCTCTTTGTGATCTTGGTGCCAGTATTAATTTAATGCCTTTGTCTATTTTCAGGAAGCTTGGAGTTAGAGAAGTCAAGCGTACCATGATGTCACTACAGCTGGCTGACAAATCAATCAAGCATCCAAGAGGCATTATTGAAGATGTTCTGGTAAAGGTGGATAAGCTCATATTCCTAGTGGATTTTGTAGTGCTTGATATGGAGGAAGACAGGGAAGTCCCCCTCATTCTTGGGAGACCTTTCTTAACTACTGGGAGAGCTCTCATAGATGTCCAAGAGGGAAAATTAGAGTTGCGGGTACAAGATGAAAAGGTCACCTTCAATGTTTTTGTTGCAACTAAGTTTCCCCTGGAAGTTGATTCTTGCCTTAGAATTGATGTCGTTGAAGAGGTGGTGACCTCTTCCTTTGGAGCTGTTTCCACCACTATTCCCTTAGAGACATACCTGGTGAACTCTAAGATGGCAGAAGAATTAGAGGACAGTAACTTACAGCTGTGCCATGAACTTTTGGAAGCTCAACTAGTAGTTTCCCAGCCTTTTTCTAACACTCTGACATGGGATAAGGAACTACAACCAATGAGTGAGGAGCCACCAAAATTAGAGCTCAAGCAACTTCCTATCCATCTGAGATATGCATTCCTTGGTGAGGGTGACACATATCCTGTTATTATTAGTGCCTCACTAAGTAGTGTAGAAGAAGATAAGTTGCTAAGGGTACTAAGAGATCATAAAGCAGCTATTGGGTGGCAGATTTCAAACTTGAGGGGTATCAGTCCCACCTTTTGCATGCATAAAATCTTCATGGAAGATGACTTCAAGCCATTGGTCTAACCACAGAGGAGGCTGAACCCAACCATGAAAGAGGTTGTGAAGAAGGAAGTGGTGAACCTCTTAGATGCAAGGATCATATATCCCATTTCAGACAGTGTTTGGGTGAGCCCAGTTTAGGTGGTACCCAAGAAAAGAGGAATTACAGTGGTGAAGAATGAGAATAATGAGCTCATTCCAACTCGTATGGTCATCGGGTGGAGGATATGTATTGATTACCGGAAGCTTAATGATGCCACCTGTGACACCTTCCCAAGTGCAGTACTATGCTTAAGTTATAGTACCACACCCTAGAGTTGTTACTGTTACTTGAGCGGACCTTATCTGACAACAACTTCAGCCGTCTTCGGAACTTCTTGAATTATCTGGAGATAACACGAAAATAGGAGTGAGAATTATAAATTCTCAGCAGGATTCGTTAACTATCATACAAACCGTCATCGTTGTCATCTCCAGTTTGCTTCGGTTTATTATGAAAAAGGTGAACATGTTGTGTAAGCTGTTTAATTTTATAGTTCGAAAATATATTGTCCGAAGCAAAAATTCATTTTACTCATACACTTGGCATTTGGGAGAGCCCATACAAAATCAATTCATGAATATACTATGAAGGATAATTGAAACAAATTTAAAATACAATAGCACAAATATACTGAACACATAAAATCTGCACATGACTTTGCTTGTACTTGAATTTATGCATGTACATAAAATTTACTTTTCTTTCTTTATCTTCCTTTACTTGTTACACATATTCCAGAGAATGATCGCCATGTCATACTCCTTCGAGATATGATCGCCATGTCATATTCTTTAGGAATATGTTCTTCCTGCCACATCCCAGAGTATGATCGCCGTGTCATACTCCATCAAAATGTGATTGCCATGTCACATTCCTTAGGGTGTGGGATCATCATGCTATATTCCAAAGCATGATCGCCATGTCATACCCCATCAGAGCGTGATCGCCATGTCACGTTCCTTAGGAATATGGGACATTCATTCGGTACTTACACTAGCTGGGTCATGCCATGCCTCATGTAAGCCTTATCCCTTATACTCATACTAGCTGGGTTGATGCCATGCTTCATGTGAGTGGGGTGCTTGCATATGCTTTAATCTTTAGTCTTTAGTCTTTAGTCTTTAGCCTTTACTACCCTTGGGTAGCCTAATCTTGGAGTGAGCTCGTCAGCTCAACTCATGACCATCATCACACCGACTCACCCACAAGGGGATTCACGTGCCTCTACTCTTAGAGGGATCTCATTCTGGCCACGTGCCTCTAATTGAAGGGATTTCTTCTGGTCACGTGCCTCAAAATTGAGGGATCTCATCTGACCACGTACCTTCAATATAGAGGGATCTCATCTGACCACGTGTCTCCAAGATAGAGGGATCTCATAGTTTTAGCTGTCTTCACAGGGAGGGATTCAATGTGCAATCGCCTCTAAGTGAAGGGACCCATATCTTTATCTTTTAACTGCCTTCACCGGGAGGGATTCAATGTGCAACTGCCTCCAAGTGAAAGAATTCACATTTTATATATTCATGTTTTTTCATTCTCATACATGGTCATGCATAGACATGCTAAATGTACTCATACATATGCTTCATCATTTATTTTCATATACGTCATAACTCATATCATACTTAGATTCGTCCTTGCATATAAACATTCATAGTTCATAGACTTCTGCCGTAAATTTGGCAGTATAACAGATCAGACTGTTTCCCATGAATAATGCCAGTTCTCACGGACAAATCAGTCATAGCAGTATAATCAATCTAACATATCTATTAATGTAAAACTTGCAACCATCAACTCAAACCTTATATGTTCACTAACACTTGTGAAACCATCAATTTGGTCATTTCTGCCAATTCTATTCAATTCTGCTCGAATTTTGTATAATCCACCTTTTCTTCTAGCCAACTCATTTAAACCTGAATTTTGAATATATCATAGCTCTATGTGTCTATTTTCTAACCTCATTGGTCCCATCTCATTTTGATCTGTATAACTCAAGATATTTAAATTTTGCCTCAGCCTATTCGGTCACTGGTTTGAATTACACTCTTGGAAGCAAAAATTCACTAAAAATGGAAACTAAGCTCGAATTATACAAAATTGGTGCCATATCAAAGATAACAGGATAACCTTTCATTTTCAATAAGTTTCACTTGATTTACTTTAGTATAGCTCGAGTTATAAGTCCTAAAATTCAACCTTCTTGAACTACCCTATTTTGGCTTGGTTTGGTCATAGGGTAATTTCCTCAAATCACTGGGAACAATTGGGATCATAAAAAACTTAGAATTTCATTGTGAGATGTTCCCCTATGTGTAAGCTTTCTAGCAAAGTTCATTTCACTCAATTTGGAGTTGTGTAGGGTGAGTTACACCCTCCTCAAGTCACGCTGCCCAAATGTAAGTCCTGATTCCTAGGTCAATCTTCAAAAATTCATATCTCTCTCAATACTAATCCAATAACCTTATATTATATATGTATGGAAAGCCCTGAATGTCTACTTTCATCTAAAAATAGTTTCATCAGGTTTAACTAACTGTAGGCAGAGCTGCAAACTCCGCCATCCGAACTGCCATGGACTCTTCAACTAGATAGCATCCTAATCCTCCATTCCTTCTAGTTTTTCTCCTTCTAACTTTAATTCCAACTCAAGATTTCATATTAATCCAATCATAATCCATCATATACATCCAATATATCACCAAATACATGAAGAAGAGTAAAATTTCATGCACTTCTTTGGTGGTGGGGCATATTCAGGTTCCTGGTTTTCAGGTGCAGGCCTCTTTCCATAAGTATCAGAATGGGAAATCTCCAATTTCTTGTTATAGTCTTCCACAAGTCTGCACTTATTTACCAAGGTAGGAAAATCCCTAATCTCCATAGGGCCTATTGTTGCGAGGATATCTTCCCTCAATCCACCTTCAAATTTGACACACTTCCACGTCTCATCTGGATTCCGCTAATAGATCGTGGAAAACTTACATAACTACTCAAACTTAGCAATATACTCTAACATGCTATTGCTTCCCTAGCAGAGTTGCATAAATTCCAACTCCTTGGCATTTCGAACTAATGGAGGAAAGTATTTCTGGTAAAAAGTGTCCTTGAACACAATCCAGGTGATCTCCATCTGGGATTCTTCTAATAGCCGCTTGACACCATTCCACCAGAATTCTGTGTCTGCTTCAAGCATATAAGTGGCAAAGGCCACTTTTTGGTGATTAGTGCAGTCCAGAACGGAAAATACCTTTTCCATTGTCTTAATCCACTCATCAGTCTTATCAAGATGAAAACCTCCTCTAAAACTAGGCGGGTTCGCCTTTCGGAATTCTGTGAACTTGAGGTATTCCAGATCCAATCCTAGGCCATTCGGGTTTCCACCGTGACCAGCTCCAGGTTGTCTTCCCAGCTAGTCCATCATTTGGTGTGCTGCAGCAGCTTGTTCGTGCATGGCATATGCCATCTCTCGTAGAGTGTCCATGAAAGTAGTAGGGTTTTCTGAAGTGGGTGAAGTTTGTGGCCTATCACGTCCTTGGAAGCCACTAGTTCCTAATCACACGCAACAAAACATTGAGTTGATCAAGCTCAATAATAAGTTAAGTATGATAGCAACTAATAACATTCACAATTAGGCGGTTATGCATATCAAATCCTAGATCCTATCTGAATAGATAAGATTCGTCGCATGACATTAGCTAAAGATTCCAGAGTGCACTGGAAATGTAGTCAGTCCAAATCCTTAGGTCCGGGGAGGATCGAACTACTCTGATACCAAAATGTAACACCCTCCCAAGTACAGTACTATGCTTAAGTCATAGTACCACACCCCAGAGTTGTTATTGTTACCTGAGCAGACCTTATCTGATAGCAACTTCAGCCGTCTTTGGAACTTCTTGAACTATCTGGAGATAACACGGAAATAGGAGTGAAAATTGTAAATTCTCAGTAGGATTCGTTAACTATCATACAAACTGTCATCATTGTCATCTCCAATTTGCTTTGGTTTATTATAAAAAAGGTGAACATGTTGTGTAAGCTATTTAATTTTATAGTTCAAAAATATATTATTCGAAGCAAAATTCATTTTACTCATACACTTGGCATTTGGGAAAGCCCATATAAAATCAATTCATGAATTATACTATGAAGGATAATTGAATCAAATTTAAAATACAATAGCACAAATATACTGAACACATAAAATCTGCACATGACTTTGCTTGTAATTGAATTTATGCATGTACATAAAATTTACTTTTCTTTCTTTATCTTCCTTTACTTGTTACACATATTCTAGAGTATGATCGCCATGTCATATTCCTTAGGAATATGTTCTTCCTGCCACGTCCTAGAGTATGATCGCCGTGTCATACTCTATCAGAATGTCATTGCCATGTCACATCCCTTAGGGTGTGGGATCATCATGCTATATTCCAGAGTATGATCGTCATGTCATACCCCCTCAGAGCGTGATCGCCATGTCACGTTCCTTAGGAATATAGACTCATCATCATATCTTTACATGCCACATTCCAGAATATGATCGCCATGTCATACCCCATCAGAGCGTAATTACCATATCACGTTCCTTAGGAATATGGGACCTTCATTCGGTACTTACACTAATTGGGTCATGCCATGCCTCATGTAAGCCCTATCCTCTATACTTACACTAGCTGGGTCGATGCCATGCCTCATGTGAGTGGGGTGCTTGCATATGCTTTAATCTTTAGTCATTAGTCTTTAGTCTTTAGCCTTTACTGTCCTTGGGTAGCCTGATCTTGGAGTGAGCTTGTCAGCTCAACTCGTGACCGTCGTCACACCGACTCACCCACATAGGGATTCACGTGCCTCTAGTCTTGGAGGGATCTCATTCTGGCCACATGCCTCTAATTGAAAGGATCTCTTCTGGTCACGTGCATAGTTTCATAGACTTCTGCTGTAAATTCAGCAGCATAATGGATCAGACTATTTCCCCATCGATAGTGCCAGTTCTCACGGACAAATCAATAATAGTAGTATAATCAATCTAACATATCTATCAATGTTCACTAACACTTGTGAAACTATCAATTTGGTCATTTCTGCCAATTCTATTCAATTCTGCCCAAATTTTGTATAATCCACCTTTTCTTCTAGTCAACTCATTTAAACTTAAATTTTGGATATGTCATAGCTCTATGTGTCTATTTTCTAACATCATTGGTCCCATCTCATTTTGATCTGTATAACCTAAGATATTTAAATTTTGCCTCAGCCTATTTGGTCACTGGTCCAAATTACACTCTTGGAAGTAAAAATTCACTAAAAATCGAAACTAAGCTTAAATCATACGAAATTAGTGCCATATCAAAGCAACAGGACAACCTTTCATTTACAATAAGTTCCACTTGATTTGCTTTAGTATAGCCCGAGTTATAAGTCCTGAAATTTGACCTTCCTGAATTACCCTATTTTGGCTTGGTTTGGTCATAGGGTAATTTCCTTGAATCATTGGGAACAATTGGGATCATAACAAACTTTGAATTTCATTGTGGGATGTTCTCCTATGTGTAAGCTTTCTAACAAAGTTTGTTTCACTTAATTTGGAGTTGTGTAGGGTGAGTTACACCCTCCTCAAGTCACGTTGCCTGGATGTAAGTCCTAATTCCTAGGTCAATCTTCAAAAATTCATATCTCTCTCAATACTAATCCAATAACCTTATATTATATATGTATCGAAAGCCCTGAATGTCTAATTTCATCTAAAAATAGTTTCATCGAGTTTAACTAGCTATAAGTAGAGCTGTATACTCCGCCATCCGGACTGTCATGGACTCTTCAACTAGACAGCATCCTAATCCTCCATTCCTTCTAGTTTTTCTCCTTCTAACTTTAATTTCAACTCAAGATTTCATATTAATCCAATTATAATCCATCATATACATCCAACATATCACCAAATACATGAAGAAGAGTAAAATTTCATGCAACTATAGTGCAAAGAATTTAAGAACAGAAATAGAATCCTACCTCTTTGGAGTATGATTTGAGCTAAGTGTTGAAGCTTGAATTGTTAGAACCTTGTTAAGCTTGAAAGAGTGATGGAGTTGGTTGAGAGAAGGGAAGAAGAAGGCTAGAACAAGAGGGAGAGAGAGAGGCATAAATTAGTTAGAAATGAGAAGGAGAGTCTGACTTAAATACATGAGGGTAGTTGGAATTATGAGTGTTGATTGGTTGACATTTTGTGATTGAAGTTTGGCCATGTTTCCCTCTTTTGTGGCTAAATTACTCTCCACATCGTCCCCAAAGTAGAACTCGCTTCCATTCTATTTGAAATCAGAACTTGTATCGATTCTGCTTAAAGTCGGAACTCGTGCTATTTATTTGCCCCTCGGAGATGAAATTGGATATCGGAAAACTTGTCTAGTTTATTTGAAACTTGGAAGCAAAGTCGGATGTCGGAAGTCATACAGCTTACAATCTCATAATCTCGGAACTCCTCATTCAAAGTCGGGAACACCAATAGAAATGGAAAGCTCCTGGGAACAAACTTCGATGTCGGAACTCGTATATGACTTGGAAATCAACTCAAAGGTCCGAACTCGTGTCCATTCTAGTTGAGTTTGACTCTAAGGCCAAAACTCGTTACATTAAACTCAGAGGTCGGTACTTGTAACTATTGTGTTAAACTATCAATTCGGAGCTCGGAAACCATGTACACTATTTTGAAACGTGAGGTCTGAGGTTGGAGCTCGCATACATCTTGCTTAAAACTTGGAGATAAATTATGAGATCAAAAATCGGGTCCGTTTTCTTTGAGACATGAAGTTGGATATCAGGAATCACGTATATGTTGTTTGGATTGAATGTTAAGTTGAAAGTCGATAAATTATGCTGGAATTCGAGGACGACCTCGGAAGTCGAAAATAAACCCATTTCATGTGACTTTGAAGATGAAGTCAAAAATCATGGGAACTTGAAGGTGAAGTCGGAACTCGGAACTCATGGTGGATGTTACACCACCCACAAGGACCATTTCCCATTACCCTTCATGGACCAGATGTTAGAGAGGATAGCAGGTTATGCTTACTATTGCTTCTTGGATGGCTACTTTGGTTACAACCAGATACACATTGCCCCAGAGGATTAGGAGAAGGCTACATTCACCTGCCCATATGGGACATTTGCGTATAGGAGAGTGCCATTGGGGTTGTGCAATGCCCCAGCCACCTTCCAAAGATGCATGCTGGCCATTTTCCATGATATGGTGGAGAGGTTTATAGAGGTTTTATGGATAATTTTTCAATTTTTGGTTCTTCTTTTGATGATTATTTGTATCATTTATCTTTGGTTTTGAAACGATGTCAGGAAACTAACCTTGTTTTGAATTAGGAGAAGTGTCATTTTATGGTGCAGAAAGGCATAGTTCTTAGACATCGGATATCAGCTAAAGGAATTGAAGTGGATAGAGCCAAAATTGAAGTCATTGAGAAGTTGTCTCCACCAACCAATATGAAGGGAGTTAGAAGTTTCTTAGGCCATGCTGGATTCTATAGGAGATTTATTAGGGATTTCTCTAAAATTGCTAAGCCTTTGAGTAATTTGTTAGTTAGGGATGTTCCTTTTAATTTTGATAAAAATGCTTGCATGCCTTTGAACTTTTGAAAAACAAATTAGTTTCAGCTCCCAATTGGGATTTGCCATTTGAGCTCATGTGTGATGCTAGTGATTATGCCATAGGTGCTGTTTTAGGAAAGAGGAAGAATAAGTTGTTGCATGTTATTTATTATGCCGATAGAACTTTGAATGATGCACAACTTAATTATGCTACCATTGAAAAAAAAAAACTTTTGGCTGTTGTTTTTGCTTTTGACAAATTCCGTTCTTATTTGATAGGTGCCAAGGTGATTGTCTACACGGACCATGTAGCCCTGAAGTTCTTGTTGGATAAGAAGGATGCCAAGCCTAGGCTCCTTAGATGGATTCTATTGCTTCAAGAATTTGATTTGGAGATCAAAGATAAAAAGGGAGTAGAGAACATGGTAGCTGACCACCTTTCTAGACTGACCTCTCCTTTTCTGCATGAGGAGGAAGAGATTAGAGAGACATTTCCTGATGAGCAGCTATGGGTAGCACAAGTAGCACCATGGTTTGCAGACTATGCTAATTACCTGGTGAAGAGAATTCTGTCTGAGGGCCTCTCACACTCCTAGAAGAGGAAATTCTTTTCTGACCTCAAGTACTATTTCTGGGAGGAGCCATTTCTTTATAGACACTGCTCAGATCAGATTATCAGAAGATGTGTTCCTCAAGAAGAAGTGGCTAGCTTTCTTTACCATTGTCACACATCACCAGTTGGGGGTCACTTCGGCGCCACCCGAACAGCTGCTAAGGTCTTCTATTGGCCTACTATTTTCAGAGATGCCAATGACTATGTGAGAAGGTGCAATGATTGCCAAAGGACTGGGAATGTTTCTAGGCAACATGCGATGCCATTAAATAACATTTTGGTGGTTGAGCTGTTTGATGTTTAGGGTATTGACTTCATGGGCCCCTTTCCCACTTCCTTTGGCAACAAGTATGTATTGGTAGCAGTTGATTATGTGTCCAAATGGGTGGAAGCCATGGCATCACCTACTAATGATGCCCGGGTCATCACAAAGTTTCTAAAGAAGAATATTTTCTCAAGATTTGGCACCCCAAGAGCAATAATCAGTGATGGAGGCACATACTTTTGCAATCATCAATTTGAAGCCCTTCTTGCCAAATATGGTGTAAAGCACAAGGTTAGCACTCCCTACCACCCTCAAACAAGTGGCCAAGTGGAGGTGTCCAATAGAGAGTTGAAGAGGATCCTTGAGAAGACTGTTAATTCCTCAAGGAAGGATTGGTCAGTTAAGTTGGATGATGCTCTTTGGGCTTATAGGATAGCTTTCAAGACTCCCATCGGGATGTCTCCATATAGATTGGTCTTTAGGAAGGCTTATCACTTGCCAGTTGAGTTAGAGCATAAGGCATATTGGGCAACAAAACTACTCAATTTTGATCTCAAGGAGGCAAGTAAGAAAAGAATGCTATAGCTTAATGAGTTGGATGAGTTTAGACAGGAAGCTTATGAAAATGCCAAGCTCTATAAGGAGAAAACCAAGAAGTGGCATGATAGGAATATACTGAGAAGAGACTTCCACATAGGTCAGAAAGTCCTACTCTTCAATTCTAAATTGAAGCTATTCCCTGGGAAGTTGAGATCAAGGTGGTTCGGACCTTTTGAGATCACTAAAGTATCCCCTTTTGGAGCCATTGAGGTCACACATCCTACCAAAGGTACTTTTAAAGTCAATGGCCAAAGGTTGAAGCCATATGTTGATGGAAGCTATGATAAACTCAAGGCTTTAGCTCTTCTCTTTGATCTATGCTATTAGATAGAGTCATGTCCAACTTAGGGACATTAAATCAAAGTGTTTGTTGGGAGACAATCCAACTTTTCCTAACTTTTCTTTGATTTCTTTTAACTTTTCTTATTTAGGATCATTTTAGCTTTTCTTTATTATTATTGATATTTTTTTTATTTAGGTATAATTTTGTTTAGAATCAATTTAATTTATTCAAGTCTGGTTTGTTTTGTTTTTTTTTTAGGTTCATGGAGCAATTAGAAAGTTCATAAGTGAAGGAAGTGATAGAATTGGGTGCGCAGTAGAGAAAATACAAAGTAAAGAAGCAACAATGCACTATAGCGTCTTTGCATTGCGCTATAAGCGTCTTTGTCGAAGGTAGTATGCATTTTGAAAATTTTGCTTGCGCTATAGCGTGACATGTTGCACTATGGCGCAAGCTCGTTTATGTGATGCACCAAAGGAAAATTTGGTTGCGCTATAGCACAATACCTTGCACTATAGCACAAGCCCACTTTCATGACAAATTTAAAGATCGCGCTGCAGCACAAACAGAGACACACACACACGAAGTCTCTTCTCTCTTCACTCCCTCACATAACCAAACACAAATACTCACTCTCCCATAATTCTTTCCACCCAAATTCATTCCTCACCTGAAAATCGCTCTTCGCCCCTCACATTTTCACCTATTTCTGCATCGCAACCACTGGTTTTTCACCAATTAAACCCTAACTCGTAGAATAGGAATTTCTTGGGTGGGAGGCAGAACTGTCACCATTTTTTTGAAAGGAGTTGCTCCACTTGAGTTGTTGAGAGTCATCCATACCTGGACCATGGCATCCAGAAAGAGAACCAAGACTACCGGAGCCTCCTCTTCTTCCCAACCCTCTCATGCCGAGGAAGACTTTGACAGACATCTATTCATTAGGGCGAACTATCAACATCGGTACCATTCCTCTCTCCACAAACAGGAGTTGGTGATAGAGAAGGGCGTTCAGTTGAGTTCGGGTATATTCCGAGCACATATGGAAGAGATAGAGAGGAGAGGGTGGCACAACTTGTTAGATGAGCCACCATTGGGTTGTCTTAATTTAGTGAGAGAATTTTATGCCAACCTGATGGTGGTTAGTGGGGCCAACCAACCTGAAGGCCATGTCTAGGTGAGAGGCCAGTGGGTAGATGTCCATCCCTCCAGCATCAACTCCTTCATGCACACTCCTGATATCCAGCAGGATGATTTCTCTACATTAAGAGGGCAGAATGTAGATTGGGATGAGATTCTTCAGACCATAGCCCTGCTGAATGGCGAGTGGGCTTATTATGATACTTCGTTTACCGGCCCGAAGCATTTGTTGAATAAGTACCTCAACCCAGCAGCTAGAGTGTGGGCTCAGATTATGTTCTCTCGCCTCATGCCTAGCAGGCACACCCATTCTATCGCTAGGGAGAGGTGCCTGCTACTGTATTGCCTCATCACTTAGAGGAAGGTGAACCTGGGGCAATTGATTAAGGATCAAATGATGACCATACTAAGCAGCAACTATTCCTTGCCTTACCCATCCCTGATCACTGCGTTAGCCCTGCAGGCGGGTGTTGTTGTAGATCCTGCAGAGCGCATGATGGATAGAGGTCCAAAGATTTCTAATGAGAGCCTCTCTGTGACACTAAACAAAGCGACTCGAAGGATTAGGAGGACCCAACGGTTGAGAGACAGGGACATGCATCATCACCATCGCCGCCACGACCACAAGTCAGAGACATTGATGCGTCCCAGCCACCATGGCTTCAGCTTCAGGCCCAGATTGATAAGCTGCGCCTAGACATGAGGAGCACACGGACCACCCTCCAGAATAGAGCGAGCAGGCAGTATTCCTCTATTTATAGAGGCATCCAGGGTCTGGACGCACTTATGAGGCAGCAGCTGTCACCGGAGCTCCTCCAGCAGCTACCACCTCTACCTCTAGCAGATCCAGAGCTTGAGCGTCTCACGGACAAGGAGGCCTTTGCACAGGAGGAGTCAGAGGAAGAAGCAGAAGACACAGTTAAGGAGTCTGAGGAAGACTAGATTTGGGGAGTTCCCTTCCTTTCCTTTTCTTTCCTTTCCCTTTTTGATTCTATTTTAGTGCATTGGGGACTATGCACAATTTTTAAGTTGGGGGTTGGGAAAGTCCATGAATGTACTTTTGCTTTTTGCTCCTGCTTACTTTCCTTTAGTTATTGTTAGTTTTCAAGTCTTTTCTAGTCTTCTAGTTGTCTTGTTTCTATTTCAAAAAAAAAAAAAAACCAAAAAGATTTTTCATTTTTAGTCTTTTTTCTTAGTGTCTTTTGTCAGTCAAATGGATGTAATGCCTATGCCTATGATATGAAAGACTACTCTATTTGTTAACTCTTAAGTAACTTTGAATCCTAATTTGAGTCTTGAATATCTTCCTGTGCTTTTATTATTGAATTGAGAAGGATCATTTTATTGTACTTTGATAAGAGTCAGCAACTTAGGATAGGTAACCTTTATGCTTTTGATGCTTTATTTAGGTTCAGACATGCATTCTTATTTATGTGAATCTCTCTTGAAATATATGTGATTGAATCTTAGCCTTAGAAGTGATTTAGGCCATGTTTGGTAGCCATAATTGAGCCTCATTGCCCACCCTTGGTCATTGATCCTTAGTTACCCTATTTGAGCTTTAAAGCCTATTCTTGGATTGAACCACGTTATGAGCCTAATGCCCTTTCTTGCTTTTCCTTTTTGATCCCATAGTTTACCCTCAAGCCTTAACTTCTAAACTCATTTGAATAAGGTAATACATCCACTACATCAACCTCATGCTTTCTAAAGTCAAAAGTGGAGTGGGTGAATATTTGAAAAAAAAAATAAAGAAAAAGAAAAGGGAAGGAGGAATGAAAAAAAAAAATAGAGAAAAAGTTGGGAATACAAGGAAAAGATAATGCCAAGGTTTAACAAAAAAAACATGATGGTTGCCAAGCAACTAAGTTGGGGGTACCCCAAGGAGAATGAGTTAGGGGTGAGGGTTCCTAAAGTTGAAGGTAACATTGAGCTTAAATGACTATTCCATCTACCTCTTACCTTGGCCTACCATTACAAGCTGATAAAAAGTCCTTTTGATCTTTGGCTAAGTGATACTCATATAGAAATAGAGAGAGATAATTGTGGATAGTGTGATGTTTTTTTGTCTTTTCTTAAACATGGCATAAGCATAGGGTGAGTCAATTCTTCGTTGCTTTTCTCTTGTACACACACACTTGATCCATTCTTTTGACGATTTGGAGGCACAATTAGATGGTCTTGGTACTCAAACTTGGATTTTTGATGACTTTTAAGTTAACCTATGGAGCAGTGATGAGGAAGTTCATAGGTAATAATGTCTATTCTGACTGTTTTGTTTAGTGAATCCCTTTGTTTTAAGTGTTTTTGTTAAGTCTTCTATTTTTTTTTTTTTTCTGTTGTTAGTCCTTGTTTTGAGTTTTGCTTGGGGACAAGCAAGTACTTAAGTTGGGGGTTGTGATAACTTCCTTTGCTGAGTTATATTTTTAGTTAGTTTTTATTTAATTTAGGACGTAGTTATTTAGTTTTGTTGCTATTTTATTTTATTTTAGTTAAGTAGTTTAGATTAGGTGGTATTCTTATTTTCTATTATTTTCTTATATTTTGGATACTTATTTTGGGTTTATTTGATTTATTATAGGTACAAGTGGGCCCAAAAGCAGTTGGAAGAAGCCAAGCTATGAATTCAGACTCAGAACCTTGCACTATAATGCAAGCTAGTGCAGTACAGCGCACTACCGCATAAAGAAGAAAATGCCACATTCATGTTGTGCTATAGCGTGCTCCCATTTTGTCAAATTTTCAAGGTTTTAAGTTGCGCTATAGCACTCTGCCATGTTCGTAGACTCTGTTAACAAATTTTCGTTGCGCTATAGTGCAACCCAACGAGCTATAGCACGCCACTGGATTTCGCAAATGAGCCAAGAATTGAGGCTTACGCTATAGCGCAACCTTTTGTACTATAGTGCAAGCCCGTTTACAGCAGATTATCCATTCGAGCTAAGAGTTAAAAGAGGGATCTATGCACTAGAAAAAGGAGGTCACACATATCACAAAAGTATCCGGAGACACTCACACACCTTTCCGAAGATAGAAAACTTCTTCCAGAGAGATTGAAGGTGAAGATTCAAGGATTCCAGAGTTCAAGTTCAACACGGAGAGATCCAAATTTTCCCAAATTCCTTGTTTCTAGCCAGAATTCTCCATGGCTTTTTGTTCTTCTGTTTCCTCGTCTTTATACTCTGTTATTGTTTTCTTTTCTTTAAACATGAACTAAATTTCTCTTGCTAGGGCGTTAATGGACCTTTTTTGTATGACAAGTTTACTCATGGATTAATGTTAATCTTGTTTTCTATTTCTATTGCTTAGTGTTTTTTGTTTGTTCTTAATGCTTTTAATTGCTTGATCACCAATTAATTGGTTTGGGGATTTACAATAACTCGAGAGAGGGTTTGTGAATAGAGCCTCTTAATATAAACACTGTGAGCTGAGGGAAAACTAGAGATAGACAAATGCGGTTCATGCGGTTAACATAGGAATCCATAGAGCTTCAACCTTTAACTAGATTAGTTTGTGCTAAGAGATTAGGCAATTAGTTTAGGATAAAGAGTATTGCTTGACCCCAAGAGAGGCTAGGAATAAATTAAGGGGAACCGACTGTGAGTCAATTAGGATAGGAACTAATTAACAGAAATTCATAGTAAATGTGTCTGTAATAGGTGAAATTAATTAGCCCTAGCATCCATTCCATTGCATTTGTTTACCCAGTTAGCATCCATCTACATCATTAATTTTCTTATTTATTTTATTTTGTTTGAATTTTAATTTCTTTATCCGTGAATTCATTCCATTCAAATAGTCATCTCTTAAACTATTCGGTATTTGATCTATCCTCGTGGGAACGATACTTTTTCATCACTTTATTACTTGTACTATCCGGTATACTTGCCGGAGCTGCATCATCTTCCTCTTGATATTGATGTGATCTGGAGTAATGATGATGATTTGTGATTGAATTTGCATGTGTGTTGTGATTAGAATTGAAATTGGTCTGAAAGAACTTGAAGAAAAGAGAAAACTCAAGAAGCTGTTAGGGTTTTTCCTCGACGGTCCGTACGGCGGAGTGTACGGATCTGCTTACAGTCATTTAAATTTCATGACTCTATTTTTATATGAAGCTAGACATTTAGGGCTTTCCATACATATATAATATAAGGCCATTAGATCAGCATAAAGTTAGTTATGAATTTTTGAACTTGACCTAGAAATCAGGACTTTCATCCGGGCAGTGTGAGTTGAGAAGGGTGTAACTCACCCTACACAACTTCAAATTTAGTGAATCTAACGTTTTTTGAAAGCTAACATATGAGAGAACATCCCATAAAAATTTTAGAGTCAGATTGATTGCCAACTATCCCCAATACATCAATGAATTCACCTTAAGTTCAATCTAGGCTAGAATAGGGTAGTCTAGTAAGGTCAAGTTTCGGGGCTTATATCTCAAATTATACTCATTCAAATGATATGCAACTTATTTCATTTGAAATTTTGCTCTGTTAGCTTTACATTGATATAAATTTTCCACAATTTCACCTAGATTTCTATTTTTGGTGAATTTTCTCTTATAAGAGTGCAATTCTGGCTAGAAATAGGGTAGTTTGGAATAAAATACAAACAACTTGAGTTATACAAATCAAAATGGGATGGGACTAAAAGGATTGGAAACTAGACACATATAGTTATAACATATCCAAAATGCAGGCCTAAATGAATTAAGGTGAATGTTTTGTAGATTTTGTAATTTTCAGTAGAAATTAGTGATAGTTCTAAATGATGGTGCGTTAATATTGTTATGTGACATGTATGAATACTAGATTAAGTTTAGTTAATGTCGGAATTGGGAACTTAGGAAACACACTCATAAAAGTCTTGGAAGACCAATTGTGGATTAATGTCGGAGATCAGAATCACACAACACATAATACTTTGAAATCAAAAAGTTAAGGACAAGAATATGAGACCTAAAATACGTAAACCCGGAAGTTGAGGATCTTCAACAGAAACTTGGAAGTTGGTACCAGAATGTGAAACCTTATACTATAATCTCGGAAGTCGAGAACTAGGATGCCTTAAAACTCTTATATACCTAATTCCAAAACTCGGTCCACAATCAATCTCGGAGATCGAACATAACCCCGACAGTTGGGAATCAAAACAGTAACCTTATATACATAACCCTAAAAGTCAGAACTTATATAATCTCGGAATTCAGACCTAATTCAATCTTGGAAGTCGGTCCTAAGCTCAAACTCAGGAACATCAATAGAGGTTAAAAGCTTGCAAGATAGATTAAGACTTAAGATTTTAAACTTGCACCTAACTACCTAAGCTTTGCTCATAAGACTTTGTTGTGTGTGACAACTAATGAAGATATGATGATGAGTCCATATTCCGAAGAAACGTGATATGGCGATCACGCTCTGACGGGGTATGATATGGCAATCATACTCTAGAATGTGGCATAATGATCCCACCCCCTAAGGAATATGATATGGTGATCACACCCTGATAGAGTATGACATGGCGATCATACTCTAGGATGTAATAGGATAGGAGTGTGACATGGTGATCACACCCTGAGGGCGTATGACATGGCGATCGTACTCTTAAATATGTATGACAAGTAAAGGAAGACAAAGAAAGAAAAGAAAATTATGCATATCTGCATAAATTTAGGTATAAGTAAAGGCAGATGTAGATTTCAAGCTTCTAGTATATTGGTGGTAGTATATTTTAATACATTGTAGTTATTATTCATAATATGATTTATGACATTATTATGTATTGGCTCTCCCAAATGACAAGTGTATGAATAAAATGGACTCTGCTTCGAATAATATATTTTCGAACTATAAAATTTAATAGTTTATAAGACATGTCCACCTTTTTCATAATAAATCAAAGCAACTGGAGATAATAATTATGACATGGCATGAAATTTCTTAGTGAATCCTACTGAGAATTTAAAATTTTCACTCCTATTTCCGTGTTATCTCCAGATAGTTCAAGAAGTTTCAAAGACGGCTGAAGTTGATATCAGATAAGGTCCGCTCAGGTCACAGTAACAACTCCAGGCTATGGTGCTATGACTTAAGCATAGTACTATACAGAGGAGGACGTTACAGAATGGTATCAGAGCAGTAAGGTCCTAACCGAACCTGAGGGCTGAACTGACTATACTTCCAGTGCACTCTGGAATCCTTAAAAAATGTCATGTGACAAATCTTATCTGCTTAGATAAGATATAGAAAATTAGATATGCATGATTGCCTAACTGTGATTGTCATTAGTTGCTGTCACACTTAACTTATTATTGAGCCTGATCAACTCAATCTTTTGTTGTGTGTGATTAGGAACTAATGGCTTCCAGGGGGTGTGGTAGGCCACAAACTGCACCCACTTCGGAAGACCTCGCTAATTTCATGGACACTCTACGATCGATGGGATATGCTATGCGCGAACAAGCAGCTACAGCACACCAAATGATGGACCAGCTGGGAAGAGAGCCGGTCATGGTGGAAACTCGAATGGCCTAGGATTGGACCTAAAATACCTCAAATTTGCATAATTCCGAAAGGTGAACTCGCCCAGTTTTAGAGGAGCTTTTCATCCTAATAAGGCTGATGAGTGGATTAAGATAATGGAGAAGGTCTCCTCTGTTCTAAACTGCACTGACCATTAAAAAGTGGCCTTCGCCACTTATATGCTCGAAACAAGCGCAGAATTCTAGTGGAATGTTGTGAAACGGCTTTTAGAAGAGTCCCAAACAAAGATCACCTAGATTGTGTTCAAGGACGCTTTTTACCAGAAATACTTTCCTCTATCAGTTCGAAACACCAAGGAGTTCGAATTTATGCAACTCTGCCAGGGGAGCAGTAGCATGTCAGAGTACATCGCTAAGTTTGAGGAGCTATGCAAGTTTTCCACAATCTATTAGTGGAATCCAGATGAGGCGTGGAAGTGCATCAAATTTGAAGGCGGATTGAGGGAAGATATCCTCACAGCAGTAGGTCCTATGGAGATAAGGGATTTTTCTACCTTGGTAAACAAATGCAGACTTGTGGAAGACTGTAATAAGAAGTTGGAGATTTCCCAATCTAATGCTTATGGAAAGAGGCTGGCACCTGAAAACTAGGAACTCGAATATGCCTCACCACCAAAGAAGCAATTTCACCTTAGCAAATATGAGGGCAAGCAACTGCAAGAATCGATGGTCAAGCAACAATGTCTGAAGTGTGGGAAAAATCATGGAAATAAGCCTTGCCTGGTTAAACAGTATGTGTGTTTCAGATATGGCAAGCCAGGACATATGATCAGAGAATGCCCTGAGAACCAACCACCGACTCCTAAACCGCAATGTTCGGGAAGAGTTTTCACTATAAACACTGAGGGGACTACACCCCAGAGGAGCTAGAGCGAGAATTAGGGATAAACTAGAATAAGGAATTGGCTAATTTAGTTTTAGTCGATCCAATTATGCTAAGTGGTTTTACATCTACTGTGTGCTTATGTATGAACTTTATTTAAATTGTTATGATTATAACTAGTTAGTTTCATAATCAAAGTTTGAGGACAAAATTTTTTTAGGAGAGTAGAAATATAACGTCTAAGAAATTCTATCGTTAATAACCAAGTTGTTCGGTTTTCATCGAATAATTGGGATTAATCAAAATTCGATTAAGCGTTCACTTAAAGCCAATTAAGTGTGATTTAGAAGGATTAGGCTTGATGGAATTAGATTAGCAACATAGGAAACCTCACAGAATTTTTCTAAAAACCGGTTTACCGATTTAATAGATATCGGCAAGATTTCGGTATTTTAAACTGTCGGAACCGCATCAATAGAACTTACACTATGATTGCCCTAGGATGAATGGCTAGGATTTAGTCAAAATACCCCCATAGGTGGCACCACTTTTAGCCAAATATGGCAGCCCAAAACCAAGTTGAATTGGCCAACACAAAATCCACCAATCACATTCAACTTGCTTTAGAAGTTTTCTTTCTTTTCCTTTTCTGCCCTTGCAATTTCGGCCCTTATGTATGCTGACCCCCTTCATTCTTTTCTCCTTCATCTCATCTCATCTCAACTCATATCATCTTCATCTCCCACAAACCTTCAAGCCACAAAAAGATTTCTTCAACTCAAGCCACAAATTGAACAAGAATCACACCTAGACAAGGTAGGAATCTAACTTCGCCTCCTGTTTTTCTTGATTTGGGGCTATGTGGGGATCTTATCTTCCTCATGATATTGATGTGATCTGGAGTGATGATGATGATTTATGATTGAATTTGCATGTGTGTTGTGATTAGCATTGAAATTGGTATGAAAGAACTTGAAGAAAAGAGAAAATTCAAGAAGCTATTAGGGTTTTTTCTCGGCAGTCTGTACGGCGGAGTGTACGGCTCCACCTATAGCCATTTAAATTTGATGAATCTATTTTTATATAAAACTAGACATTCAGGGCTTTCCATAAATATATAATATAAGGCCATTGGATCAGTATAAAGTTAGTTATGAATTTTTGAAGCTTGACCTAGAAATCAGGACTTTTATCTAGGCAGTGTGAGTTTCGAAGGGTGTAACTCACCCTACACAAATTCAAATTTAGTGAATCCAACATTTTTTGAAAGCTAACATATGAGGGAACATCCCATAAAAATTTCAGAGTCAGATTCGTTGCCAAGTATCCCCAGTACATCAATGAATTCACCTTAAGTTCAATCCGGGCTAGGGTCAAGTTTTGGGGCTTATATCTCGAATTATACTTATTCAAATGATATGAAACTTCTTTCATTTGACTTTACATTGATATAAATTTTGCATGATTTCACTCAGATTTCTATTTTTAGTGAATTTTCTCTTATAAAAGTGCAATTCTGGCTAGAAACAGGATAGTTTGGAATAAAACACAAATAACTTGAGTTATACAAATCAAAATGAGATGGGACCAAAAGGATTGGAAACTAGACACATATAGTTATAATATATCCAAAATGCAGGCCTAAATGAATTAAGGTGAATGTTTTGTGGATTTTGTAATTTTTGGCAGAAATTAGTGATAGTTCTAAATGATGGTGTGTTAATATTGTTATGTGACATGTATGAATACTACATTAAGTTTAGTTAATGTCGGAACTCGGAACTTAGGAAACACATTCATCAAAGTCTTGGAAGACCAATTGTGGATAAATGTTGGAGATTGGAATCACACAACACATAATACTTTTAAATCGAAAAGCTAAGGACAAGAATATGGGACCTAAAATACTTAAACCCGGAAGATCTTCAACATAAACTTGGAAGTTGGTACCAGAATGTGAAACCTTATACTATAATCTCGGAAGTTGAGAACTAGGACGCTTTAAAACTCTTATACACCTAATTCCAAAACTCGATCCACAATCAATCACGGAGATCGAACATAACCCCGGAAGTCGGGAATCAAAATAATAACCTTATATACATAACCCTGGAAGTTGGAACTTATATAATCTCAGAATTCGGACCCAATTCGATCTTGGAAGTCGATCCTAAGCTCAAACTCAGGAACATCAGTAGAAGTTAAAAGCTTGCAAGACAGATTAAGACTTAAGATTTTAAACTTGCACCTAACTATCTAAGCTTTGCTCATAAGACTTTGTTGTGTGTGACAACTAATGAAGATATGATGATGAGTCCATATTCCGAAGAAACGTGACATGGCGATCACACTCTGATGGGGTATGATATGGCGATCATACTCTGGAATGTGGCGTAATGATCCCACCCCCTAAGAAATATGATATGGTGATCACATCCTGATAGAGTATGACATGGCGATCATGCTCTGGGATGTGACAGGATAGGAGTGTGACATGGTGATCACATCCCGAGGGAGTATGACATGGCGATCGTACTCTGGAATATGTATGACAAGTAAAGAAAGACAAAGAAAGAAAAGAAAATTATGTATATCTGCATAAATTCAAGTACAAATAAGGGTAGATGCAAATTTCAAGCTTTTAGTGTATTGGTGTTATTATATTTTAATACGTTGCAGTTATTATTCATAGTATGATTCATGATATTATTGTGTATTGGCTCTCCCAAATGACAATTATATGAATAAAATGGACTCTGCTTCGAACAATATGTTTTTTAACTATATAATTTAACAGTTTATAAGACATGTCCACCTTTTTCATAATAAATCGAAGCAGCTGGAGATAATAATGATGATACGACATGAAATTTCTTAGTGACTCTTACTGAGAATTTAAAATTTTCACTCCTATTTCTTTGTTAGCTCCAGATAGTTCAAGAAGTTTCAAAGACATTGAAGTTGCTATCAGATAAGGTCCGCTTAGGTAACAGTAATAACTCCAAGGTGTGGTGCTATGACTTAAGCATAGTACTATACAGAGGAGGATGCTACAAATTTCATTTTTGTATTTCATTTCATTTTTGCTTTTTTGGTAAGGCAAGACATATTGGTGAAGCATGTACTTTTCTACACATCACTTATCCTTCATCTACCATGGCATATTGCACACCATCAAACAAATCATGCATTTTCATCACTTTTTGGACAAAATATATGCTCATGTTTTTACTTGTTTCTTACTTGAAAATATAAAAACTATAGTTTTGATATTTTCATGCAAGAAATAAGTAAAGAGGGGCAACTGTGAACCCCATATTTTGTCCTTTCTTTTAATAAAATTAAGAAAATAATAAAACAAAATTTTCTTTCTATTAGCTTCTAGAATCTCATCCTAATTTTAAGCTTTTAACCGCTTTTCAAATTTTTTATCTGATCTTACCTCAAACTTTCAACTGCTTTTCAAATTTTTATCTTATCCTATCTTAATTCTTTAACTACTTTTCAAATTTCTGGTCAATTTGTTAATAAAGATCTCTCCCATTCTTCTCTATATAAAGCCAACTCCCTTTCTTCAAAAGGGATGAGGAATTCAGTCAGTTAGAGACCACTTTTACTATTCTTCATTGTAACACCCTAATAAACTCATACTAAGCTTAAGTCGTATTACGGCGTTTTATTAGTTGTTACTTATACTCGTGGAAAACTAAGCTTCACTTGAAATTAAGTTACTCGGAAAATACGATAAGATTTTTCTTTGAAATACGTCGTCGCTTAACAACGTTTTGAAAAGTAAAGCCTTGATAGAGAAGATAGCTAGAGAAAAAGCGTATCGCATAAAATATATACTCCAATATCATAAAACAAGAGAAAGGTAAGCAAAGAATAATTCACAAATATATTGCATTAAATAACTAACCATTACATTCATATGGGTTCATAATATATATATATATACATATCAGCATTACAGCAAAGGAGGCTCTTGGTCAGGCCATGATCCAAATACTAGATACTAAGTACAAATTTAAATGACAAAGCCCATTTAGTGTCATAATCCTAAGGATTGGCTTGGATGGATATGATCACTCCAAGTGTCATAATCCTAAGGGAGGAAGGTACTTCTCTTGTCTTGACTAAAGAGATACTTCTAACCTAGACTCTTGATCTAATGGTACATGATGAGAAGACAAATGGATGGTTGGATTTTGCTCTTGCCCTTGGCCAAGATTTGGTGTATCAATTAAGAAAAATTTTTAAATCTTCAAAGCTATGAGAATTACTTAAGTTGTTAATTAAATTTGATTAGTTAAATTGCTCTTTAACCGATTTCGGTTAATTACATCTTTAAGATATTTTTTCTCTTAAAAGAATTGATCTTATGAATTATATAATTAGGGTGTAAGGATTAATCTATCTCAATCGATTAAGGTAGAACAATTGTCTTGTACTTAATTAATAAGACTGGATTAGCTTAATTATATTTCTAAGTTATGAACTAATGAGGTTCGAATAATTAGATTTTAATTAAAACATTTAATGCATTATGATTCAATTATCGACTTGACTCAATTTACTAAGCTCTTGCTCATCGAGATTAGCCGATTAGTCCTCAGTTAATCGTTAACCTCTCTAATTAGCCAGGATCACTGAGCTAATTAGCTTAGATAAAAATTGGGGATGTTACATTCATTCTCCTTCTCTCATCTTGAATCCCAATAACTAGACCACATTCAATCATCATATTCTTCACCTTCAACCACAAACATCTTTTTCCCCACACAGTTACCTTCATCCCTTAACCACCATAGCCACCATCTTCTTTACTTCCTATCAACATCGTAGCTTGTCTCAACCAAGTCATTACATGAATTTTCACTATTCTTCATTCCCTTTCTCTCATCAAATCTTGAATCCTAAGAGTCTGGCTAGATTCCATCATCATATCGTATCACTATCAAATCATTCCTAACACCAACATCTTCCACCAAAATCAATCACATTCTCATTCCAATCTCACAGTTGAGTCAAACCGTAGCCTACTTTCATCTTTCTGCCTATCACCATTTCCACATTGCTGTGAAGCCGCACAAGCACCACTCCTGCTCAGCCTCCACCAAAGCGCTTTACTATCATCACTGCCATTAATGCATCAAGCATACTCTGCATAGTGGTTTTGTTTTTTTGCATTTGGTTTTTATTTTCTTTTAAAAAGAAACTTATGTTAATTTTCCTTTTTTTTAATATTAAACCTTTTCTTCTCTATCATAATCCTTTTTTTTTTGTTTGATGTTTTTACTCAAGTTTATGATTTTTTATGTGTATGTTTGATTTTTTTCTTGTTTGACTTTTTCTTTTTATTGATTGAATTCTTTTAAATTTTGAAATATCAAATTATCTTTGGTTAAATAGCAAAATAATTTTTTTAAATCCACACAACAAACTTACGACATTGATGTATGGTTTGGCCATCCCCAAGGGTTGTGAGAATTGTAAGAGTTTATTGTATAGCTCACGCTATCCTGAATCCTATGCTCGAGTGGATTATTATTTTTTTTCTTTTCTTTTTTTTTTCAAAAAAATCTTTTTGTAAATAAAATCAACCCAACATACGACTATTTTCTACAAGAACGATGATGACTTTGAGTTTCTCATTGCACCGGAAGATATGTAGGAGCAAGCAACCCCTGTCAAGTTAGAAATTTAATTTTCTTAAATTTTGTTTCTTCTTTTATTTTATTTTCTTTTATTTTTTGTAAATAATTATCACATTTTAATGGGAAAAATAAATGTTATTAAAGTTATTATTAATTTGCATAACAAGTTCTAAAGTAACTGTTATAAAATAGATGTATTAGGGGTGCTGTGGAATTAAGTTTCCACCTTTTCCTAGGCATAACTAGACTCCCAAATCCAATCTTTTAAAAAAAAAAAAAAAAAAACTAGTTTTTGGAAATTTAAAAGATTTTTTTGATTTTTTCCAAAATAAAAATTGGTGGTGACTTCGTTGAAATATTTTTTTAAAATATTTTTTGTTGCCTTTCATCACGGCGTCCTTCAGGCACATTGTAACATTCTCAATTTCTTGTCATGTTAAATTACTTCAGTATCCTTGAGTAATTAGGCACTTAATGAGAAATTATGAGATTAAGACTTAATTAAGGGGTTAACGAAGAGTTTATAAGTTAACTCAGATGAGAAAAGTCAAGAGAATGCTTAATCGAGATTAGATAATCTCTAATTAAGCAAGTCAGAGCCTTTATAGCTTAAGTAAGCACTAATCGTCCTTAATTAGCTTAATTGAGTTTAATTAAGGTTAATTAAAATTAATCGCAAGATTAATTTTTGTTAATTATGTTCTTGTGTGTTAATCACTAATCCTTACTTAATCATTTTAATTAAGTTGTATGAGCACTTAATCACATGATTAAATTCAAATTTAGTTAACTAGATAATAAATTAAAAAAGTGATATTATAAAAGCATAAAGCATAAGATAAGAGTGCTTTATGTAAGAGTTAGTACATGCTTTGTTCCCCCATCATCCATTTTGTGCCCCTAAACCTTAATTAACACAAATTAAGAAAATATCTCCCTCATTCCCTTTATGATGAGGACTCCACTTTCTCTCTCTTTTATCCCATCTATTTTCATTTTCACTCATCCTATTCTCTCCCTTCAAAGCCAAATCCTTCAACTTCTCTCTAAACACTTCTTCATCATCTTCTTCTTCTTTTCTTCACTACCACCACCAAAACCACTCGCTTAGCCCTTCAAAGACCTCATCTTTGGGTCTTTAGAGACAAGATCTAAATACTACAACCTCCATTTTCACAAGATCTCAAGAGTTTTTCCTTCCACCAAGCCAAATTGCCACCATCTTCAAGGAAAGGAACCACCATCATCTTCTTCTTCTTTTCTAGTTTTTGTGCCATTTCTAAGAAAGATAGTGATCTTCATCTTTTTATTTTGTTTACTCAAGAAAGCTTGAAGCTTGGCTTTTCCCATGACCAAGATCTTTAAGTGAAAACTTGAGAAAATGTTTCATAATCTTTATGAGCAAAAGTTTCCCTTTTTGGCAAAATATGTTCTTGATGTTCTTTAATGTTCTTGATATTCTTCAAGTGTTCTTGATATTTCTACTTTTGGAAAAATATGTTCTTGATGTTCTTCAAGTGTTCTTGATGTTTCTACTTTTGGAAAAATATGTTCTTAATGTTCTTCAAGTGTTCTTGATATTTCCCTTTTTGGCAAAATATGTTCTTGATGTTCTTCAAGTGTTCTTGATGTTTCTACTTTTTGAAAAATATGTTCCTGTTGTTCTTCAAGTGTTCTTGATATTTCTATTTTTGAAAAAATATGTTCATGTTCTTATGATTGAATATTCTTGATAGTATTTTGCTTAAAGTTGTTCCTTTTTTTATGATGAGTGATGATCAGAAAAGTTTCAGCTTTTTATGTTTTTCATGATTTGATAAGACTATGAATATTCTAAAACCTTAAAGCTTTAAAAAGTTTGCTTCTTGATTCCTTAAAAGTGGCGCAACTTTTAAGCTTTCATAAAGTCTTGTTTTGTTTTGTTTTGAAGATAAGACTTTTTATAAAGTTTTAAACTTTGGTCAAGAATGAAACCTTTAAGTCATAAAAGCATTGTTTTGTAACATTTAATTCATAAAGTTTAGATCTTGAATCAAAACAATGCTTAAAGGTGTTAACTTTTATAAAGATCAAGACTTTATAACTTTAAAGCTAATGTCTTATGTAACATCCCCACTTTCATAAATAGAATGTAATGGAAACTTTGAATTATTTTCCTTAGGCAATGTGAGAATTTCTCAAGCAGCGCTATGCCATGACGATTCTTACACTTGGAATTACAGAGTAGTGTAACACTGCCGTTGAAAATATGGCACTGCTATATGTTAAAAATTAGGAAATAACGAAAGTGCCCCTATAAAATTTTGTTAATTGCAGTGATGCCCAGGATTTTTAGAAATTATATTTTGACCCCAAAGACTTATTCCCACAATAACCCTAGAACTTTTCATAAAATGACTGTCATGTCCCCACATCTTTAGAATTAGCAGAATGGGATTTTAAACAGAGTAGAATCATGTGGTGAAACCGTAGAAGTTTAAATCTCTGCTGATTGGGCCATGGAAGTAGTCTGGTGTGAAATGACGTGGGGTGCCCCTAGACTTGCTCAAAATTACGGATATGCCATTAGTTACAGAAAACAAAAAAAAGAAAGGCTCTGGATTTGCTAAACGTTTAATCTACGCTATTAATCGATTTATTTGATTTTATTCATTAAGTAAGGTTAATTAGAGAGATTAGAGTAGAATAGATATACAAGAAGTCTTATTGGATCTTTTAGCAACATTTTGCTAGTTTGGAGGGAATCGGTAAATATTCGGTAAATTGTACTGCAAGAACCGAATCAGTAGAATTTGTGCCCTCTACCAGCTGCAGCCTCCTTCCATTTCTTCTTCTTCTTCTTCCTTTCTTTCCTTACCTCCATGACCAAGAGCTTCAAGCTCAAGATTGGAGGCCTTTTTGGCCTCAAATCCTTTTGCTCTTTTTATGAAAATTGATCCTCACCTCCTTCTCTACAAAAACCCCTCTAACAATTTCATGATTAAGCATCAAATAGAACCTCCCCACATTCATATGAGCTGCTGCCATGGTGAAGGAAGAAGGCTAAAAGTTGGTTATTGGCTTCCTTGCGTCCATGATTTCAAGGATTTCAAGGTAGGTAGCTCAAATTCTTAGTTGTTTGATGTATCAAGCGACTATGTAGCTGCTGTGTTCCTCTTATGCCATGCTTGCATGATGGTGTTTTGATGTTTGTCTAGTGATTTGAGATAAGGAAACTTAGTTTGGGTTGAGAATTTGATCAAACAACTCAAAAGGAAACTCAAATAGAATTAGCTGAGGATAAAATCCCAGATGTGTCCGTATTGTGAAGTGTACGGACTCTTCTACAGACCTCAAAATGAGATGAACCTATTTTTATCTGAAACTAGACATTTAGAGCTTTCCATACATATAAATTATAAGGCCATTGGATTAATATTGAGTGAGTTATGAATTTTTGAAGTTTGACCTATAAATCTGGATTCTCATCTGGGCAGTATGAATTTGGAAGGGTGTAACTCACCCTACAAAACTCAAAAGGTTTGAAATTTAATATATAAGGGAACATTCCATAAAAATTTCAGAGTCAGAATCGTTGCCAATTATTCCCAGCACATTAATTAAGTTACCTTAAGTTCAAACCAGGCTGGAACAGGGTAATCTAGTAGGGTCAAGTTACAGGGCTTATATCTCAAAATATACTTATGCAAATGATATACAACTTATTTCATATGAAAGCTTGTTCTGTTAGCTCTAAATTGATATAAATTTTGTATAATTTCACCCAGATTTCTATTTTTAGTGAATTTTCACTTATAAGGGTGCATTTCTGGCTAAGTATAGGGCAGTCTGAGGTAAAATACTAATAACTTGAGTTATACAAATCAAAATGAGATGGGACCAAAAGGGTTGGAAACTAGACACATAGGGCTAAGACATATCCAAAATTCAGGTTTAAATAAGTTGAATTGTACTAAAGGTGGATTATACAAAATTCGGGTAGAATAGGATGAAGTAAGCAGAAAACTCTATTAAGGTTTGTATTGAATTTGATGAATGATATTATGAATGTATAATCATTGTCCCATATTGATTTGCATGTTTGAATGATTTTACTAGTAGTCTGGCACTATTCACGAGGAAGCAGACTCTATCTGTTATGCTGCCGAATTTTCGGCAAGAGTTTATGAAGTTATGAGAGCTTATGTTATGGGTGATTATGCTTTGGATATGTTTATGTTTACATGTTATGTTCATGTACATCGTGCATGCAAGCATAATTAGAATATGATATGAGCAGTAAGGTGTGAGACATATCCATGAATGCACAAAGCATCCACATGTATGATAAGATATGGAAAGGCAAAAGATAATAAGAACTTGCAAGAGGGACGTACTACGCTACCATGTGAGGCCTGGCATAGACCAAGCTAGCATGGACTAGAGCGGTACTATCTAAGACTTAGGCCAACCCTCGACCAGATTTAAAGGGAATAGACCGGTGTGAGGGCCGGGGAAAGTAAACCCATTACTCATATATAGGTACGAGCTCGGATCTGAAAAGTAGGCTATTATCCAGGGGTGAGAGAGGCCATTCACCTCTGGGGGACCAAGCACAGAAGAGCAAGGTTAAGTTGCAAGTTAAAGAAAGATACGAATTAAGTCAAGTGCACTTGCATACAGTCAAGTATAAGCATCTATATGTGTATCTTCAATTATCTCGTTAAGTCATAATGTTATTACGATTTTTGTTAAAGCATATTATACTATTCGTATTACTATATCTATCATATGATATGGCAAGTGGTTGTTAAAATATAACCTGCTTCGAGAAAGGTGTTTTCAACTTAAAATTGAACCACTATTTGCATATATGTGCTCATATTTTCATAATAAATTGAAGCGGCTAGAATATTTATGATGACACTGTAAGAGTGATGGTTCCAGTTTACGTACTAAAAACTTTAGGTTCTCACTGCCTGCTTGTATATTTTTCTTTTCCGTAAATATTCCAGCATCCAAGTTGGAAATCAAGTGCGAGGCAGAGTACAGGGCCATTCATTGAGCAAGACTCGGGCGTAAACCAGACCAAGAGACTATTGAAGCTAGCTAACAACTAGTCGGAAGCAAATGCTGTGTATTATGTTAGTCACAATTTCTTTTAAGTTGTAATTATTTTATTCTCTATGTATCAGAGACAACGAAGCTTATGAACTATTAGTCAGTAATAAAGTGTGCAGTTAAAGGGTCATGTATTATATTTTCCATATTTTAAAGATTTCTTAGCACAATGACCATCTGTTAATATAACTCCATGACTCGAGCATGACTTATATGATAGGGGTTGTTACATCTTATATCACTAGTTGATAAAGTAGGAATCTTTTTAATCTAGAGACAACTTTAAGTCATAAAGTTGAGACCTTGATGGTCTTAGAATAATTAAAGGAGTCAACTTTCATAAAGAATAAGACTTTTTAGTTAAAAAGTTGGCAACTTGTATCATTATTTCATGAAGATCTAATCTTTAAGATATGAGCTTAATTTTTAAGGCACTTACTTTCATAAAGAATAAAACTTTATGACTACTTTATAAGAATGATAACTTTTATAATGCTTAAGGTAAGATCTTGTTATATCAATGATAAAAAGCTTGAAACTTTGTAACTTGGTTAGGTTAAAAATCACCCTTGGTGATTAGTGAACATGGTGTTGTTAGGTTCATGATGTGGTTATGCATTGTTATGATCCAAAGATTAGAGGGATCTCAAACTCCTTGGGAATAGAAGTATGATTAGGGCCTCTAAGCATACCATGAACCTAGGAATCACTAAGGGAACTATCTCAAGGAAAGGAAACAATCATTTAACTTAATTAATTTGAATAAGTGTTCCATAAGACATGAACTAAAGTAAAGAATAATTTCATATGAAAGCTAAGTAACTAAAAGACCACATACACATATCTTAACTATGTGATTTTCTCATGGGTAACTACAAGAAATCATATGATGATTCATAATATTCTTCACAAAGAATAACACAACTATAAACCTCTTTAGGGTATGAATGTGTGATGCCATTCGGCATGATGAATGATGAGTTTGATTGAGCTTTGTCTCATGATTGAATTATGAGTGTGATGATATGATATAGATATGATGAACTGTTGGTTGAAAGTTTATGATTGGCATTTTGGGGAAGCTCTGGTCTAGCCATTATGCTGCCGAATTTCCATCAAAATTATGGACTTAGTCATATCATTGCATGTGTCCAGTCAAAGAAGTACTATGCATGTAAAGTATAATGATAAGAAAAGAAACAATGGGATATGACCCCTCGATCACTTCCAGAAAGTGAAAGATGGTGATCTACAAGGAACCTCCATGAGGGAGGCAAGGGTGACATGGAGGACCCTCCAACATATGGGTAATCAATATCGGCTTAGTCTGATTTGGTTTAGTACTGCGTGACGACAGTTATGGAATGAGCTTATGTCCAAAAGCAGTTTATTTCAAAGGAAAGTAAAGAATGTTAAACATGTGCTAAAAATGAAAGTAAAGTCAAAGTACAACCATGGTTAAGTCTATGATGAAGTATGTCTTTGCATGTATTTATGTCGTCCATTTGCATTATGAATGCTTATTCTATGCTTTAGTATGCATGTTAGTTATGATGATGTAGTTATGATGTTAAGTTTAAAAGCAACCTGCTTTGGGGTTTGAGTTTTGAACACCATTAAAATTAAACTTATACATGTCCACTGTTTTTATAATTAAACCCGAAGTGACTAGGATGATGACGATGACATAGTGTTTATCTAGTCGTGATCCTATTGAGAAATTTAGTTTTTCTCACTCCTACGTTTCCGTGTCGTCTTTAGAGGATGTCGACGTCGGGCACGGTGGTGATCTACATTGAGTTCCTGGTGTGGCTTAGTGCTTTGATCCAGTGTTGAATGCCTCCGTGTTGTCTGCGAATGCAGCAATGAGGGTCTACATCTTCCACGACCACCAGTTTCAGACTCCCGTGATGAGCCCATTTTTCCGACCGTATCAGCCATTTGGCGGGGTTACTACGGATGACATCCGCCCCTACTTTTAGCCACCGAGATACCCCACCGACGATGATGAGACTAACTCAGATACCCGTTTGACTCCAACCATTTCATTGGATTCCGATCCCTCAGAGCCATTTTATCCGAGCTACCAGGTGGAGACTGACCCTATTGAGCCCTCCTATCCGACTCGTTCTGAGGGATCTCACCATTCGGGTTTGTTCCAGCCTTTAGTGATTCGTCTATCTTCCGATTCTTCTGCTTCATCTACTGGCCTAGCTTCACTCCCAGTCACGAGCGTGGGTTCATTCGTACCCGTGCTGTGCCCCGTGGATGAGGACATGCTCAAGGAGGAGGACGTGGTGGTGTTTTTCTCGGTGGATATGGGAACGATTTTGTAATGTCTGAAAAAATTTTATCGTTATTAACCGAGTTGTTCGATTTTCATCAAATAATTAGGATTAATTAGAATTCGATTAAGCATTCACTTAAAGCCAATTAAGTGTGATTTAGAAGAATTAGACTTGATAGAATTAGATTAGAACCATAGAAAACTTCACAAGATTTTTCTAAAATTGGTTTACCGATTTAAAAGAAATCAGTAAGATTTCGGTATTTTAAACTGTCGAAACCGAACCAACAGAAATTATACTATAAAAACCCTAGGATGGATGGCTAAGATTTAGCCAAGACATCTCCATATGTGGCGCCACTTTCAGCCAAAGGAGGCAGCCACAAGTTGAATGACCATCACACATCCACCAATCAAGTACAACTTGCTTTAGAAGTTTTCACTTTTTTCCCTTTCTACCTTTGCAATTTCAGCCACTACATGTAGTTGACCCCTCTCCATTCTTTTCTCCCTCATCTCATCTCATCTTCATCTCCAACAAATCTTCAAGCCACATCAAGATTTCTTCAACTCAAACACAAATCTAGCAAAAATCACGCATAGGAAAGGTAGGAATCCAACTTCTCTTCTTATTTTCCTTGATTTGGGGCTGTGTAGAGATCTTGTTTTTCTCATGATACTGATGTGATTTGGAGTGATGATGATAGATTATGGTTGATTTTGCATGTCTGTTGTAATTAGAATTGGAATTGGTATGAAAGAACTTGAAGAATAGAGAGAATTTAAGAAACTGTTAGGGTTTTCACTCGACAGTCCGTACGGCGGAGTGTATGGATCTGCCTATAGCCATTTAAATTTGATGAATCCATTTTTATATGAAACTAGATATTCAAGGATTTCCATACATATAAAATATAAGGCCATTGGATTAGTATATAATTAGTTATGAAATTTTGAAGTTTGACCTAGAATCCTGGATTCCCATCTAGGCAGTTTGAGTTAAGGGGGGCTGTAACTCACCTTACACAACTCTAAATTGAGTGAGACCAATGCTTTTTGAAAACTAACATATAAAGGAATATCTCATAAAAATTTCAAAGTCAGATTCCTTGCCAGTGATTCCCAGCACATTAATGAATTTACCTTAAGTTCAAACCGGGCTAGAATAGGGTAGTCCAGTAAGGTCAAGTTACGGGGCTTATATCTCAAAATATACTTATGAAAATGATATGAAACTTCTTTCATTTGAAATCTTGTTCTGTTAGCTTTAATTTGATATAAATTTCGTATGATTTCACCCATATTTCTATTTTTTGTGAATTTTCACTCATATGAGTGCACTTCTAGCTAAGTACAGGGCAGTCTAAGGTAAAATGCTAATAACTTGTGCTATACAAAGCAAAATGAGATGGGACAAAAAGGGTTGAAAACTAGACACATAGAGCTATGGCATGTCCAAAATTCAGGTTTAAGTGAGTTGAATAGAAGTAAAGGTGGATTTTACAAAATTCAGGCAGAAGAGGGCAGAGTGAACAAAAAACTTTGTTGATATGTCTATTGATTTTGACATACCATATGGTTAATAATGTTGCTGTAACTTGCTATTTTACATTGAATTGCATACTTAATTGATTGTATTAGTAGCCTGGCACTATTCATGGGGAAGTGGACTTGATCCGTCATGCTGCCAAATTTTCGGCAGAAGCATATGAAGTTATGATAGCTTGTGTTATGAAGATTTAAGTTATGAATATGAAATTCTAAATGTAAGAGTGTTTCAAAGTAAGTGCACTATAATGCATATAAATATTGCATGATGATATGATCATGATTCCTTTTATGAAAGACGACATCTTTGCATGCACAGTAAGAGATATATAAATATGTGAGAATGAATCCCTTCACTCGGAGGCAGTTATTTGGATCCTTCCCTGTGAAGGCAGTTAGAAGATATGATGAAGGTCCCATATTCCTAAGGAGTGTGACATGGCAATCACACCCCGATGGGGTATGACATGGCAATCATACTCTAAAATATAGCCTGATGACCACATCCTAAGAAATGTGACCTGCTGATGACACTCCGATGGAGTATGGCGATCATACTCTGGGACATGGCAGGATGAACATATTCCTAATGAGTGCGACATGGTGATCACACCCCTATGGAGTATGACATGGTGATCATACTTTGGAATATGTATAACAAGTAAAGGAAGATAAAGGAAGAAAAGAAAATTATGTGTATCTACATAAATTCAAGTACAAGTAAAGGCATATGCAAGTTTTAAGTCTCTAGTATATTGGTGCTATTATATTTTAATATGTTGCAGTTATTGTTCATAGTATGATTCATGACTTTATTTTGTATTGGCTCACCCAAATGACGAGTGTATGATAAAATGGACTCTGCTTCGAACAATATATTTTCGAACTATAAAATTAAATAGTTTATATAACATGTCCACCTTTTCATAATAAATCGAAGCAGCTGGAGATAATAACGATGACACGATATGAAATTTCTTAGTGAATCCTACTGGGAATTTAAAATTCTCACTCCTGCTTCCGTGTTATCTCCAGACAGTTCGAGAAGTTTCAAAGACGGTTGAAGTTGCTGTCAGAAAAGGTCCGCTCAGGTAACAGTAACAACTCCAGAGTGTGGTACTATGACTTAAGCATAGTACTGTACAGAAGAGGACATTACAAAATAGTATCAGAGCAGTTCGGTCCTAATCGGACTTGAGGGCTGAACTGACTATGCTTCTAGTGCACTCTGGAATCCTTAGAATATGTCATGTGATAAATCTTATCTGCTCAGATAAGATAAAGGAAATTAGATATGCATGATCGCCTAACTATGATTGTTATTAGTTGTTGTCACACTTAACTTATTGTTGAGCCTGATCAACTCAATGTTTTGTTGTGTGTGATTAAGAACTAATGGCTTACAGGGGGCATGGTAGGCCACAAACTGCATCCACTTCAAAAGACCCCTCTAATTTCATGGACACTCTACGAGAGATGGCATATGCCATGCATGAACAAGCTGCTGCAGCACACCAAATGATGGACCAGCTGGGAAGACAACCTGGAGCCGGTCACAATGGAAACTAAAATGGCTTAGGAATGGACCTAGAATATCTCAAGCTCGCAGAATTCTAAAAGGCGAACCCGCCCAGTTTTAGAGGAGCTTTTCATCCTGATAAGGCTGACGAGTGGGTTAAGACAATGGAGAAGATCTTCTCTATTCTGGACTGCACTGACCACCAAAAAATGGCCTTTGCCACTTATATGCTCGAAGCAGACGCAGAATTCTGGTGGAATGATGTGAAACGGCTGTTAGAAGAGTCCCAGACAGAGATCACCTAGATTGTGTTCAAGGATGCTTTTTACCAGAAATACTTTCCTCCATCAGTTCGGAACACCAAGGAGTTAGAATTTATGCAACTCTGCCAGGGAAGTAATAGCACGTCAAAGTACATCGCTAAGCTTGAGGAGTTATGCAAGTTTTCCACAATTTATCAGCGGAATCCAGATGAGGCGTGGAAGTGTGTCAAATTTGAAGGCGGATTGAGGGGAGATATCCTCGCAGCAATAGGCCCTGTGGTGAACAGGGATTTTCCTACCTTGGTAAACAAGTGCAGGCTTATGGAAGACTATAATAAGAAATTGGAGATTGCCCAATCTGATGCTTATGAAAAGAGGCCGGCACCTGAAAACTAGGGACTCGAATATGCCTCACCACCAAAGAAGCAATTTCACCTTAGTGAATATGAGGGCAAGCAGTTGCAAGAATCGATGGTCAAGCAACGATGTCCGAAGTGTAGGAAAAATTATGGAAATAAGCATTGCTTGGTTAAACAGTATGTGTATTCAGATGTGGCAAGCCAAGACATATGATCAGAGAATGCCCTGAGAACCAACCACCAACTCCTAAACTGCAATGTTCGAGAAGAGTTTTCACTATAAACATGGAGGGGACTACACCCCAAAGGAGCCAGAGCGAGAATTAGGGACAAACCAAAATAAGGAATTAGCTAATTTAGTTTTAGTTGATCCTATTATGCTAAGTGGTTTCACATCTGCTATGTGCTTATGTATGAACTTTATTTAAACTGTTATGATTCTAATTAGTTAGTTTTATAATCAAATTTTGGGGACAAAATTTTTTTAGGAGGGTAGTAATGTAACGTCTAAAAAAATTTTATCGTTATTAACCGAGTTGTTCGGTTTTCATCGAATAATTGGGATTAATTAGAATTCGATTAAGCATTCACTTAAAGCCAATTAAATGTGATTTAGAAGGATTAGACTTGATGAAACTAGATTAGAAACATAGAAAACCTCACAGGATTTTTCTAAAACCGGTTTACTGATTTAAAAGAAATCGGCAAAATTTCGGTATTTTAAACTGTTGGAACCGAATCAATAGAAATTATACTATAAAAACCCTAGGATGGATGGCTAAGATTTAGCCAAGACATCTCCATATGTGGCGCCACTTTTAGCCAAAGGAGACAGCCACAAGTCAAGTTGAATGACTATCATACATCCGCCAATCAAATGCAACTTGCTTTAGAAGTTTTCACTTTTTTCCCTTCCTTCCCTTGCAATTTCGGCCACTACATGTAGCTAACCCCTCTCCATTCTTTTCTCCCTCATCTCATCTCATCTCATCTTCATCTCCAACAAACCTTCAAGCCACATCAAGATATCTTCAACTCAAAAACAAATCTAGCAAGAATCATGCATAGGAAAGGTAGGAATCCAACTTCTCTTCTTATTTTCCTTGATTTAGGGCTGTGTGGGGATCTTGTTTTTCTCATGATACTAATATGATTTGGAGTGATGATGATGGATTATGGTTGATTTTGCATGTATATTGTAATTAGAATTAGAATTGGTATGAAAGAACTTGAAGAATAGAGAGAATTCAAGAAGCTGTTAGGGTTTTCACTCGATGGTCAGTACGGCAGAGTGTACGGCTCTATCTACTGCTGTTTAAATTTGATGAATCCATTTTTATATGAAATTAGACATTCGAGGATTTCCATACATTTAAAATATAAGGTCATTGGATTAGTATAGAATTAGTTATGAATTTTTGAAGTTTGACCTAGAATCCTGGATTCCCATCTGGGCTTTGTGAGTTAAAGGGGATGTAACTCACCCTACACAACTCTAAATTAAGTGAAACTAATGCTTTTTGAAAGCTAACATATAAGGGAATATCCCATAAAAAATTGAAAGTCAGATTCATTGCCAATTATTCCCAGCACATCAATGAATTTACCTTAAATTCAAATTAGGCTGGAACAGAGTAGTCTAGTAGGGTCAAGTTATGGGGCTTATATCTCAAAATATACTCATGAAAGTGATATGAAACTTCTTTCATTTGAAATCTTGTTCTGTTAACTTTATTTTGATGTAAATTTCATATAATTTCATCCAGGTTTCTATTTTTAGTGAATTTTCACTCATAAGAGTGGGCTTCTGGCTAAGTACAGGGTAGTCTGAGGTAAAATGCTAATAACTTGAGCTATACAAATCAAAATGAGATGGGACAAAAAGGGTTGAAAACTAGACACATAAAGCTATGACATGTCCAAATTCAAGTTTAAGTGAGATGAATAGAAGTAAAGGTGGATTTTACAAAATTCGAGCAGAAAAAGGCAGAGTGAGCAGAAAACTCTGTTGATATGTCTATTGATTCATACCATATGGTTAATAATGTTGCCATAACTTGCTATTTTACATTGAATTGCGTACTTAATTGATTGTACTGGTAGCATGACACTATTCATATGGAAGCAGGCTTGATCTGTCATGCAGCTGAATTTTCGGCAGAAGCATATGAAGTTATGATAGCTTGTCTTATGAAGATTTAAGTTATGAATATGAAATTCTAAAAGCAAGAGTGTTCGAAAGTAAGTGCACTATAATGCATATAAACATTGCATGATGATATGATCATGATTCCTTTTATGAAAGACGGCATCTTTGCATGCAAAGGAAGAGATATATAAATATATGAGAATGAATCCCTTCACTCAAAGGCAGTTATTTAGATCTCTCCCTGTGAAGGCAGTTACAAGAAATGATGAAGGCCCCATATTCCTAAGGAGTGTGACATGGCGATCACACCCTGATGGGGTATGACATGGCAATCATACTCTGGAATATAGCCCGATGACCATATCCTAAAAAATGTGACATAGCGATCACACTCCGATGGAGTATGACATGGCGATCATACTCTGGGACATGGCAGGATGAACATATTCCTAAGGAGTGCAACATGGTGATCACACCCCTACGGAGTATGACATAGTGATCATACTCTGGAATATGTATAACAAGTAAAGGACGATAAAGGAAGAAAAGAAAATTATGTGTATCTACATAAATTCAAGTACAAGTAAAGGCATATGCAGATTTTAAGTTTCCAATATATTGGTGCTATTATTTTTTAATACGCTGCAATTATTGTTTATAGTATGATTCATGACTTTATTTTGTATTGGCTCACCCAAATGACGAGTGTATGAATAAAATGGACTCTGCTTCGAACAATATGTTTTCGAACTATAAAATTAAATAGTTTATATAACATGTCCACCTTTTTCATAATAAATCGAAGTAGCCGAAGATAATAACGATGACACAATATGAAATTTCTTTGTGAATCCTATTGAGAATTTAAAATTCTCACTTCTGCTTCTGTGTTATCTCCAGATAGTTCGAGAAGTTGCAAAGATGGCTGAAGTTGCTGTCAGATAAGGTCCGCTTAGGTAACAGTAACAACTCTATAGTGTGGTACTATGACTTAAGCATAGTACTGTACAGAGGAGGATGTTACAGGTTTCCTCCCACCTAATGCGTGATGTGATGATTGCATGCGCAGTTGAGCACGAGGATAGCCCCTTTTGGTTGTAGTTATAGGGTTATCATTCTGTTGTATGGCATGCTTCGGCAGTAAGGTTTTCTGATGTTTTTTCTTTTATCATATATTTGGTAGGTTTCTTGTGCAGGGCCGACAGTAGATATCAGACCCATTATTATCTTATGTATAACTTTGGTATGACTATTATTATATTATTATGAATGACCATAGAATGAATGTTATCTTTATCTAAGATTGTGGTTATTCTTATTGCTTTTATTTATGTTAAATGCGATGTATGTGTGAGATAGCAACATTTGTATTACACGTTCACGATGCGCTCATGGCTCTCGATTTTCAAACAGTTTATTTGATTGTTGTATAAAAATATATATATATATATATATATATATATATATATATATATATACCCCTATTTTCAGGTAAAGTAATTTCAAAAAGGTAATGTTAGTTCCGCGAGTAAAAGTAACAACTAGTAATTCCACAATATAACTTAAGCATAGAATGGAACTATTAGGGTGTTACACACGTTGTGACAACAACCTCACCAACACACACCCTTACACTTTAGAAACACTCACCATTAGGCTTAAACACACCTTCTTGGCTGTAGCCCCTCCTCCACCATCTAACTTCATGTTCTCTCAAAAACCTTCAAGAAACACCATCTTGTCCAACCCTCAAACACCATTAGCCCATACCCTTTAAGCTCAAGATTAAGCCTTCAAAGAAGAGGAGAAACTCAAGCAAAGTTGTTGTCCCAGCTTTGTCCACATTGAGTTTCAAGAGCATATATACCAAGTAAGGTTTTTCTTTTCACTCTTTAGGCTTCATACATGAATTATATGTGATTGATTGTGTTATTTCAAGCTTTGAACTATATTTCTTAGAAGATATGTTCAGTTTTAAAGCCTCTTAAAGTCTATGAAAACTGGAAGTTTCTTTAGATTCCTATAAGGATTTGAAGCCATACTCGTGCATACTTGTGTTTTAAAGCCTAAATACATGTCTTCTTGCATGTTTGTTGAATTTTTCTCCATGTTCATGGTTGAACATGTGACGGGTTGCACCATGGTTCATATAACATCATATGATTTTAGAGAGTTTGATGATAACATGTGGGATTTTCCATGAGCTCTTACTATGAATAATTATACTCTAGTGTTATTTGAACTCAAAAGCTTGAAAAACACCTTATGGAAACCTATGAGGCTCACGGGTTCATCAAGGGGCTTGAGGGTAAAAGTATATTTTTATGAGTATTAATGTTGTTCTTGTGTGATTTTGATGGTGCTTTATATGTAAGAACATGTTACCATGAGTTTTGAGTAGTTTAGGTTTAATAATCTTTGATGTGGCTATCTTGAACCTCACGGCCTCACCAAGGGTAGTGGGATATCTTTGTGTTTTTATGTTTTAAGGTTTGTAAATGATGAATAAAAGCCTGAACATGTTAGACTTGATCTATGAAAGCTTGATTCTTGTATAAGTTGCAATTTGTGACATGAAACTTGTGATTTTCTTAAAAACTCATGTGCTGCCTATTTTTGAATTAATGTTTCAACATGTTTCTCTTTTTATTAAAGAGTGTCAAAATGTTATTTTGAAGTCACATAACATGTATCTTGATGCTATATGCTTACATGTTAATTATACTTGAATTTGAAGCTTAAAACATGTGATTAGAATGAATTTTGAGGGCTGCCTTGTTTTAGGCAGCACCTTAACCATATTTATCTCCTCATTTTTAGCATTTAAATGATTGGTTTTGAGTCTAAGATGATGAACTTTCACTTGCTTAAACCTTTGATTTTATATGTGCAATATATATGCTTATTTTCTTAATCTAAGTACTTGTTATGTATGAACAAGTTAGATTTCATTTGCTTTATCCTTTGAGCCATGACTTGATGGCATGTTTTTGAAGTGTTCTAATGTTCTTAAAATGATGGTTTGATGCTCAAGAGTCTATATTACCATGTCATGAGTTTATTTGCTGAGTCTATATTACCATGCCATGAGTTTATTTGCTAAGTTTCTTGAATTTTAGAGTTGATTTCCTAACTTAAAAGTTAAGTTTCGAATTTGCCTTGTTTTGGGCAGCAAACTATTCAAGGTTATTTCTCCCATTTTAGTGTTTTATAAACTTGGTTTGTTATCTTAAAACATGTATTTTATTTGATGAAGCTTTGGACACAAGTTTTAGAAGTTTTCAAACAAAATACTTTGATTTTAGCCATATATTGACCATGTGCTTCTTTTAGCATAGAAGATGTTTTGTTTATTTTGCTTTGGTGAAACGTTTTCACACCTTTGAGCGTTTGAATTAATGTGGTTTATGTAGTAGTTTCTTTTGGGATGATTAAGACTTGATAAGACATTAAAAGACACTTAATAAAATGAACCATGACCTATGTTGGAGTTTATGACCTTATGGACTTATGCCTATGACATTGGACCATGATTGCACTATATTTGAACTATTATAAGTCTTTGAGACTTACTTGGATCTATTTGAGACCATTTATGGTCATACCTGTAATGTCCGAAAAATTTTATTGTTAATAACCGAGTTGTTCATTTTTTTTATTGAATAAGTGGGCTTAATCGGAATTCAATTAAGCATTTACTTAAAGCCAATTAAGTGTGATTTAGAAGTGATTAGGTTTGATGGAATTAGATTAGGAACATAGGAAACCTCACAGAATTTTTCTAAAAGCAGTTTGCCGATTTAAGAGAAATCAGTAAGATTTTGGTAATTTAAATTGTCGGAATCGGATCAATAGAAATTATATTGTGAGAACCCTAGAATGGATGGGTAAGATTTAGCCAACTTACCCATGCAAGTGGGGCCATCTTAGCCCTCCATATGGGCTGCCAAACCAAGTTGAATAACTTACTCAAATCCACCAATCACATGTAACTTGCTTTAGAAGTTTTTAAATTTTTCCTTTTCTGGCCTTGCAAATTTTGGTCCCTATATACTGACCCCTCTCCATTCTTTTCTCTATCATCTCATCTCATCTCATCTCAACTCATAACATCTTCTCCCACAAACCTTCAAGCCACAACAAGATTTCTTCAACTCCAACTATAAATCTAACAAGAATCACACCTAGGCAAGGTAGGAATCCAACTTCTCTTCTTGTTTTTTTGTTTTGGGCTATGTGAGGATCTTGTTTTCCTCATGATATTGATGTGATTTGGAGTGATTTATGACTGAATTTGCATGTGTGTTGTGATTAGACTTGGAATTGGTATAAAAGAACTTGAAGAGGAGAGAAAACTCAAGAAGTTGTTAGGGTTTCTTCTCGGCGATCCATACGACGGAGTGTCCGGCTCTACCTACAACCATTTAAATTTCATGGATCTATTTTTATGAGAAACTAGACATTCAGGGCTTTCCATACATATATAATATAAGGCCATTGGATCAGTATAGAGATAGTTATGAATTTTTGAAGTTTGATCTAGAAATCAGGACTTTTATCTGGGCAATGTGAGTTGAGAAAGGTGTAACACCCTACACAACTCCAAATTGAGTGAATCTAATGTTGTTTGAAAGCTAACATATGAGGGAACATCCCATAAAAATTTTAGAGTCACATTCATTGCCAACTATCCCCAGTACATCAATGAATTCACCTTAAGTTCAACCTGTACTAGAGCAAGGTAGTCTAGTAGGGTCAAGTTTCAGGGCTTATATCTCGAATTATACTCATTCATATAATATGCAACTTCTTTTATTTGAAAGCTTGCTCTGTTAGCTTTATAATGATATAAATTTCGTATGATTTCACATAGATTTCTATTTTTGGTGAATTTTATCTTATAAGAATGCAATTCTGGTTAGAGACATGTATGAATACTAGATCAAATTTAGTTAATATCGGAACTCGAAACTTAGCAAACAGAGAGCTAGATCGGGTATACTTAATGTTGAACTCGGAACTTAGTGAATAGGAAACTAGATCGGGTATAGTCAATGTCAGAAACTTGGAACTTAGGAAACACACTCATAAAAGTCTTAAAAGACCAATTGTGAATTAAGGTCGCAGATTAGGATCACAAGCACATAAAATACTTTAAAATCGAAAATCAAGAACAAGAATATAAAAACTAAAATACCTAAATCTGGAAGTCGGGATTTTTCGAAATAAACTTGAAAGTTGGTACTAGAATATGAAACCTTATACCCGCATCTCGGAAGTCGAGAACTATGATGCTTTAAAACTCTTATACCCATAATTCCAAAAATCGACCCAAAATCAATCTCGGAGATCGAACATAACCCCGGAAGTCGGAACTTATATAATCTCAGAACTAGGACCTAATTCAATCTCAGAACTCGATCCTAAGCTCGAACCTGAGAACATCAATAGAAATTAAAAGCTTGCAATATAGATTAAGACTTAAGATTTTAAACTTGCACCTAACTACCTAAGCTTTGCTCATAAAACTTTGTTGTGTGTGACAACTATTGAAGATATGATGCTCTATATTGGGTTTACTGTTTGATTAAAATTTCTTGGCTGTCTGGCATTATTCATGGGGAAGCGGACATGATCTGTTATGCTACCAAAATTTCAGCAGAGATTTCAATTAACATGAATTTACAAGTTATGCATGCATTGGTCAAAGTATTAGACAAGTATTAGGCAAGCAATGCTACCCTTATAAGAGTGAGGAAGGATTTCCATGTGACTTAGGCCAACCCCTGAACAAAGTTAAGGGGAGTAGATCAGTGGGGAAGTCGGGGAAAGTAAACCCGGTGTAACATCCTCCTCTGTACAGTACTATGCTTAAGTCATAGTACTACACATTGGAGTTGTTACTATTACCTGAGCAGACCTTATCCTGACAAAGAACTTCAAATGCCTTTGAAACTTCTTGAACTATCTGGAGATAACACGGAAATAGGAGTGAGAATTTTAAATTCTCAGTAGGATTCACTAAGAAATTTCATACGATGTCATCATTATTATCTCCAGCTGCTTCGATTTATTATGAAAAAGGTGGACATGTTATATAAACTGTTTAATTTTATAGTGTTCAAAACAGAGTCCATTTTATTCATGCACTTGTTATTTGGAAGAGCCAATACATGATAAAGTCATGAATCATACTATGATTATAATTGTAATGAATTAAAATATAATAACACCAATATACTGGAAACTTGAAATCTGCATCTGCCTTTACTTGTACTTGAATTTATGCAGGTATACATAATTTTCTTTTCTTTCTTTGTCTTCCTTTACTTGTCATACATATTCTAGAGTACAATCACCATGTCATACTCTCTCGGGGTGTGATCACCATGTCACACTCCTTAAAATATATTCATCCTGCCATGTCCCAGAGTATGATTGCCATGTCATACTCCATCGAGATGTGATTGCCATGCCACATTCCTTAGGGTGTGGGATCATTATGCCACATTTTAGAGTACGATCGCCATGTCATACCCCATCAGAGCGTGATCGCCATGTCACGTTCTTTAGGAATATGGAACCTTCATCATATCTCTTAACTGCCTTAACAGGGAGGGACCCAATTAACTGCCTCTAAGTGAAGGGATCCACATTTAATATGTTCATGTCCTTTCATTCCCATACATAATCATGCATAGACATGTTGAGTGCACTCATACATATGCTTAATCATTCACTTTCATATATCCTTGCATATTGACTTCCACATACATATTCATAACATATAAATGCTCATATCTTCATTAGTTGTCACACACAACAAAGTCTTATGAGCAAAACTTAGATAATTAGGTGCAAGTTTAAAATCTTAAGTCTTAATCTATCTTGCAAGCTTTTAACTTCTATTGATTTTCCCGAGTTTGAGCTTAGGACCGACTTCTGAGATTGAATCGGGTCCGAGTTCCGAGATTATATAAGTTTTGACTTCCGAGTTATGTATATAAGATTAATGTTTTGATTCCTGACTTCCGGGGTTAGGCCTAGAATCGATCTCCGACATTAAGTCACAATTGGTCTCCTAAGACTTTTATGAATGTGTTCCCTAAATTCCAAGTTCCAACATTCACTATACCCGATCTAGTTTCCCATTCACTAGGTTCTGAGTTCAATGTTAAGTATACTCGATCTAGTTTCCTCTTCACTAAGTTCCAAGTTCAACATTAAGTATATTCGATCTAGCTCTCTGCTTACTAAGTTTTGAGTTCCGATATTAACTATACTTGATCTAGTATTCATATATGTCTTTAACCAGCATTGCACTCTTATAAGAAAAAATTCACCAAAAATAGAAATCTTGGTGAAATCATACAAAATTTATATTAGTGTAAAGCTAACAGAGCAAGCTTTCAAATGAAATAAGTTGCATATTATTTAAATGAGTATAACTCGAGATATAAGCCCTGAAACTTGACCCTACTGGACTACCTTATTCCAGCCCGGGTTGAACTTAAGGTGAATTCATTGATGTACTGGGGATAGTTGGCAATGAATCTAACTCTAAAATTTTTATGGAATGTTCCCTTATATGTTAGCTTTCAAACAACATTAGTTTCACTCAATTTATAGTTGCGTAGGGTGAGTTACACCCTTTTTAACTCATACTGCCCAGATAAGAATCCAGATTTCTAGGTCAAAATTCAAAAATTCATAACTACTTCTATACTACTCCAATGGCCTTATATTTTATATGCATGGAAAGCCTTGAATGTCTACTTTCATATAAAAATTGATTCATCAAAGGCTATAGGTAGAGCCGTACACTCCGCCGTACGGACTACTGAGGAAAAGCCCTAACAGCTTCTTGAGTTTTCTCTTCTCTTCAAGTTCTTTCATACCAATTCCAATTTTGATCACAACATACATTTAAATTCAATCATAAACCATCATCATAGTTCCAAATCACATCAATATCATGAGGAAAACAAGATCTCCACACAGCCCCATATCAAGAAAAACAAGAGGAGAAGTTGGATTCCTACCTCTTCTAGGTGTTGTTGAGCTAGATTGGTGCCTTGGATTGAAGGAATCTTGATGAAGCTTGAAGAGTAGATGGAGATGGAGTGAAGATGAGTTGAGATAGAAGAGAAATAATGAGGGTTCAGCAGGTTATAAAATCCAAAAATAATCAAGGAGTTGGAAGGAAATAATTGGAAACTTTTGGAGCAAGATTACATGTGATTGGTGGATGTGTTTTCCTTCTCCAATTTGATTTGGCTGCCTTCTTGAAGGCTGATTATGGCACCACTTGTAGGGTGTGTTGGCTGAATCTTGGCCATCCATCCTAAGGTTCTCACAGTATAATTTCTATTGATCCGGTTCCGATAATTTAAAATACCGAAATCTTACCGATTTCTCTTAAATTGGTAAACCGATTTTAGAAAATTTCTAGGTGGTTTCCTATGATTTTAATCTAATTTCCTCAAGGTTAATTCTTCTAAATGTTACTTAATTGGCTTTGAGTAAACACTTGATCGAATTCTAATTAATCCTAATTAATTTCTAAAAATCAGACAATTCGGTTAAAAACGATTAAAATTTTTCGGACGTTACACCCGGCGACCCTGTATAGGAACGAGCTCGATCTTGAAAAGCAGACTATTACCGAGGAGTCTTATGGCCAATATACTCCTAGGGGACCAAGTATGAAAAAATATGAGCTAAGTTCAAATGCATTATTTCTTATGCATATCCATAATTTCTATTATCATGCATTGAGTTAATTGCACCATTAGATGTTATATATATATATATTTCCTTAAGTAAAACAAAGCTGTGTTTCGGGCTATGATTTCTATAACTAATTGAGTAGGACATCCTGTTGATGCAACATTTTCTTTTAATTAACCAAAATCCGAAACAACTGAGAATGGCAGCGATGACAGATAGGTGTAAAACTTAGGATTCCTATTGAAAAATCCTTATTTCTCACCCTACCGTATGTTTCTGTGTCATTCTCAGATCATGGAGAATGCGGCAACCGGTGTCCTGTTAATCGAGTTTCCTGAGCTCCACATCCATCTCAATCCGTTCATATACTCCGTGTACATATCCGGTAGATGTCAATTTCGCCTTTATCTCTTCTTGCAAAGAGACTTTGCTGTATTGCTCATGCATCCGCTATTCGACCTTGCCGTCCCTTATATAGCCATTCTTCTCCACATGGTACACCCAGTCCCTCCTCCACCACCAGCAGCTACAGCTCCCATGGCTCTGTCAGCCTCACCACCGCAGCATATCCCATTTGCCTCTATGTCTGAGGAGGACCTATCGGAGGCAGGGAGTTTGTCTCCCTCGTCTTCTGCCCCGAGCATGGACTACACCCCTGCTAATCCCGGTATGGCGAATGCATTCCTTTCTTCGGAATCCACCTAGAGTGCCTGTGCAGTGTAGTAGTAGATGGTTGGTACATGAAATGTCCCGTGGGGACCAGTTAGGATACTATTCATAGAGATAGGTCGATTTATTTTGTGTTAGCAGCCTCATTTTTATTACCCTGTATCATTTTTCTTTTGGATCGTTTGTCAAACATCGAAAAATAGACGTATATGTATATATATATGATGCAGTTTTCAGTAGTTCTGTCTATTTCGCATTTTTATTTGTATTACTTTACTTCCGCTACAACGAATATCTAGTATTTATTCTGCCGTCAAACAGAAATTTATTGAAGTGAATAGTCAACTCTATATAGGTAATTAATAATGAAACAAAAAATGGAATTTAATTAATTCACCACACATAATAACTTATCAGGTAATATATTATGACTTAAGCATAGTATTTTGTCTGGTAAGGTGTTACAATACCTATGCATTGGAGTACCTAAGCTTGGACATTGGATGATAGACATTGGACTTGATTACATTTGTCATCACACTAATAATCCTTAATCAAGAAGATTTAAGTTAAAAGCATCATTAGAAAAGTCACATGAACTTGCTAGTTCCATGCTTAAAGTGATTTTCTAAATCTTGTCTTCAAAATAAATGCTTTCTTGGATTTCTCTTGAAAATGGTTTTGGAGCTTTAGTTTGATCTATATTTGCAACCCTAAAACTTGCATGAGAATGTGTCTAGTCTTGCTAGTGTAAGTTTTGAATTTGAACATGAGACTTTAGCTTGAATTAGGTGTTATTATATGTGCTCTTGTGATATGAATTATTAGTGATCCTATGTCTAAATGCCATAGAGATATACATATTATGGTAAATGGAATTACTTGCCATGAGTTGAATGTGGTATGAAATTAGTGAAGTGTGCACATGGATATGGTTATGACCTTAATTTAGAGAATGATTGCATGTGCTTTGATTATTGATTGATGGCATTATGAATTGAACATGATGTTTATGTGCACTATATGATAAGACTAAAATTATATGTATGCACTTTGTGAATGGTTGCTCTATGAAAATTAATAAGTTAGTTTATGGGCCCCACCATATAGTGGACGAGCCATATATTTCACTAAGTGACACTATAGGCCCTACCATGTTAGCGGATCAGGTCTTGGTGATCACAAAGTCTCATAGTGGATTAAACGACACCTTGGGCCCTGCCATGCTAGTAGATAAGGACTTGGTGGTCATTATATGATGCCCAGGGCCCCGCCATGATAGCAAATAAGGACTTAGCAATCACTAATCTAACTAAGGGATGCCCTAGCATTGAGAGCTCTTGTAGATCTAGATAATTGTTGCAGGCCTAGCAGACTTCAACCATCAAAAAAGGAAATAGGAAGCAGTAAAGAGGATTGATGGTATACTTGTTATTATTACTGTTAATTGCTTTGATTATATTATTGCTTTACTACCTTTATTATCATGACGCACTTCTATATTGCTTGACACTAATAGAAGGCTAGAAATGATAATTTATCTTATTAAGTATCTGATATCTATCATATGTCATTTTGCTGCTAAATGTTCTAATATTCTAAGTGTAATTTAACTAATCTTATGTCATGCATATTGCTACACTCTTGCCTTTATTCTTAGTATATTTGGATGAAGCGGGACTTTCCTGAGAACACTACTCTACTGGAAGATTTCTCTAACCTTTTTTCTTTCGTGTTTCTAAATGACACACAGATCACCCTTAATATTGAGATGGACTTGGCTTTTGAGCCAGATCTTATCAATAACAAGATTCTGTTATATATTATGGATAAAGTCCTTACTATTACTGTTATTAATGACTAGACTTTAGTATGTCTTGATGTAGCATAGGACACCTTTTTTTACTTCCCATTTTGGCATCTTCATCTAACATATTTTATTTTATAGTTTTGTAGGTTGTACATGGGTCGGGTGGGGATGATTAGTAGTATAAGGCTTCCACTTTTATATTTTGGTTATGTATTATGTACTAATACTTTGTATACCCATGACATAGTAGTAGCAGTGAGGCATATTTTCTGTAGACGATGGTTGCCTTAACTGTGAGAATTACCGACTAGCATGCAGTAGCTTTATTTCTATCGCACGCAAAATTAGTAACTAAAGGATAGAATTGGACATAACAATCAGCAAAAAATAAAATTTACCCATATAAAATTAAGGTAGTAAGTTAATTAATATTTTGCTAGCTAAGTATTATCAGAATTGAATGAGATAAAATAAATGGTGTGGTAATAGTTAGTTAGTAGGGTGTTAATCTAGTGTTGGTGGTCCTAACAATATCGAGTTCTAAAAATTTTGCAGTTGATATATAGATGTAACTAAATGAATAATAATTATTATATTATCAATTGCTCAAAATAAACATTGCATTTCAACTAAACGCCATATGTGTCCAGGATAAATGTTTGACATGATAATACAAATCTCCAAGCTCCCACTAATCAAACATATCAAAAGAACTCAATCCCCATTATAACATGTCCTTCAAATACCATGGGCCTTAGACATTTGTCTAAGAGATTAGGGAGATATTTAATGTGATCATTGAATGCATCTTTTTTTTCCATAACATACAACAAACTCTTAAACATATAGAGCAAGAAAAGAACATATAAATTTCTCTGAAACTCTATAATGTCCAAATATCTCAATATTGAGAACTTCCAAACCATAAATGTAACAACCTCTATTATATAAGCCATGCTTGAGTCATGGAGTTATATTAAAAAGTTGTCACTATGCTAAGAAATCTTTAAAATGTGGAAAATATAAAGCATGGCCCTTTAACTATCACAACCTAACCTAGGCCGTGACCGACGCTTAGAGAGCACGCTCTCTAGCAAGCCTTACACATCAAGATTTCACAAAATTTGGGTAGAGTTTCCTCTATATTGAGGATATTTCCCAAATATGAGTACTTTTCCTGTAATTCAACAAGCACACACTTCCTTCGGAGATCTAGGCATTCTCAGAATGCACCCTTCAGCATACAACACAATTTTAATCAGAATCATTCATCCAAATCATATATATATATATATATATATATATATATATATATATATATACACATTTCCAAGTTCAATTCATAATCAAATCCAACATAATCCATTCATCAAATTTAATATACAATAGTCAATCCAACTCAATCTAAACAATCTCTGAGCATAAACTTAACAGACCAGCAAGAGTTGGACCTTGCCTATAGTAGTATGGACCTACAACTAAAATTACAAAGCGAAACAAAATACAATTCAGGCCCTTACTATTTAGGGCTCACCAAAATAGATATCTAATGATGCTAAGTGGAAAGGTCGACTCCCAAGTCTGAACCTGTATCTGAAAAGAATATAATAACCATGGGGTGAGTTTGAGAAACTCAGTGAAAGACAGTATACTTTTGAACCTCATGAGTCAATGTATATATAAGTATAAAACGATTTCATTCAATTAAGGAAAACAGCAGAAATATCTAACAGGATAAACAGGTAGGATTTACACTTAGGTGGCCGTTCTTTCATGTGAATCCCAAAATCAGGCACGCACCCCCTCTTTTGAGAGGTTGTGAAGTTCAGTTACGCACCACACTATATGCATAGCTGTGAAATGTCCGTCACGCACCGCCCCCTTGGGTGGCCGTGTAATATCATAATCCGAGGTGCACCAGGGCTAACATCTTTCGCCAAGTAGCAGACAAATCTATTCTGAGTTTCCTATTCTTTCATATTCATAAATCATTAATCTCATATCACATTCAAATTTCTTTCATCATTGACTCATGAGTAACGTTCTTAAAGTAAATAAACAATTATAATTTAAAATAGATATAATTCAAAAGCATTCTATCTACTCACAGATCACCGGTCATAGGAACATCTAATTCTCCAGAGCCACAAAGCTGAGGGGATTCCTTGGAATCATCTAACACCACAATACGACATTTGAATCGATTATTGATCACTAACAATCTCCATACCATAAGTTCTCTGATCTTACAATCCTAGGGTTTCAAGAATCCTTCAAAAAAAAATCAAAGAATTGAAGATTCTAGGAAAAAAAGAAATGAGAAGTAAGGATTACCGTTAGAATTGGAATGAGGAAGATATGGATAGAGGTGAGCTCTCCAGCTTCAAATCCACCCAAGCAAGAAAAATGAAAGAGGAACAAATTGCATGGATGATTATGTATAAAATGGAATGAGATTTGTGTTGTTGTTGTTGATTTAGTCAGAAATGATGGAATGGAGTTAATAGATGTAAAGAATGGTAGAAGAAGGAATTCTAGAGAGAAGGGAGAGACTTTGGGTTAGAGAGAGAAGGAGAATTTCGAAAAAATGGGGGTGTTGGATGTGTCCCCACATATATGCAAACTTGTGGTAATTGATTACCACTGGCTGGTAATCGATTACCACGAAGAACTGGTAATCGATTACCACAAACAAATAGCTGGTAATCAATTACCAAGAGGAAATTTTCAACCCATGGGCATACAGAGAGCCTTATAATCGATTACTAGCCCTTCGATAATCGATTACAACACCCCAAAACTTGGTTCTTTGATTCCAAATGACATCCAACATCTAAGATCATCATATACCAACTAAATTCCATCATAAACGGATTAAACACATCAATCAAACAGGATTAATCATAGAAAAACTTGAAATTACACTAAGGGTGTTACATTAACTGCACACTTTATTACTGAATAACAGTTCATAAATTTCGTCGTCTCTAATACATAGAGAATAAAATAATTACAATTTAAAAGAAATTGTGACTAACATAATACACAGAACTTGCTTCCGACTAGTCATTAGCTAGCTTCAACAGTCTCTTAGTCTAGTTTGTGCTCGAGTCTTGCTCAGTGAATGTCCCAATACTCCGCCTCGCACTTGATTTCCAACTTAGGTGCTGGAATGTTTACGGAAAAGAAAAACATACAAGCAGGTAGTGAGAACCTAAGGTTCCCAGTAGGTAAACTCGAACCATCACTCTTATAGTGTGATTATAAACATTCCAGCCGCTTCGATTTCTTATGAAAATATGAGCACATATATACAAACAGTGATTCAATTTTTAAGTTTAAACATATTTCTCGAAGCGGGTTATATTTTAACAACCACTTGGCATATTATATGACAGATATAGAAACACGAATAGTATACTATACTTCAATAAGAATCATAATAACATTATGACATAATGAGATAATTAGAGATGCACATGTAGGTGCTTGTACTTGACTGTATGCAAGTGCACTTAACTTAATTCATCTCTTTTTTTAACTTGCAACTTGATCTTGCTCTGTTTAAAACCCCATTCTGCTAATTCTATAGATTTAGGGATATAATTATCATTTTATGAAAAGTCCTAGGGTTATTGTGGAAATATTCCTTTGGGGTCGAAATGAAATTTCTAAAAGTCCTGGGCAACATTGCAAATAACAAAAGTTTATAGGGCACTTTTTTCATTTCTTAATTTTTAACATATGGCAGCGTCATATTTTCAACGGCAGTGTTACGCTACTCTATAATTATAAGTATGAGCATTGTCAAAGCATAGCGCTATTTGAGAAGTTTTCACACTACCTAGAGAAAGTAATTCAAAATCCCTATTATGCTATTTTAAGAAAAAAAAAATGGGGATGTTACAACATAATTCAATAAAATATTTTAACAAATTATTTTAGGTCAAATATTGACTAAAGTTATAGTCCTCCCACTAATGTGAAGATTCAACATAACTTGTGTGCCAATTTTCATAAAAAAACACAATTTCAACAAGAAATATGATAGTAACTCACATTTTAAAATTTTGGTGTTTGAGAAATTACACGATCTAAATTAAATAAAATTCTTTTGATAAAAGAAATACTAAGTGAGATAAAATATATAAGAAAATATTTCACTCCATGATTTCCAAGCAAATATATAAGTATTATTATTACAGAGAATTTGAGAAAATCTTATTTATCTAATTGATGTTCTCAAGGAAATTTGCTCAGCCATCTCGGTAGGTTTAGAACCTCAACCATAGCAAGAGAATCAATCACGTTATCAATGGAGGAAGATCAATTAACATATTGTTAACTCAAGAATCAACTCAAGAGAATTTGCTCAACTAGTTTAGTAGGTCGTGGAACCTAAACCATAGCTAGAGAATTAATCACAATATCAATAACATGCCCTCAACTAGACTATCAACTCCAATAGAAGCAATAGATGAGATGCTATTGGAAAATAAGCAAAGACAACGGAATAGTAGACAGGGACTGGTAGCGGATGCAATAAAACTTGATAATATGGTAGCAATCCCAGCACAATAAAGCAACAATTATCAGTAGCAAATAAGTAAAATAATGTGAAATAGGAATGTTGGATTTAATGTAGGAAGAATGTAAGATATTGAAAAAAAAAAAAAAAAAAAAACTCACAAGACTGCAAAAGTTCCATTATCAACAAAAGCAAAGGTACTGAGGAATCTCACAAGATATATGTATTGTACACATATGTTTAACTCTTCCACAACATCAAATGGTTACCCCCAAGGGCTCAAAGATATCAACAAGATGAAAATAACAAGGAAGAGTTCAAAAGTCCTCTTGAGGACAATCAAGATAAGCATACTGTATCTCTCCTACATTATAATTGTTTGGATTGTTCACATAGTGCGATGCCAAGGTAGAGAGTGTAACATCCCCTATAATATGTAGTTAAATACTTTGATTAATTATGCTTAGATATGAATTTAATAGTGCTTATTATTAATTGAAAAAGTAAAAAATTTAAAATAAATTATAGAAAATTCATGTTAATAATTTTTCTTGCCAATTAGGTCCTAGATAAGGTTAGTAGACATTGGAAAATTTATTGGAATTTTTATAGACAATTATGGATTTATTAGTTGAATTATTGGTGCCCGAAACTCAATAAAAATTTAGAAAAAAATAGAAACAATTTCCAAAAAATTACAAAAATTTTTTGAAGGCTAATTAGGGCTAATATATCTTGTAGAATTAAAATTTAAAGTTTTAGAGAATCTTTGAATTTTTTGTGATTTTTGGGTTGTAATTAGTAAATTGTAAGATTAAGAAAAATAATTTAAAAAAAGGTAAATGATTGAGAAAATTTCTGAAAATTTACTGGCATGCTTAGAATAATTAGGAGGACCAATTATAATTTTTTGGGTAATTATAAGTTAGGGTGAGTTAATTAACTAATCTAGCTTAATTATCATAAGTTAAATTCACGAAATTGCTAGAAAAAGTGACCAAATAAAATAATAGACACATAAATTCTGGAAATAATAATAGCGATTGATCTTGGAAACTGTCCAAACAAGATTTAACCATGGTGACCAAGTTTACAGGGAAATTAATTAAAAAGTATATGAATAGTGTATTAGGTGAATATGTGTGTAAGTGAGATTGAGTGTGTGTGTGTGTTACAAATGGAAAGCTCTCTTCCTCCAACATGACGTGAGGTCATGGCAGTAAGGGAGAAAGAGAGAAAGGAAGTGAGTTTGTGAGTGAGAGTGAATCACTTGTTCTTCTTCTTCCTTTCTAAGGAGAACTCATGAGGGTAAACACTTGTGAACTTTTGGGTTGTGATCTTCTTGCTTTCCTTTTCCAAACCTTGAGACCGCCATCTTCATCATCCTACACTTTCTTTAATTTCCTTTCTTCTTCATCAAAGGTAGGGGATTTTTCATTTTTTACTCTCCCACGGATCCTATATTTTTTATTGGTTCTAATATTTTGCCCTTGTTGATGTTGGTGCTTGAAAAATCTTGGCTAAATGCTTCTTCTTGGGCACAGCTGGAACCTACTTCTTGAGAGAAATTTTTCTTTGTTTTGTATTAATTGAGAGTGTAAAATGGTGTAACTTTGGTGAGGAAATTTGTTGTGAGGAAGAGTGATGGTTTGTAACTTAATAAGGGGTTATTTGGGTTAGTTTCATCGATGAAGTTAAACTATACTCGCTAACGGTAGATTTTAGGTTATTATGCCTCTTGCTTTTGCTTTCTTAAATCTCTATATTCCTACCTATAGCATGATTTTGCATGTATATGCTTGGTTTATGTGTGATTGGTGATGTTTACATGTTTATCTCTTGATCCTTTGATTCATTAATGCTGCTAGAACTTATCCTAACTGACTAGGCTACTTATTTGTGTGATTTTTCTACCATAGTAAATCTCATTATTGTGACCTGAAAATTTTATATATTGAAGCTAACATGTTAATATACCTGCCTCTAAATTTTCATGATTTTTTTTGTGAACGTTTGTTATTTTTAAAAATTTAGGATAGAACTACCCTATTTTGGAACATATGATGAGTTACTGGAACCACTGAAATTTCTCATTTTTTTAATAATTCAAATATTTTTACAAAATGTTACAACATTTGAAAATATGACTGAGAATTTTTTTTTTGGGATTTTTGGAATTGCTTTACTATTTTAAATAAATTTGAGAACTTGAAATTGCCTGATTGAGAGGGGAAATCTAGACAGCATGAATTTTGAATTTTTATTACCCTAGCTGTCTTTTATATTTTGACCTAAAATAACATCCCAAAGAACCAACTGACAAATTTTTATGAATTTTTAAGATGTTTACTATTTCAATTATATTTATTCTCTGGGCTATCCTGTTATCTATGCTTGCTGTCTCTTTACCCAAATGTTAAAAATTGATGCCTTTTTTGTTAAGTTTGGCACATATAGTGTTCAAGCCTAAGGAAACATAACTCTAGAGTAATAATACATCATGAATGAAGTAATAATGGCCTATTTGATAATGGTTGGAAGAAACCTAAATAAGTTATAAACCAATATGCTTTTTCCCAATGACTTGTTCTATTTTGTTATGGGCTTGTCTGTGCAATGTAGACCCACATGAACATTCATTATCATATGTATGTGCCAAACATGCATGTGAACCAACCTTTATATGATGTGTGAAACATAAATTATTGATGCATGAACATGTGTGTGTGATGCACGATATATAATAAAGATCCAAAGGCATAGCATGGTGAATGTATGAATCATGCATGAATGAATGAAGCTTTGTGAAAATATGGTGAATGTCTTGGCCCCACCTTAAAAATGGACAAGTAGGACATTTACTGCTCTGGTTGGAAAGGATGGTTCAGCTTGGACATGGAAAGTGTACATGGTTTTTGATTTACGATCAGGGGATGCTTTGGTAGAGAGTGTAACGTCCGATTTCCGACTTTCGATCTCATTTAATGTTGAAATTTCCGATTTCCGAGTTTGGCTTATAAATTCCGACTTCCGACCTTAGTCATAGTTTCAAATTCCAACTTCATTTCCAAGCCTTAAGGGCCGGTTGCATTTTTCGATTTCCGACTTTGTGTAAGCGTGTAAGAATTTCGACCTCATCAGTATGAATTCCGATTTTCGATTTCATTTCAAGTGGCTGATGTTTCCAATTTCCGATCTTAAGATTTCCGACTTAACACTAAGTCCGACATCTGATTTTATCTCGACCAGAAATGGACACGAGATCAGATTTTTGAACTTGTCTCCCGGTCTGAGTCAAATTTTCAAGATTTCCGATCTCGAGTTTAAAACCAAGAGCTCTCATTTCTCTATCCTCCCGAGTTCCGAGATCGAGGTCCTACAAGTCATGACTTCCGACTTTAAGTGCTTGGCTTCACATCAGGCTTTGCTTTCAAGTTTCGAAATAAACTGGATACATTTCCCGGGTTCCGACTTCATATGCAGGATGTTCACGAGTTCCGACTTTATAGAGAGTACGAGTTCCGATTTCATTTTCAGAATATACTGGAAACTAGTCCCACTTTAGGCGACGTGGAGAGCAATTCTACCACACAAATAAGACGACGTGGAGAGCAAGGTTGGCTGAAACTCAGCCTTATGTTTTGAGGCCAATCAAAACTTTCCAAGTTAACTACTACTCATGCTTATATAACACACTCTCCTCCTCTTCTTCAGACTCTTCTCTCACATTGCATACTTCACTCCAGCTCTCTCTTTTCTTTTCATCACTCACCCAACTCCATCACACTTTGAAATTCTACCAAGTTGCAGCTACAAACTTAAACCAAAATCATTCATAGTAAGAGGTAGAGGTTCTAAATTCTTACTTGACTTTTTGATTCTTGAAGGATTGATGGTGGTCCAATTTCTTAATTTTGATATGTTGATTGAATAATTATGATGAATTATAGCTGAGTTATGGGCTGTTTATGAGGTTAAAACCTGAATTGAAAGTGAGAAAGGATGAAGATATGAAAAAGTTGAGAGGCTGAAAAACTCAAAAACCCTTGGCAGTCCGTACGACGGAGTGTACGGCTTCGCCTCCCTCCGTTAAACATTAACGAGACCATTTTTAGGTGAAACTAGACATTCAGGGCTTTCCACACATATATCATATAGGTCATTGGATTAGTATAGAATTAGTTATGAATTTTTGAAGTTAGACCTAGAAATCTGGGTTCTCACCCGGGCAGCATGGGTTGAGAAGGGTGTATCTCACCCTATACAACCTCAAATTGAGTGCAACTAAAGATATTTGAAAGCTAACACATGAGAGAACATCCCATAAAAATTTCAGAATTTAATTCGTTGTCATTTGTTCCCAGCACATCAATAAAGTTGGCTAAGGTTAAAACTAGCCTAGAATAGGACAGCTCAATAGGGTAATGATTCGAGACTCATAACTCAAAATCCACTTAGGAAAATGACATGAAACTTCATTCATTTTAAAGCTTGTTGTGTGAGCTTCATTTTGATATAAAATTCGCATGATTTCATCCAGTTTTCGAATTTTAGTGAATTTTCTCCTATAGGAACCCAATTCTGGCTAGGAACAGGACAGGCTGAGATAAAATGTTTATATCTAGAGTTATATAATTCAAAACGAGATGGGACCAAAGAGAGTAAAAAGTAGACATATAAGGCTATAACATATCCAAAAATGGGAATTTAATGAGTTGGATTGTATAAAAATTGGAGCATGCCAAACTCGGGCAGAACAGGGAAGGACAAGCTGGAACCTTCTTAATGCTGGATTTGTAATTGTTGAATGATGTTATACATGTTTATACATGTTTGCTGGTTTATACTGAAATTATTAGTTGTGCAACTGTATTGATTTGTTTGGCACTATTCAAGGGGAAGCGGACTCAATCCATTATGCCGCCGAAATTTCGGTAAGAAATCCATAAGTTATGAAATTTATGATAACTTGAGTACATCATATGAAAAGAGACAAGTTAGATGTGCATTCATTTCAAGACATTATAAAGAATTCCACATCACTTGGGCCAGCCCCGAAATAAATTAAGGGGAATAGATCAGTGGGAAGGTCGGGGAAAGTAAACCCGGTCATCCTGTATAGAAACGAGCTCGGTCTTGAAAAGCGGACTATTACCCAGGAGTATATGGCCAATGACTCCCAGGGGACCAAGTATAGAAATAAGTTATAAAAGGCGAAAGCCTCCAAGAATAAAATGCATCTTCTCATTGCACATGCATATGTACAGTGGAATACTTTACTATTGATGGTTCTAGATCCCTGTTTATTAATCATAATATGCTATTGTCCTGCTGTAATTACTATTTGAATACTTTAGTATATCTGTTAACTAAAATTGAATTTGTTTCGGTGTATGTTTTACAAGCAAGTATTTAAATTGAATATTGTCGTTTCATGATACTATTAACAATTGGGAATGATAGCGATGACAGATGTATAGAAGTTAGGATTTTCTACTGAGAAATATTCATTTCTCACCCTATTGTATGTTCCGCGTCATTCTCAGACCATGGAGCACGCGGCGACCGGGGTTCTATTCATTGAGTTTCCTGAGCTTCACATCCACATCGACCCTTTCCTAGATTCTGTATATATATTGGGTAGATGCCAGTTCCATTTATATTTTTTCTTCCAGAGGGACTTTGCTGTACCACTTATGCATCCCCTCTTTGATCCTGCTGTCCCCTACATAGCCATACCTCTTCACATGGCCCATCCATTTCCACCACCACCTGAAGACACCACCGCACGCCAGCCATTCAGTTCCCATGGCCCTCACGCTTCACCGCCGCAGCCGATGTCGTCGGCCTCGACCTCAGAGGAGGACCCATCTGAGGCGGCTAGTTCTTTGTCGTCATCTCTCCCAGTGCCGAGCACCCTCCAGCTGACGCCGCCATGGCGAACGGTTTCCTTTCCTTTCATCGACTGCTTAGATAGCGTGCATGCTGTAGTGGGGTTAGATGTACAGAATGACCCTCTTTTGACAGTTTAGGTCATGGTTGGATAGGTATATATTAGGAATGTACATGAAATGTCCCATGGGGACCAGTTAGGGTGCTGTTCATAGATACTGGCCGTTTCATTTTGTATTAGCGGCCTCGTTTTGACACCTTGTACCTTTTAACAAACCTTGAAATCAGATATCTATATACATATCTATGACGCCGTTTACAGTTATTTTGTTCTTATTGTATTTTTATTTATGGTAAGTTACTTATAGTTTACCAATTGATTTGTATTTATTCCGCCATCCCGCAGAAAAATTTTGTTATGAGATCAGGTAGTCTTATTTGAGAAATTAATACTAATACTGAGAGAGAGATTTATTCAGTATTACATGTAATCTCTTATCAGATATATGATTATGACTTAAGCATAGTACTTTGTCTGGTAAGGTGTTACAGAGAGCTCTCGACAAATCATGGCAGGAGATGAGTAAAGGCCACCAGCTTCTCTCTTACTAAGTAATGAAATAGAGAAGAAAATAAAATGACAAGCAGAAAGACCTGAAAGTACGAGGAAAAAGTGCATCTTGCATAACATCCTTATTACTCATATTCATATTGCACTTGCATATCATTTCATCTCATATTTATTATTTACCATGCTATCTGTCTATTATTGTTTATTTATTGATTTTATATGCTACAATTGTATGAAGCCTGTTATTTTATTTTTAATCTGCCTGTACAAACCTGGGAGTTTTTGAGTGCTTGATAGACTTCTGGAAGCACCGCCCCCTATTGAGATTCAATTCTCATTATGAATTTTTTTTTTGTGCTTTTAGATGACTCGTATCATGATCGTTTTAGAGGTGGAGGTGACATTCATCATTGAACCCCACACGGGTCAAGTGGTCTTGGTGCTACGGACATCTGCCACCTTTACTACCTCGTGTAGCTTTAGGATGATTTATCTTTTTGTCTCCACTTGATGGATAAATAGATCCTTCTATTATCCATTGATCTGCGTATGGATTAAGCAGAGTTGCTTTTATTCTCATGGATGATTGTCTATCATTCAATATCATAGGCCATAGACATTACTTCTAACTTTGGATGACTGTATATTTCATCCCTCGAGGAGTGGCCTGTAGACTGCAAGACTTGTTGGTATATTATGTATGACAATGTTATTCAGTATGTTGTGCTTTGCTTCCAACTAGTATACATACTTAAAGAGTCGCTTTAATAAGTGATAATTAATTAGTTGACAAGATCAGTAAATGTGATTTCTTAATTGAGATATGTAACACATGCTAGTTTAGTTATTAATCATAATAAAAAAGGATTAGGTTAATAATTAACTACTAGGCTGTTACATTTTATGGTATTAGAGCGGTTGATCTTGGCAACCATTTGTGGGTAAATGGCACTGCCTCTACGAGTTTTATTTATGATTGCATGAGTCAAAAGATTAGGAACTTATGCTTAACTACGTATGTAACATGAGTCTAGCAGATAGGATAGTACTCATTGAGCTTGATTACTCAAAACTGTTGAATGATACTTGACTGTTTTAAATTCTATCTACAGAATTAGGAGCACTAGGCAGAGAGCTGCTGGCCCAGCCCATGAGATTGGTGGCAAAGAGGCCTTGGAGGACATGGCTACTGCTATACGAGAGCAAGTTGCTCTCGGCAACTGCATGCTGCAATACATGGAGACTAATAATAATGTAGCTGCAAATATTCCTAGTGTGAATCCTCAATTTCAAGGACTAGCTAAATTCTAGAGGATGCAACCACTATCCTTCTGTGGGGAATACAATCCTACTGCTATTAAGAATTGGCTGATGAAAATTGAGAAGATATTTGTAGCAATGGCCAACACTGATGACAGTAAAGTCACTTACGCCACATACATGCTGGTAGGTGAGGCCGAGCATTGGTGGAGAGGAGCTTGTGCACTACTGCAAGCCCAAGGAGTGCCACTTACATGGATGAGTTTCTGAGCTACCTTCCTCGAGAAGTACTTCCTTGAAAATGTCAGGAACCAAAAAGAAATTGAATTTCTATAATTAAAACAAGGAGGCATGATATTAGGCTAGTATATTACAAGCTTTGATGAATTGGCTAAGTTCTCCACTTATCTGAGGAATGCTCCAGATGAAGCTTGGAAGTCTATCAAGTATGAGTCTAAGCCTGCAACTAAAAATTAAACATAGCGTGGCATATTTGGAACTTTGCAACTATGCTATGCTCGTGAATAAGTACTGGATCACAGAGCAAAGCCTTGCTGACATGGCTAGAGAGTGACAAAGTCAGTTCAAGAGAAAGCGAGAGCCTGAACGTACTGGAGGTCACAACATTAAGTTCGGAGGACCCAGAGGACCCTAAACAAGAAAGAAAATACTACCTATGCATGATGTGGAAAGGATCATGGCGACAAGTTGTAACACCCTAATAGTCCCACCCTATACTTAAGTCATATTATGGAATTACTAGTTATTACTTTTGCTCACAGAACTAAGGTTACCATTTGCAAAATACTTTATAATGAAAATAGAGTTACCTCGACAGTTGAAAGTAGGGATGAATGTCATCCAAGGTAACCTTGCCGTACAGCTGATGCGGGCAAAAGAACTGGCTCATAACTAGAACCTAAAACAGACGGTCGTGGAAGATGTAGACCCTTATCACTGCACTCGTAGACATCACCGAGACATTCAGCACCGGGTCAAAGTGCCAATCCCAAATCGAGAACTCAATGAAGATCACCACTATGTCGGACACTGACATCCTCCGAAGATGTAAGAGTGAGAAACACTAGATTTCTCAATAGGATCACATTTCTCAATAGAATCACAACTAGACAAATACTGTGTCATAGTCGTTATCCCTGCCACTTCGGGTTTAATTATGAAAACGGTGAACATGTATCGGTTCAATTTTAATGGTTTTGAAAACTTAAGTCCCGAAGCGGGTTTCTTTTAAACTTAACATCATAACCATATCATCATAACTAAACATACATATGAAAGCATAGAATAAAAATTCGTAATGCATATGGGCAATATAAATACATGCAGTGACATGCAACCTCATAGACTTAACCATGGTTTTACTTTAACTTTACTTTCATTTTTTGCACGTGCTGAACATTCTTTACTTTTCCTTTGAAATAAACTGCTTTTAGACATGAGCTCATTTCATGACTGTCGTCATGTAGTACTAACCAAATCAGACTAAGTCGATATTGGTTACCTTCAAGTTGGATGGTCCTCAATGTCACCCTCGCCTCCTCCATAGAAGTTCCTTGAGTTTTTGTGGATCACCATCTCTTACTTCCTTTATCGAAGTGATTGAAGGGTCATATCCCATTCTTTCTTTTCTTATCATTATACTTTACATGTGTAGTGCTTCTTTGACTAGACACATGAAATGATATGACTAAGTCCCTACTTTTGATGAAAATCCAGCAGCATGACAGCTAGACCGGAGCTTCCCCTAAAATGCCAATCATAAAACTTTCAACTAACAGTCCATATCATATCATCACACTAATCATTCAGTCATGAGACAGTGCTCAATCAAACTTGACATTCATCATACCAAATGGCATCATACATTCATAGCCTAAAGGATTTATAGTTGTGTTATTCTTTGTGAGATGTCTTATAAGTCATTATATGATTTCCCGTGGTTACCCATGAGAGAATCACATAGTTAAAATGAATGTGTGTAAAATCTTTTAGTTACTTAGTCCTTATAGTAATTAACTTTTTAGTTGGGTACGTGTCTTATGGAACACTTGCTCAAATTAACTAAGTTAGGTGATTATTCCCTTTCCTTGAGATAGTGTACATAGTGATTCTTAGGTTCATGGTATACTCAGAGACCCTAATCATACTTCTATTCCCAAGGAGTTCGAGATCCCTCTAATCCTTCGATGATGACAACGCATAACCACACTCATGAACCCAACAACACCATATTTTAAGACCATCAAGGTCTCAATTTTATGATTTAAAGTTCTCTTAAAGTCTAAAAGATTCCTGCTTTATGAATTAATAATATAAAAAATTAGCTTTAAAGTTAGAAAGTCTTGATCTTTATAAAAGTTAACACTTTTATGACTCAAAAGTGACATTCTTGCTTAAAGCTTAAAACTTTACTTAATATATTCATCTCAAGGTTCTACCTTTACAAGACTAAAGTGCAAGCTTATAACTTTATGACTTAAAATTACCTTCTTGATTAAAGTTTAAAACTTTATGGAAGGATTTGCATCCAAGAGTCAATCTTTAAAACATAAAGTGACAAGATATCATTTCTATAATTTAAAAAGGCTTCACATTCCAAAATGCTTAGACTTTTACATATATTCTTATCTTCAAGTCAAGACAAAATAAAACTTTAAAGAAACACAAAACTTGCGCCACTTTTAAGGTTGCAAGTAACAAACTTTTTGAAATTTCATGTATCAAGAATGTGTTTAGTCTTGTCAAATCAAAAGAAAATGATAAAAGTGACAACTTTTCCAATCATGAGCATCATCATAAGAAGGTAAACAACTTTCAACCCAAATACCACCAAAAACATCAAGATCTCATTTATCAAGAAAGGAAAATAGAAACTTTAAAGCATTTAAAGAAAAGAACTTTTCAAAAAAACTCAAGAACACTCATGAACAAGAACATGAACATATTTTACCAAAAATAGAAACTTTTGCTCATGAAGAGCATGAAAGATTTTCTCAAGCTTTCATTTGAAGATCTTGGTCATGAGAGGAATCAAACTTCAAGCTTTTTTAAGCAAACAAAATAGAAGAGTGAAGATCACTACCTAGAGTCAAAAGTGGCATCTTTTGCAAGAGGAGAAGAAGAAGATGAAGTCTCCTCCTTGATGATGATGGTGGCAATTTTGCATGAACAAAGAGAGAGCTCTTGAGTTCTCTTAAAAATGAAGCTTGTAGTGTTTAGATCTTGTCTCCAAAGACCAAAAGATGTTGTCTTTGAAGGGCTAGGTGAGAGTTTTGGGTATCGTGAGGGTGGATAAAGGAAGAAGAAGATGATGAAGAAGAAAAAGAGTGTAAAGAGAAGTAGGAGGATTTGGAAGTAAGAGAGAGAATGAGAGTTGAAAAATGAAAAGTGAATGAGTTTGTGTGTTGTTATTGTAGCCATAACATACATGAGGGGAGAGGGGGAGATATTTTTGTGTTATTTTGTGTTAATTATGGTTTAGGGAGATAAATTGGATGGTGGGGGAACAAATCAAGTACTTACTCTTACATAAAGCATTCTTGTCTAATGCTTTATGCATTAGTGAAATTACCTTTGCTTTATTGTCTAGTTGACTAAATTTGAATTTAATCATGTGATTAAGTGCTCTTGTAACTCAATTAACATGATTGAGTAAGGATTAGTGATTAAAACACAAGAGCATGATTAACAAAAATTAATCTTGTGATTAAGCTTAATTGTCCTTAATTAAACTCGATTAAACTAATTAAGGGTGATTAGTGATTAATTAAGCTATTAAGGCTCTGGCTTGCTTAATTAGAGATTATCTAAACTCGATTAAGCATTCTCTTGAACTTTCTCATCAGAGTTAACTCATAAACACTTCGTTAATCCCTTAATTAAGCCTTAATCTCATAATTCCTCATTAAGTGCCTAATTACTCAAGATTACTGAGGTAATTTAGCACGACAAGAAATTGAGGATGTTACATAAATCGTGTCGAGCTAGCTTAGGAATTTGTTACATTGGTGGATTGCTAGATCACTATGCCAAGGACTGCCCTCAAAGGAAGGAGAAAGGTCCTATGCCAAGACCATTGATAAAAAGGGGAAGTGTTCTCCCTGAGTAGCAAGGAGGCGACTCTAGATCCAAGCCTCATACAAGGTAAGTGTCTTATCTGAGATCACTCTTTTATTGTGCTTTATGATTTTGGAGCTACATATTCTTTTATTTCTAATTTTTGTGCTAATATGCTTAACCTTCTTGTTTCTGAGTTGTGCTATGAGTTGTTAGTGTCTACCCTTACTGGTAGTAAAGTCTTGATTTCTACTACCTACATAGACTGTTCTATTACCTTTGACCGCTATACTTCTACTGTTGACCTTATCTATATGCCTATGACTAGTATAGATGGCATTTTAGCGATGAACTGGGTATCTACAAATCGTGCTCTCCTAGATTGTCACAATGAAATAGTTAGATTCACCTTTGACCGGCTGACCCCCACTACCCTAGCTAAGACTACCAACTTACTTGTCCATCAAGTTGACAAGTGTATAGGCAGTGAGATTGGAAGAAGCATCTTGCTATACTCTTTGGAGACTACATCTACTACTTGTATTGAAGAGATTCCAGTCATTAAAGATTTTTTTGATGTGTTTCCGCTGGAGATAGAAAATCTACAACTAGAAAGGGAAGTCAATTTATCCATTGTGTATTGACTACCGTCAACTAAACAAGGTCATTGTAAAAAACAAGTACCCTCTTCCGCAGATTGATGACCTTTTGGACCAGTTATAAGGAGCTTCGGTATTCTCCAAGATTGACCTCCGTTTGGGATATCACCAGATCCAAATCAAGGAAAAAGACATCCCCAAGACTGCATTCTAGATAAGATATGGTCATTATGAGTTCCAAGTCATGTCATTTAGATTGACAAATACCCCGACTATTTTCATGGACTACATGAATTGCATCTTTCAACCCTTTGTAGACTGATTTGTATTGGTCTTCATTGACGACATCCTAATTTATTCCAAGTTTAAGGAGGAGCATGAGCAACATCAACGGACTATATTGGGTATTCTTACGGAGAAATGATTGTATGCTAAGCTAGAGAAGTGCAAGTTCCAGCTAAGGGAGGTGAAATTCTTGGGTCGCGTTATCAATCAAGATGGGATTGCTGTAGATCCTAGAAAGGTAGAGGCTATGATGTCATGGGAAAGACCCTAGTCAATCACCAAGAGTCAGAGTTTCTTAGGTCTAGCAGGATAATATCATCAGTTTATCAAGGGATTTTCTTAGATTGCCAGGTTCACCAAAAAAGGAACCCTATATGTATGGACGTCAACGTGCAAGGAAAGTTTTCAGCAGTTGAAGAACAAATTGAACTCTGCATCAATTCTAGTGATACTCGATCTAGAGAAAGACTTTGTGGTATATAGCAATGCATCAAGAAAAGGTTTGGGATGTGTCTTGATGGAAGATGGAAGGGTTGTAGCGTATGCTTCAAGACAATTATGACCACATGGAGAAAACTATCCTATCATGACTTGGAGCTAGCTACTGTTGTTTTGCATTCATGATATGGAGGCACTTCTTGTATGTAGCTCAGTTCATAGTGTTCACGAACCACAAGAGCCTAAAATACTTGTTTGACTAAAAGAGCTGAATCTGAGACAAAGAAGATAGGTTGAATTCCTAAAAGACTAGATTTTGAAGTCAAGTACCTGTAACATCCCGAAGAACAGTGCATCTAACTAACATTATTAACAGATTTATTTTGATGCATTATTGATATACGAGTAGTCAATATCAAAATGTGAATATTAGGGTTAGATGAATTCAAGTTTCTTTGTAGAGAAATTTTATGTAAACAAATAACAATGTTTTACTAGTTTGAGGAAAATTAATTTAATTTTGGTGTCTTTTAATACAAGAACCAAATTAGTAGGAATTTATATTGTAGGATGACCTGGATATCAATTAAAAATCCTATAATAAGTGGCTAAAAATTAGCCACCTAACCTATGCTTGCTAGCCAAATAATTGCCACACAATTAGGAGATTCAACAAAAATTAAAATTCTTTTTGAATCTACCAATCATAGTATTTTCCCATTCTTCCAACTTGTGAAATAAGGATCAAAATTTTTCCCACCATGGCCCCTAAAGAATTCGGCCATCACCCTTAAATTTTCATTCTCTATTTCCTTCATTAACTTTCTTTTTTTCACCATTCTCTTCATCTCCACCTCAAAGTCCTAAGTGATCTTGCCTCCTTTACTAAAAAATTTCCACGTTTTCTTTGTGTTCCTCAAGAAAAAAAAACTCAAGACAACCTCATAAATTTCCTACTTTTGGATCATATAGCTTTAGCCACCAAGGAGAAGAAGAGAAGCCATCACCATCTTGAAGCTTTAGTGAAGAAAATTCATCAAGATACTCCAAATTAGAAGCTACAAGTGGTGTTTTTAGGTAGGATTTCTTAGATTAATGGATTGTCTAGGATTTATGTGGTTTCTATGGTTTCTTATGTCATCCTTTATTTGATGTTGATTGATGATTATATGACTTGTTTTTAGTGATTTAAGATAGAAATCATTGATTTTGGTTGAAGATTTGATTAAAAGACCCAAAAAAAAAAAAAAACACAAATAGAAATGTTGTAAGAAAACTCTAAAGGGACCGTCCATATAGTGAATGATGTTTCTTATTCTATAGGTCTCAAATTCAAGTGAAACTAATTTTATAGAGCTTTCCAACCATATAATTATAGGTCCATTAGATTTAAAGTGAGAGAGCTATGATTTTTAGAAAAGAGGTATTGAAATTCATTCACTATCCTGACCAGTATATGTTGTGAAAGGCATAGCTTGCCCTATGCAACTTCAAATTAAGTGCAACCAAATTGTTTAGAAATTTAATACATAGAGAACCATGCCATACAAATTTTAGACTTACAGTGCCCACAGTAATTCCCTAAAGTTGACCTATGCTTTATTTGGGTTAAAACAGTGCAACCTACTTGAGGAGCTCATAACCTGAGCTCTATTTACCAAATTAAGATGAAACTTGTTGGCATTGAAAGATAATTCAATTAGCTACAATTTGGTATAAAATTAGGATAAAAATGATAAAATATGAAATTTTAGTGATTTTCTAAAGTTTGGTGTGCAAGACTATCCTGAAACATGGCAGCCTTGATAACTCAATTTATACACCTCAAAATTTAGTGCGACTAAAGAGATTTAAAAGTAGATTAATAAGGCTACAACATATTCAAATAAAATTTTAGCGCAATTTATAAAACATGGCATATTTGAGACAATTATGACATCTTGACAGTTTCAATGATTAGAAGCCCCATAAACCATAAGAAGCCAACAGCAAGATTATGGATGCAAATCCTTTATGTATAATGTGATTGGCTGGTTGAAATTATACTATCTATATGTCAGACAATGTCTTATATTTCATCTGTTATGCTGCCAAATTTTTGGCAGAAGTATATGAAGCTATGAGTATCATGTGTTTTGTATAGGGAAATTATTCATACAAAAATGCTTGAAAGCAAAATATGAAGCATATGCATAAGTCTCTCAAGCATATTCATACATGAATATATGAGCATATGAACCATGCAAGAATATGAATAGACAAAATGAGATCCCCCTACTTGGAGGCAGTTATTAGGTCCCACCCTGTAAAGGCAGTTAAGCAGATAAGATGTGGGTCCCTTCACTTGACGGTAGCTATTGAGTCCCTCCTTGTGAAGGCAGATAAAACTATTGTGTCCCTCTGTTTTGGACGTAATTGGCTAGTGGTAGCAAGTGTCGCAGCCTGCTACAAATTACAATTTTAAAATACTTCATTACACTAAATTTGAAGTATAGTGCAATCAAGGTCATCTCACAAGGATGTTGTTGCTATCTAGTTAAGTAACAAAGAGGTCTAAGCAAACATGCAATAAATAAGCTATAAAAGAAAATTAGGTGAAAATAAAAACACTAGTTCAAAGAGTTCCTTAGGCATAAGGTGAATCAATCATTAATACACAATATATCAAACATATAGAGTGTGGCTAATTTAAGCTATTAGAGAGGCCTCTACTAACAACCCCAATTCTTCCTAGAGAACTCTAGGAGTACAACCAATATATAATTGATTGTATAATTGAGACCTCAACTCTAATTAACCTTGTTGATTTCTAGCCCCAATTGTATTAGCCTAGCTCTGAATGCAAACCCAACTCCTAATTCTTTAATTAATCAAGTTCATGCCAATTAACCAATTAGTAATCACCCAACTAATTTTACATTCATAAACCCACATATCAATACCATTCAATGTAAGTATACAAATTAAAGAGGGCAAAGAATCAAGAAAACAAACATAATTGAGATTCAAGCATAGGGTTTCAAGATTACAACCATAATGCCCTTGGAGTCTCCTTGAACTATCTTAAAGTCCTACTCCTCCATAGCAATGAAGGCTACAAAATAGAACCCAAAACAAGTATCTTACAAAATGAAAGGAAAGCAAAAGAAAAGAAAAGGAGAGGAGAAGAGAAGAGAGAAAAATTGAAAAAATGTTGGAGAGAAGTCTCCTTCACGTCTTGGTTTTCTCTCTTCTTATCAGACCTAAATTGTCAAAATCCAAAAATACTCTTGATTCCAAATTAATCCTCTGCATCTTAGCTTTAAGTGAACAACCAATTTGCTTAATTTGGACTTGAAATAAGAGTTATGGCCCAATCTTTATAGCATGTCTAGGTTGTACCTTTATCCACGTCAATCAAATTCAATAGCCAATAAGTCCATCAAGATGTCATTATTTTGGATAGTTCCCTTAGATGAATTGAAGCTTTTTATCTTAGCTTTCAAATGGCACCAATGTCACCTCAATCCAATGTGTACAACTCAAGTTATGGCCCAATTAATGCACATTGCTCAGGTTCCATTGTAATAGCCCTGTTTTGACTTCGTGGCCCAATTCAACCCACTAGACATCTGAATTAGTTGTTTACTTCTCATCAAATTTTTAGATCTTTCTTTCATCTTTTCTACAATATAAAATTTGTAATCTTTAGATGTCTACAACTCAAGATACATCCATAATACAAAAACAGTATAAATTTGTAATAATGCTAAAAAGTACAATTAAGCCCAATTAAAGTCCAAACTTATAAAATGTGTCCAATATTGTTCAATTAAGCACAAAAGACGTTCAATAAACAAAATAGGAGGGTTAATCAATGTATCAAAATATTACTTATCAAATTCACCCATACTTAGCTTTTTGCATGTCCATATGCAAAGTCCAAAATATACTCAAGGGTGCCGAAAATGAAATATCAAAATTTAAAACAAACACACAAGTCCTAGAAATAGAAAATGAGCAAATACCATGAAAAACAAATTTCCAATGGATCCTCAAGCGTGTCAAGCATATAAGCAAAAGGCACACCCAAGGCATCAAGAAATTCAACAATCAAGACACATCTCTACAAAGGCGCAAGCAAGGCAAAAATCACTCCAAAAAATATGGATCAAGCATGGAGGATCTCACAGAATAATGTGTTTAACGCTCTTACTCTCAAGTGTTTAAGGCTAAATTATACCACTTAAATCACCTCAAAAGGAAAAGCACTACCATAAGCTTGCTTATCATCTAATTCTCCGCCACTCAAAGACATGTACACACTAATCAAGAGGATTTTATTCAAGGTTACAATAGGGCTAAGGTAAGGGTAGGGAAATAGTAAGCATATCTAAGGTAAAAACCAAAGAGAATAGAAGAACATTGGCAAAGACATGAGGTCACAAATGTGAGGGCCCTCCTCAAATCTAAGCAATGCAACAAACAACTCTTTTTTATCCCACTTCTTTACTTTCTTTTTTCATCAAAATTGCCCCAATTTATTGACTTTTTGCTTTTCTATTCACTTTTTTTTTAACATTTTCTTTGCTTCTTTTTCTTCTTCTTTTTTTTAATCTTTTCATTTCTTTTCTTTTTCTCTTTTCATCATGTTGCACCCCCCACACTTAAAGTCTTACATGTCCTCAAGCAAACCCCCACACTTATGTTAATGCCCATTGGTAATCATAACCAATGGTCTCCTATTCCCTATGGCTAGGTAGAATCATAGTTTTTCACTTTAGGCTTGTAATGTGCTAAAAACAAAGAATTGGCAAAAAGGCTCAAAAGGGCTAAGTAAGGGGAAAAATGGAAAAGTGGCTATTTGGCTAAGTGGCTAATCACAAAATAAATGCCTCAATCATGTTCATATATGTAAATGAATGATGTAGCCTCAAAAAGAATCAAAACAAGTTCTAGAGCGACAAATCCTATAAAGGAACAAAACATACAAGAAAGAAAGGAATGGCATGTAATGTAACCATCCTAAAAAGAGGCTCAAAAGCTCACATGGGTCATGTCCAACATACTCAATCCAAGCAATTGAAGATCAATCTACCAAGCATGCAAAACATAAAGAAAGAGATAAAAAGTCAAGTATATTGTAATCTCAAGCCATGAATGTCTAATGCCTAAAGCTAATAATTAAAGAATCACCATAGGGAAACATCCAATTAAACAACATAACTAGCATATGAAAACTAACACTCAACATATTTTATTCTAAAAGTAAAATGGAAGACAGAAAATTAAAAAGATAAAAGGTGGTGAGAACTCCTTCATGGCAGCTTGTGCTTGAACTGATCCAGGAATTACCACCAAGGTTTGCATCTTTTGCTTCCTCCAGGACCCCATGAGATGATCTTGAATTCATTGCCATCCTTACTATTAGTGCATTGATAGATTAGTGTTGATGGCCTCAGCATCCTCCTAAGTAGCACCTCTACTATGATGAAATAGGCAGCTTAGGGGTAAGATTTATTTTTCACGTAGGCATAATCCAATCAGCTTCATACACCCAAATGAAGTAAGCTAGCTGTCATGTCACAAATGGTTTGGAGTTGTGCATCATTCTCCAAGTGGGCATACTCAAATTGCCGCCCCAGGAAAGGTGTAGATGCATACTCTAAACCACTTGAGTATGTCTCAATTGTAAGTAAAAGGACAGTGGAAGGGAGAGGTCGAGTAGTTTCTTTAACTTGTTCCTCCAACAACTCAACTCTTTGAATATCAACTACAATCTTGCCATCTTCTGGCATTGGAGGATCTCCCCTCAGACATGCCTCAATCTCTACACATTCATAATTGTATAGCTGTTCATATCATAAATTTCTCGTAAAATAAACACTTATAGTTTCATAGACTGCTGCCGAAAATTCGGCAGCATAACAGATCAAGTCCGCTTTCCCATGAATAGTGCCAGTACTCAGGAAAACAATTTTTCAGAGAAATCATAACACTTCATTCATAATTCAAACATCAAATTCATGGGTGCAATTGTTGCATTTAAAACATGGTTGCTGTCTCAACACTTTCATTCAACCCGATTTTTGTAAATCAAGCCATAATTTCTATTCAACTCCTATGGACCTAAATTTTGATATGTTAGATTGTTATATGTCTATTTTCTAACCTTTTTGGTCCCATCTAATTTTGATAAATGTAGCTCAAGTTATTTAAGTTTTATCTCGGCTTGCCCCTTAGCTAGCCAGAAATACACACTTAAAAGTAAAAATCAACTAAAAATCGAAAATTAGCTCAAATCATACGAAATTAGTATGATATTAAATCTAACAGGACAAGCTTTCATTTCCAATAAGTTAAATTTCATTTTCTTTAGTGAAGCTTGAGTTATAAGCCTCGAAATTTGACCTTTCTAAACTGCCCTGTTCTGGCCTGGTTTGGACATAGGGCAACTTCCTCGAGCCACTGGGAACAAACAGGAATGTATCTAACTCTAAAATTTTTATGGGATATTCTCCTATGTGTAAAATTTCTAACAAAGTTGGTTTCATTCAATTCCAAGTTGTATAGGGCAAGTTTTGCCCTGAATAACCTAGTCTGCCCAGAATCAAACTCAAAAACCTAAGTTGAACTTCAAAAATTCATATCTCACTCAATACTAATCCAATGGCCTTATATTATATATGTATGGAAAGCCTTGAATGTCTAGTTTCAATAAAAATAGTGCCATCAAATTTAAATAGCTATAGTCAGATCCATACACTCTGCCATACGGACTGCTGAAGGGTTTTAGTCTTCCAAATTTCTCTCCTCAGATCCTACTCTTATTCCTTTTCACTTCTTAATCGGTGTTAAACATAAAAACAGCCACCAAACCAGCCAATAATCATCATATACATCCAACACCATATCAAGAAATGAGAAAACAAAACCCCAATCAACCATCTATGACCCAAAGGAGACAAGAACAAAGTTGAATCTCTACTTCCTTTAAGTGTGATTTTGCTAAGTTTGAGCTCAAGTTGATTGAACCTTATCAAAGCTTGATGGTTTGATGGAGTTGGTTGAGAAGAGAAGAGATGAAGAAGGCTAAAACAAGGAGAGAAGGTGGCACAAATTTTTCTGAAGGGAAATGGAAGGAATATGTTATTAAAACTTGGTGGAAGTAGTTGAAAACTTGCAATTTGATTGGTTGAGAACTTAAGGCTGAATTTCAGCCAACTCCCTTCATCTTGTGGCCTTGGTGGTGCTACCCATAAAGGCTTACTTGGTTGGGTATTCAGCCCTGAGTCATAGGGTTTTGGGCATATAATTCTATTGGTTTGGTTCTGACAGTTTAAAATACCATAATCTTACCGATTTCCTTCAAATCGGTCAATTAGTTTAAGAAAATTTCTATGAAACCTCTTATGCTTCTAACCTAATTCCCTTACAGCTAATCTTAATTAATTGCTAGTTATTTGATCCTAAATAAATATTTAGTCGAATTTTAATTAACTTCAATTATTCGATAAAAATCGAACAATTAGGCGAAAAACAATAAGAAAAATTCCAGTGGATGTTACAATAGACATTCTAACCTGCCAGGCACGAACGGTTGCCATGATTCTTTCCACACTAGCTGCAAGTCTGATTTCCAAAAGGCCTCTAAGGTTGCTTGCCCTTATTGCCTGCTGCTTGAAACTTTCTTTGTTGCTAAGAGTTGGATTTAAACCATGGGCCTTACGATACCAATCCTCTCTTGAAATTACTGCCAACTGATCTAGCAACAGTCAACTTTCTATTATAATCTTCCACCAGTTGGCACTTGTTCACCAGAGTAGGGAAATCTCTAATCTCCATCGGTCCTATGGTGGTGAAAATATCCTCTCACAGTCCACCTTCAAACTTCACGCACTTCCAAACCTCATCGAGGTTCTATTGATAGATTGTGGAAAATTTACACAACTCAAATTTAGCAATATACTCCGATATGCTACCGCCCCCTTGACAGAGGTGCATAAACTCCAATTCCTTGGTGTTGCGGACAGAGGCAGGAAAATACTTCTGATAGAATGCGTCCCTAAATATGCAACATCCCCAATTTCTGTCTAAGCTAATTAGCTCAGTGATCTTGGCTAATTAGAGAGGTTAACAATTAATTGAGGACTAATCGACTAATCTCGATGAGCAAAAGCTTAGTAAATTGAGTCAAGTCAATAATTAAATCATAACGCACTAAATGTTTTAATTAAAACCTAATTATTCGAACCTCATTAATTTGTAACTTAGAAATATAATTAAGCTAATCAATCTTATTAATTAAGTACAAGACAATTGTTCTACCTTACCAATGGAGATAGATTAATTCTTACACCCTAATTACATAATTCATAAGATCAATTCTTTTAGAGGAAAAACTTCTTAAGAGTGCAATTAATCGAAATCGGTTAAAGAGCAATTTAACTAATCAACTTGATTAATAACTTAGGTAATTCTAATAGCTTTGAAGATTTAAAAAGTTCTCCTAATTGATGCACCAAATTTCGGCCAAGGACAAGAGCAAAATCCAACCATCCATTTGCCTTCTCATCATGCACCATTAGATCAAGAGTCTATGTTAGTAGTATTCCTTGAGTCAAGCCAAGAGATGTACTTTCCTCGCTCAAGATTGTGCCACTTGGAGTGATCATATTCACCTAAGCCAATTCCAAGAGTGGTCATACTTTTAACCACTTGAAAAACACCACATGGTCTTTACCCAAGTACCAAGACTCAAAGGAAACACAATCCACCCTTTTACCCCAAGGTTCTTAGCCTTTTTGCTTGAAAAAGAAGTAAAACTCACCTACTCTCTCTTACTTATTGGAGAAGCAAAGCAATTAGCCCCCTCACCCCATTTCTTGCGCAAAACAGCCCCCTCCCTCACTCTCTCATTTGTGATTTCCATTCTTTCCCAAAAACACCAAGTAGCCACTCCTTTTCCTCTTAACCTCTCCTTGTTCTTCCTATTTCTTTTCTTGTTCTTGCCACTTTTCCACGACCATCACCCTCATCTTCTATCACCACCCTCACTAACTTATCAAGGATCACATTCTTTGGTCAGTGGTAGAGCAAAACAAACACTCATTTAACCCCATTTGCTAGCTCAAGAGGAAGGAAGCAATCTCCAACCATTTTCATTCTTCAAGCTTTCAAGAGAATCCTTGTGGTAGTGACTCTAACCCCTCTTTCTTCTATGTTTTTCAAGCTTTAGAACTCCTAAGCTCTATATAGCTAGGTGGTTTTATGACTTGCTCTAAAGGCCTCATGGCCATGCTTTCATTATAAGAAGTTGTTTGTGATCTTTACTCTTTTCTTGGAAAATGATTTGTTATGCATTTATTTTTATTTTGAACCAAACTTTTTAGAACTCAAAATATTGATTTTTCCCTAAGATCTCAAAGTATAAAAGTGGTTTGGAAGAGAAAAGTAGTCACTTGAGCAGAAGACTTAATATTTTTATAAGAAAACTCATTGAAACCAAAACTGTTGAAGCTGAAGAATTCTGGCAGTCTGTATGGCGTGACTAATAACTCTTTCAATATAAGTCCAAATGGAAGGAAAATAATTTTAAATGAAAATAGACTCATAGAGATTTTTATAAATATAAAATACATGAAATTTGGCTTTAAAACGAGAGAGATATGAATTTTCAAAGTATGATGTCCCCAGATGTGTTTCTGTTCAGGCAGTATGTAATAAAAATGTGCATAACTCAAGTTATACAAAACATTTTTGAGTGGAACAAAGTTTTTTGGAAAGCTAAGACATATAGGAACATCCCCATAAAACAGTTTTGAGATTCCTTGTGAGGAGCTTGTAGTAAAGTTTAAAAGTCACTAAACCAAGAATAAACTTAAAAGCTGAGCAATCATAATAAAATGTGCATATCTCAAGTTACAAAATGAATTTTTGAGTGGGGTTTATTTTGTTTAAAAATAGACTCAGAGAACTATAATCATACCAAAATTCAAGTCAAAATTGTAAAATATGAAATTATAGTGAATTTTTGAATTTACTGCCCCACTATAAAAGTAAAACTAGTTATGGTTAAATTTTAAAGGTTAATGAGAAATAGCTTAAAGACATTAAGACCCTTATAATAAGATATTGGAAAACCTTCATAATCCAACTTAAAAAGTTTCAAAAAAAGATAATAGATGAAATTGGCCCTATGCCTAATAAAAGAATTTATACAAGAGGCAATCTCAATTAAAACCTTGCACCAAATTTACTAAGTTAAGCTCATAAGACTTTGTGTGATATGTATGCCTCTATGTGTCAATAAGATGACAATAATATGATATGATGATGATCATGATGATGATGATATGATATGATGATGATCATGATGAGGATGATATGATATGATGATGATGATTATGATAATGATATGATGACGATATGAATATGATATGTTGATGATATGATGCTTAATGATATGCGATAAAGGAATCACATTTGGAGACGGCGATACATAATGCCTAAATGTGGAAAAGAATTAGAATAATTTTGCATCATAAGCTTTAATAAGAAGAAAATGAACTAAGGGTGTGATCCTTCAAAAGGGAAGGTGACCCAAAGTAAGCTCCCCTCATCCACGACTCACATGAGGCATGGCATGACCCAGCTAGTGTAAGTACCGAAAAGTTATGGTGGTGACGGCCACAGTATGAGCTCATTACCACTTATGTTTAGTGGGTGAAAAGATAAGATTTAAGATAAAGTCAAGTTAAGAAAAGAAAAGGGACTTCGGTCCAAACCCTTGAAGGGAAGAAGTTGAGAGAAGCTTATAGCATAGCCATGCATATTTTATGTAATTATACTTGTGCTCATGTATGTTATGATATAAATAATTAGAAGGTATATTAAAATTGAATCCGCTTCGGATATTCATGTTTTCGAAAACCTAAGAACGGAACCTTATGAATGCTCACTATTTTCATTAATAAAACGAAGTGGCTGGGACGATGACGATGACACTTTCGTGTCAGTTTCGAGTCCCACTGAGAAATCCCATTTCTCACCGAAGTTATTCTTCTGTATCATCACCAGATCTCGATGGTGCATCCGGTGAAGTGGAGCATGCATCCCCCACACTGTGAGCGGACGTATGACGTGGGATGTCAGACAATGCTAATGTGGACTTGTAGTTGCCATAGCTCTGCATCTTCATACATTCCTTTTTGTGACGAACGATGTCAATTTAAGTTTGTATCTAGTATTTGGATCCTTACACGACCATGAGCCTCCTTCGATGTAATGCTAATATATATATATATATATCTATTATGAACCCATATGAACGTAATGGTTAGTTATTTAATGCAATGTATTTGTGAATTATTATTTGTTTACCTTTCTCATGTTTTACGATTTTGGGGTATGTATTTTATGCGACACGTTCTTTCTCTATCTGTCTTCTCGCTCAAGGCTTTACTTTCCAAAACACTGTAAAGCAACAACGTATTTCAAAAAAAAAAATCTTACCGTATTTTTCACGTAACTTAATTTCAAGTGAAGTTTAGTTTTCCACGAGCATAAGTAACAACTAATAAAATACCGTAATACGACTTAAGCATAGTATGAGTTTATTAAGGTGTTACAAGATACATCCCAAGTGATCTCCATTTGGGATCCCTCTAGTAACCATCGTGTACCATTCCACCAAAATTCTGCACCCGCTTCCAGCATGTAGGTAGCAAAGGTTACCTTCTGGCGATTTGTCCAGTCTAAGATGGAGAAGACTTTCTCCATATCATTAACCCATTCATCGGCCTTATCAGGGTCGAAGGCTCCTCTAAAGCTGGGTGGGTTAGCTTTTCTGAACTCGATAAATTTGAGATACTCTAGGTCAACTCTTGGACCATTAGGATTCCCTCCATGACCAACCTCAGGCTGCCAACCTAGTTGGCCCATTATCTGGGTTGCCGCAGTTGCTTGTTCCTGCATGGCGTACACTATCTCTCGCATCATGTCCATGAACTTGGTAGATTCTTCCTGAGCTGGCACCATTAGTGGCCTATCTCGCCTTCCAGAAGCCATCAAGTTCTGAACACACAAAACAAGAGTTATTGAGTTGATTAGTCTCAATACTAAGTCTAGTGTTATGCTTCTTAGGTATCACATGTACATACAAATATTCTCCATAATATATGAATTTTTCTGTCGAAATTTCGGCAGTATAACAAATTAAGTCCACTTCCCCATGAATAGTGTTAGGCAACTAGAAAGATCAATCCAGCAATAAAACCAATATAGAGCATCAAGTTTGTAGCAACGATAACAACAATATGACATGCCAACATAAATTGGGTTTTCTGCTCACTCTACTCAATTTTGCCTAAATTTGTAAATTCACCAAAATTCCTATTTAATTCATTTATGTCTACATTTTGGGTATATTAGAGTGCTAATTGTCTAGTTTCTAACCTTTTTGGTCCCATCTTATTTTGATATATGTAGCTCAATATATTTGAATTTTACCTCGACCTATCCTACAACTAGCCAGAATTTCACTCATAAAAGTAAAAATTCACTAAAAATAGGAATCTAAGTGAAATCATATGAAACCTATATCAATGTTAAGATAACAGGACAAATTTTTATTCCAACAAGTTTCATCTCATTTGCATAAGCATAGCTTGAGTTATAAGCTCCGTAAGTTGACCGTTCTGGACTACCTTGTTCTAGTCCAGTTTGGACTTAAGGCAACTTCATCGAATTACTAGGAATAATTGGAATCAAATATAACCCTGAGATTTTTATGGGATATTTCACTATATGTTGGCTTTCAAACCTAATTAGTTGCACTCAATTTAGAGTTTTGTAGGGTGAGTTACACTCCTCGCAACTCATACTGCCCAGAAGAAAACCCAGAATTTCAGATTAAACTTCAAAAATTCATAACCCACTCAATACTAATCCAATGGCCTTATATTTTTTATAGTTAGATTTTTGTTCGTACAAGATGAACATACGGATGCCATAGGTTTTTCACCCAAACAACATCCTACTTCTTTCTGTTCTCAAATCCTTCCACTCTAACTTCAATTCTAATCCAAACATACATATTAAACCAACCCTAGATCATCATCTCTACCCCATATAGCATCAGAAATATGAAAGAAAGAAGAACCCCAAGTAGCCCCAATTCATAGAAAACAAGAACATAAATTAGAATCCTACCTTTCTAAGTGTTGAACTTGTTAAATTTCGGTCTTAGGTTGAAGAAATTTGTTGGAGTTTGTTGGAGCTTGAAAACTTGATGAAGATAAAGTGATGATGAGATAGGAAAGAAGGAAGATGGAGAGGGGTCAGCTATTTATTAGGACAGAATTATTCAAGGGAGTGGGAAGGAATTATTTGAAGACTTTTGGAGAAAGTTTGAATATGATTGATGGATTTCTTTGTTCATTTTAATTTGATGTGGCTGCCCACTTTAAAGGCTGATATTGCACTACTTAAAGAGATGAGGTGGCTGAATCTTAGCCTTCCAACCTAGGGTTCTCATATTATAATTTCTATTAATTCAGTTCTGACAATTTAAAATACTGAAATCTTACCGATTTCCTTTAAATTGGTAAAACGGATTTTGGAAAAATCCTATGAAGTCTCCTATGTTTCTAATCTAATTCCCTCAAATCTAATCTCTCTAAATGATACTTAATTGTTCTTAAATAAATGCTTAATTGAATTCTAATTAGTCTCAATTATTCGATAAAAACTTAATAAGTTGGTTAAAAATGATAAGATTTTTTTTCGGATGTTACAATTCCTCCCTTTCTCCTTGAGGGCTGAGTTTAGATAATTCAAGGGGAGATGATTTTTGGTTTGATCTTAGGGTTTGCTTAAGGAGATACAAAGAAAGAGTGAAAGATTTGATCGAAAAAAGGTAAAATGACCAAGGTTCTTGAGTAAGGGTTGAAAGGTTGAAGATGAAATGAATATGAAGAAGAAAATGGAGGGAGGAAAGATGAAGGGGCTAGCCGAAAATTCTAGGGTGGCATCTTGAATCATAATTCTTGATGCATTGTAATTGGTGAATTTCAAAGCAAATTGAATTTTTTTTAAGTTTTCAAATTGTGTGGCTATATTTTGGCCAATAAGAGTAGTGTCAATGGCTAGTTTCTAGCCACATATTTTAGGATTTTTAACTCATACTCATATCATCTGACAGTATAGATTCCTACCCATTCGGTTTTTGCACCACAAGCCTAACTAGTAACACATTGCTATTTACCTACTTAAAATTTTTTTTTCTATAGAAGAATTTAATTTTGTCTAACCTTACTGTTTATATTTCTATATTGCCTACTCGTATATCTATAATGTATCAAGGTAAAGCATTTGCTAGTGTTAGTCATATGCACTATTCCTCAGGATGTTACAGCATTAGTTACCTAAAAGGCAAAACCAATCAATTATAAAAACCATATTTTGTTTTAAATGCAATCTTCTAGTCATCCCCTAGTTTTATTCTAATTTGGTGATATCCATTTTTCAAATCAATTTTAGTGAATATACATGCACCATTTAACTCATCATGCATGTCTTGTAACCTAAGGATAGGATGGTGATACTTTACCCTCATCTTGTTACCTACACGACAATCCACACACATCCTCCAAGTGTCATCTTTCTTTAGAACCAACAAAACTAGAATAGCACATGGACTGATGTTTTCCTTCTAGTAGCTTTTGGCTAGAAGGTCATTCACTTACCTCTGAAGCTCCTTTGTCTCCTCCAAATTAATTATATAAGCTGGCTGATTATAGATCCTGGCACAAAATCAATTTGGTGTTCAATCCCTCTCAATGGTAGTAGTCCTCTTGGCACCTCACTCCTGCAACAAAGAAACAAATCCACTAGGCAAATCTTGGTTAGGGTTAGTTTCAGAAAGTAAAATCTCCCTAAATCGTATCGAAACCATTACTTTCTTGCCTAGAAAGGCACCGTTCAACTCCCTCTCTTTTGCAAGGAAATATGACTTTCTCTCAATTCTTTCACTCTTTACTTTATTTTCCTTTCACTCTCTTCATTTTTCTCACTCATCTTTTCTTTCACTCATTTCTTTCTTTTCACTCTTCATATTCTTTACTTTCTTTTCACTCTTCATATTCTCTCCTTTGTTTTCACTCACCATTAGGCCCTTATCTTTATTCTTTTCTCTCATGGCCTCTTTTCTTTCTTCTTTTTCTTTTGCCTTACCTGCCAAATTCCCAAGAGAAGATTGTTGAAGTTTTACTTGATCAAGATACACCACTTTAGGCAATAATGGTGCAAGTGTGAACTTGTGAACCTAAAAAAAATACCTATTCTTGTACCCATCATGTAACACACACCTATCAAATTGCCATTGTCTATCTAATAACAAATGATGAGCATACATGGGTACTACATCACACACCACTTCATCACGGTACTTCCCAATAAAGAAGGCAACCACAACTTGTCTAGTAACTTTCACTTCCCCACAATCATTAACCACTACAACCTATATGAATTAGGATACTTGTTACACTTCAACCCCAGATTCTCATCTAAAGTAGTACTAGCATATTAGTACAACTTTCGCCATCAATGATCAAGCTGCACACTTTTCCACCAACTAAACAGCTAGCGTGAAATATATTTTTCCTTTGTTCCAAGTTGTCCTCTTTAACTTGCAAATTCAATACATGCCTAGCAACAAGAGATTCACCATGCACAGCATACTCCACATGTTCATCAGCATCAAAACAATCCTCCAAAGATAGCATACTATCACTCACATCAGACTCATTACCATCATCAGATCTAGATGAAACTTCTCCTCCTCTAATAACCATCATCTTCTTATTTGGGTAATTAGATGCATAATGACCCAAACCTTGACACTTCAAGCATTTGATATCTTTATGTTTAGAAGTAGCAAGAAAAGAAGATGAATTAGGACTACCTTTCTTCTTTGCTGTATCCAACCCTTTTTTCTTGGAATCAGACTCCATATTCTTCTTTGTGTCCTCATATTTAGGCCATTTAAAACTCCACTTTGAGTTGGAATTCGAAAATGCTTAGTCTGTCCTCCTTTGATTTTGTTGCTTCTCTACCTTCATTGCTATGCTAACCAAATTCTCCATCTCCACATAATTTTGTAAGTCCACTACATCTACAATCTCTTTGTTTAGACCACCCATAAATCATGCCATAGTTCCTTCCATCTCTTTCTCTATGTTAGCTTTGATCATGAGCATATCTATCTCCTTGTGCTAATCTTCCACTAACTTAGAGCCTTGTGTGAGCCTATGTAATTTTTTATGCACCTCTCTATAATAACAAGAAGGAACAAATCTCTTCTTTATCACTTGCTTGTTCTCTTCCCAAGTCTCAATAGGGTGCTTACCATTCCTCCTTCTGGACTTCACTACCTCATCCTACCACATAATCTAAAAACTCCAATCTCACTTTCTTCTTTTCAGTATAGTCATGGCATGCAAAGATAATCACAACCTTCCTTTCCTACTCCAAGTAAGCTTCAACATCATTTCTCCCCTTGAATAAAGGTATTTACATCTTGATAGCATTAATGCTATTATCCTGTCTTCCTCTATTCCTAGCTCTCCTATTCCTAATTAAATAAGCTCCATCAGACTCTTCTTCAAATGGCTTATGGTTGGAATCATTATGACATCTATGCCTCGGATCACCTGGTTTACTATTCTCAGAGATAGCCTATGTCACTTCCCTTTGCTACTCATCCACATCATCAAGTTTACTATTCAACTTCTGAAATTGAGTAACAAAGGCTTTTACATCACCGTTATATCTAGTGTGATGGAAACTTCCTCTTAATCCATTTGGACAACCTACAAAGTGTTAAAAAAAAAAAAAAACTAACAGTTCACTCTCTCATGTATTTTACTCATAAATTTGGGTGCAGTTGTGTTTGCACTCAATTCAAGCTTTTACCCTCTTTTATGCTCACCACTCTTGCCATTTACCTCTCTTGACCACTTTTGATTGTTGCACTTCAAAAATCAAACAAACTAAAATAAAGTCCAATTCAGAAGTAATATTTAGAATATAAAAGGAATGATAAGCCCAACAAAAGAAAACTCAAATATAAGACCAAAGAAAATGCAAAAAAATAGCAAGAAAAATAGACACTAACACACAAAGGAAAACTGGTGCAAATTAAGATAAAAAATGTGTCAAGAAAACTTAAGACTAGGACTAAAGACAACAGAGAACTAGCAAGAGAAAACAAAATAAGAAACACACCAAAACTGGTTACAATTTTGGATTGAAAGTGACAAAACACAGAGTTAATGTAAGGACTCAACCCAAGAATTCAAAAGATCATCAACAATTAGTGAAACACAATTCTGGAACCAAATGAAATTTAAATTCTGCAATTCTTTTTTTTTATCATCGCTTTGTTTTTTCATTTTTTCACATGTTAGTCTTTTTTTCACATTTTTTTTCGTTGTCCTATATAATTATATGTACACGCACATGCACACACCTGAATCAGAAATGCAATAGATGGATAGAACAATAATGCAAACTAGAAAAAAAAAATGAGAAAAATTCATCCAACACAATCATAGATAAATAGGAATTTATCTACAGCCTGCTACTAATATCAAATGATGCAGAACCCCAAGAATATAATGATCCCAAAATCCTAAGCAAACCCTTTGATAGGAAACAATCAATAGAATAAACACCCTCCCTATTAAACTCCTAAGAAACTTATTCTTAGAAGCTTAGATAATTGGGAAAAAGGTAGATGAAACCAAACAAATATCAAAAGAGAATTTATCTTCGTAATAGCTTATTCAGTTTTTTGATGTAACAAATAAAGATGATCACTCTTCACTTGTACACACTTGGGAGTTTCTTTAAAAGCAACTAGAAAATGTAATTTTTATTCAACTAAAAAGCTATTGCTGTAGTAGTTTATGATGTATTTATCTTACATTAGGTTAAAATATTTCCTAAGCCTAGTAGAAAAAGGTCCAAGTTACTACACTAACAATTGGGCTAAAAAATAGCTCAAAATAAATATATATCTTTAAATAAAAACTAACAAAGTTAATAAATAAAACTTGGCCCAAGATGGACTTAACACAGTTTATTGCCATTGTGCCACAATTAGAGTTTTGGGCTACCCACTGTCAATATTTGGCCTATTTAGCTTTGTCTTCATTTCCTTAGCCTATTCTTGATGCATCTTTTCCATAAATGACTTAGCTAATATCCCCATCTTGCCCTCTAGTGCTAGAATATCTAACCCCTCCTAAGCTCATATCAACTATCCTAGCTCGAGGTCGGGTTCCCAAGGTAAGATGCAGGGTAACAAAACCATCTGGGTGCAGCTTTTCTCCCAAGAATCTAATAAGCTCCTCCTTGTAAGGCTAGAGATCGAAGTTCTTCAATCCTAGCTTATCAAAAGCATCTCAAAATATGATATTGGCCAAACTTCCATGCTCTCCAAAGACCCTTGTCACCTCAGTATTGACTATTACAATCGATATGATCATGGGTTGTCGCAATGTAGGATTATCCCTTCTAAGTTGGAGCTTGACAAAACTACTTTAGGTGTAGGTGAAGCCTTGAGCATTTTCTTTCCTTTCCTTGATGAGAGGTTCAGAACTTCCTACAAGTCTTCTTCTAGGATGACTTGGTCATACCTTTCCAATGAAACCTCTAGCAATAACATTTATCATCCTTGTGATTGTATATCCTCCCTACTAAGCTTCCCAAGTTCGATCTAAATCTAGCATCCTTTGGTTTCTCGAGTTTCTTCTTTTCTCATCCCCAACGAAAAAAAAAGGCCTCCTTTTCCTCAGATTGTGCTAGGAAGCCACATACCTCACCAATCTTCCTTCTTGTATTAACTATTCTATAGCATTTCAAAAATCGTAATAGTCCTCCATGTTATGCTCTTCGCCATTATGATATTTACAAAATAAGGACCTATTGGTGTTGGCCCTTTCTTGAAGTGCCTTTAGCTTAGTCAATCTTTCGATTTGATTGACTTCTTTGAACAATTCAACAAGGGACACATTAAGAGGAGTATATTTTGAGAACTTTTAGACCCTCAGTACTCGAGATTCCTTCCTTCCCTAATCTTCTCTTCTCAAGCTCACCCTTGCTTGCCAGGTTCCTGACATACTGCTAGAACCGTAGTGGTGACTCTTGTTTCCTCCAAATAAATATACTTCTCTACTTGCTCCTAAATCTTGTCCATCATTCTAGCCAGCTTCTTTGACAGAGAGTCCTTAAACGACCTAGGGCCTATTTACCAATGTTAGCTATGCCATTTGCATCTACAAATTCTCCACTAATAAGGTCTCAAAATTGAAATGCTTGAGATAATCTCAAAGCGATTTATTCATATTTTGAGAAAAGCCCAGTAGACTGGATGCTGGCCTGGGCTTGAATTTCTGAGTTATGAAGTGCACTAGGAACCAAGAAGAGATGTCTGAGAACATGGTTATTGACTTTGGCAATAGTGAATTAAACCACTTTAAAGCTACCTTCTTCAAAATGACCAGAAAGGCCCAACATTGGATAGGATCAGATGCCTCGACTAATGTCATTTGAGATATGAAGGTGTCCAAATGCTCCTACAGATTTGAAGTCTTCATAAGGCTCCATATCAAAAAGCGACTTAAAAGCCTTCAAGAGTGGTATGTTCATAATATAATTAGAGAACAGGAGCACTTCTCTATCCTTCAGGTCCTCATGATGACTTCACTCATGGTGGGAGTGATAATCCAAACTCCTAGCTCGAGTGGGGCATGATTCTATACCATCACCGAAGTGCCACCAAGGTTCTCTGTGGGATTCCCTGTAGTATTTGTGTTCCAACTCATGATGCCAATCATCATCACCATGCCTCTAAGCCTCATTGTGGTGGAGTTTTTCATGTTTGAGGCATCCTGTTTTGTCCCTGTTGTGTTACTTGTCCTTGCGTTGTTGGCGTTTGTGCCAACTTTTCTCATCCTTAGCTTCATGCAATCTGAATGGCTTGGTCTCTTGAAAACCTCACCATATCCATATACAAAATTTGGTTTTTCAGCGCATGCTCTTCCCTTGATGACAAGAGATTAGTTGAAGTTAGCACCAGGGGTAGTGCAACAACTGCATTATCTCTTGACATGTTAACTTGGCTTTTGATGTAGGAAGTAGTTTCAGAAGTCATACACTCATCCACTTGTTCCTGGTGAGGCAGTCATTCATTACTCACTAAGCTGGGTGGTGCCATCGGGGCTTGCTGCCTCCAAGTGGTAGTTGCCAACAAAAGCCTGCTAAGGAAAAGCAGAATTCAACAATAGCTCGTGTTTTCCATAGACAACGCCAATGTTCAAAAGTAAGAGCTCAAGAAAGATAATACTTGATGTCTTCCAATGAGTTTGAGAATACCACGCTACTGCAATCCTAGCTCCAAATTGGTGGTATATACCTGCACAAACTCCGACGCTCAATTCAGAGTGCTTGAGATACTAGAAAATGTGGGAGTAAAAGTGTACTTTAGTTCTAAACTTAGGAGAACCTTTATAGGCATTTTGAGCTGGAGTAGGAGCGATTGTGCTTCATAATTTGTGAAATAGCTTTGAGTTATGGTAACTATTCGAGGAGTTGGTTATCAAGCAAATCACTACTAAGAATTTTGGCCTTGCTTAATAGGTAGTTATTGTTGTAACTATTGTGGGAAAGCTTTGACTTAGGCCTTTATGACCCATCGAAACAGGGCCCTTTGGGCTAGTTCGGAATAAGATACCCACTATATATATATATATATATATATATATATATATATATGGACTACGGCTAATTGCCAGACAGCAACTCCTATTTATAATTACACAAAACCTATTCCCGCCAAAATTTTTATTTTCCCTCACATTCTCCTTCTTGCTCTATCCGTAATTTTGAGTATTTCATTATATGTTATTGGATTTCATTTGGCGGGGATGGTGATATGGTGCCTTCTTTTTTTGTCATGGCTAAAGTTATTGGACTAGTAGCCCAACCCATTTTCTTCTTTTTTTGGCTTGAAATCCAATACAACTTTTTAGCGAGTAAGTCAAGAAGATTTAAAATTTTTTAAATATACATAAATCACTAAGAAAATTCTTTTTTATGAGTATTTTTTGGTGATAAAATTCTTTATGAATATTTAACAATAACTTGAACGTGATTAATTTTATATTTGAAAATATAATTTTATTATTCTATAGAGAATTTAATTTATAATTTATAATTTATTATTGTTAGTATAGCACTTTACCAACATATAATTATCTCAAATTATGCATAATTGTTATATAATTTCATCTTGATGCATTGTTAAAATAAAATCTTTTTTTAGTTATCTAATTATATATTGTTACATTAAAAATGTTTGATTCTTACAATAGCTATCTCAAAAATAATATAATATGATGGTATATTTGATTAGTTGTAAGTGTAATATCCTCACTTTCATAAACAGAACATAATGAAAACTTTAAATTATTTCCTTTAGGTAGTGTGAGAATTTCTCAGGCAGCGCTATACCATGACGATCCTCACACTTGGAATTATAGGGTAGTGTAACACTGCCATTGAAAATATGGCACTGCCATATGTTAAAAATTAAGAAATGACAAAAGTGCCCTTGTAAACTTTGTTAACTGCAGTGATGCCCAAGACTTTTAGAAATTATATTTTGACCTCAAAGACTTATTCTCACAATAACCCTAGAACATTTCATGAAATGATCTTCATATCCCCACATCTGTAGAATTAGCAGAATGGGATTTTAAACAGAGCAGAATCACGTGGTGAAATCGTAGAAGTTTAAATCTCCGCCGATTGGGCCATGGAGGCATTCTGGTGTGAAATAACGTGGGGTGCCCCTGGACTTGCTCAAAATTATGGATATACCATTAGCTACGGAAAATAGAAAACAAAAAGGCTCCGAATTTGCGAAAATGTCTAATTTACGTCGTTAATCTATTTATTCGGTTTTAATAGTTATGTAAGGGCAATTAGGAGTTAATTAAATATTAATTAGAAGTTAATTAGGTGTTAATTAGAGAGACTAGGCTCAAGACCAATAGAATAGATATTCAAGAAATCTTATTGGATTTTTAGTAACGTTTTGCCAATTTGGAGGGAATCAGTAAAGATTCGGTGAATTGTACCGCAAGAATTGAATCAGTAGAATTTTACACTGATAACCTTAGATTGAATGGCTGAAATTCAACCACCTCCACCACCATAGATGGCACCATATTGCAGCCATATGATGAGGAGATTTGGCCAAATCATGACCACTAAAGCCAACTACTTCAAGCCACCCTTATTTATGTCATAAAGCTTAGAAAATTCCACCTACCTCCTTTTATTTTTGTGCCCTCCACCAGCTGCAGCCTCCTTCCATTTCTTTTTCTTCTTCTTCCTTTCTTTCCTTACCTTCATGACTAGGAGCTTCAAGCTCAATATTGAAAGCCTTCTTGACCTCAAATCCTCTTGCTCCTTTTATGAAAATTGATCCTCATCTCCTTCTCTACAAAACCCCTCTAACAATTTCTTGATTAAACATCAAATAGAGCCTCCCCATATTCATATGAGCTACTGCCATGGTGAAGGAAGAAGGCTAAAAGTTGGTTCTTGGCTTCCTTACTTCCATAGTTTCAAGGATTTCAAGGTAGGTAGCTCAAACCCTTAGTTATTTGATGTATCATGTGACTATGTGGTTACTGTGTTCCTCTTATGCCATGCTGGAATGATGGTGTTTTGATGTTTTTCTAGTGATTTGAGATGAAGACATTTAGTTTAAGTTGAGAAATTTATCAAAAACTCAAAAAGGAGTTAAGCAGAATCTATTTTTGTGAGAAAACCCTATGGCGTCCATACCAGCAAAGTGTACGGCTCCGCCTACAGCTGTAGAAAGTGGATGAATCCATTTTTATATGAAACTAGACATTCAAGGATTTCCATAGATATAAAATATAAAGCCATTGGATTAGTATAGAATTAGTTATGAATTTTTAAAGTTTGACCTAGAAATTTGGATTCTCATCTGGGCAGTATGAGTTGAGGCTGTAACTCACCCTACACAACTCTAAATTGAGTGCAACTAATGCTATTTGAAAGCTAACATGTAAGGAAACATCCCATAAAAATTTCAGAGTCAGATTTGTTGCCAATTGTTCCCAGCACATCAATGAAGTTGACTTAAGTTCAAACCGGGCTAGAGTAGGGTAGTCTAGTAGGGTCAAGTTACAGGGCTTATATCTCGAAATATACTCATACAAATGATATGAAACTTCTTTCATTCGAAATCTTGTTCTGTTAGCTTTAAATTGATATAAATTTCGCATGATTTCACCTAGATTTCTATTTATAGTGAATTTTCACTTATAAGGGTGCACTTCTGGCCAAGTACAGGGTAGTCTAAGGTAAAATACTAATAACTTGAGTTATACATATCAAAATGATATGGGATCAAAAGGGTTGGAAACTAGACACATAGAGCTATGACATATCCAAAATTCAGATTTAAATGAGTTGAATAGAAGTAAAGATGGATTTTACAAAATTCGGGTAGAAGAGGGTAGAGTGAGCAGAAAACTCTGTTGATATTTCTATTGATTTTGACATACCATATGATTAATAATGTTGTTGTAACTTGTTGTTTTACATTAAATTGCATACTTAATTGATTATAATAGTAGCCTGGCACTATTCACGGAGAAGCAAACTCGATCCATTATACTGCCGAATTTTCGGCAGGAGTTTATGAGAACTTATGCTATGGATGATTATACTTTAGATATATTTACATTTACATGTCATGTTCATATATGTCATGCATGTAAGCATAATTAGAAAATGATATGAGAAGTAAGGTGTGTGACATATCTATGAATGCGCAAAGCATCTGCTTGCATGATAAGATATGGAAAGGAAAAGATAATAAGAACTTGCAAGAGGGATGTACTAAGCTACCACGTGAGGCATGGTATAGACCCAGCTAACGTGGGCCAGAGCAATACTGTCTAAGACTTAGGCTAGCCCTCGACCAAATTTAATGGGAATAGACCGATATGAGGGTCAGGGAAAGTAAACCTGTCACTCATGTATAGGTATGAGCTCAGACCTGAAAAGCAGGCTATTACTTAGGGGTGAGAGGGGCCATTCACCTCTGGGGGACCAAGTACAGAAAAGCAAGATCAAGTTGCAAGTTAAAGAAAGATACGAATTAAGTCAAGTGCACTTCCATACAGTCAAGTATAAGCATGTATATGTGCATCTTCAATTATCTAGTTAAGTCATAATACTATTATGATTCTTGTTGAAGCATATTATACTATTCGTATTTCTATGTCTGTTATATGATATGGCAAGTGGTTGTTAAAATATAACTCACTTCGAGAAAAGTGTTTTTAACTTAAAATTGAACCAATATTTTCGTATCTATGCCCATAATTTTATAATAAACCGAAGCGGCTAGAATATTTATGATGACACTGTAAGAGTGATGGTTTGAATTTACCTACTAAGGACCTTAGGTTCTCATTGTCTGCTTGTATATTTTTCTTTTCCATAAATATTCCAACATCCACGTTGGAAATCAAGTGCGAGGCGGAGTACAGGGACATTCATTGAGCAAGACTCAAGCATAAACCAGACCAAGAGACTATTGAAGCTAGCTAACAACTAGTCGGAAGCAAATGTTATGTATTATGTTAGTCACAATTTCTTTCAAATTGTAATTGTTTTATTCTCCATATATCAGAGATGGTGAAATTTATGAACTATTATTCAGTAATAAAGTGTGCAGTTAAAGGGTCATATATTATATTTTCCATATTTTAAAGTTTTCTTAGCACAGTAACAACCTTTTAATATAACCCCATAACTCGAGCATGGCTTATATGATAGAGGTTGTTACAGTAAGTGTAAAATAGTTTGCACTAAAGTAATCAAAACTAATCTAAAAAAAGAGTAAAAGTTAAATATTTTAATTATGTGTCAATACATAATTAAATATTGATGTAAAAAACTTTCATATTGGCAGTGTATGCAAATTAAATACATAAATTAATCAAGAAAATGGACTTCATAACAAATAAAATATAATTAAGGGAATAAATTTTGTTATAGTTATTGAATTTAATGTAACTTTATTTTATTTTTTTTATATCTATTATCTATAACTAAATTAATTACCTCCAATTATCACATGATAACTTTTAATTACAATTAAAGAAAAATTATTCTCACCTAAATTTTTCTCTCTCTTCCTCTCTTTCTATAAATTTTCTTCTTTTCTCTATTATCTATTACCTACATCTAAATTGAGTACATCTAAGTGCCGTATGGCAACTCCTAATAATAGTTAAAGAAAAATTATGAGAAGTTCTTAGATGCTTCTAAAGCAAGAGAAAAGTTTTGCTCTAGATTATTCATGATTTAACACATGAGTTTTGTGGCCATCATTGTCTCCCACTTTTCTAACATTTTTAATATAATAGCTAATATATCAAGTGATAAATGGTACAGAGCAAAACTTTTTGCTTGCTCTAAGAGCATTTAAGAACTTCTCAAAATTTATCTCCATATAAAATTTTCATTTTCTTCATCTCTTTCTAGAAACTTTTCTTTTTTCTTCCATCCATCTCAATGCTCCCTATATATAAAACCCTTACCTTCCTTATAACACCTTCCCAAATACAGTACAATGCTTAATTAATAACACTACTCTTAGATGTTGTTACTGTTACTTCAACAGACTTTGTATGACAGTGCCCTTTGGCCATCTGTGATTTTTCTAACTTTGCCCAGAACAATTGCCTCCTAGCTCCTCTGAGATATCTGGAGATAATATGGAAATATACATGAGTGAGAATTATAAAATTCTGAGTTGGATTCACCAAGAAATTGCATACCATGTCATTATTATTATCTCCAGCTGCTTCGGTTTATTGTGAAAAGGGGAATATGTTATATGAATTGTTCAGTTTTATAATTTAAAAGCATATTATCCGAAGCAGAGTTCATTTTATTCACATATTTGTCATTTAGGAGAATAGTCTCATCATAATAATAATAATAAATGACAACATGATTTGTAAATTTCAAGATAATAATAGTAATAACAAAACACAACTTGTCTGTAAGTAATCTTTCTTTACCTCCTTTACTCATCGTACACATTCCAGAGTATGATCACCATGTCATACTCCATCGGGATGTGATTGCCATGTTACACTCCTTAGGATGTGCCCACCTTATCTTTGTTTAGCTCTCTTTACTTTCTTTTCTTGGCACACCTAGGCGTTACATATCATTATCTCTAGGGTGCAACCTTTACTTGTTATATACATTCTAGAGTATGATAACCATGTCATACTCCATCAGGGTACGATCGCCATGTCACACTCCTTAGGAAGTGTTCACATGCCACATTATAGAGTATGATTACTATGTCATATTCTATCAGGGTGCGATCGCCATGTCACACTCCTTAGGAATATGGAATCATCATCATATCTTTAATCATATGATTCATGGATGCATATACTTCATACTTTATTTTTAAATATCTCATACTTGCATGATAGTCATGTACTCATCATTTTAACATTCCTAACTTTCACATATTTCTGCCGAAAATTCGGCAACAAAATGGATCAAATCCGTTTTCTCATAAATAGTGTTAGTCTCAATAGACAGTCAGTCACAGCAATAGATCAAGTATAATACATTAATCTTTTAAACATCAATATGGAATTGCAACACTTAGACTTTAATTGAACTCATATATGCATTAAGGTGCCAAATCCTTAAATTTTTGGAAATCCCGCTCATATTCTTAAATTTGCTTGGTTTTGTAAATTTAGCCATAAATTCTATTTAAGTCATTTAGACATGAATTTTGGATATCTTAAAGTTCTATTTGTCTAGTTTCTCACTTCTTTGGTCCCATCAAGTTTTGATATATTTAACTCAAGATATCAAAGAATTACTTAAGCCTGTCCTATTTTAGGCAGATTTGCATACCGAAAAGTAAAAATTCACTAAAATAGAAAAAATGGTTGGAATTATATGAAACTCATATCCTTTTAAAGAAAACTGACCCAAATTTCATTTCCAAAAAGTTTTATTCCATTTGAGTAAGCATAACTCAAGTTATGAGCTCATGAAGTTGGTTAACTCTAGCTGCCCTATTACAGCCAAGTTAGGACTTAAGGCAACTTCAAGGAATTACTGGAGCAATAGGGATTGAATTTGGTTATGAAATTTTTATGGCATGTTATTCTATGTCTTAGCTTTCTAATAAAATTGATTGCGCTCAATTTGAAGTCGTATAAGGTGAGTTATGCCCTGCACAAGCTACTCTGATTGGATTCAGAGGCAAAAAACTAGGGCAAATTTCAAAAATTCATATCTCTCTCAATACTAATCTAATGGTCTTATAATTTATATGGTTGGAAAGCCCTAAATGTTTAGTTTCATATAAAAATAGTTTCATCATCATAGGGTTTCTCAACTTACCCTATTCTAGTTGTGCTTTTTCATAATTTTTCGTACAAGTTTCAACCACAACCCAAGAACTCCATGCCAAACCAATCATGAATCATCATATACATATGATATATCATGCAACAAGGGGTGGAAATCCTAACCCTCATCAACCACACATCAAAGAAATAATGAGAAGTATTGAATCGTACCTCTAGTTGGATATGTAGCTTGATTAGGTTGAAGTCCTTGATGTGGGAGATGGTTGGAGCTTGGAGATGGAGTGAAATAGAAAGAATATAGAAGAAAGGATAAGGGAGAGAGTGCTGCAGCTTGAGGGCGCAAAAGTGAGGGATTTGGAAGGGAATAATGCAATTTTTATAAAGGTGGGTAGTTAGGATGATGGCTTGTGATTGGTTGGCCCTTTGTATGGTTGATATGCAACTGACTCTCCCTCTTTTCTTGGTTGCAAATAGCGCCAATTGGGGGAGGCATGGTGGCTGAATTCTTAGCCAAAGAATTGAAGGTTTTTCAGTGAAGAATTCTACTAGTTTGGTTCGTACAATATAGAACATTGACATTCAATCGATTTCTTTCAAATCAGCAAAATATTGCTAATAATTTTGTAAAACTTTCTACATGTCTATCTTAATTTTCTCCAATCTTAATCTCTTTAATTGACTTCTAATTAAATGCTAGTTAACTTTACCTTTCCATTAAAATCGAATAATTCGACTAACATAGTAAATTAAACATATTACGATTTAAAACGTTACAAAAATCGTTACTGTTTCTCTTCAATTTTCAAAACATTGCCAATAGTTTCCTTTAAATTTTCTACATGATAAACTCAACTCTTTTTAATCCTAGTGTTTATATTTGAATTCTAATTGCTCTTATTTTCTCTAATGCAACAAAATAAATTAATTAACAATGCTAATCAAATGCATTATTCTTCGGGATGTTATATTCCCCTCCTCCATCACCGCTCGCTCCCTTTGCACCTCCTCTGCTGCCCGTTAGAGCCATTAGAGGTCTTCCCTTAACCTTCGCTCTCATGTTGAGAAGAGAGTAGAGCCATAGATGGTTCTTTTAGTGCTATTTCTAGTTGTAGTTGTGATTGAGGAATATCTTTTTCCATCACTTTAATTTGTGCAATTTAAAACTTGAAGTCTTTCACATCAAAATCCTTCTTCTGCTCCTTACACAATTTTATAACTTTCAATCATCTTCAATAAAACCATTCAACGGCTCATTTAATTTTGAAATTAGTACCGAAAGGTCATGATACATTCTAATGCAAGAAACTTATTTTGGTTTCATAATAGATGAAATAACATATGCTTTATTTAAAAAATAATAAAAAACAAGAATGTCATAATAAACCTATGTAAGATCTAATGATCATGATTTAGTTCTTTCAATCTCATAATTAATCACCACACTCCCTGGATTATCTCCCTATCCTAAAGTAAAACTTATAAATAAGGGTAAAATTCCCATATATATTTTCGTTCCCTTTCTTTTTTGCCTTTAAACCAAATTCATAAACACACTTAAGAGAGTCCTATACTCCAAATGAAATTATCAAATGCATACATATTGGTTTACTCTGTCTCCAAGAAGATCCAGCAGATATATCTACAATGGCAGTAATAGTCCTTGTGCTAAATAGTTTATTTTATTTTTTTACCGCTAACTAATTGGCCTGTATTTTTTGCCTACACGGTGGATCCCGTCCAAACATGCCGAACGAGCTGCGGCAATTTGTTCAATCTACAATCAATTCAATACAAAAGTCTATCAATGTGTCGGTTAGCCAAGTAGATCCAAGACAACCTAGAACATTTCACCAGATAAGTCTTGATATATTTTTTTAATAACAGAATGAATATTCTAGTGTTAAATTTTTATATGATCTTGTCAAGTATAATCTTTTATTAATAATTTAAAAAATGGGATCCAAATAAGACATATGATATGAGAGAATAAATAGTAAGAAATTATATATAACAAAATTATGTGAAAAATTAATATGAGAGTATCTATGCCCTCCTAACAATCTACCTAAAGATATTTCTAATTCAAATTTTTATTCACAAGAATATAAGTTATAATTTATATAATATTTAAGGATTATTTAATATATGTGAGTGAGATTTTGAATTAGGAAAATTTGTAGACCTATCAATTAGGAGGGTTTAACTATTCTCTTCATGAGATTAGTATATTTGTCTACTTAATTTTGACGCTCAGTTTCTCATGACCGAAGTTTATTTTTTTTTTAATTTATATTCAAAATTTATTAAATTCCGGTTAGTCAAACTTAAATTGAGTTAGTACATTATGAAAATAAAGTTTCCTAGCACTAATTTTTTTTACCTTATTTCTTAGGACTTGGAGTTCAAATTCTTGTGACGTTTTGTGGCTGCTTATTTTTCAATATGGAAATAATATCTGCGGGTCGTTTAGGCCATCTTGTATTTAATGCGTGTGGCACTAGAGGCGACTTACTGTTTTCTCTCCACAAAATGAATAATTTACATATTAAGTGCAAGTTTGAGAATCAATGTAACAAATCACACATTTGAAAGATGATCTTAAAAGAGAAGTCTTATAAGAATTTAGATTTTCTCACTTTAATACCTAATTTTTAGGGTATAATTCTTTTAAGGACTTATACTCATTACAAATGATAATTTTATTGAAAGTTAGCCAATCAAAAAATACTACCTATGGAGAATTCTGACAAGTAGAAAGACTGACCATGATTAAATGAAATGTTGCCAAATGAAATATTCTTACACTGAAAAGTGTATTCATACGAATTTACTTTTTCTTCGGAGAAAATCTTTTTTTTTTCTTCATATATAATATCCCTTATTTATTTTTATTAATTTTATCACCTTTTTTATTTCTCAAAATTATTTAATGATATAAGGTGCATATAGAGAAAGACTTTTCTTTCTCCATGTGGATCCAAGAATTTCTCCGCACTGCCCGCTTCGCACATTTGCTGATGCAATTATGTACTGTCCAGCTGGTGAAATTCACAGTTAAGCCATCAAAATTGACTAAATTTCAACTGACCAATCCCCATCTAATTGAGAACCGGAGACATTTCCTCACCAAGGGAGGTTACAACCGCTGTCTTGTGTTGCCATCTTTCTCAATAATTTAACCACTTTCATTGACACTTCCCGCAAAACTAAACCGCGATTTGCTCTCCATGCGTCTATTTTCTCCACCTATGCGTAAAATTATTGAGTTCTTTCACTCGATGATTATGTTTTAAAGTTCCTTCTAGTTGCCTAATTCAATCTGAATACTCTTTGCATTTATATATTCCATCTTCTTGCGTAAAATGACTTTATCTATGTTTTAAATATTAAAAATAAACCATATTCAACTTGAATTCGATATCAAATGTACGGATGATTTTGTTTTGGAAAAGGGTAGGGTAAAATATATATCACCCCTTAAACATTGCCTCACATTCACTTACACTTACCTCTTGGATTTTAAGGTGTAATTTAATTCAATAAGAGCCTATTTGATATATATAGGATAAGCCCTGATAGAATTATAGGATAAGACTTGATATTATACGGCCTAATAAAATTTGATATTATATAACGTTTGATATAACATTGTATAAGATATTATATAGCATAATATAGAATTATTCTCTTGCTATTACAAATAATTTTGATTATAGGTAAATATTAAAAAAAATTATAGTGTAATAACAAATTTTTATTAATTTTTAATTATAAGTTTAAAAATAAATATTTTAATTTAGATATTTATTATTTTTAATTATATTTATTATAAATATTTATTAATTTTTATTATTTTAAATAGTAATTTATATTAAATATCTAAATAAATTTATTAACTATTACTTATTTTAATAAAATATTAAAAAGTCAACAAATAAATAATAACCTCTTTCTCTTAGATATTTTAATATTTTTCACTTATACTTTTTTAATAATATATAAAAAGAAAATTATATTAATATAACAATTTTTATTAATTATTTAGATTTAATTTAAATATAAATATTATAATAAATATATTTACATATTAGGTATAATTATTTTTAAATTTTTTATTTATATTACATAGCTCCATTTATATTAAATATTTTTATTCCTAAATATTATTTATTATTTATTATTTATTTATATTTTATTTTATATATTTTAATAATTAATTATTATTTATATTATTTTGAATAGTTATTTTATATTAAATATTATTTAATTAAAATATTTATTTATTAAATTTTTATTATTTTATTATTACTTATTTAAAATTTATTTTTTTTAATTTTATATATATATACACATATAAAGAGAGAGAGAGAGAGAGAGAGAAAGGGAGAGATAGAGAGTGAAAGACAACTCACATATTAAAAGTTAATCAAATCAAATCCAATCTCTTTAGATAGAATTAAGTTATTCATTATTTTAATATATAAAAGAGATTTAATAAATAAATTTATATAATATACTATTTGTATTAAATATCATATAAGGACATAATATATACTATTAATTTATTCTATTATTCTTAATACAATATGTCAAACACATCTTAAGTTTATTAATAATGCTTAAAAACTCTTTACTCAAAACCTTTAAAATAAATGATGATATTTTATCAACCTTTCAAAAAGATAAAATCCCTTTGTTTTTTTAGATAATTGGTTCAAAAAGCTCAAAATTCTCAAACATGAGGAGTTCAAATACAAGAAAGACTCAAAAGGAAAGATAAATCAAATGATAATAACCAATCTCAAGACATAGACTAAACCAAGACCCAACAAAAAAACTACCTGAAAAAGACTTAAAACATTAGTCCAGGCCAATTGCACTAATAATGGCTTCTTACAATTGCCACATGATTACAAAGAATCTTCTAGCATTGCACCAGAAAAAAGTTCAGCCTCAGTTGAAACTGATTTGTAGCTGAAAAACCAGCTGTGCAGCTGGAAGAATACTCCTCATGATGCATCAAACACTTGACACCTACGCCAGTTGATCTAATTCCCTTTTCAGAACTAGGCCATCAAATCACCTTCCGGACTAACTAGATCAACACCCCCAGAAGATTCATATAAAATTCTATCTGTTGCACAGGCAATTCGAATCGCCATCTGATTAAACATGTAACACCAAATCAAAAAATAATTGGTGGAGAGAGACCTTTGAGTCAAATGAGCCTGGATGCTCATAACAGAGCCTCCAATTGTCATATTTATAAACTATAACCCTTCAAATCATTATATCTCCATAATTTAAATGACTGTAATCCAAATTTTTTTTTTTGAAAAAAAATTAGAGTAGAGATTTAAATTTTCATCATAAAAGGAAAAATGACTAAAAAAAATTGGGTTGAGATATATTATGAAAGCTGATTGTTTTCACGCTTCTCTTCAAAGCATAACATTTTCTACCGCCACCCAGCACTTGTACCATATCCGATCGTCTTTTATAACATTTTCTAGATATGAGGAAGAAGGTGAAGAGATCGTCTTTTATAACATTTTCTAGATATGAGGAAGAAGGTGAAGAGAAGTTTTCTTTGTCAATGGAGATAAAGGAAGAGAAGGATTTTAGATTTGAAAGATTGAAAAGGACGTTGTTCTTTTGATGATTGAATAATTCTGTTAAAATTGTCCTTGTTAGATAATACGAGATTGAGTAACGATATTTGTACTCATTGTAACATCCCCGAGTTCCGATTTCCGATTTTATCTTCAAAATTGATCATTTCCAACTTCCGACTTCATCCTAATCATTCTCTATTTCTGACTTCATCTTTTAGTTTCAAATTAAATGGAGTAGTTCGCAAGTTCCGACCTTAACCACAGTATTCACTTATTTCCGACTTCCAACTTCATTTTCGAATTTCACATAAAATGGGCTCAATTTCCAAACAACATGGACGTGATTCCCGATATCTGACTTTATGTCTCAAAGAAAACGGACCGATTTTCGACCTCATACTTGATGTTTCAAAATAGTTTACATTGTTTCCGACCTCCGAATTGATATTTTAACACAATGGTTACAAGTACCGACCATCGGGTTGAATGTAACGTGTAATACCTTACCAGACAAAGTACTATGCTTAAGTCATAACAATCTATCTGATAAGAGATTACGTGTAATATTGATTAAATTTCTCTTTCTGTATTAGTATTAATTTCTCGCATAAGACTACCTGATCTCATAACAAAAATTTTTTGCGAGATGGCAGAATAAATACTAATCAATCGGTAAACTGTAAATAACTTAGCATAAATAAAAATACAATAAAAACAGAATAACTGCAAACGGCATCATAGACATGTATATAGATATCTGATTTTAAAGTTTGTCAAAAGTACAAGGTGTCAAAATGAGGCTGCTAATACAATATGAAACGGCCAGTATCTATGAACAGCACCCCAAGTGGTTCCCATGGGATATTTTATGTACATATCCTAATATCTATCCATCTACCCATGACCCAGACTACCAAAAGAGGGTCATTCTATACATCTATTACCACTACAGTACGCCCACTGTCTAACCAAAATCCGAAGAAAAAAACCCATTCGCCATGGGTGCATCTGCAGGAGGGTGGCCTATGTTGGGAGCAGAGGATAAAGAGGAACTCGCTGCCTCCGATGAGTCCTCCTCTGATGTCGAGGCAAAAAGCATTGGGTGTGGTGGCGAAGCAGGAGGAGCCATAGGAGCGGGGGCTGCTGTTGCTGCTGCTGTGGGAGGAGGTGGAAACAGATGGGCCATATGAAGTGGAATGGCAATGTACGGGATAGCGGGATCAAACAGTGGGTGCATCAGAGGTGCGACGAAGTCTCTCTGGAAGAAGAATATAAACGAAACTGGCACCTGCCAGATATATATACAGAGTCTAGAAATGGGTCAAGGTGTATGTGAAGCTCGGGGAACTCAATGAAGAGAACTCCTGTCGCGACGTGCTCCATGGTCTGAGAATGACGCGGAATATATAATATGGTGAGAAATGAATATTTCTCAGTAGAAAATCCTAACTTCTATACATCTATCATCGCTGTCATTCCTAGTTGTTTCGGTTGTGCAAAATTTTCAAATAGTACGGTAAATGATAATATCTAACTTAAATACTCATTTGTAAAGCATACACTGAAACAAGTTCAATTTTTAATTAACAGATATACTAATGTACTCAAACAGCAATCACAGCGGAACAATAGCATGTTGTGAATAATAAACAGAGATCTAAAACAATCAATAGAAAAGTATTACACTGTACATATGCATGTGCAATGAGAAGATGCATTTTATTCTTGGAGGCTTTCGCCTTTTATAACTTATTTCCATCTTTGGTCCCCCGGGAGTCATTGGCCATATACTCCTGGGTAATAATCCGCTTTTCAGGACCGAGCTCGTTCCTATACAGGATAGCCAGGTTTACTTTCCCCAACCTTCCCACTGATCTATTTCCCTTAATTTATTCCAGGACTAGCCCAAGTGATGTGAACTTCTTTATAAATGTCATGAAATGAATGCACATCTAATTTGTCTCTTTACTTCTGAAGTACTCAAGTTGTCATGAATTTCATAACTTATGAATTTCTTACCGAAATTTCGGCGGCATAACGGATCGAGTCCGCTTCCCCATGAATAGTGCCAGACAACCAGTACATTTATACACTTACAATTTCAGTATAGAACAACAATTATACATGTACATTCATAACATCAATCAACAATCTCAATTATACATGTACATTCATAATCTCAATCAACAATTTGAATTTAAACATTAATAGAGTTTCAATTTAACCCCCTCTGTTCTGCCCGAATTTGGTGTGCCTCATTTCTCATTCAATTCAACTCATTTAAATCAAATTTTTGATATGTCATAGTCTCATATGTCTAGATTCTACCCCTTTTGGTCCCATCTCATTTTGAGTTGTATAACTTTAGATACAAACATTTTATTTTAGCATGTCCTATTCTTAGCTAGAATTGGGTTCCTATAGGATAAAATTCACTAAAAATCGAAAACTAGCTGAAATCATGCAAATTTTATATCAAAATGAAGCTAACACAACAAGATTTAAAATGAATTAAGTTTCATGTCATTTGCCTAAGTGGATTTTGAGTTATGAGCCTCGAAACATTACCCTATTGGGTTGTCTTGTTCTAGGCCAGTTTTAACCTAAGCCAATTTCATTGATGTGCTGGGAACAAATAACAATGAATTAAATTCTAAAATTTTTATGAGATATTCTCTCATATGTTAGCTTTCAAACATCTTTAGTTGCATTCAATTTGAGGTTGTATAGGGTGAGATACACCCTTCTCAACCCATGCTGCCCGGGTGAGAACCCAGATTTCTAGGTCTAACTTCAAAAATTCATAACTAATTCTATACTAATCCAATGGCCTATTATGATATATGTATGGAAAGCCCTAAATGTCTAGTTTCATTTAAAAATGGTTTCATCAAATTTAAATGGTGGTAGACGGAGCCGTACTCTCCGCCGTACGGACTGCCGAGGGAAATCCTATCCTACTTCTAGGTTTGTCTCCTCCCTTCAAGCTATTTACCTCCAAATCCAATTTTAATCACAACACACATGCAAAATCAGTCATAAAACATTATCATCACTCTATATAACATCCAAATCTCAGATTAAGCATGATTCTCATACAGCCCCAAATCAGAGAGAATAAAAGAAGAAGTAGGATTTTCTACCTTGTCTTGAGTAGTTTAGGCTGATTTTGTGTTCTTGGTGCAAGTAGTTTATGATGGGGCTTGAAGAAGAGATGAAAATGGAGTGGAGGAGAGAATGAGGAGAAGAAGAATGAAGAGAGCTCAGCTCGGAGAGTGGTCGAATTTTTTTTTGGATGAGGATGCAAGGAGAAAAGTGAAGATATTTCAAGGTGGCTCAAATTTGATTGGTGGACCTTCCTTGGTCATAAAATCTGATTCAATCTCATCCATGGCTGTCTAGGCGCCACTTGGGGGAGTATTTGGCTGAATCTTGTCCATTAATTCTAGGGCACTCATGGTTTAATTTCTACTGGTCCAGTTACGATAGTTTGAAATACCGAAATCCTACCGATTTCCTTTAAACCGGTAAATTGGTTTGAAATTGTTCTGTGAAGTTTTCTATGCTCCTAATCTAATTCTATCTAGGCTAATTCCTTTTAAGTTACACTTGATTGGCTTTAAGTAAATGTTTAATCAGGTTCTGATTAAACTCACTTATTTGATAAAATCGAACAATTCAGTTGTTAACGATAAATTTTTTGGTCGTTACATAACGAGTTCTGACCTTAGAGTTGAACTCAACTAGAATGGACACAAGTTCAGATCTTTGATTTGATTTCCATGTTGTACACGAGTTCTAGTCTCCGAGTTTATTCCCAGGAGCTTTCCATTTCTGTTGGTGTTCCCGAGTTTGAATTGGGAGTTCCGAGATTATGTGATTGTGTGCTGTATGATTTCCGACATCCGACTTTGCTTCCAAGTTTCGAATAAACCTGACAAGTTTTCCGATATCCGATTTCATCTCCGAGGGCCAAATAAATGGCACGAGTTCTGACTTTAAGCAGAATCGGGGTGAGTTCCGATTTTAGATAGAATGGAAGCGAGTTCCACTTTTGGGGCGACGTGGAGAGTAATTTGGCCACAAAAGCAGGAGACATGGCCAAACTTCAATCACAAAATTTCAACCAATCAATACTCACAATTTCAACTACCCTCGTGTATTTAAGTCAGGCTCTCCTTCTCATTTCTGGCTGACTTGCACCTCCCTCTCCCTCTTGCTCCAGCCCTCTTCTTCTCTTCCCCTCTCAACCTACTGCATCAAATCTCCAAACTTTGTCAAGGTTCCATCAATTCAAACTCAAATTCAGCAAGATCACACTTAAAGGAGGTAGGATTCCATTTCTGTTCTTAAATTCTTTGTAATATGGCTGCATGAAATTTTACTCTTCTTCATGTATTTGATGATATATTAGATGTATATGATTGGATTAATATGAAATCTTGAGTTGGAATTGAAGTGAGAAGAAGAGAACTAGAAGGAGTGGAGAATTAGGATGCTGTCTAGGTGAAACGTCCATAGCTCCAGTATGATTTGAGTGTACGGTTCACAGCCTACAATGGTTAAATCCAATGAGACTATTTTTATATGAAAGTAGACATTCAAAGCTTTCCATACATATTAATATAAGGCCATTGAATTACTATTGAGAGATATATGAATTTTTGAAGTTGGACCTAGGAATCAGGACTTTCACCCGAGCAGTGTGACTTGAGAAGGGTGTAACTCACCTTACACAACTCCAAATTGAGTGAAACCAACTTTGTTAGAAAGCTTAAACATAGGGAAACATCCCATGATGAAATTTCTAGTTTGTTATGATCTGATTTGTTCCCAATGATTCAAGGAATTTACCCTATATACAAACCAGGCTAAAACAGGGTAGTTCAAGAAGGTCAAATTTCAGGACTTATAACTCGAGCTATACTAAAGCAAATCAAATGAAACTTGTTGCAAATGAAAGCCTGTCCTGTTAGCTTTAATATGAGACCAATTTCGCGTGATTTGAGTTTGGTTGCGATTTTTAGTGAATTTTTACTTCCAAGAGTATAATTCGGACTAGTGACCAAATAGGCTGAGGCAAAATTTAAGTATCTTGAGCTACATATATCAAAATGAGATGGGACTAAAAGGGTTGAAAACTAGCCACATAGAGCTATGACATATCCAAAATTCAGGTTTAAATGAGTTGAATAGAAGTAAAGGTGGATTATACAAAATTCAGGACTGAGTATAATTGGCAAAAATGACCAAATTGATGGTTTCACAAGTGTTAGTGAACATATAAGGCTTGAGTTGGCAATTGCAAGTTTTACATTGATAGATATGCTAAATTGACTATACTGCTATGATTAATTTGTCTATGAGAACTGACACTATTTATAGGAAACCGATTTGATCCGTTATGCTGCCGAATTTACGGCAGAAATCTATGAAACTATGAATAAACATATTGCAAGAAAATTTATGATATGAATAGCTATACAATTATGAATATGTATGTGGAAATTCTATATGCAAGAATGATTTAAGTATGATATGAGGTATATGAAAATAAATGATGAAACATATGTATGAGTACATTCCGCATGTCTATGCTTGATTATGCATGAGAATGAAAGAATGTGAATATATTGAATGTGGGTCCCTTCACTTGGAGATAGTTATTTAAGATCCCTCCTTGTGAAGGCAGTTAAATAAGATAAGATGTGGGTCCCTTCACTTGGAGGCAGTTGCACATTGAACCTCTCCCTGTGAAGGCAGTTAAATGATAAAGACGTGGGTCTCTTCACCTAGAGGCAGTTGCATATTGGGTCTCTCCTTGTGAAGGCAGCTAAAACTTGGGTCTCTCTATGTTGGAGGTAGATGGCCAACTGAGTCCCTCCAACCTAGAGGTAGTGGGTCCCCTGTGGGTTAGTCTGTGTGACAACAGTCATGAGTTGAGCTGACGAGCTCACTCCCAGATCAGGCTACCCAAGGGCAGTAAAGGCTAAAGATTAAAGACTAAAGATTAAAACATATGCAAGCACCCCACTCACATGAGGCATGGCATCGACCCAGCTAGTGTGAGTATAGGGGATAGGGCTTACATGAGGCATGGCATGACCCAGCTAGTGTAAGTACCAAATGAAGGTCCCATATTCCTAAGGATCGTGACATGGCAATCACGCTCTAATGAGGTATGACATGGCGATCATACTCTGGAATGTGGCATGTAAAGATTTTATGATAAAAAGGAAGATAAAGAAAGAAAAGTAAATTTTATGTATCTGCATAAATTCAAGTACAAGTAAAGGCATGCGTAGATATTATATCTCCAGTATATTGATGTGTATTCTAATATGTTGCAGTTATTATTCATAGTATCATTCATGAATTGACCTTGTATGTGCTCTCCCAAATAACAAGTGTATGAATAAAAATGAATTTTGCTTCGGATAATATATTTTTCAAATCAGTAAATTAAATGCTTTACATAACATGTTCACCTTTTTCATAATAAACCGAAGCAAACTGGAGATGACAACGATGATAGTATATATGATAGTTAAGGAATGCTACTAAGAATTTAAAATTCTCACTCCTATTTCCGTGTCATCTCCAGATAATTCAAGAAGTTCCAAAAACAGCTGAAGTTGCTATCAGTTAAGGTCCGCTCAGGTAACCATAACAATTCCTGAGTGTGGTATTATGACTTAAGTATAGTACTATACTTGGGAGGGTGTTACACTCATTTTGAGAATTTATTATAATACACAATGATAAAGAAAGACACAAGATGGTTGTATTGTAAAAATAAAAAATGGTGGATTTATCACTGTACCTTTCTCCTACTCATTGTATATCTAAAGCAAGTCTTTAAAATGAGTATAAATAATATTTTTCTAAAGGTCTTAATCTCCAGTAAAGAAGCTTATAGGAAAAATTGCACAGTTTAGTATTTAAGGAGTTGCATGTGTCATGAGGTTTTAAGGATGTAAGATATAGTTTAGCCAACAAAAAGTAATAATTTTTCAATTCAAATTCTCTTAAAAAAAGTCATTAAAGGTAAATTATTGTAAACTAAAAAAATTAATTAAACAAACACCAGTCCATTACGAGATATGCAAAGGATAGTAACTGTATCTATAGGTACTAGCTAGCAAATTGGATGACCTGAGGTACGTATCTTAAGGTGGTTTGATCTTGTTTTGGACCACCTTGGAAATTACCAAAAACCTCCCTAATTATTCTCTCTCTCTCTCTCTCTCTAAATTGTTCCTTTTCAAATTTCACTCATTGTCTTTCCTACTCCAACCAACACATTCCCTCCTCCAGCAAGTTATTTGCTATTTAATATTTTGATGTGAAATGAGGAATTAGCTATGTAACTTCAATCTCTAAACTAGTTTGAGCTCTTGAAATTTTCCAGAGTTTTTCTCTTGCTTATTTGGGTGTTATTAGAGTGAAAATATGTTAAAAATACATTTTGAACTTGTGGAATATATGTTGCAATTGTATGACAAAACTGAAAAATTGAGGTCAAGGGCCATTGCCTAAGTGGCCAAAACCCACCGCCCAGGTGGTGGCTAGATGAAATACATGCTCATGTTGGTTAGTAGGCGCCCAGATGGCCAAGTCCCACCGCCTAGGCACCCCACGTGGGCTTACCTCTTTAAAAAGCGATGTTCGCTCTTTCTCTCTATCTCCCCCTCCCTTCCACTTTTCTTCCTCTTTCCTTCATTTTTTTCTCTCTCCTCAAGCTTTCTCTCTCTAGATTTCTCTCTCTAAACTCAATCTTTATCGTCCTAACTCCTTGCTATATTACTTTTATCTCTTACCTATGCACTGCCAACTAGCTCTTCTACTATTGGTTTTTCCTTGGAACAAGGCAAAGGCGTCTTGGGAAGTCTACGATAGAGATCCAGGCTCCTCACCTCATTCTTTTCCTTCTTTGGTGCTTCAAGGTAACATTTAAGTTCCTAGCCTCCTCTATGTCACGATTTAAATAGCTTTTCCTTGAAAAGTTAGTTCTTGGGCTGTGATCTAGAGCCCTAAAGTTATAAATCTGAGAGTATTTAAGGTATATGGGTAATTTATGTTAATCTTTTGCCTCTACGGTTGATGTTTGGCTATGTTGTCATGCTTATGATGTCAGATTTGTTTTAGGAGCAAACTATTGACTCTGTAGCTCCATAGAGGAACTCCCACCTTGTAGTTTGAATACTATGAGTGGATAGTTTATTTGTAGTGGTTTTCTAATGTTTATTTATACGTATATTCACCTGGTGTGTATATATATATATATATATATATATATATATATATATATATATATATATATATATATATATATATATATATATATATATATATGTTTAGTGAAATATCTTTACTCTAGTAGCCTACGAGAAAAAGAGTTAATATGATTTGATTTTATGAACAGTACATGGGACTAGAGTGGTTATGAAATATCTCAAACTTGCCTTTGAAGGAATTATGAACTATGAATTTCAAAATTGTTTACATGAGGAAAAGGAATTATTTCCAAATTATCTTGTGACAAAAGTGATTTGAGCTATGTTCAATTAAGAAATGTTTTGTGGGAGAAGCCTTTCATAGAACCGTAGCTAACAGCGGCAAGTGTTAGACTTGGTGTACCTTGTACAAACCCAAGCTAGC